>JAMPIT010000539.1:3302500-5702500 GCA_026261815.1 Monarcha castaneiventris obscurior
CTGAAAACAGCATTCACACTGCAGCTGTGCCAAACACTCCTGATTCTGCTGAACAAGTCAAGCTTATTACAGGATGCATGAAGGAAAAGCAAAAAAAAAAAAGGAGGTTTCAGCAGGCTGTGAAGGTCCACAAGCAGAGCAGACTTTGCCTTCACAGCCAACTGGAGGGGGAGAACAAGCTGCAGTCCCTGTCCACGCTGAGTGAGTGCTCGCTGCAGCACCAGGACCAACAGTCCTGGAGCCAAGGAGCTCTATTTGCAGAGCTGGCAGGGAGCCCACGGGAGCTCAGTAAATAAAGTATCCAGATAATAAAAATACCCAAAAGCACTGTTTAATTTTTTTCTTTTTTTTCTGAGGGATCTGATACAGAGAGAAGCATAGGGCAAACCCAACCCTCCAGGAGAGTGGAACACAGAGCCTGAAAGGTCTGATGGCTCACAGCTGGGACAGCTAAATACCTGACACTCATTTCTGGGGGTGGCAGCTGGGACTCGGGATAACGAGGCTCAGACAGGAGCTTCTGTATTGTAAAACCTCAAGCCCCCTGCAGTCCTAGCTACAAACCCTTGGTGGATAAAAGGGTCAATGCTTTGTGTGTCAGTGACCCAGGAAAGTATCAGAGGAGGTGGTCAGGGCCATGGGCTGCCTTCCCCTGCAGTCACACTGAAGTTACAGGAGACCCCAGGGTAGCAGGGTGCTGCAGAGGCAAAAGGAGGTGAGATCCAACCTGTAAGTAGTGAGCATGTTTTGGGTTTGCTTCCCTCTTCACCAGAGCCTCAGATGGGAGCTCAGCACTCCCTGGAAAATGCAGGCAAGGATGTGTGGATGGCAGGATCAGCCCAGTGACCCAGCACAGCTTGGCACAGGCAGCAGCAGACCAGCTGTGCACACCTGGCAAGCAGTGATGTGGAAAGGGCCAGTGGACTTGCCTTTTACTCCCTCCTTTGCCATTTTTTTCTGTCTGGGGCTGGCCTGAGATTCTGTTTGTGCCAGGGCAGCAGGGACTACCCACAGCTCATCCCACATGCGTGCACACCCTCCTTCCCCAAAATGATCCCTTCCTCTGACTAGAGGACCTTTCTGGATCTCCAAACAGCTCAGCAGATCCTCTTCCTTCTACCATCCCTTTTCCTTGAATGTTCCTTTTTCTCTGTAGCCTAGCAACTCAGCACAGACTCGGAATATTAACAGCTCCTGTCCCCACACACGATCTTCTCCAGAGGCCCGAAAAATGTGATAGCAGAGAGGCTGAGAGGGGTAGGAGCAAACATGAGAGATGTGGGGAGCATGCAGAGAGCCTCTCCCAGCATTCAGAAACAGCAGAGCCATTCAGCTGTCGGATCTGCCACCTTCACTTAACATGTACATAACATATAGAGCTATTTATAGCCCCATTTATTTACATATTCAAATAGCAGCACGACACGCAAGCACTCGTATTTGGATTTAGGTTCTATATTGAGGTACTGGCACTCTTGCACAAATACATTCTCTGTTGCTGGGTGCTTTAAATGTATATATGACAGGATGTCAGAAGGTCAGATTCTCAAGGTCTAATTTGGTTTTCAATCAAATCAGATGAAGCTTTCACTTAGGGGGAAAGCTACTTTAGCATTCTGCAGTAATCCTCTCCAGTGCTGCAACATTGCTGTTGAAACAGGTGGCAGTTTGGAACATTGCTCTCAAATACAGCTTTTTAATACATATATATATATTAAAAAAATATATATAGGCTGTGGGAGTTTTGCCCATGTAAAAACATGAATAAAAATTTAAGCAGGGAGGGGGGGAAAAAAAAAAATTATCCCGGGCAGTTTTCTGCAGCAGGAATTCTAACTACTACAGGAATGCTGGGGTGCAAGCTGAAGTGGTTCATACCAGCACCATACAACACTGACATGTTCAGAGCTAAAGATAACTCGGCTGCTACAGGAACAGATGGAGCCCTGCAATGCATAGCCCTGTTCAGCTGAAAGCACGCTGCAAACCATCCAGCCACAGCCTCTCCTCCTCCCCTACACGACTCCTCTCCCGGCGTGGGGTGGAGTCACCTCCCAAACCCACACTGAACTTGGCCTTTTCCAGGAGTGCTCCCAAACGGCCCCGCTTGGGAAAGTGCCTGGTGAGCAAAACAAGTGAACTCTGGTTCTGAGCACCGGGGCAGGGCTGGCTCAGCCCTCCTGAGGCCTGAACTTTGCTGGAGGACTCGCAGAGCTGCTCCTCAGGGAGAGCAGCACCGTGGAAAGATGCACAGTGGGGCATTGCTTGCAATGAGCTTTGCCACCGGGTTTTGTTCGTGCTGCAAACCCCAAAGCCTGGGCTGGGAATCAGCCAGTTCACCCCACAGCTTCCCCATCACCCAGAATTTCCCATTATGCAGATCAAAGAGCATTCTGCAAACTCTCCCATTAAGGTATCAGGGGAATGCTGAAAGATCCCCAGGAAGAAACAAGCAGAGTAGGATAGGAAACTTCAGGGGCAAGAGAGAGTCATTCCCTCATCCAGCAGTTCAGCCTTTCCTCAACTGAGAGCTTGCTCCAGCAAGGTTCCCACAGTTCACCTCCTACTTATGGCAAAATCGCTCCGTTTGGCCAACACAAATATTAATTAATTCAACGTAGCAACGAGGAACAGAGACACACGGACCTCCCACAATTCAAGGCCACCATTAACGTTGAAAAAGCACAAGAACGGGGGACCCTTTTTGAGGAAGCAGTGGAGCTGTGCCCTCACACGAGGAGAGCCTCAGGCTGTCTGGTGGCAGGACTGCTGCTCCACCAGGCTGCTCCCTGCTCCACAGGGACCGAGTCCTTTGAGACCTCTGTCTCCAAAGGAATTCCTGGGGCTTTGTGCAGCTCCAGCTTCCAGCTGGCCACGGCATTTGGAAGAGACTGCGTGGTGATCTTTGGCTTGTTACTTAGCAACTGGACTCTAAGTAGTAGTGAATTTACTGGGCTGTCACTGCAGTGGAAGCTGTACCAGGACCAAGGGCACGGGGAGAGCTCTGTCATGGGATTGGGATAACTTGTGAAGTATTATGGAAGGCAGGCAAGATTTTTCCCTTCTACAAGTTGCCATAAATGCAGTAAATATTGACATATGAGTCACACTGACCTATTTTCTAGCTTTTAAGCCAGGACAGTCTCTTTGCAACTGATTTCAGAAGCAATGAATGGGGAGCACTTCAGGCCCCTTCACGAGTTCGCTTTATTCTTGACCATTTTATGCAACCCCTTGTGGAAGAACCATCCCCATCTTTCAGGAAGGTAGGGGACCACTCTTTGTTTAAACTTGAGCACCCAGCCCCCTACCACCACCCTGCAGAGCACCCCTGAGGCCAGGTGCTTTCCTTGTCCTCACACACTGCCTCAGTCCAAGGGGCCTTTCAGCACAAGCAGTGGGAATTCCGTGAAAGAAAGGCATCGTGTGATGTGAATAGGTATCCACATCTGATCCTTGACTTCCTAGGCAGTATCAGTGCTGGTAAAAGTCACCCTAAGCCTCAGCACTCACAGGATATGGCTGCTGCAAGGATAAAAAAAAAATCCTAACCACAAATCTAATGATGGCAGGCGGGGTGGGTCCCTGACATCAGCTTTGCAGAGGTGTCTCTAGAGCTCAGTGGATTTCCACTCTTGCCCTCTCTCCAGACAAGCCACAGAGCAGGCAGTCGTGCCTCCTGCATGCAGACAAGAGCATCTCAAAGCTGCCAAGTCCAGAGTGGTTTGGGGGTTGCTCTCCATCCTGCCACACCTTTTATTCCTCCAAACATCCCTCTAGCAGCAGGAAAAAGCACCAATGTGCTGCTGCTTCCTCTCAGCCGGCCAAGTGGTCGTGTGTGTCCTGCTTCCAACTGGAGGAGCAAAGCCAGCAGGTCCCCAGGGTGAGTGTGTGACTGATGGCAGCTCTGATGGAGCTCTCCCCTTCAGGAAAACACCATTCCCCATGTACAGAACTGTGGATGCTGAAAGCTTGGGTGCAGAGAGATTCCTCAGTTTTCTGATAGGGTCTGTGTGAAAGCCTCACTTTCTCATGGATGCTCTGGGAAGACAGTTGGGAGTTTTTTGTAAACTATGGTATTGTTATGGTATGAAGAAGAAAAAGAGTTGAAGTAAGTGTTGTTGGGTTCAGCCAATCCCTTTGGGGGGTGGCTGACCAATAAACCAATGACCTTATGCTAGTCCAGCGTGCTAAGGTATATAAGCAAACTTGTAAATTAATAAAGTCATTGGTTTCTGTTCATATGAAATCATCCATGTTGCGTTTATTCCTCAACCTGCTGCCTGCTAGTGACACAGAACCAGCCCTGTTGGACTTCTTCTAGGCATCCTGGGCACTGCAGCCCCACGCAGCAGGAGCTGAAGGAACAAGAGCTGCGTGACCCCACCTGTGCTGAGGCAGCACCAGCAGAGGAAGGCACAGGCACTTGGCAGCCCTGAAGAAACCTTCCATCCCAGCTGCCTGTTGCAATACCCTGGTTCAGATCACAGCACGCAGAAGCCCCGTGTGTAGAAAAAAAAGCACATAACCCACACCTGCCCGTGCCTGTAGGGATATCTCACCCCAAGTCAGAGCTCTACCATCCTAACCATGGGCAGATCAAGACTCATAGAATCCTCAGGGTTGGAAAAGACCTCCAAGGTCATCAAGCCCAACCTTTGACCAAATACCACCAAACCGTACCACAAAATGCCACGTCTGCTCAGCTTTTGAGCACTTCCAGGGATGGTGACTTTACCACTTCCCTGGGCAGCCTGTTCAAATTCTCAACCGCTCATTCAGTCAAGAAATTTTTCCTGATATCCAACATGAATCCCCCCCAAATCCTTCTCCACCACCAAGGCCTCACAGCACCTTCTGTTACCTACAACACTTCCATCCCAGGAGCCTCCAGCAATCCATCAGGACTCTGTCCCCTGCAGCACCATGACAGGGCACCATCTGCAGCTCAGCACCAAAGCTGCCTCCCAGTTCTTCCCATATTTTGGCAGCCCTACATATTCAGCAGCCTTGAATAGCAAGATGTAATGTATACACACACACAGAGTTTAGAAACCACAGTGTCACAGGGCTGGGGATACCCAAGGCTACAGAGAAACATTTGCAGCACTGGAGTGTCATGTCACGCTTGTATCTCACAGCCTCTAACTCCAGAAAACTCCGACTGTGGGATTTAAATGCTTTAACCTTTGCTTTTTAGAAACATTTGGATACCCAAGGACATAGAGGCTGACTGAGAAGTAGCTGTGTGTCATTTCTCCATTGAAAAGAGGCAGCAACAAGCCAGAACATTTTCAGTTTAGAATAAGGAAAACATTGATACATTTGAAGAGAGTAGATGGTGCTAAAAGGCAAAGCATAATAGCAGAATTTTCTCTTCAAAGTCTTGTTTTTTAAAGCTCAAGACATCTCCACCAATGGAAAATCCTTTTCAAGGGCATTCTGCTGCAAAGTCGGGTTTGTCCAGTATTGCAGGTGTACATATATTCCAGTGAAAACAGAACTGCAAAGCCTACTCAGGACAGATTCCACCACAAAGCCTATTTCAAGCATGCCCAAAAGATGGAAAATTTGATGTAGTGAGAAGAGTGATGCCCCACTGAGGATGGCATAAGAGGTTGTAGGATGAACAATCCTGGTCAAGAACACCCTTAGACAAAACCTGCTCCACTTCATCTTGGGTTAAAAGCCAATTTAAAACCCTTGCAGCTCATGGTTGCCTTGGGACATGCTTTACATCTCTCTGGAACAGGGAAATCTGCCAAAGCAGACAGCTTGTTTTTCAAGCAAGCTTCGAGAAGTTGGGAAATAACAGGCACGATGCTTCCTGCCATAACCTCCAAGAGATCCAGAGCAGCGTGCCAGCGCCAGAGCAGTCACTCCAACAAGGCACAGCCTGGCAGCAGGGGCACGGGGCTGGGGAGCAGCGAGGCACTGGGAGAGGCTGCCCAGAGAAGCTGTGGCTGCCCCTGGATCCCTGCAAGTGTCCAAGGCCAGGTTGGACAGGGCTCGGAGCAGCCTGAGGTAGTGGAAGGCGTCCCTGCCTACGGAATGAGATGAGCTTTAAATCCCTCCCAACCCAGACCATTCTGGGATTCTCTGAAGCAAAGCACCAAGTGAAGCTCTGCCAAGCATCCTGCCCCAACCCCTAACCCATCCCCACTGCAGACTGTCCCCCAGAAAAAGGAGCTGGCAATCCCACAGGCATCCCTCCTGTCACACCCTCATCCCTGCAAACATTTCTGTCTGCAAAAAAAAAGCCTTGTTCCTTACACTAGCCCTCTGCAACAATCCTCTTGTAACTTTTCAACTTGTCACCAGGTTTATAAAACTTTAAAGCTGGTGCTATAACAAACTGAAATGATGTTATTGCAGATGTAGGAGAGCATCTTGGGATGAATAAATTATAGGAGCCACAAAGAAATCATGACTATAATGGCTGGATGCTCCGAGCTGTCTACGGTGTGCAGACACAGGAGGGAGCAGGTTTAGGACTGCACAGATCACGGGGCAGGAAAATTGAAGCGTTATGAAGGGTAACCTCCTCTTATTTCAGACGCATACAAAACTTCTGGTAGTTTTCCTTATTGAAATAGTTCATTAATACTTCAAGGGAGTCTGAACTGTCTGGCACTAGAAAAATACGTCCCCAGAGATCGCCTAGAGAGGGAAAAGGCAACGTTGGAAGGGTTGGTCCTTCTCTAGTCCCACCGTGCAGGAATATACAGCACACCCCCACCAGGCCAGCCCTCAGCTGGCTGCTGAAAGGACACCCAGCAGTGGGGGAAGGCTTGCAGCTCCTTCTGAAGCCATGGGTACTGCCCACCATCGGAATTGCACCACCAGGGCAAGCTGGAGGAACCAGACCCTTAAGGTGAGTGGCTCAGGGCAGTGTTCAGGCCACACAGCACAAGGACAGACACCCACAGGCTGCTCCAGCTGAGCACAACGTGAGCTCCACACTGCCAGAGCTCTTCGTTCCCCAGCTCAGAAAGGCTGCTGGGCTCCTCAGTAACCTGGGACCACACCAAGAGGTCTCACCATGCCACAGCCCCAGTGCCCCTGCACACCAACAAGAGTCCACAAACACCTTCATGTTGCTCCCTGCTTGCTGCAGCTCAACCACCTGCAGCCCAAAGGCATTTCCCAGGTCACCTCAAGGGATGGGTTATCCAGGCGATGCCTTAGGTTTTAACTTTTATATTTTTCAAATCCTGTACTGCTTAGAGTGTAACTCTGCAGTTCCTTGTAGCCTGGAATTTCTGCTCTCTCGCGCTGGGCAGACACAACAAAGCCTCTCCAGGCTTTGCCTTCAAGCACAGCCAGGCTCTTCTAGGCCCAAAATGTGCAAACCAAAGACTCAAAGAGGGGGCAAGCTGAGGGAAATGACATCATTAAACTGGGACTTTAATTGGAGAATTAGCCATGGTATGCAAATGAACCAAACCTATAAAAGTGTGAAGAACTTGTGACCTGTTGTCCATCTTGGGGTCCATTTTTTGGCAGCAGCCTCTGGCTCCCCAGGGTGTACCTTGAAGGCCCTTCAAATAAATACCGACCTTTATTCCCTTACTCCTGTCTAGTCTCTGTTTCTGGGAGGCCCCTTAAGGCATCCCAGGAGATACCATCCTTCTGTCCTCTATGGGTCATCTGAGCCACTCAACAGCAGCATGGGAACATCCCTCCTCTCAGCCACCCTCCAAATCCCCAACTTGCAAATTCATACAGGGGATGAAAAGACTCCAGCAAGGCCTTTTATCTTCCTGGACCAGCACTTCCCAGAGGGTCTGCCACTCAGATGTGCCCTCCCCAGTACCTGTTTGGCCTGGCCCCCGGCGTCCTTCCCCAGACATTCCAATTGATGTCACTGATCTTGGCTCAGCAAATAATCCTTCTCATCGCTGACAAGAACAGAGGCTGCAGCTCAGCGTTGCTCAGCCATGCTAAGGGCAGCACGCAGCAATAAAGCATCACTCCAGAAAGTGAGCTAGGAAATATGGCTGAGCACACACAGGCAGCAGCTGCCATGAGCCAGGAGGTGACACTTTTTAAAATAAGGGCTGCAGTTTTGGTCCCTCATCACTGGGAGATGGTTCCCACTGTACCTGTGAACACCCTGCAGCCTGGCACGACTCTGCCATGGCACAGGCTCTGGGAATGGCCCTCAGGGAGGTGGAGGTGCATCAGCTTTGGGTGTCAGAACACCCATGGCATCTACAGGCAGCTGCAAAGCATTCTGTGCATCGAGGGGTCTGGGAACACCCAGCACAAAGACATCACTGCGCTGCCTCTTCAGAGAGCCCTGTGTCCTGCAGGACTGAAATGTCACCACATCTTCATTTTGGGAACACGGTTCCCACGGGAGTGAGGGCAAGGAGCGCTCATGGATGGAGCTGGGATCGCTCCACAGCACCACAACCAGCTGGACTCCTGTGGAAAACAACTTCTGGAAGCATGCAATGTCTGGGCACTGACAGCACTTGTTCCCCACCACCAGGCAGCCAGCAGGCGCCAGGAGTCCCAGGGAAAGGCCTGGGAGAGCCGGGGGCTCTCCTCAGCCTGCCCAGTCCCAGCACCAGGGCCATTGTTCCCAAAAGGATGTCTGAGGATTAATTAATTATCCTACAAGGGGCAGTAAGTAATAACACTCCTTGTGGAACAATAGAAGCTATTTGGTCGCCATGACAACCCGGCTTCACTTGTGTGCCTTTAATTTATTCATTGCACAGTTCCTTTCCCAAGCATACATGATGCCAAAAAAAAATGCCTTGTTTTTCTTGCCAGTATCCATGTCCAGAGCAGGGGTAAAACACAGCCCTTTCCCCGGGGCATCTGTCACACAGAAGAACGATGCACATAAAATCCCTTCAGCCTGGAAACTTACATCACATGAGAATTCTTCTGCTCCCTAAATGTTTGTCCTTTAAGATGATTCTGATTTTTAACCCCTTTTTGAAGCTGCCTCACCATGGGCGCTCAGAGATGTTGATCCTGAATAAATTTTCACCTACAGCCACCTCATCTCCCATCCCCAAACCTTTCCACACCCTCTCCCCCTGCCCCAATATGTGTAGGAAAGATGGCCTGGAGATTATTCTTGTCAGCCAGAGAGCCAGGAGGGATAACCAAAAGCCCAGAAGGGACATTCCTTCACATCCACAGGAACGTGGCATGGACAGTGGTGCCCAGCCTGACCACAGCCCTGCCACCTCCATCAAAACACTCAGTGCCCATCACGGTGCTGCTCCAATTCTGCAGGATCCAGAGCAGCACGAGGATGAAGGTCTGTGCCAGGAACTCTCTGTGCAGAGGGATTCTTGTGGCTGTTTCTCCCACAGTTCTGTGGCAGAGGGAAGCAGGGGCTCGCTGCAGAGGGGAGAGCAGCACATCTCCATGGCAAGGGCTGGGAAGTGCTGCTGGGGGAATGGCTACGGGGCTGGGGCACAGTGTGCCAGGGCACAGCTGCTCCCACCCGCTGGACAAAGCACTCAATGAGCCCCTCCAGCCCATGGACACATCTCCAGCAGGAGGTTCCTCCTGCATCAGCCTCTGCAGGGCTCAGCTGCCTCCACAGAATGGTCTGGGGGGCAAAGGACCTTAAAGATCATCTTGTTCCATGGGCAGGACACCTTCCACTAGCCCAGGTTGCTCAGGCCTTGGATACCTCCAGGGATCCAGGGGCAGCCACAGCTTCTCTGGGCAACCTGTGCCAGGGCCTGCCCACCCTCACAGGGAAGAATTGTTTCCTAAGATCCAGCCTGAACCTACTCTCTTAGTCTGAAGCCATCCCCCCTTGCCCTGTCACTCCAGGTCCTTGTAAAAAATCTCTCTCCTCTCTCCTCCTCCCTTCAGGCACAGGAAGGCCAGCCCTAAGCTGGCTTTTTTCCAGGCTGAACAACCCCAATTCTCTCCGCCTTTCCTCCCAGCAGAGCTGCTCCATCCCTCTGATCATCTTGATGCCTCCTCTGGACTCTCTCCAACAGCTCCCTGTCCTTCCTGTGCTGGGGACAGACCTGCTCAGGCTCACGGGGGCAGTTGTGACAGGCAAGCTGAGAACCAGCCCCTTTACCCCCTCCCAGCTCTGTCTGTGCAAGCTAAGGGTCCTAAGCCACAAGCCCAGACCCCAAAATGTCCACGCTGGCTCTGGCAGGAGGGTGACATCTGGTCCAGCACCCCAGAACATCCAGGTCTGAGCTGAGACTGGGGCAGGAGATGACTCAAAGTTGAGCTGTGGCCTGACAGGCAGGATGGATGGAACTGGGTGAAGCCATCTCGCCCTGCCAAGCTGAGCCTAACCTCAAGCACAGCTACCCCGAGCCACGGAGACAGCTCTGCACCCAAATCTAGGGCCACACCCACTGCCCAGTATCACTGTCACTGTGAAACATGGGGTTTTCTTTTAAACACTTAAATATTGAGATTTTAAATAAAAGCTAGTTCTGCCGAAGTTAACTGCAATAGAGAAAAGGTGCAGAACTCAGCTAAAATTGATTAAAGGAATTAATGATTAGTCAGGAAGTTAAGTATAGGATAGGCTCTGATTACTTGATATTTGTTTAGCTGTGCTTATAATAGGTAATTAATAATTTTAGAAGGAAAAATTCAAAAGAAGGCCTAGACAGTTACAAATTCTTCCACCTGCAACTTATTCAAAAGCAATAGAAGAGGGAACTGGGAGTCTTCCAAGGTCAGGTGTAGTGTTAAAAACCAGAGAGGCAAAAAGGTCAAAGCTAGGAAGACCAGCCTTACTTCATCAGGACAGCCCCCTCCTCATTTTTTAGGACCACCAACCCATTTTATAGAATGAACTGAGCATGCTTAATGACTTTTGAGCTAATTTTCATACAAAGCGGGGAATGGGAGGTGTCTATGTTATAAATATGTATTTGTATTTTGAATATTTAGAACTTTCATGGATAAATAGACTTTGAATTGTTTTGTAATCTCAGAGCTTAGGTTTGGGAGCGATCCCTGCAGCTTCCCAGCGCTGGAATAAACAGACACTTTCTAACCCTAACAAGTCAGAGAGTCTTTGTCCATCTCAGGTGGATATTGATATTAGATCTATATCCATATTTTAATAAATCAACTGGACCGAGGCATCACAGGTCACGCAGAGAATTCGGGTGATGGTGGGATGGTAGCAGAGAGTCACTAAAAGAAACTTTCACAGAGGAACCTGAAGGTTTGTGGCTGGCTCTTCCCCCTGGGCCATTCCAACATGTATTCAGGCTTTTCAGGCAGTTTGGAAACAAAACCCAGGTCGGGCTGTGTCACCCCACCCTGCACGCAGCAGCAGCAGAGCTGGTGGGCCAGGGAAACAGGGCAGGAGAGGCCAGAGACTGAGAAATGGGACAGGAGCCGTGGGACACCGAGGTTTTAATTGACTGGATCTGCAAGAGCTCTAAACTGGCCCAGGATTCTCCTGCGTGGGTCAGGGAGTGAGGAACGGGACAGGAGCTGCCAGGAGGCTCCCAGCAGCCTCCCACTCCACTCAGCCTCTGGGAAAGGAGAAGAGTCTGGGGGAAAAGCCTCTGGAGAGGAGGGAGAAAGGCAAGTTTAGGCAGTGACAACACAGCCCATGTCCTCTGCTGGGTGCTGAGGGCTTCTGGGGACAGTCCTGGATGTGAACCCAAACCACGACCAAAGTAATCTACAAATTTCACAGATTTCACCCCGAACCTTTGCTACCTTAGCAGATAAGTTGTTTTTTTTTTTTAATTGTTCAGAGTGGTATGAAAAGCTCCAGTCTATCAACGCCACCAAAAACCAGATCTCCATTAGATGCCTCTTTTTCCAGCACAGATCTCCAAGGAAATGGTGAATTACCACCAGCAAATGAAAACTCAGTTTTTAACTTGGCAGAGATAGGCTGACCATAAAGCCACCCTTGTATCAACCAGAAAATACAATTCACATCCACTCCTTTAAGGCATAAGCTTTACTGGCTTGGGGAGGTGGCTGTGCATCCAGCACACAAGGGATAAGAATCTGCTTTGGATGAGATGCCACAAGCTCCAGAGGTGCCAGCAGAGATCCAGATGCCTCCAAAGAGCCACTGCCTTGGAAGTAAATCTCATCCAGAACATGGAATGACAGTTTATCAGGCCTTTTTTTGTTTTCTTTCTATATTTCTTTTTTTGTTTTCTCTTTCTTTCCAAACTTACCATGTTGACTTCAGAGATCTGGTCAATGCTGGAGATGTGGATGCTCATTCCCACTGTGACAGGGTTACCTGAAACACAAACAGCCTGGGTTAGGACCATATTCAAGCCCTCTTCTCTTATCTGCAATATAAAAATTGCCTAGAAATGCATGGATTTGATTTTAAGCAGCCCCACATTCCCTGGGTATCGTGGAGTTGGATGTGCTGAAATGATGAGATTTCTCTGACTCCCAGACTTACAGACTCACCCCAAGGAGTAGTGCTGCCTAAGCTTGATTTTTTTTAATTCCTGGAAGTTAATTACCCCCAAGTAACACAATTATCTCTGGTTATTCCAAATAATGCCTTCAGAGAGCATCAGCAGGCTCCTAGTGGGCTTGCATGAGGTGCTCCTGATTGACCACACAAAGTGCACAGCACCCAAGCCCATGCAAGCCACGGGCAGGAAAGATGCTCCAGCTCACTCCCCCAGCACTCTGCCAGCTCTGAGCACTCAGTCTGAAAATCCCAAGTGAGTTTTAATACCCAAGACACCAGACAAGTACAGGAAACAGATGTATGAAGGGGGAAAGCAGTGTTTTTACAGTGGCTTTTCAGAGCAGAGCTCGGATTAGAGAACAGGACTGTCCTTCCAGAGGAGCTTAGGCTACCTAAAACAATTTACAGCAAGGTGCACACCCACTGCCAAACCCAGCAAAACCCCTCCTGTAGCTGGAGATGGGTTTTGTGGGTTACCCCTCTCCTGTTCAGGCCCACAGCCCCAAAGGCAGAGCACAAACCCAAACCCACCCCAAGAAAAGCCCCTTTCCTCACACAGGCAAGGTGGAAAATTGATCCCTTGCAGTGCATCACTAGAAAGGGAAAGGCAAGCAATTGTGCCACTCAAGGTATTAACTCTTCCCTGTACTCATTAGCAGATCTAAGTGCTGAAATATTTACAGATAATCATGAAATGGCTTAGAAAGTAATTAGGAGATTGGGGGAGAGGGGAGAACCACACAACTGGAAATGAAGTGATTTTTTAATTATGTGTTACCAGAAGTAGGGAAGCAGTGTCATTAGGGGTGCCTTGTGATTGGGTGTGCTGTTCACCGAGACCCTCTGCTGCAAATTAAGCAGCATTATCCTTTAATGGAATATGAACAACACTGAAAACATCAGAATCAACAACTGTAATTAGGCCCTGCTATGCAAATCTCCTTAAAGAGGCAGCACAGGCTCCAGCACCCCGGGCTCGCTGACAGGGTGCCCGAGGCAGGGGTGCTCAGGAGACCTCATGGAGCCTCTGAAGATCCCCTCCCGGACACATCTTTGCTGTGCTTGTGCCTTCATCCTTCACGAGGGAGCCAGGTGGGAAAAAAACCAACAGTGACACCAGGGAGAGACGATTCTCCTGCAGCCTCCTTTGCGCCAGAGGCTGACAGAGGCACAGCAAAGCTTTTAAGGAAGTCTCACTTTGATAGTTTGTCTTTTTTTTTCCCTGAAATCAGGGCCTTGTGATAGAAGCTGTAGCAGGAGGAGGAAGTCGGCGCTGCCCTGAGGATCTTGCAGGCTAATTAGTTACAGGAGGAGAGTCAGGGCCACGCACAGGGCTGCAGCAGAGCCTGGGAGAAGCCAGATTCCCACTCCAGAGCCTTCCTGCCATGCAGTTCTACTCCCTCCAAGAGTGCCCCACTGCCTGCTCTGCTTCCAGCCTGTCCCCACCCGTGCTCGTGGCACTGTGGCTGTGCTTCCCCTCCTTCCCCAGCACAAACCAGGGCTCTGTCCCCTGCTGAAAGCAGCAGGCTGGGTGTTTTGGAGCAGGGGAGCACTGACAGCGGGGATACACAAATATTTGTCAAACCCAGAGCCCGTCCAACCCGTTCTATCCGTCCAGACATTTGTGCTGTGTTCATCACCATGGTATCCCAGCGCCCCAGGTCATGCAGTGACTCAGTGTCAGAGCCACGGACGAGCTCCAGACCTCCCCAGTCCCAGCTCCAGGAGCAGCTCTGGGGTGGAGGGATGAGCCCCTGCTGCCCCCAGCTCCCTGCAGAGTCAGCAGGGCTCCTCTTGGCACTGCCAACTCCTGCACACCCCATCTAGCACGGAATTTGGGAGGCTCCACTGCCCACCTGCCAGCCCTGGGGTGTGCAGCCCTGTGGGATTGTCCTACAGACAATGAAAGAGGAAGGCAGGCAGGTCCTGCCTTTAACCTGTTTTTTTCTGGAAGCCATTTCACCTTCTCCAGCGCTGTGGTGAGGGCTGGCTCCCAGTCTGCTCAGGGCAGGGGTTCAGGAGTGTGCACGCAGCCAACACAAAAATATGTCCTGACTCTCGGTGCAGCCCCATGGAAAACCAGGCCAGCTGGTGCCCAACATTCAGACTTCAAGTAGTACAGAAAAATAAACAAAGGACATCAATTCTGCCAATGTTAATAGCTCCAGGCAAGAGGGATACAAAAGTAGGGTATTTCAAATATGGGATAATGTCATCTGTATATTTGTCCAGAAGAGACAGAACTCTGCGTTTGTGGATCCGAGACAAGGCAAAAGGAGCAAACTTGATATTAAAGGCCCATGCTTTTATCTGTGCCTTGCCAATGGGTACAAAGAACTAGACTTTCCTCCCCTTAAAGACAACGCTCCTTCCTGGAAAGGGTTTGTAGGCAAGATCACGAGTGAGGGAGTGTGAGAAATCCTGCCACTTTTACCAGTGCATGGCACCCTCACACGTCCCTGTTTCTCACCACCACTGGAGAGTTCACCAACATTTTGTTCTGAAAGTAGTTTGACACCTGTGAATAATGCACTCAGGAAGTTGGAAGGGAAGCAGACAAAAGAGTTATAATAAAACCTGTCCTTTTTCTGCAAGTGATACTTGTCAAATATAAACACAGTCAAGGTAGAGAACAAGTTGTGCTAATCTGCAATATTTTCCCAGCAACCAGTTATTACTTTCACATTTTATTTTATAATGCATAAAACCCCAGCACCTGGAGTCACGTTGCTACAGAAATAACTCAGGTGGCACAAGTGGAGAGGAAAGGTTGTGTTTCCGAGCCTGCAGGTGCCTGCACTCCAGCCAGAGGTGATGGCAGCCTGGACTGGGACATCTCTCCCAGAGCTCAGCCTGGCTCTGAGCCTGCAGAGCTCACTGAAGGCAGCAGCACAAAATTCAGTGAAGCAGGGGGATGGTTACTCAGGCGACTGCCCTGAGCTGAGGACCAAGTTCTCCCTTCTTCACTCTACCCAAGGAAGTTATCACTAGAGCAAGCTTGGGTTCCTCTGCCTTCAGATCTCCAACTGCAACACAGACACAGCCACAAAGACTCCAAACCAGTGGGCAGGAGAACAGAGCTCGATTTATGATCCACTGAAGCCACATCATTTTTATGAACTACAGCCAGTGCTTCAAGGCTCCTGGTTCCTGCATTCCTGACCACGTGGACTTGGCACTGCTGGCAAAGCCAAGCTTTGCAGTTGCTGAGGGACAGGGATCAGCCTTAAAATTACCCTTTAGTCTGAACTACAGGAACAAAGGCATTAACAGGGTGTCAGAAATTTCACAGCTTCCCTGAACAGAGGGAACGCTTCCTGCATTTCACTGCGCTGAAGGCTTTTCCTAGATACCCAAACCAAATCTTCCCTGCAGTTTAAATGTAGTTTAGTCTCATCATTTCCCCCCCTTCCACAACAGTGAAAGAATAAATCAATCATCCTTCCTTAACAACAGCTTTTATGTTCTGAGAAACCATGACATCCCCCTCCCTCCCCCACCAATACTGCCTTGTCTAGATTAAATGCACCTGATTTCTTCAACCTCTCCTCAGAGGTCATGTTTTCTAAAGCTCTGACAATTAGTGCTGCTCTCCTCTGGCCTTTTGCCAATTTGTCTACATCTCTATTTTAAAGCCTGGTATCCACAAACCAGCCACTGAAGCAACGACACACTGGTACAGACAAAAGAAAAAGCAACCTCCCCTGGACAGAACCCTCCTGAAACATCTCCAGACCCACTGCACCCATCCTGGGAGCTGCTCACTCTGTGTAGGAGGTTAGAGATGGCAGAGGGGCAGCTGAGCTCCTGCCATTGGAGCTCATCACGCGTGCAGGAGGAGGGAGCACAGCCCTGACTCTTCTGGACAAGAGGAGAAATTATTCGAGACAGCTTTGTGCATGAGCCTCAGCGTTCCCTGCCTGCACCCTGCCTGTGGCATCACCAGTCTCCGAGATCCCTGCAGCAGCAGGAAAGCTGCTTTTAGGTCTTCTGCTGAGTAAACAAAGCCAACCAGAGAAAATCAGAGGCTTCAGTTACTAAACCTACATATAGAACAGGTCTGTGCCTTACCCTGCAACGGTAAATACCCACAGGCATGAGAATCCACCCGTGCAAAACCCTGCTCCCCAATCCCAGCCCTCCAGAAGCTGAAGTCCAGCCCCAAAACAGCCAGTCCCAGGCAAGGTTGCCCTGCCCTGGCTGGTGGAAGTGTTTCTGCACACACAGGGTGATAAAGGCAGGCGTGGAAAGGGCCAGGTTTGCTGGTAAAGGACCATGGGACTGCACTTGTATTTTCAGTGACCCCCCAACCAACAGGATCAGCCCTGGGACATTCTCAGTCTCGCCACAGGCACGAGCAGCACACAGCCTGCCATTCCACAGCCAGGACTTTTCCCTTCAGCCTCCACTCCCCGCTCCTGAACACGGCAGAAGCGTTCAGCATCCACTCGCTCTTCCTGAGGAAGATGGCTCGCCCAGGCCACTGCCTCTGCTTTGTTCCCAGCACTGAACCTCGGGGCAGCCTGGCTTTGTGTTTACAGCTCAGACCCAGGGCCCACGTCACGGCTACGTGCAGCCACGAGTTGATTACACAAGGCCTGACAGACGTGGTGAGCCAGGAGCCAAAAGCTCCCAGGTAATTGGAGGTGCAGAAGGTGCCACATCCAGCGCTGGGCTTGAGGAGCTGCTGCCTGGATGAAAACATTCATCCTCGGCATAAATCTCCCTCTGGCCCTCCCAAAACAGATAGCCTTGAATCATTTTCGGCTGATGGGCTAATTAGTCCTGTGCCATGGTTTTATGAAACCACCCAAAAGATAACTCAGAGGCCAGTCTGCTGTCAGGACACTCAAATTTACTACACTCCAGTGCAGGCAGAATGGAAATGCTCCTGGCTTTTCAGCACACAGGAAGATTGCAAGAGGAGTTCACAAATTGATGTCTGCATAATAGCTGTGCTTACAGATCTCAGGACCCAGGCTCTGCTACAGCAGTGAGAGAACATCTAAAAGATGCCATCCCAGCAGGCTACACAAGCCAAATCACAAAGAAGTTTCCCAACGCTGATTTTCCTGCTCCTTTCCTTTTATTTTAGCTTATGTACAGCATCAAGCACAAACTCAGTTTAGTGTTAACGTGGCTTGAGAAACAAGAAAAATTGACCATGTATCATGAAAGCAGAAACGTTCTGGGAGCCACTTTCATCCAGCATCTCTGATTTGCAGTGACATCTCGAAGCACTGAGTTCAGCAGGGTCCCTTAAGAACCTACTTAAACTTTTCCAATAAAATCTAGGTTTAAACACTAGGTTTAAATCTAGGTTTAACCCTTTCCAATCCTTTTCCCACTTGTTTTTTTCCCTCTTATTTCCATGACCTCTCCCCCACCCACAGGCAATGCTGTACATTTCTTTTGCCAGGCTCAGCACAACAGCCAAAAACATCCAACACGTTCAGAGGCTGATATTGAAGCTCTGCCTCTGCTCCCAGCAGGTCACCCCATGGAATCCCCTGGATTTAAAAGGGCAAAGCACACCATGGCTTTACACTTCTGGGCACTGTTATACATCACCAGAAGGAGAGATGGTCTCAAGGCAAGTGAGCAAATCTGGCATTTGCCTGGGGGAGGAACAGGATTTATGAGGGACTTGCCACTGCTGAGGAATCTCTCAGTGGGGTTTTGGAGCTAAAAGACGGGGCCCTGGCCTCCAGGGTATCTGGGGATGTCAATGCCTGCTCCTTCCCCAAGGATTCATGGCTCTGCAGGGGCAGGAAGGACATCTACCCCCACTAGTTCCCATGGAGATTGCAGCGGCTCTCCAAGTAGGGCTGGCAGAAAACAATTTCTTGGGTATGACAGGTTTCCTACATTTTCCCACACTCCTTTAGGCAGTGCCTGGCCTTTCTTACACCACTGAGCCCATGCACAGAAACGAGATTTTGCCTAACCCTGGGATGGTTTCCATCCACCTACACCCCACCAGGCACAGCACCACCCTGTGCAAGGAGGATCATGAGGATTTCCAGCCTGTGCCATTCTCCTCTCCTGGCATCCTGGCATTGTCACCTCATCCAGTCAGAGGACTGAACTTGCAACCTTCATTTAAGAAAGGGCAGTAGCTGGGACTTCCCAAGGGAAATGCCAGGTTGGAGCAAGCTCTGCCCAGGACAGTGATATCACAGACAGCACACAGGTAGAATGGAACACTGTTGGAATCCAAGGCACGCCTCAGGCTGCCCTGGGAGCTCAGGGCACACCTCAGGCTGCCCTGGGGGGCCAGGAGCCCCAGCAAGGGGGTCCCAGACCCTGGCAAGGAGCCCAGAATGGCACCGGCTTTGACCTCAGCCCATGGGAAAAGTTACCAACACTGCCAGAATCATTGCAAGCCACCAGAGTGTGAAAATGAGCAGTGGTTTAGTATTTTACAAGGTAAAAAAGTAGATTTTAGGGTTTTTAATATGAGGATGAAGGGTTTAAGATGGAGGATTTTGGGCGTTGCCCTGTTCTTCCTCTTCTCCTTCTCCTCCATCTTCTCTGGTGGTGGTGGCACAAAATGATTGGTAGAATGAAAAAGAGGTAGAAATGACGTGTCTAGAATAGGTGCAAATGAATTGGCACAGAACAGTAACTAATAAATGCGTTGTGCAGAATGGTTGGATGATGGAAAGGGCACAAAAAGGCCGGGACAGCCCAGGGCTGGGCAGTGCCCGCTCGGACTCGGCTGCATCAGATGTGCGGCCGGAGCTGAGAGCTGGCAGAGAGAAGGAGAAATCAACAACCTGAAACAACATCTGCAGCCGTTTCTCATCTGTTGGGGCTCGAGGTAAAGCTCCCCAGAGGTGAAGATAAGAACCAGCATGTGTGGAGTACCCAACTCCCACAGAACATCTAAGGGAGGGTCCAACCACAGCCCAGCTCCTGAGCAGCCTTTTGGAATATCCAAACATGAACGTGGTGCAAGGAAGCCACGAGGCTCCTGCTTAGCCAGGAGCCACAGCACTCTCAGATCAGGCAGAGCTGACCTCTGCTCGTGCCAGCACCGCTCCCTGCGATGCTCTCTGCAAACACACAGGTTAACCTGGATAACAGCAGCCACAGTCCCCGCCTGTTGTCACACGGAGCTCTCCCCATGGATCTGAGCAGTCACAGAACATTTTCTCAAGCAAACTGTGCCTGCTCCTGAGGCAGTGCTGAGGGATCCTTCTGGAGGAACAGTGCTTTCCCAGGGCAGATGTAGCACCCGTTCTGTGACTGTTCCAGGGGAGGCGGAGAATTAAGGAGCACAATCTGTGAGGCACAGTGGATTACCTAATCTATCTCATGGGTATTTTTAATGGATTAGTAGGTATTAGAGTGGGATATTGCAAATATCCCATGGAAATTTGGAAGTGAGAGAGAACAATCAGCTGGCTGCAAAAACAGTGTAAAGGTTGTCCCAGAGGGATTGAAGGATTACAGAGGAAGCTAAATCAAGGTTGATTTTAAAAGATGTTGGTAGACAGCTAGCCAAGCTGAATAAAAACAAGATCTCAAATGTACAGGCTTAAAAATGGAACAAGAGAGCAGACACCAAGCCTGACAGCATCTGGTCTCACAGTGGACCCAGTCCAGCAGAGCACCTGTACACACACAAGGGCTTTCAGCATTAAAAAAAAGTTACTGACTACTCAGAACGTCATCTGTTCTTGGAAGAGGCCTAGGTCAACATTCAGGAGATAGATTTTTAAAGCTGTTTCACCCTCAGTGATGAAGACAGGCTTCCAAGGGCTTCTGCTGTGGATCTCCTGCCCAGGCGATGCACACTTGGTAAGGTTAAAGCAAAGCAGGAGGAAAACATTTCCCAGGTTTGCCAAGCTCTCATTTACAACCACACCTCACCAGAACTGACCATCATCAACTTGGCACTGACCAGTGGCTCCAAGCAATCAACCCTTTAAGAGCAGCTTCACCAAGAGATGGGAGTGCCAGCTCCCACCCATCCCTCAGAGCTGGCAAAGCCCAGCTGAGACAACAGCCAGCTTGCTTTGCAGGGATGCCCCTGCCCTTGGATTCTTGGTTGGAGCAGGGACATTGCAGAAGGTGGATCCAGACCAGACCCTTGGGAGATGAAGGCAGAGCTCCAGCCTCCTGGAGGACGGGTCACCTGCCCTCCCCTCCCAGGAACACCCACACAGAGCAGCTCTGAGGCTCTGCAGGGCACACACTTGGTGTTTCCCTGTTCCATCCCTCCCTGCAGGGCTGGCACTGTGAAATACCACATTTCCCCAGGAAAGCAGAGGCACTGAGCATCCCCAGGTCCCTCCAGCTCTCCTCCACCAAGAGTAGTAGCAGGAGGACAGCAGGGCTTGCCAAGCAAGTGCCTGTCATAGACTGACAGCAAAGCAACACAAGCCAGGCTTCTTCTCCCCAGCAGCAGCGTGAAGCATTGTGCCCACGCTGATCAGCCACCCCCACACCTCTCCACCTGAGAAGACTTCCCTCCTACCTCTGTCAGGATCCTGGCAGGAACTGCATCTCCCCAGGGGCCCTGCCAGTGCAGCCCTGGGGCACAGCTCTGCCTGCCTGGGAAGCTGTGGTGGACTCGGGAAGAGCCCAGTCCTTTTGTTTTTACTCAGCCCCTCAGAGCTGGTGCTTGCCCCACCTCCGAGAGCCAGCCAGGGCACTGCCAGAGCCTCTGCTCCTCCAGCTGGGGCAGGCTCAGAAGCCTTTGGCACCCTCCTGCTCCTCCTTTCCCAGCCCACTGCCTGCCACCCTGCTTTGGAAGGGGGAAGACCTTCGGAAGGAGTGCACACGGACACAAGATATTTTGAAGCCCTGGGTGCAAAAGGAAGCAGGGTATTTAACCATGTTACCAGGACACACTCACCACAGGCAGCTTCCCCAACCCCAACACCCCAGGTCAGAGCAGACCAACCCCCAGGACTCATCACAGCCTCAAAAACACTCTTTACAATGCAAAACATTCAATTTCTGTGCTAGTTCTGGTGCTACAAGGCCAACAGAGGCACTCAGGTTTCTAAGCAGGATTAAGGCTGAATCCCAAGTGCTGGGATCCCTCCCCCAGCATCATGACGCTCCTTGCAGAGGCAGGAGGTAGGAGTGCAGCAAAATACCTGGGAAACCACAGCACCACCCTCCTCTTCACAGCCAAACCACCCCCACTGGCAGGGGTGGTGCTGCTATATGTGGGACACCCATCCCATCCCTTCCCATCGCATCCCACAGGATCCAGCCACTCCCTCCCTCCACAGGACACTCCACCCCCTCAGGCGGGGTGGCCAGAATGGTCATTTAGCAGTTTTCTGTCCCGAGCTGCCCACTGGAATGTCTCACTTCTCACCTGCCCACTCAGGGCACGAAGGTGCTGACCCAGCTTGTCAGTGCTGGGGCTTTTCTGGCAATAAATGTTTTCTCCATGGAGGAGCCTCTCTCTGATGTGCACTGCAAATATCCTCCCCCAAATCAACTGCAGACCTGGCCTGGGCTATAGGGACTGACCTGCCTGGGAAAACACTCTCACACATTACCAAACCCCGAGCCATCTAATCCCCTTAGCTGCAAATGAGCTGAGCCAAATTAATTTCAATGGGTTAACACAAGCTCCTCTGTTCACATCAAATCCATTTCTCTGTCTTGGAAGAGTTTGTAACAACAACGAAATACCTGGACTTGTCATTTTTATCAAAGTGACAACAACCAAGGTGTTTTCTCTTTTTTCCTCCCTGTTTTGAATTTTTTTCTATGAGTTAGTCACACTTCCTCATCACTGTTTACAGACTCTTGTCTTTAAAGGATGCCACAGCATGGAACTCCTGGATTGAATCCAGTTGGACATGCCCAGCATGTGGGGAAAAAACAAAAGGAACAAGATGCCCTGGTTGGGACATGCTAAACTTGCACAATGCCCCAGGTTTATGCTCAGGGGCAGTCAGGACAATTTACAGGGCAAGTATTGAAAAAATGGAGTGAATCAGACCTGAAAATATAATTACATTCACAGTAAATTCATATCTGAGCTAGGAATCACGAGAAACAAAGCAACACACAAAAAGAAGCCTCCCCCTTTCCAAATGTTACCCATGGGATGATACGTTTTCATCCCTTAGTTTCTGAGGCACTTGGATGTGCCTTGTTCAGGTGGTCCTGCCCTTTCTCCACAGTCTGAAGACAGGGAAGATCTTATGAAATTCATTGGTGACCAAGAATTGAAAGAGTTTAGTAGGAAAAAGGATTCTGAGATACTCGCTTTTGAAAGCTTGTCCCCTGTGCTGGTGTTTCCATTATTTCAGCAAGAGTTGATCTGCAATAATGTCTGGGACAGAAGTTGCCTTTTACCCCAGAACCTCTTTATTAAAACATAAAACCAAGTCCCATTTGCTCACCAAAATAATTGCTTTCACTCAGGATGCATGGATGAGCGAATCTTGCAGAGCTTTTACATATATATTCATCTCCAGCAATTCATCAACACAATAAGCACACATTATTAACTTGAGTACTCATCAATTCCTTTTTTTCTGGAGCGTCAATTACTAGCAAGGAGCTAGTGTGCAATAGGGAAGAAAAACATGTAGGGGAACTTGTGATAAATGTTCTATTTTTGCTGTGAAAGGAGGATAAGAAGAAGAATTCAGCTCATAGCCTACCCTCTCCCTCACTTCCAAAAATTTCCTGCCAAGCTGAGATCCTTCCCCGGAGGCCAGGAGAGTGGGATTTCCTGCAGACCTTCTCCAGGTGACATCTGTGACCCGGGTGACCTCCTCTCCTGGCCTGACAGCTTCTGATGTTGCCCCCAGAGCTTTGCCACTGCCACGGGCAGCCCCTTTTTTTATGCATCACCCACTGAACTGCCCGGTGCAGCCCTTGGATGTGGCTTTTCCAGTGGCATGAGGTTCCCCCAGCCTGGAGGTGTCACCTCCTGTGCTCTCACCAACACCAAGCTCCTCAAAGAGAGGCGTGAGTTGTCTCACTCTGCGCAAGAGAAGAGTAAGAAGTGCTCCAGGTATCTGAGGGAATGTGTTTGGAAGGATCTGCTGGCCAGAAAACCCATCCTGGCTCTGCAGCACAGAGCTGTGGAGGAGGAAGGGGCTCTTTGGTGCTCTCCCAGCTCAGCTGGCTGTCCCAAATGTGAGCACGGGGTGACAAAGTGTCACAGGAACCAACATCTCCCACTGCTCTTGGGCTGTGCCACAGATGAAAGCCCACCGTGGCTCTTAGTGGCTGAAATGGCTCTGCAGGCTCAGAGTGGAGCCTCACGTGGGGACAGAGGAGGCTCTGGGGTCCCTCCTTGCAGGTAGCCTCTGGGGGATTCACTCCAGGAGCATGAGAGTGAAGCTGAGTCCAGCACAGCAGCCAGGACCCTTCCCGTTTGTCCTGCTCTGTGACGTGATCATACACAGTGAATCCATTTTCTGCCACGTGTAGGGGTGTTTTAAAGGTTCTGCCAATGGTCAAATTCACAAAATTTCAGGTCTCCTGGATAAGGGGTGTTGAGGAAAGTCCTTCTGCTTCACCCATCAGAAGGGGAACTATTTGTGGCCAAGATTAGTGCCTGCTAATTAAGAGCCTTTCCTATGTCTGTACCATGGCATTTCTCCACACAAGAAGTGGGCCCAGCTGCCTGTTCCCTGTGGGGATTCCACAGGACACCAGAAAAGGGCACAGTTTGGTGACCAAGGAATGGACCAGAGCTCTGGAGGTGCTTAGGTCTGTCCTCCCAAATAAAGAGAATAGCAGGAAGCAGAGCTTCCCAGTGCCATGCCATGGGTTTTTGCCATCACTCCCAAAAAATTGCCCCCTCTTGGTGTCCCTGAGGTGTAAAAGGGCCCCAGTGGTGGCCCGTCCTCTCCCAGGCAGTGGGGAAGATTTGTTAGTCAATATTTGCACAGCGCAGGAGCCTTGCTGCTCTCTGTCACACAGAGCCCCTAATACCACCCGAGAACAAATTACATTTGTCCATAATCAACATCACATCCCGCTCAGCCCTGATTTGAGAATCCTTTTTGGCGAGTGATGATGTCCAGGGCAGAGAGAGCACAGCTTGATTTCCAGAGCCCAGGCTGAGCTGGCAGAGCTGGCAGGTAGAAATATCTTGTTTTGACTGGTAAACTGAGCAAGTTTGACATGGAAACCACTGAGGGAGAATAAATATGGAACAACAAGATGTAATTTTACAGAGTCTCTCTCCCAACTAGAACTACACTCGGAGCCATCCCAGAGCTGAACTAAGAGGTCCTGAGGTCTAGGGAGGGGAATTCTGGACACGGTAGGTTGGGCTCACCCCTGTCACAAGCATGGACATCTCTGAGAGCACAATTACTTAACAGTAGCATCCCTGCAGGACTGCAAAGGAGAGGAGAAACACGAAGGGGAGGGGGGAAAGATGAGAGGAGAAAAAGGGGGAAAGATGAGAGGAGAAAAAGAGTTTTTAGCTGTGACACAGAAGCAAGGATAAATGCCACAGCCAGAAAAACAGCCTATAGGAAGGATGGGATCGGTGCTTCCCAGTCCAGCCTGAAATTCCCACTCTGCTCAGAAAAAACAGCTCCCACATCCTAAAGGGAAGGGACAAGAGCTCTGCCTCCTTCCCTTTCATGGGAACAGGCTCAACCCCTGGATCTCCAGAAAATCTGTTCAACTGACCCTTGTGTTCATCCTACAGGGCTGCACTGTCCAACACTGCCCTTTCTCGCCCGTGTGATGTGAATTCCTCTGAAGGACCTTGTGCTTTCATTAAGCACCTCGTTTGTCTTGTCCACGTTTCTGGTGGTGTTTTAACTGATATTTCACATGAAATATCAAGATGTAAAAACCTCCAGCAAGGGCTCTCTGCAAGAATGGATTTCACAAACCAAGCACTGTCAGTACCACCAAAAAACCCCTCTTACATCCAGCCAGCCTGACACTGTAGCAGCCTCCAACTTTTTTTTCTTTGAACCAGACATAGGTGAGAAAAGTGACACGCACACACAGAGTTTCTTTCCCACAGCAGTAAAACTGCAGCACATTCCTTGTCTTTTATACTTCGTGTTATATGGATTAAAAATATTTCTCTGCCTAACTGGGATACTGGGAGTCCTAGGAAATGAACAATGCAGGTATGTAAAGCTGCTCTGATGAACAGCTCCAGGGCAGTGGAAATATTTTTTGAGTAATCAAAAGGACTTGTACTAATGGATTTTACACTCCTTTCACATCTTGCTTTCAGTGGCAGCCCCTCGAAGGCAAGTTTACTGGCAGGAATAATCTCAGAAATGGTGAGTGTTACGTAGATGTTTGTCAAGGAGGAAGATGGGTCCAGGTGATGTGGCAAACATCCTCCAGACTGGCTATAAACAACAATCTGCTTTTAGGCAGTTAATTAATGAAGAAGTATTGGAATTACTCTGTCTAATCAGTAACTCCAATGCATTGCATCTTGTTGTAAAAAATCTATGACTAAGGGTGGAGGCAAAATTCCTGGAATAAAAACCTTAGTTAAAATGATGATGACATCTTGGTTTTAAGAGAGATCTCTGCCATGGACTGCTCCAGCAGGGCTGGGAAGCAGCTGTGTCACCTGAGCAGAGCTGCAGGCACCAGCCAAGGGGGAAAAGGAAGGAGAAGGGCAACCAGATGCATTTATCCCCCACAGGCTTGGGCATAAGCATGAGAATCAACACCTCCAGTTGCAGTGGAAGGACACTGGAATCGGTGACAGCAAAACTTCACGTTCCCCACTGAACACCAAATCCAGAAAAACAGGCACAGCTCTGTGGCAGGCACAGAAACCCAAGGCCAATTTGACTCTGGGCTGAGACTCAGGGGAACTCATCTCCACTGCTGTCTTCTCCCCAGACTGCCTGCACTGCTCTGTGCCAGAGATTCCCATCTCGGAAGGAGGATAAAAAGTGTGGCCACACACTAATGCACAAGTGTGATCAGCGTGCAGCAAGAGGTTCACAAGCTCTGCCACGCTGGAGGAAGGGACTCGTCTAATATTCTAAAACATTACTGCCCTCAAGAACCAAATCGTGAGGAAAACAAAATGGATGAAGGTTAGGTGGAAGGATGCCCAGTGCTGAATGGATGTCGTGGAGCCAGTTCTTAATTAAACTGTCCACAGCATCCTTGCTCATTCCCTTCCCTTGATTGATAGAGGGTGGATTTGCAGCAGGGCAGTGCTGACAGCAGGGTCCCTGCAGTGAGTGAGGGGGAAGCTCACAGGAAAGGGAAGGTGTTTTTGTGGCTGAGCCCTGTTCTTCAGGGCTGGATGTGTCACAGGGTTCCTGCATGCTCCATCCTCTCCGAGCCACCCAAAGCTGGTTTGGGTGAACTCTCTGTGTCTCTCTCTTGGGGTTCCTGTGTGCTCCATCCTCCCCGAGCCACCCAAAGCTGGTTTGGGTGAACTCTGTGTGTCTCTCTCTTGGGGTTCCTGTGCTCCATCCTCCCCGAGCCACCCAAAGCTGGTTTGGGTGAACTCTGTGTGTCTCTCTCTTGGGGTTCCTGCATGCTCCATCCTCCCCGAGCCACCCAAAGCTGGTTTGGGTGAACTCTCTGTGTCTCTCTCTTGGGGTGCTGGGGCTGAACGCTCACAGCTATGGCTGAAATCAATAGCAGTAGGGCTCCAAACAGGCAGAGCCTGGCTCCAGGGCTGCCAAGAATCCTGGAAAATCCCATTTTCACTGGGCACCCCTCAGCAGGGGATACCTTTGGCTTCTCGGGGGGGAGGTGTGAACATGCTCCTGCTGTACTGGTGTGCTTGACAGCAGGTATAAAAAGAGCTGATGCTGTGTGGAGAGCAGGTCTGAGCACAGAGCAGCCAGGAAAGCACAAGTCCAAGATGGATTTTGGCTGCTCAGTCGCAGGTTTGCATCAGACAATCACCTCAACCTGCCCTAATCACCTGCTGTGGCCACCTCAGCTGTCCCCACTGCCATGCTCCCAGCCTGTCCCCCTCTGGAATGAAGGGAACGAGAAAAAACCAGCTCCATGTGTCAATGGCATCTCTGGTGTGCTCTGTTGAGCTGCTCAGGAGGAAGCAGCTATTAGACCTTGCCTCCTGATGCACCCTCACAAAGGGACCAAATATAGATCCCCAGAGAAACCCCAGTTCTGGCTTTTCTGAAGCCTTGTGTGTCTGACTTTACAGCCTCCAAGTCCTTTTCACAGCATGTATTTCGTATAAAAAGAGCAAAGTGAAAAAAATAGAAATTCCATCATGTGGCAATGTGTTAACATCCACATATGTCCCAAGAAGGACGGGATCCTTTCATTTCCTGCCACTTCAGTTAATGAAGTAAGACACAACAGCAGGAGGTTGTCATCTTCCTTCTGGATTAGCCCTAGAGAGGATGTGACCCATGGTCTGGAGCCAGAAGTCACATAAACTGGGGAGGAATGAGGGCTGCACAGCTGCAGCCAGTTTTACTGACCAAGAACGGCCTTTTCTTAATATTCTTGGTTCAGGAAGGAAAGGGGAGCTGCTGACAGCCCTAGCAGGTCACCACCTTTCCTTTGGCCTTGAGTGCCACTGGGGTTTACAGACTTTCCACACAGCTTCTGTCTCTCCTTCTCCAATTAACTCCTTTCCCCAGCCTGATCCATAATTACCCCTCTGCTTTCAAAGCCAGGGCTGCTCTTCTGCCCAGCCACAGTATTGGGACAGAAGGGTGACACTTCCTGGTGGAGTCAGGCTCTGTGGAGTGCAGCACTTCAGGTTCAACTTTGGGCAGGGAAGGAGCTGTCCCTGGTGGGACGAGAGCCTTTCCTGCTAAATCTCAATTCCCTGCCCCAAAAGAGCTGGCTCAAGGCATCTCAGAAGCAAAAGGAAAATTGAATCTGGCTGCTCTGAGATTTAAACTTTTTTTTTTTTTTTTGCCATAGAAGAGGAAGGGAAGAGGGCTGGAAAGCTGAGAACTAAAGCGTAGAAAGGCAGAGGAGCAGCTCCCGTGGTGCCCCAGCCCAGGACCAGCACCCACTGCCCTCTCCCAGCCCCACACCCTGCTCCTCCTGCAGCAGCATCACTGCCCTGGGGTGCTGCCTCACACCCCAGACACAGCCCTAGTGCTGGTGGCCCCAGGAACCCCAGACACAGCCCTAGTGCCAGCCAGGTCGCTGGTGGCCCCAGGAGCCCTCCTGCTCCACACGCACAGGGGCCAGCCCTGCTGTAGGTGCCACCAGTTTCATCCCCCAACATTTTAGGACAGGGGAAAAAAAAAAAAATCCCAGCACGTACACGCCTTGGCTTGTTCTCAGAAATTTCTGAATCATTTTTCCTAAAATTTCCCCCCCCTCTCCCCTTCAAAAATCCAAAGCAAGCTGCCTGGAAAAAACCACCACTCAACATGCAGTGGGAAACGGGGATGTTTTCGGGAAGACTTTACCAATACCCCCAGGCTTGACCATGGAAGACACCAAATTCCCATTCCTTCCAGCACAGGACCACTAAGAGCAGCTGTTTCCCAGGCACACAGGGCTGGTGGGCCAGAGAAATAACACAAGCCCCACCAGCCCCTGCTGCACCCATGCCAGCCGGCACAGCCGCTCAGCCCCGCCACTTTTGGAGCCCTGAACCACTGACGATGCTTCACTGCAACGCTTTATGCACCAGCAATCACTTATTTTTACAATTCTGGGTTTCGAGTGATGCTGTTACACAGGGAAAGGCTGAGGATTTCACCCCCAGCTCTGCTGAATTGGGAGTGGCCTTTGACAGAGGAATACTGGGGAATAAACAGGACATGGGAGCAGAGCTGGGTCCCCAGGAGGGTGGAGGTGTGATGGAGCAGGGAGGAGCTGACAGCAGGAGGGGCAGGGGACAGGAAGGAGGAAAGCCAAGATATTGCAGCTCAGGAAGGATTTGGATGTCCCAAATGAGAGCTGGGAAGCCAGGTCCATGACAGAGAGCCAAAGAGGAGCAGGACACAGGCTCATTTCAACCCAAGACTCCTCAAGTGCTAATTTTCCTTTGGGAAGTTTGAATTAAAAATGGGGGAGGGAAAGCTGCTGGATCCACAGGCATGAAAACCCAGGATTTACTGTGCCATCCCAAGGGCTTCACGGTCATTCTGTTTTCACCAGGCATTTCCAGACACTTGCATCCCCCCCAGGAGAAACACCAGGAGCCCTGCACTCCAGGAGGGCTGGCAGCACGGAGCAGAGAGTGCCCTCACCTTGCTTTTGGCTACCAAGATCTGCAAATGATGCTGGAAAACCATAAAGAGCCATCTGCTTGGAACTCTTGCAAAGTTTTGGGCTGGAAATATTGCACCAACAGCGAGCAGCTGAGTCACTGAGCTCAAGTGGGATCTTCCTGCCATTCCTTCACTGCCTTCTCTACCCTAGGGCAGTATGATCTTAGTTTGCTTTCTTTTCCCTTATTTTTTTCCCCTTTTTTTCTCCTATGGAACTAATGCTCCTGGAAGTGAGCACCTAAGAGCACTTAGAAGAGCCAGGGTGCTGCTCTGAAAGCTCCCTGCCTCCCCTACCCGTGGCTCTGCAATGATGCCCAGACATTATCTGCAGCATCCCCTGCTCACCCAGCCCTAAATCACGAGCATCCTGCTGGCCTCGTGGTGTAATTAGTGTGCTACATAAACCACCCCCCAGGCTGTCCATCCCTCAGGGCCTCAGGGTGGCACCCACCTGTGATTTGATGTCCCTGTGAGAACCTCGTCCTGTCCCCAAAGACCAAAAGGCCTCTCTCTGTGCTATTGCTGCTCTTGCAGTACCAGGACAAAGATCCCCCTCTTGGAGGCCTGGCTGCATCGTGCTCCTCCCTGCAAATCCCTCCTGGAGGCTGCTCCAGATCCCTGCCACAACCCTGGCCAGACCCTTTGGACTTGCTTTGCCATGACCCCCTCCTGTCCCCTCAGTGCCAGGCCCTCTCCTGTGTCACCCTGGCACTGTCCCACACCTCTCCAGCACGGTGTGGCACTCAGGGCTTGGGGAATGTAGGAACCTGAGAGGGGCCTGTCCCTCAGGCTGCTCCCACCTGACCAGGGGGAGCTTTCTGGTGGAGCTGCTCCCAGATTTTTCCATCATCTCCACGCGGCTGCAGCTTTCCCCTTTGGTGTCCTCCCACTGAGCCCAGCTCAGTGCCATGGGCATGGCACTCATTGCCACAGCACCACCCCTGAGAGCCCGACCTGCTCATGGGCCTCATGGCTTTCCAAGGGGCTGGGGGAGAGGGAGGAGAGCGAGTGGCTGACGCTTCTCAGCCACTCAGCTCGGCCCAGAGCTAACGAGGCATCTCAAAATTAAAAAGTGAACTGTAATCCCCAGCAGGCCTGTCCTCCTTTTGGCATTAGGCGGAGTTCTCTTTCTCAAAAAAAAAAAGAGGACTGGGGGATCTGTGAGTTGTGTTTGGAGCTGTGGAAGCATCCTGGGCAGGGCGGGGGTGCTGGGATGGGCCTTGGGGCTCTCTTAGGAAGAGAGTGAGGGGCAGGAACTGCCTCACCAGGGCAAATGGTGCAGGGGAACAGGCTCTTCCTCGTGCCTTTTCATCCAAAGGAACCCAGCTCCTCCTGCTCTACAGGCAGCAGCCGTGGGTGAGTGGAGGAGGCACCCCAGGACGTGCGGGTGGGACACTGGCCACAAGGCTGGCAGGGTGGGCACAGAGCAGGGGGGCTGCCACTGAGGTGGGGCAGGATGGCAAGAAGGGAACCACACTGCTGCAGGAGGGAAACATGGGGAAAGCAAGCAGGAAAGAGCAGGGGAGGGAGGAAGGGAAGCCAGACTGGTTTATCGCTTTTGTGGGTTGCATTTCTCACGTGGGAATCTGTCTGGGAAAGACCCTGCTGTACCCCCACACCTCTGGGGAGGCCAGCACTGGCTGCTGTGACCTTCCTGCCCCCAGTGCCTCATCCTGGAGCCACAGAGAGCTGAAGGCTCTGGCTTTAGAGGCACAGCTCACCCTGGCTCAAGGGCAGGCAGCTGCCTGTCCAGCCAGACCCTCTGGTCACTGCTGGCCAGCCCTGGGACAGCTCCAGGACATTCCTCCAGGGCACACGGCTCCCAGCAGGACCTGCCACCCCGCCGAGGTGCTGCCTTGGCCATTCCCAGCTCATTCTAACTGGTGTTCCAGGATGGGAGCACAGGCCGGGTTGTCTCCCCCAGCAGAGAAGGCCCAGCTGGAAGGCAGAGGAGGAGGGGAGGCAGGACAGTCCAGGTGGAGCACAAGGCTGCAGAACTGGATACTGGAACTGGGGCTCAGCCCAGTCCCACACATCCCTGGGAGACAGCAGGGCTGCACACACATGGGTTCCAGGGCTTTGCCCAAACTGTGCCTCTTCCATAGAATTACAGAACATCCTGAGCTGGAAGGGACCCACAAGGATCATCCAACTCCTGTCCCTGCCCAGAACACCCCAACAATCCCACCCTGTCCTTGAGAGCGTTGTCCAAGTGCTCCTGGAGCTCTGGCAGCCTTGGGACCGTGCCCATTCCCCGGGGAGCCTGTTCCAGGTCCCAGTCACCCTCTGGGGAAAGAACCTTTTCCTAATATCCAACCCAAGGCTCCCCTGACAGCTTCAGGCTGTTCCTGTGGGTCCTATCGCTGTGCCAGCTGCACACAACCTATTGGGGAGAACTTCACCCTCTCCACAGCGGGACTGTGGATGAGCTGGGAGCCACACAGGGTTAGACACCTTCTGGCATGATCCCACTGGATTTCTCCTAGAAACGGGTTTGATCCAAAATCCCAGAGAACTGGTGAGCTCGGGGTACAGCAGTGGTACAAGGAAACTTCCACCCCTTTCCCCTGGGCTAATAACACCGATGATCACCAGCTTCCAAACTCTTGTGTCAGCCCAGCTGGAAATGCTGCAGGAATTTTGCCTGGATAAGCTTGTCCTCAGGGGGAGGGAGCCAGGAATGCTGATAGTTTGGGCATCCCTGCACCATGAGCACCAAAAGTGCTCCCTGCCAGGACCTTGCTCTCGTGAGCAAAGGGGAGGGCGAGAAAGGGTGAAGGGCAGCAGCGAGGTGATTACAGGGAAGGGGGGTTGTGGTCCTGATTCTGAGTGAGGGGAAACGCAGCGAGTGCTTTGGGAATTTAGAGTGAAATCAAATAAAACACCATGGTTGCCCAGCCCCATCCATCCTGCAGCCCGGGAGGACGCAGTGCCTGCCGAGCCCAGCCCGAGCACTGCACAGCCCTGGCAGGGTCAGCAGAGCCTCCTACACCGAGCCCTGGCTGAAGGAAGGGCTGGGCCCTGTCCTGGATGCCCTGGGGACCTGGAAGCAGGGAACAGAAGCTGCTGGACCCCCAGCCCTGGATGCCCTGGGGACCTGGAAGCAGGGAACAGAAGCTGCTGGACCCCCAGCCCTGGATGCCGTGGGGACCTGGAAGCAGGGAACAGAAGCTGCTGGACCCCCAGCCCTGGATGCCCTGGGGACCTGGAATTGGGGAACAGAAGCTGCTGGACCCCCAGCCCTGGATGCCCCGGGGACCTGGAAGCAGGGAACAGAAGCTGCTGGACCCCCAGCCCTGGATGCCCTGGGGACCTGGAAGCAGGGAACAGAAGCTGCTGGACCCCCAGCCCTGGATGCCCTGGGGACCTGGAATTGGGGAACAGAAGCTGCTGGACCCCCAGCCCTGGATGCCCCGGGGACCTGGAAGCAGGGAACAGAAGCTGCTGGACCCCCAGCCCTGGATGTCCCGGGGACCTGGAAGCAGGGAACAGAAGCTGCTGGACCCCCAGCCCTGGATGTCCCGGGGACCTGGAAGCAGGGAACAGAAGCTGCTGGACCCCCAGCCCTGGATGCCGTGGGGACCTGGAAGCAGGGAACAGAAGCTGCTGGACCCCCAGCCCTGGATGCCCTGGGGACCTGGAAGCGGGGAACAGAAGCTGCTGGACCCCCAGCCCTGGCTGCCCTCTGCTCTGTGGCTCTGCGGAGCCGGCTCACCTCCTGCTCCGCTGTCTCATAATCGCCGCCGTGGCTTTACACCGTGGTTCTCTTCCAGTTTTATGTCATCTCCGCAGTTCTCCCCCTCATAAAATGTGACTGCACCAATTTCTGTGATCAGAGCTGGCCAGGTAGTAGGGACATTTCGTGTTTCCCAGGCAGAGCCTTTAAATCAAAGCCAGCCACATCCCCATGTTCAGAGGAGACAGGGAAGAGGGGGAGCCCCTGTTTGCCTGCAGAATGCTGCACCCAAAGTCTCTCCCCACTGCACTGGGGTGACCTCCCAGGTGCTCCTGAGCACCACTGAGGGATTGGCATCATCTCTCCCAGCCCAGAGCCCTCCCTGAGGCCAGGGGATCCCCAAGCAGTGCTTGGTGCTGCCACCTGGAAGCCCCTGTCCCACCATGGGGTAGAACAAGGAGACGAGGACAGTGGGGATGGAAGGGAGTCTCTGCTGAAGGGTGGTCAGGGCATGGGGCAGGTCTGGGTGAGGTGCAGGGAAAGCAGAGGTTTCAAGGACAGATGGATTTATTCATGGGAAACTGCAATACACTAGGGTGCCTTCAAAACCTGATGAAATCAGTGAGGAAATTCCTCCACTCCCAGCTTCTAGGAACTATGGATCAGCCCTGTTGGGAGAAAACTCTTCCCTTGAACCACCAAATATTTGTCCCTGGCCTCTCTTCCCCTTGAGAGCTCAGGCATGAGCCTGCTCCCCATCCATCCTACAGAGAGGGACACCTCCATGCGCAGCTGCCCTCCTGTGGGCTGAACATTCCCCAGCCCCACACACCTCCTCGCAAGGAGGAAATGGCATTGCCCAAAAACTACTTAAAACAGCCAAGCTTGGCAGGTTGAGATCAGAAGTCCTCAAATCCCCCTCCCTGTGCAGTCAGCTGTGCTTCTCCACTGAAGAAATGGACTTCAGCTGGACCTGGGCACACGGCTGTACCCAAAGGTTTTCCACATTTCATCTCCACCAGGCCCTTGTGATTCTCCTGTTTGCTCACAGGACCCAAGAGAGGAATTGCAGGTCCTTAGACCCCCTACTGAATGGCAGCCAGGCCACCAGCTCCCCAGGGAATATTTTATCCCACACTGCTGCTGAGGGGGCAGGTTTGCAGGCCAGGCAACAGCCCTGCCAGCAATCACCTGGACCCTCTGCAGGGAAAAGAGCCAAAAATATCTGGCATTGGGAGCAGAAATGGAGGAGGGATGACTTGTTGTCTGTGATGGAGGAAAGCTTGGAGTCAAGGAAGAGCCGAGTGTCTCTGTTGTGGCAAAATATCCCCAGAAATGTCACACCACGGACAACCGAGCTGTCTGCAGAGATGGGTGATGGTGGAAGGAGAGGAGCCGGTGAGAGGAGAAGGAAAAGCAGGAGGGGGGAAAGAAATGCGAGGGAGAAGGCAACAAGGAGGTGAGGGCTGGGGTTGGAGACGTCTGTGGGAGCACTCCCTGAGGTCTGTGCAGGCCGTGAGTGGCCGAGGGGCCAGCACAGAGCAGCCCCTGCCCCGCTGCCCGCCGCCGGCCCTCTCCCTACCTCCAAAGTCAGGCCTGAGGCGGACGTCATAGCCCTTCAGCAGTTTGTCCACAATCTCTTTCACCACAGAAATATTTCCAGTGGAGGGGCTGAAAGACAAAAGAAGAGAGTCCTCGTCATCCCGTGTGGCACCCAGGGGTCCTGGCCAGGCACCTCAGCATCCTTCAGAACACCTCAGCATCCTTCAGAACACCTCAGTATCTTTCAGAACACCTCAGCCATGGGCAGAGCCTCTCTGTTTTCTCTCTCACTCGTGTTTCCTGTCCTTGGCACAGCCCTCAGCCCCCAACCTGCCCATGATCCCCACAGGGCTCCTAAGCCATCCTGGGAGGTGGCTCAGAAGTCTCAGCAGTGTTTTGGCTCCTCTTCTGCAGCTCACCCCAACTCCAGAGCCTCCAGAGCACCCCAAGCTCCGTCCCTTTTAAGCACCCCAGGGGTCCGGCTGCTGCCCCCCTCAATGAGCCCAATCTCTTTGGCCACTGACCCACACACTCAGGGGTCTTCACTGTGCCCTGCCCGCAGAGGGGGGCACAGACAGGCACAGGCAGAAATTGTCCTTTCTGTCCCCCTGCAGCCTCTCTCTTGTGGGTCCCAGCCCTTCCTGGGCCACACTGGGCTCTTGCTCCAGGTCTTACATCACCCAGCACAGACCTGGCATGTCCCAAGGTCCCCATGGCACAAATGGCCCCCACAGGCACCCTGCACTGTCACACACCCCAGTGCTGCCTCTGCTTCTCACTGCACCCAGGGGTTTCTTCAGATTATTGAAGCAAACGAGAAAACAACGCTCATTTTTTTCCTGTGGCCTCAATATACAGCTGATCTTCACCCTGTAAAAATTCAGTTTCTGTCACTCAGCGTCGCCGTGACTTCTTAGCAACGCAGATCAAGAGGCAGAGACAGGGAAGGAGAGTCCATCTTCCCCTCTGTGTGCCAGAGCAGCAATCCTTTCCCTCCCAGCCCTTTAACCTGCACCCAGAGGGGGGGCAGATGTCCTCCCTGACACCAATCCAGCCATCACAGCAAGAAGGGAGTTCCTTCCCAAATCAGCCCGAGAGCCAAACCAAAACCGAAGGTGGCAAACCAGAGAGCAGGGGATGCTAAAAATATTGGACCTATTCAGTGCTGCGGGGTGTATCAGGTTTTCTGCCTGAATACCCAGCCTCTGTGCCACCCTCGTCCCCTGCTTTGCATGAGAATGGAGACCCTGCCGGTGACAACCGCTGCTCTTTGCAGTCACCCACCACAACAGCATGTCTCCCTGTCAACACCGCCTCCCACATCCATCCAAGTCAACCTGGAAGGCTGCACCACGGCGCTGCCTCTGCCTGCCAGCCCCGTGCCTGGCCGGACACCGGGGCTGGCGCTGGCGTGTCCGTGTGTCTGCACACAGACACAGACAGACAGGCAGGCAGGCAGACAGACAGGCGTGCTCTCCTGGCTGCACGGAGGGTGTGGGGACTCCCTGCCTGTGCACACAGACACCCAGACACGGGAGAGCGCTGGGTGCAGCTACCAAACCTGCACGGATGTGTGTGACTGCATCCCAGCCAGGGGCTGGAGGTGACTGGAGGTGACTGGAGGTGACAGTGGGTGCAGATCTTGCTCTGCCTGTGATGAGGCACCGGGCTCTGGACACGATTTATGAGGAACACAGAAGCTGGCATTTGTGGGTGCCTGCGGCTGGGTTCCCCGGTGCCCAGACTCTCCCCAGGGATGTGGGTGGAGGTGTGTAGCACCACCTGGGAGCCCGGGCAGGTCTGAGGGCTCTGGATGTGCAGGGATTTCTCAGCAGGACAGGGATGTGCAGATGTGAGACAGCACCCAGGCCCAGCCTTGCTGCATGGACAACCAAGGAGCCCTTGTGCTGGCAGGGGAAGGGGGCTGAGCTCCACTCCTGAGTGTGCTGCTGAGAGTGGTACAGCTCCTCCTTGCACGGCTTTGATCACTGTGAAAAGGCCAGAGAGGTGTGTGCAGGTGGGCATTCCCAAAACACCGTGTCCAGGCTTGCAAGGTCCACTTGCACCTGTGGATTTCCTTGCAGGGGTGTGAGGTTTTGCAGCATGCAAAGCACGGTCCCGCCACTGAGGACTGATAGTGTGCACCAGCAGTTGCTCACCTCTAGACAGCCATTCCTAGGTACACAGATTTCCGTAGTCGTAATATGGACACTGTGCATTTCTCAAGGGATTTGGACACCTCTCTTTGGCTTCCTACAGTGCATCAGCCCAGGGATCTGCGTTACCCCCTTCATATAGGCAGGGAAATGGAGGTAGAGATGGTTAACAATGTGTCAGGGGCCCTGCAGAAAGGGGCAGAGTGGGAAGAGGGCTATGGGGACTCTTTCCTCCTCATCAGCTACAAGTTGGCCTAGTGAGGGAATAAACTGACATCACGATTAAGGACAAGGTCTTTTGCCTCCCAGTGCTCCCTTTGATCCAAAAAGCCACATCCCTCCCACCGAGGAGGCAAGCCGTGCATTTGCCCAGCTGTGGGCGAGCAGCTGCATGTCAGTGCTATTCCTGGCAAATGTGGGTCTGCATCCGCTCAGGGAGCACGTACAGCCAGCCTGTGAACTGAATTCCGGAGTGCTGTGTCCCTGATTCTGTGTCAGTGGGCATGTGCTTTGCATATCCACGTACACTTGCAGCCAAACATCTCCCTACCAGCACCCCGTGCTGCTGGCTGGGGTGTGTAGGAGTAGCTGGAGGCTCGTGCACATGGAGAGTGTTTTGTCTCCGAGCTGTGCACGGGTACACACGCAGGCTGTGGGTGAAAATCCGTCCTGGACACACAACCACACATGCAAGGGCACACGTCTGAGCGAAAAGGGGGTGGCCGTGGGCTTTAAATGCCACAACATTTGCACGGGCAGAGCCTCCCGAGCTGCCTGCGTGTGTGTCCCCACACGGCGGGACCACGCATGAATGGTGTGGGCAAGGTGGGCGCAGCGCCTGCGCGTGTGCGTGTTTATAACTATGGGAACACAAATCTGGGCATCCACAGCCCTGCAAGGACCTGCGTGTGCGCGTCGGGAGCGCGCTGCTCCCCGGGCACGGCCGAGCAGGGAGATGCCAGGGGGCAGGGACGAACGCGGGGCCAGGGCGAGCAGCAGCAGCAAGGCAGCGCTGCTGCCGCCGGGGAGAGCGGTGGATCAGCGAGCAAACAGGTGTGCCCCGCACACCTTGGCAGGGCTGGATGGGCCCCCGCGGCTCCGGAGCGCTGCCCGGGAATAGCTGCAGCCCGAGCAGGCAGGGGATGGGCGGCAGCGCTGCCCCGGGGCCACGCAGGGCAGGTGAAGCTGCGCGCTGGAGGTGTGGGGTGACACACGGGCGGGCGCGGATGGCTGCGCACACGCAGGGACGGATCCGGATGGATGGATGGATGGATGGATGGATGGATGGATGGATGGATGGATGGATGGATGGATGGATGGATGGATGGATGGCACCCACGGAGGAGGGGGGGTGCGTGCCGTGAATCCGCGCGGAGGCACGGCCGTGGGCATCGCCCCCGGAGCTCCGCAGAGCCGGGGCTGTGGCACAGCGCAGCTCGCTCGGGTGCGAGCGTGGCTGCGTGTGCAGGCTCGGGCATGGGCAAGGCAGCCTGTGCCGGGTGCGTAGCGCAGCTCCGGGGCTCCTGCGGGCACCATGTTCCCCAGCAAAACCCTTCCAGTTTGGCCATTTTCCCCCGGGCTGGGGAGGGGGACACACACACACACACACGCGTGCTGCGAGGTGGGCTCCGTCCGCAGAGTCTGCTCCACATCTCATGCATGAGCATCCCTCCTCCCCGCAGAACGCCAGGAGCTGGGGAAAAACAATAGCAGACGGCACGGGGAAGCGATTTGGGGAAAGAACCCCCTCCCCTTCCCCACATGCAGCTCGATGGAGAAAACCCCAAACAAGACAAACAAGCGCGGTGCCAGCCCCGCTGTCCCTGCAGCCTGGGATCGCAATCCTTACCTTTGCGCACAGCAGGCGAGACAAAGAGCTGCTAAAGCAGAGACAATTCCACTCAATCTGTCTGCCTGAAATGTCCACATTTCCACAAAGACGAAGGATGAAAAAAAAAATCTTTGGAGGGGAGGGGAAGGAAAGATGGATCTTCTGAAATCCCCCTCCAAAAAAAAGGGGGGGAGGGAAAAAAGAAACCGACCCCCCCCCCAGTTAATGATTTCCTAGAGAAAAAGAATAATGACAGAAAACTAAAAAAAGAGGGGGAAAAATACCCCCCCACTCCTTCAGTGCCAGTCAAAGAATTCGTTTCTTCTTCCTTTCAGCATCCTCTCAACAAGAGACATCCTCTGGCAATGGAGAAAATCCCAAGAGAAAGAAAAATAAAATGCCCCCAAAATGGGCTCAGCAAAATGTGAAATCGAATCTCACAGGTACGCGGCAGAAGAAGAAGAAGAAGAAGGAAAAAATAAAAAAAATAAAAAAAAAATAAAAAAACCAACTCAGTGTCCCCTGAGCACTCCACTTGGATTATTTTTCCTCCTGCTCTTTTGCCATCCGGTTCTGCAGATGTTGCATGGCTCCTGCTACCCACCTTCAGAGAGGAGGAGGAGGAGAAAGAGCGTGTGTGTGTGTGTGTGTGTGTGTGTGTGAGAGAGAGAGAGAGAGAGAGAGGGAGGACGTGTGAGTTTTCGAGCAATATGATTTTATTCTGGATTTTACCTATTTGCTCCCCCTTCCTCTTTATTTTCCGAGGGGGGAAGGGGAAGCCACCCAGCCCCACTGTGCAGTTATTTTATTTTAGGGAAATCTCAAGCTCGTCACTTGGGAGGTTTGGGGCTTTTTGTGAAAAGGCTAAAAAAAAAATAATTAAAAAAAAAAAGGAAAACCAAACGCAGATAAATTGGTAAATTAAAAAATTACATTACTGGTAAATTAAAAAAATACATATATGCATGTGTAGCAAATAAATAAATCCCTGTCTGCCGAAAGCGCTGCTCTGGCAGGGAGGGCTGGATGTCTCCCTAGCGCTGTTGCCGCAGCTCCTGTGGAGTTTTGCTGCTCATTGCAAAGTCACAAGAGGAGGGGAGGAGAGAAGGAGTTTGTGGCTGGGGAGGGGGACTCTCCGGACAAATTGGGATCCTGACGTCATGGCTGACAACATTAACCCCTGCTGGCTTGCAGAGGGGATGGATGAGTGTTTTGGCTGTGGTGGATTTTTGGGGTTTTTCCCCCAGGGAGGAGATGATGGGAAAGGTGATGGCATTTTGGCGAGCTGGGGGCTGTGCCTGGGCAAGAGTGGCTCAGCTGTGAGTGCTGATGGGTGCTGTGGCTGCCTCAAACACTGTCATCAGCACAGGCTGAGCTTCCTCCTGCAGCCACTGAGATCAAAAAGAAGGTGATTTCCTCAGAATGTCTCCATGCCACAGAGCAGAGTGGCCTGGTGGCCTCCTCCTGGGGCACTGGGGAAGATCTGGAGGCTCTGGTGGGGCTGGAGACTTCCCCAGGCTGGGGAAGCCCGGGTCAGGAGGGATGCTCAGCTCTCCCTGAAGGATGCTGTGTTATGCATACAATGGGTTTGGTGGGAAAAGGGAGCCTGAACTTCCAGAAATGCTGCTGGGGATCAGCTGCTGGTGCTGGGTCTTTGCCTGCTGGAATGGCAACAGCCATTGGAATCCTCACAGTCTCCTGTGCACCAGCCTCTGATCTTTGTCTTTAAAAAGTCATATAATTAAGGAACTCTGCATCAGGCATGCAGTAATGTACTACCATGAAGGATTTTTTTTTCCCTAGGAAAAAGAAGAGATCCAGCAGCACTTTGAATGCAGAGCAGAAGCCACGGCTCCAGGAGGAAACATCCAAGCTCTCACCAGCCTGGATGGGATCTCCTCTGCCCCTGCCTGGCAGCCCAGAGCAGCCCCTCGGAGCAGGTAAGTCCTGGTTTACACCTGTGTGTGGATGGTCTCCAAAGCCCTCCGGGACAAGGGAGCAGAATGTGCCACTGCAGCTGGGCAGGATCAGGCTCAAAATGCCTCTGAAGGGACACAGGGCAATGTCCAGCGGCCACCGAGCAGCAACTCTGCCCTGCCCTTCCCTGCAGAGAGATCTGCCCAGCCCAGGCTGGGAGAATCCTTGTCTCTGGAGTTCCTAATGCTCCTTTCCCTCATGCTTGGCTTGGCTCTACATGGTTTCCCCATCAGAGGCACGCCGCACATCACGTGCTCCCCATCTCCTTCTCCCAAAAAGCACAGCAGGGAGTGACCTTTCTGAAGAGCTTCCCCCGTGCAGGCCAGGCTGGGCTGTAGCAATGCAGAGACATTAAACCAAGGGAAAGCTGAGTGAGGCTCTGTGCTGTCCTGGTGTCCCTGCAGGGACATCCTGGGGGCAGTGAACATGTGGGGATGGTGGGGAAAAGGAAGGCTCAGGGAAGATTTAACACCTACAGTGAGGCTGTGCTAGAATGGGAGGGGAGAAGATCTTCTCACCTGCTGCTGAGGCTGATGGAAAAGGTTCTCTGCTTGGTTTAGCACCCAGACCACCCCTGCTTGTCCAGACTTAAGCAAATTAAGCTCAGAGCAGGGATCTCCACGGCCTTCTCAAAGCCCAAAGAAGGAAAGTGGCACTTGCCATGATGCCTTAGGTTTTAACTTTTATATTTTCAAATTCTGTACTGCTTAGAGTGTAACTCTGAAGTTCCTTGTAGCCTGGAATTTCTGCTGTCTCGTGCTGGGCAGACACAACAAAGCCTCTCCAGGCTTTGCCTTCAAGGACAGCCAGGCTCTTCTAGGCCCAAAATGTGGAAACCAAAGACTCTAAGCAGGGAGCAAGCTGAGGGGAATTACATCACTGAACTGGGGCTTTAATTGGAGAATGAACTGTGATATGCAAATGACCCAAACCTATAAAAGTGTGAAGAACTCGTGACCTGGGGTCCATTTTTGGAAGCAGCCTCTGGCTCCCCCAGGGTGTGCCTTGAAGGCCCTTCAAATAAATACCAACCTTTATTCCCTTACTCCTGTCTAGTCTCTGTTTCTGGGTGGCTGCAGAAGGCATCAGCCACATGCCAGTGAATGTGTCTGCCCGTGTGCACTTTCACTGCAGGCCACGCACCGTGGCCTCCCACGGGGAATCCAGGGTGCAGGGGCTCCACCAGGACACCCAGCCGTGGCTGGTGATATTTCACTGCACCACAGCCCAGAGCAGGCCTGTCTGCCTGGGTTCCCAATGCTGCCTGACCACTGTGCCCTCAGGATGCTCCTGGGCTTCCCCACACCCGATGCCACAAGCAGTTCATGCTTTGTCAGCCCTCCCAGGACTTCGTGGCTCCCTGATTCCTGTGGCTGAGAGGTCCATGGGAGGTGGGCCAAAGCAGTAGGGTTTCTCCACCATCCTGTTGAAGAACAGGAACCAGCCCAGCAGATCTGGACTTGCAAGATGTCCCCATGTGCCCATCCCTGAGCTGCCTGGTGCCATCAGGTGCTGGCTGTCATACAGGCACAGCATTTACCTCCTGTGCTGCTGCTGCCAGCACACAGAGCTCCTGACAGCAGTGACTTTCTGAAGCATTTTTTTTCTGATTTAAGCTGCTGGGCACCAGGGAGGAGCTCTTGGGGAGGAGATGAGAAGCATTTGCCTCCTGGCACCAGAGGCCCCATTTAGCCCCGCCTGGTCCTTTCCTGTTCTGGCCCCTTTGCTCTGCTCCCTCCCACCAGCTATGATTGCATGTTACTGGCAGGAAAGGTAAGTGGAAAGCAAATGTCAGAGGCATACATGAAGAGGAAAAATTATGCTCACAAATGGTGACATTTGTGCCTGCAAGTTCACCCAGTCGGGAGCAGGAACCGTGTCACATGAATTATCTGACCACTCAGCCACAACGGGACACTTCGGAAAAGCCGACTGCTCAGCAGGGAATGCATCCAAAGGAGCTGCTGTGTGCTCCTGAATAACCCACCTGGAGCCACGTTCTGGGATAAAGGACTGCTCTGGAGTTAGTCACCCATCTCTGCTGGCTGATCACAGAGATACGTGACCGTGCTCACTGAGGGGTTTGTTCCTTGCCCCCTAAAAATGGGCATCCTCAAGCCCCTCCCAGAACCCCAAATGCCGTGTCCCCCTCCCCTGCTGGGGGCTCTCTGCTCTCCAGTGATGGGGTTTTTTGGAAGTTCACATTCTAAGCCTGCAAATGGCTGTGAGAGGCTGCTGGAGGTGCCGTGCTGTGGCTGTAGCCACCCTGCAGAGGCCACAAAGCATCGTGTTGGTGGCCATGTGCTGTCCTCCACTGTTAAATCACTCATTTTCACTCTTCTCTTACTTGTTGCCCTGCTGCAAGCTCCACACCCTGCTCTCCCTTCTTATCCTGTGGCCACTGCTGACTCCAAGCCCCGAGTGCTGCTTTTCCCAAGGGCTTGCCATCAAGGTGAAAAATCTCCCTCATCCCCTCTCCCAGCCGGCTGGAGAGCTGGCTCTTCTGTCCAGCCAACAATTCCCAGCACAAGATGGTTGTTCTTCTAAAGCAGGAAAAGGACAAGAGCGGAGAAAGCAAAAGAACTTTTATTAAAGCAGGGATTAAATGAAAGTCCTGCAGAAAAGGAGAAAATACTGTCTTAGAGCTGGCATTTCTGCGTAGAAGGTAGAAAACAGCCTGAAAGTAAACAAAGTGCACCTCATGAGGTGGAAATAGAGAGAAGCAGAGGCCAGGGGAGTTTTCTCACCTGGTCTAGCACACAGCCTCTGTCTCCTGCTGCAGCTGCATCCAGGACTGAGCTCACCAAGCCAAGGAGCCTTTGTAATTCCAGTCCCAGGCTCCTGCAGGAAAGATTTCCCTCAAGCTGTCCTACAGGACAAATACTCCACCATCAACCCCAGTGCCATCTAAACACCCTCAGGTGCTGGCAAGGAAAGACCACAGGTCACAGCCCCCATGGACTGGTGGGGCTGGCAGCTACCAGCCATGGTTTGGGCAGCTGTGACCCCTGGTTTGGTGACTCTGCATCCTCTGGTTCACAAATGCCTCCTCAGGTATTAGCCCAGGAGCCTCTCTGCTTGGACACACCATGTGCTGGATGTTACATATTCCCGAGGAAATGCCTCAGAGTGCATTCACAGGGTTCCCTGTCCTTGTTGAGTTAAAGATCCTCCACCACTTCACAAAATAGTGCAGACTGGTCCAGAGGAAGTGGAAATGTTGACCATTCTAAGGAACTGTGAATGGAGGAAGCGATGAGCAGAATTTGCCTGAAGTCCTGTGTGTCCTCTGCGCTCAATCTCCTTAAGTAGATCATGGAAAGTGTGGTGGGAAGGGAGAAAGGATTGTCCATGGAGGTGGGTTCATGCTCCACCTCCCATTCCAGCCTGTCTTTACGCTTAGGAGGCTGCAGACAACGTTCAGTTTGGGTTTCCCTTCACTTGAGGAATGCTCTGGCCAAGCAAAGGTCCTTTGGTTCTGAGAGTGCAGAAATGCTGCACTGCCTGTGATTGTTGATAGCTGTGGTTGATGAGGTTCAGCTCTCGTACCTACAATGAAGGAACACGCACAGACAGCCTGCAGGGTGACAGTGACACCGTGCTGAGCCTGGGGCACAAGGACAACCTGCTCCAGCCACACCTGAGGCGAGGTGATGGGGAATGCAGGTGGGTCAGGTCTGCAGGGCAGCCTCAGGGCTGACACATCCCCAGCAGAGCTGTGGTGCCAGGGGAGGTGTGAATCCATCCCTGCACGGTTTGAGGGATGCCCAGCCCCAGCCCTGTGAATCTGTGCTGTCTGTAGGTCCCCTGGCTGATTTTCTCTTTGCAGTTCCGTGGTGGTGCTCAGGAGGAGCAGTGATGCCCCTTGGGACTGGCATTTCTGATCGTGTTAGGACTGGCAGTGTGAGGGCACCAGGAAAGGAAAAGGTCCTTCAGCCCGTGCTGACAGTTAAGAAGTGCCAAAAAATGCCTCCCTGCTCATTGCTGTTAGTGATGGAATCTGTTGTGACACTGAGGGCTGGGCCCATGTCTCCCATGAGGCCTTCCCATCTCAGAGGGTGCAGCACCTCTCTCTCCTAGGGAGGCTCCTTCCCACCTGTGCCAGCAGAGGAGTCCCCTTCTGAGTCAGAGCTCCTGCTCTGAGTCATGGAGCTACAGCACAAACATCTGGAAGCAGCAGCAGAATGGATTACAAGGATCTAGGTAAAAAATTCCACTCCTCACCACCACACGGAGGTGCGGGTGGTTTCAGCTCTTTCTCCCTCTCACCCCACAGCTCTCCTGTCCTGAGGAGGGTCAGAGCTCAGCACCCAGGAGGCAGGAGGAGCTGAGGATCCCAGCTGCTGGTCCCTGCTGGCTGCAGGGACAAAGTGTTCCCAGTGCAGGTGCCACCAGCCTCCTCCTAAAGCCCTGCAGCATCCACCACCTGCGCCGAGGGGACACTGCAGAGGTGACAAGAGAGGGTCCCTGGGGACTCCATTCCTCTGCCAGCCTCAGGGGTCAGACCCAGATCTCCTGCAGTCCTCCTGTGTGCTTATCCCGTGACAAAGCTCGTGGTGTGTCCTCCACAGGCAGTGCCCCTTCCTCCAGGTCATGGATGAATTAAGTTGAACAGGACTGGGGCCAGCAGTGACCCCTGGGGAGCAGCACCAGTCACAGGCCTCCAGCTGGGCTCTGGGCCACCATCAGAACCCTCAGAGCTCTGCCACTAAGCCAGATCTCAACCCACTGTCCAATCTCAACCTCTCCATCTCCCCACCTTCCCTACGAGGATGTTGTGGGAGAGTGTCAGAAACTCTGCTGGAGTCAGGGCAGACAGGAACCACTGCTCTCCCCTCATCCACCCAGCCAGTCATTCCATCCCTGAAGGCTATCAGGTTGGTCAAGCATGATTTCCCCTTGCTGAAACCACCTTGACTACTCCTGGTAACCTTCTCTTCCTCCACATGCATGGAGATGACATTCAGGATGAGCTGTTCCATAACCTTTCCAGGGATGGAGCTGAGGCTGACTGGCCTGTAGTTCCCTGGGTCCTCCTTCATGCCCTTTTTGAGGGCTGGAGTGACTGGGCTTTTCTCCAGGCCTCCAGACCTCTCCTGTTCCCCATGACCTGTAACTGTGATGAGATTACAGCTCTGTGACCACGCAGAGATCTCTAAATCTTCTTGTTTATCCCCCATGCCGTGTGCATTGGTGCACAGGCATCTCAGAGAGGTAATGGAGCATGAAAGTTTCCAATAAAGGGTGCAAGAGGATCCCCTAACCTGCCAATCTACACCTTTCCAGTGTCACAGGGTGCCAGGGAGCTGCTCTGCTCAGTTTTTACCCTGGAGCAGATCAGGACCCTCTTTAACCATGTTCTGGATCAATAGGTCCCCACTGGTAGTGCCCCATTCCCAGCTGGGAGGCTTCTGACTTCCCAAATTTGGTCTCTCTCAGTTTTGACTGAACACCTCAGCCAACTTGCAGGCTTCTTTCTGTGATGGAGTCATCCCTGAGTCCAGCAGGAGGACACAGGCAAATTGTGCTCTCTGAGGGCATGTCCTGCTCTGGGAGAGGTGTGCTTCCTTCCTCTAGCACCCCTCCTGCCCGGGACAGGGCATTTACAACTCATTCCCACTGGGAACACGATGTGTGCCCCTCCTTAGCTCAGCATTTCATGTGGGATAACCCACACGTGCCCTTCCGTGGTGCTGAGCCACTGCAGAGGCTGTGGGAGGCTTTGGCTGACAGCTCTAAACAGGTGCCTGAGCACTGAGTGACTTTTATGACCTGAAAAAGGTGATAATTGTGCCAAAATTTGCTCTCGGGAGTGTTATATGGCTGTCATGAAGCGCGATTTGTGCATTATGGGCTGGGAGACAGTGAGACGTGTGTCCTGCTCCCGAGATGGATCTGCCAGTCCATCAGCCCGCTGACAACGAGCACTCTCGGGTCATGCCTCAACTTCTGCAGCCATTTCAGCATGTGGAGCTGGCAAAACAGAACTCCTGGGTAATTACACAGCCCTGGGCAGCCTGAGGGTGGGACAGCTGTTAAACAATTCCCCGTGGGAGATAAGGATCATACCAGGGTTTCCCACTACTCCAAGCAGGGCTGTGCCCCGAGGGAGCCGCTGCCTTCCAGCAAAACTCAGTGTGTGACTTCCCAAGTGCCAAACTGGCAGATGGGGAGGTGAGGCGAGGAGCTGCAGCTCCTCCAGCAACTGCTGGAGACCCCTCAGACCCGCCAGCGAGGCAGGTGACGTCCCTCTCTGGAAGAGCAGGAGAAAAACCCCATCTCTGGGGTTTGTTTGGGAGCTTGGGAGTGAAATCCATGCGATGCTGCGTTGCCTGGCAACAGGCCGAGAGTGATGGAGCACAGGGCAGGTCTTCTCCAGGCTGGGGAGCAGCAGCTCCAGCCACGGCGGCTGCCTGTGAGTGTGCAGGGAGAGGAGGGAAGGGGGAGAGCGACTTGGAGTGAAGGCACGGTCACAGAAACGTGAGGAGAACCAAGAGGGAGATAAAGTCTAAAAGGTAGGGAGAAAGACAGAAGTCAGGGAGGGGAAAGGGAAAGGAGAGCCCAGAGAGGACATGTGGCCACTCAAGGAGCTGCAAAGGCTCCTGGCTGTCACCTCCCAGGGCCAGCTGCTGTCTCTGCTCAGGTGTGTCCCAGCTTTGACAAAAGAACTGCAGGAAAACGCAGCATCCGTAGTGATTCTTCAGCTCTGAGGGATTCATCCCTCTTCCGAGGGGGCACTCGGGCTAAGGACTCAGGCAGGGTCAACACAGAGATTGGGAGTCTAAGCTTAATTTCCTTTACCTTTAGCTGGAAATAATAATATTTGTTTGGAAATGATAATAATAATAACAATATTTTTTTTTAAAAAAGAAAGAAAATAAAAAGAGGGAAGGAAGGAAGGAAGGAAGGAAGGAAGGAAGGAAGGAAGGAAGGAAGGAAGGAAGGAAGGAAGGAAGGAAGGAAGGAAGGAAGGAAGGAAGGAAGGAAGGAAGGAAGGAAGGAAGGAAGGAAGGAGAGAGAGAAAGAAAGAGAGAAAGAAAGAAAGAACAATATAAGAACAGGGTAAATGACATGCAGAGCAAGTGGTTTCCATCCATACTAAATGCTTTTGGTCTCAAAATCCCTCTCACAGCCACAGATCTCCCTGTACATCTGTCCTTGCATTAGCATCCAGGGCATTTATTGAGGTGCTGTTTTGCCCCTCACACGAGGTTTCCCCAGCCCTCTGTGCTCGCATTTCAGCCCATTTTCATCACTAAATCAGGGTGGAGGCTGAGCTCAGCCCTCCACACCACTCCCCTGACACCAAGACCTCCCCTGCACAGAGCACATTGCAGGAAATGACATCCCCATCCCTTTGGCCACCCTCTGGCTTCCCCTTTTGCAGTTTGATCCTACCCACAACATCCCACAGTGTCCTCCGGAGGAGGAATTCTTCCCTGTTTCCTCTGGGACACAAAAAAAAGGAATTCTGTTCACACTCACACGGTGACGGAGCGGTAGGGTTGTGATGCACTGTGATTTCCCGGTGCCCAGCTCTAGACTCTTAATAATTGAAACTTTTACCTCAGTACTTTCCATTTTGGTGGGTTTTTTTACCCAGTCTGACTATAAACAGTGCTGTAACAGGACTTAGACCTGGCAGAAAATTCCAAATCCAGCAGTTAATTCATCCCAATTTGAAAAGACGAGCAAAAATACTTTCTCTAAGCACAGCTGCTTCTGGAATGTCAGGATAAAGTTTTGTTTTAGCTGTACCTTCCTTGTCATTTATAATGGGAGGCAATACTAAATTTACCCCGATAAGTACTGCAACACTCATCAGAACAAAGCCTATTACAATTTTCTATCATGAGTACGGAGGGAAAAAAAAATAATTCCCTCTCTGCAGAACATCTCCACTTTGTACCGTGTTTTCCGAGAAAATTAATTCTCCTGCTCTCTCTTTAAAAATTAAGGCTCAGCACAGCACCTGGGAGAAGCAGGGGAGGCAGAATTCCTGGGAGCTGGTGCTGCTTGCAGGGTGAAGCAGCTGGAGCCCAGGATGTGCACTGGTCACCCTGACTCTGTGTCAGCTGCACTGCTGACCATGCTGTCCTTGCCTCACCTTCCCAAGGAAAATCACTTTTTTTTTTTTTTTAAAGAATAACAAACACTCCAAAATCTGGACAGAGGAGGGTTACAGCGTGTTCCCTGTGAATCCATCCCTGTAGCAGGCTGCTGTCCCTCTCACTCCACTGCCTTTTCTCAGGCAGAGAAGTCTTTTCCCAGGCAGAGCTATCTATAATTGAAGCAATAGCTGAAACATCTGATTTTCCACCACCCAACACCTCCTGCTGCAGCTAGCACCAGCCTAAAGTGAGTGCATAAAGAAACATAACACTTTAGTAACATGCTACATTTGCTTTTTGCCGGTGCCAGCTGCTGCAGAAGGTAGCGGGGAGTGAGTTGAAGCTGGAACAGGAGATTTTGGGAAGCTGCTGCCCTAAATCCAGGCCACATCTCATACACAGAGTGACCCCAGGCATGGCTATAGAGGTGCAAGATTTCTCAGGGCATGCCCATTTTTTCCTCACCAAAAGGTGCTTCTAATTATTTCCCTTCAGGCTCAAAACTGATGTTTTCTGTGCTCACCAAAACCATTGAGAGGGAATGTTTCCATCTAGAGAAAGTCCATAGGGGAAATTAACTTTTCCACGGAAACAGCAGGGAGGCGAGGGAACAAAGCAACTGGAAGGAGAAGTGTAAAGCACTCCTGCAAAGCTGCTGGGTGCAAACCTCCTCCAGGAGGGAAAGGCAGCTTCCCTCAGGAATGGGAAGCAGGAATGGCCACAGCGCTCAGCTTTCCTGTGGGATGTGCAGGCAGGGCCTTGCACCTCTGGGCTGGGCTGTGCTGGGACCCAGCAAACCCTAAACCCCCAGTTCCTGGGAGCATCACCTCTTTCTTTGCTTGCTTTGGTGTTTTTGGCCCTCATCTGCAACCCAAAAGGCCGCAGGAGATGAGCAGGGGCTGGGCTAAAACACAGGCCCGGTATGGCCACTCACAATCACACCACGGCCTGAAGTTACACGTGTGGCTGGTCATGATTTTCCACAGCCAGCAGCTACTCATTGTGGGCTGGCAGATATCACAGATGCATTTTTCCTTGTTTCTCTAACTGAATAAAAGCAAATCCCCCCCCCCGCCTTCCCTGGGGTCCCAAGGGAAGCCAACTGCTGAGCCTAAAAACCCCACAGCTCCAGCTGAGTTCGGGCCTTCGCTTCTTGGGTCGTCCCTAAAGGAGGACACAGCACACCACCACCCTCACCGGAGTGAGCTGCCCTGTATTTCTGCCTTTCCCTTGCTCCAGCCTCCATTCCCTGGAGCAGGAGAGGCTTTTCTTCCACGCTTGGAGAGGACAAAGCACTTTGCAGACAAAACCATAAGGGACAGGCTCCAGAAGCGAGGCCAGGGACAAAGACAGAGCTGGATTCCTGTGTCCCCGGGACACTCCACCTGAGGTGCCTCAGCCAGCAGCCATCCAGCAGAAGGAAGAGCTTCTGAGCTGCTTCCCAGTCCCCCATCCCAGCTCCTGGCTGCGAGGTTGCTTCCAAGGCTGCCAATACATCTCTGTGGAGAAAACTGAACCAACAAATCAGTGATGCCCAGGCATTCATCACAGAAACACCGGTGGCAAGGGAGCTCTGGAGATCCAGCCCGACCTCCCCTCACGTTGTGAGCCATCCACGCAGCCCGGGACAGCCCTGATCCAAGGGAATTCCTGTTTTCCCAGGCTCGGGGGGGGGTGCTGGTTGATGTGCTCCTGCTTTCTCTCCTGTGCCACGTCCCCACACTGCCACACGGCCACCTTTTTGCCCCAGGTGATGCCATGATGATTTTTGTCTTTTCTTTTATACCCCTGTTATATCTTTCTGCAACTTCTGTATTCTTGGTGCTTTTTTGCCTACATTCTTGGACTTGTTTGTTAAGCTAAGAGACTAAACATTTCAGAGGCTTCGTAGTTCGGGTGCCAGGGTGCCCAAACCCCAAGGTCCTCTCCAGAACACATTTTTTAAACTAAGATAGAACCATCCAGGGGAAGGTTCCTTGGGAGGAGGGGGCTCATTTGAGCCTCTCATTGGGGAATATTTGATAGATATACTAATTAGTAAGACTTAGAATGTAAGACCAGATCTAGAAGAGGGGGACTTTGCCATGGGCGATGGGGGGGTGCACAGAGGTGTATTCGACCTGTTCGTGGTGCACCTAAGGATCCTTACAATAAATACCAAGGTAAAACCCTTTTTCCCCTTCTAACCGTGTTTGCCTCTTGATTTTTAAGACTAGGAAAGGCATCACAGGCACAAGGTGTGACCTCAGAACCAGGCAGCAGATCCACTGTTCCCCCATCCCCGGAGTCAGCCAGCACCCGGAGGGGGTCTGTGGTCTCCTGGTGGTGCCACTCACATTCACACCCACAACTCTTGAGGGCTTTAAGGGCACTGGAAAGGCTCTTTGCCTTATTAGATTTCATCCACGGCGGAAGTGCAGGGGTCAGGAGGAGGCTGTTTCTCATGCCAAGATGCCCTGATTAAGTCGAGCGCTGCTGATGGCATCTCAAAAGCAATGAAGAGAGGTCAATCACCTGCCAGCAGCGGAAGTTCTGGGGGAAAATCGCCAAAGAATGCACTTGTTAGGGGTCAGAATCAGCCATCCCTCTGTCAGACCCCTCTGCCAGGAGCCCGTGGCCCCCAGGAAAGCGGAGTGGCCCCTCACGACACAGGGGCTGGCAGGTTGCTGTTGACATGGCAACGCGGGATGCCGGAGCGGGAGTTTGCAATCGGCAACGCGGAGAAATGTTGGATAGATTTAAAAAACACCAACCTCACACACTCTCGTCGTCTCCTTCCCTCCTTCCTCCCTCCCTCACTCACTCACTCCACCTTGTGCTGCCAAGCTGAATAACGGCGTTATTGTGGCGGCAGGAAAAGGGCAGAATCCATGCCCCGGCTGCCAGGGAGAGGGGCAGGGAGGGTTGAACCACTTTTTTTTCCTGGCAGTCCCCCATTTTCTGTTGGTATCTCTCCCTGTGGAGGCAAAGGTAGGCAGTGGAGAGGGACCTGGGGTTCCAGCAGGAGACTCAGGCTCTGTTTGTGCCCTGATATCCCATATTTCTCATCAACACTCTGGACTACTTTACCCTCCCCACTGCAGGATGGAGAGGGCAACTCTGACTTACCTTTTTTATTTTTAAAATGGTTTCAGATCCAGGCCTTTTCGAGCATTAGGTAATCCTTGTTCACCATTAGAATTAATGCAGAGTATTCCTTAGGGAGCATAGGCGAGTGACGAGGCGGAGGGGTTAAAAAAGCAGATTTGTCTGCATGGCCAAAACCTTCACTGCTTCCACAGGGGATCTCTGGGATGCTGGAGAAGACACCAGGGCTCCCTGCACAAATGGCAGCTGCAGAAGTCCCTGTTCCCACTCCAGGGGTGACGTCCCAACCCAAAGGACTTTGTCCCCCACTGCAGCAGGCAGGCACGGGTTACTCTCCTGCACGTAATTTGGGACAGGGTGACAACCCCACGGTGCCACACGGGTCTGGCTGATGCCAGGGCAAACATCCTGCTGCTTTTGGTCTGGGCATGATGTCAAGGGGATGTTTCAGTGTGGTTCTGGTTCTGGCCAGGGCTGCAGATTGCTCCAGGCTGTATTTCAGATCTCACCGAGGCTCCCCCCCAGCAGCACTCGGCCCTGCAGTGGTTCTGGGAGCAGGGCTCTGTGTGCTGCTCCTCTCCAGACCACAGCGAGAGGTGACTCTGTCTCACTTGTGGCACCTGGAAATGCTCAAGCAGCAGGGCACCCGCCCCTGAAGGATTTTTCCTTCGGAGGTTATAGCTGGGACAGCCCTGATTCCATCTCCAGGCCCCACCTGCCCCAAGCAGCCCCACATGAGGGATGGGATGTCCACCTCTATCTTCCCCAGCACTCAGCGGGGCTGGTTCTCTGTGGATCCTTCTGCAGCTCGTATCCAAGAGGGAAGGCAGCCAGCAGAAGTACTGCTGGAAAGAAGGTGCCAGTTGAGTCCCCAACAGGGCGATTTCTATTGTGATGCTTCCCAGCTGGGCAGAACACAAGCCAGTTCCTGCTCCTAATCCCTCCTCAAGGTAAGAGTGAAGGTGGCCTTTCCCTTGGCAAGAAGGACAAGAAATGTTCTGAGGTCACCACAGAGGTCTAAGCCAGAGATCAGAGCTTTGCCACTAAAACACACCTTGGACTCCAGACAGAGGTTTAGGCTCTGATGTTTTGCACTCAGACGTGGTTGGGCATGATCTGAATCGGTGAGGAGACACTTGTGTCCCTTTCTCATGGGTCAGGAAATGCAGAAGGGGTTGGTCAGTGGGAAGAACCCTGGTCCCACATCTCCTGGGCTGCCTCACTTGGACACCCTGCACGCACAGGAGCACGGCAGCTCTGCCAGCCTGGCTGGTGGCCGGGTGTCCCCATCTGAGGGGACAGACAGGACCCTCCCGTGGCTCAGGGGATGTCTCAGTGACAGCAGCTGATGTATTGGCTCCCACCAGGGACTGAGTTTTGAATCCCTTCCTCAGCACTCTGCTGGTACAGCCACCTTCCCCCAGCCCCTTGCACAGAGGCACAAATCCCCCTGGATTTCCTTGGGGAGAGGTTGTGTGGTTTTGTGTGCGAGCTCAGCCCGGCTGCTGCTGATGGCAGAGGGAGGAATCCCCCATCTCCGGAGGGGGATGGGGCTGCTGTTTTCCATAGCTCTGGTGCGTGTGCAGGGAAGAGGAATCCGCTCCAGCAGCTCGTCACTGCGCCAGCACCAATCGCGGGCGGCACAGGGAGGGAATCCCTCTGCAGGGAGCAGCTCTGCTGAGCCCAGCCAGCTCCTCACAGGGATCCTCCACGCAGCCCCCCTGAGCAGCATCCCACCTCCATCCCCCCCAGAGCAATCTTCTGAGCTTCCCCTGTCCTCTGTTCTTCTGGCTCCCCCAGCACAACCACCTCTCTCTCTCTCTCTCTCCTGAATTTCTTCTGCCTCGCTCCACACCGCTCTGCAGCTTTCTGTGCTCAAAATAATTTCTGCTCAGGGAATTCCTCTCCCTCCCTCTCCTCTCTCCTGCAGTATTTCTCGCTGGCCTTTGCCCTAAGAGATGTAGTTGAGCATTAGCCCAAGCATCATCTCCCACTGGTGATCTGTAGCAGACTGGATGACTTTAAAACCCTCCTGCAAAAACATCTTGTTTCAAAACCAGAGCATGAGAGAGGAAGGCTTTGCTCTCCGGGTGGGGTGTTTGCTGAGGAATTATTCTAAGCCCTGAATACCTTGGCAAAGTGCTGTGCTCACCCAGAGCACTCCCAGCCTGAGAAGGAACAAAATCTGGGCCTGGGAGCAGCAACCTTGGCACTGCTGCCAGCATCCATCTCCTCTCCAGCCACAGGAAGGTGCCAGCCTCCAGCAGCCACCTGTACTGGAGGGAGCCTCTGCCTCCACCCCACAGACTGCAGTAAAATAACCTGCAATTTATCACCTGCACACACAATCAGCATATTTACTGATTGATAGGTGCCATGCTTCTGTGGGAGGTCTCACAAGCTGGGCTGGGTCAATCCTGGCAGCAGAATTTTGGGGCAGAGTTCTCTGGACCGTGAGGAGGGACTCAGTGTCAGCAGCACAACCAGATGCCCTAAGAGACGGGCCTAAGGCACTGCAGAGCCTGGGTTTTTTTCATTTTTGATGCAATTAGCTATTGTCTCTTGCTCCTGCCTCTTAGCTTAGCCTTCTTCCTTCTGCAGTGAGCTGCTGAGTTTTGTGATTCCCCTGCAGGGGGACTTGAGCAGTTACTGCCCCAAACGTGTTGGGTTTTGCCTTTTGAGCTGGACCTAGCACCTGCTGAGGCCTGAGAGCAGCACGGTTGCCAGGGTGCTGTGCATGCCGTGGTGTGTGTGCATGCTGTGGGGTGTGTGTGCATGCTGTGATGTGTGTGTGTGTGTGTGTGTGTGCATGCCGTGGTGTGTGTGTGCATGCTGTGATGTGTGTGTGTGTGCATGCTGTGGTGTGTGTGTGCATGCTGTGATGTGTGTGTGTGCATGCTGTGGGGGGTGTGTGTGTGTGTGTGCATGCTGTGATGTGTGTGTGCATGCTGTGGGGTGTGTGCATGCTGTGGTGTGTGTGTGCATGCCGTGGTGTGTGTGTGTGCGTGCTGTGGTGTGTGTGTGCATGCTGTGGGGTGTGTGTGTGCGTGTGTGTATGTGTGTGTGTGTGTGCGTGCTGTGGTGTGTGTGTGCATGCTGTGGGGTGTGTGTGTGCATGCTGTGGGGTGTGTGCATGTTTTGGTGTGTGTGTGCATGCTGTGGGGTGTGTGTGTGCATGCTGTGGGGTGTGTGCATGTTTTGGGGTGTGTGTGCATGCTGTGGTGTGTGTGTGTGCATGCTGTGGGGTGTGTGCATGTTTTGGGGTGTGTGTGCATGTTTTGGTGTGTGTGTGCATGCTGTGGTGTGTGTGTGCATGTTTTGGTGTGTGTGTGCACGTGCTGCAGCTGCTGCTCGCACACTCGGGGAGGTGAGGGGAGGCAGCCGTATGTATAACCTCCCTTTTGAAATACTACAGCAGCCTAATGCCAGCTTGTGACGGGGGTAGAGCAGCTATTTTTAGCAGAACGCTTCAGGTGAGTCGAAACTTCCCCCTTTGTTGCCTGCATCTTCAAAGCTCTCCTCTCAGCCTGGAGAAACAAGGCTAATCAGCCTCTGTTGCTTCCCAGTTCTCCCAGCAGCGAGCCTGCAGGCTCTGGGATGCTGCTGCCAGCACGGGCACGGTGCTGCAGCCGGCCCTGCTCCGTGCCTCAGTGCTGGGTGAGAACATGAAGGGATATAAAAACACCCTGGATGTAAGAAAGCTGGGAAATGCCCTTGTCACCCTGGTTTTTGCAGTGTTCTATGTTTTTACTTCTGTAGTAAGAATTTCTCATGCATTTTCTATAAACATAGTCCTTGCTTTCCTAATGGGCATACATTGTTTTGAACTTCTGGATTGTTTTTCATTCCTTTCTCCTAAGGCAGAGAAAGCTGATAGACTGTGACCGTATCCAGTGGAATTGGAGAGGTGTAACCTCATCTACCAATCTATGGTTGTCTTAAGAAAGATATAAAAATGGGAGAATAAAGAAGGGCAGGGCTCTTGCTCTCTTTTGGCCCTGCATGGTGGCCCTAACCTGCTGCTTGAGTCTGCGTGCTTCTTTCGTGTCCAAGTGCAACATGCCCTGTGTGGCCTTGCCTTCCAAACGGGCTGGGATGTACTGGGATGTACTGGAAGCTGCTCTTCAGGGTTTCTCCAGACCGTGAGCTGGATGAGCTGGAGGGCAGGGGATGCTGAAGCTGTGGTGCCAAGGGGTTGAGGAGAGAGGCAGTCATCCAGAGAATCTGGAGAACCCAGAGAAGACCCCAGACCAAATATCCCCACTGGACCAAGAGGAAGGTGTGTGGGACGTGAAGGGTGCACAGACTGCCAGGGCAGACAAGCCCAGGGGTTGCTTTGTTGGGGTCCCTCCTTGGCTTGAGCTGTTGTTATGCTGCTGTGCCACAATCAAGGCACTTAAAGGAACCAGATTTCTGAGGCTCTGCTATGGGAAACCCCAGAGTGGAGCCAGTAAGAAAATACTGTCTGGCAGTGAGAGTGTGGGGTGTGAGGGGTCAAACGGGGAACCTGTGAAGGGCCTTGGGTCCCAGCAGGGACAGTGGTGGTACAAATGTGACCCTTCAGGCATCTGAAGGGTCAGGTGGCAAAGCTTCCTTGACAGTAGCTTTTCATTGTGGAATGTCCTCACCCATCTGTGACAATGGACAGAGGGGGCTGAGGGTGCCACCCACCCACCCCGGGCTCCCCGCTGAGGAGGAAAACTGGGCTGGCAAAGGGCCACGATCTGAAATTCGTTGGGTAGTGCTGAGGATTGTTTGGCTTTTGTCTAAAAGATCCTTCTCCCCAGGTGACTGGCAGAGCCAGGCCCCCAGGGAGAGCAGTTCTGTCTAACCCACTTTTAGACCGTGCACTTAATGCAATGAATCTCCTCGCTTTTCTCCAAGATCTTCACTTACAACAAGATCCCTTGGCACCCTCTTTAAAAAAAGAAGCCTTGCTGACATGCCTTTATTGGGCTGCTCTTAAAGCTGGCACAATTAAGCAGCACAGATAAGAGCTGTTATGCAGCCTGCATTCGGTTAGTAAATATTAATGCTGACTTTTTTAAGGTGAGTGGTGTGCTCCTGTGTTGCTGGCAGTTAGCTCGGCTGGTACAAGAAATGGCTTCACTTTTGATAAGGGTTCAAAGAAGGTTTGAGCTCTTGGAGTTTGAGGCCAGAAGGGATAATTTGAATAAGTTGGTTTTTTTCTGTCTAGTGTATCCTGAAGTTCCAGCTGGTTGACACTTCTCAGTTGCTGAGCCCAATAACTCCAGCTGAAGCCAGAGGAGGTGTTGGGCAAGGCCAGCTTATTAGAAGGGCTGTATTTGGATTTATAGATCTCTTGTAAACAGAAGATCCCATGCAAACAGATATGGAAGGCAGTAGCAGCCAATGCAATATTTAATTACCCCTGGCATCAGAAAGTGTGGTTTGTGACTTTTTCTCTGAAGGTCACTTCTGGCAGAGAAGTTTTTCTCCATCCTCCAAGCAAGTCTTGTTTCTCACCTTCTTCCCCTCTCATCCCCCACGGTCAGACTAACCCAGCTTTATGCTGAATTTAGAGGGCTTTGCATTTGCAGCTTCATTTTTAATGGTGTGAGCACCTGCAGTCTCCCACCACGGGCACAAGGTGTGGGAGTTGCTTAGCTGGGGGAGCAGGTCTGTAGCTCCTGGGAGTGTTCATTTGGCATTTAAGCTCTCACTGGGAGCTGGTGAGGATGCCCAGAGCTGTCCCTCCACTCCAGGGGATTACAAATGATCCCCGTGGACGGCCTGGGGTGAATGCCAAGCAGCCCATGCTGTCAGGGGGATGCTGTATGACAAATGCAGCTTATCATCACTCCAGACTCTGTCTGGGGCCCAACAGGCCACAAAAGGGAGAGGAAATCTGGCTAAAAGTCTGACTGGAAGGCAGATGCTAATTCTCGAGGCTGCCACAGGTCCTAACCAGTAACAATCCCGTGTCTTGTTTGCTTTGTGCTGCCCTGAGGCTGCCAGGGAGGTGCCGAAGGTTTCTCGGCCCCTCTTTGCACCTCTTTTGCTCAATTCTGCATCTGCAGAAACCGGTGTGACTTTTGCCCCGTCAAAAACCTAACTGGACACAAAACAAAAGCCCGGCTTGGCTGGTGAGACGCTGGGTTGTGACACTTTACAAGGAAATACACAGAAAGAAGGCAATTTATGCACCTCTATCCTACCTGGCAATGTAAATCCGCATTTAGCACAGGGGGAATTGCTGGCTCCTTGGGGATTGAGGGCTGTTTGGCAGAGCGAGCACTCTGCCATCAAATGAAGAGATCAGCCACGCTTCCCGGAGCCAGCGAGCCTGGGTTATATTTAACCCAGCAGTTTTCGCACTGGGAGAGTAAGTACATCCTTTATAGCTCATTTCTGTCCTGGGTGCCGTGGTGCATCGCAATTGTGGCAGGGGTGATCCAGTCCCCATTAACACCTTTACAGGCTGCTTAGCACATCTGAGGCTCCTGGAGGGTGGGGGAGAGAGGAGAGGGAGGCAGAAGCAACTGCAGAGCCTGAAGCCTCAGGTCCTGGCTCTCCTCCCTTCCCTGGCTGCCTTTGTGACATCCTCCCAGACCTGCAGGGAGTGCTGCCGGCTGAGACCTGAATTCGCTCCGGAATGTTCGGAGTGGATGAAGGGATGAAGCAAGTGGAGGAAGTATGGATGCTGAAAAAGCCTCAGCAGAGAATCTCTTCAGCTCTCTGAAGCATTTTGTGAGAGTTCTGTTTCCCATGCAGATTACTTTAAACAAGATTACAGTGTTGTAAACTTCTTGCACCTGCGGGTTGTTTTGCAGTATTGTTATGGCTTTAACCAGACAAATATTTGGGAATGGGTGTCTTAGAACTTGGCCAATCCCCTCAAGGGGTGGATGGCCAAAAGACCAATTACCTTATGCCATTTAACACACTCTTGTGAACTAACATATAAACGCCTTTGGAAAAATTATTAAATCGCTTCCATTTATCCCTGAGCCTGGACTCTGTGTCGTTTCTCTCCTCGGCCGCGGTGAGAACAGTGACAAGGAAGAGGTGCAACCTCCCCACCTGAGGAGTCTGGGACAGCTCTGGAGGCTGAGGAAGGGCTTTCCTTCCCCCTGCAGGGCTTGGCTCGGACCAGGGTGGTCACCACTCTCTCTTGAGCCACCTCGTTCAGAACGGGAGTGACCCTGATGGGGCAAGGCTGACCCAGAACAAGATGAGCAGGAAGGATGGAGATCTGTGATTGCTCTCCTGTCCTCCCTCTCCTTCCCTCCCCTCTGGTAAATGCTGTTCCATGGATCTGGTGCCCTGAGCTTGGCAGCCTTGGGGATGGCTCTGCCCAGGGCCGAGAACACAAAGACAGGAGGGGTGTGAGGCCTCAGCCTGGAAAAGGGGGTCTCTGGGCCTGGAGCAGGGAAGGAGAGCAGATAATGCCCGACAATGCTGAATCCCCATCTCACCCCAGAGCTGAGTTGTCCTCTCAGCCCTGCCTGCAACAGCAGAGGCAAAGGGGACCTCAAACGTCACCTCTGTACCCTGGGGGAAGGCAGATCGTCCAAAGTCCTCAATTAACACCAATTAACACCCTTGCTCCTCACCCCAGGAATGGAAGCTGATGGAGGGGCAGGAGCAGAGCTGGACGGTGCAGAGCTGCCCCTGGGGCACTGAGCAGTGTGACCTCCTGCCCTGCCGAGAGCTGAGGTTTTCCTGCCCCTCCTGTCTGTCCCGTGGAATATCTGGCATCGCCAGCTCTGTTTACAGGTATACATGGAGAGCTAAAACTGCTTTGCAGGAGCAGGCTTATAGACCAGGTCATCTTCAAAAACAGGGGGAGATGGGGCACGTTATTACAGCAACAGTGTGGCAGCAAGCCTGGCAGCCCAGAGCACAGAACCTTGCAGGACCTTAGGAACCCATCCTCAGCAGGTTTGGGAGAGTGTTGATGCCTTAAGGGGCCTCCCAGAAACAGAGACTAGACAGGATAAGGGAATAAAAACAGGTATTTATTTGAAGGGCCTTCAAGGCACACCCTGGGGGAGCCAGAGGCTGCTTCCAAAAAAATGGACCCCAAGATGGACCCCAGGTCACGAGTTCTTCACACCTTTATAAGTTTGGTTCATTTGCATATCACGGTAAATTCTCCAATTAAAGCTTCAGTTTAATGATGTCATTCCCCTCAGCTTGCTCCTTAGAGTCTTTGGTTTACACATTTTGGGCCTAGAACAGCCTGGCTGTGTTTGAAGGCAAAGCCTGGAGAGGCTTTGTTATGTCTGCCTTGCACAAGAGAGAAGTGAACAGGCTACAAGGAACTTCAGAGTTACACTCTAAGCAGTACAGGATTTGAAAAATATAAAAGTTAAAACCTAAGGCATCAGTGTGAGGGGGCTAAACCCATTTCCTGCATGGCAAAGGCAGTGTGGGTGCCCACTGAGGCCAAGGAAGGGCTGGAGATGTGGAAGACAGGCAGGATAAGAGGGTTTGGAAATTGCCAGCCAGATGTGTGCTGTGAAGGACAGAGCGTGTCCTGCCTGGAAGGGAATTGCTCTCTGAGAAATGGGACTTGGGGCATGGGGTGAAAAGAGGGGCAATGCTGGCAGCTTCATTTCAGGTTAATGAAAATATGATTAACAGTTGTAATTAACTGATGAAATGGTGACTAGTTCTCTGCACCCTCCCGATGATTGATGAGGTGCAGACACTGCCTGTGTCCACGCTTTCTGCTTATGGCAGCATTCTGCAGTAGCTCAAACTTTTTGCCTCTGACGGGGCTCTGGAGGGGGTTTCTGCAGCTCTTGCTGCTCAGATGGGTGTGTGGAGCTGCCCTGCAGCCCGGGCTCGCTGAGCCTGACCCCAGCCCTGCCTGGCTGGGAGGTTTCACGGCAGGGAAGGGAGTGCTGTGGCAGGAACGGGGTGAGGATGTTGATTCCAGAGCCGAGCTGGGAAATGAAACCTCGCAGAGGGCTGGGGCTGAGCTGCTCAGGCCCCTGCAGGAGGGGGCATTTCCTGATGTCAGGGGCTCTTGCGTTCCCTGGAAATGTGACCTTGGCCCAGAGGGACCTGGGGTGTGCTCACAGGTTCACACTGAGCCGATTCAGGTTCACACTGAGCTGAGCTTTTGTCAGCAATGGCCTGAGTGGGGCTGGCCCAGCCACGAAGTGCTGGCCTGCTGCTGCATCCCCTGCTGGGGGAGTGCCCCTCTCCTCTCAGCAGCTCGTTCGTGGCAAGGTCACCCCTGCAAATTGCCAACCACGAGTGATGCTCCCTGCCTCCGCCTGGTGCGGGCAGGGATTACTGAACTGTATAAAACAGGACTCAAAGTGCCCGTGGAGCTGAACTGGCCACCTTAAAAACCGAGATTAAACCTGCGCAGAGATGTGAGAGCAACACTGGAGCATGCACTGTGTGCAGGGAGTGAGGAGAGCTGCTGCAGGGGGGACAGGGGAGCGACTGACTCCCGTTTATTCCAGGAGGAGGGCAGCATTTGTCCCTACAGCGAAGACAGATGGCACCAGAAGTGCCCAAGGCAGGTCAGAAACTGGTGCTCTGTCCCACCTGAATAGCTGCTGCTTTCTCTGGAGCAATGGTTAAGGGTTTTAGCTTTTTGCTGTAGAGGGGAAGAACGGGGCAGGTGAGCTATATTTTGTTTGTCTGATTACATATGCATGATCTAAAAAAAGTGACTCTCCATTTTCTCTAAGGGTACCTGATGAGCATTAAAAATACAATTGCAGGAATAATCAGGTCAGACTTCAAACAAATGCAGGGAAACAGATCTGTTCAAGAAATAGATACCCTGTTATGTCACACTTTGTCTGAACAGTTCTTTAAAAAATGATCTTCCTTTTGGAGATGAAACCAAGGCTTTTTAACCCAAAAGTTCTGAGTGGCCAAGGAGTTTCTAGTGGGGAAGAAAAGCAAACCCCACTTTTTTTGTGCTTTAGTTTTATGGGGCCCCTCCAGAGCTTACAGCAGGGTATGGCTGGTGCAGGGCTTGTGCCTCTGTGGCTTAAAATAGGTGCAGACAGAGGGACAGGACCAGAGAGGGCGTGGAGATAGCCCTGAGGGCAGGGGACTGACCCCAGTTCTTTGAGCCCTGCTGCCTGTGGGGCTGGGTGAGCCTGAGGGGAGCAAGGAGCCCCTTGCAGTGAGCCCATGGTGTGTCTGTGGTAGCCTAAGCTTGGTGCAGAGCTGCTGCCTGGGTCTGGCTGGGAGCTGCAGGGATAAAGCTCTTCTGTGAGGGAGCCTTTTCTCCAGCAGTGCCCGGGTTAGAGGTGCTGCCAGCTTTCTGTGGGGTGTTAGCTCGGGTGCAGGGAAATGGAGCTGCCCCATCCCTCCAAAGCAAAGCCAAAGACTTCTCAGATGCCCAGCCGGGACAAGATGCGTGGGCAGAGAACCCGTGCAGATCTGCAGGTAGGGTTTGGCCCCCTGCCTTTGCTCCTTACCTTGCTGGGGAGGTTGATGACCTGGAACAGCAGAGATTGCAGCTCAAAATCTACTGAAAAGCAACAGCTTGAAGAAGGAACTGTCCATAGCTCAGCTTGAAAAAATAAACCAACCCAGATACACAAAAATGCCATCTTAGAGTCACTTTACCTGCAGAGGGACACTTTCATGCATCACTGGGATGCAAATGCTTGAATAAGCTTCAGTTTAAATGGAAGTTCATCTGGGAAGGGAAGGCAGAGGTCTCCTGTGGGCACAGCCACTCACCAGGAAGGCGCTGGGTGACCAGGACAGCTGTGGCACGTGTCTGCAGGTGACACTGCTGCTGTTGTACACATTTCCACATGAGCACAGGAGCCTTGCAGAGATACTCCGGGAGCCCTGGGCTGCCAGAAGTCCTGTGCAAGAGGAGGGGGAGCGAGGGAAGCAGCTCTGTGTCCATCTGACTGGAGAGCTTTGGCTCTGCTGGAGTCTGGAGAGTGGCTCTGAGATCCATCTCCTTCCTCAGGAGCCAGGAAGTTCCCTGCCTGCTCTTCCACCAGGTATAAATGTGCAAATAAACCAGCTGTGGTTTTGCACACCCAGGCCACTGCTGCTGCCCAGCATCCTTTTGTCATTGTGCTGGGGCTCTGAGGGGTCTGTCCCAAAAACAAAAACCTCGTGCAGTGCTACAGGCTTGTGGCAGAGCGGTTGGGAAGTGGCCCAGGAGGAAAGGCCTGGGGGTGCTGGTTGGCAGGGGCTGGACGTGAGCCAGCTGTGCCCAGATAACCCAAGACCAGTGGCACTTGGCTTGTGTCACAAATAGTGTGGCCAGCACGACCAGGGCAATGATTGCCCCCCTGTGCTGGGCACTGCTGGAGCCACACCTCGAGTGCTGGGTTCAGTTCTGGGCCCCTCAGCTCGGGAAGGACATTGAGCTACTGAAGCAATAAAGCTGGGAAAGGGTCTGGAGCACAAATCCCACGAGGAGAGACTGAGGGAGGTGTGGGGGCTCAGCCTGGAGAAAAGGAGGCTTGGGGTGTCCTTATCACCCTCTACAGCTCCCTGGCAGGAGGGCGCAGCCAGCGGGGGTCAGGCTCTGCTCCCGGGGAACGAGGGACAGCATCAGAGGACATCGTCTCAAGCTGCACCGGGGGTTTAGGTTGCGTATCAGGAGTAATTCACAGGAAAGGGTGATCAGACATCGGAATGGGCTGCCCAGGGCGGTGCTGGACTCACCATCCCTGGAGTGTTTAAGCACAGACTGGACGTGGCACTCGGTGCCATGGCGTGGCTGACAAGGCGGTGTTCCATCAGAGCCTGGGCTTGGTGATGTCGGAGGTTTTTTCCCACCCTGATGGATCCCCTGGAACCCGCGGCGGGGCCGGGGCCGCTGTCGCTCCCCCCGAGGCGGGCAGGGGGCGCCAGACCCCGCGGAACAGCGAGCGCAGGCACGGACAGCGCGGTCCTGTCCAGCCCTGTCCAGCCCTGTCCAGCCCTGTCCGTGTCCAGCCCTGTCCTGTCCAGCTCTGTCCATCCCTGTCCAGCCCTGTCCATCCCTGTCCTGTCCAGCTCTGTCCATCCCTGCCCTGTCCTGTCCTGTCCGGTCCATCCCTGTCCTGTCCTGTCCTGTCCTGTCCTGTCCTGTCCTGTCCTATCCAGCCCTGTCCAGCCCTGTCTATCCCTGCCCTGTCCAGCCCTGTCTATCCCTGCCCTGTCCAGCCCTGTCCTGTACAGCCCAGCCCAGCCCTGTCCTGCCCTGTCCAGTCCTGTCCAGCCTCATCCTGTCCTGTCCAGCCCTATCCTGCCCTGTCCTGCCCCATCCAGCCCTTTCCATCCCTGTCCAGCCCTGCCCTGCCCTGTCCTGTCCTGGGGGGCATCGGGCACAGCAGCGCCGGCCAGGACAGGGACGTGATTGTCCAGCTCTGCTCTCACCTCGAGTGCTGGGGCAGCTTGGGGTGCCACAATGTAAGAGGGATATAAAGCTGTCAGCACCCAGAGGAGGCCACAAGGGTGGGGAAGGGTCTGGAGGTGCTGAAGTCATTTGGTCTGTCCAGTCTAGAGAAGGACAGGCCTCGGGAGCCTCAGGCTTCCTCACAGGGGACAGCACCCATTCTGCTCTGTGGTGACAGTGACAGGACCCGAGGGAATGGCTGAAGTTGTGTCAGGAGAGGTTTAGGTTACACATTAGGGACAGGTTCTTCACCCAGAGGGTGTTTAGGCATTGGAACCGGCTCCCCAGGACAGTAGGCACAGCACCAGCCTGACAGAGGTCAAGAAGTATTTTGGAAAATGCTCTCAGGCACACGGTGTGAGTCTTGTGCAGGGGCAGGAGTTAGAGTTTGATCCTTGTGTGTCCATTCCAGCTCAGGATGTTCTGTGAGACGCTCATTTCCCGTGGGATGGTGGGGCTGGTCAGAGCCATGGGCTGGCAGTGCCTGCTGGGGCCAGCCCGGCCTGGCTGTGGCTCCTGCACTGGACCCCTCTGGGCCAGCACCCCTGGGCTCGGGGCTGGCCTGGGCTGGGCACTGCACAGAGATTTTCCTCTCTGGAGCAGTGGACTCCAGGCTGGCATTGATTTCCATTTGAGGCAGGCACTGCCTAAAAGGCCCGGAGGGAGCTCACACAGCATCTGTACTGCTGCAGCTTCCAGAGCGAGCCTTGCCAAGGCTCTCCGTGTGTGTGAAGAGCTGAGGGAATCCCTCTGCAAGCTCCCTCTGAGGGATGCCTCTTTCTCCTGACATGGGGTGTTCTGCTGCTAATCGGTGCCAGAGGAAAGTGGTCCTGACCTGCAGAACCCAACACCTCCCTAGATGTGGTTTCCCTTCCCTTAGCAATGTAGGGAAATGTGTAGCTGTTCTCATCACAGAGCCCCAGAATGGCCTGGTTTGGCAGGGACAAAAATCATTTCATTTCAACCCCCTGCCGTGGGCAGGGACACCTTCCACTATCCCAGGGTGCTCCAAGACCCGTCCACCCTTGAACACTTGCTGGGATGGAGCAGCCACAGCCTCTCTGGGCAACCTGTTCTGGTGCTTCCCCACCCTCACAATAAAGAATTTTTTCCTAATATCCCATCTAAACCTTCCCTCTGTCAGTTTGAATCCATTCCCCTTTGCCCTGTTGCTCCATCCCTCGTAAAGAGTCCCCACCATTCTTGTTGGCTCCTTCAGGCACTGGGAGGCCACAATTAGGTCACTGTGAAGCTTCTCTTCCCCAGGCTGAACAATCCCAATTCTCCCAGCCTTTTCCCCCAGCAGAGGTGCTCCATCCCTCTGCTCATCCTGGTGCCTCCTCTGGACTGGTCCCAGCAGCTCCAGCTCCTCCCTGTGCTGGGCTCACAGAGCTGAGGGCAGCTCTGCAGGTGGGGTCTCAGCAGAAAATGTTCCAGCAGCAAGGCCTGGGGCAGGCTGTCACCTCCCAGCACCTGAGTACCTTCCCAGCTGTGCAATCCCACTGGAAAACACCTCTGGTGGGTTTAGGGTATTCCTTAGCCCCCTCCTCACGCCCAGGGCTGGGACTGTTCCTTGCTGTGCATCAATTAGTGCTCAGCACTGCCCGGCTCCCAAGGCTCTGAGGTTTGCCTGTGAAAAAAAGGCAGCTCTGCAGTTTCTTTGCTTTGCAAACTGGTTGCTATTATCAGCTCAGGTTCAAAAAAGTGTCTTCAGCAGCAAGTACTAAACCCTTTTTCTATTTTTCTCTTTCTTTTTTTTTTTTTTTTAAGAGGAATGTCTCAGCACAAGAGTTGAACCTGGTTCAAATGGGTGGTTTCTCATCCGTTTTCACCTGACAATGCTTTTTTTGTTCTGGTTTATTTTTTTAACCTTCTAATGGGAAGACTTACCAGGCCTTTCCACCTCCCTCAAAGTGATGAAAACTCCTCATTGCTTTTCAGGCTGGTGAAATGGCAGTGAAGAAAGGGACTATGGCAGTAACTACTTGCTCAAATATTCTGACTTCTTTGTCACTCAGGTGAAAATAGAAGGATAAAAAGGAGAAAAGAGCTGAAAGAGGTTGTTCTGTTTCCTCTGAAAAATTCATCTCTCTTAGTGCTGGTCTGGCTTGTAGAGAGCTTAAAGTGGAAATGTAAGACCCTACAGGAAAAAAAAAGAAAGGCAGTGTTTTCAAAAGTTTCATTTTACATTTTAAAGTAACAATTTTTGGGTTTCTTTTTTTTAGAGGAAAGGTAAAAAATCCAGTGGAAAAAATAGTTTAAAATTAAAAAGGATCACATCCTGATAACTCTGGTTCTTCCTAGTGGGGCAGCTGATGTGCAGCTAGGTCTCTGGTTCTTGTCAATGAATCTCCATCACATTATTTTATCCTCTTCCTCCTAATTCTCCTCTAGTTCCTTCAAAGGGATGTGGAGCCCCCTCACCTGCAGGACTTTGTGTGCCCCAAAAGCAGCAGGAGATCTCACTCCTGCCTCAGCACCAGGCCCCTGGGAGTGCTTTGGAGAGAGAACCAAGACAAAATGAAAACTGTTCCCTAAACATCACCCAAGATTTGGTGTGGGGATGTTTAGGGGAGGGAGTTGGCTCAGTTTTACCTCCCCTCGTGCCAGGCAGGGAGGAAGCTTTGGGTAATCCTGTTTCTGAACGTGTCCCAGCCTCCAAGTGCAAACCCTGCTAAAGGACAGCAGGGGACACTGGGGCAAAGAAATTTCCCTGCACACAGCTGTAGGTTGTGCTAGAAACATGAAAAAGAACAAGGCCGTTGGAAAGTTTATCCCTTGGGAGCTCTCACAGGAGGCAAAATGCTGGAAAACAAAGGTGCCAGGGGCAAGGTGCTCTGAGGATGGGGCATAAAGATCCAAACCAAACCACCAGAGGATGAGCGGGATGGAAAGCAGTCTGCCTGCAGGAGCCTCAGGTGTGCAGGACCACACTCCCTGAGGAAGCCAAGAGCTGCAAGAGGCCCAGGGAGCCTTTGCAGATGTTCAGGAGCTGCCAGGCACAAAGTGCCCAGAGCAGAGCCCACCCAGATGCCCAGCTGACCACAAGAGTGGCTGTTCCGCGCTCCCCAGCAAAAACATCACATGGAAGGCTGAAGATTTAATCCACATGAGGAATCCTCTCCTGGCCAGCAGCAGTTGGCCATCCCCAGCTGTTCCAGATGTGTTTGCTGTGGGCTGGAGGCCAAGGACAGCTGGCTGCTGCTCTGCCAGGCTCAAGCCACAGCTGCGAGATCCAAGCCAGGCAAAGGCATCAGATGGCTGAAAATTCCTCCCCAGAGTCTGCGGTGAGACCTCATTGGTGTGGCAGTCGTAGGAGGGGTTGGCAGAGCTTGCTGGGTGTGCTTTTAATGGTGTTTGGGATGTCTGGAGCCTGCTTTCACAGAGCTTTTAGGATGTCAGCTCTGCTTTCATACGTGTGCCTTTCCACCTTTCTGTTTGCCCGCTGTTCCTCTCCCCTGAGCTCTGCACTTTGGATAGCTTTTCTTTTACAGCCCAAGGGTTTAGGGTTAATGAAGTACTGGCTCTTAGGTCAGCCTTTTCAAGAAGTTGTGCTTCTGTGTCGGCAGCTGAGCTTTTTTGCAAACCTGGTGTTCTCTGCCTTGATTTCATTAGTCTTTTTGGCCTAAAAGTTTTCGTTTGGGGTTTTTTGATTTTGTTCTTCTGTGGTGCTTTTGTTGTTGTTGTTGTTTGTGCTTTTTTTTGTTTGGTTGTTTTCTTTTTTTTTCCCTACCTCAATTTTTAACCTTCTGCTCCTTACCCAGCTTTTCTGTGCTACGCATGCTGATGTTACTGAAACATTTAAGCAGTGAAGCCTGAAGTTCAGGGAGATGAAAATTGAATCTGCCTCTCTTACCTCACCCCACCCCTTGCTGGGCATATGCATCAATACAGCCCAATTATGTGACCCCCACTGATCATCTCCCCAGCACCTCTGCCTCACTGAGCACTTGCACTCAACGTGGCTTTTAGGGTTTTTCTTTTTTTTTCTCTTTTGCCTATTGTACAATCTGCTCCTTTGCTCGGTAGTACTCATCACTATTGTGTTAGAGTGCTTCACACATGGTAATGAATTTAATTTCACACCACCACTACTGGAAGACAGGTTATTTTTAGGCTCTCTTTAAATGTGTGACAATCGACATGCAGAGCTTCAAGCAGGAGAGCAGTGGATGCTTTTGGCTGTCAAGCTGGGGATCTGTGGGGTCAGGATTTTGGAATACTTAACCCCAGAGGGTTCTGTGTGGGGTGAGGAAGAGGAAGGGGTGCCTGGCACATCTGTAAGTCAGGAGAGACTCTTACAGGAGGTCTCTTACACCTCTGGGAGCCAAAGCACGTGGCTCCCTATGGAAACTTGGGATCAAATCCTTCCGTCAGAGCCAGAGGCAGCACCTGCTCCCACAATGTGCCCTCGCAAGAGGAGCATCCTCTGTCTTCCTGCAGCTTCATGGCTGTCTGCTGTTTGTCCCTCATTATCAGCTACAAATAGCAGCTCCCTGTAAACAGGAACTGCAGCTCCTTCATTGTGCTAATTCCGTCTGGGATAGACACATCTGGCTGGCTGGAGGAGCTGGAGGTGCTGTGCGGAGGTAACGGGATTCTGTAATTAAACAGCATCGTAATTTGCTGCTCTTCTATTGGTGTCTGGGGGCACTGGGGCTGCTCTGAATCCTGGCACTCTTGATTGGAGTGCTTGACTCCCTGACCTCGTGGATATTGCTTCTGGAGAGGCTCCACAGGCTGCTGGCAGCAGACACCTGTGGCCATCGCAGTGTTTGTGGGCTCTGGTCCCCTCCCCACGTGCTCTGGCTGCTCTTTATGACCCAAAGTCCTGTGTTTTCAGCCCAGCATTTGACCACCGTGGCCTTGTCTCAGCTGTTCCCACCTCCCCCACCAATCCCTAAATCCCTGTGCTCACACAGAGCTGTCACCACTGAACTCCCTCTTGTCCTTTTCAATTATTCCAGGTCCTCCCGCCCCTCCAAACACCTTCCTCAGCTTTCTTTGTCAGCTCAAAGGAGACCCTGGTCCCATCACGGCTGGAGAAGCTGAGCTCGGTTTACAGCTGCAGCCAAACAGCAACACAAAGGTGCTGCAGAGCTCTGGGGAGAATAAATCCCCAGGGAAGAGTGAACTCTGCACTCAGGACCTGCCACACCGGGGCACTGAGTGTACTTCCACCCAAACCAGATTTATTCTCACTGTGGGTGCTCCGTGTGTGTTTACGCCCTCGCTTTCTGAAGGGTGCTCAGGTTGGGTCAGGGCTGAGTGGAGTCCAGCTCCCTGCAGCAGAACGGGAAATAGATGTTCCTTTGTCCCTGGCATTTCTGCTCCTGTTCACAGCGATGTTGGCCAACACTCCATCAGGGATAATGATATGGACTTCAGGCAACGCCATGTGATCGTTTTCCTTGTGGATCGATGCTTGGGTTGGCTCGGCAACACGGCCACAGAGCACGGATGTCAGCCAGAGATGGGAGAGCAGTGCAAGTGGAAGGGAAGGCGGCAATTCCTGCTGGAATAGGTGACTAATTGCTGTGCTTTGAATCCAGGGGATTTGAGAAATGTCTGCACAGAGGCTGATTAATTAGTGGTGATGTCATTCTACTGGCAATTCCGGGGCAGGCCAGCTGAAACATCACCTTTGGATGTAGATATAATCCTCGACGAAGTGCTCTGCATTGGAGTGCATAATGTGGAGCTGCTTTAAGGCAGCCATGGGGGAAGCTGGAAATGCTGCCGCTGTCAGGGCAGGGAGAGGGAGTTTGCCCTTTTGTTGCCCAGTTTGATTGAGGAGCGTGAGTCCGTGCCTGTCTGAGGGTGGGCACTTGGACTTTCTGAGTCCTGGAGAAGCTGTAGCTTCATCCACTTATCCTGGTGCTCAGCAAAAGCTTTCCTGCAGCACGCCCCTCCCTGGCTTCTTTGGCATCCGAAGACTGCTTTACTAAAACCCTACACACTGCAAAAGAAATAGGAAGGGATGAAATGTTGCAGGTATGTCATATTGGGCTCTGTGCAGGGCTGCCTTGCTGAACATCGCTGCCATGCCCTGCAGGAAAAAGCTTGAATTTGGAGGAATCTTTGCAGGTTGACAAAATGGCCCTTTGGTAAAAGGGTTCTCAATCTGGGGACAAAGCTTCCACCATTTCTTCCTAATAGTGTTGAAGTGGAACATGTGGGAGGGCTTGTCTTCCTCCAGTGCTCTGCCAAAGCCTTTTCTGCCTGGGGCTGCTCTGGCTTTGTGGAAAAAGGTAGAAATAAGCAAAGGACTTCTGGGGCCATTGAGGTAAAGTAGAGCCAAACCTCCTCCTTCCCCCACAGCTTCTCTTCAGTGTCTTTTCTTCTCATAGGTTCTGCTTTCTTCCCACTTGATTTTTTTTTTCCTCCCCTCCTCTTTATATAATTTTTTTTCAATTTTGTTGTTGGCAGCTCCTCTGTTTCAGATCCTCTTCAAACTTAATTAATGTGCTGCTTATTCCCTTTTCCAGATCAGTAATTATTATATTTAATAGGACCAGATCTAGTCCTGATCTGTGCATTACCTCCTGCTATCTCAACCCTTTCCAGCTTGCCAGGATGCTACAGCTCACAGCAATGCAGCAGCCCATCAGTCCATGCAGAAAGGTCAGAGGGGCTTTCTTGGCAAATAAAGAGCAAAAATATATCAGGCCTAGGGAAACTCAGCTTGTGCTGTTAGACAGAAGGTGGAAAGAGAAGCTGCTGGAGTGGTTCTTTTCCTGCTGCAGCTCCTGACACGTTGGATGGATCCAGATCTGTGAATCCACAGAGCAAGGTCCCCTCTGCTGCTCCTGGCAGAACACGTGAGCCTGCTCCTTCTGTGGAGTGGGACTGTGGGCTCCTGGAATTCAGCAGAGCTCTTTCTTTTCTCTCTGCCTTCCTAATTATCATCCCTGCATCTGCTAATTGTCAGGCTTTCATCAAAATCTCGGTGCTTTGCACGCGGAGAAATTTCCACTTAGGGAAGAGGGGAACAAAAACCCTTTCCTATTGACAAGTTCAGTCTGGGGCCCTTCGAGGACCTCGGAGATGTGTTCCACATCACCAAACTCTGCCTCCAGTGCCCCTCTCCAGGCCAGGGGAGCTTTCTGGGGGTTGCACAGCTAAGGCCTAATGCTTCCCACTGATCTTTTGTATAAGAAAAGAAAGAAGGTAGCCTGATTAACCAGGATTGAAGGAATTAAGCCCGTGTTTGTGGAGATAGTGATCAATGAGGTCTCTCTTAACACACTTGTTACTCTGGGCTTCCTTTGATTGGCATGTCAGGAGCTACACACCATAAATTACCTTGATGGATTCCCCCGTGCACCTGAATTTAAAAGAGATGAGGCAGAGGGTTATTTTAGTTAATATTTCAAGGTGCTGGAATTGCCAGGTGCTGCGCAGCTTCTGCCTCTACTCATAACCTCTGTTCTTTCACTTCTCAAGCCCCATCCCATGGAAACAGCACTGCAGTTGCCCTTGAACCTGCCCCGGGCTTCCTGCAGCTCCCATATTCCCTGATCCAAGAGTCCTTTCTGCAGCTCCCATGTTCCCTGACCCAAGAGTCCTTTCTGCCTGGGCCATTCCTTAAACAGTTCATGCCTTGAGGAGGGAGCAAGTGCTGTGAGGCTGAGGCAGATTAATTACTGACACGAACCCTTGGCAGGACCTAGCAGCTACTCCCAGGTGACCAGCTGGGGCTGCTGGCATGGATCCTGTGGAGAATCAGCTAAAGAAGTGTTCCTGGGTGTGTGTGGGTCCACAGGAGAAATTTTGGTGGCCCCCACTGCAGCCCATTAGCTCAGTGAAGTGAGAGGCTGCCTTCCTCGGATTAGAAAGCACTTGAGGATGTCATTTACTCAGGCAGATTTCCCAGCTGACTGAGCATTCTTATTCCACTAATTACAAATCAAGAGGGTGGTGTGTGCATTGGCTCCCAGACAGGAGGAGCTCTCCTCCCTAATGGTGGGGCTGGCTGGACAGGGGGGAAAGCAGAGCAGATCCTGATCACCATTATCCTCTCCCCTCCTATCAGCTGGAACAAAGTAAAGCTCGCTCTAGTAAAGCAAAGTTTGGTGCTCAGATGCTGCAGCATGGTGCTCTCTACATCTCTACAAGTCCAGCCCTGCAGGGGAATTCTGTCAGCACTGGGGCTCACTCAGAGCCAGGACCCCAGCTCACTCTGACTGTTGCTGTGGAGTGCCCAGAATAGCCCAGCACCTCACATGAAGGAAATAACTAACCTGAATCTTTGGTAGGTTTTGACCAAGCTTGTCCTGCTCTGTTTTCAGCTGATGTGGGAGGGAGAAGACATAGGAAAAGTTGCTGGTTTAAATTTCCCAGTACTGAACGCTGGTGGGTTTTGGGATATGGAGTGGAAACCACACAGCCCAGCCAGCTTCAGAGCTTCCTGCTGCGTTGGGCTGCTCTGGATCACACAGCTTGGCCTGTTGCGAGCATTGCTGCTTTGGGGGAAGTTACAGCATCTCTTTTCTCATTGTGAGCGTCCCTGGGCCTGTGCTTTCCTACTTGGCTGAGGCAGGCTGCATTTCCAGAGGCTCCATGTCCCACTGCCAGGCACTGAGAGCAGCACAACATCTGCCTGTCTCTGTGACCCGTGGCGCTTCCTCCCGTGCAGAGCTGCTCTGCTCCGCCGTGAGCCCTCCTGCAATCAAACACACCACTCCCCTGGCTCTGTGTCTCTGACCTGTTTACACCCAACACCCCCTCCTGCAGCAGGCAGGCCCAGGGAGAGCACTGCTATCAGCTGCACGTTTGGAGTCACAGCTCCAGCTGGATGCTCCAAAGCGCCGTGCCAAGGAGGAGTTCCAGCTGCCCGCCCCGGGACCCACAGCCTCGTGCCTGCCCCAGTGCTGGCCCAGTTCTGGCAGCAAACTGGTGCTGGGGCTCCAAATGCATGGGGGTGAGCGTGTGCCAGAGAGTGGGGGTCACCTGCAGTCTCGGGGAAGGCCAGGACTGATGGCTAAGTCGGTGGCCCAGCAGGGAGGCACCAGTCCCTGAGATGGTACAGCACCAGGAGCTGCTGGAGTGACAGCAGAGCCCTGGGGCTCTGAACTGCTCCTTTTTTTGTGCCTTTCTGCCGGGACAAGGCTAACACACAAAGCATTTCTGAGCAGTTCCTCCTTCCATTAACCCAGCCTCAGCCTCCATGAGGGTGGCTCCAGCAGCCAGGCCTTGCAGTGGCCTGGCCCTTGCAGCCACCTTAATATCATGAAGAGCTTTTATTACCTGAGTCTTTGCTGGTATTTTTTCAGCTAATTAGAGCTGGTAAAACCCCCTCACTGTTAGGCATTGCCTCAGCTTCCTGTGCTCCCTGTAAACTTCACTGAACGTGACAACATCTGAATCCTTGCAGGGACCATGGCACAGGGAGCGCGGTGACATTTAGAGCCCTTGTTAAAGGAGCAAGTTCAACTGAGGTCTTTGGGAATCCTCTCCTCGGCTGCTGACAGGCTCTGTCTATGACCACACTGCATGGGTGACTCTGCTGCTGGGTGGAGAGGATCCTGAGATCCCTGTTTTGAGGGAAGTGCACTCGGACTCCAGATGTGGTCGGTCCTGACTGCACCAGAGTTCACCCTTCCCTGGGGATTTATGCTCCTGATGGCCTTTGCACCCAAAGCTCAGCAAAGGCAATAAAACCAGCTCAGTTTATCAAGCTGTGATGAGACCAGGGTGTCCTTTGAGTTGACAAAGAAAGCTGAGGAGGATATTTGGAAGGGAGGGAAGACCCGGTATCACACCTTGTGTGAAACATGAACAGAGGGCATTTTCCAAACGCTTCAGCTAGCGTTGTCAACTCCAGCAATTTTTAGTGTGAACCTCCTCATATCTGGCCCTGTTTCAAGTTCTAGGTTTTGGCTTCGTGCCACTCTATTCCTTCTGAATAAAAACTGAGTTCACAGCTTTGTGGGCGCAGAGAAAAACTCAAAAGGACCCTGGATCAGAAAAAAACCAAGCACAAACAGGGACTCTCAAAGCCAGCCTTCGTAAGCACTGGATTTAGGTGTTAGGTATCTAAATTTTGTAAGAATACTTGGAGTTGACAAGCATGTGCAATGTTAGAAATAGAAATGCTGAGGCATCGAAAACCTTATGACTCCACAGGGGGATTTGGGAACTGATGCTGCTGTGGTAACTGCAGAACAGAAAAGAGGGAGTATGTGAACAGGTCTTTCTCTCCAGGTTTATTTTTGCTCTTGCCAAGGGACTGCAGGACAAATACTGTCTCTTTCAGGCCCATTAGCTTTTATGAATTTGTTCTACTGCCAGCATACGGCTTTTGAATTTCGACACAGCTCCCCCTGCTAAAAGAGCTCTGGTACTTCTCCATGTAGTTGGACCTGACTTCTGGAGATTTGGATGGCATGTTTTGTCATAGAAACGAGACTCCAGCTCTCTGCTTCACCAGGATCTGCCTAGGCACAGCCCTTGAGCTCTGCAGTGCCTTGCAGGAAGGGATTTTTAGCTCTGTGAGCTGTTGTCTGGGTATGCACGTTGAGCATCTGTGTGAAATGAAGATCTACAACCTTCTTAATGGTCACTGCTGGGTTTCCTCGGGCATGTCTAAGCTATTGGCAAACCCTCAGATACACTGGAACCCTCAAATAAGGCAACAAAGGTTGTGGTCTTGTGTAGAGTCAATACAAGCACCCCTTGGGACTATGTATCAGTAGATACACAGAGCAGTTCTTCTCAGGGACTGTGGAAAGGTGAGGAAAAAATATCTTCTCCACTAGTGCAGGTTTGGTTGTGGATTGTGAGGGACCTCAGGTGTGCCACTGGGTGGTTGTGCCTTAGCCCATCACCTTCCCACCAGCACAGCCCTGCAGTGCCCCAACAGCTTCTGAAAATGATCATTTTTCTCGCTTGCTTTGCCAGGCTCCTTCTACAGTTGCCCAAACTTCTGGTGGCAGGAGCCACCTTTGCGTTTGTCTTGGCAGGATTTAGTCCCAGCATTATCAGGTGCTTGGAATTCATGGATGAAGTGACAAACTGCGTAACACGTGGGATGCAAAGAGAAAGCTCTCTCCATTTTCTGAGGTTTAGAGGGGGAGTTTCAGCAGCAAGAACAGGTTTTGCCGTGTGTTTGGGAGGGTGAAGGGAGCATGTCCTGTAGCCCCTTCCCATGAGGAAAAGGTGTGTGGGGAAAGTCTGTTCCAGTGGGGGCCAGCAGATTGTAGTCACCTGCTTTGAACTGTGCTGGAGTAAAACAGCCCTTGAGCTGTTCCTGGACACCAGGGAGAGCACAGCATTTTAGGTGGCTTTTGTCCCCTCGGGGCAGGCTTTGAGGGCTTCACCAGGGACATGGAGGGGAGGCAACTGCCTTGCCAAGGGGAAGGAGATGGTGCCTTTGTCCCTCAGCCCAGTGCTGTTGCCGGCTGTTGTCCCTGGACTCTGCTCTCTCCCCAAAGGCAGCAGAGCTCCAGCTCAGTGCTGGTTTGTACGGGCGGCTCCAAACCACCAGCTTTTTGGGTGCTGTCTCTTTGGATGGATATTAGGCTTTGCTCGAGGGGTGAGAACGTGGTGCCACAGATGGCAAACAGCAGCCCCAGCTGGGAGGCTGGGACAGCAGCATCCAGGGCGAGCCGTGACCCCGCGCCCGGCCAAGGATGAAGGCGGGTGGCTGATTTATGGCAGAGACGAGCTGGGGGTCTCTCGGAGTGGAGCTGGAGGCGAGTTGCCATGGAGATGGGCTAATAAAGCACCGGCAGCAGCCGGCTCTGACGCTGCTCCGGTTGCAAAGAGCGGGCGGGCGGGGAGAAGGGGCAGCTGCCACGTGGGGATGGAGAGAGAGAAGGTGACACCAGCACAGCGGGACAAGAGCTGGGTCTGGAAGGCTCTTGAGCTGTCCCTGGGTGCTTTAAGAGTGGAAGGGAATGGGAGGAAAGAGCCCTCCTCTCCCCGCTGTTTGCGATGCAGGACATCATCGTGGTGCTCCTCGGCGGTGAGTGACCAGCAGCTTCCAGGGCAAGGCGGAGGATCTTTGTTCTGGCCTCCTGACTGCTCCAGCCACCTCTCTGCGGGCTGGCTGCTTTCCCTGGCAGCAGCAGAGGACTCCAAAGTGGATGCCAGCTTGCAGGGACCACCTCACACAGGACTGGCACAAAGGACTCTGCTGTGCCCAGCGCTGGGTCCTGTTTTCTCCACACGCCAGCTGCTCCATGCCAAGGCGAGTGCCTGCACACCAGCAGGACCTTTGTAACTGCAGTGCCCTCCCTGTGCTGCTGATCTTTCATCCCTGGAGCTGCTCCGTGCCTCCCAGTGCCCCTGTGGGAGGTGTTACTGGGACATGTCCCTCTCAGCACGCTGCCCTCCTGCCTTTCAGCGCTGGGGAAGCTCAGTGGTGCCCTGGCTCAGCCCTTCACTGCAACAAAACTGCAGCCAGCTGCCTGGGATGCTGACTTTGGGTGTAGGGTGGGAAGAATGGGGATAGCCTGGACTTGCCCTCAAGAGCTGTGTGTCCTGGAGGTGTGCTGCACGTCCCTAAGCTCTCGCTCCAACCTGTCCCTGCAGAATGGACCCTCCTGCTTGGCTGTTGTAGGGCTGAGAGCTGCAATTCCATTCAGTTCAAGGGCATTGCAGCGTGGACCTAACACCAAGCAGACTTTTATTCTGGCTTGTTGAACAGGTTGATGGGAGGGAAAGGCTTTGCTAATTATTAGCAAGATATTCCCAGGCTGCTGTACTTCCATTTTGAGAGATTACTCTTCAGTAATATGGTGACAGCCGTATTTTAACCTTGATCACCATAAGAAGGGTTTTGCCTCAAAGCCATGAGCTGCTGGACTGTGCCAGAGTTCAGGGAGGTGTTCCAGCAGGTAAAGGCAGAGACAGGGAGGTTATACAGTCTAAAAAAGAAATAAAAAGCCTTATGATGGAGTGATGCATTAAAAGATAATTGCTTACAGGTTTCACAAGATGTTTTTATGTCTGTTAAATTGATGAATGTATCCACAGAGACTGATACTCTTAATGGAAGGTTACCTTTACTTCTGAATAGAGCAGAGGTCAAGGCAATTACAACCAGATATTGATAACACTACCCATGCCCCCCAGAGAAATGGTTGTCTAAAACTGGACTTGTTAAGCTACCTAATGCCTGCCTCCCTGGCTAAAGCCTCTTCCTTCCATCCTGACAGCATCCCCTGTTGTCCAAACCCCTCCTGTGCTACTGCTGGAGAGCCCTTATGTCATTAATTCCATCCTCATGCACGATCCAGATGGTGGGAGCACTTATGGGTCAGTTGGTTTTTGGCACTGGCTGGGATAAAGGAAGATTTCCACGGCCTCCCTTGATGTCTCTGCAGGGCTAACAGGTGGGATGAGCAAATCACGAGGGGGGTGAAGATTTTTGGGATCTCTGGTGCAGCCTCTCCACTTCAGGAGGGCTTTGACTGGTGGATATTCTGATTAATGCTTCGGCAGCTGGAAGCAGCCCTCGCTGTGGTGCTCAGGTGCCTGCTCTGCCAAGGATTTGCAAGAGCACACCTGGAGGGGCAGAAAGGGTTACAAAGGGCACGTCCAGACCTCCCAATTTGGGAGCTGTGCCTTTCTTGGGTGCTGCACCTCTTGCTCTGCTCGTAGCAACTCACTGTTCATGGGGTGCTTTCCTTTCTGTCTGACTCCAGTCAGTCTCTTCCCCACCTCTGCAAGAACTTGGCGTGCGCTGTGGCTACAAGGGGAGGGATTCAACTTGATTTTTAGATTCTTGGAAAAGCTTTTCCAAAAAAGGGGCCTTATGCCCAAGACTAGTTCAGGCTGCTGGCAGTGTCAGAGAGCTCTGGGCATGGGAGGCAGCGTTTGATGAAGGCGTCTCAGGGCAGAGTGAGAGATGTTGCTCTTGGGGAAATGTGTATGATCGTTGCTCATGGAAGAACAGGCCTCGAGAGGAGCATGGTTTTCATTGCCTCCGACTGTTGTTAGCACTACTTAAATGTGTAAATCTTGGAACCTTCTCCAACATGAGCCATTTAAAATCCTGAGTCACTTCTGTCTCCGGATGTGCCTGTCTCGCTGATTCTGTTTCATCTTCTTCTCATATCCAAGGCAGCTCAATGCCAGCAGCTGAATCAGTTTGGAAAGGAGGAAGTACAAGTATTAGGATGACTTCTGCATTGAAGGCCATCAATGTTCTTCAGGAGGCCATTTCCCATGTCTGGTCCCATCCCTGGGAAGGGTCATCCTGGGGTATTCTCCAGTGGAGCAGCACCTCCCAGTGGGAAGGTGGTGGGGCCAGATCCTTGGGGCTTTTAGCCAAGGGAATATCAGTGCCTTGCAACTCCCTCTGGGCTCTCCCCTGTTCCCTTGCCAACACTCTTTTGTTCCCAAGCATATAAATGAGGAACAGAAGATGTGTCTTGGAGGAAACGTGGATGTAAGCATGAATTCCGTGTGAAGAAGGACGGCCAAATTGTGTTGCTCGCAGGCCTCTCCCTTAGCTGACCATGCCCTGAGTAGGAGGCTGGAATAGCTGCTGATGTCCTGAAAGCTCTTCCAAGATGAGTTTTCCTATGATCCTGTGATTTGTCCTAGTTTTGGAGACCAGCAAAAAGCTCCTCTGCCAGCGTGCACACACAGCTGTCTCCTTGAGTGATGCTTTAGATTATGGCAGGAGGAATTCAATGCAGAAACAGACTTATTTTACATGGCAACAGCCCTGTACCACGTACTGGGTGCTGTCATTCATGTGTGAACAGTCTGAGGACAATTAAAAATGTTGGCTGTCCACACAAGATCTCTAAAGTAAGGTCTCTACTGCTCAGGCAAAATATTTTCCAGAGAACAGAAAATAACAACTTGAAGGTCTTGCTGCTGCAGGATTGTCCTGTGAGTGTTTAATCTCCATTGTTGGATGTGATGGTGAGGGCTGGAGAAACTTATCTTGATTATGGTTTGCGGTGGTTCAGAGTTCCTGTAAGAGAGCCAAGTGTTGCAGTAACACTAAGGGCGCCTCCTGCTCTGGTCTAAAACATGGCAGATTTGATTGTGGGGGCAGTGGCCGGGTTTTGTTCGAGGTGTTGGTCTTCAGATCTTGTGAGCTCCTCAGTTCTTGCCTGTGGACCCTGCCCAGCAGAGCAAAGCAGAACTCTACTGGCATTTAACCTGCTGCTTACAGATACATCTGGATATATGAATTACCAAAGTCCATCCTCAGATCACAGGGAGCTGAAATTCAGCTTTGGAAGAGAGATGAGGTTCTCTTCCTACTGCCCAGGAATATGTCATGATAAATGCTCCTGTCTCACCAAAGTCAGGATGGCTGTGGTCTGCAGGGATGAGGTAGAACCGTGATTGCCCCTAACTTTCTCCTGGAAGCAGGAACTGGGTCATTTCCTAATACCTCAATGTAGAGAACTGACAGTTAAATTGGATTTAATCACTCATGCCTGGAGGGCCCTTGTCCTGAAGTATGTTTCCGTGTTATTTTAAGTATTCAAAACCAAGAGTATTTTACAGAGGAGCTCTGGGGTGGTCAGCACTGCCTGCAGTGATGCTCCTTTCTCTCACCCCACACCCTCAGTGATGGAGGGCTGGTTCTGTACCTTGGAGTCAACTGCGGCTGAGCCTTGCAGCGCGCGTTTAACAAGGAGAGCTCTGCAGGGACAATATATTTTGAGTGCGCCTTACTGTCAGCTTTTGCCTTCCCAGCTTCGCTGCCGTGAGGCTCTGCAAAACCTCCCCAAGCCCAGCCAGCTCTGGCCAGCCCTTCCTCTGGGCTCCCTGCATTTCCACACCGCTCCTGCCCTTGCTTTCTCTGCCTACTCTTCGCTGCATTTTAACCTCTCCTCCTCCTCCTCTCCCCTTCTCTTTTTCTTATTCCCCTCTGCCCATCGTTTTATTGCCATAGAAGCCTCGGCAACGCCAAGTTGCGGGCCAAACTTCCCTGCCCCGGCAGAAAGAGCCGGGATTCGGGCAGGCCTCGCAGCGTGCAGGCAGCTCGGGGTGCTGGCCACCTCCTCGCCCGAGCATCAGCGCCTGGAGGAGCTCCCCCCTTCAACAGGTAGGGAGCAGCCAGCCCTGCCCTGCTCATCCTCCTGCGCCGGAACGATGGCGGTGCTCTGAGGCCGGGGCTGGGCGGAGGACCCCGGGGCATCATCCATCGCTTGGGGAGGTGGCCCCAAACCGGGGCAGCGACAGCGACCCGTCCCCGACTGCCGACGCTGCTGCGGGGCGGGCAGCTCGGCACAAAGCGGGTGGGTAAACCCTCCTCCGGGGCGCGGGGAGGAGGAGGAGGAGGAGGAGGAAGGCGGGGGGATGCTGCTCCCCTCCCTCGCTCGCTGCCTGCCTCGCTCGGAGCAGCGCGCAGGCGGCACGGGCAGCCCCGGCCGGGCGGCACGGAGCGCTGGGGCGCGGAGCCCTGCGCAGCGCTGCGGAGCCCCGCGGGCTCCGGCCGCCCCCCGAGCCCCCCGCCGGGGCAGCCGGAGCGCCGGTGAGTGCGGGCGGGAGGGCGGCGGCCGCGTCCCCGCTCCCCCGGGGCATCCCCCGGTGCCGAACCGCCCCGGCGGGGGAGGACGAGGCGGGCAGCGCGGAGCCGGGCCGGGAATGGGGCTGTCGGGGGCTGCGCCGCCGCCGGGTATTGTCTGGGGGTCGGCGGACGACAGGCGGAGCGGCGGGGGAAGGGGGGGCTCGGGCGGGCGGCCGCGGGTTCGGAGCATCCCCGCTGCAAGTCCCGCGCGTGTCGGTCCGGAGCGGAGCCGTGCCCCGGTGCATCCAGCCCGGTGCTGCCGGCTGGGAAACGGGGAGAGCGGCCGCGGGGAGAAATGCCTGGAGGAGGGCAATGCTGAGCCCCCCTGGCTGCAGCCGGACGGGGAATGCAGGGGAAGGGCTGAACGGGGAGAAGGGTGTAGAAAAGCAAAGTCAAATTTCCCCCTGGATCCTGCAGCCAGGCCTAATGGGCACAGATGCTTTGTTGGGCTGGGGAGGGAAAGGAGTTTTGGGGGCTGCCGTTTCTGAGGCTAGTACGAGGGGATAGGGGGAAAAGAGCTCCAGGTCTTTTCTCCTTCTCCCAGAGTTACTAGGACTGAGATACGGATCATTAAAAAGGAATAGCCTAATGCAATCAAGTGGCAGACAGTCCCCACTGCAACACTTATCCATTGTTCCTCGCTCTGCCTTCTGCCAGAATGGTTCTCGCCCGGACAAGAGAAGTACAATTGAACAAATAGTTCATTTCCCTGGCCAATTGCATCTGTAGTGTCTCCCTCGAATCTGCTGCTGACTGGCTGCAAATGCAGCAGCGTCCCCAGACAGAAGCAGAGAGCCGGGACCCTTTGGTGAGATTCCCTCTGCCGTGGGCTGGCAGGAGCAGCTCCCAGTGGCTGCTCACCCGAGTTGTTCCGATGGCAACAGCAGAGCAGGTTTGCTCCCTCACCTCTCCATCCCCTTAGTGCCCTTCTGGGGAGCACAAAGAAGGAAAACAGCAGGTGCTGAGAGGCAGGACCAGCCCACAACTAGAAGATGCTACTTGTGGTTCAGGCAAGTCTTCTCCTTTCTGTAGTCTATCTCTTAACTTTTTCCTTGCCCTGGAGGATGCGGGATTTTGGGGTGTTTTGAGGCGATGCTGTTTCGGTGGAGTTTTGCCAGCCTGCCCTTCAGCCTGTGCCCGTGGTGCCCGGGTGCCCTGCAGAGCACAGAGGCAGGAGAGCTCGAGCCTGACCCTGCTGCTCCTTTCCAGAGGGATTGCAGCTGCACCTGGGCCCTGGGCACACGCTCGCCCGGAGGCTGCTGTGTCCTTTCCCCTGGAATCTCCTCCCGGTTCCCAGCGCGTGGGGAGGCACAGATGCATTGTCTGCACTGCTGAGAGACACCCTCGGCACTGGGTGACTGCTGCTTTTCCTCGCTTGGGAGCTTCTTGTCACAAGTCTGCATCATGGAGCTTTTCTCCTTCTGTTCTTTCTCCCTTCCTCTCCCTTTGTCTGTAGGCTGCCACCTGTCCCACTTCACTCTCAGCTTCTCCTTCACCTTTTCCCGTTTAATGTGTTCTTTCACCTCAGTTTCTTTTTGTCTAAGTAGACCGTGTCCTCTTCAGCCTGCTTCTCTCAACACTGGAGACAGAGCCCAGCCCCTCATCTCAGTCAGAGTATTCCTGCCAACTGTTTACAAAAAGTAGCACAATACCCAGGCTGAACACTGACATAATTACATACCCAGCCAGAGAGTGTAGTAAATAATCCAGCTTTTCAGGCTTTTGCCCAGTGGTGAGTCTTTTGCCATCTCCTTTGCCCATGGGCTAAATGTATTATACTTGGCTTGCATTTACTCATATTCTGGAAGCAGGGAGTCGGTGCAGCCGTGTGTGGCATCAGAGTGGATGTACAGGGATGTCTTGCACCACACACACTCCCTGTGCCTGTGTGCACCGTGTGTCTCGATCTGCTCCCGGGGCCAGGCTCTGACAGTCGTGCTGGGCTCCTGCGGGGGCTGCCAGGGCAGGGACAGCTGCTGAGGTGTGGGGATTGTTCCATCAGCGAAGGAAAGATGGCTCTGGGGTGAAGGTCAAAAGCGCCAGCAAAAAAAAACTGCAGGGCTTGGTGCACGGCGTTTGCTCTGCTGGCCAGTTTTCCAGAGGTCGGCGTGTACATGGAATTGCAGACCATGGTATTGGCAGCACGGTTGTGCTTCCAGTTGTGATTGTGAGCCTGAGTCTGTCTGCAGTTGCTTTGATTGTGAGTCAGTCTGTCTGCAGTTGCAGTAGCTGTGAATCAGTGTCTGCCTGTAATTATGTGGGTGAATCAGTGTTGGCTTGTTACACTATGAGTGCAAACGGTTTCCCATAGCAGTTGTGGGTGTGAATCACTCTACAGTCCCTCTGGATGTGTTTTTGAGTAGAGAGATGCAATACTTGGATTAATTTTGTTTTGATGAGGAAAAACTGTCAAGCGGCTTCTCATTTTGGAAAATTAAAGCTGGGCTGGGAGTTGGGCACGGACCTTATTTCTTCGTTACCAGCAGAACAACTTAGAGAAGAAATCCACTTTAAGGCTTGCTCCCAAGATTTACATGTCGATCCAAACCTTTAATTTCCTTGCCTGGTGCCTCTGCTTCCGAGTGTCTTCTTCTGCTGGCATCCCTCGCAGAGCTGCAGACAACACATTTGGTAACCATCACGTGTGCCTCATACCTTCTGTGTGTGGCAGATTCACGGGGAGGTTGTTTATGGCTTGTACAGAGGGTGTGTGTTTGCAGGGACGAGCAGTGTGTGCCCCTTGGGTAGGTGAGCACAAACATTTCCACGCTGGGGAGTCGAGGACTCTGTGGCTCCAGTGCCACGCGCCCCTCACTGCGAGCCAGGGCTGTTTGCCCACGTAGGTGGTAAACAGCAAGTTTGATCCAGGTGGACGGAGGTGCTGCTGCCTGTTTCTTGGCCTCTGATTTCTGCAAAACGCTGTTGTAGCTCCTGGCCTTCAGCAGCATCTGTGCAACACCACAACTAGAGGCGAGCTGGAGGAATCCGGGCGACCTCAGGTGATGGAAGCAGAGCACTGGGCTGGATGCGGGCTCCCAAAGCCAGCCTGGCCCTGGGCTGGATGCAGGCTCCCAAAGCCAGCCTGGCCCTGGGCTGGATGCAGGCTCCCAAAGCCAGCCTGGCCCTGGGCTGGATGCAGGCTCCCAAAGCCAGCCTGGCCCTGGGCTGGATGCAGGCTCCCAAAGCCAGCCTGGCCCTGGGCTGGATGCGGGCTCCCAAAGCCAGCCTGACTCTGGGCTGGATGCAGGCTCCCAAAGCCAGCCTGGCCCTGGGCTGGATGCAGGCTCCCAAAGCCAGCCTGGCCCTGGGCTGGATGCGGGCTCCCAAAGCCAGCCTGGCCCTGGGCTGGATGGTGCTGGTCAGGCTGGGGGCTGGCAGGGCTGGGCTGCTGAACTGGGTGTCTGTGCCTGCGCCGTGCACGGGCGTCCCAGCGAGCTCATTGCAGAACAAAGGGATGCAAACAACCTGGGAAGCAAAGGGATGCCAGGCAGGGGTCTTGTGAAACGCCACGGTGCTTTGCTCTGCCGTTTCTGGGCTTCCAGATGAACTGTGGCTGCTCGTTGCTGCCCCTGCCCTCAAATGAAAAGATGTTTTTATTGCGAGGGACCCTCCTTTTCAGCTGGAGTGATTGAGAACTGAAGAAAACCCTCGCCAGCGGGGACACAGGGCAGCGTGTGCCTCGCCTGTGTTTATTGCTGCTGCACTGAGCACTTGCTGGCTGCTGTCTCTGCGGAGAGAGCTCGGAGCTTTGCTCAAAGAAGCACCAAAGAGGCACAGCAGTGGTCACCAGAAACCTGGAGTGCTCACAGAGGGTCAGGGACAGCTGGACAGAGCACAACCTGTGCAGGCTGGATGAGTGCAATCCTTGAGGGGTGTTGAAGGACCTCTCCTGCTGCCTGGGACCTGTTTTGGAGAGGCTCCAGTGCAATGAGGAAGGGCTTTAATGAGCTTCTTGTGCTGCGCAAGTGCTCCTGAATTTGGGGGTAAATATGCAGGTGTTGTGAGGTCACCTGCAGTGCTGTGCTTGGCTGTGCTGCTGTGCAGGTGGGCAGATGGTGCTTGACACCACCAGGCTCTGGATCACCCTCTTCTTCCTGCACAGAAGTGCTTTGATCTGGGATTTTGGGCTGAGGCTGCCTCTTCTTCCCAGTCTGATTTCCAGCTGGCTCCCAGCATCAGCTCCTCACTGCACAGCCCTCCCTGAGATACCTGACTTGACAAAGGATTTGGAGCTACTGCAGGTCCTGGGGGCTGAGTGGGGGCTGTCGGTGCTCAGCTCCCCTCCAGCTGATGCCACTGGTGTCCCTGCATGGCACGTGGGGATGCTGATCCAACGACACCACGGGTGGACAGCAGCCCCTGATTCAGCTCTGGCTGCAGTCCTGGGGCAAATCTGTCCTTCAGGCGGGTTTCTGAATGCTGCCTGCGTGGTGAGACTATTGCTGAGTGAATCAGATGGTTCCCCTGGCTGTGCGTGTTCCCAGGAGGCAGTAATTTGGGTGAGATACCCATGTGACTCTCACAGACGTGCCCAGGTGCGGTTATGGGCCTCTTCTGCCTTCATTTCTTTTCTGGTGCTTGCAGTATCCCCCTCTCTGGCCGTTCTCTCAGGTTTATTTTTTTTTGCAAGCTTTACCTTTCATTCTCCACCTCCAGAGTTCTGTGTCTCTCCTTTGTCAGCATAAGCCTGTGCTAATCACTCTTTCCTAGGAAGGCACTTCAGAATATTTAATGGTTTCTAGAATAAGAATTTCTGGGAAGATCGGGCTCAGTGTGCCAAGTCAGGAGATACCCAATGTTGGCATAGTTACTCGGGTACCTTGCTGATTTGGAAGGTTCCAGCACTTTTTTTGGTTCCCAAACCCGCTTCAGTGGGAGCAGGGGCTGGAGCACGTCGCTGTCACGAGGGGAAGGAAGGAAGGAAGAAGGGAAGGTTCCCCAGTTCCTTGTTCACAGCGCATCCAACAGGAAATCTGAATTTCCCCGGAGTGCCGCTGTGCTGCGATGCTCTGGACGTCGGACAGATTGTGATCTTGGGGAGGAGGGGGAATGTGTGTGGTTATAGAGACACACCTGCCAAATTCCGTGTGCTGAGAACTCCAAGTGTCCCTGGGTTCCAGCTGCAGAGCGCTTGCAGGGCTCCTCAGAAAACTCCAGTCGGATTCGGCTGTGGGGGTTACCAGGAACTGCACAATTAGTGCTGAATGCATTTGCTAACTGTGCCATTAAGGAACCAGCAATGGACAGATGGAGCGAGGAAGAAGTGCAGGGCTGCTCTGAACACTCCCCATCCCTCTAGACTCCATCTTGCACAGACGTGGAGGAGAACCAGAAGCGCTGAGGAGATGTTCTTTAACTTGTATAAAAGAGGGGGTCAGTCTAAAGAGTTGTGCCACTCTATCCCGAGCTTGGAAATTTGGGCATTCTGCACTTCTATCTTCATGGACACTGTGCAGTTTTTCCGTCAGCAAGTCCTAGTAAGGGATTTGGGTTTTTTTTTCTTCTTCGAGGCTGTTAACAGCCAATTAACATTCCTAAACCCTCGCTTGGTTACACGCACGTTGCCTGCATCCTCCCCCCGCTTTCCAGAGGATCAGGGATCCCTGCAGGTATTCAGATCAAGGCGTTGGCTGATTCAGAGCTTTCCTGAGTGGGAAGTGACAGCTGAATAGCCTTGCACGAGGACAGCCCCAGCACGGGCTGGAGGAGCTCCAGTGCTGCTTTTCCCGAGGTGCTCTCGTGGGTGTTCCCATCCCTTCCCTTTGCTCCAGCTGCTGCTGTGCACCGAGGGACCCCAGCGCCTGCTCTGCCATCAGCATCCTCTCCAAGAGCTACTCTTGTGTGCTGAAATCTGAGCAGCTCAGTCACTGGGCTGTTGGAACCTCCAGAGTGATTTTACGAGCTGGTTTTATTAGGGAGGCTGTGTGGCCAGTGGCTGTTGGGCTTCTAAAGCCCTTGCACCAGCTGGGTTCTTGTGTGTGCCTGTGGCTGGGCTTGCAGGAGCCCCAGGAAAGGGGAGAAGTGATGCTGAGAGCTGCTGTGCCATGGGAACCACCATGGGATCTGGCTGTGGGGAGCTTTGGAAGATCCCCTCAAGTGTCTGAATGGTGAAACTCCTCCTCTGCAAAAGCCTCCTTGTGCTTCCCAGCGCGTTTCCTGCTCGGCAGCAGGGTGATGAGCAGGACTGGCTCTGCTTCTCAATCCATCTCCAAGTGTAAAGGAGCCAAAAGAACGAGGAAAACGTCTTCTATCCAGCTTCCCAGCAAAAACACAGTGCAAGAACCAAAGGAAAGGGGTAGGAAGCAGTGCCAGGCTGTTCTCCAGGCTGTGCTGTCCTTCCTGAGTCCATAAGTGCAGCCATAGCAAACCCCCATTTTGGGGACGTTCTGCGTGTGAACAAACTGAGATGTGACTGGCAAAATATTCACTTGGGCAAGTAGTGAAAACAGCTTTTCCTCCCAGTGCAGGTGTGTAGAACTGGTTGTGATGCTTCAAATGAGACTTAAGCACAAATATGACTTAATTCAAGCAGCCCTGTTACCCTTGGCTAGCATCTTCCTCATCAGAACTATCCAAAATAATAAATTAACCTTCACCTCTGTAGAATGTTGAAGGAAAACTCTATGAACAACCTTGAGTGGAAATGAAATTGTTTAGAGCTTTTTGGCACCCACATTGAAGGTGTTCTGGATTTTGTCACTGTTCCTGACCCTCTGAATTACCTTGTTCCACCATTTTCTGGTACTCTTTACTTCAGCTTCACTTTTCTGCTGTTGGTGCAAAATCTTCCCCACCCACGGTCTCAGCAAATCTGATAAAGATGGTCCCACATGTTCTAGAGGAGCCACAGCAGTTCCTGCAGAGCCAGGAGGCACCTGCTGCAAATCCAAAGTGTCCTCGTTTGTGTGGGGATCCCTGGTCAAAGTCTGCTGGCTGTGCAAATTCTGCCCAAACAAAGCATTTTTTGAAATCAGCAGCTGAGAGGGAAAATGTTGATTCCAGTGAAAATTCTCAGTGGTGTTTTGGGGAGGGGAGAGTGAAGAGAGCAATGGTTCTTGTATTTTTTTTTTATATATATATATATATATATATTTTTTTTTTTTTTTTTTGCTTTTGGCTAATGTTTGAAATTGCCTTAGGAAAAAGAAAATCAATTAAATACTGTTGTATAATATGCAAGTTGAAGTGAAATGAAAGGGAAAAGTTGAAAGGAAATCCGCTGAGAAGCTGCTCATTGAAGAAGTTCTGAATTTGCCTTGTAAGGAACATCAACACTTTATCTGTCCTTGTCGTGATTTGGATCGAGCCTCCCCGAAATGTTGGAATTTCTCACAGAACAGATGTTCAGCCAGTTAATTTGTGCTTCATCAGCAAATACATGAATTTCCAAGGCTGTGTGTCCCTTCTCAGCTGGAAGGTGGCGAGAGCCAGAGGAACCATCCCAAATCAGGGCTTTTCCCACCAGATCTGTGGGTGTGTCCGTGCCAGAGGCTCCTGCAGCCTCCTCTGGTGTGAGGGTGAGCTTCCCTGGGTGGAATTCAGGTAGAATCCTGACTAAATCAATCCTGAGCACACTGTGCCTCAATTAATCCGTGCATTAATTCTTGCAAGGATTTTAAGTGAGTGATGGGGAGGAAGGTAAAGGTAACCAGGGCCAAATGCTGGGTTGGTTTTTCTCCTCTGTGCCTGCTGTTAGCGAATATCTTGCCAGAACAAAAGCTGAGGTGGGTGGTAAGGACTGGTGGTGTCTGGCTCTTACCTTCTGCCTGCCTGGCAGCTCGTGTGCTCCTCGAGCTGAAAAACAAGCACCAGGCACAGCCTTCAGGAGGACTGCAGGGCCAAAATGCTGTGGGGAGACCAGCTAAATGCAGAAATGTGACAAAATGTGACCCAGCCTGGCCTTGTGCCTCTTCTCTTGCAGGGGCAGGGGGAGCTAGGTCCTCCTGTGTGATCTCCTGGTGTTTCCATCCTGCTGGGCTGAGCCTCCTGCTCCCTCTGCACGGGATTTCTGCTGGGGGTTCCCCTCTCCCGTGACCCTGTGCAGAAGCCCCTGCTCCTTGGCAGCACTGAGATACTTCTCCCGCCCCCTTCACCCTGGGGCAGCCTCAGCTGGCTGAGATTTGCCATCCAGCTGCTGGGGTTTGGCTTTCCCAGCGCCTCCTTCAGCGCTGGAAGGAGCTGCCTGAGGCTCTGCAGCGTTGAGCGGAGAAATCCAGAGGTCCCATTTGGCTGGCACCAGCATTTTGCCCTGGTTTCTGCATGCTGTGATTGACTGGAGCCTTCACTGCTGGCTCTGGGGGCTCACAGGGGCTGGCTGTGCCTGGCTGCCACGGTGCTGAATCCCCCGTGTGCCAGACAAGGAGCGTTGTGAGGGGGAGATGTCACGACAAGCTGCGTTCATCCAGGCTGTTGCTTGGCACTGCTGCTCCAAGGTGCATCAACATAATGAGATACATAAAAGGAGAAGGCAGTTAAATGTGCAATAACATCACAATAAAAGTAAAACTGAGCATTAATGAAAACTCTGAGCACGCTAAGTGTAGTATCGTCGAGCATTCCCACCACCTTGGGCCTCGGTGGTCAAACTTAATAACAATTTCTGGCAGTGTCATTACCGGAATTAAATGAGGGTTTAACTGTCTAGAAAAAGATGTTGGGGAATAAAAAATGGGTCTTGAGACTTCACAAGTGGTTCTGCTGTGTGAATGTCACCGAGGTAGCCGAGGCACCAGGTGAGATGGGGACTGCAGGGCGAGGTGGAGGAAGGGATGGGTGGAAGAAGAGCCAGTGTGGTTACTTTGGAAATGGAGCTTTGCACTTGCTGCTGAAGCACCTGGGGAGCTGCAGGATCTGCTGTGAGGGTTTTATGTGTATTTATCTGCTCGGCTCTGACCCCACAGTGCAGCTTCCCCAGGGCCAGCAGTGCTCCAGGGCACGCTGCTGCCTTTGGTTCCTGGGGTTTCCCTGACATTTCAAACACAGGACCCCAGAAATACTGACTGATGCCCGACATGAAAACCTGAGCTGTTTGCTTTTCCCTAGTAAATAAAATCTCTTTTCTCTCCTCCCATTCCCCCCTGTCCCTCCCTGGCAGGTTTTGGAGGCTCGTTTTGCAGTGGCTGCACGCTGACACCATGGCACCGAGGCTCCCGGGAATGGGGCCCTTCTCCCTCCTCAGCCTTGGAGTCCTAGTCCTGGTTCTGGCTCTTCCTGCTGATGCTGGGTAAGGTGGTGAGCTCTGAGCTGTTGGCCAAGGCTGCAGTCCTCTTGCTGAACTTAAATATCCTGGGGTCAGTACCTGAGTGAAGCAGCCAGGGAGAAGCACTAATGAAGGTCTCTGTTGTTTGACCCTCCCCTCATCCCAGGCCCCCTGCCTTTCACCCAGGGACTGTTCAGTCCCTAACATGACTGACATTGGCATTATTTGAGGTGCTCTCACTGAGGACAGTTGTCAGCATTTTTTGCACCAAAACCTATTTTCAGCTTTGGCCTCCGCACGATTCATTCTGGGCAAGGACTCTGCTTGCCTGAGTTTTAACCTGGAAGAGAGATTCCCCCCACCCCATTTAATATTTTAATGCTATTTTAAAGGACAGAAAATCAATCTGCTTCATCTGTTTGGCTGCTAATGGTGTAATGACCCACGGGCAGCACACCTGAGCTGCTGCAGCACTGGGGTTCTCTGCCAGCCCTGGCTGGGCACGCTGCTCTCCTGTGCCTGGGTGTGCAGGCTCTGGCTGTCCTGGCAAGGAGAGTGCTGCTGCCAGCCTCACCTTCCCAGCCTCTGGAAGCTGTCTGGGAGAGATGAAAGCCTGTTAGTCCATGACTGCATCCCGCCAGAGCCTGTGCTGGGTGAGCTTGGGGAGCCCTTTGAGGAAGGAGGACGGAGATGCTGCCAGCTGTGGGCAGGGAGGAGCTCTGCTCAGCGGGACAGCAATGCAAATAATACATGACTTCCATAAAACATTTAGAAAAACCTTTAGAGCACCAGGTATGGACACTGAAATGCTGTCTGCTCTTACAAGTCCAGTAGGGATCAAGGATCCTCACGCATGAAAAGATGTGGGGGCTGCCCCTGCCTCCCTGTCCTGCCTGTTTTGCTTTGTCTGCTTGGACCTGGCTTTGCAGCCACATCCCTCCTGAGCCTGCCTTGCCCTGTGAACGCTGCCCCTGCCCTCCTCAGAGGCACAGCCAGCCCTGGGCTCTGCCCTCTCACCCCCTCCAGCTGCTGGGGCCGGGTCCCCTCCCCACGGTGGCTGTGGGGGTTGTCCCCATCCCCATCCCCATCCCCATCCCCATCCCCATCCCCAATGCCTGCAGCTCTGCCCTCCTCACCTGTGCCTTTTCCTCCCCATCACGTATTCACTGCAGCCACTGCTCCCTCCCCACCTGCCACACAGGGATTGCTCAGGGTATTGGTCCCCAGGAGGATTTTCCTCCTAAATTGTGTGTGAGGGGACCCCTGAGCTGCTGTGGCACAGCTCCCCAGAGAGCCTGTGCACAGGTGGCAAGGTAATGACTTTTCCTCAAGCCTATCCTAATTAAATTTGCTGTAAACCTTCCTGCCTAAAGGATTTTAATTATTTTAAAACCTTGATCCCCCCACATCTCTTTGCAGTTCCTTTGTGCCTTGCTAAAGGGCAGCTTTGGCTTTATGTTGAGCTGAGGTGGGGCAGCCCAGGGCTTTCCTGGGGAAGGAATTATTAGCCCAAAGCAGAGGTGCTGCTGGCTCTCCCCTGCCTGCTCCTTCCCTTGTCCTGCCCACGCTGCTCTTCCCCCAGCACCTCCCGAGCGAATCCCACGCTGCTCACATTGAAGTCAAACCCTCAAATGCCAGGCTAAGTAAAACAGCTTTGAAATTTGTAAACTCATTTTTCCCATCACCGCCGAGCCTCCGCCAGGAGTTCCTTCACAAAAATCCGTCCTCTCACTCTTTACATGATGGGTAATTTTTAAAGATAGCTTATAAAACATTAATGAATGAGCTTTCATGAGCATGCTACCTATTCATAAGTTATAGATGGTTATATACCCATCAGCAGACACTGGGACAGATTGCTTTTAGCTATGACATCTATTGAAAGCTGGTACAATTGAAACCCCACTAATTACTGCAGGCATTTGTTAAATTTCTCAAAACTCTGCTTACGTGCAGGGAGTTCAGGTCCAGATGAAAAGCCAAAAGCAGCATTTGGATTCAGATGGAAATCTTGGAGGCTGTGATGCAGTTTGTAATGGCAGGGGTGGTTTGGATCTGGCTGGTCCCCTTAGGGCTGGGTTAGGTGTTATCCCAACCTCCCTACCCTATGGAAACTGGGATTCCAGCACTGTGTTATCCTCCTTGTGTTCCTGGAAGCTCAACTTCCCAGCTTGACCACTCCTCCAGGTGTTGCTTTGCTAAAAAGCAGAGGCCAAGTGGTCCTGTGAGAGGTGGGATGTGACCCCTCAGAGAAGTGGAAATGCAATTTCCCAGAGTGTTTGGTCAATGAAGCCAATGAAAATTAATGTCAGAATCGCCCAAACCGGAATATTTCAATTAACTGCAGCATTCTAAATAGTATTGATTCAGCCTGACTCTAGAAGTACCCATACCCTGCTGTCAATTTTTCCTCTTTTGCTAGGAAATACTCTTTGTTCTATTTTTATCTCACAGAATCTGGGTTTTCTGTTGGGTGAACGTTTTGATAACAGAACTCCAGGCCAGCTCTGGTACTTGTCACCTTACTGACCCTGCACAGTGTATTTACAGGTGCACCACTAGTGTCAGGGGTAACCATTCTGCCCAGATGGGATGCAGCAGGATTAAGCTTTGAACTCCCTAAATAATATTCCCTTTCCTGTCGTTTTTTGTTGGTTTTTTCCCCCCTGGTGCATGCTCAAACCAGTTGCTGCACACAGCAAAGGAAATAAGGCTGAGGTGGGAAGGAGAGGGGTAGAAGTGTTAGGAAGTGACAATTGAGGAGCTTCTCTTTCCTCAGGACGACACTTGAGATGGCTATAGGTGCTGTCCTTGGTAATTGTAACCCCGAATTGCACCTCCACCACCTCTGGTTTGTGGCATTCGTGGTCTTCCTCTGGCCAGTGCTCCCCAGTTATTCCCCTCTCCATTTAGTGCCAGTTTGCCAGTCAGGGCTTCCCTGCTCCCGAGGGGCTCCTGGAGCCACTGCTGAGCATCCCTCTGCTCCAGCAGCCTTTTGCCCTGCCTGGCTGGGCTCCCTCAGCCATCCTGCTGCCTCTCTGTGCCTCTTAATCTTATTTTTTGGCCTCATTTGTCTCTCTCTTATTTCCTCTTCCATCTTCCTTGAAAACTCTTCATCTATATAGATTTTTCTTTTTTGCTTTCTGTTACTTAATCTTCTGCCTTTCCATTTGTTTTGGTCCTAACAGCTATTTCTGCTGGGGAAGGCTGTGCTTGAAGCTGCAGCACTGCTACTCTGTGCCATCTGAAATCTCTTTTAGAGGCAGGTGGTTCCAGAAGGACTCGTGAGCTCCTTTTCTGTTGATTGAAAGGAAGACAGAAAATGCAAATGTATTACTTGAGCCCCTTGTGTTTGCAAAAGTGCGCTGAAGGTTTTGTTCAGTGAGATGTGCTTTTTTTTAAGAGGAATTTACTCCTTGTTTTATTCCACCCGGGGCAGAATGTGTTCTGAGGAGATCATCTTGTTTGGGGGCTTCCAGGCTCCTTGTGCTGAGCAGAGATGGGAATGTGGAAACTCATTTGTTTTTATCAACAGGGAAAGTTCAGCAAACCGAAGAGATGGTTCACTAAGTGTTCTAATGATCAGGCTTTAAGCCTGAATTCTCCCTTTTCTGTCTCCCCTCTTCCCTGGGGCAGAGATCTTTGAAATGGCTCAATCTGGCAAATCACTGGTGTCACATCTTCCATGCTGCCTGTAAGGAGAATGACTTGAATGTCTGAGCTTCCCACAGCCTCTGCTCAGAAAATGCCCCTTCTCAGGGGCAGGCAAGGGACGCTGGGGCAGACTCCCTGTTAAAACAGGGATCCTAAACCACTCCCTGTTTGATGCCTTAGGTTTTAACTTTTATATTTTTCAAATCCTGTACTGCTTAGAGTGTAACTCTGCAGTTGCTTGTAGCCTGTAATTTCTGCTCTCTCGTGCTGGGCAGACACAACAAAGCCTCTCCAGGCTTTGCCTTCAAGGACAGCCAGGCTCTTCTAGGCCCAAAATGTGTAACCCAAAGCATCTAAGGGGGGAGCAAGCTGAGGGGAATTACATCATTGAACTGGGGCTTTAATTGCAGAATTAACACTGATATGCAAATGAACCAAACCTATAAAAGTGTGAAGAACTCGTGACCTGGGGTCCGTCTTGGGGTCCATTTTTTGGAGGCAGCCTGTGGCTCCCCCAGGGTGTACCTTGAAGGCCCTTCAAATAAACACCGACCTTTATTCCCTTACTCTTGTCTAGTCTCTGTTTCTGGGTGGCTGGAGAAGGCATCATGTTAAATTAGGGCTCCTAAACCACTCCCCGTGGTGCTGCTGGCTGTGAGCAGGGAAAGGTGGGAATGGGGCAGCAGGGAGGCCTCAGTGGTGAGGTCTGTGGGGAGCTGATCAGAAATGCCCTGTGGTGAGTCCTGCAAGCACATCCCTTTATCAGAAGCTGAGCCCCATCCTGCAGTCCAGGCTGGAGCAGGAACCAACATCCCTTCATTCACTGCAGCTGCTCAGAACATGCACAGTGTACATTTCCCTTCTAACGTTTTTTTTCCTGGTTTTTCCCCCTCCGTGTGTGCCAGGCTCTCCCAGAAGCATGTCTCAGACGTCGTGGATGACAGCAAAGACAACATCACCATTTTCACACGCATCCTGGACAGGCTCTTGGATGGATACGACAACCGCCTACGGCCTGGGCTCGGAGGTGAGACGGGTGCTTCCCACAGCTCTGTGGCTTTGGGAAGGAGAGGCAGCACAGATGACTTTTGAAAACCTCTGGTGCTGTCAGGAGGGGAGGCAGGTTCAGCGCCAGGCTCAGCCTGTGGCTGGCTCCCCGTTTGGAGTCTGCGCTGTTTCGCTGCTGGGTGTCTCGTGGGCTGAGAGGTGCAAGTCACTGGGTGCTGTGGTGGCCTGTGACAGTGCAAGGACAGGCCTGTAGATGGAGCAGCCGTGGATGAACTTATTCCTGCTGTTTTAGAGGCATTTACCCTTCCAGAAATGCTGATACCTTCAGGAAAGAAAGACAGACGTCGAGGGGCTGGAGCGTGTCCAGAGAAAGGCAGCAGAGCTGGGGAAGGGTCTGGAGCACAAATCTGATGAGGAGCAGCTGGGGGAGCTCAGCCTGGAGAAAAGGGGGGGACATTCTCACCTTCTACAGCTCCCTGAAAGAAGGTTGTAGGCAGGTGTGGGTCAGTCTGTTCTCCAAGGTAAAAAATGACAGGACAAGAGGAAATGGCCTCGAGTTGCACCGGGGGAGGTTTAGATTAGATGTTAGGAAAAAAATTCACAGAAAGGGTTGTAAAGCACTGGAATAGGCTCTCTGGGGAAATGGTAGAGTCACCATCCCTGAAGTGTTGGTGTGGCACTTGGGGACACGGCTTGGTGCTGAACATGGTGGTGCTGTGTGGACAGCTGGACTTCTGATGATCTTTTCCAACCTGAACGAAGCTGTGGTTCTGTACCACCAGCTTGCAGAACCTTCAACTCGTGTTGGCGCTGCCTTTTAGCCAGTTTGCTTTGCTCCAGAGCCTCTATCTCCACATGTTCTCAGTTATTTCCTATGCAGCTGTCACCTGGCAAGCTCTCCCCCTGTGCTGCTCTGGGCACCGGGCACTCACCCAGGCCCTGCTGCCTCCCGAGCTGCATTCGGCACTGCTGCCACCACTGCTGCTGCTGCAGAGGCTCTCTGCCAGCTCCTGCCCTTGTCTGAGGTGCTTCAGAAAGCAAAGCCATGGCTGTCACCTTCCCCCCTAATGCCTACAGCCAGAGTCAGCATGAGGTGAGGGGGCAGAAGGAACGGGGAGGTGTGTGGGAAAGGCAGCTGTGAGGTGAGGGGGCAGAAGGAACAGGGAGGTGTGTGGGGAAGGCAGCTGTGAGGTGAGGGGGCAGAAGGGATGGGGAAATGTGTGGGGAAGGCAGCTGTGAGGTGAGGGGGCAGAAGGAACGGGGAGGTGTGTGGGGAAGGCAGCTGTGAGGTGAGGGGGCAGAAGGAACGGGGAGGTGTGTGGGGAAGGCAGCTGTGAGGTGAGGGGCAGAAGGAACAGGGAGGTGTGTGGGGAAGGCAGCTGTGAGGTGAGGGGGCAGAAGGAACAGGGAGGTGTGTGGGGAAGGCAGCTGTGAGGTGAGGGGGACGCGGGCCTGGCTGGTTTCCTGGCCTTGCTGCTGTGGCAGAGGTGGCCCCTCTCAGGTGCTGTGTGTCCCTGCACTGCTCTGAGCTCTCCTGCCCAGCAAAGGTGTGCTGCTGGACCGTGACTTCCACCCAAAGCTGGACTCACCACACGCTGTCCCATTTCCTGAAGGTCCTGCTGCCAAGAGCTGCCTTCCTGAGCTCTTGAATGCTGATGGGATCTCCTGGAATGGCAATTTCCTTCCTCAGAGCAGCCTTTGCCTCTCCCCAGTCCCCTGTCCACCTCTGTGCCACAGCCCCCTGCCCTGCAGCCTTTGAGACCACACCAAAGCTGGGGAAGAAGGGCTTTTCCAGTGAGCATCCTCCCCTCTGCTGTGCTGCAGGGCGCAGGCAGGAAAGGGTTACCGTGGCTGCATAAGCAATCAATCAGTTTTATTGCTTTTGTTGCTTGTTTCTTTCCCCCGGAATTAACTGTGGTCCCACTAATAGCTCTGCTTCCTCAAGTCTCCCCGAAGGCTGTATTGATTGAACTGAAACGGGTTCTGCAAGGGGACTGAGGGGGCATTTGTGCTCACTGCAGGCTCAGCTGCAGACAAGCCCCTGCAAAGTATTAACAAGAGGACTCCCAGGAGCCCCTTGCTGGGGGAGTTCAAACCTTTCTCGGAACATCTTTGCTCTGTTGCTTTAGATCCTTTAATAACGTGTTTAACATAATAAATTGCCTTTGCCTGAGCCAGCCATTGCGTGTTTAAAGACTGCTTTCACCTCGGTGTTCCTCTGCTGAGGCACTCTGGCAGACCTAGATGGGAGGTGTTGATGAGGGCTGCAGGTTTTGGGGGCTCTTGATTTGAGTGAGTTGTCCTCAGAGGATGTGTGTGTGGATGGAGCAGCCTGGTGAGCCAGGCTCTCCTCACTTTTAGTTGTTCTTCCCAAGGCTGAACCCTTGGAGGTCTCTCAGTGGGAACATTAGAGGCAAAGACTTTTCCCACTGCTGCTGGTGGCCAGAGAAGCTGAAACAGTCCTGCAGCCTCCAGAGTTTGGGGCTGATGGAAGAGCCTGGGGTGGCAGTCAGCAAGAGATGGGCTCCTGCTGTCCAAGGCTGTGTGAGGGCTGGGAAGTGATTGTTTTGCTCCAGGTGAGCAGCTGTGCTGCTGTGGGAATGTGTGATGGACAAGGAACATTGGTTTTCCTGGGAGACAGCACTGGGCACTCCCTGCAGTCTCCCCATTTCCCTCAGGAACGTCTTCCACTTGCTCTTCTGAAGATGTCAGGCAAGAGCATCCATGAGCATTCCCTGCAGTCCATGGAAAGGGCAGATGTGGTGATCTTGTGTCCACAGCCAGGCCGGTGGAAAGGTAGAGTTCCTTAAACTGTGCACAACCCGTGTGAAGCAGGACATGCAGGCTCTTTGCTTGGCTGGTTTCCCTGTTCTGGATGGGATCCCCCTGCAAACATTTGGGGCACGGAGGGCTGAGCAGGGTTTGGGGCTGCAGCACCCCTGAGGGCTCTGCAGTGCTGTGTGTGCTCAGTGCTGTCCCCCTCCCTCAGCTCCCCGTGCGCCGGGAACCGAGCAGTGTTTGTTTAGACGTTGGGAGAAGACACTGTGTAAGCAGCAGAGTGTTAATGTGGTGACTTCTCCCCTCAAGATAGCCTCTTTGTATTTATTTCCTTATCCCCTCTGTTTCCACCATCTGCTGCCACCCACTCTAATAGCTCCCATGCCAGAGCTCCTCTCCCTACCAGGATGCTGCAGACAGGAGCTGAAGCGAAGCCGTGCTGAGGCTGCTCAGGAGTGCCTGGTGCTGCAGAGCCAGGCTCCAGGTGAGGGTGGCCCTGGGCCCCCAGGCTGGAGACATCCAGTGCAGCCAGGAGTCCGTGCTGTCCTGAGGCCAGGGGAGGCTTGTGAGCACAGTCCAGGCTGACTTAGAAGAAGAAAGGCAGGGGAAAGGTGGCTGTCAGACCCCTCCTTGTGCACTGGGGGCACGGCCATTTGTGTCACAGTGTGCAGCGGGAGGTTCCTCCCATCTCTGCCAGCTGAGCCAGGGCTGGATTCCTCTTAGGAACAGACCCGAGTCATTCCTTTGGCCTTGTGACCACTGAAAGACAGTTCGGGCTTGGGGAAGGGGTAGCTGCCTAAACAGATCATCCTCTAGGACTCAGAGAGGGGGAGGAGAGGAGGGAGCTGTCAGCAGATAACCTGTGCTTCCCCCAGGAGAACACAGGGCAGAATGGTTATTAAGTCACACGAGGAGCAGCAATGGAGCCCGAGGGAGTGGAGACATCTGTAGTCATGGCCAGCCCTGCAGGATCAGAACACGTCCTGAGAGAGTTCTGTGGGCAGCACGGGCCTCTGCTCCTGCTGTGGAGCTGTGAAGTCACACAGATCCCCTGCCCAGCCCGGGGAGGCTGCAGTGGGAAGTGTCTCTTTGTAGCTCTCAGGTTCTCCTTGCTGGGGCTCCCTGCAGAGCCTCATTTATGCATCTGGAGCTTACCTGGAGCTTGCAAGAGCAGGAGAGAGGAGATGTGGCCAGGAGAAGGAGGTGGAGCTGCCTGACCAAGGGAGAGACATCCCGTGCCCAAAAAGAAGAGATGCTCAAGGAGCAGGATGCAAATGATGGGACCGCAAGTGATGCTCCAAGAATGATGGATGCCCGGAACCACCCTGTGTGTCCCTGCAGTCCTCAGAGGGCCAGTGTGCTGTCCAGCACAGTGACCACGAGGGAGAATGCAGTGGTTGGGGGTGTGAGGGTCAGTGGTGCTCCCTGGACAGCTGAACCCCGTCTGCCAGCTTTCCTAACTGATGGCATTTGGGCCCAGTGTGCTGCAAATGAAGCAGAGCCATCCTGGGAATGCCTGGGCAGGGGCAGGAGGGGACATTTCCAGGCTTTTCCTTCCTTAGAGCCTCGAGAATGCTTTGGATGTGCTTTGGCAATGCAGGGCTATCAGGGAGCACCCTACTGCTCGAGGAGGAGGCGTGTGGGACCTCCCCACAGCTGTTTGCAAAGCAGGGCAGGGGTTTCTTCCAGCTCAGCCAGAGACTGCCCGCTCCATGGGGCCAGGGGTGTGCCTGAGGTACATTTGGGGTAAGAGTGAGGAACCCAGAGGGCATCTGGAGCAGTGCTGGACAAAGTCTCTGTATCGAGTGGCTGGGAAGCATTCCAGAAAACTGCTGGCCTTTTCCAGGGCATGCCAGGAGGGAAAGATTTTGCCCCGAGGAAGAGGAGAAGAGAGTAGGCTGATCAGTTTTCTAAAAGATGAGTTGTAAACATCCCAGATAAGCCAGTTTCTCCGATTGCAATTAAAAAGCAATTTGTGCCGTGTTAAGCAGCTAGGCTGGGATCGATCAGTGTTATCCCTCCTGGATGCAGCATAACTGACAAAGGAACTCGTGGTGTTTCCTTGAAGCTCCTCTGGAGTCCCTGAACAGCTCAGCCCTGCTGAGGGGGTGGTGGCTGCTGAGCATCCTGCCCAGCCAGCTCTGCACCAGGGGCTTCTGGACACTGAGGAGCCTCCTGAAGTGTCTGTGGGCTTCAGCAGGACCAGCAAACACATCTGGATTAAAGCAATACAATTCCCCAGGCAGAGCAAGGCACTTCACCCCTTGGGTTCCTTCTTCCTTGGGCACAGGGCATGACACCCATTCCTTGTCCCTGGGCTTGGTCCCATCCAGGCAGAGGGGAGCCCCAGTTTGTACCCTCCCAGCTGGGCATATCCAGAGACTGAAAGCAGCCCAGGCTCCTCCTCCCCACTGTGGTGTCCTTTGTGGCTGGGTGACAGCACTTCCCAGCCCATGCTGGGCTCCAGCAGAACTTGGTGCAGTCAGGGCCTGCTGCTCACAGCAGGACTCAGATCAGGGCTGCTCACCTGGGCCTGTGGTGCCTTTTATGTGTCCTTACTGTGTCAGCTCTGTCTTGCCAGTGGTTTTGATCCACAGCCGCCTGTTAATATTTATCCTGCTGTTGTATTTCCATTATTATTTTGTTGGTGCAGTGTTGTCCCGTTTCCTCTTTCTTCGGTGCTGTTTCTTCCTGCTCTTTTAATGAGGGTGTAGTTTGGCAGGATGGCTCCTGAGGAGCAGCTGTATCCCTGTCTGGCCACCTGTATTTCACTCATTCAAGTGCTGATGGCCAAGAGGTTTTGGATTTGGGTTCAGAGCAGCTCCCTTTAGGCTGAGACGTTCCCAGGAGTTGCTTGGTGTGTTACACCTCAGTGTATCTGTCATTTTGGCCTGACCAGGTAAGGGCTGGTCTGTCATTGCAGGAGCATTAAGGCAGAGGGGCTGAAACAGTCAGAATCATTAAATTACAGAGCTGCCTTCTCCTGAAAGTACAGTGCTCTCCAAGATGAAACTGCGAGACCTTATCTGCCTGGCAGGGTCCAGGAAGAAACCTGTTGGCAGTGAAAGTAACCTGTAACAGTTGTAGAAATTGTTAAATTGTCCAGATTGAAGCTTACGGAAGTTTTATTCCCTAAAATCCAGATGAAACATTGAAATCGTCCTTTTCACTCATGGATAGGTTTTTCACCTGTGTGTGATGAAGCTGCCTCATAAACATTATCTAGATTTACTGTTTGTGTGAGAGAAACACGAGATGACAAACAGAGTGGTCCTCTGTGGTTTATTACGATTCCTAGGCTTTCAGGTCTGTGTTTAGTCTGTTTTTCTGCCTTAATGTTCCACTTCTCCCAACTTCTCATCTCTTCCCTCTGATCTGACTTCATGCTTTGTATTGATTACTCCAGGGAGGAATCTGATCCTTTCTTAGGAAAAAAAAACTCCAAATCCAGGTCTTATCTCAGATTTTTGTCTTTGTCTGAGCTTCCTTGATGAGTTTTAATTTGAAGCTGAGGCATTGCCTGAGCAACATTTCCTTCTGTTTACCTTTCTGGGCAACGGGGACTCTGCTCTGTCTCGTCAAACTTCTGAAGTCAAGATCTGTGAACAAATTAAGGAAAGGTTGTCTTCTCCTCGGGGGCAGCTCTCCGAAGGCAGCTCTGCCATGGATTCTCCTCTCTGGTGCAGAATTCCCGGCGGTGTTGCTGTTTAAACCCCTGGTGCATGGCGAGAGCAGGCTCTGTGTGAAAAAGGCTTGCACACATCAGAGGGCAGGCGAGGAGCACGGCCCTGACAGCTGTGCCTAAGGGTGCAAGTCTTCTCTTAAATAAGTGATGAATGTGCTGAGGGCAACCAGCCCGTATCAAAGCTTCAGGGATATCACAAACGCTCGGGAGGGGTCAGGGACCCATCGTGAAAAGAGATCGATTGCTTTAGGTGTGAAACAGTGCCTGGCTTTGGGTCAGCACCGGGTGCTTTGGGGGCATCTGGCAGCTGCCAGTGCCACTGCAGAGCTGTGGATGGGTGCCCACGCCGGGTCCGTGCCCGTGCCCAGCCACCCTCTGAAGGGGCAGTCGTGGCCAAAGTCCATCACAGCTGTCCTTGCTGTGCACACTTCTGGGTGTGGGAGTTGGGTACTCTGCACAAATCCAGGTTCTTTATCTTCACCTCTGGGAAGCTTTACCTCGAGCCCCAGCAGATGAGAAACGGCTGCAGATGTTGTTTCAGGTTGTTGATTTCTCCTTCTCTCTGCCAGCTCTCAGCTCCGGCCGCACATCTGATGCAGCCGAGTCCGAGCGGGCACTGCCCAGCCCTGGGCTGTCCCATCCTTTTTGTGCCCTTTCCATGATCCAACCATTCTTCACAATGCATTTATTAGTTACTGTTCTATACCAATTCATTTGCACCTATTCTAGACACGGAATTTCTACCTCTTTTTCATTCTGCCAATCATTTTGTGCCACCACCACCAGAGAAGATGGAGGAGAAGGAGAAGAAGAAGAAGAACAGGGCAACGCCCAAAATCCTCCATCTTAAACCCTTCGTCCTCATAATTAAAAACCCTAAAATCTACTTTTTTACCTTGTAAAATACTAAACCACTACTCATTTTCACACTCTGGTGGCTTGCAATGATTCTGGCAGTGTTGGTAACTTTTCCCATGGGCTGAGGGCAAAGCCGGTGCCATTCTGGGCTCCTTGCCAGGGGCTGGGACCCCCTTGCTGGGGCTCCTGACCCCCCAGGGCAGCCAGAGGTGTGCCTTGGATTCCAACACCTGGGCTCTCCAGGGCAGCCCAACCAAGCCCTGAGGCTGTGGGGTTGTGATTTGGGAGGAGGGGAAGGTGTTTCTCCTGCTCCTGTGGATGCCTTTTTTTAGCCTTCCCTTGCTGCGTGCGTTTCCAGCAAGGAGCTGCTGACCCTGCCGTGCACCCACGCGAGAAGATTTTCCCCCAAAGGGCGAGACATTTTTCTAGGAAAAGGAAAGGAAAGCAAAGCCATCTGGAGGGGATTTTTGCCCCAGTAATATGAACTGGAGTAACATCTCCGAGCTGCAGCGCTGGATCAGACACCTGCAGTGAAGCAGTGTGAATGTCGGGCAGCTGATCCCTGCCCGAGGGGGAGCTGTGGATGTGTCAGAGACGGGATGATGGTGTTTGTTTGTAATGACTCTGGAAGGCGAGAGCTGATGTTTCAGCATGTTGAACATGTGTTAGATGGGTTTAAGAACATTAGTAGATGATGTTATAGATGGCTATAAACCGCTCGTGAGGATGTCTTTATTGATCTGTTGGACCATGGCAGCTTCTCCTTTATTAGAATTTCCATTTGTTCAGTCCCATGTAAAGGATTTATAATGTGGCTTTGATATGGATTGAGAAATAAGATTTTTTTATCGGATGTTACAGAGTTTAAAAACAACTTTAATTGGTTTGTTCTGGGAAGCTGGTGGTGAAACAACTGGTCAAATAGTGAGGAAACAGCAGCTATTTTGTTTGTTGAGCTAGAGGATAAAATGTTTGCAGCAGCTCTCGTAGTAATACAGAGGCACTGTTGATGTCTGACGAGGCAAAGTCATTGATTGTGTTGGTGGTGAATTTCAGCCCTGATCCATCTGGAAGAAGCAATCAAATCCCATCTATGTGAGCCCCCTGTGGAGGGGGGATTAATGCTGCTGATTCAGACCTGTTAGCTTCTTAATGCTGCTCCATTTATTTAAAGGTTATTGTTTGATTAAATAAAAATACTGGGGTGTTGGTGAGGGTGGAAGATGCATGGGGCTTTGGGGAGGGCTGTGAAACTGCACAGGGTCCCTTAAGCAAATACTATTAAAAGTCAGAGGGAAATACCCTGTTGCAGTAAGTGGCAAAACTCTCACCTGGTGGGGCAGGAATTTCCTGTAATATTTCTTTGTCTGCTCACCTGTAACTTAAAGATGTGCCTCTGAAGGGTGTGCAGCTAATGTTTATACAAAAAAAAAAAAAAGAAATAAGAGTGCTTGTGGAGTGCTGACAGTTATAGGCACAGAGTATAGCCTAGAGAGGGATTTTAATCTGCAATTTGCATCGTGAGAAAAGGACACCCCGTTCTCTTTACCTGCTGGAAGGATATAATTCAAACCAAAGTGCTGAGAACAACAGGCATGGAAGAAGCATATGATTTTTTCTTTTCCCCCCTCCCTCTCCCAACCTGCTAGAAAATCCTATTGATGACAAAGTTCAGGCTGAGTCAGTGGATGGAACGACTCGTGACTGGAGCAAAATAAATTGTGTCTGAAAAGTCCAGAAGCTGTTTCGACGTCGCAAAAGCCATTTCAGACAGCTCTGGTTTGGAAGGGTCAGTTCTGATACGAGAAACTCTGTTGAGGAAAGGGTCTGAGGACCATAAGAAACCCCCTCAAAGCACAGCCATTAGCTGGGCACGGTGCCAGAGTCTCTGCACAGGGCTTAGTGCATCCTTCAGGGCTCTTGTTAAGGAAGTTTTGTGTCCAAATCAGGCCAAATCAGGTTTTTTTCTGCTGTCTGCATTCCTACTTACTCACCTGAGTGCTTATCTCATCATGTGGATGTCACTTTAGCCAGCTGTGGCCACTGTCCTGCAAAAAATAAAGGTGCAAACTCCGCTGGGTTTTTTCTTCCCCCCAAGCTGTGTTTTCTGTGAGGGGTCTGTGCACATGTGGGAATTGAATTCCAGGCTTTTGTGCATGAAAGATTGGAGCTCTTCCCTTTGGAGAGGTGCACCTGGTCTCGCCTGAGAATTTGAAAATGCCTTTTCCTAGAAAAGGGCCTTGTCTGCTTTCATGAGGAGGAAGAGTTAAAGAACAAAAGCATGAAATCTCCTTTCTTCTCCCCTGATCAATCTAGCCATCATTATGAGAGAAGCTTTCTGATAGCTTCTCTTTGTCATGTAATGTTAATACCATTAAGTCCACTTTGGCAAGGGAAGCGATGTATAATTAATTTGCAAATCAGTAAAGTGGATGTGATTTTTATACAAAGGAGAAGGTCTTTAACTGCAGAAGGCTTTGTGTGGGCATGGCCATGCTTGGATGGGACCTCCCTGGAGCATCCCTCTCCCAGCAGTCCCCCTGTGTGTCCCTCTGGGGACACACCTTAAGTGGGGTCCATTTGGTGCCCTCCAGCAAAGGGACTGAGTGTAACAAATAAATGGGAACCAGGCAGGGCAGGGCTGAGGTTAGGAGTGTGCAAGAGCCTCTGAGCACCTGCCCAGGGAGTTGGTGGAGCCAGCTGAAAATGTCTTAAAGACTTTGCCTCCATCCACTGGTTTTGTTGTTTCGGGTTTTTTAAAGCTTTGGCTCTGTTGGAATTATTATTATTTTGATGCAGAATACATTAAAAAGGGGAAAGGAAAAAATTCCAAACCCTATCCGGACTGATTTGTTCCCAGAAAGATGTTCAGTTTTGTGTGTATAATTGAAAGGGGCTAAATATAGCTGTATTAATATTTATGGGCCTTATGTTGGAGTCAATACAAGAGTTGCTGTTCAAGGCAATTAAGCTTTACCTTTTCACATGTAGGATTTTGGTGTTTGGAGATGACATTAGTGGTGTGACCTGCATCCAAGAGGGAAAAAACGAAAAGCATGCCATCATCTGCCGAGTGTGATACCCTGTATTTAGTGCTGTTTGCTGACAGGCAGTTTGTCTCCAGCCAGGGTGATCTCTCCAGAGCAGGGCTGCTGTCTTAATAGCAGGGAAATCAGGGCTCTGAGAGGCTTGCAGGAGAGCTGTCCCTGCTGTGTTTTGGGAGGAACTGAGCAACGAGACTCTGGTGACATCACAGAGTGAGGATTGCCCACCTCTGCTGCCTCTGTGGCTGCTGGGGAATGAGGATTGCCCACCTCTTCTGCCTCTGTGGCTGCTGGGGAGTGAGGATTGCCCACCTCTGCTGCCTCTGTGGCTGCTGGGGATGAAGGGAAAATGACGATGGTGGCACCTCATGGATCCCGTTTGTCTTCACACCCTCCACGCCCCGGGAGCTGGAGCACGGGCAATGTGACTGGCAGGAGTGGAAGTGCACGGGGCAGGGAGGGCTCAGTGCCCTGTCCCTGGGCTCGGGCTCTCTGTGCCAGTCTGCAGGGCCAGTCACAACCTTCATGTCTCCAAAGCGCAGGGAAAGAAAATCCTGTCCGGGGCTCTGAGCTGCTGTGGGGAGCGTGTGCACGGGGAATTAGGTCGGGGCTGGAACGATGGAAACAAGTCACTTTGTGTTAGTAACCAAGGCAAAGTGATGGCGTGCTGGATTTCTGGAGCTTTGCCTTTCAGGAGAAGGGTATCACTGGGATAACACGACAAGAATCCCAGCAGTGGCTGAATTGCCCTGCATTGCTGCTTTTTGGGAGCTGCAGCTCCTCGCTGCTCCAGTTAACAAAGAGCTGTGAGATGCTGTAAAACCTCTCACTTGACAGGGACTGTCTGAGTCCCGCCTGTCTCCTAAATTTGATCGATGTGTCAGGCTTTTCCTTTCTTCCATCTGGCTCTGACAGCCACCTTTGGGAAGGAGGGCTGCAGCGAGGAGCCTTGGCTGGGGTTAAGCCGCCCTCCCCAGGGCTGCAGGTGGAGATTGTCTCAATGCTGCTGATGGTGGTGCTCATCCCTTCTCCAAGGACTCTCAGATTCTGAGTGGGTGTGTTTCTGTTCTTTCCCTGGTGCGTGCTGTGTTTTGGTAGCTGGAGGCCTTTTAACCTCCTTCAGTAATCATCGTGGGGGGTGCATTTTCTGAGGATTTTCATTAGCTTTGGCTGTTGGAGCACAATGGCTGCTTAAAAGGGGAGGGAAAAGTGGAAATCAAAGGGCACACCTGCCGAGGTAAAACTGGGGGCCACGCTCTCAGTGGTGGAAAATGAGTTTTCAGCTCCAAGTGGCCCTTTGGAATTCCACCCCAGCTCTGGAGATTCGCTGTGGGTGACGCTGACCCCTGCACTGGTATTTCCAATTACTGTTGATATAATCCTGGCCCAAAGGTGCTGGCTCCAGAGCAAAGGAGCTTTTCTTGGTGTGCCTGTGAGTGAGCCAGTCCCACCTCGTCTCTGTTCCTGAGCAAGGGCAAGCCAAGCCATACATTAAGGAACAAGGAAATTGCACCAGTTAAATTTAAAAAACTCATTTAGCTAAAGCAGTGTAAGCGCCCATGAATATTTATCTGATGTTATGGAAGCGTGTGGACTCCCACCTACTTTATTAAATTGATTTTCAATAAAAATGCAAGTGGAAGACGTTTGATTAATGGCTGGTGGGACGGGGCAATTAATGTGAAGCCTGGAGTCAGCAAGAAGTGTCCCCTGAGCCTGTGTCCCTGCTCAAAGCTGGGCTAAGAAAACGTTTCTAAACTCCTCCGAGGGACACCAGCAGTGTTCATCCATGTGGTTTCTAAAATGGGGTGACCAGGAGCTGCTCTTTGGCTGAAGAAGGATGAGCATCCTCCTCCCTCTGCAATGACAAAAATGTAATGCAGTGTGTGTGTCCCATTTGGTTTGAGTGAGACTCTGTTCAATTTTGGGCCCCTCATGACCAGAAAGAGTGAGGGGCTGGAGCGTGTCCAGGGAAGGGAATGGAGCTGGGGAAGGGGCTGGAGCACCAGGAGTGGCTGGGGAGGCTTTGCTGAGGTCCTGACCTTGAAGCCAGCATGTGGTGTTTGCTCCCAGTGTTGTGATTTTCCCTGCTTTTCCCACCTCTCGGAGCCGGCTGCACCTGAGAATTAAACCCAGCAGCGCGCTCGGGCGCTCCTGTCGGGTTGGAGTGAGGCTCCCTGGGCCTTTGCATTTAAACATGCCTGGGATTAGCTCCATCAGCCTCCAGATCTGCTCAGCTCCTACCGATTTCCTCGCTCGGATTTGTCTCCTGGAGGAAGGCAATTTGGAGCTGTAATGTTACAGCTCTATTAAGGATCTCCAGCGCTGTTTCCCGCCGAGATCCTCACGGGGCTGGTGCTGCCTCTTTCCGAGGAGCTGCCAGGAGATGCTGATTGTGGGGCAAGTGAAGGTACCTGGGGGAACCTGAACAGCCCTGCATGGCCTGGGGGCTCCCCTATCCCAGAGGGCAGCAGAGCTGGGGGCTCCTTGTAGCCTGGAGCAGAAACTCTCCGCTGGGGTCTTGCAAAAAATCTCTGGAAGCTGCTGTGGGAGGGACATTTCCTCTCCCGTTCTCTGCAGGGCTTTGCAGAGCCAGGGGTGTCGGGTTTGGGGGGTGATGGTTAGGGGCAGGCAGCGAGCCTTGGCGGGGCAGGGAAGGCTGGGGTTAGGCAGGGAGGAGGGTCCATCTCAGCATCCCTCAGCTCCACCCCTGCAGGGCAGGGAGAGGGACCACAACACCCTGAACCACTGAAACTGCTGCCCGAGTTAATAATAAACAATACCTGGGGCACGAATCCTTCCCCCAGCCAGGGTGGGAGCCCCGTGCCCAGACTCCTGCACTGGGGAGCGGAATGAGCCCTTTGATGCCCTCACCCCTTCCCAAGGGGCACATGGCACCCAAAGAGCCAGAGCCAAGGTGGCACAGGGAGAGCATCCAGGGGCAGGGAGCTGCAGGTGCTCTGCTGCTGCACCTCCAGCACGGAGAGGCTCGTGCAATCTCTATTTTGCAGTGCTTTGGGGCTTTCTCTACATGCAAATTTTTTCCAGGCAACAAGTGACAGAACAAGAGGACACAGTCTTAAGTTGTGCCAAGGAAAATATAGGTTGGATATTAGAAAAAAGTTTTTTACAGAAAGAGTGATAAAATATTGGAATGGTTTACCCGGGGAGGTGGTGGGATCACCATCCCTGGACATGTTTAAAAGGAGATTGGATGTGGCACTCAGTGCCATGGTTTAGTTTAGTTGAGGTGTTCAGACATGGGTTGGACTCGATGATCTTGAAGGTCTCTTTTCCAGCCTGGTGATTCTGTGATTCTGTGATTCTGTGAAATGTGGCAGCAGAGAATGGGCTCAGACACTGTGGGCACGTGCTGAGCTGGTGGGGCACTCCCCTCGTGCTCTGCTGGGGAGCTGGGCATGGACAAGAGTGATGGGAACAGAAAGGAATTAAAAAAAAAATAAATGGGAGCAGGTGCTGGCAAATAAGTGTATGGCAGGAAAAGAGAGGGAGAGTTGTGGTTGAAAACAGAAGCTGAGGAAAGGCAGATTGGCAGGCAGCATATTTCTGGAGACAGCTCTCTCCTCTGTAGGCTGAGTCACCTAAGAAACGTGTCAATAAAACACACTCTCGGGCACTGTCTCTAATAAATATATATTTAAGAGAGACATTTCTTCAAAACTTCTGCTAGGAGATGTCGAATTCTGAAGGGATGGCATGAAAAATGACATCTCCAGTGGAAGCAGGGAGTTGCCATGGGAACTGGAACGCTTTGAACATACATCACTAAAACAAGAAAACATTTTCCCCAGCAAAGGAAATTAAAAATTACATACATCTGGAGGCATCTGCCCTCTGCCTGTCTCTGATGGGAGTATCAGAGTACCATGCAGCATATCATAATTCATGTAGTGGGCAGGACTGACAATTCCGTATCAGCTGCTGAATTTCTGTGAGTAACTGTGATTAAAAAAAGCCTTCCTGTCCTTGGGACAGGCAACACTGGTGCCTGAACAGTGCTGGGGAAGGGGAGATTTAGAGCCACAATGGAATTTCCTCTGAAATTGTTTTGCTCACCTGGGGGATAAAACAGCAGCCTGAATGCACAGCTAAGCCCATCATGCCACGTGGGCACGACTCCACTGCTGCCAGGGTTTGCTGGCCCCACTTGGCAGCCGCAGCTTTTCCTGGGAAGCAGGGGGAAGGCAGGAGAGAGGGGATGTCCTGGAGGAGCACAGTGCGGGTTTGGGGGTTTATCCTGTGCTTTGGAGACGCTGTTTTTCCGTGCAGCAAACCCAGGAGGAGTTATTTGCACCTGACAGTCGGTGCATTTCTTTCTCCCCTTTGTTTTCCAGCACATTTCCTTTTCCTTCCTTTCCCAGCGCCTCTCTGGGCGTGCGGCAGCCCCGTGCTGCAGAGGTGGCACAGGGTGAGCTCAGGGGAAATGCTAAATTGACCAGTGCAGGGCAGTGGGAGTTAAATTAAGTTTATTTGCACGCTGTGTTGGCGTTGCTGAAGCAAATGAGCGCTGGCCAGGCAGCGCAGTGACCCGTGTGTGACAGGGGACGGGCAGCTTGCTGCAGAGCTGGGCTCTGCCACAGCTCACACCACGCTGGGGTGCACAAAGAAGGGAAAACCTTTGTCTGCAGTGCCCTGGCAGTGGAGGAGGTGAAGGATGCCAGAAGCATCACCGGAGGGACGCTGTCTGAGGAGCTGATTGAGTTCTCCGCTGAAGGAAGCGCCAGGCAGGAGCTAATGGATGAGGGAACCAGAGTGCAAATTACAGTGCTGCTCCCTGCTAGGGTACTCATGTAGCTTGTCTCAGTAGCTGGCGCTGCCCTCGGGGGACAGGCTTGAAAATTAAATGGGCGCTTCCTCTGAGCTGTACAGCAACCCCCAGGAGTCACTTTCTATCTTTTTATTTCCATTTTTTTGCCCACTACAGCCCATCACATGGCCTGGCAATCCTCAGCCTGCAGAGCAGCCTGGGATGAGATACAGCCAGAGGCTGGGCAAGGCAGCACTGGGGCTGGTGGGCAGATGGGGAGACCGAGGCACAGCAGAGCTGCCTTGGCTGCGTGCTCAGTGCCACGGTGCAGAGGGCAGCAGTGGTGGGGCTGGAGCTCAGGGCTCAGCCTGCAGACCTCGTGCATGTCACTGAAACATCTCTTTTGTTCCTTCTCCCTCTGCAGTGACAAAAATGTAATGCAGTGTGTGTGTCTCATTTGGTTTGAGTGAGACTTGTTCAGTTTTGGGCCCCTCATGACAAGAAAGACATTGAGGGGCTGGAGAGTGTCCAGGGAAGGGAATGGAGCTGGGGAAGGGTCTGGAGCACCAGGAGTGGCTGGGGGGGCTCAGCCTGGAGAAAAGGAGGCTCAGGAGAGACCTTATCACTCTCTACAACTCCCTGACAGGAGGGTGCAGCCAGGTGGGGATCGGTCTCTTCCCCCACGCAACCAGTGACAGGATGAGAGGAAATGGCCTCAAGTTGAGTCAGGGGAGGTTCAGGTTGGATATTAGGGAAAATTTCTTTGCTTAAATAGTTGTCAAACCCTGGAACAGGCTGCCCAGTGAAGTGGTGGAGTCACCATTCCTGGCAGTGTTCAAAAAACACCTGGATATGGCACTTGAGGACATGGCTCAGTGGTGGACATGGTGGTGGTGCTGGGTTAAAGGTTGGACTTGATCTTAGAGGTCTTTTCCAGCCCTAATAACTCTCAGATTTTTCTTGCATTCACCTGTTTGCTTCCTGCCTTTCCAATCTTTGCAGCTGTTTTCTCTGTTGTCTATCAATGATTATCAGCTTGGCAGCAGCAGCTTTGTGTTGCACCTTTGTGCTTATCTTTTTCCTGGGGATCTGCCTGATGAATTGCAGAGCTCAGTAATTGCTTTACAAACGCTAAGGATGTTACTGGCACCGGTCTGAAGGTTTTGCAGCTCCTCTTAAAGCCACTGTGGCCTGTTGGGAGGTGGTGATTTCTCTTAAAGAAAGGCTTGCTGAGAATGAGTTAACAAAAGGCTTCAGTGTTTTTGGGAAAGGGAGTAAGCAAAGAGCTGCCAGGGACAGCCTGCCTGAGGAAGAAGCTTCAGAGGCACACGGGGTTCGTGTAGGTTATGGATAAGCCTGGTCTAATAAGTGGTTTTCCCAGCTGGGGTGTGCATGTGTGGAGGGGCACAGCAAAGGCCCCTGTGGCTGCTTTGTTCTGGTGCCTCATCTCTCCTGTCTTTGCAACCTCAGCCATGGCACTGAGGCACTGAACTTGCTGCAATCTTCCCCTGAGGGTGCTGCTCACCAAGATCCTTTGATATGGTCGGCAAGAACGCTGTCATTGATCCCTAAAGGGCAAAATTAACCTAGGATTAAGTTAAGGCAGGCCCAAACCAGAACACAGGTGGTTTGCAGGTAACATGGACTGGCTTGGCTAATGCTGAGGTAGCAGACTGGCATTTTTGCCCTCATGTTACTGCTCCTGCAGCGAAATTCTCCTGGCTTTGGTTTCCTTAGGGCACAGCTGGATGTACCAGCTGGCAACACGGCGTTGCCTGACTGCTCTTCCCCTGTCCACAGGGACCAGCAGGGATTCCCTTTCCCAAGCGCCTCTGGCTTAGCCATCAAGGACAGGCTTTAATACCGAGCGTGTTAAATTATGCATGCTAATTTATATTCACACGTTTTCTCACTGTATTTATAATATATAACAAACACGTTTATGTAGCATCTCCCTTCCATTATCACGGGGTCTCGGAGCACTGCAGAGCCTCTAAAAGCATGCTCATACATACATATTCCTCCTCTGTCTTCCTGGCATCTGAGGGTGTCCTGAGTCCTTAAAATAGTAACGACAGCAGCTTTGTTCATTCTGTCTTAGTTCTGTCTGTGGCAAAAATAGCACAGCTAATTTGTAAGGCTCTGTTTGTAGTCTGTATGTGTGAGAATGAGGGGTGTGTGTAAAGCCTCCATGGCTGCACACCCTCCAGCACTCGCTGCTTCTGACTCTTTCTTCTCTTCCGGCTGGACTGGATGTTTGTCAATAGCTTGCAGCCCATCCTGAGTCTAACCCCTTGGTGTGTGTCTGAACGTGGTGATAAGAAAACGTGCACGGGGATGAATGGGGGGGAAGCTGAATTAAACTGCCTTCTGTGGAGCCTCGTGGCAGGTTTTTAGCCAGGGCTTCTACTGGTGTGAGGCTTATCACACCCATCTTCCTGCCTTTTGTCTTCTGTGAGGTTTAGAGCCCGCTGGCTGATCTGAACGAAGCCTGACAGAAAAGGTAGGAAACTCCAAGATTTGGAGTCCCTGCAAGATTTGTGGAGTTAAGAAGCCGAGTGGAAAAAGAGCTAAAGCAGGGAGAGGTAACGAGGTGGGATCAACTGGTGTTGGGCATCAGAAAAATGTTAGGCATCATAGGGGAGGAAAAGCTGATCTGCAGGAGGCAGGGTTTGTCGGCTCCACTGCTGGTGAAGCAGCATCTCTCCTAGGCTGCTGTGCTGGATAGAGCTGTAACCTGAACCCCACACTCTTGACAAGGGTGAGAAAATGCCTTTCACCAGCCTGGGAGGGTGTGAAATCCCTACAGCACCTTCTGCAGCAGCAGCTGGACTCACCCAGTGTGCCAGGGGAGCCTGGAGTCCCCTTGCCCAGTGTGTGGTGAGACAAAGGGGCAGCACAGAGAGGTCAGACCAGAGAACTGGGCTGCCCTGTGCTGCTCCTCCCACAGAAGTGCTGGGAGGGAGCTCAGTTACTCACCCAAAAAGGACCAGGAGATGCCCCCTGTGCCTCTCAGCACCGTGCTGAGGAACAAGGTGTGTCTGACTCCTCCGCTTCGAGCAAGAGTTGTGCCTCGATCCCAACTCACTTGGTTACGGAGTTGTGTAGGTGTAGAGAGAGCTCAGACCTGGGTCAGAGCCACGAGCACATGTACAGCACATTTGCAGGCTCCTGAGGGATTTCTCTTCCAAAAACCAAGCTGATCTTCCCTAGGCAACCTGATGTCTTGATGTGGCTACCTGAAAACAGAAGCTAGAAGGGAATAAGAGACTAAAAGTAGGTGTTTGTTTGAAGGGCCTTCAAAGGTTCACCTTGGGAGTCAAAAGCCTTTGAGGGGCTGCACCCAAGATGGACCCTGGTTCATGGGTTCCTCACACTTTTATAAGTTTGGTCCATTTCCATATCAGGTTTAATTCTCCAATTGTAACTTCAGTTAATGATGTAATTACCCCAAGTTTGCCCCTCTTCTCAAGGCTTTAGTTTCCACATTTTGGGGCCTGGGATGATCAAGGTGTCCTTGAAGAGCAAACCCAGAGAGGGTTTGTTATGTCTGACCAGCATGAGAGAGCAGCAGCCAACAGGCCACAGGAAACCTCAGAGTTACACACCAGGCAGTGCAGGATTTGAAAAATATAAAAGTTAAAACCTAAGGCATCAAACCCAAGGAGTTTTCCACATCCATCTATGCCTGACAGCGTGCCATAAATCCCAGACAAGCTACATTCAAATGGTAACTGGGTCACTTCATGGTCCTGCAGCTCGTTCCTGCAGAGGACATTGGTTGCAGCCATGTGAGAACTCTGCGTCTGCAGCATGGGGTGTGAGACAGGGAATAAATCTATTCCCTGCCTCAGCTCTCTGTGGCCCTGCTAAGAAAGGGAGCCAGGGCAGGCTGTCTTTCTGAGGGTTTGACAGGCATCATCTCACTTCATCTGCGCTGAAGAATTAAGCACATGTAATTGTAGACCATGCTGATCTCCCTCATCACGTGTGAGTGGCTTTGTTGCTGGCTGTCTCTCGAGACAGCCCCTGAAATTCTTTTGAACTCCTCGTTCTCCCTGAAATATCCAGGTTGAGGGGAGAAAGGAGAGAAGCACAGCTGGAAGCGACACCAGCGTAGCTGTGTTTACAGATCGGATGATTTCTCTCTAGTCTGGCTGGAGGACATGCAATTGTAGACACTGATGTGCCATCACACCAGAGAGAAGGTAGTAATTAATCACCATGGCTCACAGAGCAGCAACTTGGGAACTGGCTGTACAGCAAATGCTGGCAGTGCCAGGGGACTGGAGCAGCAGCAGTGGGTGAAAAAAAGCCTCGGCACCCCAGGATTGGGGAAACAGGCTCGATGCTTTCCTGGCAAGCAGCAGATAGCCTTGTTCCCCATCTGAATGTGATGCCTTTTTGATCCTCACCCTGCAGAAGTCACTGGGAGCGTAACTGAGGGTGTCAGGGCTGTTACACAGACCCAGTTATTCTGGAATCAAGCAAATAGCCAGGCAGAACTGCGTGAGACAAATCGTCCGTGACATGGCAGAGCTAGATAAGGATCCAACCCAAAGGTCTTGTTGGCAATCCCCTGCAGGCTCTTACTCACCCCTGCTTTTGCTGAGATAAGACATTTGTTTCAGACATTTATATTGTTTCTTTCCTTACTATGTGGTTTATTCTGCAGAGTACAGATTTCCCAGTGCTCTGTCCTTGGCTGACCCCACTTTGCAGCAGATGAGCATCCTGTCATCTTTAACCACACTGTCCTGGGTCACCAGCCTTCATCCACGGAGCCTGCTCATCCTCCCCTCTGTGCTCCCTAGAGAGAGGCAGGTGCCACCAGAGGTGGTGAGGTCTGGGTGGGCTGAACTACCTGTGGGATTACCTGTGGGGCCAGAGGGGTCTCAGCTGTGTCGTGATGTTTCTGCCCAAGTGAGTTTTCCTGGAGACATGGGGGTGTTTCAGGAAGTTCAGGGAATTAGAGCTGGTGCTGCTGTTAGCTCTGTCTGGCCTCTGAAGGGTTGGGCCAGCTGCCAGCCCCCCTGGTGACACTCCTGGCCCTGCTGGCTGCCATTTGGCCCTGACAGGACTGAGATACCCTGTGTAAGTTCTTGCTGCTTCTTCTCAGAAGAGCATGTACACGCTGCTGTCCACTTTTGGGAATGGTGCCCGGGCTGAGCTGCCAGACAAGGGTGAATGTCTGTGGTAGGAGACTTGGCTTTCACTTCTGAGCAAGTAATTTCATATTCAAGGTTGCTGGGGCGCTGCAACAGCCACGCAATGTCTGAAAAGATGTATTTTTACTTCGGGACTGGGAGTTTGAAGAGGCTGATCATGACCTCTGTCTGTGTTGTCTGAGATCCCCCAGTCATACCCAGCTGAGGAGAGAGAAGGGCTTGTGCTGGGACCTGCCTGCATCTCTGCACTCCAGCTCTGCCCTCCCTTTCCCTGAGGCTGGAGGGAATGCCACTAGGTTCTCGGGGTTTTTTGCCACCTCTGCTCCCCAACCTTTCCCTCCTGACCCCAGCACAGCCTCTGCTCCCAGGATACCTGGTGTGGAAGCACTCCAGGCGCAGTAGGGATGTTTGTGGTCGTGACATTAGCAATAGCTCACGCTGCTTTGTGGCCTTTTGTGTGGCAGGAGCTCCGTCAATGTCCTTGGAGTCAGCTTTATCCCCTGGCTGGGCTGGACAAGCCCAGGAGGCATCAACAGCACTGCAGTGATGTTCACTGAAATGTTTCCTTCTCTGCTGCTATTTCTGAGCTCCCTCAGAAAAAAAAAAAAATTGCAAGAAAAGCAACTCTTAATGTGTGTGTGGGAGTCTTACTGCCCCCACAGCAGGAGAGCAGCAGTGAGGGCCACATCAGGGCTTTTTGGCGTGTGCTTGGCAATGGAGATGCCTCCATTTCTGCAGCTTTGAGTTGTGGACAGGTTACCCTCTCCTCCTGGGCAGCCACCCCTCTGCTTGTGCCTCCCTGTCCTCTCCCAGCACTGGCCTGGCAGTCCCAAGTGCCAAGTGGCAGTGAGGGTGCCATGTGCCACACCACCCTCCCTTCTTCAGCGCCTCTCTGCCTGCAAGGAGACCCCATTCAGCTCCTTTCCAAAACACAGCAACACCACAGGTTAAAAGGCCACCTGAAAAACCACGGGTAGGGACCGGGAAAGGCAGCCCACGTCCTGAAGTTGTCCTGAAGAGGGAGAGGAGGGACCCGAGGGTGGAGTTTCTGGCTGGGGCTGGAGAGTGACGCCTCTGAAGGCAAGGGCTGCCCGGGGCTGTGGTGCAGCTCAGCACCAGTGGGCTCCTGGAGCTTGCAGCAAAGGTCATGGAAACCTCTTTTATTCCAGAGGCTAAAAGTGGAAGGAGAATGAAATCCCCCCCCAGTGGGAGGCTGAGAAGGCGAAGAATGAAACACACAAAGAGCTTCTGTGTGCAGCCGCAAAAATTACCTTCTGCTGCGTGTTAATTACTGTGGCAAGGAGCCGGGGGAAGGTATGAGGTGGAAGTCAGTAGTACAAGCTGACTTCTTGTGTTTCCCTAATCAGGCATGCCGAGTTAGCTGGAAAGCACCACCCTGGTGTCCGGTGTGGTCACTTTGGGTTGTGTGGTGTGGGAAAGGGCAACGCTGTGATGTAAATGAGTTCACGATTTGAAAATTCAAGCTTGCCTTTGTTATATTAATAAATGGTCAATATTGTACTATTGAATTTTCAAATCGTGAACTCATTTACATCAGCTGAATCCCCTCTCTTCGCGGTGACACTGCTGCAGCACAGGCTGGTGGGAATCCTTCCCCCAGGATTCTGTGTGTTTGAGGGGACACCAAATAACAGGGACCTCAGAAACTCTTGAGCTGAGGGTAAATGGGTCTGTCTAGGAGGGAGTTAAGGGGTACTGTCAGCTTGTTGCTGCCCTTCTTAGGTCGTGACCCTAGCTGGGGATGGGATATTGGAGCCCAGAGCAGAAACATCTCCCTCCAGGAGCTGACGGGAGCGGATTGAGCGTTTGCACCCCTGCGTGCAGAAAAACCTGAACCCTTCTATTCTCAGCCACACCACCCCGCACAGACACACCAGCACGGACAGGGTTGTCACCTCCCAGCTCCCTCAGCCCCCGCACAGCCCTGGTGCTGCCTGGAGGAGGTCTCCATCCCCGGGCTCATCCCGTTCCCCCGCGCCGGGGCCGTGCATCCTCCCTGACGTCAGCGCAGCATCCCGGAATCCCCTGCACGGAGCCGCAGCGGCTTCGCCCCTGCTTTTTTCGCAGCACACACGGCTCGGGAGCCCCCAGCGCCCGGCTGCAGGCACATCATTCCGGCTGCGGGCACATCATTCCGGCTGCGGGCACATCATTCCGGCTGGCTGGCGGCACAGCCTCCGGGAACCCCCCGGCTCCGCGCAGCCCCAAACCTCCGCGGCTGCCTCACGACCGGCCGAGCCCGGGGATCGCCGTGCGATTCCTTAATAAACAGCTCTGGATGAGCGCAGGGCGAGGTTTAACACGAGCCTGCTCAGCCCCCGGAGCCCCCCAGCCCCGGCATCGCTCGTAGAGGCGGCTCCGCAGCCGGGGAGGGAGGGGAGAGAGGCAGCGAGGCGGCGTAATTTGTATTCCAGCTCTGCCGCTGCTCCCGGTGCTTCCAAGAAGCGAGTAAAAATAGCACTCCGTCATTTTGTAAATAATAGCTATCTCCTCCCGGGCCCGGGGAGTCACGAGCACTGAAAGGGGGGGGGATTGCAGGAGGAACGGGGGGCGTCTGCCCGGAGGATGGGCAGGACTCGGGTGGGGGCACAGGGGAAATGGAGAGCCCGAAGCACCTCAGCAGCAGCAGCAGCAGCTGATTTACACCTTGTGCACACCCAGGGAAGTGACAGACCCTGCTGCTGGTGTGGGGCCGGATCTGTCCCTCCCCTCAGGGCTGGGAAGAGGGGATCAGGGTGCACACAAGCAGCCGGATCTGGGGTAGCAGGCTCCTGGAGGAGAGGGGCAGCTCTTGCAGAGCAGGCAGGTGTAGGAAGTGCCATGGTAACACGGTGGGAAGGGTTGTTTTGTTTGCCATTTGCATTGCAGATCTGCCCAGCTGTGGGGAGTTTCTCCAGGTGGGAGCGAGGCAGCGTGGCCTGGCAGGCAGAGAGAGGGCTCTGTACCCCGAGGGACCTGCAGAGCCGTGTTCTGCTCACACTCCTGCTCCACCACGGTTTCCAGAGCCGTGGTTGTGCTGAAGCTGGGGAATAAGCTGGGCTTATAAATGGGCAAAGCCCCCAGACGATGGAATCGGCCTCAAACAAATGACTTGGGAACATGGCGTGACACTTGGGTCTCTAAGTTCTGCCCATGTTCAAATACTGAACCTGAAAATGCCTTGCTCTTCCAGTTTCATGTTGGCTCCGGGGTCTTTTTTTTGCTTTCCTGGTGCAGCAGCTCTGCAGGGTGGCTGGAGGGGGCTTGTGCAGCCCACCAAGGGCTCTGCTGGGCAGTGTTGTGCCATTCCTTAGGGCAGCCAGTGCTGGGCTCTGGTCCTTGCTCGGCTCCAGCTTCCTACCTGAACCCTGTCCTTGCATTTTTGTTTCCTTGGTAATAAACAGGTCTGGCAGCATCCACCTGCCACCCCAGCAGGCTTGAAGGCTCAACTTGTGCTTGTAAAAAAATTGAATTACAGGGAAGGATGCTGCTAGGAAATGAAAAATGCCATTTTGTGTTCTGCAGCAGTTCTAGGAAAAGTGCTTACCCCCCTATACAGTCCTTAATTATTAAATCTTTGGGGAGAACTGGGCAAGACAGCCAAGCTGCAGTGTGAGCACATCTGTGGATTGAGCAGAAAATAAGAATTTCCCTGCCATGTCTCTCAGCAGAGGCAGGAGATGCTCTTCCCTCAGCTTTCTCTTGCTGAAGAAGCAGATGCAGTTTCTTCTCGTTCAGGCTCAGGGTGGATAGGTGTGAGGGTGAGGAGGGAAGGCTGCCGGCGTGGCTCCTGATTCCTCTGCAGGAGGAGGTCTCACAGGCACAGAGCTGGGAGCAGTGCAGATGCTCTTGGGCTGTGGGATCACAAAGGAAGTGAATCTCTGAGGCTGGAGCTTGCTCTGTTCTGCTGGTGTTTCACTTATCTCTGGATTTCCCAGCTCTGCTGAAATCCCTGCTTGCGTAGCAGTGATTTAATTTCAGAAATCCCTCCGGATCCCAGCCAAATCCTGCCCTTAGGAGCACATATTAACAGGGAGGGTTCAGTCTGGCTTTTGCCACGAGAGGTGCAGGAAGCTCATTTTTCTCTGTGCTGAGGGACATCAGTGAGCCAGCGATGGAGCCCCAGCTTCCCTGGGTGCTGCATGGCCTGGCCAGGGAGTAAATCTGCAGTCTGGTAATGGGGGATTCTCTTCAGACCTTAGCTGTAATTAGTTATTAATATTAATAAGTTATTCATAGGTTATTGAAGTTTCCTAATGCCATTATCTGTGATTGGATTTACCAGTAGATTGAAGGGTCGGGCAGGGGTCTGTGACAGCCAGGTTACAGCATGATGAGGACATAAAGGCTCAGTTAAGGATTGCAGGACCATACCAAAAGGTGTCCAAAGCTAATTCTGCCTTTTTTGTCTTCTCCTGACTTCCTGAATCCCTTCCCCTGTGCTTGGACCCAGAAGGGCACACTGTAAAGCACTTTCGTGGACCCTTGTCCCCCTGGTGCAGGGGACAGCTCATCCTGCACCTCCCAGGGACTCTCTTCCCTTTATGCGGGTGGCCACAGCTCCTGATCTGCTGTCCGTGGCTGCAGCTGAGTGCTGGGGAGGCAGGAGGGGAGGGGAGGGAGAGTTCTGTGTTTTCTCCAAGACATAAAGAGCTTTCTCTCGCCACATGGGGTAGCGGGGAGAGCCTCGCATCACTAAATGTTCTCTGCTGTGTGCCTCATCTGGGGACTTGTTTGGAGGGGCACTGAGAATACCCAGAGTGTTTCAGCCTTCCAGAAGGGGCTCGTTTTGTTCAGACTTCTGGGTGTTTCACAAAATGTGCCACGTACGTATTTCTCTTTAACCTTCTTTTTATCGCATCAGGATGAGATCAAGGGTTACTTATATAGCACAATAATACCAGCCACGGGCTGCATCAAAAGCTTCTCAGCCATAATAACTAAAGACATGTATACGTATATTTTAGCCATTAAGGAGAAAACCCTGCCAGAATGCATTATCTTATTTTGGGATGTAAAACTTTGAAGCACAAACCTAAGCTTCCTAGTACTGCAAAATAACTCTCAGGGGACAGAAGGATTTCCATAACTAAATTAAACAATGGGCCATCCAGGCTACTTGCAAGGCTGCTGCAGTGGCCGAAATTGGGTACTGTGCATAAAACATGAACTCTGCTTTGCAGCTTTAAATTGGCCCTTTCATTAGGAGAGCAGCTCTGAGCCAGCTAATGCCACACAACAGCGTGATCTATCCCCAAAGTGGGGAGGATTTATGGGAACTGAGGGCTGAACTCCAGGCAGCTCATCCATCATGTTTTGAGCACAACCCAGTGGGCAGAGCACAGGACTGTAAATCTGGGAAGTCACCATGCCTTGATTTCCCTGCAAAGTGAAGCGGCAGCAGAGGTGCCAGGTAGGAAACACTCCAAAATCCGAGGGAGCCGAGAAGGAGAGCTCTGTGTGCCCTCAGCACGTGCTGGTGGCCGTGTCCTGCACAGCTCTCCAGGATATGTGAAGGCACGTGGTTAAAATTGCCCCTGGTTTTAGCAGGGGGGCAGGGAGCGAGGCTCTGTGGCTTTGCAGGGGCACTGAAGCTGCTGCTCAGCATCCGTGAGGGAATCTCAGCCCGGGATGCAGGGGCAGCACGTGATGTGGGCGAGCAGCAGCTTTGTGAGAGAGAGGCACTTAGGAGAGCAGCGAGCACGACGGCAGTAAAAGGCAATCAGAATATTGATTCTTTTTACATACAGATAAGCCTGGAGCTGTAACAAACCCAGGGTTTCCTAAAACGGCTGGAACATTGCTAGGCTGTTTAGCTGGCTGGAAGACACAAAAGGATTTCAGATTAAAAAGGAGTTTCAAAGCATCAGGGCTTACCTCCTTGTTGAAAACGTGTGGATCTGTAGCAGGGCATGGATCCTGCAGCCACACAGATTCTGTAAATATGCATTGTCTGGCCGTGTGAGACAGATTTGTCCTCAGTGTAAGAGTGGGAAGCAGCAGAGCTGCGCTGGAGATGAATGTGCCCAATTACGAGTGATAAAATCAGCCGTTGTTTCGGGCACAGAGCACGGTGCTGAGGGCTCAGCAGAGCGGGAATAAACACCATATAACAAACCTCAGACCCTTCCCTGCACAAGGAAATTCAGCTCTCTAATTGCTTTTTTTTCCCTTTTTTTTTTTTCTTTTTTGTCCCAGACAGTGTAACTGAAGTCAAGACAGACATTTACGTGACGAGTTTCGGCCCTGTCTCGGACACAGACATGGTAGGTTGCCCCTGGCTGGTCCCTCATGGGGAGGGATGGCTTCTCCTCACCTGCTGTGGATGTGTCCCACCCTCATCCCAGGACAAATGCAGGATTTTCCTAAGTGACAAGAGCTGGCGGTATCTCAGTGCCAGGGGCTGTTTCTCTGGCATGCTTGGGCTTTTGGAAACCAGTTGATAACTGGAGGGAGGCAGGTGCTCACTGGGAAGAGGGGAGGATGCCAGATTCAGGTCTGGTTTTGTGGCAGTGAGGAGGATTCACCATCAAACCGTCCTCAGTGCCTGAACCGGAAGGGAGGCAAAAGAGAAGACAGAAAAAGCATGAACTGATTGCACTATTTTGACATGTTCGGGGAAAATTATTAATGAAAAGGCCTGAGGTCTGAATTTAGGCTTGTATTCCCACAACAGTTTGTCTTCTAATTAAAACAGGACTGTGGAGCATAATTAATAGTGAGGTTTCTCAACAGCATTTCTTGCAGCCCGTACTTCACACGCACCCAGAGAAGGGCTGGCTCTGGGTGGTTGCTCAGGAGTTCCAGGATGCCACGTGAGGACAGTTGTGCATTCAGGACTGAGACCCTCCTGCGTGTCCAGCCCCTGAGGTGGCCTGGTGCTGGCATAGCCCAGGCCAGTGGTGGACACTCCGTGCCATGGAGGGAGCCCGTTTTGGGAGAGGGAGCAGGCTGGAGCAGTGTCCTGTGGCTCTCACGGCCCCTCCAGAGCTGCAAGGGTTTAAATTTCTGGGCTGGCATGGCCTGAACATCTCTCCAGCTGTCCCACTGCAATCCTGTGCTGGCAAGCTGAGGAGCTGGGGGAGAATAAAATCTCTGTGTTTCATGGAGGCGCTCGCTCCATCACTCAAGCCTGCATTGCTTTGGGAAGACCACTCCCTCCAGGGTAGGAAGTTAAGTTGGTGTCAGTGTAATCAAGATTATGAACCTCATCTGAGTTCTCCCTCTCTCTCTCCCTGCTTTCCTACCACAGCAGAGACCCATAATATATTCAGCAATCGTAGCCCTTGGGGAGTATCTGATAATTACTTCCAAGGTGGAGCATATTTGATTAAGGGAGTGTGTATAATGAACTGTGAAGGAAAAAAAATATGAGGTATTGAAAAGAGGAAGGTATTCTCTGCAATGTGATTTGACAAAATGAATTTAAAATTAGGGAGACAGTTAAGGAATAATAAATTATTTCCCCTCCGCATGCTTTCGTTCCGTGTATTTTACAAATGCATGGCGAATGCGTTTTAGCTCTGCTGCTAAAAGTGAGCGAGAGGAACCCCATCTCCTCAGGAAGCGTGGGGAGGGCCTGCTCTGGGGCTCCCTTTCATCTCAGGAGCAGGGAAGTCCCTCCTTCCCGCTGGCATCTGCCTGGTGCTGTGCTCCCATCCCTCCCACAGCCTCTGCTCAGTGCCCTGGGAAGCGGCTCCAGCGCATCCCGAGCCTGTAATTATGGTGATGGAGGAGAGGCAGGTGAAGCTGCCCTGGGGAGCTGCTTACAAAGCGTGGAGGAGGAGGAGGAGGAGGAGGAGGACATGGAGACCTTTTCACCGAGGTGCTCCAAGGGACTCCTAATCTCTCTTTTAGCTGGGAAAGCAGAGCCTGATCAGACCTGACGCGCGCCCCGATCTTTGCTACTGAGCTCTCGCGACTTTGCCTCAGTCCCAGGGAAATTATACAAAGGAAAGCAAAAATTGAAGGGGTTTTTTTTTTGTTTCGTGGATAGACTCTTGAGGACAGAGTCAGTCTTGATGTTTTCAGTCGGTTCTGCAGGCAGAGAAGAGCATAACACAGAGCTAAGTGTGCTCCTTGGAAGGGGTGAGTTGGGAATGATGCTTTTATGGAAAGAAGCATAGAAAAGAGGGGAAGACTCTGAACGTGATTTCTCTTTCCTTCAGGAAGGATTCCTAAGCATTAAAGAAGAAAAACAGGGCTTTGCAAGTCGTTAAAAATGTTTTGCTTCTTTGTCTGGCACTTTTATAACAAGAACAGGGAACGAGAGAGCTCTTCTTCTGACAAGGACTCTTCCCAAACAACCCAGGACTGCACACAGCCTCATTTCTTTGGGTTTATCTCAAGAAATAACAAATTAAAAATCACTTCCATGAAGGGGCAAAACACCTTGTAGAGGGCAGAGCCCATGGGAATGTGGAATCTCCTCTTTCCTTCCCCCAGCCAAGCTCCAGAAGGTTCATATTCAAGCAGGGGTGTCTCCTTGGCCAGGGAGCAGGGCTGCATTTATTTCTTGAGATGCTTCCATTCCGCTGCCATCTGCTGCAAAACCTGTAGGAATCTCTCTGTCCTGTAGGAAGGCGATGCACATTTTTGAGTGCTGCTGAGAAGTGCTGCAGGAAAGAAATCACTCACAATGATGAGTTTAGTTGGTCCTGCGGCCTCCAGGAACGCATAAATAAAGACTACGAGTCTGCAGCAGCAGGGGGAGGAAAAACAGTTGGGAGAGACAGGTTTTCCAAGGGCCCCATCTCTCCCTAAAAGTGGTTTCTGAGTCTGTATTCACTGAGAGAGGAGCTGGCCTTGGCTGCAGGGGTTCAAAGAGGTGACTTCTACCTGCCCCAGCTGGAATTTGGCCTAGGAAATGGGTCTCTGCACTGGCAGAGAGGAGGAAAAAAAAAAAATAAGAGGAGAAGAAAAGGGAAATAAAACAAGGAAAAGAAGACAAAAGAAAGTCACAGGATCTTGTAATGCAAGTCTGTGAAGTCCTCAATTCAATGATTTTCTAAAGGTGGCCTGGGGAACAAAATAACATTAAGACAATGTCATGCAAGTTAATTTCTTTTTTTTTTTTTTTTATGAGCAGGGATATAATTACCAGCATCCTGGCCAGATTCCATCTGCAGGATCTTTATTTTTGCCTTCTAAAATCCCTGTGTAGCTGCACATAATGGCCTTCCTGCCCTGAAACACCTGGACAGAGGTGGTGGTGCTGCAGGGCTACCCCAGCTCTGGCCACTGTAGGCTGTGCTGCAGCTTCTCTGCAGCCCTCAGAAACACTGACACGCACATTTTGACACCACGGGTAAGTCATTATCCAAAACCTGGGGAATCCCATTGTCCTGCACTGCTGTTAATCCCTGCTTCCTGTTGCACCACACCTCACGTGTGCCAAAACCCCATTTGCTCTGTGACTGAAGACGCCACCTCTGGAATCACCTCGTTCACAATGAAGAGCTGAATAAAACACAACTTATTTTCCCCCCCTCTCTCCCCTAAGGAATACACCATCGACGTCTTCTTCCGGCAGTCCTGGCGAGATGAAAGGCTCAAGTTTGACGGTCCCATGAAGATCCTCCCCCTGAACAACCTGCTGGCCAGTAAGATCTGGACTCCTGACACCTTCTTCCACAACGGGAAGAAATCTGTCGCCCACAACATGACCACCCCCAACAAGCTGCTGCGCCTGGTGGACAACGGCACCCTCCTGTACACCATGAGGTGAGCCTGTGTCGCCTTCCAGGGAATTCCAGGTGCCTCTGCACACGCAGGGACCTCAGGGTTGATGCAGGCTTCAACCAGCTCTGGTAGCAGATTGAGTCCTACCCTTCTTGTTTTCCTCCCTCTGTACCATCACTGATCCTCAGCTTGGCGCATTTTCACGGGTAGATTTTTCCTCATCATCCACATCGATTTTTTGCCTTTATGTGCCGAGGCAGAAGTGTTGGGATCTATAGTTTGTGAGGTTAATGTGACACCTGGCTTAATTTTCTTCCTGACCTGTGATGGGATATGAATCAGGTATCCAGTGTTGGTGTGGGAACATCAGGATGGGAGAATTTGTTATTCTCTGGCAGCTTGAGGACAGATCTAAATTTGTTCAGCATGTTAGAGCAGAACCATTTCACACATCTAATGAGACCAAGCTTGCTTGTGACAACAATGGGGTTGTTTTTTTCCCACTTCGTGGAATAAAAAAAATCCAAATCTATGTGATCAATGCACATCATTAGGAAAAAAACCCAACAAACAGCTAATTAAAAACTGTGATTTGGAGAAGCCAGGGCTGCAGGAGCCATAGGTTATAAATGAAACAACAAGCTGCTGATAAATGCACGAGAAAGGTATTGAGTTGGTTTTGGCAAGGTGTAAATCTTTGTTTTAAAAAATTATTTTCTCTGTCTCCATCTCCAAGCCAATCCTAACTAATAACAGGCTTCATTGTGGATTCTGTGTGCTGAGATGCTGCACTTTCACCTCTGTTTTTGAGGACCAGGCAGAATTTCATCTCTTCATAGTTAAAGTGGCTGTGAATCTACATGGTGTCAGCAAGTTTTACAGCCTACATTGATAAACAATGCCTTGCTTTTGTGCAGCAGTTCTCCAATGTGAGCTAATCCTGCCAGTGCCCCGGGGGTTTGGGTCTCCACACATCACATTGATCTCACATTAAGGCAGATGGGTAAATGAAGGGAAAAGCCCAACTTGACTTAAGGGCTCCGTTCTGCTCCCAGCTCTCTGACCTGCAAGTAGACAACTTACATTCCCCCCGGTTTGTATCATTGTCTGACTGTAAAGCATTACAGGAGCTGCTGGCATAAGACAGCAAAAAAAAAAAAAAGACTCAATTTCAGAGCTTTTATATCATTTCACTACTTCTTTATTCAGCAAACAGCCATTAGCTTCAGCAAGTTTTGTGTGACTAAGAAAGTATTGGATTTATTTTTCCATTCAGGGCTGGGCAGGTGCCAGGATGGCAGCAGCAGCATCATGAGACTCTTGGGAATGAGCTTCTGGAAGAAAAGAGAGTCTTGGGATTTTTTAAAATAAATTCAAACCATCCTTCAGTTTAGCTGTCTGCTGAAGAATTGGGGAGCAAAGGACCTCCTCTTCCATGTGCTCCTGCCCCCCTTAAATACACCCCTAAGGCTTTGTAAGAGGGGAGGAGCCCACTCAGAGGCTGAGGGTTGGATATGACACTTTTGTCATGTGTTGAATTGCACAGAGCCAGGACCTCCTGTGCACAGAGGTGTTTCCTTTACCCACTGTGTGAAGCCCAGGTGGGGCTCAGGGCAGCACCTCCTGGTGCTGGTCGTGTGGTTAGAGCTGACCAGATGACCACAGCAGGCTGGGACAGAGCAGGACGCCTCTGGAATTGCAGTTCAACACATCCAGGGTGGGATGTCTGTCCTGGGGCATCTGATGATTCCCTTTCTTCCTCTTGGTGCTGCTCAGGACCATCAGGGTCTCTTTTGAGTGGGGTATCAGAAAGGAAGATGCAAGGGCACAGACTGCAGGGCCAGGACTGTGCCTCAGGCTCAGACACCAAATCCTACCTGGCTTTGCCATTGAGGCACTCCCACCTCAATTCCCGTGTCAAATGATGATGAGGGTATCACCCTCCCTTGTTAACAGCTTTGAAACCTCCTCCCAGGAAAGGGCTGGAGGGAGTCTCTTGTTTTCTGTCCAAGTGATGCATTTGCTGTCCTCCCCCATGGCCAGGGACGTGCATGTGTGTCCTTCTTAAAGGAAGGAGCAGAACCTTGAAGCCAAACTCCCACAGCTGACATCCAAATACCACAGGGTGCAAATACCACAGGGGTATGCTCTGCCCTGCTGCCTGGGGAGAGAGTTTGGACTTCCACCAGATTTCCAGTGGCCTGGCAGCACTGCCCAGTTGCAGGCTCAGTTTGACTCCTGAGAACCTCCTGCTCCTTTCCCTTGTCCCAGCCAATATCCTTGAGGGATCAGCTCTGCTGATGTGCAATTAGAGGCACGTCTCTTGCTATTTATCCTGCTGGGAAAGCCAACTTCTCTTAGTCGAGGCTTACAGTTATAGATGAACTTGCTCTGGTGGAGCAGCAAGCCTGACACATGCATCCAGCAAAATTACACCTATGTGACAATATTTATAGCTCCTGGAGAGAGCCTCTTTATCACTGACCTGAGCTCCCAGGAGCTTGGCACAGCAGCTGTAGCCGAGCATCCAGAGGTTCCCTTCATTCTCCTCGTGGATCAGTGCAATGTCACAGTGCACACCCCTGACCACTGAGAGGCCTTGGCACCTGGGCCACAGAACAACCTTTGTGACCAGAGCACTGAACTGCATTTCTCTGTTCCCCAGGATTGCTGATCCCTGTGCATCTTCCCTGCTCCTCTGGCTGCCTCGGAGGGCACGGGGAGCACAGTGTTATCATGTAGCCCTGCCTCTGCAGTCTCTTTTTGTGGAGCTCCTACACGATCCAAGTAGTTCACAAAAGCCCAGCTATGGTCTCTAAGCTCTGGTGTCAGACCTGAGTGCAACAACCTGGGAATTGTGCATGGATTTACATAAGGAAGAGACAAAAGCTCAGCTGCTGCAGCCATCTCTGGATGTACTGTGGCTCGAATTGTGTGGGGCTCATAGACAATGTTCTGGTTCTTCCCGGCCTTGAAGCATATAAAAATAGTGAAAGTTTAATGCTGTGCTGATGGGATTCAACTTTGTGAATCAAGGCTTTAAAAAGCTCTCCTGCTCTTAACAGGGCCTGTCAGAGTGGCGTGTTGAGGCTTTGGGGTTATTGTCACAGTGGTTCCCAGACAATAAGTGCTCGAGTTACACACTTGGAGGATGTTTTCTGTCCCTGTCAGGCTGGCACATTCACTGTGTGCCCAAAGACTCTGCCTCGAGAGCCTGTGCTGTGAAGACAACATGCAGTCCTTGGAAGGAGGGTCTGTGCACCCTCAGGTGAGCCAGAGGCAGGGCAGGAGGGAAAGCTGAGCCTGGGACACCTGCAGACCTACAGGGGCTGTGGAATCCCAGAACAGGTCCTCTGCCTACACGGCTTGAGCTTCCCACTCTGCCTTTTGAAATCACAGAGCTTTGCAGTTGTCTCTCCCCAAGCAAAGGCTTTGGGGTGCCTTTACTGCCTGGGGGTTTTTTTAGCCCCCAGGTAACTTGTGATGGCTCCAGGCTTTGCATCACCCTCCCACACGATGGAGGGGCAGCCTCTCTGCAGGAGCAGCAGCTGGGGCATCCCAGCTCTCCTGGGCTGTTTGTCTGTGTCCCACGCCAGGGCTGATCCTAGAAAACATCACAGACGGATCCGAGCAGAGCAGAGCTTGGCTGGCTGATAAAAATACAAGCAGGCAACAAGGTGAGATTTGCTCCAGCTTTTCCCTGCCGGAGCGGATCCAAAGACAAAAATAATCTGTTTTCCAGGCTTGGCTTTGTGCAGGCAGACTTTTTTAAGGAAACTGTCCCAGGAGGGAGAAATCTTCAGAGAATACCTTATCTCACTGCATTTCTGCCATCATGGGCTAAAATCTCCAGGGGCTGGGGGAGGGTGGAAAGTGAAATCAGCACTTCCAGATCCAGCACGAGGATCCTAGAAGCAATTTGGCTTTCAAGCTCAAACCCCGGCAATTAAACCTAACCTAGATTCTCCCGCAGCCTAAACCGTAAACACTGCTCGGCCTGACTGTGGTTATTAATGAACCTCCTGGAGAAGAAATCAGGACAAAACTCCAGCAGTATCCCTGGCATAAACAAAGCCAGCCCTGCCGTGCAGGGTGCTGTTGTGTTTTTGTAGCGCTCGCACGCCGAGGGATTATTACATTTGCGTCCCAGAAATTGGACTGAGATCCTGGCTCATCCTGCAGCTGCACGCAGGTAACGACAGGGGCTCTAATGACACATCAAAGGCTTTGCTAAGCTCCTGGTAACCATGAGAACGCAGCTGAAGAGGTTTGTTATCCCGTCAGCCCTGGCAGAGGGATGCTTAGCCTGATTCACGCTTCTTGCCATTGTGCTGGCGCAGTTCAAAGGACTTCCCGTGACTTTAAAGAGGGGAAAAAAGCACGGTTTCTGTCCTGGGTGTTCCAATTTTGGTGCCATTGTGCCGGCAAAGTGAAGAGAAAACATGAGGAGTTTGGGGTTTGGCTTCAAGGCAGTTCTGCATAAGTTTCTGCAGGCGCCTGGGACAGATGAGCTGAAGGATATGACTGCTGGGTGCTGTGATTTCTGGCAGCTTGGCTGTTTTTTACATGCTCTTTAGTCTTTCTAAGGACATTTTGGGGCTCCTGGGTGTGAATAGCCCATCAGAGCAATGAAGCAAAACCCAGTGAGTGGCCATCAGCTCCCTTGCACAGGGTGAGGGGCACAGATGAGAAATTCTGCCATAAACCCTTTTACCCAAGTGCTGCAGAGGCTGTGGTAATTGTCTGGGTAGGGAGACACATTCCTCGCTGACATTTTGATGTTTCACGTGTCACCTGTGAACCTGCTGACCTGTGGCTGGCTGAAGCTGCTGAACCAGACTCACCTCGCTGGAAAAATGATGTGACTTCTCCTTTTTTATTTAATTTCGGGAGACTTAAAAACCTCCTTCAGCTGTAGGTGGAGAAGTGGCAGATCAGGTTGCTTTTTCGGTGCTTTGTTGATGGATTTATTGTTTTATTGCTTGCTGGCTCAGCTGATAAAACAGACTTTTGATAAAAATGCAGCTTTTGCATTCCCAAACATCCAGGGAGTCACCCAGCATCTATCTGAAGTTGTCTGGTTCCCTTGACAACACTTGCTCTTGTTGGCCGTGGCCTGGAGAGGGCAGGAGGGGGTGGCCAAGGCCAGTCTCTGCTGCTGTCCTGGTCCCTCTGAGGCTCCTCCTGGCTGCTCTAAATGGCACAAACCCACCAGCCTCACAACCTGCAGTCCTTGGGGTCATTCAGCCTTTTCCAGAGTGGCTGATGATCACAGCCAGCACTTGCAGAGAGGGCCATGGATGGAAAAGACTTTTCTGGGTTTTTTGGGGCGAGTTCAGGATGCATCAGAAGGAAGGCACTGGTCAGAGGTGAGATCCTTTGGAAAAGCCAGCTTTGGGAACTCCCAGCTAAGGGCTTTTTGAAATAATAGAGCAATGAGTGAAGCAGATGAAAAAATAGGAAGGTAAAAAGGAAAATTCTGGTGTGGGCTGCTGAGGGAGACAGGGGAAATGCGTCAACATTTCCCTGACACAAGTGACAGTGACAAAATGAGAAGCAAAAAGTCCATTGCAGTTGGAAAAGACACAGAAAGAATTGAAGAATAAGATCTGTGAGAATATGCTTGACAAGCTTGCCAGCCATGAGCTCCCCAAGTGAATTTTGAGCTGGCTGAAGAGAACATCACAAAAGAAACAGAACAGGAGGAGCAAGGCAGTCAAGTCCACACCGAGCTGCCAGGTTTTCATACCTGCTTCTGGAAATCCATATTGGAAAAGAGAGGCATCAGAGCAAATGAGTGATTTGTTCATGGTGGCCTTCGAGTGTCTAGGAGAAAATAATTACAACGTTGTGCTTGTAGGCTTGTCAAAATCTCTGTCAGTCTTCCAGGAGTCTTGACTGAAGCCTAAAGATCAGGTTGTCTTCTCTTTCAGGTGCATTCCGTGCAGTGATGAAGAGATCATCAAGTCAGGGGGAGTGATTTGTGTCCAAGAAGTTGCTTTGGGCACGCAGGGGTTCTTGGCTTGGCTGAGAAAGCCAAGCTGGAGCCAGATGTGAAGCAAGCAGGGCAGTCAGAGTCCCCTCTCTGCCAGGGTATTACAGGACACGGTGTTTCCACGGGCATGGATTCAGAAAGGACTGGCACACTCACTGGAGGCAAGGTCCTTGGTCTCTGGTGCACTGTATTTTATTACCAAATTTAAAACACAGTCTTCTTTTCATCTTTTTTTTTTTTTTTTTTTTGTAGAATCATTTAAGGTCTGTCTGCCTGAAAGAAATAACCTTTATTTTTATTTTATTTTATTTCATTTCCTTTTTTTTTTTTAATTTTTTATTCTTTGCTTTCAGCAAACAAAACCCAAAGCCTTTATTTTTTCAGGGTTTATTTTGCATTTGACTAAGCCTCGGCATTTTCTGTGAAGAATAACTTAGCTGAATATTTTTTTAGCTGAAGGAAAATATCTTAATAGAAGCTTCTTGACCTGAGTTTTGCACAAGCCACCTTCAGTGTGTGCAGTTGCCCTTTGCATCCACATGTTGCTGCTGTCATGGTTTGTTTGCTCTTTTGCTGAGCCATCAGAAGCGAGTCCTTCTTTTTCCCCTACAAATGGTTCCTTCAGAGAAGATTTTTTTATACATCTCCTGGGAAATTTTCTCTCCTGGCTGCCTCTCCCTGGCTGCACACTTTGCAGTACTCCAGGAAGGAACACGAGCTCCCTTTTTTTGGAGCCCTTTATAATGGATCCTTTTATGCCTGGCCCCATATTCTGCAGCACACTGCTTTTATGGCTGTGCCTCCCTCACAGAGCTGCTTCCTGATGATGTATCCTAGAGGGATTTGGTGGATTTGGAAAGCACAAGTTGTCCTGCACACCCCCAGGCAGCCCCAGGACGTGCAGCTCTGCACCTGCCTGCAGCATCCTTAAGTTGCGGCAGTCTTAAGTTGCACCAAGGAAAATATAGGTTGGATATTAGAAAAAAGTTTTTTACAGAAAGAGTGATAAAATATTGGAATGGTTTACCCGGGGAGGTGGTGGGATCACCATCCCTGGACGTGTTTAAAAAGAGATTGGATGTGGCACTCGGTGCCATGGTTTAGTTTAGTTGAGGTGTTCGGACATGGGTTGGACTCGATGATCTTGAAGGTCTCTTCCAACCTGGTGATTCTGTGATTCTGTGATTCTGTGATTCTGTGATCCTCTGCAGTGCTGCCAGCAAGGGAGGAGCCAGGGGAGGTGGGATGAGGTGTCCCACATGGACACGGGGGTGTTGTGCCCTGGTGGCTTCATGGGTCTGGCTGACTTTGAGCAATCTGGAAGCCCCTGAAGCCCTTTCCCTCTGCCTTCCAGCACGGTCCCTGAGGTGTCCCCCAGCCCCAGGAGCTCTGTTCACTGCACAAATGCCAACAGGAGTCCTGGGCTCTGGCAGATTTTCCCATTGCACTGAGTGGCTGAAGATGAACTCGGTCAATAGGGTAAAGTTGACACCATGGAGAAGGCTGCCAGAGGTGTGTCCTGCTGCCCTCCCCACAGCTGGGGGCCTTCTGCCAGCAGACCCCGAGGCTGGTGAGCACCCAAGGTCTTTGTCAGGAGGGCCAGGCCTGTCCCTGAGCAGCCCCTGCTCTCTGTCTTGCAGGCTGACCATCCACGCCGAGTGCCCCATGCACCTGGAGGACTTCCCAATGGACGTGCACGCCTGCCCCCTGAAATTTGGGAGCTGTAAGTACCCCCAGCAGCCTCTGCAAGGAGGTGGCACAGAGCTGAGGAGCCGCCCTTCGTGTGGCTGGGGTCACACAGTGCTTTAGCAACACTGATCTTCATCATTGCTAATGATAACGAGACCAAAAGTTCTTTCTGGTCTCTCATACATGCAGTTCTGCCATCACTGAGTGAGTCTGTGCTCAGTTCAGGCTTACAGGATGGGTCAGGCACCCGTGGTTTTGCTGTAAATTTATTTAGAAAGCAGCCAGGTGGGGAATCAGCCTCTTCTCCCAGGTAACAAGTGACAGGATGAGAGGAAACGACCTCAAGTTGTGCCAAAGGACATTTAGATTGAATATTAGGAGAAATTTCTTCGCTGGAAGGGTGGTCAAGCATTGGAACAGGCAGCTCAGGGAAGTGGTAGAATCACCATCCCTCAAAGTGTTCAAAAAATGCATAGTTTGGGCTTGGCATTGCTGGGTTAATGGTTGAACTTGATAATCTCAGAAGTCTTTTCTAACATTAATGATTCTATGATTATAAATCCGAGTTGTGCTTTTCCTTCATCACGAGGGGGTGCTGGGAAGACAGGTTTGGGACAGCAGTGGTGGCTGCTGCTGGCTGTCCAGGTGAAATACCTGGTTCCCCTGGCTCCATGCTCCAACAGAGCTTACAAACCCCTTGCCCCTCTTCAGTCTGTCAGGCAGGCTGCTCTCAAGTGAAACTCTGGGAATCTCAGTCCCAGCAGCCAGGGGTCCTGCTTTAGGGAAGATTTGCAGGCTGCTGGTGAGTTGAAAGCTGCTCCCAGCCTCCCAGGCTTGCAGCTGCTTGGGCTCCCCATAGAAGTTCCTTTATTTCTCCCGTATGCAAGTTGAATTTCACTTGTTTTTGTTCCTAAAGTGAGTGGAAGCCAAACCCCCAAGACCCTGGTTCACCAAAATGTGAAAATAAACATCCTAGTCCTGGAGTCTTTTCCATCTCCAACAACTGAGCACCTCTCTGAGTCTGTGTTAGATGAGAGAGTTTCCCACCTCCAGCTAAAGAATGAGCCCACACCAGTAACCCCCAGAGAAACCCCAACCTTCCCAAACTGACACTTCCTTCCTGCAGCCATTTGGGAGCAAACTGAGGACAAAGTTGAAAAGTTTGATTGGCAGCAGAAGAAATCGTGTTTATCATGTGCATCTGCTCCTCTGCCTCATGACAAACTGCGCCCATGAAAGTGGATTATTCAGAACCACTGAATTTCTTAGGCAGCACCTAATTAAATGTAGAACTCATTGCCACAAGACATCACTAAGGCCAGCAAAATAGCAAGCCTTAGAGAAGGATGAATTATTAATGTTAATTGACCTTGTGAGGGGGGATATAAAATCTCCTACCTCAGGCCTAAACTCTGGGATTATTACAAGACTTGCAGGAAGGCAGATTACTCCACATCTAATTGCTTATAATGTTCCTTGGTGAGGAGAAGAGATTAATGTGTGTGTTTCTGCTGGAACACCCTTTGGGGTTATTTTTTTACTGATTTGACCTCTGAAAGATGAGAGTTTTGAGACAAGGAGCTCAGAAAGCTGCCCCTGGTTAACATTAATGTGGCTTTTTCTAAAGCACCCACACAGCATCCGAGCTCACCTCTCCTGTGTTGGAGTGGGATTAAACCAGTGTTTTCACTAAAAAGCCATTGACAGCTGGAAGCTGCTCATTTTCAAGAAGCTTAAAGTGGGTCAGATTTGTAATTAGAAGGACAATGCCAGTGCCAGACACATGCTGCTCAAAGGATGCTGAGTTTGCCTCACAGACCATTTTCTGCTGATCCCCACAACCCAGAAGGCTCAGCAGTGGCCTGGGCCACCATGGCAGCCCCCCGAGGGGGCAAGGCAGAGAATTTGCAGGAGAATTAAGGGCATCAGGCATTCCAGAGAGCTTCAGCTGCCCACCTGCATCGTCCCTCGGGCCACGCACAGGGAAGGGATGGCTTTGCCTCTCCCCCTGCTCCCTGGAAGATGAGTGTGCACTGCAGAGAGCTGTCCCTAAGCCATCATGGGACATTTGTACAGCAGCTGGCTGACACTAGGGGAGCAGGAGATGTTGCTGAACTCACCAGCTCCCCTAAGTGCCCACGAGCTGTCCTCATTTGGATTGGATTTTGCATTGCAAACGAGGCATGGAGATGAACCGAAGCAGCTGCCTGGCATTACACATGTTCCAAGCACCCATGCCATGCCTGTGTGACATCAGACACCCTTCTGTCCCAGGCAACCAGATATGTGGATAACTGAATTAGCAGGAATGATGGCAGTGAAACTGCGGGCAGGTTCCTTTTGTAGGCTGAGAGGGGATGGATTGTGTCTGTAGAGCAGGAGGTGTTGCCCATCGGGTGATAAATCATCAGTGGCAGAGCTGTGCAAAGCTCTGAAGGAGGGTGGAAGGCTCCAGAAGCCTTCAAGGCCTCCAGCCTCCTTGGAGAGCTGGAAGGAGGGGTTGGAAGAGCAGAGTGTTGCACATGGGGTGAGAGGTGCCAGCCTGCATCAGGAGTGCTCAGGCAGTGCTCTGGCCTGCTGAGAAACGCTGGCTGATCATCAGAACCAACTCTCCCCCCTTTGCACAGCCCCTGCTTGACATTTACCAGGTTTGCCAAAACCTGCAGGGCAGGGATAACAGGGGCTGTTTTAAAAAGATCACGGAAATGTGGTTTTCTCAGGACACAATCTTCCACAAAGCAGGAGCTGAGACATTTCTCTGGTAGACCTGACACATTGCTTGAGCTGACCCCCAGCCAAAGAATTCCCTCATGTTGTAACAGGAGAAGGTGGTGGGTAAAACTGAACTGAGGGCTTGGTTTAATGAACTTTGTTCTTGCTTTAAAAAATGGTGCAGAGTAGGTAGGGACAGGAATTTGGGGCATTATGGGGAGAAACAGCTCCTAGCAGAGTCTGGAGAGACTCGATTTTTGGATGACCATAGGACTGGCAAAACCAAGAGCATGTGGGCACTCTTGAGAGGGGGACTGGCTGTGAGGACAGGGAAAAAGCATTTTGGTGTGAGAGGACACCACCTCCAAATCTGAGAGTCCTGGAGAGGGTTGCCTCAGAGTGAGGGTAAAGACTTTTAACTTTTTTTTATTTAACGTGCAATTTAGCTCCATTTGCATTCGGCCTTTGCTGCCAGCTGCTGCCAGCAGGACTTTGCCTGTCCCTGGCATGGCAGGGCTGTGGCTGTCCTGCTGCCCCAGCATCCTGCTGGCCTGGATGTGCTGTCCCTGCTTGGAGCCAGCCCTCTCAGAGTCAGCACGTCACAGGGCCAGCCTGTCTCTCAATGACACAGCTCTGCCCCTCTCCAGCTCCCTTCCAAAAACCCCAGCTCGCTCCTGCTCGTTTGATTTAACAGTTGTTGATCTGCCTTGGTCTCTGGCCATGCTTGGCTGTGCTCAGCCGTGTGGCTCGGAGAGATGCACAGCAAAGATTAATTTGGCTACAGGCTCATTTTGGTATATTTTAGGGCAGGCAGAAGCACAGACCTCGTTCTTCTCCCTCCTCTGCAGATGCCTACACGAAGACAGAGGTGATCTACACCTGGACCCTGGGGAAGGATAAATCCGTGGAAGTAGCCAAGGGTGGATCTCGCCTGAACCAGTATGACCTGCTGGGCCATGTGGTTGGGACAGAGATGGTTCGATCCAGCACAGGTATTTGTGGGACTACAGTGTGGGCTGAGCTCCTCCTGGGATGAGATGGAGCTTGGAATGCCACGATTTGGAATAATTAGAGAGGCAATCCAGGACCACAGCACTTCCTAAGGCAGGAGAATGTGGCTGGTGACATCTTCAGCAGTCACCAAGAGGCAGCAAAGGGTTTGTTTTTCAGTGCTTTCCACTGAAAGAGCCTTATTGCCCACAGTCTTTGGGAGAACGGGTCTCAAGCATCTCAAAATGATCTGCTGTGTGGAAAATATACCCTGCATTGTCCAGCTGGTTTGTGGTGCTGTGGGTTCATTTATCTTGGATTCCTTTCCAACCCCTCAGGAAAGCGCTGCAGGCAGGGGAGGCGAAGGCAATATAATGTTCAGTGTGATTTTCACTGCATCTGCTTGCACAAATATTATCATAACTAATAGAAGATTATCCCAAACAAATGTTTCCTCTGATTAATGACCAATATTAATCATCTTTCTCTCCCATCTGCTGCTCCTCCCTTCCCCTCTGAATCCAGGTACTGACAGCTTCTGTTATCTCATGTGTGTCTCTCATATTTCTTTTTTTCCCTTTTATTTTTTCCCCCTGTATGCACCAGTAGTTCTCTCATTTGAGGATATTTCCTCTCTGGTGCACTTGATTTTAATAGTGTCTGTCTGTAACAACTCATTTCACCTCCCTTGGGGAAATGTGGGGAGCCCAGGGAGCTAAATGTCATAATATCTGGCCCATCTCTCTACTTAAGTTGTAGTAAAATGTACAGATGAATAACCTGGAGTGGTAAGAAAGCTGCTGAAGGCTCCTGTGTGTAATGATTTAGCAGAGCCACGCTCACAACAAAAAGGCACAGTGATCCCACAAAACACCCAGAGCTTTGAGGGGAGGAATAGGACATTGAGAGAAAATAGGGGCAGCTGCCTCTCCGGTCACAGGTCAGACCTTGAACAGCAGAACTTGCCTTGGTTCTTGGGGTGGTTACAGTGAGGGAAGGTGGGATATTTTCGGGATTGCCAGAGAAAATAAAATCCTGTGTCCTGAAATCCTATGAAAGCACTGTTGGGGTCTCTCTAGGATTAAGGGATTTTACCCACAGAGCAGGATGGGAGCAGGGTCAGGAGAGACCCCCAGGGGCCCCTTGTGCCTGGGGCGAAACAGGGAAAGGTTTTATTGCCTGGCTGTTGACATTGGTTTGCCTTTGCCCCCCACCCGTTTTGTAGTGAATTAAATCAGACTCAGAGAAGTGTTTGGAAAGGACAAACTGTGATGTGAAAGCCCCCTGGGCTGTGCTGGGGCACACACCTGGCAGGGCACAGTGGCTGTGAGTGCCCTCTGCCCCCCTCCTTCCCACTGCAATCCCCCCGAAAAGCTGGGAAGTTTATCCAGGATGGATCTCTGGAGTGGCCAGCTGGCCCCAGGCCGGGCAGCTCCGTGGCTCAGCATCCCTCCCTGGCTGTCTCTGCAGGGGAATACGTCGTCATGACCACACACTTCCACCTCAAGAGGAAGATCGGCTACTTTGTGATCCAGACCTACCTGCCCTGCATCATGACTGTCATCCTGTCCCAGGTGTCCTTCTGGCTGAACAGGGAGTCCGTCCCTGCCCGCACGGTTTTTGGTGAGTCTGGGAGCACAGGGGCGTCCTCTCAGCCTGGGGAGAAGGGGAGATGTGAGGGGAAATGCACTGAGCAGCAAAGCTGGTCTTTCCCAGCCCCTGACCAGCGTTTCTAAGCTGCTGGCCATTCCCCAGGATAGCTTTCAGTGCCTTCCCAGTGCCCCTGCTCCCCCCCGAATCACGGCAAAAATACTCCTGGCCATGTCTCTACTACAAGCCAAGCCATAAATATTAACAGTAATCAAGGTATTGATCATCTAATTATATGCATTTGGCTGTGTCTGCTTATCTGTGCTGGCTCGAGAGCTGAGCAGAGGATAGGGACACAGGGAGGCATTTAAAGGCCTGCCTTTGAAATTGCTAATGTGCCCCTGGTCACAGCTCCACATAACAAGTTCCTGGGCTGAGGCAGCATAACTGCATGGTGAATATAGTGTTATTATTTCCTTCAGCTGCTTTCAGGTCCTCTCACCGAAGCGAAGTGCCAGGCTGGCACTGCACATATATTAATAGCTTTTACAAGCATTTAATAACAGAATTGCTTTGTGCTTTCCTGTCAAGACCTTTAGTTCAGGATCTACAGGGGCAGGCTCCCGGAGCAGGTGTGATGCTGCAGGATTGTACATCCTGGCAGAAACATCACCCTGCACATTCCACTTCACAGAAAGGATATTGGACAAAAGTCCCCAAGCAGAGAGGGGATATGTGGTATCATATGTGATTCCCTCCTGTGTTACCCTGAGAATTGCAGTGAAATAGGTTTCCTCAAGAAGCAGCTCAGGTCGAGCAGGCAAGAGCTGACTGAAAAATTAAAACCTACCTGTGTGAAAAATGGCTTTGCTCCCAAATTGCCTTGCTTTCCTATTAAGAAAATAATGAGAACTCCAATTGTTTCTTCCTTTTTTTTTTGTCTTTTTGCCCCTCAGAAAGTATTGTCGACGATATTGAATTGAAACTCTTTAAATTACCAGGAGTGTGGCTTAAGGGAACTGAAAATTAGTCAATATTTTTATAATGTTTGTAATGCATTTTTAATTGAAAAGCACATTATTAGGGAAAATGGATGGTAATGGCTGCTTGCTTTAATGAAAAAAGCTTTAAAAGACATTTTGCAACAGATCATTTTTTTAAGATAAATCTTTTTAAGATAAATCACAAATTGTGACATTTGTTCTGGCAGTTTGGGCCACTGACAGCAGGACCCAGGATCCCAGGTGTCCATCCATGCAGGCCAGTTTCTGATCCTCCCCGAGGTTCACAAGCATCCAGCTGTGCTTTTTACTGTTATTATTTTTATTTTGTTGTAAAAGAAGCTAGAGGCTTCTCCATGACATGTCCTACATGAGCTGGGTGAAGCATCATGCAGCTTACCCTGCCAACAGATAAGGAATGCTGTGCAAGTGCCTCCCTGTGAGCCAGGGCTCTTATGGTGAGCACAGATTGAGTCACTGGAGTTTGGGGAAGGTTAACCTCATCCTCATAAAGATGTTTGCCATTGATTGTACTCAAAACTGAGCCAGGATAATGCCCCGAGCAAGCTGAAGCTGGCCCTGATTTGAGCAGGGGTTGGACAAAGTGTTGCCCAGAGAAGCTGTGGCTGCCCCATCCCTGGAAGTGTTCAAGACCAGGCTGGAGGGAGCTTTGAGGAACCTGGGATAGTGAAGCAGTGAAGCAGTGAAACATGGCCCTGCTTGTGGCAGGGGGTGGAACCTGATGGTGCCTAAGGTGCCTTCCACAGGCCATGCTGTGATTCCATGATTCTCTGAAGCTGCCCTCCTGCCTGCCTGTTCTGTTCTGCTATTCTGTGAGTTGCACTAAGGACTCGTTCTGGGCAAGACTCCCTTGATTACAGCGGGGCTGTGGCTCAGGAGGTGGCTCCTGCTTTCAGTGGCAGCTGCTCTGAGAGAAACGGGTTTGGGTGCTCGATCTCACACCGCCCTTGCATCCTGCTGTGCCCCCACAGGTGTCACCACGGTGCTCACCATGACCACACTAAGCATCAGCGCCAGAAACTCCTTACCCAAAGTGGCGTACGCGACGGCCATGGACTGGTTCATAGCCGTCTGTTATGCCTTTGTGTTTTCTGCGCTGATCGAGTTCGCCACCGTCAACTACTTCACCAAACGCAGCTGGGCCTGGGATGGCAAGAAGGTGCTGGAGGCCCAGGAGATGAAGGTCAGCCAAGGCTGGTGGGGAGGGGGTGGGGAAGAAGCGCTGCACGAGGGAGCTGTGCCGGGCTCAGCAGTGGGTAACGTGCAGCCCCGCAGCACTCGGGAGGCTGGATGCTACTCACTGCCTTCCCAGCTCAGCTCCTGACTGCAGCGCTTCTCCAGGGGTGGGGAGGAATGGCCCGGGGCTGGTCGGTGTGCTTGGCTGGAGGGAAACACCCAGGCGTGGCTGCTGGCTCTTCCCTCTGCACGGCCTTTGCCAGAGGGAACGGGGGCGCATCCGTGCTTTGGGTTTGCTCTGCTGCTGGGCTTGTGTCTCCTTCCTTTTCCTCCCCACCCAAACCCCAAACCAAGGAACTGAACCAACCCAGCCCTCCAGCCCCATTCCTTGTTGCTAGCATGCCAAAAACCCCAAACATGCCCCAGGACAGCCACCGAGATGTGTCCCCTGGCCAGCTCTGACACTGGTGCCGATGCCCACAGCCGCCAGCAGCTGCTGCTCTGTGAGCTTGGGCACAGAGGGTGGGTGGGAAGCCAGCAATCACAAACTGGCAGCAAATTAGTGCCTGGCATCACCCATGTTTTCCCTCCCTGCTCGGGATCAGCCTCTCTGGCAGCTTCCTTCCTGATAGGCTCTGCTGCCCCTGCTCGTGCCCCCCTCCCTCTGAACTGATTTAATCTTGGCTGCGCAGAGAAATCGCTTACTGTAGCATGCTGCTCCTTGTTTATATTTATTGAATCAATTTGAAAATCAGCTTTGTCCTTGTTCTTGGTTCCGGAGCCGTTACGTTTTTCTCCTTTGCATTTTAATGTGTTGTTGGAAATTGTTGTGGGGCTGTATGTTAAACACCTGACAGAATTGCAGCAACTTTTGGGAAGACAACAGCCAGTCATCTCTGGTGTGGAGGTCAAAGAAGGTGAACAGAGCCCTCACTGGATGTTGAATGCCTCTCTCTTGTCTTTCTTGGACTCTCTCTATCTGTTTGCTTTTGCAGCTGTGGTCTGAGCAACAGACTCATGGCAGAAAGTGTCCGGAGGGGTCAGGTGATGGCCTTCCACTTCCATCATGGACAGTGATGCTAACCTGGCCTCTAGAGATGAGAGAAGCCTTTCCTGAGTCATTGGCATGAGTGAAGAGTCAGGACAGGTCCTCAAAGCCACGGTGTCCCTTTCAGGGATGGGCAAATCAGCACAAAGTCAGGATTCACACAGCCTTGGGCAATTATGTGAAGTGGGCGGAAAAAGCAGTAAAGGCTCAAAAGCTTCAGTTTATCTCAGAAGCAGCGTGTTCCTCAATTTATCCACTGACCCAGCACTGCAAGACTAACAGTGCTGAAACAATAGGGTAAGAGCATGCAGAATGTTCCTGCACATGATAATCAAACAAGAAAACAAAGCAGGACCAGGGATGTTTCAGAGGGGGAGCTCTCTGTGAGTTTGCTGCAGTTGGTATCAGCCTGGAGAATCAGGAAGGGCTCCAAATTTGTGGATGCTTTTTCAAGCTAACTCTGATCTTTACTGATGAAGGGAACCCACTCCCAGTCTCTGCAGCTCAGAGAGCTCCCTGAAGAGTGATGGGCTTTCCGGGAGCTTAGGAATATGATGTGTCAACATATTTGCTTTTCATCTTTATTCCAATGAGTATTTCCAAGCAGTGAATTTGCTACGCAATGGAGATGCCTCACTGGCTCCATTTCAGCCTTTAATTAGCTCTTCTTGAAACAATTGACAAGCCAGGTGGTAGAAACCACAAAAGGAAGACGAGGCAGAAGAAGAACTATTGGCATTTTAAAGTGGTGGTATCAAGGGTAAAACTACCAGTGACAAGCCCAGGCTGAGCCCTGCTCTCTGGAGATCCTTCTCCCCAGCCAAAAGCAATGTTCTTTATTGGTGTGATGGCAAGGATCCTCGCTCCAGGTGTGATTGCATGAACATGGAAAGAAATCAATGCAGGCAGCAGCAATGTTTCCCATCCCACTTGGACGAAATCACTGCCATGGAAAAGCTGCGGGGTGCTGACAGACCCCTGCAGTGTGTTCATTCTCCTTTCTCCCCTTCAGCCAAACCAGTGCTATAGAGGGGAACACCTGGGGTTTTTTTCAGGTAGAATCTAAAATGCTGGGCTGATCTTGGTGAATTGCTGGTCTCTGCATCATAAAATCATGATGATGTTCTGGCTGTAGCCACAGTTGGGTTCTGGTTCTAGCTGGGAGCTACTCTGCACATTCTCTGCAGTTCTCCAGTGAAGAGCAGGCAGATATCACCAGAGATGTCACTAAAAACTCCCTTGAAAAGCAGGCAGATATCACCAGAGATGTCACTAAAAACTCCCTTGAAGAGCAGGCAGATATCACCAGAGATGTCACTAAAAACTCCCTTGAAAAGCAGGCAGATATCACCAGAGATGTCACTAAAAACTCCCTTGAAGAGCAGGCAGATATCACCAGAGATGTCACTAAAAACTCCCTTGAAAAGCAGGCAGATATCACCAGAGATGTCACTAAAAACTCCCTTGAAGAGCAGGCAGATATCACCAGAGATGTCACTAAAAAGTCCCTTGAAGAGCAGGCAGGTATCACCAGAGATGTCACTAAAAGCTCCCTTGAGCCTGCTCTCTTGATAAGATTTGATTAATGTTTCTTGGACCCAAAGATTTTCCAAGCCTTTCCTGCCTGCCATCAGTAATTGCTAATTGTAGATGAAAAGTTGATTTTCTTTTTGTGTGGTAAAGTGGCTGCAACCAACCTGGAGGTGCAGATCAAATTGGAGAGAGGTATTGGGGTCCAATGAGGAAAGCTTGTTAGGAAAGGAAAGGAAAGGGGATTTTTAACAAAAAACATCATCAGGAGGAAGGTGTGAGATGGCAGAGAGGTGTGAGCTGAGGGAGAGGCCAAAGAGATTGAAAGATGAGTGGGTTCAGCCAGCAAAGCTCCTGACCTCCAGCACCCTCAAAATATCTTGATAAAAGGATCCACTTCAGCACAGAAGGGCTGTGTCTGGACAGAGAGATCCATCCACCATCCCAGCCACAGGAATGGCCACCTCTGGAGCCAGTAAGGTCATTTCTTGAGTGGCTGTGACAGTGAGGATCTGAAGAGAGAACAAGCAACGGTGACTTTGCTGCTGGGAAACTGCAAGGATGACATTTACCAGTGAGTTTACCACAAAAAAACCGTGTTTGTCCCTCAGGATGGAAGATGCTTTGGATTCCTGGAAGACACTTAAACCCACTTCTGCCTGCAATGCCATGTCTGTGCATAAAACCTCATCTGGTTGTGCCTGAATGGCATTGCCCTGAAACTCGGGGTGTCAGGAAGCAACAAAACCAGTACAAGTGTCTGCAGTCAGACACATAGAAACAGAACATGCTTTGGGTGGAGAAATAATCCTGGATCTTTATTTTTGTCTTAAGACAACAGTTCTGTGCATGGTGAAGTTAGGCCCAGGCTTTCAGTGTACTTTTCACCAAGAAAAACATGCATGAGGTGCCTTTTCTAAAACCTGGCTTTTTGTCCAGCCCACTCTTCAGCAATTCTTGAGTTTGCCCTTTGATCCAGCTCCCTTAGGAATCACTTTTCTTTCTCCTTTGTGTCTTTCCATTTGTGGCATCTTTGTTACAATCCTAAAGGAACCAGAACCAACCTTGGCAGGCCACCATTCTCAACCAGGCTGAAGTCCTTAGGGCTCAGGGTGGTTCAGACCCTTCTCTTTTTTGTCTGCCTCACTGTGGTCAGTGTGGTTTTGCTGTGACTTTCCCTTGCTGGTCATGCTCTGCAGCCCACCTGTCCTTTGTGCTTCTGCACTTGCAATCTCCATGATTTCTATGAAGATCTCAGAGGTCTTTTCCCACCTAATTGATTCTGTGATAACGCTGCAAGTGATTTATGTTCACAGCACCTTCAGTACAGTCCATGAATCATTCTTCAGCAGCATTTCACCCTCTTTCTCTCATCCCTGTGTGGTGGGTTGGGCTGATTATTGACTCCATCCAACCATCCAACCTCTTTGGTGATCCAGGGAGCACAAGGTTATTGGGCTCAGTCCCATATAATCTGAATTATCAGGTCTCTGGCACGTTGCAGGAGGAGCTTTGGCTGGTGTGAGGAAGGAGTGACACCTTTGCTGCAGTTGCTGGGCTTTGAGTTATGGGATGCTAGTGCATCAGAGACTGGAGCTGCTTGGGGGTCACTGAAGTGACTTTTCTCTAGAATGACAAGTGGCAAACACATGGATTTCTCAAGTTCTGCAGATATTGGGGACCTTAAGAGTTGCCTGAGAGAGAAATAGTGCTTCCAATCCGAATTTCTAGCCGAGGAGCAGGTACAGAGAACTAAATCTCAAGCTGATCATAGACAGAAGCAGTAGTTCCCATCATTTAGATGTTCAGTGGTTAGTTCCTCAGCAGAGAGGCTTGAGGACAAGACTATTTAGCAAAAAATACTATTATTTTCCAGTGTGTGTGTTGTTGAACTTGTCAGACTGCACCATCCAGGGAACGGATTTATCTCTAAACCAGATTTTACAGCTTTTCCCTCAGGAGAGCAGCACAGGGATATCTTTGTGCAGCAATTCAGACTCCCTGTGCCTCAATGGGGCCCTAAGTGCAGGAGCTGCTTTGCAAAATAGATGTTTTAAATAGGACAAGTTTTCAAAGCAAATGTGGGGGTTCCTCCTGTTCATCTCTCTTTCCTCACAGGCAGGAATGGGTGTGGAATTCCTCACAGATCAAGGTGCAGGGTGAAGGCTGGGGGCTACTTTGCAGCTGACAGCAACAAGCACATTTTGCTTTGTTTGATCATCAAAATCTTGCCTGGAATACTTATTTTTTATAAAGCACAGCCCAGCAAACAGGCTGAACCATTTCTTCTGACATCTCAGGGGCAGAACACACTGAGAGCACACGTGTGCCTCAGTGTAGGCACTGTGGGTGTTCTGGGTGCTCCCAGCTCTGACCAGGGTGAGCACTCCATGGGCAGCTGGGAAAAGGCCCTGGCTGTAGGTTCCCAAGCCTCTGCTCCACCTCAACAGCCTGACCTGAGGTCCAGGGAAACCCAAAATAATGCCTGGGGACTCTGGATCACACTAATGGGAGCAGCAGCTCTCTGTCACCCACACAGCATCCAGATTTGCCTGACTTTACTCCATTTCAGCTGTTTTCACATGGATCCATTCTCCAAACTCTGGGGCAGGAAAGCTGGCCAGGTTGAAAATGTCATGTCACTTATATTCATCTTATTCCTCTTATGAATACTGTGGCTGATTAATACTAAAATAATCAGTGCGCTGACAATTACGTTCTGCGAACAACAATCTGTTTGTCATTTCATTACTGATTGTTAATTATTTTATTGCCTCCTGTAGCTGTGTTAATAAGTAATCATACTGAGGCATATTTAAGTGTTTTAATAGGTGAAACATCTTTCGCCCTTTACTTGCTTCTTGTCAGTTCTTGAGCAGGAAAAGTTCATCTGCTGTGCAGAGGGAACGCGTTAACGTGGCTCTAATGACTGCAGAAGCCAACTCAGTTAATTGTTAAAGACCATAAAATAGCATGAATATGGTCCAAACCCCGGTTTAGTCTGATCTGGAGTCTGAAGACATCTAGACCTCCTCTTAATGAGTTAATTTCTGTAATTGCTGGCATTATTACAAGGCTGCCTGGCTATGGTGTTACTGGAGAGGGGTTTAAAGATTGCACACAGAAGTCTGCTTTTAGTGTCCCTCTGAAAATCACTGTGGAAAATGCATTTCCTAAGGTAACCAGGAATACCCATGGTGATTGTAGACAATTAAAATGGAAGTACAGCACTGAAAGGCTGTACTGAAAGGCCTGGGACCATCTCTGTGGATCAGAGGCTGGGCAGATCTCCCCCTTCCAGCTCCCAGTGCTGCCCAGTTCCCAGGGGAGTGTGGGGAGAGGGACAGGTCCTGCTGGCTGCACTTTCTCCTCCCAAAGTGCTTCCCTCACAGGCATGACCATGCCCAGCAGCCCTGGGAAATGCCGGAATGAGCCTCACCTTGTGTTCCAGTTGCTTTTGCATGGAAAAAAGTCATCCAAAGGCACACCTTGTTTGAGTTTACAGACCAGAGTCCCACCATGAGGCATTGCTGTGGCTGGTGCTGGCTCTTGGTGTAGTAGCAGGGGTGCTGGGATGTCTGGATATGAACAGATTTCATTCAGTGGCCTTCTCCTTGTAGGCTTGGATTGCTTTATACAGCACAGTGCAGCTGGTCTCAGGTCCCTGGAAGATCCCTGGAGTGGGAGCAGTGCCTGCTGTGACTCCCTAGGTCCATCTTCCTGTCCACCCATCCTCATGAACACCTGAGCTCTCTGCTTCCAGCATTTCCCTCCCCTCCTCCTTCAGTGCATCACATCTGACAGGCACAAGGGCCTCTCTTGTCATTCTGTCTGCAGTTTCTCCTCCCTGCAGCACGGATGCTGTCCCCCAGAGCCCTGTGGCAGGGATTTGCTCACCTCCCGTGATTTGCAGCGACCCTTGGGTGCGAAGGCAGGAGGAAAGGCTTCCCTCTGCCCTGGAGTGCTGTGTCGAGGATTCCAGAAATCCAGGGCTGGTGCAAACGCCTTCCATCTCTTCTGCATTTTACCTGGTTGGGTCGTGAGGTGCTCCAAAGGGCTCCAGAAGCATTTTGAACATCATGATGTTAAATTGTAAGGTGTTCCTGCGAGGAACTCAGGGCACTGAGGAAGTGTTACAACATGGCATTGAAATACGGTGCAAAAATATTGCGGTGCTGCTGCCCATATTCTTCATATGGCCAAAAAAAGGAATAAAATCAAGCTGTAATCCTGTGTGCTGTGTCCTCCTCTCACCTGACCCAGGAAGCAGCCAGCCAGCCAAGCAGAAAATCCAGTTCTTCCCCAAGGATGACCGCACGGGGTGTCATTCCTTTTTGCCATTCCTCCTTCACAAGGTACACTCCTCCCTCCTCGCTCTCCCCTTCCTCACACCTTCCTCCACCTCCTCACCCGGACGAGCAGGTAAACTCCGAGGACAAAACGTTCTCCGTGCCATTCTCTGCCACTTCATCTCTGTTGTTTTGTTTTGTTTTCTTGTTTCCCCTTCCACCTCCCCTAGAAAAAAGAGCCGGTGGCACTGGCGAAGAAAACCAACAACACCTACAACATCGTTGGCACCACCTACGCCCTGAACATCGCCAAGGAGCCCGGGCTGCCCACCATCTCCAAGAGTGCTGCTGCTGCTGCCACGGCCACCAGCGTGCCCCCCAAGATGCCCCGGCTGGAGGAGAAGCTCCCCGAGAGCAAGAAGACCTACAACAGCGTCAGCAAGGTAGACAAGATGTCCCGCATCGTCTTCCCAGTCCTCTTTGCCATTTTCAACTTGGTCTACTGGGCCACCTATGTGAACCGGGAGTCAGCTATCAAGGGAATGATCCCCAAACAATAAAACCGGTCACACAAACCTTCCATCAGTGAGCATCATCCCAGCAGGAATCCTCCAGGGCTTTCTTCTTTTCTTGTTTTGGTTAATTATTATTGTTCATTTGACATTATTATTATTATTATTATTATTATTATTATTATTATTATTATTACTATTAGGTCACTCTTTTATAATGTAAACAAAACTGTGATTTTAATTTAATCCCATATACTTTGGTTTCGTTTACTTTGATGACGAAAGTTAAAAAAAAAAAAAAACAACTAAGGGATCATATCAAGTTGTGCCTCTTAACATCTTAAGTCTGCTGTCACCCATCTGACCACGTCACCCTGTGCTGCCATCTCTCCTCTGCCACCTCCTGTGGTCCCCATGGTCTTCACTCCTCTGCCATTTCATGCTGCCCCTGCTCTGTGATGGGCTGCCCTAGCATGGGGGATGCTCCTGGACACCTGGGCTCCGAGGTGTGCCAGTCACTCAGCCAGACTCCTCTTCAGTGCCTGGCACTTTGTGCTGGGTCACACACCTGGGCTGTGAGTGCAGGTGAGCTGGTCACCTGTGGGGACGAGGGAGCAGCGTGGCATGGGCCAGCTTGTGGCCCAGGGCCTGCTGGGACAAACCCACCACTGCTGTGGTCCCCAGAGCCACGGCAAGGCTGGAACAGGGTGGCAGCATCTTGTAGGTATTGCAGGTCTTACTCCTGTCTGTCTTCACCAAACCCAGCCAGTTTCCTCTCTCCAGGCAGGAAAGGTCCTGTCTGCCTGCCATCCTGCACTCCTGGGGCAATTCCTGTTAGCAGGAAGTGTGGTTCCTACCAGGGAAATCACTTTTCTCAGCATCAGGCAGGAAGTCAAGACAGAGGCCTCGGAGGAGACGGTGGCTGTGAGGCTGCAGGCATTCAGCATCAGGACTGGAAACCGCAGAGGTCGTGTTCACATGCGTGGTCTGTCACTTTCCCTAGGCCCCATCCACTTACCATCCACTTCTTAGCATTTCCTCTCTGTCCCAGCCCCTTCTTCCAGCTTCCCATCCATCTTCCTCTGGCTACTCAGCAGCTCTCAGTGGCATCTCAGTGCTCACACGAGGATTTAGTCAGGGCAGCTCCCTCCCCTCGGGTAAGACACACTGATGGGGAGGAGCAGAGCCTGGAGAAGTCCAGCTCATGGTACATCCCTGCTCCTGGGACCTGCCACAGGGATGAGGCAGGGGATTGGTGGTCCCCAAGCCTCTCCCTGCCCGTGGTGAGCTGGAGCATCCTCAGCACCACAGGAGAACAGCAAAAGGGGCTTTTTGGAAGAGCAGGGTGACGCTGCTGTCCCATAGAGCCAAGAGAGCCAGGTGCCATCCCACAAAGCAGCTGAGGTAAGGCCCAGTCTGACACCTGCACACTCTTCCAAGGAAAGCCCTCCAGTGCCTTGGAGAGAGGCTTTTCCTCCCTTCTGACCACCCCAGTGGGCCCAAAGCAGTGTTTTTCCCCTTTCCAGCAGCAGCACAAAGTGGTGACACCCAAGCCATCTTTCCCTGAGCCCCTGGGCACACCGTCCTGCTGCAAGCAAGGATCCTGTGCCTGATGCTTCCTTGCCCCCAGCCTGTGGGCAGCACAGTGCTGCTGCCACAGTGGGATGCACCCCCTCTTCCTTAGGCCTCCCTCTGCCCCTCTGGCTGCCCCCCAGAGCTGCCCCAGTGCGTTTTGGGCTGGTGCAGCCACGCCAAGGCCCCAGCACCCCCAGGGTGGTGCCTTCAGCATTGCTTTGAGCCACTGTGCCAGGCTTAGTTTCCCCCTGCCCGTGCAGGAGCAGGGCTGAGCTCGAGGCACAGGATTTGCCCCACCTGGAATATCCATGGGGGCGGCAGGACGGAGCGAGGAACACCAGGGCACCTTGTCCTGCAGCGTGGGTGGCACTGGTGCATGTCCTGCCTGTCCCTTACCAATCTCACTGGCTCAACAGCAGTGCAGTCACTCCCCCTGCCCACAGCTGAGATCTGGAGGGGAGTCTGGAGGTGTCCAGCCCAGTCCCAGTGTCTTGGGTCCACAAGGAAACCCACATTGGGTGGGCAACATCGGGAGAGAGGAACCAGACTCCCCCCAAAGCTGCTGCTAAGGAAACCAGCTCGGTCCACATCCTCTCTCACAGCATCTGCACCCCAAACCATGTCATTTCTACAGTGCCTTTCATCCCCAAGGGCTCCCTGGTGGGTGGGAAGGCCCAGGAGCTCCCCGCCTCTGCCTGCAGCATCGGGGTGGAGGAGCAGAGGGGAGGCTGCACCATCCCCAGCCCTTCTGCTGGGCAGGGAGGACATCCTGGCTTCTTTGGCTCCTGGTTCTGCCTGGCTTGGGCCTCGTGCTGCTGCTGCAGCCACCCCACCACGATATCCCAGCTGCCCCATCACTGCCTCCACGTGTCCCCAAGGCCCTCACCCCCCAAGCACCCCGTGCTCCCTCCACAGTCCCTCCGGCAGTGAGGTCCCTTCCTGGCACCCTTCTGCTCCCTGGGCTCTCCAGTGGGGAGGCCTAGAGCTGTTTGTTTTGGAAACATTTCCTTAAATAAGCTAGATGAAGGGTGTCTCATAAACCATCTGTGTCACTGTAATACTCAGGCCAGAGTGAGCAGAATAGAAACCCCACAACAAGCAAAACCGACCCAATAAAATGGTCACAATGAGTATGTTGTGTTTGCTAATGGAATTCCAGCAAGTTTAAATACTGCATCCAGTGACTTAGCTGGCCCTGCTGCAGAGGTGGTTTCCTCTGCTAGCCTGGGAATTCCCCAAAATCCCTTCTCCCCCAAGAGCCACATCACTGTCTGTCAGTGCCTGCCTTCCATAAATTGTCAGGTCTTACCATCAGCTTCTCAGCAGCCCAAGCACCCCGGGCCTGCCTTTGCTGCCTGCCCAGGTGGGCTCAGTGCTGTGGGGTGATGCTCAGGAGAGGGGCTGGGTCTCCCTGAAGTGCTGGACACAGCTTTGGGGCAGCGCCTGAGCCTCCTCCCTCCCTTCCTGCTGTGATCCGACCGCTCTCACTGACCTGCCAGGGTGAATTCCTGCCTGTCCCTCTCCAGTCCTTCCCTCTTGTCCCTCCCCAGGACACTGCCCACTGCTCTGGCTTGCCCGTGACACCCATCTGCTGGCTCATCTTTGCTCTCCCAAAACCTTTTCCTGATAAGAGGCTGCCTGCCTGTGTCTGTGTGAGCACGCCTCGAAAGCCAAGTCTATTCCGAACCAAAGCCTGGCATGGGCTCCGAGTCTTTCTGCCAGCTGGAAGCAGCAATACCGGCATCCTTTGGTTAAAGACAACAAACCAAACAGGATTTCTAGTTTGGCTTCCAAGCAGGAAAGCATTTCGGGAAGATAGTTATAAATAAGTGGTTTAACATCTCCTGCCAGCAGACATCACAGAGAAGATAATGTTCTTTTTTTATAAAACTGACAGTGACTCAAATTAGGACTTTTCCTTCCCGGTTAACACGAGGCTGTTGATGGGGGCTTCTTCTAAGAGCTTGCCAGGCCAGAGCTAACCTAGCACCAATTACTGGAGTTTTAGGCTTGCTGTGATGGCATAGAAGGGCTCCATTTTTATAGCTGATCCTGTACAGAAATTCATCTGTATGTGACCACTGATAATCCAATCCACAGCTGTGCAGAGAGTGGACTCTTCATTTCTCCATGAACCTCAACACTCCAATTTTGTTTCTCTTCTTCTGGCAAGGCCCAAATTTCCCTGACTTGATGAGAATCTCCCAGGCAGGAATTGGACGTCTTGGAGGGTGATAAAAACGATCTGTTCAATCTGCACTCTTGTTTTGCAGCTTGCACCACCTGGGAAACACAGAGTGCAGTCCCAGGCTGCCATTGCATCCCTGCTGGAAATGTCACAGGGACATTTGAGCACTGGAAGCTCGCCCCTTCCCCCTTCTGAAACCTCACATGGGCAGCAGAGAGCTGAGCCTGGGGAGGCAGGGACAGCTCACCTGGGGTCCCTCAGCAGGCAGGGACAGCAGCACATGGTCACTGAGAGCTCCACTTTAGTGTTAGCACGGAGAACATCCCTGTGGGGTGACAGGAGAGGGCTGGGGCAGAGGTGGTCCCTCAGTGACACCCGTTCTCCTAAGGGGCTGATGAAGTTACCCTCTCAGAACGTCCTGAAAGCTTCTCAAACATCACCCAGCAGGGCTGGGACACTCAAAACAGAGCTTCCCTGCTCTCCTTTCTACACCCAGCTCAGCCTGAGCAAAGCTGGCTGTGCCATAGCCAACTCAGGCTCCCCGTCCTGATCCCTGCCAGCTCGGTGGCACTGGCAGGGTCCTGGTTTGTTTGCTGCAGGATGAGCCTGTGCCTGCAAGATGGTCCCCAGCCTGTCCCTGCAGACTCCAGGCTGGCTCTTCCCAGGCACAGGATTGTCCCCAGCCTGTCCCTGCAGACCCCAGGCTGGCTCTTCCCAGGCACAGGATTGTCCCCAGCCTGTCCCTGCAAGCCCGTCCTGTGGACACCAGCTGCATCCATTTCTCATCCGCAGCCTTCATTTCTTCCATCCGTGTCTTGGATTCCTTTCAGCCGTCCCTTGGGCAGGATCACATCCCATCCCAGGGAAGGGTTTCTCCTGTTGCAGGGTCACCTCTCCTAGGGAGACCCTCTGTTCTGCTGAGAGCCCCCCTGAGACCTTCAGCAACCTGGGGCTGCTGCCCCTCCCAGAGGATCCAGGAGAGTTCCACAGCACAGAGGGTGCTCTCCCTGCAGGCTTTCCTTGGGAAGGGTTTGGCAGGGATGTGCAAGTGCCCCTCTTCCACCTTCTTGCTCCTGGGAGTGGTGCAGAGCTGGGGTGGGGCTGTCACAGCACACAGTGTCCGGCCAGCCCCCACTCCAGGCCCTCTTCCCCAAATTTTGCCCCTCCCTGGGGTCACACTTAAGCCCACCTGATCAGACTCCTGTGTGGATTTTGCAGACTGCAGAGAAACATTTCCGTGACTCCTGTTGAGGTTGGGGAGGGCTCAGCCAGGGCAAAGGACACATTGATGGAAACATAAACGCTCTATTAATATCAAAGCAGGGAGAAAAAACATCCCAGCAACTCCCCAGCCCTCTCCATATTAAGCTAAACTGCTTCTGAAGGTAGTTTTGGCAAGAGGCCACAGCACAGATGAGATTGATGGCTCCCAGGTATAAATATTTACTGTTTGACCTTGTTACTGCTCCATCAGCCAAAGGTTTTTACATACATATATATATATATATATACATGCTTGTGTGTATATTTATGGTCACAAACTCTTTACGTCTAAACGTCAAACCTCTTTGTCTTTGAAAGACAGAAAAGACAGAATGGCCGCTTTTAATTATTTTACTTCCCTCTCATTCTCTTTGCTAAATCTTCCAGAGTGAGGTGAACCCTCTCCACGGGGCTTTGGGAGGCACAGGGAATAAAGGGAGTGAGGGAGAAGAGCCTCTCCCCACTCTGGGGGCTCAGTGCAGGCTTGTGGCATGGGCCAAGGTCACTGCTGCCCAATATCTGCCAGGAAAACTTGGTCCTTAGTTTCACAGTGTCCTGCCCCGGACACTGGGATGTTCCTGAGATGGCTTTTTAACAGCTGAGTGCTCCAAGCAGTCGGCCCTTACCCCATTGCACGGGCAGGGAATGTGCAGTGTGAGGTCTCCACCCTCAGTCTGCTTCAGGAGGGAGCACAAAACCAGGGGGGATCCCCTCCAGCTGTCCCTGGCCAGAGGAGCACCTTGGCCTCTCCTGCCAAGCCCAGGGGAGCTCTGGCACTTGGCCTCTGCTCGCTGCTCGTCCCGGTGGGATGCAGGGATGCCTGGCTGTGTGCTGGGTGTGGGAGGTGGCAGCAGGAGCCCAGGCTGCTGCTGCTGCTGCTGCTGCTGCTGGCCTGGCCTCAGCACAAGCAGGAGCACACAGAGATGTTGGGTGGCCTGTGAGCAGTGGGGCCGTGCTGAGCAGCCCCTTGCAGAGGTACCCAGCTCCCTCAGCCTCACCCCTGCCTCTCCCCCTGGCTTAGAAGAATTCAATTCAACCTGCAATTGCACTTGTAGCTCCTCTGTGTCCTCCTGTGCTGCTGGGCAGAGGCTGTGGCAGTCAGCAGCGAGGGCCTTGTGGTGTCCCAGCCGGGAGAATGAAGGATGTCACCAGTTCTAGTCCTGGGTCTGTGCCTGCCTCCCACCACAGGAATCTGCTTTACACAGCCTTGGCCTTGGGTTGGTCCCAGCACTGGGCCTGTCATCCTTCACCACCAGTGGGGTGATGCTGGTTTTTGCTTCTGAAGCTCTAGGACAACACATTCTGGCTATTCTGTCCTGTTCCTCGCTGTCCCGTTCCCCCCATGGTGCAGATCTCTCCTGCACAAAACTTTACCAGCCCCATCTGCCGAGAGAGGGAAGCCTGGATCCAGGTTTGCTGCACGAGCCAGGGTGCTCCCACAGTCTTTGAAGACTCTTGGCTCTTCTCTTCAGTGCTGCTTGAAGGCTCTGTCAGCTTGATAAGACCCTTGGCTCGTGCTGCACTGCGAGCTGCACTCTGTTTCTCCTGAAAAGTCTGTCGGTGCCTCCTGTGTTCCTGCGAGGCACCCAGCAAATGCAGCAGCAGCCATCCATGGAACAATTTGATTTTTGCAGCCACAAAAGGTAGGGGCAGAGCTGGGAAACCTGAGCCACTGCCACACTGCCCTGGCCAGGCTGCATTTAGAGTGGAAGGATTCCTCTCCACTGTCACTTGGGAGCTTCTCAGCCCCGCAAATCCCATCAGGTGCCCTCGAGCATCCCTTCATCAACCAGATTTTCACTGTCAACTGACTTGGGGATAGCTGCAGGCAAATGTCCTACCTGAAGGTGAGGGCACCAGCTGCTCCTTTAGGTACAGAGAGTGGCACTAGCACCATGCTAGGGCAGCCCATCCTGAAAAAGAGCAAATCACCCAGGAACGCAATCATTGTCACTGCCTCAGGTCCAATCTGTGCCCCAGCACGTCCTCGGCTTTGTTTTCCATCTTGTGAGACTCTCTTTACACCACCATGAGAAAGGATCTAGCTGGCAGCAGTTTAATGCATGACAATCCTGTTATTACAGCTGTAAATAAATAACAACTAGGAAAAAATGGTGTTTTTAAAGTTTTTTGTTGACTTTATTTTCACTATTGACTAGATGGTAGCCACTTTCTTAAGGGATTTCTCATGGAAACTGTGACCTTTCTTCTCTCTATTTCTCTCTCTCTCTCTCTCTTTCTTTCTGAGATTTTTTTTCTGTGTTTCAAATGCTTTTTGGTGCAATGTTCAATGCCTGTTTGTATTTTTGAATTGTATTTTTCAACCTTTGCTGGAAAAAAAAAATGAGGCCCATTCTAATTGGCAGGATTTTTAGTCCTGCCATTTTTTTCAGCTTTTAGCTTTTTCAGTAAGTTAAAGCAACAGAAAAAATGCCTCAAAAAAATTACAGTGAAGTTCTGAGGAGAGATTAGAAAACATCAGAAACAAGAAGTACATGAGTAAGATCAGCAAGCTGAGTGGAGGAGGAGGAGGACTCTTGTGACACCTACTAACCTCCTGATGTAGCACACAGGGTGGGACTAGACCTCTTCACTGAATTCAATCACTCTGCTTTTCCACTCTACCCACTCTCTCGAACTCCGATCAAAACAAATAAAAATTCATATTTTAAAAAAAAACAAGATCTGGCTTTTGTCATCAGTTATTTTCCGCAGTCTGTTTCTCAAAGCCAAATCCTCTGGGCTTTGAACTACCTGCCCATTGGGGAAGTTTGTCCCACTGACAAGCAAACGAGCCACCCATTAAAAAGCAATATTCTGGGGGAAAGTAAAAGAGCTTGATGATATTTTCTGGTCCCCATTGTGTCACGTTTAAAACACTTTCCCTTTCCATGACAGGGCAGTGGAGGGCACGAGATTTGTTAAGTCAGACTGGCTGGGGAGTTTGGGCACCACCTCAGAGACAGGGCATGAGCAGTGGGAGAGGAGTCTGAGCTGTGCTTTGCCCTCACAGTGGGTGACCCCTGGGCAGACCCTGCTGTTCCAGGCAGCTTTTGGGCATTTCTCTGTGTACAGCATGAATCAAACTTTCTGCTTCTCTAGGCACGGCAAAAAGAGACTTGGCCAAGACCTAAACTGCCGGAGGGCAGGGTTCCATGGGATATTGGGAAGGAATTGTTCCCTGGGAGGGTGGGGAGGCCCTGGCACAGGGTGCCCAGAGAAGCTGTGGCTGCCCCTGGATCCCTGGCAGTGTCCAAGGCCAGGTTGGACAGGGCTTGGAGCAACCTGGGATAATGGAAGCTGTCCCTACCCATGGCAGGGGGGATGGAATGGGATGAGCTTTAAGGTCCCTTCCAACCCAAAGTGACCATGGCCCAGACACCTGCAGGAAGTTTAGGTTGTGGCTGCCCTGTGGGTACTGGATTTCCACACGCTGTGTTTAACAGCACAGGGCTGGCCATGCCGTGTGCCCCCGACAGTGAGACGTGCTCGGTGTGTGATCTGCTGAAAGGGAAGTTCAAGGTGCAGGGGCTTCATTTGGACACTCCACTGCATCTCCTTGGAGCCATGAGATGTTATATTTAGCAACTAATGGAAAGAAGGATTTTGCTCCCTGTGTAGAAAGATCTGAAATTAAGTAAATCTCTTCAAATGTAAAAGCAGAGGACAAATCACCTGCAAGAAATGCTGAAGTTCATCCTATTGCATTAAGCTTGAAACTTTCAACGTTTCCCTGGACCCTCTCCTGCATTTTTGGCTACTTTTTAGTCAAAAATATTGACAACTTACCCAAATCCAACATATTCGAGGAGGCCTTCCCCCTCCCCCTCAGCTACCACTGGGAAATAGGAGGAGAAGAAAATAACTCCAGTGACAGCATCAGTTGTTTTCCACGCCTGAAAGAAGGAACGAAACGCCCTCCGCCTTCCCCGGATTCCCTGAGCACCATCTGTATGCTGCACCAGGGACTTGCTGGCGGGACAACATCTCCAAATGTATTGCAACCTTGGACAAAAAAAAAAAAAAAAAAAAAAGTTACTCATTTGAATTTGCTGCATTCAGCTGAATCCTCCTTCCTCCTCCAAGATTCGGATGACAGAGGAGGCTTGGGAGAGCTGGGGCTCGCAGCTGCTGTGGCAGATGGAGAGTTATCATGGGTCTGAGCAGTGCAGGCTGCATACTTATGTCTTCCTGAGGAAGGAGCAGAGCTTGTGGCCTCAGCAAGAGCAGCCCACCACTGTTTGAAACCAGAAAAACTCGAAACTGAAGTTTTCACCCCTTTCCCCACTGCTCCCCTCGCCTGAGTCCTTCCCTAATCAAGGCTGCACAGGGTTGGTCCCAGCCTGAAAAGATCTTCCTGACTCAGAAGACAAAAATAAACAGCGATGTGAAATGCTTCCTTGCATTATCACTTCTCTATTTGAACCTAGAACAAGGACCCTGAAGAGGAACAGAGTGTAATTGCAGTGTCCACAGAAAAGAAATAGTAATTAAAACAGACAGAGCCGGGAGAATTGGCAGAGAAGAGGCAGAGCTGAACAAGTATTTATTACCCCAGCACTTAGTGCTCAGGCTGACGGGTGTCTCAGGAATGCAATAGCTGGGTTTTATTATTAGGTGCTCATAACACAGAAGTGCCCAGGGTGAGGGGAGGGCAGCACTGCTGACGTTTGGCTCCTGAGGCACCAGGAGCCGATAATTCCTCCCCTATTCCAGGCTCTGATGTGGCCAGCGGGGATGGCTCAACCCCACAGCCCCGGGAAGGAAAGGATCCCCCCCCTGAGGCACAGCAGTTCTCTTCTGCCTTCAAAGGGTCGCTGTTTCCGAAACCTCTTCTGCAAACCAACTCCTCGTGAGCTGGGGCGAGCTCCCCAAAGCCAGCCCTCACACATTTGGGGTGGCACGATCCAAAACCCCAGCGCCAAGGCAGGGATCCTCCTGCAGAAGGGGCTCTCTGCTCTGCTTCCTTCCCCCTCTCAGGCAGGTGGGTCCAACACTGCACCACTCCCACCTGCAGGGCTCTTCCCAGAACTATTGACACCGAATGGGTTTTGGTTTTTTTTCTTTTGTATATTCTCTGTATTCTTCACACATACATTTGTAGCTCTGCAGCCTGTTATCCGTAGCTGGCTCTCCCTACCTTTTTGCTACCCTGATAGGCAGAAAGACAAAACACATTCCAAGGCCAGAAAACAGCTCTTCGAGACATATTTTGACAAACAAAGTTTAGTTTCCATCTGAGGGGGGAGGATTTAGAGAGGGGGAAATCATCTCACCTCTTATGTGTCTAATTGGTGATTTTTGTCAAATATGCGAATTTGCTAAACTTGTAAAACTCTATTCACCCCATGGCGGGGGCGGGCATTTTGGGGACATTTTCCATATCTGCCCCTGGAGGCCTCTAATAAAGACCAGCATTTCTATTACCTCCTGTACTAATATTATCTCGAAAGTGTGATGTTTTATTTCTAGGTTCTTTGAGGCTGTGCTGGCTGCCCTGTGAGCCGACACTTCTTTATTCCGCAATTCCCCCTGCCCGAAGGCATCCATCAGCAGCTCGTCAGCAGGAAAACCCGGCTGGGGGCTTCGTGGTGGCCCCGCTGCACAGAGAACCCCCTGGCCTGGCAGGATTGTGTATTCCCGGGATCCCAGGCTCCTTCAGGGGGATGAAGATGTCCCCTCCTCCTCCTCCTCCTCCACCCCTAAGCCACAGCTGGCGCTGGGCTGTGCAGGGGACTGGGTGATGTGCCTGGAGTGGGGTCAAGCACAGCAAAACCCCTTCACCCCACAGGCACAGGGAATGCCCCCACGGGCTTCAGGAGAGGCAGGAGCTGCTCCAGTGTGGGAGTTGGATACTCCACACAAATCCAGGTTCTTCTCTTCACCTCTGGGGAGCTTTACCTCGAGCCCCAACAGATGAGAAACGGCTGCAGATGTTGTTTCAGGTTGTTTATTTCTCCTTCTCTCTGCCAGCTCTCAGCTCCGGCCGCACATCTGATGCAGCCGAGTCCGAGCGGGCACTGCCCAGCCCTGGGCTGTCCCGGCCTTTGTGTGCCCTTTCCATCATCCAACCATTCTGCACAACGCATTTATTAGTTACTGTTCTGTACCAATTCATTTGCACCTATTCTAGACACGGAATTCCTACCTCTTTTTCATCCTACCAATCATTTTGTGCCACCACCACCAGAGAAGATGGAGGAGAAGGAGAAGAAGAAGAAGAACAGGGCAACGCCCAAAATCCTCCATCTTAGACCCTTCATCCTCATATTAAAACCCTAAAATTGACTTTTTTACCTTGTAAAATACTAAACCACTGCTCATTTTCACACTCTGGTGGCTCGCAATGATTCTGGCAGTGTTGGTAACTTTTCCCATGGGCTGAGGTCAAAGCCGGTGCCATTCTGGGCTCCTTGCCAGGGTCTGGGACCCCCTTGCTGGGGCTCCTGACCCCCCAGGGCAGCCAGAGGTGTGCCTTGGATTCCAACACTCCAGTCCTGCTCTGACCCCAGGGAAAAGGAGTGGGAAGCTCCTCAAGTCTCCTCCTTGGACAACCCCACAGCGTTACCAGCAGAGCTGGTGTCTACCCTGTGTGCTGCTGTGGTCCCTGCTCCAGGGGAAGGGTCCGGGTGGGATTCAGGCCTCACCCCAGGGCTACAGAGGGTGTCCTGCAGTGGGGATTTGGCTGACACAGCCACAGGGCACTCAGGTGGGACAGGGGACTCAGCCAGCCTGGGAACAGCAGGGACCCTGAGCCGACAGGGCTGTGCCACCCCCATCACCACCACATTTGGCAGGCAGAGAGAAAATCTCTCTGAAAAAGAGCTCCGGGGGTCTTTCTTCCGAAGGGGAGAGGTGCAGGAGCTGGCTGAGCATTAGGAACTTTATAAAAGCACTTTGGGATGCCCCATAAATAGCGGAGGCAGCGGCAGCAGTGGTTTCGGAGAGGCAGGACTGCAGCAGGGATGGTTCAAGGACGGGAGGGAGGAAAAAGCAGCATCTTGTTTATTACACCGACAGCACAGCTGGGGAAAAGGAGCCGAGCTTTCCGGTCTATAAACTCTCCTTGGGATGTGGTGCTGTAAACTTCAGGCTTAGAGCTGAGGAGAGCTGCTCTGGGGTAACTCTGCTCGTGAGGCAATCAGAAGGCAAAGGCTCCCGGCTCCCAGCAAAGTGGCAACTTGCTTGGAAGGGGAAAGGTGCTTCTTGGGCTTTTGTGAAGAATAGGAGGCAAAATAGTATTGCTGAGCTTATTCAGAAAAAACAAACCAAAACAACGAACAGGCAGCGATCTGGATTTTTTTTAAAAAGCCCCAGAAATCAGTATAATATAGAAAAATCAGTATAAAAATCAGGATGGAAATCAGGATAACATAGAAAACTCCTCTAAAGCCAACACCCAGCTTTCTCAGCAGATGAAGACTTTACACTTGCCCAAGAAGCCTGGGAGCTGTAAGTCTGTGGTGTGACCCCAGCACAGCCATACATCAGCCCAGACCCGTGCTGGAAATGACCATAACTCACCAGCCCATCTCCCAGCCTCCAAAGGAAGCTGCTTAGGCTCCTCTTATGATTTCTCTTTGCTATAGTGAGCTTTTCAATATCTATGGCAGACTGCAATCCCCAGTTTGCCTGTAAAACTAGCCTTTGCCTTCTCACTGCCTTATTACTCCCAGCATAAATCAGGAGGGGCGGCGAGACAGGATGGATGAGGAGGATTTATTATGCTTGAATAACCATCTATAACCACTCATTGCTGAGTGAACCCCCCTCCCTCCTCTGGAGAGCAGCTGCTGCCAGAATTCAGTCGCTGTCAAGTGTGAACACTCAATCAGCTGGGACTGGAGGAACCTCACTCACATCTTTCATTGTGGGGAGAGGGTTGGGTTCACCTGACCAGGGTTATCACAGAATCACAGAATGCTCTGGGTTGGAGGGGGCCTTAAGGATCATCTCATTCCAACCCCCCCACAGTGGGCAGGGACACCTTCCACTGGAGCAGGTTGCTCAGAGCTCCATCCAGCCTGGCCTTGAACACTTCCAGGGATGGCAGTGACACAAAGGGAAGCGTCTCCAAAAAACTTTCACTGTTTCAGAGGTGTAGAGGTTGATTTATAGGTGAAAAAGCCCTGAGGTGGGGGTCTGTCATCACAGATGTCCCAGGTGAGGAGCAGAGATGTGCAGAGTTCCCCACTCAGGGTAAGGATGCCCCAGGGCACATCATGCACTGGCCACGGGGATCCTCAGGGTGGCCAGAACTTCCCTTTCACCCACAGCAGCCACTCCTCTCCTTTTTGGGTTGCCATGCAGGCAGTTTGATACAAACCAGCTTCCTGGGAGCGTGCTGGGGGTCAGCAACCCACTGGCAATGATGCCATGGTGATGTTTTGCCTTTTATTTCATACCCCTTTTATACCTTTTTACAACTTCTGTATTCTTAGTGCTTTTTGCCTACATTCTTGGCCTTGTTTGTTAAGCTGGGAGACGCAACATTTTAGAGGTTTTGTAGTTAGGGATCAGAAAGCCCCAGACACCAAGGTCCTCTCCAGAGCACATTTTGTAAACTGAGCTAGAACCATCCAGGAGAAGGGTCCTTGGGGAGGGGAGCTCATTTGAGCCTCTCATTGGGGAATTTTTGATAGATATGCTAAGTAGTAAAACCTATAATGTTGTACCCGATCTTTTGGGCTGTGCATTGTGGGTGCATTCAACCTGGGTGTGGTGCACCTAAGTATCCTTAAAATAAATACTGAGGTAAAATCCCTTTTTCCCTTCCAACCGTGTTTGATTCTTGATTTTAAGACCAGGAAAAGGCATCAGGAGCATCTGCTGGGATGAGCAGGCAGCTGCGTGGAAAATTCAGGGTGGAGATCAAGCCCTGTTGTCCCAGGGCAGGTCTCCTTCAAGGGGTACGGAGAGGAGGTCAAGGTGTTTGGTGATTTTTACAGAATTATTACTGGGAGCTGGGTGACATTTCCCTTCCCCTGCTAAGTTCAGAGAGTAATCGTTATGCTGCTTGTTTGGGCTTTTTGCAGTCCTGCTGTCTGGGGACCTCATTTGCGTAATTTTTTCGGGTCCTGGCTAATAATGACGTCGTGTAAAACCAATTCATTCTGCTGGACTGAGAGTGGGCTTCGTTGTCATGGTAACTTTTGATTCGGAGGCTTGCAGGAAAGAGACAGGTAAGTGCTTGAAATTGCCATATTTCAGCATGGTTTCAAATGCCTTGGACGTCCGAGGCCCACTTTCCATAAATGAAATCTCAAGCCTTGTTGAAGTACTTTGTAAACAAAATTCATTTATTGCCTGAAGAAAACGGAGGGGAGTTTAGCTGCAGAAAAATACTTTTAGAAAAAATTAAGGTTTCATGAAGCACTCTACAAAACAATGGGAGCATTATGGGAGTTAAACACAAGCAGAATGTGCTAATGCTGCTTTGTTCCCCAAAACCCAGCCCTGGAGAGAAGTGATCCTTTCCCTGTGAGGAGACAAAGTCCAGAGGCTCTCAGGACTGGTCCAATAAGGCAACTTTTGTGCTGAGGGTGGGTAATGAAGAGGGACAAAAGCAGCTCTGATGGGAGCAATTTCTAATTAGTTTCAAATGCATCCCCCACAAGTGTGCTGTGTTCTACCTAGTTTGAATCAATGAGCCTCTCTGTTCCCAAAATTTGGGTCAATGTGTACTATATTAGTCAAAATACTCTGGAAGCCGAGATATTCATTCAGAGCTGGATATCAACATGCTTGTTTGGAGCTGTGATTATGAGTGCTTGTGGCTTCTCTGGAAATCAAACGGGGATGATGATCCCCTCTGGATACAAGTTAGGCTGAACTGGGGCTGTGGGGGGATATTTCCAAGCTAGGAAGCCCTGGGCTTCTGAAGAAAGATTCCCAGTTTGGAGAGGCTGTGTAAAAGCAGCAAAAGCTGTGCAGAGCTGATTTCCTTTCCGAGTGAAAGTCAGCCTGGACCCAAAGGCATCCCGCAAAAGGCAACGCTCAGCATTTGGCATCTGGATCCAGCCAGCGCTCTGGGGTTGGAGCCTTTGATTCTGTAGCCCCCCAAAATGTTTTCCAAGGGGACACCCGAGGTCTGTGAGTGCAGTTGTTCAGCCAGTGAGGGTGTGAAAGGAGATCCTGCTGCATTGCTGCTCCCAGGAGCTGGGCTGCAGCCTTTATCCAAACCCTCTTCAGCATAACTTCAACATTCCCCTGAAGTGCTGTGTCTCTTCCTTTGCTTGGAACAGCGTGGCCACTTGGGGGAACTTCCCTCCAAAGCTAAAGCAATCCCCTGGCACCTAAACCCTTGCACAGAAAATGTCATTTCCTTTAAGGCAGCTGGTAAAAAAAAACTGTTTAAGCTCTGTTTAAGCTCAGCTGCAACTGGTGGTTTGGGGAGGGAGGGAGGGAGGGAAGGAGGGGGATAATGAGAGGAAATTAAGTGCTCAAGGCCAGTTTGGATAGAGCTTGGAGCAACCTGGTGTGGTGGAAGGTGGTCCTGATGGAACGAGATGGTCCCTAAGGTCCCTCCCAACCCAAACCATTCTGAGGCTGCAGAAATCCCCAGCCCAGGTGCCCCACAGGAGCAGAGGCACCCGGTGGAGAATATTTAGGACATTTAGAGTATTTAGGACCCCTCAAGCAGAGTGGTTTCTGGGAGGGGATTGCTGCTGGTGCAGGGACTGGCAGAGCTGGAATTGTTCTGGGCGGGTTCAGGATCCTGCTCCAGCCCCATGGATGTTCAAAACCTTTCCTGGGAATGTGAGAGAGATTCCCCCAGCAGGATGGAGGGTGGTGCTGAGGAGGGAGCTCGGGGGGGCTGCAACCCCAGGGGAGAGCAGCAAACTGGGTCTGTGCTTCTTGGGCTCACAAGGAGCCTGTCCCTGGTGTTCAGAGGAAGTGCCTGAAATAGAAACGTTTTGGAGATAGCGAGAAAGGAGGGTTTTTGAATGACTCCAACCCTTCTCCATGTGATTTGCTCAAACCTTCAGAGCAGTTGTTGCTTCTTTTGGTGGCAGAAGCTATTCAGGGAATTCGAACTGAATTTTTGCACCACTTTAGGTGCCCAGGAATTGCATTTGTTTAAAGGAAATAAGTCATTTGCTGAAAACATATCGTCCTTCTATGCAAAGGAGAAAAGGCAGGTGTTCCTAAAATTAACCCAAAGTCAGTGCAAGCGTTTCCTGGGCTCCCAGTCTGCAGGCAGAGCAGAGCTGCTAAACTGGGAGAGCCCAAAGCCTTATCTGAAGAGTGTCTGATGTCTGATAGCACTCAAGCAGCAGATGCTTCCTGTGATCCTGGGCTCCCTGTCATGCATCTCCCAGATCCTGGCCAGACTCCTCTCCCAGCCCCCATGATCTGAGGAGCAGGGATTTGCCTGCAGAAGCCACATCCTTGTGTTTAATGATGCTCTCCTTCTGGGAGGGAGGCTGAGGGGGCCCCTCACTGCTCTCTGCAGCTTCCCGAGGAGGGGCAGCAGAGAGGGAGGAGCTGAGCTCCTCTCCTGGTACCCAGTGATGGGATGTGCTCCAAAGCTGCTCTAGGGGAGGTTCAGACTGGATATTAGGATGCATTTTTTTATAGAGAGGGTGATCAAACACTGGAATGGCCTTCCTGGAGAGCTGGTGGATGCCCCAAGCCTGCCAGTGTTTGAGAGGTGTTTGGACAACACCTTTGATAATTTTTTTCCTTTTTGGTCAGCCCTGAAGTGATCATGGAGCTGGACTAAATGATCATTGTTGGTCCCTTTGAACTGAAAAACTCTGATTATAATAACTCTTCATGGGTTGTTCTATGATTTGGCCCAGCTCCTCCTTGAACTCATATCTGTGACCACAGAAAGGAGTGTCTTGTTTTAATTGTGATAGAAAACCCCCACTTTATTTAGGCTTGGGGGCTATGGTTTTCCCTTCCATTTGATGTTTCCTTGCATGTTTACATTAGAAGAGAAGTTAAACCCGTGGTCTCTGTCCATCCCGTGCCTGCCTCACACAATTATACATATATATAATACATATATAGATATAATATATACACATATAATATATAAAAATATATATAAATATAATATATAAAAATATATGAAAATTATATATATAATATATTATTTATATGAAATAATATATATTTTATATATAAATAATAGATATATTGTTTATATATATAAATAATAGATCTATGTATTTATATATTATTTTTTTTTATATATATATATGTGTGTGTGTGTGTAAAAAATGAATTTCATGCACTATTTTATAGAATCACAGAACGGTTTGGGTTGGAAGGGACTTGAAAAATCATCTAATTTCAACCCCCGTGGGCAGGGACATCTTCCATTGGACCACGTGTCATCCCAACTAAAATATCTCAGTCCTGGGGGCTGGGAGAGCCAAGGGCTCTGCACGGTGGCATCCCAGCCAAAATTCCCATAGCAGGAGCTGAGCTCACCTCTCCCCTGGCTCTGCCAGGCTGCAGAGTCACAACCTGTGACTTCCTCACCTCCTGGCAGGAGCTACAGCAGATCAGAGCCGGGTTTGGGAAGCTCTGTGTTTTGTAGGAGGCTGCTGAAAGGGACTTGGCACACGACAGGACGAGGTTTTTGTGACTGGGGGACAGATGAGAGCTCTGTGGGGGCAGCAGCAGTGCCTGGAGGTGCTGTCCCTCTGCCCTGACCCAGCTCCCCTGCTCTGCTGGGGCTGCTGCTGATGCTGTCAGGGCTCTGATGAGGCTTTTCCCCTCCTCTCTTTGCCCTTGCTCAGCTCAGCCAGGGCACTCCAAGCTCAGGCTGAAGGACTTGCATTGTCCTGCTCCCGACTGCTGCCTGCCAGTCATGCCCAGCTCCCATGCAGGGGGTTCTAAAGATGTAGATAAATATTTCCTGAGAGCAGAGTTCACTTTATTAGTGATCAGCACTGCTTTTCGGGGACAAAACATGGATTTAGAGCTTAATCGCCGGCTCCTGCTGCGCTGCAAGCTCTGTCTAAAACCTTTGTGGGCATCAAGGCCAGTTTGGAGTTTCAAAGTTAAACAATCCCTCTCTCCCCTGCAAGTGAGCACCGGGAGGATTAGAGAATCAAAGCCCCAGTTGTGAACATATTCTGGTTCTCAGGTGTCTCCCTGCCTCGAACCTGTTTGTGTGGCATGACTCCAAATCTTCCCAGCTTATTTCCTGTGCTCAAGGCTGGAGCTGGCCAGGGAAAATCAGAACAATCACAACCCTCCCGATGCATGAATATGTTGTAAACAAAAGGGACAGTGGATTTTAGCATAAATAAATACTAATTTGGGGTGGGTTTTTTTTGGAAGCTTTTCATTTATTTGCCATCTGCGATTCTTCTGATTAAAAAATCATCCCGTCATCTGATCCAAGACAGCAGAGGTCTGGCTGGGGCTTGGCTGGCTCACTCTGTGGCACAGAGATCACTCTGGAGGCAGATGAACCCCATGGTTAATTTGTGCCCGACAGGCTGAAAATGGCTCGTCAAAAGTATCAGGCAAAGAGCTAAAAATTCAACAGGGAGAATTCAACAAACACAGTCAGACCCCAGAGCAGGGTTCATGCCTCCTTTACAAGTGGGGGCTCAGATCAGCAAAGCCCTTGCTGGGAATTGCACTTTCCTGGCCTTGCCTGAAGTTCTGGAAATCTCCTCCAAACACAATAATTTGATGATGGAGAGAGAGAGAGAGAGAGAGAGAGAAAACACAAAAGGTAACCAGCGCAGCAAATGTGCAAGGAAGAAAAAAATCAGTGGACAAAAGGCTTTGCTCTGCCAGCAGTCAAACCATTCAGGCAGCCACAATAGCTGCTCCCTCCTCGCCCTGTGCACCCCAGCCCTGGGCATTTGTGGTTATTATCTCGCCTGGAGCAGGTTGGTGTTGACCAACAAAACCCCATGGAGCTGTGATTTTCTGTGTGTGAATGGGCAAAGGGGAGCTGCCACCTGCCCCTCGGTGCCTGCTTCTCTTACTGTCCTTGCTCTGCTTTATTCCCGTGGAACAAAGGCCTGGGTGGTGGCAGGAGATGAAATTAAGTGTTTGGAAAACTATTAGAACAATTAGGCACTGATTGTGCAGGGTGAGAGCTGAGGGCTCACTCCTTCGAGGGCTGGAGGGCTCTGGGTTTCGGGGAGCTTTGGCTGGCGATGCCACAGGTCCTCAGGAGAGGAAGGAGAGAAAAGCAGGAAGCCAGGAGAGGCGGTGGCTGCACCATCAGCTGTCCTGTGACTGCCTGCCCCATCAGGGAACCTGACAGCAAAGGCTTTTTTGGCTCCACTTCTCCATCCTGAGCCTGCCATGGGGAGCAAATCCCAGCCCTGCCAAGGGAGAGGGAGCAGTGAGAGCCTGGGAAGCAAACAGGCAAGAGGACGAGGGTAACTCAGGAGAGGCTGGCTGAACCATGGAGGGTTCTGGAAAGGGAGGAGCTGTCCATGGACCTGCCCCATTCCTCAGCATCTCCTCTGGAAAGATGGGAAAAGAGGCACAGCAAGAACCTGGCTTTACCTAGTGTGGCCTCTTCTAAAATGTGCTGTTACTGTGCAGCTCTCCTGCCTTCTGCACTCGGGAAGGAGATTCCTGAGGAGGACAATGGCTGATGAGAGCAGTGCAGAGTTCCTTGGTGCTGAGGGCACACGGGGGAGATAAGGATTATTCCTTCCATTACACGGCTGGGGAGCTGAGCACTGAGAAATCCCCCGCAGGCTCCAATCAAGACAGTTCAGAGCTGCAAACAGCCCCAGACCACGATATTTCCCAATGGAAAATGCTGCTTCTGATGATGGGATGAGAGGCTGAAAATCTCTAGGGCACCTGGATGGCAAGAAATAGCAGCGTGGAGCGGGGCGACAGAAAAACCTGCAGAGCCAAGCCACTGTCATTAATTTAATGTTTATTAGATGTGCTGGGAGGCTGAGTGGTCCATAGGTTTCCCTTCTGTGCTACTGTTCCCAGAGCACTCTGTTCATTCTTTAGGCCAGGTTTGGAGAAAAGCTTTTACTTCCCCAAAATCAGATGTGGTGTCAATGTAAAATGAGATCATTACTTTCTAGCTGGCAGAGCGGTGTGAAACAATGGTGACACAAAAAATAGTAATCTCTACAAAAGCAAGGCCTGCTCTCGCCTGGCAGGTGTTATTTATTTTTTCCTAGCAGAGGGAACAAGAAACTGTAGCTGGAATCTCCAGTTGGCTTCCCAAGATACTGCTGTGACATTTTAATGATCTAATTCCCCTCAAAGGTGGCATTTTCACTTGTTCCCCTGACCTATCACTGTACATTCGCCGTGAAACAAACTATCTGCTATCAGCCCTGACATCTCAGGCTCAGAGGAAAAAAAGAAATAACCATCTGTGGGACCAGTGCAGTGAATGGACTCTTCCCCCTGTAAATCCTGGTGAGGCCACGGGTTCTGTGGGACCATGTCAGTGCCACCCAGCTTGGCAGAGGCTGTGCCTTGGGGTGCACCTGGGGCCCATTAAAACTCTGCTCCTGCGTGGCTGAAGTTGTTATTTGTGCTGTGAGAATCTTTTTTTCCTTTGTTTGGAGTGTTGTTTGAAGTGCTGTTCATGGTGGGCATGGCTTGGGTGAGGTGGCCTGCAGAGGATTGGGCTTCCAGGGTGCCCTGCCCCACAGCCAGGCTCCCCTTTCCACCCTCTGGAGAAAAACTGGTTCACACTGGTGTAAAATGCGTGCAATGAATAACACAACTACAGCGAAATAGTTTATGTAAAGCACTGATGTGGGAGAAGTTTCATAAGAGGTTTCATACCTCAAAAAGGCCTTTTGTCAAAAATAGAAGCATTTTCTGGAAGGGGGGAAAAAAAAATCAAGTTTCTTGCACAGCCTTCCTGTCGTGCTAGCGCTGCTCCTAGCTGCCATGGAGACCTCCTTTCCTGCCAGAGTGCAAGATGCTGCTCCAGCCCTTTTGTGAGCAGGACAGGGGACTCTCCTGTGGGGACTGACTGGGCTGGGGGCACCAGCAGCCACTCATGGGGGCAACTGGCCCTGTGGCACAGCCCACTGGGGCTGAGCTCTCTGCCTGCCAAGGGGGCACGAGCAGGGGCTGCTGAGTGAGTCCTGCCTGGTGGGAAGCAGCCCAGGGATGGGGTGAGCTGCAAGTGTCACCTGTGAGGGAGCACAGAGGGGAAAACTGGCTGGGGAAATTGTGTGGGGAAGCATCCGCCCCTGCCAGGAGACTGGGACAAGCTGATGCCTTTTCCTGGTCTTAGAATCAAGAACCAGATACGGTTGGAAGGGAAAAAGGGGCTTTACCTCAGTATTTATTTTAAGGATGCTTAGGTGCACCACACTCAGGTCGAATGCACCTCAATGCACCCCGCAATGCACACCCCAAAAGATCGGGTAAAACATTATAGGTTTTACTAATTAGCAGATCTATCAAAGATTCCCCAATGAGAGGCTCGAGTGAGCCTCCCTCTCCGAGGGACCTTCCCCTGGATGGTTCTATCTCAGTTTACAAAATGTGCTCTGGAGAGGACCTTGGTGTCTGGGGCTTTTTGATCCCTAACTCCAAAGCTTCTCTAAATGTTTCGTCTCCTATCTTAACAAAATAAGTCTAAGAATGCAGGCTAAAAACCACTAAGAATACAAAAAAGCTATAAAAAGGTATATAAAAGGGGCATGAAAGAAAAAGCAAAAAACCATCATGGCATCAAAACCACAGCACTCAGTGCAGGTGCTGCTCAACCTGCACCTTCCTTCCTCTGGCCAGGAAACAGGGACACAGCAAAACCCCAAAGAGGTGAGGAACCGACGATCCTGCTTCAGAGGGGCAGAGCAGCTCCGGGGACAGGAATCCAGGCAGGGAAACCAGGCCATGGAAGTCAATGCAAATGACTTTGATCACAGAGTTTCAAGCCCATTTGCTCTGTAGGAAGCACGGCTGTCAGCAGGGAGAGGCAGTGAGAGGGGTGGGATCTCACAGCTTGCGAGATGAAATGAAGAATGTGGCAGATGCTTTTTTTTTTTTTTTTATCCTCCCCTAGCTTCAGAGGGCCCTTAGCATCACTTTAGGGACCCAAAGGGGGCTGATTTCAACCTCCAGCTCCCTGTCCCTGCTTCTCTGTCAAGTTAAGGGGCAGTGTTGGTGTTGCTTCTGCAGGGCAATGGGGCCAGGGAGGGATGGATTCCAGATGGGACTGGGCATGGAGCAGCTGCTTTTGGGGTAGGCTTGGAGCACAGGAAACCCCAAGAATGCCCTCAGAGGTGCCCGGTGGAGCAGCAGAGCCCCTCCATGAGCCACAGGCAGCAGCAAGGGAAGGGAGAGTGGTACCTGCACAGGGCTCTGCGCCCGCCCTGGGGAGCGCTCCGATGAGGAAAAGCTCCAGTTATGTCACTCATCATTTCTAGGCATTTTTAAAAAGAAATCCCTCTGGGGCAGAGGCTCTGTTTTCATTCAGAGCTGCACATGATGGGATGTGTGCCTTTGCTCCAGTTTCTGAGTGCCACTGTTGTTGTAGGTTAATTATCATTAGTAATTAATCATCACCACTCACAGAAAGGCTTTTCCCTGCTGGTCAGGAGTCACACAGAGCATTAACAGCTTTTTTTCCCCTCCTGCAAACACAGCTCCAGTTTGATTCAGGGACTCTTCTGGCCTTGGCAGCTGCCTAGGAGCTTCACAGCCCCTTGGAAGGTGGTTGTGGGGAGCCTGGGTTGTTGTCCTGCCTGGTAACTTTTTCTTTTTTAATGTCATTTAAATATGGGAAGCTAAAATCTCTCCGTGAGAAGTGTTGCACAGACTCTCCTGGACTAAGTCTCAGTGACTTTTTTCCTTCTTTTAATAAGTTTCTGATGCAGTGAAACAGCTGAAAAAAAAAAAAAAATTAAAATCTGATGATGCATCCAGTGGCAACACATCAGTTTTCAAAGACGTAGCTGAAAAAAACCCAAGTAACTGCAGCTACTGCTTTCGCCAGAGCTGACAAATAAAACCAAGATAAAGCCAAGAGGAGCAAGGTGGCATCAGGATGTTTCTGTGAGGGAAGGAGGGACCCCAGGAGACCCAGTGCCCTCCTTGTCACGCAGCCATGGGCACAGCCATGAGCTGTCTCCCCTGGCAGAGGGATGTCAGCAGTGCTGCCACTTCCAGCAGCAGCCTCTCCACAGCGCTCTGGGGCTGATTCCTTCTCTCCCTCACAGATCCAGCCACCAAGATCCTAAAACGGGTCAGGCATATGGGATCGTGGCATGAGCAAATTCCGCTGGCTCGAGCTCAAATTTATAAGGAGCTCAGTTGCCTTTTTATCTTTTTTTTTTTTTTTTTTACCACCCCCCCACTCCCTCCCAACTCCAACCAAATCCCAAACATAAATTATGGCAACCAGGCGCTTCCTGGTGCCTGCAGCTGCTCAGCAAAATTGACTTTTCCGTCAGCGCTGCCGCTCGGAGCACAAACCTGGCAGCTGAGCACCGGACCCAGTTGGAGCCCTGCTTTTCCCATTCAACAAAAGTTCAGCCAACTCGGAGCATTTCAGACTCAGCGAATTATTTTCTGACAAAACCGTGGGTTTATTGGGAAATTTCCGGCTGGCTCTAATTGGGACAGCTGTTAAGGCGGCAGTTTTCACAAGAACTGAGAGTCGCTTTCAGATGAGCACAGCTCTTAAAACGGCTGCTGCTTTGATAGCTGCTCGTTGCCTTTCTTGTCTGATTATTGGGCTTAGTATCTCCCTGCAAGCTTAATAAAAAAAAAAAAAAAAAAAAAAATCCACTTTGCCTGTCTCATCTTTCTCTTCTCTTCACCCAATATTATCTCCTGCCCCTCCTCCTGCTTCAAGGAGACTCTGTCAGTTTGAATTTGACCCTAAACCTGAGCTTTGCAAAAAATTAATGTGTAGAGCATTTCAGATTAAGAGAATTTCTCTGTCTCTTTTTCTTTTTTAGCCCACCCAGGGTCCACAAACATTGTCAAAGTAAACATTTGCCTTCTTGCTTTAACATGGGAGATCCTGCCAAAAAAATTAACGGGGCCTATCTCCACAAAGGGAGAAAACTCATCTCCTTCTGATAGGGGATCGCTGGCTTCCTGTAATGACTTTGTTTTTAATTTAATTGTTTTTCTTTCCTAATCTCACATACATTTTTGCCATTTAGCAAGGAAGTTGGATAAAGCATATGAAGGTTCCTAAAGAGCTAATTCAGTCCCAGAGTCTATGAGCTGGAAATTTTCTGTCCTTAGGGAGCTGTAAGGGCTTGACGAAAGCCCTTGATAAAACAAAATTGAATCTTGCTCTGATCTGCTGGGAATTCCCACCAAACCCACCTTGCTCCCCACATGGCAATGGGAAGACCTGGAAGCCCCAGGTATGTCCTGCAATACACACTGCAGACAGGAAAATTGCTTTGGAGCAAAGTGAGGAATGGATTAAATTTGGTTCATATTGAATCAATTTTTTTTTTTTTTTTAATATGGCTTTCCAGTGAAAGAGGAAAAATGAAAAAAATTCATCTTGTCATTTCAGTATGTTGTTCAAACCAAAACAGTGGTTCTTTTTCCCCTCTTTTATTTAAAGAAACTCAGGTTTTAAATGAACAATGGTGTGCTGAAGTGGAAGAACTTGAAACATTTAATTTAGAACACGGATCGATGAAACATTTTGGCATTCTTAAGCAAAACATTTTATTTCAAAGCAGGTTGAAATAAAGTGCTTTGATTGCAGCTGTTTTTGCTTGGATTGTGGTTTTGTTTGTTTTTCTTCTCATTTAAACTAATTGCCAAATTCTGCCTATATTTGCCAATTAATTTGCTGCCTCGGGACTCTGTTGAGCACCAGATTTGCGCTTCGTTTGAAATGAAAAATCTTTCCTCGTACATCATGTGAGTACGAGGAGCTGATGAAGGTCCCCTGATTTCTGTTTTGGTTTTTTTTTCTGGTTGTGCTTCCTGCCATTCCCCTGGGCAGTTCTGCTGCTGTTTCATAGCCAGGCTGCTGGGAAAACACGCGATGCCAGTGCCAATGGCAGTGCCAGTGCCATGCCAGTGCCGTGCCATCCCTCTGGGCTCTGTGCTGCTGCCTCACAGCCCCTTGCCACCAGGAAAGGTGCCCAGGCCCTTCTGCAGTCCCCATGGAGCTCCTGCCGTGCCTCCAGCTGCCAACCACAGCCCCAGCCCTGGGTGGCAGAGGGAAGGAATTCAAATCAAGAGGAGCCAAGTTGCTATTTAGAGCTGGAGGTTGCTCCTTCATCAGATTACGCCAGTTTTAAGTAGGTCAGGCGGGAGACCCGAGATATCCGAGTCCCCTTCAAAGGCATCCGTCCGTCACTTATTATTCCAGGCATTTCCCTTTCACTCTGCCTTCCCTCCACAGCCCCTTTGTCGCTGCTGCTGGGCTGTGCTGGCTCTCGCTGTCCTTCCCAACACTTGCTCCTTTCATTGCCTTCCCCACTCCTCCTCCCTCCTGGCTCTGGTACAGCCCTGAGGACAGCGGAGGCCTCAGCTGTGTCCCCAAGCCGAGGGGTGCTCAAGGCCACTGCTTTGGCCAGGGGGGAGGCTGCTGGTGTGGGGTGCTCCCCACAGCACCATGTCCTCTCCCACAGCTGGGTTTTTAACCTGGACGCACGTGGGGTCAGGGAAAAGCCAGCAACGACAGCGATAAAAACACCCGAAACGCAAAAAAATTCCTCAAACCTCCCTGTTTAACCCTATTGTAGGGAAATAATTTCCTGCCCTGACCAGCCTGAGAGCACTTCCCTGCTCCCCCCGGCAGCCCTGGCACTCAGGCACCCATTCCAGCCGGTTTCCCCTGCAATCAATCCTAATAACAAAGGTTCTGGGCACATCCAGGGCTCTTCCCGCACGTTCCTGGGCTGCCACACAAACAAAGGCGCTCATGGGGTGCTGTCACAGGGCTCTGGGATGCAGCAGCCTGTCACCTTCATTACCCACAAAGGCTGAAATCCCCCTCCTTCAGCCCGGGCAGGTCTGACAGGGGCGAGGGGATCGCGGTGGAGCAGCCCCTGAGGCTGCTCCTCCAGCAAGCACTTCACAACGCATTAAGTTGTGTTTTCCCAGCTGACTGGGGTTATTTGAGTGCTCATAATTACAGATTTTGCGGGGTGGTGGCAGGGACCTGGCACCTGGGAGAAGAAAGGCTCGGCTGATGATGGGCAGCTCAGCAGTGCCCTGTGTCACCCAGCCCAGCCTCCCAGTGGGTCCAGCACAGGCTGTGCTGGGGCTAGAGATGGTCCAGACCCTCCTGTCGGTCACCCTAACATATTCACCAGCCAAAATCCCCATCAAGTCATCCCCAATTGGAGTTTTTTGAGCTATATTCTTTGCTCACTCCCAGTCTATTACGTTTTTCAAGTCTCCGTGGATTTTTTTTTTTTTTTTTTTTTTTTTAACTCAAGGCCTCCTTCAAGCTGATCACAAGGGAACGCTGAGTGCTTGTTTTTTAATATTCTGACAGGTGCTATTTTGCTATTTGCTTGTGATGATTCAGGACATTTGCATGTCTTTGTCCTTAATTAAAAAGCACTTCACCCTTGCTGCAGGGGTATGGAAGATTTCTCTTGATCTGTTCATTTTGGGGGACTTTTAATCAACCCATCCACTCTGTAGATGCGGGTGCCTTTCTGAGAGGGGGGTGAAGCAGCGTGGGTGTAATTAAGGCTTACCCTTTATTTTTTTTTTGGGGCGGGGGGAGAGAGGAGGGTGAATTTTACTGCAGTTGAAAGGCATTTTCCAACAGCCTCCTAGAAGACAGGAGTCCCCTGTCCACCAAGCACATGGGCAATGACAAAGGCAAAATTTGCTGCAAAGGCTGGAGCTGGCAGAGCTGCCTGGGGAGTCAGCGCTCTGCCTCTCTGACAGAGGCTCTGGCCAAGAGCCTGCAGACAGACTGTCCCCCAGCCTGCAGGACCTCCTTCAGACCCCACCCTGCTTGCACAGACAGGATCTGGCTCGGTTCATCTCCATCTCTGCAGTGCAAACCCCTCCTGCAGACCCCCAGGGCTGGGCACGTCCCTCCGCAGCGTGTGGGACAGAGGGGTGTGTGCCCTGTTTTCTGCATTTGGAGCATGCCATGGATGATCCTCGGTCTCCTCCAAAGCCCAGCATTTTTTTTGCAAGGAGAAAAGGCAGCACCTTTCCCAGCAGGGCCTTTCTAAATGGCAGCACGTGTTGCCTTGGGCTGTTAGGGAGGCTAAAAGTGAGTTTGGAGGAAGGGATTCAGCAGCAGCAGCTCGGCCAGCAGTGACAAGTGCAGAGTCTGAAAGCAGCTCCCGCTGTAGGAACCCCCCAGGCCTTAGGGGAGGACACGAGGACAGAGGAGACCCCTCCATGGATGTCCCTATTTTGGGGATGGGAGGTGCTGGCATGGGACATCAGGGATGCTGCAAGGCAATGGGATGCCGAGGGGTGAGGCAGCCCCAGGCAGGGTGGCAGGAGCAAGGTGCTGCTCTGCCCTGGCTCCTTGCCCTGATGATGGCACCTAGGTAGAGGCCATCAGCCCGAGGAAACTCCTTCCATCCCCCCAGTACAGGTTATTTCCTTGCAGGTGTTCCCACCTGGCTGGATCTCCCTCACAGCTGGGGCAGTGGGAAGGATCTGCAGATGCACCCAGGAAAAAGCACCCAGCCCCTCCTGTGCTGCGGCTCTGTCCAGCCCTCATCCCCGTGGGGAAATGGGAACCTTGGGGACCTGACCCTGCCAGGCAGCAGAGACCTCAGGGGTGGGGCCCAAGGGAAAGGGGTCAAGCCCTGTGTGCTGAGATCCCAAACCAGCTCTCTGACATTCCAGCCTTAACACTTCTGTCTCCTCCTAGAAAATACCAGACTGAAAAACAACTCCAGCAATGCTCAGTGTTTATCTGTTCTGCTTTTCCAGGCTGGGGAGCACAGGCTCGTGGGAACCTTTGAAGATTATTTCTCTTCAGTTTTCTGAAGAGACTTCAGCCTCCTCTTGAATCTCTTTATTTTGCCTCCTTTCAACGCATCGGCCCGATTTCTCTGAGACTTAACAGCAATGAACAAGATTAAGATTGGAGCTTAGAGAGTATTAGGAGACGATCTCTCCTTCCCTGACGTGCTGGCAATTGCCAGATCCTAGTGCCAGCATCCCTCTCCTGGAGAGGCGCTCCGCGTGCAGGCATTTCTGCTCCGATGGCTCCGGGAGCGCAGGAGCTGCAGGGCAGCTCGCAGTGTCTGCTCCTCTGCACTTCAGCTGCCACTGATGGCTTTCGGCAGAGGGGCTGGGACAGGGGGGGAAAATCCAGAGGGGGCAGGGAAGGTGGGTGCTGGACACAGCAGCACTGACTGTTGGTGGATGGGGTCTGGATTTCCACGCGAGGAGGTGTGAAAGTGAAATCCCGGGGCAGGGGTACCTGGTGAGGCTCGCCGTGCCCAGCAGCCCTGTACAGCAGAGGGTTGATCTAGGTCAGTGTTTCACGGGGGATCCTAGAGCAGAGGAACAGAGCAGTGCTGGCATTTCTCCACAAACTCCTGCGAGCACGGGCTGAGGAGCAGCGCGGACGTGGTGTGGGGGGACAGGGTGCAAATGGCAGTGCCAGCAGTGGAGAGCAGCTGGGTGGGGTCTGGGTTGGGGAGCAGCTCTGCTCTGCCACGGACTCAGGGTGGGAGTGGGACAACACCCTGATGGCAGGAGCATGGCGGGCTCTCGGGGCTGCTGTGGGGTTCAGCTGTGCTGCTGTGTCCCACCTGGGCCAAGAGGGCGTGGAAGGAGAGGCAATACCCTTGATTCCCCCATCTGGCAGTGGATAACAGCACATGCTCCCTTCCCTCTGGATGAATGATGCTTTGGGGCAGGGGTACAAGAGGATCCTCCAAGCTGCTCCAGGGAAGGAGCAGGCACTGCCCCTGCCCTGAGCTGGCTGTGCTGGGGGGCTCACACGCTTTGGGGTGGGCAAAGTGCCTCTCGGGGTCTGCCAAGCCTGTTCTCAGCTGGCCACCTCCCTGCTGAGCTCCTGCAGCTGCAGCCCTGTTGGGGTGGCACCCAGGGCCACCGTGCCACAGTCCCAAGCACTGCCTCCCTAAAAAACAACCAACAACAGCCCCTCCACAATGTGTCCCTCGAGTCCAGGCACTTGAGAGAGAGAGGGGCATTTCCCTCTTTGGCACGGGAGCTTCATGAGGGAGGAAATTAAAGAGGCCCTGAAAATGTCTAACAGCTCCCAAGAAGGAAAGAGGCGTGAAAAACTGGGCTTGCTGCAGGCATCTGTCACAGAGCTTCAGAGTCAGTCCCATCACAGACAGCACAAAAGAGCTCCTGGGACCCCAGATCAGGCAGCACCTGCAACAGGAGGGGCTGTGCTCTGCCTCAGCTCGGCGAGGAAAGCTCCTTTCCCTGTTTTCTCCGGTTGTCAACAGCCCTGCATTATCCTCGGGCTGACAAAATGTCAAACTGGCAGGCAGAGCACAGAGCCGGGGCGAGGGGAGAGCGGAGTGCAGGGCTCGGATCGGCGGCGGGAGAGGGCTGTAATTGAACATCCACACTCGGACACAGATGAGCGGCTCCCATTATTTACTGGTGTATAAACATTCCCGAGCCAGTGTAGAGAGGAGGCATTGAAATCCCCGCGCCCCTGGGCAGGAATGCCTAGGGGTATCGACAATAAAAGGCAAGTGTGCCTGCCTGTCTCCTTTTCTTAAATCCTGCGGGGTCAGCAGGTGCTGATGTGGCCTCAGCCGGGCCCTCAGGGCTGCAGCAGGGGAAGGGCCAGGCAGAGTCACTGCTGGCCACGGGGTTTGGATGGTCAGCACCACCTTCCACGTGTTGGCTCTGCTCTGAATCCCAGCCTGCCCTCTGGAGAGCCCCAAGTTCCTCCCAGCTGTTGAGCAGCCCTGGCAGAATTCACTGTGCCAAACACAGTTTGCATCCCAATGACAGTTTTTTGTTGGATCCATGACTTTCCTGGCTCCTTTTCCCCTTCCCTGAACCATCGTGGCATGGGGTGACAAGGAGCTGTGTACCTCCATCCAGAAGCAGCCACATTTCTACAGCTGTTCCTGTTCCTGCAGCTGCACATCCCCAAAGTTTGTGTCAGCAGTTGTGCAGTATTTAAAATAAGGATGGGAGTTATTCTGGAGTCTGAACTACCAGCTCATGGCCCTGTGCTGGATGCAGGACACTGGATGTATGGATGGCCTAGCTGCAAATTCCACTTGAAGAAAGTATTGAAACACCTGGTGCTCAATTTGCTGAGATTTCCCCCCTTTTTTGTCAAATGCTGCCAGTTCTCTTCCCCTTCCCAACCTTTCCCATGTCCATTTTCTCTTTTTACATCTCAGTGCCTGGGAGAAATGTAACATGTTCAGCCCTGGGCTGGGGAAGGCTTCAGAAAAGCAGAGCCATAAAAGCACAGGAAATGGCACCTTTTCCATCCCCAGGGTGAGAGCAAGAACTCTTCTGACACATGGGATCAGATCACCTAGCATTTGGAGATCTCTTTCCACTAAGAAACTAATTCTGAAGAGGGGCTGCCTGCAATGGAAGGAAAGCAGAGACTCCTTCGGGCCTGACGCAGCAGCAGAGGATGAAGGTAAAGTTCTCGCTCCCGTCAACGCTCTCGTCACCCCCGGGACAGCTTGCACCAGCTCCTGCTACGGCCTGGGCTGTCCTCCCACACCCTTCACTCTCCTTGGAAAATATTCACGTCACATTTGTTCAGGCTCCAAACACATTTTTTTAATCTGTCAGCACTGCAAGTTCACTCCAGCACCTCAAAACCAAACTGTGCCCTGTCTGCTTCATCTATCATTGCTGTCCATAAAGGTGGGAAGGCAGAGCCCAGCTGAAGCTGTTATTGATGTCATGTGAGCTCAGATACAGCATCTGCTGCTGTGCCTGGTGAGCCTGAAAGAGACAAAACCTGGGTTATGTTGAACAAATGCCCTGGTAGAGTAAACAAATGTTTCTACTGTGCAGGACATGCCCCAAGTCAAAGAAGCTTTACAGAGGGTTTTTCATCCCCCGAGTTTTGCAAAGGGACCCCGTAGGCAGCTTCTCCTCAGCTGTCCCTCCCCACTCTCACCCAGGTCTGTCAGTGCTCATCCTCAGGGGTGCTGCTGCAGGGCAGTGCCCAGCCCCTGCCTCCTGCCTGGCCACAGGGCCCTGGCCACGGGGAGAGGGCTTGGCCTGGCCCTGCGCTGCTCCCAGGGGATGCTCTGGCTCGGTGACAGCTCGAGGACCAGTGCATCACCAGGAGGACAGAGAGCATCAAGGACAGCGGCTCTAACTGTGCTCTGTCCTCAGCCTTGTGACGTGGAGAGTGAGGGAGGAGGGGAAGGCAGGTTCACCTCCACGCAGCCCTTCAGAGCAGTCTGCGGCATGGCCCTGGCACTGCTGCCTGCCAACGCCCTGGCAGCTCCTTGTCCTGGAGTGCCCAGCTCTGCCAGCAGTGCTCCCAAACCTGACCTGTCCCTGCAGAGCCCCGGTGGGATCTGTCTCTGCCTGGGGTCCTCCGGTCCTGCTGCAGGAATTCCTCCACCCTTGAGAGAGACGTATCTGTCTGAGGGAGATTGTGCAAATGCCAAGAGCCTGAGCTTTCTTAGAAATGAGCTCCTGAACACCTTGGGATAATAATTTTCTCCACTTGTATCAGTTTTCCCTCTGATGCAGCCTGGAAGAAGAGCAGTCTCCTGAGGCAAGGCCCTTTGCACAGGCAAGAGGCAGCAGAGCTTTGCCTCCTGCCTTCCCCCCTGCTCCAGCCTGAGCCACAAACGCACCCCAGTGCAGGAGCAGGCACTACACACCCTGAGAAGGGGTTCTGAGAGAGCACAGAGGGGTTTGGGAAGGGCTGCTGATGTGCCCAAGGTGCCTCCAAGAGCACTGATGTCCTTGCAAGGCTTGGGATCCATGGGCCAGAGCTGGAATTGTCTCCTTGCCTCCCAGAGCTAAATCCTGCAGTGAGGACTGCACAACCAAACCCTCATTGGCTGTGGCAGCTTGGCCCCCCAGGCTCTGGGCTCATGAGGACTCTGTAAATAATAGGTTTTATTAGTTTGCCGGTTAAACTGAAATACCAGAAGGGATAAAAAACATCTTGAATAAAACATTGCCTCTCCTGTTTAAGTTTCGAATCCCATGACAGTAGACCTCAAAACAAATGTCTCTTCAAAGTGGAAAATAGGGCCTGCTTCCTCCCAAAACACAAGTGCAGGACATGTTGTCCATCTCAGCATTGGGACTGAGGGTGGTTTTCCTGGTCAGAACCATTCACGGTGAATTTGAAATGAGTTTTTCTCCAGCCGAGCCTGTGCTGCTGATAAATAAGGTGTTTGCTTGAAAAGCAGTGCCCTGGCTCTCCAACTCCATCAACAGGCTTCATTCTTATCCTTGGTTCAAGGGAAAGGCTCAGCAGCAGTCACAAAATGAAACCTCTGCAAATGAAGAAGACCAGAGAGGAGAGCTGCTTGGAAGCTCCTGCTGCATAAAACTGCCTGGGAGGTGCCCCCAGAGCAGCATCATGAGGGGATGCTGTGATTCCCTAACATTTCCCAGTCCATCTCCACAGCTCCAAGCACAGCCCTCCCCAGATCTCTTCAGTTCTCAGGCAGCAGAACGGGGGAGTCCAAAGAAATCAGTCCTGTGAATTTCCCACTTCACATCCTGCGTCTTGAGGGGGAGCTGAGAGCTCATGTATGAACCCCTGGATTTTCTGTGGTCTGCTCATGACCAGAATCCTTGACAGCTACATCTTCCCTGCAGCTATTCTTGCATCTTTCCCAACTTCAGCTTCATCTGGATCCCCGAAGAACTTCTGGAACAATCCAGTGGCTTGCTTTGAAGCTTAAAGAGCTCTTTCCACCTTCACTGCTGCTTTGATATTCATTATTTACTCTTTTGACATGTGCTTCCTGTAAACTCTGCCATCCAGAGCTGGCTTCTTTGCATGAAGTGAAGGCAACATAATCTGCAGCTGCTTCATTCCAGGGAAATGCCATCTCGGAGCCCTGAAGCCTGGCTCTTGTGGCTTTGGGGCTGCTCAGATCTCACACTCAAGGGCTTAAGGTGATCATTGCAGCGATCAGCAAGGGAGAGAGCCTTGAAAAACCACCCAGGCATGCTGCTGTTACTGCCTGCTTGTGCTCCTGTGGCATCCCCACCACCACCGAGACTGCTCCTGGCTGTGGGGATGTGCCTGGGGAACAGGAATCCTGCCCTGAACAAATGAGGCAGAGGCACCAGCACTGCAGATGGAGAGCAGAGCTGTGACAGGCCCAGGAATGGGAGAGTCGACTCTCAGCACCAGGGATGGTCCCACTCCAGTCCAGAAGAGCTGGGTTTGCCATCAGTATTACCAGACCTCTGGGAGATGCAGGGCCAGGCCTCTCCGGGGAGCATCTCCTGAACCTCAGCCTGTAACTAGATGGCAAAGGACAATTATTGGCACCTCGGTGTAGATCTAACAAAGTTTATTCTGAGCAGCTCTCACCCAAAGCTCACCAAGAAGGAATCTGTCACTCCTGTTTGCCAGTGGGATGGCGGCAGAGTAAAGAAATGCCCGAGTGCAGCTTGGCAAACTGTGAAGGCAGAGAGCAGCAGGCTGGGAGCCCACAGCTCACCCGCGACCCCCAGCTCCTCCCCACGCACCCTCCCGGCTCTTTTTGCCAGACAGCAGCCCCAACAGGTGGGAAAGGACCCTCTCCCGGCTGCATCTCGCCGGCAGCTCAGCCCAGCGGGGCCTGACGCCTTGCGTAATTTAGCAATAATTACCCACTCTTTCTTTTTTTAGACAAACACCCCAACTGTTGTGCTTGGGAAGGGAAGAAAAAAAAGAAAAAAAAAAAAAAAAAAAAAAAGAGGCGAGTATTAAGAGAAATCAACCGCCTTATTACGCAGAGGGGGAGCGGGAGCTGCTCGCACCAGCTGACGATGCTCGCTCCCCGGCAGCGCGGCTCCGGCAGATGCGCGGGTGCCTCTCGGCGCGCCCCCCCGCCGGCGCTCAGCCCCGGGGGTGCGGGGGAGGCCGGCCCCTGCGCGGGGAGGTAGGAGCCGCTGCCAGCCCCTCCCCGCCGCCGACCGGAGCAGAGATGCCCAACTTTGCGGTGCGCTGCCGGCGGGGCCGCGCGGGCGGCGGCGGGGCCGGAGCGCGGAGCAGCGGGCACCGGGGGGGCCCCGTCGCCGCCCCCGGCCCGGCCCCGCGCTGAGCCCCGCCGGGAGGGCGCTCGGCCACCGCCACCGCCGCCCGGGGCCGCCGCTCGCCTCGCAGAGATGCCCGGGACGGTGCTGCTGCTCTGCCTGGCCCTCGGGCCGGTCCTGCGCGCCAGGTGAGCCCCACACCCCGCATCCCCCCCAGCCCACCGGGAGGACCCTCCCCGCCTCAGTTTACCCGTGCGGGCAATAGGAGGGGAGGGGGTTGGAGTGGCAGCGCCTCTCCCCACGCTCGCCGCCCCGGCTCCAGCGGGGTTTTGGCACCTCGGTGCCCCCCCGGTGTTCCTTCCAGCGGGTCCCGTCGCGGCAGCACCGAGTGCCTGCGTGTCCTCTGCGCCCCGGGGTCCCCGCTCGCATGCCGGGATGGAGAGCACATCCCGTTTTCCACCCTGCCATCACCCCGCTGGCTAATCCTGCCGGGGGCTGAGCCCCTTTCCGGGGGTGCCAGAGGGAGCTCGGCACCTCCGGGCAGCTCCATCCATCACCGGGGCATTTCCACGTGGAGTCGGGCTGCGTGGGAAGGAGCTTGCGTCCCTTTCCCTGCGCTCCATCCCCCTGGCCCCCCGAAGCCCCCGCAGGGCGCGCAGCCGGGCAGGGGGAGGGCACCGCGGCTCCTGCCCTGCTCCACAGGTTGGCCCCAGGTGGCGGCTCTGGGTGCCGGCGGCGAGCCCGGTGCCAGCCCGGTGCCAGCCCGGTGCCCCCAGCGCGCTGGGCGAGCAGGCGAGCGGAGGCAGGGCCGGGCAGGTGCCGGCTCTTTCCCAGGGCCAGCCGTTCGCAGCGCTTCTCTGTAAACAGCGATGAAAGGGCCCACGCACAAAGGGGTTTTAAGTTTCTCTTTTTTTTTTTTTCCCCCTAAATTTTTTTTTTTTTTTTTTTTTACAATTCCTAGCCCTGCTGATGAGTTTAATGGCTAGATGGGGAAAGAACATGTTGTCAGCAGATTGTTACCCCCAGGGCTTGGGGGAAGAGGGATTTTACTGGCTGAAGCTAATTGGCAGAATAAGCCGCCTTAAAGCCCATCAAATCCCATTACAGATGCAGTTAGGGACAGGGAGCATGAATCCTGCTACTAATGGTCTGCCCTGCCAGTGCTTCCCGACCCCGGGGGTGGGCACCAAGTCCATCCCTGCCGTGGTCCTCCGTGGCTTGGCCTTCCCAGGGTCGAGGAGCAAGAGCTGCCCCACGGCTCATGCCCTGACACCCAGCATCTCCCGTGCCGTGACACAAAACCTCCCGGCAGGAGATCCATGCAGGTGCCAGGGGGCATTGGAGGGCTGAGAGGGAGATGGATCCGTGGTGGTCCCGGTCCCTGTGCCCTACTGTCCCTGCAGCGCATTGCCACGAGCCCTGCCTTGTGAGAGAGTGAGTTGTAAGCTGCAAGATCACACGTAGAATGAGTTAAATCATGTATTCCCATATCCCTGGGCAGGAATGTTCACCCCATAGCTGGCCCGGCCCCTCTTCTGCCCGGTCCCTCAAGCCTGCCTCTACCCTGAGCCCTGCTTTGCCAGGAGCAGTGGCTGTGGAGGTTGGGGGTGGGCAGGATGGAGTGGGAGAGGAATCCTGCGAGAGGAGAAAAAGAGCAAGTTATATCAGGGTCTTGCTGTGCATCCACTGCGTTTATCCTGGATGCAGCTGTGGAGGGTGAATCTCCTGTTCCCTGCTCCTCGTGGTGGGTGCTGGGGTGAGGAGCTCCGTTCAGGTGCTGTGTGTGTGAGCTCTTCTCCTGGTTCAAGCAGCAAGATCCTTCCCCTGGTGCTTTGTGCCGGGTGATTCAGCACTCCCCAGACGGTTCCCCAGCACAGAGCCTCCTTTCCCAGCGCTTCCCGGGGCACTGCCTCGGCTGGGACCAAGGCACCCAACTTTGAGCCCCGAAGGCAGGATCCCTGCACAGCATCACCGCAGATGCTAGGCTTGGCAGCTGCTTGAAACTGTGCAGACTTTGACCACCGGGGCTCTGTGGAGTGTGTTGTCAGAGGTAGGAACACGTGTGAAATGGGTAGGGAGCAGTAAGAGCCCCCTGTCCTTCAATCCTCTGCCTGCTTCTAATTTAGAGTCTTCTGCCTGAACGTCCCTGAGCCCACAGCCCTAGGAGGCATCGGGATGGGTGACTAGAAGGACACATTAGCATGCTGTAATTAGAATTGACCACAGTGCTTTTCAACCAGGGGAAATGTTGTTCTTGCATTTTGCTGCTCTCTTTTCCTTGGGAGCAGGGAAGGCTTTCAGCTGTGTTTGCAGCAGGGCTGGATACAGCCCCGGGATCTGCATCTGCGCTGGGAGCTTCCTGCCTCAGGGCCACCACCACCAGTTTGTGAATAGTAGCGGGTCTGCATCCCAGCCGAGCACCACCAGCTGCCCCACCAGGCAAGGAGCAGGAGTGTCTTCAAGGGCTCGGGGCACGTGTTGCTCTTCCCCTCCTCCTGCCAAGGGAAAACCTTGTCAGACAGCTCGGGCACAGGGGGAAGGAGCCAGCCAGCAGCTCTTCAGGTGACTTTCCCCATCAGCAGTGTGTGTTTGGAAGCCTCAGCCGAGCAGGAGTCTGCCTGAGTGAAAGGGAATTGGGGAGCCGAGGCACGGCACTGTCCTGCTGTGCTGCCGCGGGTTGCCCAGGGAGGATTGTCCAACCCCATCCGTATTTGTGAGCACATCTGAAAGGACACCTCCCTGCCGTGCCGGCCTCCTGCTCTGCACCAGCAGGAGCTGCCATGGCCCCAACTCATCTGTCAGGACCTGGGATTTCCTTGCAACGCCCGCAATTCTGCCCTGCTGACACCCCCCTGCCCACCTCCTGCCCACGCTGTGGCTGTGTCCCAGCCCCGCAGCCCTGCCCTGAGGAGGGTGTTGTGACGTCTCAACGAGCAGAGGTGAGGAAACACGGCTCTGCCTTTCCCCCTGGCTGCACAGAGACATATGAGAAGTGGCTGTCCCCTGTCACCAAGCCAGTCGCTGTGTGCCTGGAGATGGAGCCGCCAGGCCAGCGAGTGTTCACAGCACGTTGGGGATCTCTGCAGGTCTGCAGTGTGACATTTCCATTAGCAGCTGGAGGGGGGATGCACATGTCACCTTAATGCCTCTCCTCTGCAATAGATCTCGGGCTCTTCCCTTCTCAATTTAAAGTGGGGCCACTGAGAAGAGAAACCGGGAAGGAGGCACTGGCTTGCATGGGGTGGCATGAGAGTCACACTCTTGACCAGCAAAGGCTGGTGGGTGTCTGTGTGCGCACAGACACTCAGAAAAAGCACATTTTCTCCAGCAAAAGCTGGCTTGCTTATGCTAAGATGGCTTAGTATGGTTTAGTCGGCTGGGATTAGCTGCATTAGCAAAAAGCATATTTTTGGTAGTGTCCCTGCATCTGTAATAGGGATGTGACTCCCTGGAAATGCTACCCCAAGCCTTGGGGTGTTAACCAGTGACACTGCATGGGGGGAAACCAGAAGACTGAGAGCAGAGTGAGCAGCCGGGGTTTGCTCAACCCCCAAAGGGATGTTTCAGGCTCTAGTGCAGCCTCACATCCTGGAGGAACGGGATTTTTGGCAGGGCAGGGGGATGTGCAGAGTTCGGTGCCGCCAGGGCAGGTGACTCCAGGTAAGGTCAGGGGAACACGGAGAAAAGGTTTCGGTGTTGCTGCTCCCACTTTGCCAGCGGCAGCCTCCGTCCTCAAAGCACCGGCAGGAGATGGGATTGTTTTCCCTTGCCCTGAGCTGCGCTGCCGGCACATGTCCCTCCTCCCTTCTGGCAGGAGCGGGGCCAGCCCCCGATGTCAGCCCTGTGCGGCTTCGGGGTGGGCTCAGGGTGGGCTCAGAGTGGCCCCCCGTGCCCCCCAGCCTCTGCTGGGTGATGCAGAGCTCCCTGCTCGGCTGCGCTTCGGAGGCAGCGCCGCGGCCAGAGCCCGGCCAGAGCGCTGGGCTGGCGCTGCCCGGGTGGGCAAGCGCATCCTGACAGCGCTGCTTAACACTCCTTCAGCATGGTTAGAAAGCGCAGCGCAATCAGACAGGAAACAATGAGCTGATGTACCAACACCTAATGCGCGGCGGCAGGCAGCCAGCTGCGAGCAGCCCAGCCCTTGGCGGGGGACACGTCCCAGAGCTGCGGAGATGCAAAGAGTTTTAAAGCGATCGTGAAAGCCGGTTCCGTCTGGGGCTTTCAAAGAGGAGCGTCTGATAAATGGGCCGCAACGTGTCGATTTAATGCTTTTTTTCGCCCCTTCCAAGCGCCTCGGCCGGGCTGTGCCTCCCCGGGCGCTGCAGGGAGGTGCGCATCCTTGGTGCCGGGTTGCACCTCGGAGCTGCGAGGCTCCAGCTGGGAAGTGTCAACGCGGTGGCAGCTCCCGCTGCGAGACCCTCGCTGTCGCTGGAGCGGGTGACACCCTGAGACGGCAGAGTCGAGGGGGCCGTGCCGGCGGTGGCAGCGCTCGGCATCCTCTCGCACATACGGCCGTGTCATCCCGGGGACAGCCGTGTGAATGAGCTGCCCGGAGCAGCGGCAGGTGGTTAGAATTTCCCGGGTGGACCTAATCTAATTAGACGGTTTAGGAAAACTCCTTTAGGAAAAGGGAGGAGGAGTAGGGAAGGTTTAGAGAGGGCGGGTTTGAAAGGCGGTGAGAGAAGCTGTTGCTAAGTGGATCATGTCCAAAGGAGGATGGATATGAGCTTTCCTTGCCTGCCATGGAACTGGGAGATCGGGAAGATGGGACATCTTTAAATGGGAGCTCACGCCACAGGCTGGGGAGGAAGGATTGGTGAGTGCAGGGAATGGGTTGTGGCAGGTCTTGGCCTGGAGGCAGAGGAGTTTGCATAAGGCTTTTATTTCCAAGGATCTGTGCAGGGCAGATGGCTGGGCTCCTGGCATGCCAGACGTGCAGGATGCCTGCACGGTTCTGTTAGGACCTCTTTTCTCTGAAATTCATTTATTGCAAATGCCTTGCTCCCCAAAAACACTGTTCTGCCACTGTCTCCTTCCTCAGAGGAAGCCTGCTTCAGGTGTCAGCAGCGGGCAGAGTAGTGGAAGGATTTGGGGTTAACAGGCAGCTCTGGGGGCAGGAGCTGCTGGCAGAGGGAGTGGGATGAGCAGGAAGGCAGGGAAAGCAGGGCCTGGCTCCCACACCTCAGGGATGAGCAGTGTGTCTTTCCAAGGGAAGCTAAGGACGAGGTGGAACACCCCATGCCTGCTGGTCTTTCCCACTGGTGGCAAGGCCCCTGCATGCCTGGTGACCCTGCAGTGAGCAAAGGTGCCAGGTGAGTTGTGTCCCCTTAGCAGTGTGGCTGAGAGGAGATCCCCGAGCTCCTTGTGCTCTGCCTTTTGTCCATGCTGCATCCTCCTCCTCTGGTGTGTCTGAAACACAGCTGTGGCCCTGCTCCCAATGCCAGGGAGCTGCCACTGCCACGTCTCTGCCCTTTGTTGTGGGAGCACGGGACCCTTGAACAACAAACCAATGTGATTATGCAAAAGCCCGTTTATTGTTTACATTGCTCCATTCTTACACATTTCTGCAGCTGTAGCTCACAAGATCACACATGACCCGATTGTGTTCTCCACATTGTCCACACACTCTGCATGCAGCTTTCAGAAAACCTGATTGGTTCTAGTCCAGGATGGTACAGTCCTTCTTTATCTACTTTCTTGCTGTCTTGTTATTCCATTTTCCAACATCTTCTTTCCCAATTTAGCACTGTTTGCATTCTTGAGGCTTTGATGAGGGTAACTGAAGATAACTTGGCTGGGGCACCCTGACAGGATTCTCGTGCCTTTACAACACTTTGTCTCTCCTCCCCAGGTGTGAGAGCACAGAGGAATACGATTACGATTACCTCAGCATCAACAAAACCTGGGTCCTCACACCCAAGGCACAGGAGACTGATGCCACACAGATCCTCAACTCGCTGCTCAAGAACTATGACAACAAGCTGAGGCCTGACATTGGCAGTAAGTGTCCCCTGAAGCTCCCTGTGGCCACGGGTGGTGACCTGACCTGGCTGTGTCTTGTGTTTTCCATGCTTTGGTGGCTGCTGTGGTTGGGAGGTTTGTGTTGGGGTACACTGTGTGGTGGTAAAGAGAGAGGCCCTGGGGGCCAGAGAGAGAGCCTCTTTCCTGGGCCTGGAGGTGACCCTGGGAGTGCATCCAGGTCACCAGGGATGGGCTGAGAGAGGGTTGTGGGTTTGTGGACAGTGTTGGACCTATGGGAAGTGCTAATTGTAGTTTGTGGCCTTATAGGGTGTTGTTTGCCAGTTACCATAATAGGGAATATTTGTGCCATACCCCGGGTGATTGGGGGACACCGTGGTGCACATCTTTCCTGTATATATGATGTGATATCCTGTTGTGTGCAGTATTTAGGGAATTCTGACTGTGCAATAAACATCTTTGCACTTCTCCACCTTGTGTGCCAAGCCCTTGCTCTGATTTCTGCAGTTTTGTTGTGATAGAGCCGCGCTCATCCCAAACGTTCCCCTTTTCTTCATCCCTCCACAAATGCTCCTGGCCCCAGCTCATTGCCTGTTTTCTTGTCTTTGCAGTCAAGCCCACGTTCATTGATGTGGATATCTACGTGAACAGCATCGGGCCGGTGTCTGTCATCCAGATGGTGAGTGCTGGCGTGGCTGCGGGGTCGTGGTGTCCCTGCCCCGTGGCAGGGGCTGGCCCAGCGCTGCTGGCAGCTTGCCATGCTGGCTACACGTGGTGTGAAGGCGGGGTTGGCACCAGAGGAGGTTTCCTTTCCCTTGGCAAGAGGTGCTCTGACCTTCTGGGAGGTGGAGCTGGAGCTGGAAAGACTTGACCACCATCCCTGGTTAGGAGCAAGGTCCTCAAGTGAGGACCTCGGTGAGCTCAGCAACCCTTCCATGCTCGAGGGCTCAGGAGTGGGGTGATGGTGCTCTGTGGTCTCTGCTGACACTGGGTGGGCAGGCATTTGTGCCTGGAGGCTTTGCCCTCTCCTCTCTGGGAAGTGTGTGGGCACCAGGATCCTTGGGGCAGGGCTGAACCAGGGCAATGTGTTCCAGGAGGAATGAGAGAGGTACCTGGAGATGGTTTCCATGGCAGTGTGAAACTTGAGTGCCCAGGCCTGGCCTGTGGTGGTGCTGAGCAAGGGGAAAGCAGGGGGGCCTCAGGTCCAGTGTTTCTTCTTCATAACGTAGCACCTTAGAAACATACCACCAGCATTGGGACAATTTCTCCTCATGCCTCAGGACCCAGCAGCACCCAGCTGTACCACGGGCTGTGAAAACACTTAACAGAGACACTCTTTGATCTGGAGAGCAACTGTTGACTATTTACTTTTCACAGGAAACTTCCATCATCATTATTATTATTATTATTGTTATTGTTATTATTATTATTATTTTCCCTGCAAAGTCATCTTTTTTCTCTTTTCTAGCAAGGGACAAACCTGAATGCTGTCAGGTTTTGAAAGACTTCTCCAGTCCACTGGGCAATGGGGTGGAGAGGACAAAGGAGAAGTACAGCCAGGACAATTTGGCTTTTCTTGTTTCTCTCAATGCAAAACAGAGCAGGAACAAAACCAGCCCCCTTAAACCGAAAAAAAACCCAAGTTCCCAGGATGGGCACATTATTTTTAGTTTCCGAAGTACAAAATTTCCAAGGAACAAACCCCTCTGGGGATGGAGGGGTGGTACAGTAGCTGTAGTACCAGTTCCACTCCAAGGAGCATTTTGAAGCAGCCCTTCTGGCCGGCCACCTCCGAGGATGTGCCCCCAAGCAGCTCCTGCTCACGAGCCACCAGATGGGCACCGGGCTGGGCACTCACTCCCACGATCAGGGCACCATCAGGAGGCCCAGCAGGGACAGCCTCGAGGCTCAAAATTTCCTTGCATTGTTCCAGCGTGCCCAGTCTCGAGGAGAAGACCCCCAGCCCAAGCAGGATATCATCCCTGGCTGCCAGCACGTGCCACAAGCCCCTCCAGCCCACGGGGGTGTGTGGCAGTGAAGCCAAAGTGACACAAGAGCAGCAGAGCAGGGGCTGGGTGTGCCGTGCCTGCAGGTAGAGCACAAGGGTCATTTATAGCTGCTTGTTCTACTGCTTTGCACTGCCCAGGGATGTGCCAAGAAACCCACACAAAACCCAGAGCGCATCCTCGCCCCTTCTCTTTCCCTCTCATCCGTTTCCTTCCCCCCTTTCCAGCCCTGCTGGATGCTCTGCTCCCCTCGCTGTCACGGCAGCACTGCAGAGCCATGCAGGTGGCAGCAGCAGAGAGTGGTTTCTAAAACCCAGTCAGCATCCAGAGTTCATCTTTCCTCCTAAACGGGGATGCTGCTGCTAGGCTGGTTTCCTAAGAAACACAGCTCATGCCATGGTGATGGGGATGTGAGAACGTACCTACGTCCATCCCAGTCTTTCAGGATTTTGGATCTGCTGGGCTAACACTGGCCATAAATGACTGCAGGTACAGGAGCTTCGGGCATGTTCAGCATCTTCAGTATTTTTGGGGAAAAGGTGCCAGGCAGTGACAACAGCCACCCCCACCAAGGGGAAAAGCTGTTGTGTGAACTCAAGCCTTACTAGAGACCAGGGAATCACGTGGGAGAGCTCGACCCATGTGTTCAGCTCTTTCTAAGAGTCAGCAGAAGCTTTTTCTCGTTGTGAAATGGGGCTCCACCAGTGCACAGGACCCCCGGGGGTCCCAGCACACCGGGGTGTGAGGGAAGCTGGCACTTGGAATTGCCAACACCTGAGGGGCTGTGCTGGGGACACTGCTGCCATGGGGCTGATCCAGCCGTCTGCAGCCTTCCCACCTGAGGAAAGGATTGCTCTTTGTGGGAATGGCACGGCCAGGAGCTGCTCAGGCAGGGAGGAAACTGCTCAGTGTGGGCGATTTTGGGGGCTTTTGTTGCATCAGTCGCAGCTGACTGTGCTGTCTCTCTGAGGTGCCGTGGTGCTGCCAGTCCAGGGGTCCCTGCAGGGTCCCAAGAGTCACCTGTGATCTGGAGACACCTCCATAGGACACCCCATATAGGCCCACTAGGGATATCTCTCCTTCCTTGTTCCCCTTAGGTACCTTCTTAAGCTTGAATCTGTGATGCCCTTGAACTTTAAAACCCATTTTCCCATGAGATTCTGAGGCGATATTAAAGGTGCTGAGGGCAGCTAGACCCAGGTCTCAAAGCCTCAGATTTCTGCCATCTGTACCCTGAATACTCCCCCGTGCTCATGGGAGAGGCTGCTTTCTGCTCTGTCGTCTCCTGAAGCAAGAGGAAAGGGCAGTGACAAAGCTGCCACGGTGTCACCTCTAGACTTGGCTGCTTCCCCCAGTTGTTTTGTGTTCGTTTGCTTTTCCAGGCTGATGCAGTGAATTAAGTCATTCCGTGGGTCGTGCCAGCCCCTGGCAGGCTGGCATCAAACCTATGATAGATGGTCTTTGCTGGGGACATGTCATTCCCACTCTGTCCCTGTCAGTACAGGCTTCTCCCAGCCTGAGAACCTCTTCCCTCTCCCTGCTGCCAGGCCCATCCCATGGACCTCATCTTGCCTTATTTCCCCACACGCAACCCGAGGAAATACACATTTCCGAGGGAGGGCGACTGGAATTTGTCTCAGAGCCAGATCTCTCTTGAGCCCGTGGTGACATTTCGCTCTGCCACAGACAGAGAGGCTGGAAGGTCCACTGGAGGGGAAATGTCCCATTGAGCCCTTTTAGGTGCATTGCCATGACAGCGTCTTACGCAAATATTTCTCTCTCGCAGAGGCTGTGCAGAAGACAAAAAACCAAGTTCTGCTTTTAAGAGGTACAGCAGCATTACTGTGGCTGTTAGCTTGGACCACCGTGGCCTATAAATCTGCAGCTGAACGCTGCAGGATGGCCTGACGTGCTGCTGGACTAGAAGGCTCCAACTTCAGCAGTCTGGTTGAAGTACTGATCTCCCATGATCTTCTGCTCACCCTCAAAGGGTTAATGGCTCACTGCTGTCTTCATCCTGCTGGTGCTCTGTCAGGGGTTGGAAGCTGGCCCTGCATAGCCACTGCCCAGCCTCCAAATGATAAATCATGTCAGGATACAAAACTGATTCCGGTCCTTAAAAATGAATAGGTGATTTGAAAATGCCCTGTGCTGGGTGTGAATTCCGCGTCTCCCTCATCAATCACTTGTCATAAATAACATTAACATTCAGGAGTCAGCAGAAGGTGGGCAGGTTTGGAGCGGGAAGAAATGGAAAGTGATTTCCTGATATCTTTTGTACACCAGAATGGCAGTCTTGCTTCCCGTTTAGGTGGCTGAGCAGGATTTTCATCCTCTCCTCCCTGGGGAAAGGACCCTCTTTGCTCTCCAAGCCAAAACGTGGCAGTGACCAGCAACAGAGCTAGAAGAGGGTTCAATGATGAGAAGTGGCTTGGTTGAGGGGGAAAAGTGGGACCATCAGGTCCCACAGCTGTTTATTCCAGTCACTGCATGGACTGGGATTTCCTCCCCAACCCCACGGATCTTTGGGTGGGATTGGGGCACTCGGTGCTCCTCGGGGTGGTGGGAAGCTGTGTTCACACCATCAGGGGAAGGATGACTGGGCCACGAGCCCCTCCAGAGCTCTGGCTGCCACTGAGTGCCAGCCAGCAGCCCCTGGAGCCACATGAGTTATCACCCACAGTGCTGCAGCTTTCCGAGCTGTCTCGTGGAGCTGGATGCCCAGTCAGATTCCCATTAACACAGTGCTGAGGTGTCCTTGGCTTATCAGAAGCTCAGCCTGGTGCAGAGACCCACCTTGGGTCTCCAAGTATGTTTGTGGGAGGAGGTGCCAGGGAGGGCTGCAGCAGCCTGGAGCGAGGGAGGAGACTTTGGGTTCAAATTTTTCGCTGACTGGTTGTTTGCTGGAGGGATTTGCTGCTGGTTTTGTTTTGTAATGGCTTTATTGCTATAGATTACAGCTCTAACTGGTGTCAAGGGCACCTAGAGCTCTGGATCACCTTCCCTTAGGGATGCTTAACTCTCAGGAAATGATGCTGTGGAAGTAAGGCAGGTGCCAGCTATTGGGGCTGAGTGTCTTTCAGTCCTGAGGATGTCCCTGAAGTGTCCATGAGGGACAGCATGGCTGAGAGGGGGAAAAGTGCTTCTGTTCTGAGCTTGAGGATGGAGCAAATCTTGCCCAGAGCTTCTCAGATTCCTCCCAGAGGACAGAGCTGAATGTCCTTTTCTTCCTTTTTTACACAAAAACAAGCGTGAGGCTCGAGGAGCCAAAGACTGAGAGCATGGTCCAGACACTGTGGTAGCCTCCTGGCAAAAGTGAATGGAGATGATTCAGTCACCCAGGGACCTGCCTTGGTTACCTGCTTCAGGTGTCTGGGATCAGAGGCACTGCAGTAAGGGCTGCTTTAGGTGCTGAGGACTCCTCTGTTTGCCATGTGAGGAGATGCCCTTGTGTGCCAAATTCTGTAGCAAAACAAGATGACAGCTCTTCTGCTGGAGTTGTACACCAGCTCAATCTCATTACTTAATGATAATAAAGATGGAAAGAGCAAAATTGGCCTCCATCACTCACCAGGGGCCAGATTCTGCTGTCTCGGAACTGCCTGTGATTTCCAGCAGGATTTCTAAGCTCCTATCTCAGTTGTTACAGCAAATTGTTTTCTTATCTCTGCCTGTGAGTGGGGGGGCTGGGACCTGAAGAGGGTGATATGTCCAAATACAAGTGTTGACTATTCATTCCCCCCTTCCCTCTCTAGGAAGGAGATGCTGCACACTATTAAATTCATAATGCTCTGCTTGGCTACATTAGTTACCATGCAACACACTCACGAAATTGAGGGTGAAGAACGTATTTTCCCACATCTGGAGTACTGCAGAAAACATTTAATAGATTTGCACGTATGGTGCATTTGTGAAAACACTGTGAAAAAAAAAGGGGGGGAGGGAGGGAAGAGGGAAATGTTTATTCGTTATCAGCTGATGAATAATTAATTTGCAAACATTGTCTTGTTAAATATAAATTAAATCCTCATTTGACACACTTTATAATTTAGAAGTATAAGCCCAGCATGAATGAAGAGAACTCCCCACTGGCTTCTTTCATGTTAATCCCGAGGAGGCAGGGAGGGAGGCTTGGCTTCCGAAGTTAAAGCCGACAAGGGGCGGTGGTTAGGGAGGGGGCTGATGTGCCATGGAGAGCTTGGGGACCTCGGGCACTTCATCTGCGCCCGTGGGGAGGTGGCGGAGCGGGGCAGGGAGGCAGCGGGTGTTTGCAGAGCCCTCTGCCAAGGACCGCTCGGAGATGCGGGGGGCTGAGCTGCGGGATCGCGGCTCTGGGAGCGAAATCCCCGCCGGTACCGCCTTATCCGAGGGCTCAGCGAGGCTGTGAGCGGCCGAGCCACCCCAGCAGCAGGGGCAGAGAGCCCCGAGAGGGGAGCAGGGCTCTGCGGGAGCCATCGGGGCTCAGCCACCCTTGGTGAGGCTGGAAAAGCGGAGCCGCATCCCGGGCAGCGGGATGTGTGACAGCCCCGGGCTCCGGCCCCGCTGTCCCCCTGCAAGGCTCGGGTTAATTCCTCCCTTCCTTCCTGATAGACGGGGAAAGCAAGACCGGGAATAATTGTCTGGCTCCCAGGAACACTTAAGTCTTGATTATACTTAGCTTGGGCTGCTTTGGAATAAGTAGGAAGGAAATGAATTGAAAATGGCACGCTGTTTAAAATGCTTGACTATGTTCCTCTGGAGCACAAGATAAGCCTATAGGTAAAGGAAATTTGCTACCTCCCCCTTCCTTTCCTGATAATAATAGACTCCAGCGGTTGCACAGCACTTTTCAACTGAAAGGACTTAAAAATCCTTCACAAATCATCTGTCTGGGAGGCAATAGCCCAGATGCACCCACTTCAGGGCGGATTGCAATGCCTAAAGCACACTGCAGTGCTCTGCCAAGGATTGCACGCTCTCCTTGGCCTGCCCGGCGTGCAGCCAGAGTTGGTCATCAGCATCAATCCGAGGAGGTTCTGCAGGACACGCTCATGTAATGGGCTAGGCTGGGCTTTGGTCCCCGGGATCGATGTGTATCATAGAAATTTAAAGTGTTGGGAAATGGGTATTGCTCGCTGACGGCCCCGGTGCTTTTCCTGCCGGTTATTTTCCATGCCTGAGTGATGGCTCGGAGCCGCCGGAGCCGGCGCCGCATTCATCACGTCTTCACAAATACTCATGTGCTTGGAGAGGGCTCCGATCTCCTGATTCCTTATTGCTCAGTGATATGCAGGAAAGACTCCACAACTGGAATAAGTAGTAAAGTAGGGATGTTTATTCCAGCTGGGACGCATGGGGGATAATTCCTCCAAAGTCACGCGTGCCCACAGCTGCATTCAGCTCGGGATAAATCGGGTTACAAACTTCATTAAGTTTCCCAATACACCTATACATATTCATTACCTAGGCCCGCCTAGCCTCGCTTCGTAGTATAATGAACCCAAAATTCATTTGCATCAGCATTGTGCTTGCGCAGTGTCGTCTGGTGGTCGTGGGCAGGGGTCTCCGGGATGAAGTAAGAGTCTTCCTCCTTCTGAACTTTTCACCTTGCTTCCCTGCTCATGCTCTTTATGTCCCTGGCCCAAGTCCAAACTTCAAGGCTGGTTTAAGTTAGTTTTAGGTTTGAAAACAGGATCTTTGGTCAAGATTCCTTCTCTTTATTAATAGTCTTATATCTTCTCATTCTGCTTTGGTAGGCACAATAAGTGTTGAGCAAGCTGTGTGCCTTGTTTTTAACAAACAGCTTCTTAGTAAATCATTTAACCTCTGATTCCCCCTCTTCCCCCTGATTCACTCAGGAGCAGCCACTGTCCCTCACGCTGGTGTTCACACAGCACTGAGGTCAGGTACAGGAAGGGCAGCAGCTCTCCTTACAAAAAATTTGTCTTTCCTTATGAAAAACCCCCCGGAGGCCACTGAGGAACGACACCAATCACACGTGACTTGTGGGACAGACAAACCATGGGCTGCAACAAAAGGTCCAATGAAATAAATAAGTTGCTCCCATCCTAAACATATCCCAGGAGCTTCCCGAAGTGTCAAAGTTTGCTTCCAAAACAGAAAGGAGCTGATTTATTCACGATGAATAATTCAGCCAGCTCCTTTTATTATCCAGAACATACACTAATCCCCTCCAGATATTTTCTGTGTGACATCTATGTTGGTATTTTATTTACAGGCTGTGCAGAAAACTCGAGGAGTCTGTTATCAGTAAAGGCGAGTGAAAAGCTGGAGGTTTGAATCTGAAATTTGGAGCTAAATAAAATATGAAAATCTGGACGGTGGCCTCTTGGGGGCAGGGAAAGTGCTTTTCCTCAGAGACATTTCTGGAGAGCAAAGCCCTAAAGTTAATTAACATCTGTGCTCGCGCAGCCTGGTGCTAAATGGGGAATGTGGCTGTACTTAAAGGTTTCCTAAACTGCAGCATCACTCCTGGCACAAAGGTGCCTCCCGCAGCCCGCAGCTCGGGCAGCCTCTGGCCCTCGGGCAACAGGGGATAAATCAACATCCATAATGAAGTAAGCGGCTCTTGTAAATTCCTTCGCGGATCCCATTTCCGCCCTTCTGCTGGCAGGAATGACTCAATCCCTCATTCATTTTGTGCCAGCCTTGGGAGAAAACTCGCATTTCTTCAGCTGGGCTGAATGAAGACGGGATTTGTTCGCCCTGAACCTTTGCAGGCAGCCTGGGAAGGATGCTTCCAGTAGGTGCTTCCCAAGGAGCTGCTGTGCTGGCTGTACCTGACCTGAGAGCATCAATTCCTCACCCTTACCCACAGAAAACCTTTCCTACAGCCAGGGGTCACAGCAGCTGCACCTGGTCCCCCTTTCCAGAGCCAGCAATGGGGCTTCCTGCTCGTTGGAGGGCCACAGGGACACTTTTTCAGTGACCAGGGGCTTCTCCTTACTGGGGTCTGGCCCAGGCTGCAGGGACGTCTCTGCCCTGCCCACCCTGGCTGCTGGCTCTCACTTTGGCAGGGAGTTAAAAGAGGCTTTGCTGTGATCCAGAGGCTGCGTTTCTGGGGGGTGGAGGTGCAAAGCAGGGCTGGTTCCACCTCAGTCACCTGAAGGAGCTGCCCTGAGGATCCCCAGTGTGTGCTCACGGACAGGGCAGGAGGCCTGGGTGTGATCCAGATCCTGCTCTGTGCTCTGACCCTCATTAAATCGATTCTTCCGAGTCGAAGGGAGAGCGCTGCTGTGTCAAATTTGAAAGATCTATGGACTCTGAGCTGTACCAATAGTTGTCACTCGGTGGGCTGAATTATTTTTAAGGCAGAGTTGATTTATCTGAACTGAAGGCTTTAGATGTCTCTGCAGGAGAGGATGGGAAGCTTCAGGTGTGTGAGAACCAAGCCAAAGAGCTGGTCAGAGGCCAGGGTTTGAGGCCAAGGTTTCTGGTGTAGGGCAAACAGCAGCATCATAGGGGAGGTAGGCTCATTCTCCCCTCCCACTTGGGACAAATAGCCAGAATTCTTCAGCATTTCCGAGGAGAAATGGGTTCAGGGACAATCAAAACATTTACGTTTAGTTTCATCAGATTGTTTTGATTTGCTCTTCATATGGTGATAAATTCTGGCCTGTGTAAGTAAAGCAAGAAAATGAATATTTGAAAATAAACGTCAAAATGAAGTGCATCAGCTAGATAAGGGCAAAACAAAATATTTTATTAGCTTACTGAAGAAAAAGAAGTTTTTGAATGAAATTATAAGGTTGAAGTAATTCATTTTAGGGTTTGACAATTTTAATTTATTTTGAGCAAAACTTCACTTTTTTTTTTTCCAGTAGAAATCAGTTCTATTTATTTCCTGCATTCCCAGATGAAGCCATCCTACCATTTCCCTTAAAAGGCTGTTGTGAAATCTGCCTGCTATAAAAGTGCTACAAAATGGAGACCATTTCTCAGAAATCACTGGTTGTGGGTGACCACAATCAATATGCTTCAAGGACCTCTTCATGCCTCGGTGCTAAAGGCAGAATATTCAGATTACTGCATCCCATCTCCGTGCACAGGAAGGATTTAATTGCCCGTGGTACAAATTGGAAGCGAGCAGCCAGCATGAGCCTTCCTGTGGCTTTGCTTCTTCTCACATCTCCTCCAAGCCTCCACACGCTGCCTTGGTGCCTCTGAGGCTCCAGCCTGGTGTCCTTTGATAGGTCTTGTGGTCAATGAGGGGGCAGGAGGACACTGCAGCCACTTCACAGCAGCGCTGCTGACAGCCCCACCAACTCCCAAATCCCAGTTCCCAGCTTTTCAAAGCCTCAGAGGGATCGTGCTGGCTGCTTGGGGCACTGTGGGTGGGGGAAGAAGGGGGCATGATGGTTGGGGACCCTGGCATAAGCTTTGTGTGTCCATCTCCACATCCAGAGTGCTTCGTGGTGAGGATTTGTGTGCTTGTTCCCCGACCTGCAGCTGGCCAGGAATGGCTCAGGAATCTGATCAGCTCTGCTCCACAGGGGAATTGCAGGTGGTGGCAGTGGCTCCCCCCAGGCAGATGCACGTGGGAGGTGTGAACCAAAACACTCAGGAGCGTGGGCAGGGGAACACCTTGTCTCCATGTGGCTGGGGAGCAGGGGAGGTCAGAGCAGGGATCCTCCAAACGTTGGGAGCTTTGTTCCTGACAGTTCCCCTCCATTGGCTTCTCTCTGCTTCCAGCTTTGCCACCTGGGCAATGCCTCCCACACCAGGCTGTGGCCCTTAGTCTGTCATTCTCCTCCACACACACCCAAATCCACCTTAGCAGTGTAATGAAGACAAGGAGAAGAAGCAGAGCTGCAGGGTAGAGGAGTGGGAAAAACTTGAGGGGCTTAGGTTGGTTGTTCCTACAGCCACAGGGGTGAAGTTAAGATGATAACTGGCTGACCTTCTCTTCATGTGGCTCTTGAAAAGAAAAGCTGAAAGCAGGGAGACCTGTAACATTCAAGATAAACCATTTCCTTCCATGATCTGGCATGTCCAGGGCTTGCAGCCTTAGTTTGTCACATGAAACTGCACCTTGTGAGAAGGCACGATGGACCCTGGCTCCTCTCTCTGGATCAGCAAGAGGAGGGATGAAATTACCTCGGCACTGTTGCTCTCACAAAAACCCAAAGCCAAGTCCAAGTGCTGGAATTTGGTAAGGAGCAGTTAAAGATGGGCTGTCCAGCTCCTGGGAGCTTTGGACAAAGCCAAAGAGCCAAAATTGTTTGGTTTCTTTCAGTGTATGATTCTGGGATATGCAAGCTCTGCCAGTGTGTTTCTTACACCACTGTGTAGAAAACGGAGCCTTTATCTTCTCTTCACCACTTCCCAAAGATGTTTTAAAGTCATCGAGGGGAGCTGGGGAAGGTCGAGTGGTTGAGTCTCAAAGGAGGCATCTTCAGTAGGCAGAGACTGTACAAAACAGTGGGGAGCTGGAAAAAAAAGACTGGGAATATCGATCCCTGCTTTTGAGGAGAGTCCTTTGCACCCACCAGGTGCCATGGGAAGTGAGCAGCCCACAGGGGCAGAGCTCAGCAGCTCCTGCTTGCCCAGGGGTGGTGACCTGGCTGCCAAATGGCCTCCACACTTGGCCTGAAGTGTGGATGTCTGCCTGGAGAGGACAATCACCCAGCCTGGTAACCCCTCTGCAACTGCCCTCCAGCTGCTTTGCCCTCCCTCCCAGCACCCAACAGGGGAGGCAGAGAGCAATTGTTCTTTTTCTGTAACCTGATTAGTTTCTCCCAGCTGCTTTCCACAGCCTGGTGCTCCCTTGCAATCTCATTAGGGCTGGGCTGTGATTGTGTGGTGGCTTGAAAAGAAGAACCTCGAAAGGAAAAACAAAATGAGGCAGGGAGAAGGAACATCAAGGAACTGGCAGGGCAGGAAGAGAGAGGTGGTAAGCACAGCAAGGGGGCATGAGAGACAACATGAAACAGATTTCCTTGAAAGAGTTGGTGAAGCAGACTGTTCCCATCTCCTTCTTCATCTGGGACCAGGAGAGAACGGGGTCAGGAGTGAGGATCTCTGCAGAGGGCACAAACTGCTCCCCTTTTGTGAAACCAGGAGTTTCTCTGATGTTTTGGATGTCCTTTTTTTGCCTTGAGGGTGACAATTAGAAAGGGATTTCTACAGGTGGTTTTTCTTCTGGCCAATGCAGGCATTTCCATATAATGGGTGGCATCCCAGGGACTTGGGTGCTCTGTGCTTTCTCAGACCCAGTGCTGGGCTCTGCTGGCTCCTGCACCCTCTCAACGTGCTGCCATAAAAGGTGGTTTCACAGAGCTCAGTGCTTGTTGGCAGTGAGTGGCTCTCACAGAGCAGGGCTGCAGCAGCTGCTTCCCCAGGCCTGGGCAGCACTGGGCTGCCCATCCCGTGTTTCATTTTAGTCACACTGGGTGACACGGGAATGGGAGATGCAATTTAAAAAATTCCAGCTTCTCGTCTGAATCTTGTCAAGCTGTTCTGGAGGAGCAGTCCCAGGGAGTTAATGGTATGCAGTGAGAAGGTCTGTCTTCCAGCCCTTCCCATGGAAATTTCCTTTGGTCTCCTCAAACACCCCAGGAGCCAAAAGGACAAACGAACAAGAGCACCTGCCTGAAGTGCTAAATCTTCTCCTCCAGTTATCCTGTATGCCTCTGTCCTCACCTCTTCTCTTTCCCCACCTTTCTTCTTCCTGCACAAAGTTCCTTCAATCCCAAACATTGTAGGGAGCACTTAAGCATTTAGCAGCGAGGGGTGACATAAAGACGACTTTGGACAAACGTGGCTTTGCTCTGCCCAGGTATTTTCCAGAGACTGTGGAAACTGGGCTGCACCTTTGTTTGCATCAGAAGGTGCTTCCACACGACTTTACACCCAGGGCATGTCCTGTCCTGAGAGTGGAGGGGAAAAAATCAAGCTAAAAGGAGGTGGCTCCTTCCCTGAGGTGCTTTGCGTAATGCTCCAGTGAAGTGTTCAGCACCTTCCTCTTTAATCAGTTCTGCCCCATCTGCATAGAGCATCCCGTGTCCAGGGCTCTGCCTTTTCAGTAATAACCTCATCAGGGACAGCGCAGACAGACTTGTGCTCTGGCAGAGCAGTCTGGCTGATGTCATGTCTCGCCTCGAGGACTTTGCCTGGTCCTCTGGGTAATGGCTGTTAACAGATGCTAAAACACACACGTGTAGGTCTTGTGCCCCTCGGGCTCACAGGGAGAGGCTCCCTGTGCCAGACCGTGTTGCTGTAGGAAGAGGAACAGGCACCCTGGGGCTGCACGGGAGGAGATAACATCACTGCAGGGTAGCAAGTGATAGCACAAGGGAGCATCTCTGAAAAGGTTTGGGGAGAAAGAAACAGCCTGGGGTGTAGAAGTCTGTCAGGAGAGTAAAAGCTGCCTTTTAGGTGTCCCCACTTGCACATCCATGGCTGCAGGAATGAGCAGAGGCGTGGGGGAACAGGCAGGTAGGGATCTCAGAAGCCAGCACCGGTTTGAAAGTCCTGTCCAGTTCCCATCTGCCGGCTCCAGGGGTGAGCAAGCCGTGGCTGGGGGAGTTTGCAATCGACAGAGCAGCATTTATAGCATGACTTGTTTGACAGCTCCTGGCACGAGCACAGGACATGGAGATGGTTTTTAATAGCACGTTTGTATTATAAAAAGAACACTGTTTCAGCTGAGATTCCCTGGACAGAGGCGAAAGACATTCAGGCAAGGACAGCGCTGCCGGTGCTGCTGCAGAAGTGAAACAGATGGGAAGTTCAGTGTGTCACCTTGAAATCACAGATCATCACAGCTCTGCTCCTGCCGTCCTTGAGAGCTCCCCCAGCCACTCCAGCATCATGTCCAGAAATCTCTCTAGGGTCTGATTTGGCGGGAGGAGGACCTTGGAAATGGAATTAAACTTGTATTCGCGTTCTTTTGGCCTTTGTGTTGAAGAGACAGAACTCGCCCAGAGCAGGGACATGGAGGTGGCTACAAATGAGGTGTCCCACACCACTAATGGGAGGACTGGGAGAAGCCTGGCACTGCCCAGGCAGCCCCTGAAGTGGTCAGTGCCAGGCACAGCCCGTGCTGTTGGTACCTGTCCCCTCTGCTGGCTGCCCTGGGAGAGTGCTCACACACAGGTCATGCTCAGAAGTGCATTCCTGCCCACCAGCTGTGGGGACAAGGAGTTGTGCATTCAGATGTCAGGATGATTCTAAAACACAGTTATTTTATTTAGGTTGTTTATTCAGTCTTGAAGGCATCTCCAGGCTTTTCACTCTTGTTGAGTGTGTTCCTCGGGACGTGGAGACAGATGCGGGGTGCAACGCAGGATTTGTCTGAGAGGTTTGCAGGCTGGGAGGGCGAGTGGAGGGTCATGGAGAGGAAAATGCTCACCTGGGCAGGGCTGTGGGGGTGTGGACATGCTGAGCACAGCTGGGTCTGGAGGGGGGACCCTGTTTTGCAGAAGGGGGATGATGCTTTCTCCAGCCACCTAGAAACAGAGACTAGGCAAGAGCAAGGGAATAAAGGTTGGTATTTATTTGAAGGGCCTTCAAGGTAACACCCTGGGGGAGCCAGAGGCTGCCTCCAAAAAATGGACCCCAAGATGGACAACAGGTCACGAGTTCTTCACACCTTTATAGGTTTGGTTCGTTTGCATACCACGGTTAATTCTCCAATTAAAGCCTCAGTTTAATGATGTAATTCCCCTCAGCTTGCTCCCCCCTTAGAGTCTTTGGTTTACACATTTTGGGCCTAGAAGAGCCTGGCTGTCCTTAAAGGCAAAGCCTGGAGAGGCTTTGTTGTGTCTGCCCAGCATGAGAGAGCAGAAATTACAGGCTACAAGGAACTGCAGAGTTACACCCTAAGCAGTACAGAATTTGAAAAATATAAAAGTTAAAACCTAAGGCATCAGGGAGACTGGAGGAGAAGCTTCCTTGCTCAGTGTCCTACCAGCCCTTGAAAGAAAAACACCCCGTTCCTGGGTGTCCTCCAAGAAAGAACTTCTGAGAATTTCTTGAATTGCAGCATCCCTAAGAGTTTGCCTGTGATATTTGCTTTGCTTGGCTGCGGGATTGACAGCATGGACACATCATATTCACGTCAGACCACCTGAAATGCTGTCCCTGCTTGCCAGGAAAGCAGCCGGCTTTATTGGACTGCAGTGAGGGATTTGGTTGAAGGGGAAGAGGGAAGGGAGCTCTATGAGTAAAAACAAATATCAGAACAATAAAAGCTAGAAAGCGACTGTCTAGGATATTAATCTCTCAGCCATGTTGTTATTTAGGATTTTTCATAGAGTATTCTGAGTTGGAAGAGAATAAACGATCTCTCCAGCAGAGGAAAATTGAGGAATGTGTTTCCAGGTCTCTGAGCCCTCTGTTCAGAGGTTTTCTTGTTGCTGTTGAGTACAAGTGAAGTTGCAAAACCCACATTTAAATCCTTCATTTTATCCTAATTTAGGAGGCCATCTAAGACATGTTCCTCTCATGGCTTTGCTGCTCTCTTTGGCATTTGGCAGAAAGCTGAACTCTTAACTCAGAGAAAGAAGCTCATAGATGGAACAGAGGAACCACGGGGTCCCAGCCTCTCTGAATCCCACTAAATGCACCCTTGAGTGGGGTCAGCTGGACTGAACACACAAACTTGATTAAAGCTGTTTGAAAAGGATGTTTTGGCAAGGCCCAGATGTGTTTATTTGGTGTATAAGGTAACCTGAAAACACACACTGTTCATTTCAAGTCGTGTCATGCAAACCCTGTGAGTTTAAGCTGCTAGCCTGAAACCCAGCAGCCCTAACTCATATCTGCTCTGAACCCAGGGTGGAACTTGGTCCAGAGCAGAGTTCCCAGAGCCAAATCTGACTGGAAAGATGGGCTGATTCCCCATGTGTGAGGGCAGAGCAGCAGAGGAAACCCAAGGAGCAGGCCTTAGGGTAGCACACAAGGCCAGCTCCCAGCTCTCCTGTGCTGGGGACAGGCTGGTTTCTGAACAGGTCTCTTTTCTTTTGGATTGAAAATGTTTGGGGTTTTCTTAGAAATTACTTTTCACGCAGCAAACTCGTAGCTTTTGAAAAATGGAAGGCTTTGAGAGTGCAGTAAAACCCTTTTGTTGTTATTTTTTCCTTCCTGTATGAAATACCCCTGTCAGCTCCCCATCCTTTTATTTCTCACAAACCTTCTTTTACCGAGCACCACTCTTTCCACTAAATGCTTTCAGGTTGTGCCATTCTGTGTTTCCCACCAGCATCTGTGCTGCCCACATGAGGAAAACCAGGGCTGATCAGGGATGTGCTGCAGTGCCAGGTGATGACAGTGACCCAGGGCCAGCAGGGACATGCTGAAAGCCTGTGTTGGACATGAGCACACTCAGCCAGCAGAGGCAACACTGCAGGGCATCCCTTAGCATGGGATAAACTCACGTGACAGTATTTAGGGCAGGCAGCCCTCGGGGTTTGCCTCATGGGGAGTTTGATTTATCATTTTGTGGCTGAAATTCGATGTCATATTGCGTGCATGCCAACATGTGTGTGCTACCCCACGTGTGATCCAAATGGTGTGGCCAAACTGTTAAAGCAATTCCTCCTTCCTTCGTTAGCTCCTTCTGTTACAAACACTAAAAATGCCTGTGCTTTCACAGAGAAGTTAACAACCTCCATGTGCTGCACAGCAGATGGTACAGTAATGGTGGAGGCGTATTTTACAATAACCCTTTTCCACATGGGGAAATCGAGGCACTGAGAAGTCTCTTTCTGACGGCTGAGAACGAGTCAGGGGCACAGAGAAACTATGGGGGTGCAGGAGATCAAGAAACAGTGCCCTGAGTTTTAGGGGGAGTTTTAGGGACTGAGCTCATCCTGCCAAACTTCAGCTTCTCAGCTTTGATCAGGGGACTCTCCCAAGGTCAGGAAGAGCAAGAGGTATTTCCAGAAGACAACCCAGACTGCTTCATATTGAGATCTCCCTCCAGAGGTCCCTACCCCTTTCCAAGGGCTGTAGGAAACCCATGGTCAATCACCTCCTGTTTTAATCACCTTGGCAGATGCCTCCAGCTAAGTGGGATCTGAATAATGCCCAGGGAAGGGTCTGAGCTCTGTCCCAGTGCAGAACCCAGGCCGTGCAAGGTTCCTCAGCATCAGAGTGGGGATTCCTGATGGGAATAGGCACTGAAGTCTTCAGGAGCTGTTGTGGCTCAACCCCACTCAGCAGCTCAGCCAGGCACTCACTCAGCAGGGTGGGGGACGAAATTGGAAGGGTAAAAGTCCTCCCAAAGGCCAGAGCACTTTTGTATAAATCTTTCCTCAGGTAATTCTGAAAGAAAATACATTTGTAAATGCCAAAATTTCCCAATGGGCTCCCTATGGAGAGGCAAGGGAGCCAGCTCAGCCACTGAGGTCTGCCTCGTGAATAGCTGTGCTAATAATAGCCACTGGAATTAGATCAAACCACAGGACAGTGACAATAACAGCTCGGATTTTTTCAGAAGAGCTGAATGACTCGTGCACCACACCTTTTGCACAGGCTGGCTATGAATGGCACAAGAGGAGCTCTTTAAAGCTGATCCCTCCTGAAAATCTGGGCTTGATAACAAATGCTAAGCCCCTGGGACAGCTGACCCTCCACTCTTCCAAAGTGTTAGCATTGATTATCCCAGACCTGAGTGCTGAACTTTACAGCAGGACATAACTGAGCAGCCAGCCCAGAAGTGAGATGTCACCAGTGACTCCATTTGGGAGTTAAACACTGATAGTGGCATCTAACGTGAATTTCTCACTGCGTTTTCGGTTGCTTTCTCCTACACCAGAGATATTGCTTAGGAGGAGCTATGTAAACCCACATGAACTCAAACAGGGTGTGCAGTGATGGGGGAGAATATGTCAAATATTGTGCTATTTTGGCCCCAACACTGTGCCAATGCTGCTTTTATTTCACAGCTTCACAGCCTGATCCATGTCTCCATCCCCACATACCCCGTATCCAAGCAGTACCCAGTGAGATCCAGAACATTCAGGTGCTGGGATGGGCCCTTCTTGGGCCGTCCCGTCCTTTTTGTGCCCTTTCCATGATCCAACCATTCTTCACAACGCATTTATTAGTTACTATTCTATACCAATTAATTTGCACCTGTTCCAGACACAGAATTTCTACCTCTTTTTGATTCTACCAATCATTTTGTGCCACCAGCACCAGAGAAGATGGAGGAGAAGAAGAAGAAGAAGAAGAAGAAGAAGAAGAAGAAGAAGAAGAAGAAGAAGAAGAAGAAGCAGGGCAAAGTCCAAAATCCTCCATCTTAAACCCTTTGTCCTCATATTAAAAATCGTAAAATCTACTTTTTTACCTTGTAAAATACTAAACCACTACTCATTTTCACACTCCCGAGGCTTGCAATGATTCTCACAGTGTTGGTAACTTTTCCCATGGGCTGAGGTCAAAGCCGGTGCCATTCTGGGCTCTTGCCAGGGGCTGGGACCCCCTTGCTGGGGCTCCTGACCCCCCAGGGCAGCCCGAGGTGTGCCCTGAGCTCCCAGGGCAGCCAGAGGCGTGCCTTGGATTCCAACAGGCCCTCCCAGCCCCCTGGGTTTGGGCAGTGGCCATGCCTGTGCACTTGGCTGTGAGGGCTGCTGCTGTCCCAGCTCCGTGTCTGCTCGTGTCTGTTTTGAATGAGCTGCAGAGGCAAAGCCACCCCTCTGAACGTGCTGCACCTGCCCCCATTCTCCCCACTTAGAGATCCACTAGAACCCTGTCCCTGTCACCTTTGCTCATCCCCGTGTCTAACCAAGGTGAAGCATCAGCCCGGAGAGAGCCTCGGCCGCCTGATGGCAAAAGCTCTTCCCTCATGATCTCACTCCTATGCAAGGGACGTGTTGGGGACCATCACTCCTCCCTGGGGGCTGCCAGGGCGAGGAAGATGAGGTGGGGCCCGTGCTCTGCCCTGCTCTGCCCACCCCCAGCAGGACACGCTGTCCGAGGGAGCGCACCGGGAGCTGCAGCTATTTTGGCAGCACGGCTGGAGGAGCCGGCTCTGAACCAGCAGCGAGGGCAGCGCGGGGAGGATGTGCTGCAGTCATAAAAATTCCACCGAGATAAATCGATAGAGGGAGGGGGAGAGTGAGAGGGAGGGATGGCAAAGTCAGACTTCCTTCATCTCTGCACACAAAAGAGAGGGGGACAATGAGGGGCGTGCAGGTTCAACAGGAGTGGAAGGGACCAAAGATCATGTCAGGAGTGATCAGGAGCAGGTGGCTGAGTGTAGTATGGACTGGTGGAACTGGATTTGGGGTCTGGTTCAGGCAGCTGCTGAGTGCCAGACTTGTTCCTGCATGGCATTAATTAGCATCTTCTCAGGCAGGCTGAAAAAGAGTTTAAGGAGCAAATTGACTTGCAGCAGCGAGCAGCAGAGTGGTGGGCTAATGGCGTGGGCTACTGCCAGTCCAACCCAGGCAGGAGCTGCCTCCCAGAACTGCCAGTTATCCATGAGCTAGGACACACTCTCTCACCAAAACTGAAGGTCCTTATTATGATGGAAAATCTCTTTTCTGTCAGCAAAACACTCAGGATTTTTAACTGGTTGCACCCAGAGCTGGGACCATGCAGCTCCAGCTTTCTTTTCTAATCTCCAGCAAGGGATATCTGCCCAAGGACCCAGAGTGCTCTTGGTTTTCATATGAACCATTGGCAGTGTCAGTCCTGTAGCAGGGGGTGGATGCTCACTAGATTGATGCACAGCACTGTTATTGCTCTATGTACAAATTAGGTGTGTGGAACAGGGCTGGGCTGTACCCAATAAATAACAGAGAGTTGTCTGCCTGCCTTCTCTGCTAAGCTGGTGAGCAGCTTTCCCTGCCTGTGACTGACAAGTGTAGCTGAACTTAGGGCTGGATTCAGCCAACATCCAACCTGCCCCTTCATGCCTGTGCTTAAAATGAGTATTGAGTTGTCTGCCAAGAGGAAGCCCAAGGCTTTGTTTGTATGGTCCTGGTTTTCCAGGCTCAGCCCACCAGTGAACGGAGTCTTTGGCTCTTTTCTAAATGTGCCAGGGATGTCCTGGCCACGAGCTAAAGGTGATCCTGGAAAGGCGTCAGTGGCCACCAACACCTGCTCCCAGAAGGAGCAAATAAACACTCTGGCTGTGACTGCCTGCAGACCAGAGGAGCTGCCTCTGCTTGGCCTGAACCCTTCTCAGACCACCCCGTTGCTCCTTGTCCTTCCCAGGAATACACCATTGACATCTTCTTCGCTCAGACGTGGTACGACCGGCGCCTGCGGTTCAACAGCACCTTGAAGGCGCTCACGCTGAACACCAACATGGTGAGCCGCATCTGGATCCCCGACACCTTCTTCAGGAACTCCAAGAGGGCCGACTCCCACTGGATAACCACTCCCAATCAGCTCCTCCGCATCTGGAATGACGGAAAAGTGCTCTACACTCTCAGGTACCTCCAGCAGGCTCTTAGCTCTGCTGAGGGGAGGGAGCGAGGAGATGGTGAAGTGGTTTCTTAACCTAAAATCCTTTAGAACGTTGTCTTGGTCGCTCCAGCTGTTTTATTCTGTTAATAAAACTTTTGGCTTTTTGTTCCCATCACTTGTCACGTCCATAAACGAATCTGAAAAGTTGACTAAACAGAAGGGCTTTTTGAAGGTGAAACGTAGATGTTTTTCCTCACCTTGAAAAATATCCAAACGTATATTTTTGGTTTGGAATGTTCCTGCAAACAGACTGATCTTCAGCAAATTAGTTCTCAAGGAAGTGAGAATGCCTCTGTCACATTTAGGTGTTGGAATCAAACCATCTTCACCAGCTCAAAATCTCTTTCTCTCTCTTCCTGTCTCAGGCTGACAATTGAGGCTGAATGTCTGCTCCAGCTGCAGAATTTTCCAATGGACACTCACTCCTGCCCTTTGGTTTTTTCCAGCTGTGAGTATACATATTTTTAAGATACCTTTAGAAGGCAAGCAGAGAAACCTCAGTGGACTAATACTTTTCTGGGGAAACCATGCTCCCTTTTAGCTAAATTTTTTTCACCTAATTTCTATGGCCCCCTTCCTGAGCCATTACCCTTCATGGCCTGAAGCATCCTCCCACTCCTGGGCTAGCAGAGGTCATCAGGGACAGATTCACAGCATTCTCCTTAATTTGGGTGGATGGTTGCAGGAGATTTTTTAACTGACTTTCTGGTCACTCCAGACAGAACATGGATATGTTCTGGTGGACAAATGGCACCCGTCCTGCCTTGTATCTTCCCCCTTCTCCCACTCTCTGAGTGAGGTCTGGAAACTTTCTGCTCCAAAGGAGGTTTACTCAGACCTCCCCTCTCAGACTCTTCAGCAGAGAGGGCTGCTGATGTTATCACATGTCCTCTGGTAATTTTGCAGGGAGCCTTTCTGCACCAAGAGATCCCTGTCCTCGTGCGTGGGTGGGAAATCTGATTTAATCATCTGAGCTCGGGTTCTCCTGCTTCCCCTGCCACTGAAGAGCTGCAGCTCAGAGCTCTGAGGTGCTTCAGAGGGAGGCAGCATGCTGAGGAGATCTCATCTCTTCATCTCCCACCACCCCTCACTCTGTGCTAATTAACGGTGCATGCCATACACGCTTGATAATTAGAAAGGCACTGTTAGTTTGCTGCCAAGCTCTTACTCCATCCTCCTCTGAGAGACCTTCTCCTAGGTCCCTGCTTCACAGCGGGCTTGTTTCTTTGTCAAGAAAGCCAGAGGCAGGAGAAGCCATGCTGCAGCCTGCAGGGCCAGATTTTCTTCTCCATGGAGAGTGCACCCCTTCTTTTCTAGAACAACTTTTCTAGAGCAGCTTCCAGGGCAAGAGGTACAGGGAGCACACAGAGCAGCCAGAACCACTCTGGCAGCTTTGTATTCCCGGTGCACTCACGCCTGGGATGGCACTCGTGGGGTGCCAGCCACCCCAGGGAGCTAAAACCCTTAAAGATTTCAGGCTGGTGGAGTCACAGAATCGCAGAAGAGTCTGGGTTGGAAAGGGCCTTTGGACAGCCCCACTGGCAAGGCAGGGTCACCTACAGCAGGTTACACAGGAATGCAGCCAGGTGGGGTTTGGAATGCACAGTTTTGAATCCAGCATTGTGGAAGGGAGACTCCACAACTTCCCTGGGCAGACTGTCCCATTGCTCTGCCTCCCTCCAAGAAGTTCTTCCTCACACCAGCAGAGTCCTCTTGCACCAAGCCACATCTCGTTCCCAGCAGTGCAGTCCTTAGAAAGGCTCTGTTTCTGGCAGTGCTTTGTTCCTGGCAGTGCTTTCCCCATCCCCAGCATCTGAAAGAAGCCCACGAGGGGGGATGCAGTCCCTACTCCCATTCCGTGTGGGAATCCCTCAGGGAATCTGAACAAAAGGCTCCTGCCTGAAGGGCTCCTGTTTACAGAGCAGCTCTGGTGAGGTTCCAGTGCTTCTGCAGCCAGGCTGGTGGCCGAGGTGGGGGCACATGGCACACTGTCCCCTGATGTCCATGCCCCTTTCCCAGATGGATACCCTCGGGAGGAGATTGTCTATCGCTGGAGACGCTACTCCATCGAGGTCTCTGACCAGCGCACCTGGAGGCTCTACCAGTTCGACTTCACGGGGCTGAGGAACACCTCGGAAGTGCTCAGGACTGGGGCAGGTGAGGCAAAGGGAGGCAGCCCACAGGAGCAGCACTGTGCTGGAGACCCGGGGGGACGCGAAGGAGGCGTCAGACCGCTCCACAGGGTGGGGGAAGGAAGGTCACAACAGCACAGTCAGAGAAAAAAGCTAAGAGTAAGGGATGGACTTAGCTAGAGGGAGCAGAAGTGATGGGGATGAGTGGTGAGGAGAAGGCAAAGCAGGGAGAGGCCAGAACCACTGACATCTGTGAACTGTGGGGTGAAAATGCTGATGTGAATGAAGGTATGCCTAACTGAAGGGTCAGGAGGGAGAGGAGAGGGAACTTAAATCCCCTCTTGCTGCAGTGTGTGCACTCTGTGTGATCTCTGGGTGATGCTTATGATTGGGATGGGGGTGGAGTAATCAGAACTTGCAGGTCTCGATCTTTCCTTCTGCAAACTCGTGTCAGGCTGATAAACCCCTGAACTGTGCTGCCAGAGACAGGGACAAGGCTGCATGTGTGAAGAAACTGAGTGACGGAAGCTCCTCAGCTCCTCCTCCTCCTCCTCATAATAGCTCACATCCCCTTTCCTTCCCACAGACAACTGAGGAAAGCCTCTGGATTCCTGAAGGTGGGGTGAGCTCATACTTTTAAGCCCCCTGAAACAGCAAGGAGTGGTGCTTCTCGCACTCTGCAGGAAGCTGCTGCTCTCAACACTGGCAGCCAGGGTAGAAAAGCAGCACAAACTGGGACAAGAAGTGAAAGTGTCTTGAATGCACCAGTGGCCCCTCTGATGTTTGTAATTCTCCTTTTTTTGGTAATTGCTTGCAAGCTCCGTCTTAACCCCAGAGCTGTCAGGTGGCTTTCTTCCAATACTCACTGCAAGCCCCTGAAAAAAAGAAAGAACCTCCACCGTAAGTGCCCAAATGAGCAATTAGGATGTGCAGCACCACATGCCTTTTCCAGAGGCAGAACCAGACTCTCAGTGGAAGCGATTGAAGGACACCTCCTTTGTCACAGCTCAGGTGGTTCGTTAGCAAGCCAGGCCTCTTACAGCCAAAGAGCTTCTAGAGAAAAGAAACCCTTGCAGCAATCAGCTGAAGATAAATGCTCTCTGCGGTTTCTTCCCTGAAACTTTTCCAAACCGTGGGCTTCTCAGTGTCCTTAGCCAGGCCAGTGCAAACACAGCCTGGTGGCCATATGGGCAGCCAGGCAAGCAGCCAGCTGGGCAACCACAAAGTCAGCTCTTCAATTAGTCACAAAGACATCCAGCAGGACAGCTGCAGTGCCAGCCAGGTAGGCACAGAGCCCACTAGCCACAAAACCAGCGAGTGTCCAAACCTGCTCAGCCAGCCACGTGAAGTTAACAATCTGGGCAGCCACAAAAGCAGGTGGATGGGCAATTAAAACAACAAGAAAACCTCGTCAGAAACTCTGAATTCTGAAACTTTGCTGATTTTTCTGCTTTAAGAAGCCCCATGTTATGATTCCAATGTCTCTGTTGCTCTTTCCTAGGAGAGTACATGGTGATGACAGTTTCTTTTGACCTAAGTAGACGTATGGGTTACTTTGCCATTCAGACCTACATTCCCTGCATCCTGACTGTTGTTCTTTCCTGGGTTTCCTTCTGGATCAAGAGAGACTCTACGCCAGCCAGGACATCTCTGGGTAAGAGACAAGATGATGCATGTCTGATGCTTGTCAAACTCTGCCAGGCAAGCAGACTGGCAGTGTTGGAGTACAAAATCTCCTGAAGCACTTTGCCATTTTCTGGCATTTTTGAGCTCACCAGAGAATATTCCACTCCTTCAGCTTCCTGTGTGTAACACTCCACAGCTCAACCAAATCTCCAGCTGCGCTGGCTTGGGCTGCTGGATTATCTCAGGAGAACATCTGGCTCTCATGTCTTGATCTGAAACCCAAGCACAGCCTTTTCCAAGCTGAAAATGGGGTATTCTCATGCACCAAAAGGGAGAGGGAGGGGCTGAGCTGTGGCATTGTGGTGCTGCCCAAAGGCCTCCTGTCGCATCCACGTTTTCTACATTTCCTCACGACTTTTCAAGGCCTCTATGTAGGGCTGGTGACAGGAAGGTTGTAGGGTTAATGGGCAGAGTTGCCTGGCTGCATGCACAGAGCCCCAGGCTCTGGCAGGAGCTGGAAGCCCTGTGGGTACAACCTTTTTCTGTCAGGACCCAGAGAGTGACAACAGCTCTGCCCATTGTTTAGGTTTCCTCAGCAAACTGCAGTGGCTCCTTGAGGCAGGAGAAAAGCTTCTGCTGATTGAATGCTGCTCTGAGAGGTGCTGGGGAGATCTCTGCGAGCCTTTAATACGCTTTGGCTGTATCTGCATTTTGCAGCAAGCTCTGATTCCCAGCGCTGTCCTTCCTATCGGCCCCGCTGACTTTGCCTTTAATTGGAGGTAGCATTCCCAGCCCTGCCTGCAGGTCTCTGTGGGGATGGGAGAGGAGAGGAGGGCCCATCAGCTATTCAGAGCCCATCCATGATGGCCATGTCTCCCCACCTCCCTATCAAAATTAATTTGTTTGGTGCCCGTGGAGGGAGGAGGAGGAGGAGGGTGTCATTTCCAATGAAGGTGAGGGTGTGCTGTAGTCTGGCTGGTAAAGGAATGAACAGCAAGAGGAAAATGTTGTGCACGGCTCTAGTGACTGTCTCAAAAAACAAAGGCAAGTTCCCCCAGGAGAGGGGCCTCTCTCTATGGGAAGGGACCTCAGCACGTGAAGAATAATGCATTCTCTCCACAGCCCCTGCTGCATTTGATACAAATGATGCCCAGCACATTTCCAGCCTGCCAGCCTACATTAGGGAGATGTAAACTGGACCAGTTCCACTGGCACTTGAGAAATATGGGAAGTCACATCACATCTGCTAATGCAAGTGCAGCAGCAAAACATGGAAATCTTCTGCCATGCTCACCCCCAGAGCAGCTGGGGTGACCCCAGGAAAGGGTGGCAGGTGGATTTAGATGGATGCTAGAAAAGGAGAAACAGGTGGACTTGCTGCTTCTTCCCCACATCCTAAAAACCAGTGGATGAGGTCACAATACCCACTCCTGCAGCTGATCCTTCGTGGACTCCTGACACTTCGTCTCTGGAAGCAGAAACGTGAGCATTGCTGCTTCTGCAGAAACAACTCCAAGCCCCACTCAAGTCAAAAGAAATTCCTTATCACCTCCCACGCACTTGCACTCTGCATCAAGGAATGGACAGATTGTGAAGAGCTGTCTCTGAAGAATAGCCAGGTGCAGATTGAAAATTCATGGGTAGGAATCGGACTAAGGAAATAAAGGGAACCTCGAGATTAGTGTCTACCACAGAGAAACCCATTGACCAGGGAGCAAAACAGCACTGGCAGACCTTTCAGGGCATTTTCCAAAGAGCTCTCTATCCCCAGGTGTAAGAAATCAGGAAAGCAAGGCAAGACACCAGCATGGATGAGTCAAGAGCTTCTGGTCAGACTAAAGGGCAAGAAGGAAATGCACAGGCAGTGGAAGCAGGGATAGGTATCCTGGGAGGATCACAGGGACACTGCCCAGTTATGCAGGGATGGGGTTAGGGATGCACAGGATACTAACAGGGGCTTCCCCAGGTTTGCCAGCCAGAAAGGGAAGGTCAAACATAGTTGGATACAACTGGCAGACGGGTAAAAATGGATGAGAAGGAGGCTGAGGTTAATTTTTTGGCTCAGTCTTCACTGGCAGCCTCTCTCCCCACATTCCACAGTGCAGGGACTGCAAGACAGGGACTGGGGCAATGAATTCCCTCTCACTGCAAGAGAAGATCAGGTCTGAGACCTCCTGAAGAAGCTGAACATCCATAAGCCTCCCAAGCATGGCTGATGTGGTTTGCAAGCCACTCTCCATGCTACTTGAAAAGTCTCATGGAAATGTTGAACCCATTTCTTCAAAGGGTAGAAAGGAGGCCCCTGGGAACTGCAGAGCTGTCGGCCTCCCCTCTGTGCCTTGGGAGGATCATGGAACAGTTCCTTCTAGAAGCTGTGCTGAGGCACATGGAGCACAGGAGGTGCCAACACAGCCAGCACGTCTGCACCAAGGGCAAGCCCTGCCTGACCAACCTGGCCTCACACAGAGTCTGAGTTTCCCACTCCTTTACCAGCCCACACTGTGTGATACCCGAGTTTTGAACACCTCTCTTTCTCATAGAGCATTGTCAGAGGGTTCCTCAAGACCAGAGTCTGGCTGAGCAGAGCAAAAATGGAACCAGACAGCCAGAGTGGAAGGAAAACGGGGGTGTTTTGAGGGCTGGATGTGTGTAGAAGACAGAAGTGCTCCCTGTCAGTACTTAAGCCAGCTCTTTTCCCTCTTAGGTATCACGACTGTGCTCACCATGACCACCCTGAGCACCATCTCCCGCAAGCACCTCCCTCGTGTTTCCTACATCACAGCCATGGACCTCTTTGTCTCTGTGTGCTTCATCTTCGTCTTCGCCGCTCTCATGGAGTACGCCACGCTCAACTACCTGGTGGGAAACAAGAAACCACTGGAGCACAGCCACAGGAAAGCCAGGCTGGTAGGTCAGAGGGGCCAGCAGAGGCGGATGCTGTTACAATCCCAATCTATTTAAAAATACCCTTCCTGAGCTGCACTGGAAACTGCTGGTGTGGTTCAGTGCCTGACCCATGCTGTGTCCATCCAGGCCTCAGACCACTCTGTGTGCTGGGTCTGAGAGGTGAGACACAACCAGAAAAAGCAGCTGAGGCTCCCTTAAAACAAGGAAGCCCCTGTGAGAGCCAGGCACCCTGTGCTCTCCTCAGAACTGCTGGAGAGCTTATCAGAGCAGCTTAGAATGACTCACGTGACTGAATGTAAGTGCCACTTTAAGACACCTGTATCAGTTTGATCTCTGGATTACAGAGATAGCTTGATTCACAGAGATGCAGAAACCTACTTTCTTTTGTGGTCTTCCATCAGAAGACCTCCTGAGTGTGGGGATAGTGAACCCAGGGCGGTCATCATTCTCTTCATCCTCTTATCCTCATCCTCATCCTCATCCTCATCCTCATCCTCATCCTCATCCTCTATCATGAGATCTGCCCAAGCTCATGGCAGGTACTTTTGACACGTAAATTGAAAGAGGCCTCTGAACTGGGACAGAACTGGAACTGAAAAAGACAAATCTCTTCTGGGCCAGGCTCATTTCCCAGCACATCCCCCATATCCCCCCGCCCTCACATCCCAGGGTGGACAGAGCTCTTCCATGAGGCTCACGATGGGCCAAGAGGAGCCACCCACAGCCTTTCCCCAGCTTCTCTCCAGTAACTGGCAGCATCCAGCAGACACATCTGGGCTGTGTGCTGCGTCTTCAGAGACAGCTGAGCTCAGGGGAACGAGGGAAGGGGCTGGAACAGATCGAACAGGTCGTGTTTCTGCACTGACTGTTACTGGCACAGATGGGGAATCAGAGCAATCAGACCTTTGCTGAGTAGGGCTGTGCCCTGGGGTGCCAGGAAGGATGCTCACAGTCATGCAGGGAGCTGCCAGTTCCCCCAGTGCGCAAACGTGGTGATTCACACCCAGGTGCAGGGACTGGGGATGCTCAGTCATCCCTCTCCATCGAACTGCACCCATGATGATCTGATTTGTTGCCAGCTGGGTGGGGGTTGGTGTCTAGAACAGGTTTTGTTGCCTTTTCCGGCCCTTTAACCTGCCCACCTCTCCCCCTTCCAGCCACCTGCCGGTGCACAGGTGATGCCAACCTTCACCACCATCAACATCAACCACATCATGCACTGGCCCCCAGAGATGGAGGAGGATGAGGATGACGACCCCGGCTCCCCGTGCCTGGAGGGAAAGGAATGCGAGAGGTTCTTTTGCTGCATCGAGGACTGTCAGACGGGGATGTGGCGGGAGGGGAGGGTCCGCATCCACATATCCCGCCTGGACTCCTACTCCCGCGTCTTCTTCCCCACTGCCTTCCTGCTCTTCAACATCGTCTACTGGATTGCCTATCTCTATCTCTAGCCCTTCTCTGTCCTCAGCTGGAACGGGCTGGACGCCGGTGAGAGGGGCTTCTCAAGGAGCACAGAGAACAGCGTCTCTTCTGCTGTAGTCAGCTGTCAGTCTGAACAACCCAGCCTGGTGATTCCCTCTTCCTGCTCTCTCATCTCTTCTGAGAAGAACCAAACAGCTTTTTTTTAGCCTTCTAACATATCTTTTTAGAGAATCTACCCTTCCTCAGACAACCCTCTCTCCAACACCACCAGCATTGTACTCCTTGTAAGATTACCCAAAAACATCCTATTGCCATCTCAAGCATTAGGGATTTTGTCAAAAACGAAAACCTTAATGCCTTTCATTTTTTCATCCAATCCTACTCCGAAATTTCAAGGGAAGTGATGGCAAATGGAGTTTTCTGCACAGGTATTAAGACTGCAAGGGAAATAAAACATCTTACGACTTCTGTACCACTTCCACCAGAACAGACTTTGTGGGGTGCTAGAAGCTCGGAAAGGTCAGAAGGAAATAGTGTGGAAAAGGACAGCAGTGCAGCTTTCCCACAGTAGCTGGGCTCGGCTAAAATGTTTTGGGCCTGCCCAGACATCTGATGGTGGCACTGACGAGGATGGAGCTGCTGCAAGCCTCCCCCAGCTCCCCGCAGAGTCTCTGTGAAGCATTCCTCACGGATCACTCCAGGACACCCACCCACCGAGGCGCTGCTGATTCCCATCAGACGCTGGTGAACAGCACTTCACAAGTTGGAAGGGCCCACCTGCCTTGCTGGAGCAGACTCTTCAGGGCCCACGGTGACATTTCTGCGCTGTGACCGGGACTCGGAGCAGGCTCTGCAGTTGGGCACCGCCAAAAGAGGGGGGAAGTCCTTGTGAGAAAGGCCAGAAGCAGCCCCCTGAGCCTGTTGTGAGGGAGTTTTCTTCGGCCTGTCTCACACGGGCTGTAGGTCACAGAGGGGCAGTGCAGTCCCATGCAGTGACACGCGTTGATGCCGTCAGATCTGTGCTGGGTGGTAGGTGCCAGCCTGAGGAAGGGGCACAGGAAAGGGAAAAGAGCTGCCAGTGCACTCCCGCAGCTCAGATGTGTTCCCCTTCTTGATTTCTTTCACAATTGCATAAAACCAGAGGTTTCCCTCTAACTGGATGACCCCTCCCAGCTGCCACCAGTACTTGGCCTGTTTCCTCATAAAACTGGGAAATGGAGTGAGTTGTCCTTGATGGGTTTTAAGGATAAACGTGGTGAGATGGTTCCATCTTAAAGGGACAGAGAAATACAAAACACAGTTTCAACCGGGGAGAAACTGCGTAACACAGAGGAGGAAACTCGGGCCCAAGGTCCATAATGTGTCACCTGGCTGCCTCCCCATCTACAGCAACTGCTGATGCGGCCCACAGCATGGTTGTGAAAAGCAGTGGGCTGGTAATAGTTACTCACTGTGTAAATTAGAAACAAAAAAAAAGATCTTTTTTTAAAAACAGCATGTTTTAGAAAAAAAAATAGAACTTAAAAGGCTTGTCAGGAGAAGAAAGCTGGCATGGCTGCAGAGGGAAAGTTAGGAAAGGCCAGCTCATAGGACAGCTAATAGGGGCAGGAGGTTTTACATATTCTTGGAGAGCAATTTGATCTGGTTTAAAGACGGATTTTGACACTGTTAAATCTGATCGGGATAATGAAGTGTCATGTTTAATTCATTCACAAATACAGCCTTACCTGGGCTCCAGATGAACAGCTAGAGCACCTTATTAAGTATACAATAGTACAATGCTCAGCTAAGTATAACCTAATGGGGTCAGACCAGCAGAGCTGTGAAAGGGGAAATTGCGCCTGTCTAACCTGTTACAGTTCTTCTTTTAAAATACCAAGTAAGAGATAAAGGTTACTCAGAAGCATAATTTGCTTAGCTACTCCGACAGCTTTTGAAAGGGTGGAAAGAAATTGTGGCGGGCGGTTCTAACTGAGGAAATTGATTTAGCAAAAGAATTATTAAGGAGGTTCTAATTAGAGGAAATTAACTGAGGAGAGGGGGGGAAAAAAAGAATTGTTAAGGAGGCTCTAATTAGAGGAAATTAATGTTTTAGAGAGAAAGACACAGAGAGGGAGAAGTCTAAGAAAAGAATCAAAACAACTTGCAGACAAGGGAAGCTGCTGGGTGACAGTGCCGACTCCCAGCCAAGCTGGTTGATGTTCTGCTCCCGGTAGCAAAGCGCTATTAGATGTAGCAACAGAAAAACCTCCTATGACTCAGCCCTACACCAACAGGGAGCTGGATTAAACAGGGTCCTGTGATCTCTGTGGGGAGCCAAAAGGAAAGAGCATCCTAGATTAAATCTGGCTCACACGACGGATCTGGCTTTCGCTCTGAGCGAAGCACGTCCTCACATTTGGGGAGGCAGCTGTCTTGGGGTGTGTGGGAGGGGACGCCCCGGTGGCAAACCAGGGTCTGTGCCAAATATCTCCTCAACAGGATGGTGGCTTGAAAGGTGTGCAGGCAGTGGAGGCTGTGCTGAGCACAGGGAGCAAAATGTGGAAAGGGAGCAGCTGAGAGAGGCAGGGTGGAAGAGAAAATTGAACAGCCCTGTGCAAAGGAGCCCCAACAGCTGCGATTTGCTGGAGCTCCCAAGCTCTTGGTGAACAACATATGATTATCATGGGCACTGGAGAACAGCCTTCAGCCCTCAGAGCAGCAACTTGTTGAAATTAGACTTTTTCACAAAATCAGCCAGGAGAGAAAGAGGGTGCACAAAAACCTAAGAGGATGACGGGGACTCGGACAAATTAGACTCGAAAGATTATAAGATTTCGCCAAAAAAAGATAAAGCCAACACACACCCAGGTAATTTAACCAATGATGGAGGATTTGACAGAGGAAAATAGTCTAGCGTGGGCTGGAGCCCAAGGAAGCTGATTACTAAGGCTGGGGAAGGAGGAGGGAGGGGGCTTTTTGGCTTAGGGAAATCTGTGCCCATCATCCACAGCACAATAAATAAAGGCATGCACAAATTCAATCATGCTTTTAAGTTTCTATAGTATCTCAAAAAAAAAAAAAAAAAAAAGAAACCAACAAAAAAACCAGAACGCTAAGAAAAGCCAAAAAGAAAAATCTGCCATTCTTTTGGAATTACTTTGCAAGCCTCCAGTTTCCTTACAAAAAGATTTTCCAGCTATCAGGAGGGAACCGAGGGCACAGAGACATCAGGCAGCCTTGAGTTGCCCTGCTCAGCATGGCCCTGGGAGAAAAGCCCCTCTGTGCCCTCCTAGGCTGGCATTAGACCCAGCCCAAAACCATGGGGCTGAGCTGTGCTGCTCCGGGCAGGGAGCATAGAGGCACCAGGGCTGCTGCAAGGCATTTGGGCTGCTTCAAACACCTCTGCTGCCTGCTCCTCTCACGGAGGTTTCAACATTCTCCCCCTCCCAGGAGTTTGGTGGAGGAGTTCAGCTTGTCAGCTTCACCAGCCAGGTGGGCACTGGGCTTCCCTCACCTCCTGCCTCCCCTTCCCAGGGACCAGCAAGTCGCATTCCCAGCCCTGCACATCCCCCTGCCATGGTGAAGACAAACACACCCGAGGCCAGCAGGGCCAGGGCAGTGACCTGTCCCACTGTGCTGAGCACACCTCAGCTCCTGGGGTCAGTTTTGGAACAGAGCTGGGGAAGGGTCTGGAGCACAAGGCGGATAAGGGGAAGCTGAGGGAGCTGGGGGGGCTCAGCCTGGAGAAAAGGAGGCTCAGGGGGGACCTTATCACTCTCTACAACTCCCTGACAGGAGGGTGGTGGCAAGGGGTGGGTCGGTCTCTTCTCCCAGGACAAGAGAAAAGGTGCTCAGGTTGTGCCAGGGCAGGTTTAGGTTGGATGTTGGGGAAAATTTCTTCACTGGAAGGGTGTGGAACAGGCTGCCCAGGGAAGTGGTGGAGTCACCATCCCTGGAGGTGTTTAAAAGATGTGGAGATGTGGAGATGTGGCACTTGGGGAGATGGTTTAGCGGAGTGCTTGGCAGTGTTGGGTTTACATTTGGACTCAATGAACATAAAAGGTCTTTTCCAACCTAAATGATTCTGTGATTCTCTCACTCTACTATTCTAGTGTCTAATGATGGGGACTGGAAATTATGATCTCAGCATTTATGTCTTATGGCCTTTGTTTGGAATATAAAAGGAAATCAGGGAAAAGGTTGATTTTTCATTTCTCTGCCTCCAATTCCTATTCTTCTCCTCCAAATTGTGCTGCATAAGGAACCATTTTTAGCCTGTGTGCTCTTCAGGGCAGGGACTCTGTGACTGTGTGTTTGTACAGGGACTGGCACTCCGGGGCTTGGTCCTTAACTGAGATTTCTGGATGCTACTTATTATACATAATAAACATTATTCACTGCCCATCCTCGCCACTGTCTGTCTACACCTTGTAAGAAAAGTAAAAATTGTCCCCTGTCCCCCTCCTGATGGGGGTTACTAGAGCTGGAAAATTTATTTATTTCCCCAGGGAAAACTATCTTGTTGGAAAGTAGGGGAAAATGTCACACTGATATTTTTGATGGGTGGTGGATATTTTTCAGTTTGTCGTTTTCCTTTAAGAAAGGCAGAAGTTGCTCCAAATCAGCACTGCTCAGAAGCAGTCTCAGCCATTTAAAGTCATCATTTGTAATGCAAGAGAAACCCTTTCTTGTTCTCCTCAGCCTGTTGCCATTGTAAATAAAACAACTGATGTTTCCCCAAGTGTTTTGGGGTGGAGGGGGTTTGGCAGTAATATTTGGTGGACTTTATTTCAGCCTTTCTGTTCCCTTTTTATACCCCTGCTCATGCTGGTGACTTTTGGAGTGATCATAAACCAAAGGACAAGCCCAGCTCTGGAGAAAGCACCTCCACCTCTCCCTGGCACACCGTGTATCCCTCCAAGATTTAACAGTTCCCAAAATGTTAAAAACATGAGGTCATGAAGGGGAAAGGGAGAGGAGAGAAGAGGAAGTTATATTAAGTCGTTACTTTTTATATTCCTAACATACATCCATTACAATTTGTCTTCCTCTCAATGCCTCAGATTTGTAGGCTTTGGGAAGATTGAATTGAAGGAGAATGAGAGTGGCCAAAAAGGCTTCGAGCTGTGTGTCCCAGGGGGAGACACAAAAATTCCTGCCTGCATGGGATGGGAGCTGCCTTCCCTCGTGGAGAAATGGCTCCATCACCCAACAGCATCACACAACCTCTGGTAGCCCATGAGGGGCAGAAGGCACCTGTTGTGAAGGGCTGGGGGACAACAAGGCTTGGCTCCCAGTGTTCCCATCAGACTGGGTGAGGAAACCCAGGAACCCAGGGGAAATGCCCTATTGCCTGCAGACCGTCAATTAAAAAAAAAAAAAAAAAAAGGAAAAAAAAATTACTTATTTTAATTTTTTTAAAATTTTTTTTAAAGGATTGTGCATGAGAAAATTGACTCGATTTTCTGTCGGAAAGACTCTCAGATCTTTCAGGTTGGTTTTTTTTGCTGTTGTTGATGCTTGACACGATTTTAACCCTCTCTACTTGTTTTCTCCCCTTCTCCCCACATCTCCCAAATAAAGTAAATAATAGAGCCTGGGCCCTATCTGTCCCAGCCACCCTTCTGGCACCATCTGAGCCTCTGCGACGGCGAGAACAATGCAGGATGGAGGAGAGCTGGGAAGCCTCCGTGGCTGCTCTGAGCAGGTCGGCATAGCAACATCTCCAGGGAGAGCGCTCCATGGGGTAATTTCCATTCACTTTAAAGCCCACTTGGGCTGCTGGAGTGGTATAAAAGGGACTCAGGAAGACGGTTAATTAGGATTAGCATAGCTTCAGGAACATCGAGCCACAGTGCTCTGAGCTGAGCCATTTACCTGAGAGAACTCAAGGCTCTTGACTACCTCCTGAACAAGGCACAGGATACCACATGTGGAGGCATGTTGGAATCCAAGGCATGCCTCAGGCTGCCCTGGGGGGTCAGGAGCCCCAGCAAGGGGGTCCCAGACCCTGGCAAGAAGCCCAGAATGGCACCGGCTTTGACCTCAGACCATGGAAAAAGTTACCAACACTGCCAGAATCATTGCAAGCCACCACAGTGTGAAAATGAGTAGTGGTTTAGTGCTTTACAAGGTAAAAAGTAGATTTTAGGGTTTTTTGTATGAGGACGAAGGGTTTAAGATGGAGGATTTTGGGCATTGCCCTGTTCTTCTTCTTCTTCTTCTCCTCCATCTTCTCTGGTGGTGGTGGCACAAAATGATTGGTAGAATGAAAAAGAGGTAGGAATTCCGTGTCTAGAATAGGTGCAAATGAATTGGTACAGAACAGTAACTAATAAATGCGTTGTGCAGAATGGTTGGATGATGGAAAGGGCACACAAAGGCCGGGACAGCCCAGGGCTGGGCAGTGCCCGCTCGGACTCGGCTGCATCAGATGTGCGGCCGGAGCTGAGAGCTGGCAGAGAGAAGGAGGAATAAACAACCTGAAACAACATCTGCAGGCGTTTCTCATCTGTTTGGGCTCGAGGTAAAGCTTCCCAGAGGTGAAGATAAGAACCTGGATTTGTGTGGAGTCCCCAACTCCCACAGAGGCAGACAAGTTGGAAATCAGATGGCAGAGCCACCCATGAGGGAAGGGTCCTACCTCGGCTGCTGAGTGGCACTGCAGCCCCTCTCCCGTGCTCACACCGCCCTTTGCTGGGCTCAGCAGGCACAGCCCCATCTTATCAGCACAAGTTGCATGGTGTGAAACCCACAGGGCATGTGCTGGGTGCCCCCAGGTGAGGTTTTGGGATGACGCCCATGCCATTAATGCCTCGATGGGGCTACCTAAAAACAGAGGCTAGGCAAAATTAAGAGAATGAAAGCAGGTATATTTATTGAAGAGCCTTCAGGTACTCTTCGGACAGCCCAAACCCCAGGGGCTACACCCAAAATGGATGCCGGGGTCAGGGGTTTTCATATTTTTATAAGTTTGGTGCATTTGCATATAGGGGTTTATTTTCCAATTGACAGCTGCAGGTAATGAAGTCATTTACCCCAAATTTGCTCCCCCCAAACTCACTATAGTTTACATTTCTCGGGGCCTGAGACAGGAGGGCATCCTTGAGTTTCAGGCCTGGAGAGGAATTGTTTTGTCTGAGCAAAAGGTAAAGCAGCTAACAGGTGATGCCTTAAGAGGCCTCCTAGAAACAGAGACTAGACAGGAGTAAGGGAATAAAGGTCGGTATTTATATGAAGGGCCTTCAGGGTACACCCTGGGGGAGCCAGAGGCTGCTGCCAAAAAATGGACCCCAAGATGAACGACAGGCCACGAGTTCTTCACACTTTTATAAGTTTGGTTCATTCGCATATCAGGGTTCATTCTCCAATTAAAGCTTTAGTTTAATGTTGTAATTTCCCCTCTGCTTGCCCCACACTCAGAGGCTTTTGGTTTATAATTTTTGGGCCCAGGACAGCCTGGGTGTCCTTGGAGACAAAGACTGGAGAGGCTTTGTTACGTCTAACCAGCACAAGAGAGCAGAAGTTACAGGCTACAAGGAACCTCAGAGTTACACACTAAACAGTATAGGATTTGAAAAATATAAAAGTTAAAACCTAAGGCATCACAGGCTGTATGGAGTTTAGAGTTATGCACTCAAGAACTACAGGATATGAAAAATATGAAAGCTGAAATCCTAAGGCATCACCATGAATGTCTGAAGAGCTCCAAGGGAAAGCAGCCACTGAGAACAGGAACTGGCAGCCAGAGGTGTCACCATCCTTCCTCAAGGCCAGACATGGGCTCCTTGGAAAAACAAGGCAGGGACATTTTCACAGCTGCTGGGATATGACTTTTATTCAGCTGCCATAAGGTTCCTGCCTTGCACCAGCCTGCTGCACGAAAGGCCCAAGGAAGGTGATAAGTCTGTAAAAATGAAACCCATCTTTGCAGCAGCTTTATCGCACACATGGGCAGAACCAGGCTGCAGGGAAAGGTTGAGTCATTGCCAGGCTGCCATTGGGCTGATTTGCATCTCTCGAGTGCTGCTGACCCTGACAAACCTCCTCAGGAACCTTTGCTGACACCTCCCCTTGCCAAATGTGTGGTGAAACACAGATGTCTCCCTCACATTATTCTGTTTCTCTGGGTGTTTTCGCCTCCTCAGGGTAAAACACTACCTGAATCCGAGATGAGCTGAAGGCAAAGCTTCCCATCTGGGACTGGAGTAGCAGTTTCCTGGTATACTTCACTCTTCCTGGAGAAATAACATTAGGTCTGGTCAAAAAATACCCATGGCAGCAGTTCAGTCCTTCACACTGCAGTCTGTTTTTCAAGATCATGCAGTCCAGGGCTGCTGGCAGCCACACTTTCAGCTGTGCCCATCACAAAGGAAAAAGGCCTTTGCCATATTGGCAGCTGGACCCCGTTCAGGCAGCTCTGAAATACATTTTAAGGCAGAGAGGGGACTATGCTCTCCTCCCATTTTAGCCACAGAAACTCCCAGTAGCCTCAAAAAAAAAAAAAATATATATATATATAGCAGTAGAAATTCACCAGGCTGGAAAAAAAACTGGAATCCCTGCCCAAATGTTTTCAGTCAGCATCTTGAAAATGCCCCAGTGCCTGCTGTGGTCCTTGCCATGAGGGCATTCCTTGGGGAAAATCCTTCACCAACCAACCCTCCTGTCACAGCCAGGCCCCCCCAGCATCCAACAGAGATCAGGAGCTCAGGGAAGGAAGTCAAGAAAATGTGTGAGAAGGAAAATCTGTAGAAAGGATTTTTTGTCAGCCAGGACCGTGACACCTCAAAACAACAGGTACAATAACAATTCCAGGTGACTGAATTTTGGAGTGAGGCCACACATTGGCCAACCAGGTAGAATCATAGAATTGAAGAATAGTTTGGGTTAGGAGGAATCTTTAAATTCCACCTAGTCCAGCCCCCCTGCAATGAGCATCTAGATCAGGCTGCTCAGAGCCTCAGAACCTGACCTTGGTTGTTTTCAGGAAGGGGGCTTCTACCTGAGCAACCTGTGCCAGGTTTTCACCACTCTCATTATAAAAAAAAACTTGTCCTTTCATCTAGTCTGAATTTATCATCTTTTAGTTTAAAATCATTATCCTTTGTCCCATTTTGGCACTGAACCAGAGAGCAAAAGGAACTGCACAGCCCCTGTACCCCCTCTGCCCAGCACCACCGGGATATTAAAGCCTAAGAGCCGAGTGGAGGAACATGCTGAGCTCATTCAGGCATTTCTCATTAGTTTCCCATGATTTCTCAATATCCTGCTACTCAATATATTCATCTGGCAGCAAATTAGAGATGAGGGAAAAGCGTCTCTCCCTAAATCATCCAGAGAACACGAAGCAAAATCATAACAGACAGGGAAACTTCTTGTGAGTCATCATCTTCCCTCCTTCCCCTGTCCCTTTGCAGCATTGCTGATAGCCCCAGGATTGTTCCATGAAGCCTGGAACCAGAAGGTACCAATTCCTGCTTTTTTTTTTTTTTTTTTTATTATTACTTCATTTCACATAAGTAAAGGAAGAAAGCAGCAATTACATCTTTGTGTCTCTCCTCTTCAGGCACCTTGTGCACACTCTGCTGAGATTGATGGCCCAGTTATGCCAAATCCATGGCATAAATTACCTATCCCTTTCCCATCATGCCCAATAAAATCCTACCCAACCACCACCCCCAAAAAAAGAAACAAAAAATAAAAAGCCCAATAAAATATACCAAACAAGTGGATGCATCAAAGAGAACACCAGAGAGGTTGTGATCAGTGCAAAACAATCCAGGGGTGCTACACATATGAGGAAGGAAAATGGTCTCATGTCTGTAGAACAAAGGAAATGTTTTTGTCAAACCTTCAGATCCTTGCGTGCTCAAACTGCAAGGCAATTTCAGTGGCAGTGGTTTTGCTGAATCCGACCACATATTTCAAATTATGGCTTGATCATCAACTTTCACTGCTCAAAGAGGAAGATAAAAACTTGCTCTAGGCTGCTGTATTTTAAAGAACCATTTCTGATTTCTTTGGCCAAATTTTCAGGACAAATCCATTTGTCCTTGAGATACGTTTTATTTGATCTGCATTGATATTCACAAAGTAACCCACTTCTCTCTGGCTGAAGGGACTGAAATGTTTGCTACAGAGACTTCAGATAAGCCATTAATAAATGTTGCTGGGTTTAGGGGTTGTAGGGTCACCATTCCATGTGGACCTATAGGTAGCCAACATTCCTACAGTATTTAGGGCCTGAATTCAAATTCAATACCAGTATATATGTATATATTAGGGGAAAACTTGGCAGGTTGAAACCATCCCCAACTTTCATCAGCTAAAGCAACAGAAATATCTAGTTTGGAACTCTTGGGATCCAAAAGTGCAGAAAACTGAGTCTGCAGACAGCATCCCACTTGTGAAAAGAGGGATGAAAAGCAGTGAGGTCTTGGCATGGCACTCCAGAAAGGGAACGCCGTGAACTCAGCTCATCCCTGGTGGCTGCCACCTCCTTGCTGCTCTGTGACTCCTTACACTGAGGCTACTGCCCTTGCAAACTGGAAAATCTATATTAAGTGATGTGCAAAAACCATCCACAGGCACAGGAGGTTGCTCACCCTGTTTGTTCCCTCACACACAAAAACAGTTTTTGACACCAAGTGCCTCTTGCAGTGACAGCTTCCACCTGCTGATGGTCCCAGCTCCTCTCCAGGGAAGAGTTTGTCTCAGTGACTCTTGAAAATACCAAATTAGGAGGAGAGACCTGGAGTGCTGGAGCTCTAGAGTGTATGGACCTTGTATTTACCAATGCTTTTACCATCCTGGGCCAGCCAGAGGTCCAGGCTGTCCAGGGACAGTGTCCCAAGGGAGCAGAAATTCATTTGGCTGATATCTGCGTTTACAGGAAGAAGGAAGAAAAGCAGGATGTGACTTTAGAAGAGGTTTTACTCCAAAAGGCAGCTGATGAGTGCAGGTAAGTCACCTGCCCTCACATGGAGTTCAGGACTTTGGATGCAACAAGCACAGAAGGGGAAAGAAAAAAAAAAATCCAAAAATAATATAGATTTTCGGCCACCTAAAAATGTATCGGAACAGAAACAACTTCTCACTGTGATCAGATTCTAGAGCAAAGCCAGAGCTCTCCTCAGAAGAGCAGATGCTTTGTTGGTGGCCTAAAACAACCTCTGTGAGGATAAAGCACAAGGACCTCACTTTCAAGCAATTAAAAAGCCTCCTGACCCCAAGCCACCCACAGCAGCTTGCTGTAACATTTCCCAGACCCAGGCCTGGCCCTACACGGCCCCACTGCATGGAGAGAGTTGGAAATTGCTCCAGAAACCTCCAGCACCTGGGAGCAGCTCTCCTTCCCCAGCAATCCTGCTGTTCTCCCTCACTGGGCCCCAGGAAATGACATTGTACCTGTGTCCACTCAGATATCCTGCTACAGATGACCCTAAAGGGTCTCAGGTGAAGAGGAAATAAATAGACTGAGGCACTGAGACTCTGCATTAGAATAGCACTCCCCTGTCCTCCATCCAATCCAGGGCAGCCAGGACACAGCCAAGCTTTTCCTGCACCCTGAAATGGGAGAGGGTCCCTAGCAGGACCTGCTCCCTGCCTCATCCCCTCACCTCAGGGACTGCTCATTGTATGGGCAGATTATTGTACTGCAAATTTTATTTTAGCTATTACTGGGAAAAGTAATCAAAGCAAATGCAACAGCTCGGAAGGAATCAGAGTAGGATTAGACATTTATATGAGTAAGAATAGCTTCTGCACTTTGACTTGCTGTGATAAAAATAATAAGAACCTCCGTTTTCACACTCCAGGGCAGAAAACTGATCTCGGAACAAGGTGTTAGAAATAAATTTCCTCTCACAACAGTAGTCCTCAACTGCCCAGGCCACAGCACAGGGTCTAGGCATGTCGAGTAGCCACTGCTAGAGACAAAGCTGGCTGGAAACCCGTGGGCTTGTTCAGGAGCTGCTGCAGCCAGGAGAGCATGAGACGGGTTGCAGTGTACCAGACCTAAGTGAAACAAGCCCATCACTCCCTTTTCTCTTTGCATTTCCTTGCTAACTCCCTAGTCCATGCCAAATGAAGATCAGTGAGTTTGTGTGCTGGATTCCAGGGATCTCCTCACTTCCTCTGGCTCGTTTCTCTGCAGAGATGGATCACTGCCACCCCTCACCTCCTCTTCCCCCCTCAGGCTGAGCCTTTAAGTGGTAATGGCCTTAGCCCCAGCTGATTAATAAACTGGCTTGAGACTGCTGATCTCTTTGGACCATTAAACCCTTCCCCAGCAACTAGTCATTAATCCCTCCAAAAGCCCTCCTGGATGAGGTTGTTGTTAGCACCATCAATCCTTTTTAAGGCCTCAATTTGCAGCAGGAAGGAGCAGGGAAGTGCGGGAAAGGGTGAATTTGTCAGGCACTGCCATCCAGGGTTCCAGGCAGAGCTCAGCACTTCACCCAGGCGAGGGCTGTCCCTGTGCAGCACAGACCATCCACCACAGGGCAGCACAGCACTGCCCCAGGCATCTGGGGGATTAAGGAAGGCCAGAAGGAAAAGCTGGTATTTTTTTTCCTCCGTTGCAGCACCTTTGGCTGGGGCCAGAAGGCTCCAGCACGTGCGGTTACTGATGAATACCTGCGGGTATCTGCAGAGAAGCTTTCAAATAAACAGGTCTGGGACACGAACCACCCACAGCTTTGCTGCCTGTAGACCCCAGCAAGTCACCATGTCTCAGCTCCTCTCCCTAATTCAAATTCTGCATTATTAAAACCGCCACATCTTCAGCCAGACTGATTTGCCTTGATGTTGACTCAGGAAAGTGGAATTTCAGCTGCCCAGTCCATAGCCCTCCCATGGCCATTTTCAGCCTCTTTCCCCATTGTCAGCACACGAGCCCTGATTATCTTCCCTTAGCTCTTCCAGGACTTCCTCACATCCTTAAATCTCATTACCTTGAGCCATGCTTAGGGGCTTGGAAGGAGGATGGTGGCAGCAGAGGTGCTGAACTGTGCCCGCCACTGATGGTGGCAGCACGGAAATCACATCTGCAAAACCACAGTGCAATGTTTCTGCATTTTAACCTAAAACCCCACAGCTATTTTTTCCCTCCCCTGTGTCTGAAAAGTTGCAGCTTTTGAACTCTGGGTTTTACATCCACGTGAGGTTTTCAAATGGATGTTTTAGATCAGGTTTTGTAGATAGGAGGTCATATAAGGCTGTCAGCTGGAACCAAGCTACAGTTGTGGCTGCACAGAGAGCAAACTGTGCCCCAGTCTGGTCTGTGCTCCTGCATATTGCACTGCTGTTAAAGCTCTGCTGGAGCAGTCATGGAAGGGAAGGGAGTGAGGGACGATGCTGGCACACAACTTAGGGACAGCAGTTTCCTTCTCGTGTCAGTTCTGTGAGGGATGGCTGCCCAGTGTTCAGGCAACATCAGAGAAAACAGCTTCAAAGTTTAAATTTGGTAGCTGGACTTAACCATGGTGTCATTGCTCCCAAAGCACGTCCAAGAGGGGCAGTGAGAGGGAAAACCCCTGGCACTAGCACAGCTTGGAAAAGGATATCTGCATGCTTGGCCAAAGAGCTGATCAGTGCTCTGCTCTTGATTGGACTTCCCACGTTGCTGTGTTTCATCTGCCAGCTGTAATTTGGAAATGACCTTGTCAGTTCTGTCCTTTCAGTCTGAGACTTCTTCTGCCATGGAACACGTCCTGCCATTAACAAGCAAAACTTCTCCACATTCTCATCAGAGGTTCTGGTGTTCCTTCACTCCCAGCACAGCCCACGTCCTGCATGAAAGAATCACCAGATTAACGTGGACAGGAGTTTTCAGAAGTCACTGTGGCTTTGGCAGTGGTTTGGTTGGTGCTGAGCACACCACGTTCAGCCAGCAACAGCTGGACTCCGCAGGGAGAGGGGGAAAAAGAAAACAACCACACTCACATGCAAAAATCATCAGTCAGGCTCCTTCTAAATGATTAATGCAGTGCACAGAGAAAGGCTTTTCAGCTCTCAAATCTTCACATGATTATATAAACCTTAACTCATTGCAGCTACCGAGGACCTGTATTTGTTTGTGGGCATTAACAGCTGCTGTGGTGTTATAATTAGAGCAGAGAGTGAGGAGTCCCATGGGGAGACGGAGGAAACCCCAAATTGCTCAAGTCATTTAAACAGTCAGGGAGATAAAACACTGCAGAGAGGTTCTGGAGTGAGCAGTGCTCGAGGAACGGAGGGGTTACAGCCACCACAAAAGTTGTTTCTGCTCTCTTGGGTCCATGCAATTAATTATGGTTATTAATTATTTAGGATGCTACAGTAATAATTACTGCAATAATCACCTCAGCCACTGAAATCATAGAATCACAGAATTATTTGGGTTGGGAGGGATCTTTAAGATGATCTAGTCCAACCCACACCTTCCACTATCCCAGGGAGCTCCAAGCCCTGTCCAACCTGGCCTTGGACACTTCCAGGGATCCAGGGGCAGCCAGACCTGCTCTGGGCACCCTGTGCCAGGGCCTCCCCACCCTCACAGGGCAGAATTTCTTCCTAAGATCTAATCTAAACCTGCCCTCTGCCAGTTTAAAGCCATTACCCCTTGTCCCATCACTAAATATCCTTGTCCAAAGTCCCTCTCCAGCTCTTTTGGAGACCCTTTAGTCTCCCTTGAGCCTTCCCTTCTCCAGGCTGAACAGCATGGTCCTACTGCCCCATTCCCCAGCCCTCTCTTGGACATCTGTCCAGGAGGAACTTCCATGTGACCCCAAATTCATCCCTAGAGAACGGCTTTCCCCAAATCCATCGCCCCTTTCTGTGCTGGTGACTCCCCTGGCCTGTCCCAGGAGTGCTCACATTTGCAGCACAATGGTGTCATTGCTCCCAAATCATGTCCAAGAGGGGCAGTGAGAGGGAAAACCCCTGGCATTTGCACAGCTTGGAAAAGGATATCTGCATGCTTGCAGATCACTGCAGCTGGGATTTCTCCCTCTGTTCTCCTGGCCTTGGACATCACAGCCCAAGAGACATCTGAGAGTGGAGGACAGCACACGGATCTGAGAGGTTTTGCTTCATCTTTGGGCTTTGCAAGCAATTCCCTTCCTCAGTGAGGAGTGACCACACAGAGGTCACTTCCCATCCCACAGCCTGCCACCTCCACCCACCCATCAGGTGACTCAGGAGGACAGGAATGCCCCAGTTCCCCTCCAGCCCCTCTCCAATCCATCTCACCAGCTTGCCACCTCATCCATGAGGATTCAACTCAACCAAAAATTAACACATTTTGCAATGCCCACACCCTGAACAAACACCAGCCGGCTCACACCATCAAAGAAATAACGCTGAAACCCAAGGGTCAGCTCTTCTTCTCCACATCCAGCCTCTCCTTCCCCCCACCAGGCACATCCCAAAGGCTGCTCACAACATCCAGGCCCTGGTGGTGACCCAGCAGGTGACACTGCCCAGCCTCCTGGGGACTTGCGTAATGGGGAAGTGTCAGAGATTAGAGACAAGAGAGCAGTGGCTGCAATATAAAAGCAAACTGAATAATTAAAGAGAGGAGCTGTTCCTTGCAGAGAACAAAATGAAAGAGTTGTGTGATTTGAGCAGAAGTGACCTTTACACTTCATTACAAGGAGGTGGCGTCCTCATAGGGTTATTAATATTTCCAGCTGAATTAGCCTGGGTTAAAAATGGCTCAAAGGAATGAAGAAGGAGAGGGAGAGTGAACAAAAATACATCATTCTGTCTTTTTCTCCTCCTCTTAGCTTTTTTACCTTTTTTTTTTTTTGGAATTTGTTGACTTGAAAGCAGAAGGGGCCGAGTGGCCATCAGGAACAAGGCTTCATTAGAAACAGGGAGAGCTGCAGGGTGACCTGGCTGAGGGATCTTCCCTCCACACTGGCTGTGCTTCAGAAGAAGCCAGTGGTGCCTCTGTGGCTGTTTCCACCTTCTCACCCAGGGCACAGAGGGAGTGGTCACTCACCCAGCTGCACAGACACCACAGGACTGACGTTCAGGTGGTTCTGAGCCAGCACTGGAGCTCAGTGTGGCTGCTGCTGGGTCCACACGGAGTCAGTAGGATCTCCTAGGGCAGAAGTGCTCCTGTGGTTGCTGTTCACCACCCTGTGGGCCAACGAAGTCTCCTTCCCACAAAACATCAGTGTGGAAATGGACAACCCTGCTCAGCACGTTTTAACCCCCCCTGACACCAGGGACAGACAAACACCCTCTGTCCCAAACAGACACAAAGCCAAGGCCCTCACCAAGGCTGTTTCAGCAGAGGGCAGCCCACAGAAACCCTACAGAAAACAGAGCTGCTTCAGTTCTGTAGTTTCATCCTGAAATTCATACACCCACGGGGAAGGACCTTCACCTCAGCACGTCCCAGCCCCACACAGCCCCACAAAACCACGACTGCCAATAAAGTCCCAAAGCATTGAATTAAATGAGCAAAGTTGAGCTCAGCGACCCAAACCTAAATCCAAGCTGCAATTTTGCTGCTCAGAGCCTCAATGTGAACACAGTTGTGCTTTTTGCTCCGATCACTCAGTCTCTTATTAGTCCCATCTCTGAGTCTGAGATGCAGAAGTGCTGCTACCTTGATAACACAGCCAGACACCTGCTTGCTTCCCCACAAGCCTGGCCTGAGCAATTTCTTTTACTGCCTCTCTCTGCCCAGCAATAACAGGCATCAGAAAAACCCACCAGAGCAAATAGAAGGGGAGAGAGACATAAAAGCAGGTGCACATCAATAAGGAAGGAGGGTGCTGCAGCAGAGCCTGCAATCACTCCCAGGGGCTGCATTGTTACCACAGTGGCTCCTTCCACACCATCCTTCCCACCCTCCCAGAGGCACAGCAGGTCGCCTTCCCCTGCTCCACTTGTGGAGGGGCCTCTTGCAAATTTAATGCTAAAACACAAATCAAATAAAGACTCGAGGCTTTTGAAGTGATCATGAAATGGACACGGTGGCAGCTGCCTCTCCTCCAGTGGCTGCTGAATCACGGCCCCTCACTTATTTATAGGCCTCCCCAGGGTGCTTGCAGGCGAGTCGATGACAAATGCCAGTGAGCATCCACCCTCACCCCCACAAGGTGTTGTTACCCTGGCTGCAAAGGAGATGCAGAGCGAGGAAACAACACCCTGTCAGCTGTGCCAGACGGGGGGAGCGGAGACAGAGCACCCGAGACACCTCACCCACCAGCCAGAGCCTCCAGCAGCATCACCTGGCTGCTGCTCCCAGCAAATCCCTCCAAGATGTAGCTCGTGTCCATCACTAATTCCCACAGTTTTTGATGCCATCTTCACTTTGACAAAGGGCAGCGCTCTTGTGGCCACAGTAAAGAGGACGCTGGTGAGCAGAGCAGGCTTATCTGGGTTCTGAACTGATTCCAGGGATGGAGGCCAAGATGCTGATGCTCCAGAGGGAAAAGCAGAAGTAGATGCTGACACCCAAAGTTTTCCCCTTATTGCTGGAGGCTATTTCACATGGGCCAGGCATTGAACAGCTCCAAGGGCAAGAGAGAGGAAAATTCAGACTTAATATGGCCTCGGTGCTGGGAGAAGGCATGAATGTGAAGGGAGAGGAAGGAAAAGGCTGAATCTTCCCCACACTGGCTCAGGGAGGTAGGAACACCTCTCAGGGAAAGAAAAGGTGAACAGTATCACCTTGTTCTGTCCTGAAGAGCATCTCTCCCAGGTGATCTCCACCGGGGCTGTGCTCCAGAGGGAAGAAATCATCTCCCTTGCCATAGTGCCAGGGAGCTCTCTCTGGGTGCATCCAGAAACTGCAGCTGGCAAAAGTAGAAGCCAGGCAGCAGGATCTCCATTATCAGAGATGATTCACAGGCCACAGAGATCACAGCTTGCCTTGTAGATGTCACTGGGACCTGGCAGTCCAGGAAAAGCATCTTATTTATAAACTGGGACAAATTACGACTGCTGAGATATAGCCCACACGGGAGCTGCTGCCTGCTTTCTGGACTGGAATGACTCTTTAAATGACACATGAGGCTGCAGGGCCCCTCCCCAGGGCTCTGTAGCTGGGGAAGGATCACCTGGGAAGGTGTGCAGAGCCCTGTCACTCACAGCCAGGCCAGGGCTTCCACAGGCTTCTTGGTGTTAGTGGCACCGGGCTGCTGTAGCTGGTTTTTAATTCAAGCCATCATTCATAGATTAAATCTGAAGTGGCTGTTTGGACTAGACTTGTTTTCTGTGAAAACTGTCACATGGGCTGGGAAAGCAACGGGATTCACAGGGAACACCCAGAGACTTGTTCTGGTGCAATTCCAGGTGGCCCCAGGAAAGGCAGCGAGCTGCTCTGCGAGGAAAGCTGGGGCTGCTGTGGAGTTTTTGGGTTGAAAATCTCTGAGGTTTGATTTAGGGCTGAGCTCGCAGTGAGGCCAATAAGGCCACTGACAAAGCCTCTCCCTCGATGCTTCAGTTTCATGACCACTGACAAAGCCTCTCTCTCGACTCTTCAGTTTCATGATGGTTTTAAGTTCACAGTTCCAGGTCTGGGTGGAGTTAGCTGATGGCATAAAATGTTATTGAAGCATGAGCTGGAGTCAGGGAGACATAAAGGTCATCTACGTTTTGTTTTCTTTGTTTCAATTTTCTTTAGCCAAACCCATGACTGATCTGAAAGGACTGGAGGCAGCAGCAGTCCCACACACCTGGCTGAGATCTGCTGGGAAATGCAACCGTGGAGAGGTGGGGAGAAAAAGAGGGAAGAGTTAGGAAGAGGAGAGAAGAGCTGCGGAAGGCTCCCTGCTAATCTCAACAAGCAAGTCCCACTTTAACTCCACTAACACAGAAAGCAGTAACAGCAGTAGCTCATCATCTGAAGACTGTGACACGAAATTTATCTTTTTTTCATTGCTTTCACAGCAATTTTGCACTGTGTTTGATAGCTGATGTGCATATCCAAATTCATGCAGCCCTACCACCCCTCTCCCTCTGCCTACTCGCACTCACCCACGCTCTTCTGCGTGTGACTCAGGATGAAAAGGGATTTAGAAAGATGCAGGGAACGTTTACAAGCCACCCACCGTTTCACCCCCCAGCCTGGATGGCCACGTTAGCACGTCCAGGTTGCATTCTGAGGTGAATCCCTGGGACAGGCTTTTCTCCTGTCCCCTGCACAGCCAGGCACGGAGCAAAGCTGCGCCAGCTCTGCCTCACTGTTTGCTGCTGGCTGAGCATTGCAAGGCTGGCTTTGTCTGAAGACAAGGCAAATTTCCCAACCTCTTGCTCGATGCTTTGCCCACTTATCAGTCCCAGAGTGGTCACTGAGGCCTCAGAGGCCTCCTGCATATGGCCTCATGATAAGGAGGTCACTCGCTCACACTGGGCAGAGTAGGAGGGTGGGAGACATTTACAAAACAGCCCCAGCCTGTCCTGTTCAGGAGAACCAGCAAAAACAGGGTTGTGTGAAAGTCTGTGGCTTTTCCTGGGCTGGTTTGGGTTCAATGTGGAGGCTTGAGCCTGTGAATTCTCCAGCAAAACCTTTGCGGCATCAGGGCACAAAATGAGCAGCACAAAAATCCCCCAGCAGCAGCTGTCAGGGACTGGCAGGGGACAAACTAACCAGGTTTGGGTGACAAACCAAAGCCAGTCTCCCCCCTTAACACGGCTGAGAAGCCATTTAGGGGAGTGTGTCACCACTAACATCATCCTGTTTCCATGGAGACCAGATTAACAGAACTGTCGAGAGGAGCTGCACTCCTAATCTCTCCTGGAGAAAAGAGCTTGCTGATACAAGAGACTTTTAAACATCTTTAATCCAAATTCAGGGTTTTCCTTTCCATGTTCTCTCTAATCCTTCTCGAGGTTACCAGCCCCTCTCAGCCCCGAGCCCAGCACAATAGCATCAAACAGTGCAGTCACCCACAGCCTCTGCAGTCCCTTGCTAATATAAAATTTGCTATCTCTCTCTCTCCAAAAGTTTGGCTGTTTTAAAAATAACAATTTTCCCAGCCCGTCATGTGCAAGGGTCCTGAAAAATGATGTCTTCATTGGTGCACTCAGCCTATTTTCTGGAGAGGGAATTAGGCCCTGAGGACAGAGATAGAGGTACCTTCCTCCATCAACAAAAAAGATGCAGGTCCTGCTTTCTGCATTGCATGAGACACTTTCCATGGGCTTTTTCCTCCTGAGCTTTTGCCTTTCCTGTGTTACACCCCAGATAAGAGCAGATCCCACGAGAACACTGGATAATTTGCCCAGTGGAACTGTGCACTGCAATTGCACAGCTTAACCTAAGGATTCATGGAGTCACAGAATGGTTTGGGTGGGAAGGAACCTTAAAGACCAACTGGTCTATCCCCACTGCCATGGGCAGAGATACCTTCCACTACCCCAGGCTGCTCCAAGCCCTGTCCAACCCAGCCTTAGACACTTCCAGGGATCCAGGGGCAGCCACAGCTTCTCTGGACAACCTGTGCCAGGGCCTCCCCACCCTCACAGAGAAGAATTTCTTCCCAATATCTGACCTAAATCTACCCTCCTTCAGCTTAAGGTTATTCCTTGTCAAAAATCCCTGTCCAGCTCTCTTTCTCTCTCCCTCCAGACCCCAAATTTACTTCTATTTTTTGAGGTAGGAGTACAGTCACCCTGTTCTCTACTTCTACCAGCCCTGCAGATTTAAGCACAGCAGAACGAGGTCTGCTTCCCCTCCAGACCTTTTTGGCTTGGTCTGTCCTTTTCCTGATGGACAATTCATATCTCCAAATGCTCCAGGAGTTCCCACGCCCTCCCTGCCCATCCAAGGCAGGCATCCACATTTTCAAACCACCAGGCCAAACAGCTTTTGTTGATTTTTTGGTTTTTTTTCCAGCGGGATTCTTGCTGATTAAGCCTCGTGTACCTCTCCAAGCCTCCAGGCAGGTGGGACACTGCACACAGCCCTTTGTGCTCTCCGTGGAGGGCCACACTGAGCACTCCACACTGTGGCTCACAAAGCTCTCCAGCTGTGCTGAGTCAGAGCCATTTGGAACATCTCTGCCTGCTAAGCTGAACGAGGCATCAAAGGCTCCGCCGCCTTTCTGTTGCTTCCAGAAGTCAAAAGAAATTAGACTACTCACTCTTCCTCGCCTTTACCCCAAAAGCTTGTCAGGAGGATCATGACAAGGTTTGACAGTGCCAGAATGATGGAGAAGGAGTCAGTGTGACTGGGAAAGTACAGCTCCATCTCAATTTCGTTCCTGCTCCCCTTGCCAGAGGGGCTGGTGACGTTCTGCACATCTGGAGGCAAAGCTGTGGCTTTGCACAGCCTTGCCCCAGAGGCCTGGAGCTTGTAAATCAGCTGTACTACAACATCTCACCTACATCAGCCCTCTGGCCCTTCACTGGGACCCTGCATGTGCTGCTGCCTTGGCACACAACACACATGCAAGCCTGAAGCTTCCCAGAAGCTCTAAAACAGGCACAACGTGGATCTGGGAAAGGCCAGGCTGAGGCACATCGGTGTCCTGCAGCTGTGGGCAACGAAGGGTTAGTTTCTCTCCAGGCTCTGAACGCACATCTCTGAAGCATCAGGCTATTTCTGCTCAGCATGTCTGATTTCAGATGAGAGCTCTGCTGTGGGATAGAGCTGGCATGTGGGATAAGAGGGAATATAATTATGCACAGGATATTTTGGTGCAGGGTTTCCTACACCTACTTCTATTGTCCTCCTCTGACTGAAGGCTCCATCTGGTTTGTTCATGGCTGGGCACAGTGGCTGGAGGGCAGCAGAAGGGGGAGCAAGGGATAAGTTAAAGCACGGTGCTGCAAAGGCTGTGTTTATACTACCTGCAGCTACAAGTGACTGATTTTGGGGGTTTGTTTTTTATGATTATTAATTTTGGTTGAGTTTGGGGGCTTTTAAGTTGGGGTTTTGGGGGGATTTTTTGGGTTTTTTTGGTTGGTTGGTTGGTTTGGGTTTTTGGGGGGGGGGCTTTGCTAGGTTGGTTTTGTTTGTTTTGTTTTGGGGTGGTTTTTTGGGTTGGTGGGTTTTTTGTTTTGTTTTGGGGTTTTTTTGTTGGTGGTGGTGGATTGGGGGATTTGTTTGTTTGTTTCAGGGGGTTTTTTGTCGTTGCTTTTTGGTTGGCCAGGTATCTGCCTCTGGGCTCTGCCTTGTATCCACAGCCACTCTGGGCCAGGACTTTCACCTCCTCCATCCCACCCCTTGGACTGGTCTCTCTGAACACCTGAAGCCCAGAACAGAAGACAAAACTGAGGAAATGTTATTACTGTTGGGTTTTTTTACTACTCCTACTAGTACTACTATTATTATTATTATTCTATTACTATTATTAATTTTATTATTATTTGGAGCAAACAGGGTGTTCTGTCCCCACCAAGGCCATGTGTAGAGGCCCAGTGACCACTACCAGGGACTTTCAGAAAGGATGGCCTGCGGTGTCTGTTGAGGCCAGCACTGCCCTGGAGCTGTCAGAGGAGCGTGGGTGGCAGGAAGGGGCTGGGCAGGAGGTTACAATGTAAAATATAACCAGAAATATGTATTCTATCACCATCTTCATAAGCTGGTAAAGCCGGGTGGGGCAGTGTTCTTTATCTTTTCCGTGACTCATCCCTGAGAACTCCCTCCGGAGGGATATCTTCTGTTAATGAGCCAGCTGCTAAAACCAGGTGGAGCAGTGTTCTTTATCTGATAACTCCCTCCAGGAGATATCTTCTGCTAATGGGCCATCAAGGCCTCGCTGCCTGCCTCATAAAATGGCATCATCCCATTGTGAGATGCTCCACCCAGAGGGAGGAATTGAGCGTTTCCCACCTGGATATAATCCGAGATTTGGAGCACCACAGCCAGCCTTGCCTACTGGATTAGCAGAGGACAAGAGCTACATAATCAGCACTGGACTTTCAGAGGAAGAGCAGACCCTCCCACAGGATCACCACTTCAACAGGATTGCAGCCACCCCTTAACCAGACTGCTGCCCGGCAGGGTGTCAGGCTGGATCCTGACTCTGGCAGTTTAAGCCAGTGTTTCTGTATTAGTGCCTTTATCTTCATTTTCCTGTTAAACTGTAATTCTGACCTTGCATCTCCCACTGGCTTGCTTTCAAGCTAGGACAGCACAGCACACGGGTGAGGGGGATGGCACTGCCTTCCTCCCCGCGCCTTTCGGACCCGGCAGAGCAAGTGAATCATTAAAAAAATGGTATTTACGGACAAAAACTCTCTAACTAATTAAAGTTAGAAAGTGGTATGTTTATTACGCCGGCAGGCAGCATGGGAGTCACCTCCTAGAGACGTGCCAGCACCTTACACTGTTATTTGCCCTCTGTTTATTTCACAAAGTGTTACATTTTAATCATACACATATTTCTAGCACCTCCCATTTCCCCGCTTCTTATTAAAATGAGGTTATTAGTCCTTTGAGCGTGCGCAATTCCTTTTTTCGATTTGAGTCAGTGGTCTTGAAAGATGAAGTCAGGGATCTCTTCATCACCATGAGCTTTCTACCTTCTGTTGTGGGCAAGCCTCGGGAAGCCTTCTGGAGACAGTCCATACCTCCTGCCTGTATTTGACCATGCAATCCAGGTGCTATCTACAATTCTATCAGCTCCTTTTGTCTTTATGACAGTTCATTTACCATAAGCAAAGTCTCAGACAGGTACATAGTAGTGAACAGCACTCTACATCTTGGCTAAATTTCTAACTCTTCGTTAACTTATCTTTTGGTTTAATCCATACAAATTGCTTCTAACTCCTAGTTAAACTCTTCATAATTTTGACTCCCAAGGTGCTCGGGCACCATCCTGCTGCAGCCAGGCTGGGTGCTGGGGACAGCAAGCAGGGACTCTGCTGAGTCGGCCGGGCTGTCGGGATGATGCAGCTCCAGCAGGATCTCTCACACTCCCCACCGTGCCTTGTTTTTGCTGGCGGGCAGGAGCTCAGCCACGGCCAGGCAAACCAGGGGGAGGGAAGCGCGGAGGAGAGGGGCCAGACGAGATAAATAGGTAGCGTGAGGATAACAAAGGAGGACAGCTGGCCTAGAAAACTCGAGAGATAAATCGGCAAAGGGGAGGGAAAAAAAAAAAATAAAATCCTGAAACTAATTCCAAAGCGTGAGATTCCTGCTGAGCCCGCAGGAGAGAGGCACCTGGTGGCACCCACTCCCTCTGTCACTCCCTGGTGCTGAGCATTCCTGTGGCCAGCAAAGCCACGGCAGGCAGCTGCCACAGCCCTTCACATCAGCAGGGTTACAGCCATGGAAAAGCAGGGGGCTTTCCCCAGGAGCAGGGGACCTGCTGGGCAGGACAGGGGGAACTACACAGACTCATCGATCTGGGCCATGCCGAGGCTCTGCGTGCCTGGGGGATGCAAACAGGGCTAAAGGGACCAGCAGGGACTTGTCTTTGCCTCCATATTCCAGTCCTGTCCTTCCCTTGTCTTTGCCTCCATATTCCAGTCCTGTCCTTACCTTGTCTTTGACTTCGTATTCCCATCCTGTCCTTACCTTGTCTTTGACTTCGTATTCCCATCCTGTCCTTACCTTGTCTTTGCCTCCATATTCCAATCCCGTCCTTGCCTCCATATTCCAGTCCTGTCCTTACCTTGTCTTTATTTGAGACTCTGAACCCCACCAAAGGAGCTGGGCAAGTGTCCCTGCACTGCCTTAGGGCAGTACTAAACCCCACAGAGCTCTGTGGAGGCCGGAGGTGAGGGCTTGCCACTCTCTCAGTTGGGCCAGTGTGTCCACACAAAGCACCAGCAGTCACCAAAGCAACTGAGGCTAAAGGATCTTTTGTCATTCAGGTCCTGTGATGCACCACAGCACAAGATGTAGCACGGTTCGTTAACCTCTTCAGTAGCAAAGACACCAAAAAATGCTCCCTGCTGACCTGAGCAGGATCTCACAGGAGGTCCAATGGCCCAGGCAGAGACACAGATCTCTCCCTCAGCTCAGCATTCTTCCCGTGCAAATGAAGCTGGCACATAAACACACGGCACTGGTGTGTTCCCAAATGGCATCAGCGAGCAAAGTTGCCCAAAGTTGCAAACAAAGATGGAAGGAAAGTTAGAACAGGGCAAAACACGGGGACCAGCGAGCAGCTTATGCTTTCCAGACTGACAGAAAAAAGGAGCTACGAAAGAAAACAGAGCCCAGCCTTTATTCCCTTCCTGCCACCCTGTCCACAAGCCTCTCTGCCAGCATGGCAAAGGCAGCTCACGCCTAATCCTCCCCACAGATACCCACAGCCCTCCCTGCAGCGCCTGGAGCCGGGCTGGGGAAGTGCAAACAGCCGCTCCCAAGTCAGAGCTAAGTGGCAGCTTCCCATTTCCCCAGCTCTAATTGCCGGCTGAGCAGCCGGCTAATCTCCCGGAACGTGCTGTGATAAGGGTGCTGCTGAGTCCCCGTAATTGCTTAAGAGCTGCCATCGAGGATGCCGGGAATTGCCCAATTATTCTCCCCGGTTTCTCCACACCCCACGTTCCCTCCCTCCCCCTCTCTAAGTTTTGTAAATTAGAAAAGAGCTGCTTTTTTTTTTTTTCCTCTCCTTTCTCCCTCTCTCTCTCTCTCTTAAAAACAGCTGGCACAGGGTTTCTCAGCGGTTCAGTAGGGATGAAGAGATTATATCTGGGCTGCCTAATCCTGTGTGGGCAGGGGGAAGAAAATGGGGGGGAGCAGCAGTGGGGATCGCACTGGAAGCAAAGGGGAGGGAAGGCTGCACTCACAGGTGATGCCTTGAACGGAATTCATCCCAGCAAGCCAGCACCGGCCCTGAGTACAAATCACATCCCATTTCCAGCTCCTCAGTGGCTCTGTTGAGCAATAAATCAGCTCCTCGTCCAAGCTGGCTGAAACATTGACACTCTCACGGTTACCTTACTCAGTGCTGAGAAGTTAAAACCTTCCTGCCAAGGCCAGCAGGCTGGGGAGAGTCAAATATCCAAATCCCCTCAGGGCTCAGCAGTGAAAAACAAAACAAAACAAAAGCCAAAACCCACAAGACAGAAACAACTGAGCTGCAGATCACCTGCACATCTCCATTTGTTCAGCTGTTTTTCTCCAGATGATGCAGTGGGCCAAGAAGTCATCTGGTATCATCAGAGAGGCAAACAAGCCTGGCCACTGTCTAATCCAATGCTAATATACACACACAGGCAGCAGGACTCAGCTCCCAGCCCTTGGCTATTTTTGCAGCTGTTTAAAGCTTGGTTTTCTCCCTAAATGCTTCATGACTGTCCCTTAGATGCCACTTCTAAGCCCCAGAATGGCAGCTCTTCATTGAAATTACAACACAGGCAGGAGTCATCAATGCCACCAGAAGGATTGAGGGACTTAAAGCCCTTTAATTTTAACGGGATCAGGTTTGTTCTTTGGTAAAGAGTTCCTAGAAGTTTGGACACAGATACAGTAAAGATGCAGCACCTCCTGCAGCACGCCCAGTCTGGGTCACTCAGGTGGGTTTTGGCTCCCTTTTGTGCTCTGCACTGTCAGCTCATGTCCTAACCCAGCTGCAAACTGCAATAACCACAGCATCTCTGCCCTCCAGCACATCTGCAAGTGGCTCTCCAGCCCACAGCCCATTCCTCCTATTCCACCCATTCCAGACCTCGAGGGCACGAGGCAGAATGAGCATAATGCCAATTCCCACACTGGTTTAGTTTTGGAAACCTCTCAGTGTCCCCTCTCAGCTGGATGTGAGCTAACACTGACCCCAAAGCCACTGGAGCCACAAATCCACCCCATCCCACTCATGGCAAACTGGAAAGTGAGATGAACCAACAGAGGATGGAGATTCTCATCAAGAGGGGAAAAATTGGAGCAGAACAGGAGAAAAAATGACTTAAAATCCCACAGTGCACCTTCAACTCAATGAATGTCCCCCACCAGGTTGCAGGAGAAGAGCCAGGGATCACTCAGACAGATCTGAGCTAGAAGTTAATTTAATAAGTGGGTAATAGGCTGGTAAATAAGATATGTCAGATTTGCTGATCCCTTAATACCCACACATTCACTCACAGCTTTGATATAAGCTGTAATTTGACATATAAACAAAGGTATAACAATGAACACAAAACAACAATTAACAAGGCTACAATTAGGTGGAACAGCTAATTCATAGCTCCGGTGGCTGTTGGTGAGCACCTGAGCAGATTTTCTCACCAGTGATGTTTTCCATCTTTTTTCACTCTGGCTGGGATGTGGTGGGTTGTGACTGCATAGTTAAAGTTGCATCCCATGATTTTAATGAAATTACAGATACAGATATTTGAGGGATTGCGTATATCTTCTATAAATAGAGTCACAAAGGGCTCTCATGCAAACACATCCATTCCCAACACATCCAAGTGCAGTCTCAGAGGTCTCTCTGGAATGTATTTCAAAATGACAAACACTTTGTTCAGTGTCAAGACAAATGTCTCAGGTCCTAAGAGTATTACATTCACAAATAAATCCTTGTTGTTTCTGCACTACCCCTGTGGCAGCAGTGACAGTTTGCCATTTGTTCCCATTTCACTGGGCCCATGCTCCAGCTTCTAACAGACTACAATTCCATGCTGATTCAATCCCAGCACAATGATTTGGTTTATAGAATCATTTACCTTGGAAAACACCTCTAAGATCATTGAGTCCAACCATTAAACATTGCATATGGTTAAGACAAAAGCTGTGGCCCTACTGCTTTGGGGTCATAAGTGAAGTTTACTAGATACCCCCAAAACTGGAAATACTTTTTCAATTAAAATAAATATTTTTTGGAAAAAAATTTTAATTGAAGTTATTTTCCTAAATGATCTTTTGAATCTCAGTGGGTAAGGTGTCCTCATCACCTTCCCTTATAGTTATTGCTACAGTGGATTGCACCTGCAGCTGAGCTTGGAGACAGCTGAGAGCTGTGGAAACATTATTCTGGGTGATGCCAAGTGCATCTACAGTTAGCTGGGGGCCCTTTTCCTTAATTTTTGCCATTTAGACAATATACCAGCCAAGAGCCAGTGACTAGTTCTTAATGCCAACAAAGAAGATTTTAACTGGTGCTCTTGCTCCTACAAATCACTTCTTGCCAAGCTCAATTTATTTGCCAAAACATCAGCGTCCGTGCTGTTTATTGAATGCTCCTAATCCCATCCCTGGGATGCCACTCACACCTCTCCTGGCTCGTTTTGGAGAGCTGAGGGCTCACCTGCCCAGCCCTGTGAGCAGCCTGTACAGATGTATTTAGGAATGATAAGCAGGGAGGTTTAAGTGCAGGGATATTAACCTGCAGTGACAGTTCCACTTGCCTGAGGCCCCGTAATGGATTAAGTATCACTTGTTGCTGGCCTGTCTTTTTAATACCATTGGGCTCAATTTCAGAAATCTGAGTTCCAGTCAAGGCTCCAGCAGGGCCCAAGAGGTAGGATGATACATGGGGGGGGGGGGGGGGGGTTTAAGGTAATTTTTGCTGTGCTGGTGTAAACAATCCCAGTTGCAATTCAATTATATCTCCAAAATAAACAGATAAATTATGTCTGATACTATTCCTCTTTCCATGGATTCCTCTGATGTAGCACTCATTGAACAGCCACCAGCCTGGTTAGATCTATACCCCTTTCCAAAGGAACCACATTGAAAACTAAGCAAGAACACTTCCACTTCATTTTTGGGGGGTTTGTCTTTCCCATATTCTGCTTACATTTCCCTCTGCCAAATCCCTGTTAATGGGTGGGACTCCTAAATTTGTACAATTACAGCTTGCTTTTTAGTGATTGTCATGGCAATGCACTCAGGCTTAAACACAATTACCACATTGATTTGTACAAATAAAAGACCTGGGGGTTTTCACCCCATCCATCAGGCTTGTTGATAGATAAACCAGATCTGGGTCACATTGCTGGGTTTTGGTATTTTGGGATGACCCAGTGTGGGTCCTGGAAAGGGAAATAAGACAAACTTCAGTGGGGATACTCCAAACTGGTTACTCCTTCCAGTCAGTGGCCAGGGAGTATCCACCCACCCTTAATGTGATGTTTAGCTCCACTGCTGTCTTTTTGTCTTTTCATAACAGGATAGATTTTTAAAACAGAAGGGGTTTGCCCTAGTAGTGGCTTCAAGGCCTGGGGGTCTGCAGGAGCTGAAAGAGGGTAAAAAGTTGTTTAATTAATATAGAGGGAGAGCAGGGGTTTGTCTCATCCCCCAGGGTCCATTCCCTAAGCTGCTCGGTGTGTGATGGAATGTGATTCATTGTTGGAATCTGGTTCCCCTGTTAAAAACACCCCAGGGACCCCAAAAGCCCTCTGCTTCACCTTGGGTTTAATACGATCTCCCCCTGTCAGAGACACCACAAACACCCAATTCCACTCTTGCCAGGCTTCTAGCCATATTTTTCTTCCAAATTACCCAGTTGAAGAGGGTCCCACAGAATGGCTCTGGTGGTATTTCTTTGGTTACCCCCTTGGGGCCCAAGGGACACTTCAGTTTTAATGAGAAGAGCCAGCTTAAAATGCAATTTACCTAATTCACCCTCTTTACTACTCTCATCCCTAAATTCCCAGTCAGGGTCCTTCCCATATATCCCCATTCCAATCTTCTGGGGATGCAATTAACTAATGGATCTTTATGGGGCCTGTGGGATCAGGGGACCCAATTTATCATAAATTCTAGTTTGTCCTCTACTCTTTTTCCTTCCCCCCACCCAGTTGTTTCTGCAATTGTTCTATTCACAGAGATAACAGCAGTTCTTGTCTCTTTCTTTGTTCAAACTCATCCTGTAACAGTCTCATTTCCTTTTCTTTGTGTTCCTTACAATGGCACGCTGCTTCCAACCACATTAACAACATCCTGCATATTATTCCCTTCTCTTCACCATTTTTCAGTTTCCCTCTCATGCAGTTTCACTGCTCCTCTGTCTTTACCCCAATTACTCCAATTTCTGAACACTCAATCCTCAAAAAAGTCTTGGAGAAGGTTTAATTCCATGCCTCCCTAAACAGCAAGTAATTGAATCTGCCACCCTACTGCCTGTGCCAGTTTTGTCACGGGAGAAGAGCCAGAGATCACTCAGGTGGAGCTGAGCTGGGTTATGGAGCTCTAACCAGCAGATTTAGGGGTGCAAATCCCAGTCCTGCCTTCCACCTGCACACAGCAGAGACAGCCTCCCAATTGCTGTGCTCATCCCAGAGCCCCCACACTCCATTAAAAAAAAAAAAAAAAAGGAATTAATTCCCATCCAGCCCCTGCAAAGCAGAAGCAACCTCTGGCCCTTTCCCACCCCCAACATCAAGGGTCTCCCCTGCAGAGGAGCCAAACTCAGCCCTAAAACCAACCAAAATCCCAGAACCCCAGCTGCCCTTTCATCCTCCAAGGGATCATGGAGCCTAATTCCTGCATCCCACTGTATAAGGCAGGGAAAACAGGAATTCCAAAGTCAGGAAATCACTTAGAACCTCAGAACACCAGTTATTCCCTAAAATAGGAGCCACACCTTGTTTGTTCAGGATTCCTTCCCATGGATACAAACCTTTGGAAAATCCACCTGTACCTCCCAAATCCAAGTGCTGGGGGGTTTGGGAATCACTTCCAGGTGGCAGCAGCTCCACATCCCCGATCCCACCCTTTTCCCAGGGGATGGATTCCCACCCCAAACCACCTGGGCCCCCTCCCACCCCCACAGAGGACACCAAGAGGTGACAAATGCTTCTTCTTTATTGGGATTGGGATCACGGGGACATTCCCGAGGGACAGAGCCTTTTCCAGCACATTCCCAGGAGCATTCCCAGGGCAGTCAGGCTCAGCAAAGCAGCTGCTGCCAGCAGGAGCCCCTGGATCACCACGGGGATTCCACCAGAGGCACCTGGAAGGGATAAAACCCACTCAGCACTCATTTATTGCCTTCCCAGCCTCCATCCAATCCCTTGGGAATCTTTGGGAAGGAGCCCCCAGAGCAGCTCTGGGGAGTTGTTCCAGGAAGTCCCTTTGTGAAATCACTGGGAATTCACAGCGGGATCAACCCCTGGGTGGGGCCTGCAGATACAACCCCAAAAAGACCCCACAACAACTCCTACCCTGGGGGGTATTCCCAGCTGATCCCAGACTTCCAGAGGGGCTCTGTAATCCCTGAGTTGGCTCCAGGATGAGCAGGGGTCCCACGGAGACATCGGCCTCAGTGGGCCCTGAGGGCCCACCTGGAAAAAGATGGGAATGAGTTCCCAGGAAAGGGAATTCCTGCTCAGGCTGGAATTTGGGAATTATAGTAAGATGGACACCCAAAAAGCAGAATTCCAAGGGTTTTAAATGCAAGGACAGAGTCAGGATAGAATCGTGGAATGCTTTGGGATGGAAGGGACCTCAAAGCCCATCCAGTGCCAGGGCAGGGACACCTCCCACTACCCCAGGTGGCTCCAGCCTGGCCTAGGGCACTTCAGGGGATGAACAACAGTGTCAGGACCTCCCCACCCACATGGAATTTTTTCCAATATTCCCCCCTTCTTTCCTTTTCAAATCCCTTCCCTAAGGACACCAGCAAGGAGTTGGGATTGTCCTTAAGCTGTGGCCCCGAGGACACCTTTGGAACACACCTCGCTGGCTGGCATCATCCCTCCTCACACGCCTGCCCATCCGAGCAGCCGGAGCACGGAATTCCCGGGAATCTCCTCCAGGAGAGGGGCAGCTGCCGGTGTCACAGCAGCTGCAGATGGCCGCGGTGCCCTCCAGAGGTGCCCACCTGGAACAGAGTCACCAGTGACCCCCCTGCTATGGGCAGGTCCCCTCCCCACACCAGGGACACTTACAGGCCGCTGGCTTTGCTGAAGGAACAGGCTTTATTCCAGGGATTTGGGGCCTGGGCTGCCGGGGACACCCGCAGGTGGCAGCTGACGTAGAGCTGGCAGGGGAAGGCAAGGAAAATTAATTAATTTGGAGATTTTTAAGGTTTTTTTCCATGGAGAAACAGGGAAAGGAGAAGGAAGAGGGGTGGGAACGACACCTCACCGAATTCCCAGAGTCTCCCGCAAATTTGAAGGCATCCACCAGGAACCGCAGCGACTCCGGCCGGGGCCGAGGGGACACGAAGGCTGAGCCGGTGTCATCCGCCCTGCCATCCACCAGGCACCTGGAGAAGGGCCAGGAATCACTCAGGATTCTCAGGAACCCGGGATTCTCCAGCCAGCCCCAGAGCCCGGCCTCACCCGCGCAGGTCGATGAAGGCGTAGCGGGGGGACGAGCTCCTGTCGGGGGTGGCGGTGGCCACGCACTGATCCACGAAGAGCCGCAGCGGCACATGGCCCTCCGAGGTCACATCGGCCTGGAAGCGGAGGCTGTCCCCAAGCTGGAAGCTGCTGGAGAGCCTCTCCCTGCTCCAGTCGTCTGGAATGCAGATCCCAGGGGATGGGGTCACTTGGGGGACCGCTTAAACGCGTGGCAACCCCCATGGGGTGGATTTGGGCTCTGTTGGGGCTCCCAGGAGCCACCAGGAGCAGGGAGCTGAGGGACACGAGGCCACCAGGGCTGCACCCACCGTCCATGAGGCGCAGGGAGAACCGGAGCCGCTCCTCGGCTGCCACGGTGGAGCGGAACGGGGCCCACGTGGGGTGCACGGCACCGCTGCTCACGTTGCTCTTCCTAAAGGGAAGCAATGGGAATTGCCAGGGATGGCACTGCCACCTCAGGGCAGTGGCAGCACGGGGACAGCCCCACCGCTCACCTGGGGTAGTGACACTCAATGAGGACCTCGGCCGGGGTGGCCCTCACGATGAGGGGGTTGCCAGAAGGGGCAGGTTTGTAGAACAGGGTCGTTCTGTAGATCAGGGAGTCCGGGGTCACCTGGAAGGAGGATTTGGGAGAGGGGAAAAGTCAGGAAAATTAACTCGGCACTAGCAGGGACTGTGCCAGGACACAGAGGCCACATTCCTGATCCTATAGGACACCACGGAGCCCTGAGCTGGCACCCCAACGAGGCTCCAGCTTGCAGGAGGTCACAGAGCCTCCAGGACTTGGACACAGCACCTCGGGACCCGTTATCCCATAAATTCCTGCATCCAAGTCCAAAACCCACTACTGAGCACGCACCTCATCCACAGTATCCACACCCCAAAACCCACGCACTCCTCACCCCAAACCCGCCAGCACCTTCACCAGGGCACCTCCAGGGGCGACACCTTCACCCCGACACCCCTCACCTGCAAGGTGCTGCCACACTCGTGCAGCGCGGCCACGAAGGTGACGAAAGCCTGGGCAGGGTTCGGGGACAGAGGCGGGCAGGAGGCCGTGCCCAGGCTCAGCTCCGCTGCCCGCACCGGGCGCCCGGTGCCGAAGAGGTCCCTGCGCACGGTGGCCACCAGTTGCCCCTCCTGGCACCGCACGGCCACCGCGGGCCGCGGCGACAGCGCCCGCAGCTGCGACAGATCCACCCGAGCCCATGGCTGCGACACGCCGGGAACACGGCCCCGGGAGGAGTCACCCCGCAGCCGCCACGTCCCGGAATTCCTCGAGGGAAAACCCCAAGGATCGGAGGATGCGGCCGCAGCCAACATCCAGTAGAGCAGAGCGACGCCGAAGCGGCTCCCAAACCCCATCGTAACCCCAGGAAAAGCAGCGCATGGAAAAGGGGCTGCTCGGGAGCCTTTTATGGGAGTATTCCCGGGGGAATCCCCGCCGGGATAACGGGATCCAGCTGGGGATCCCACTCGGGATAACGGGATCCAGCTGGGGGTCCCACTCGGGATATCGGGATCCAGCTGGGGATCCCACTCGGGATATCGGGATCCATCTGGGCCCATCCCTCCCGAGGGTGATTCCCTCCCCTCGCAGCCGGGAATTGTCCCGTTTGTCCCGTGTCCCGCCCGGCTGCGGTGGCATCAGTGCCACCCGTGTCCCACTCGCTCCCTGAGCCGGAGCCGATTTTGGCCAGTGAGGTTCCCCCGGGAGTTTTCCCCCCTGATCTTCCCGGGAATTCCCCGAAATCCGGGCGGTGCATTCAGAACTGGGGATGTGCCAACCTCACCCGGGCTCTTTGGTATCCGCCCGTGCCCGATTTCCCGGGAATGCGCCCCTGGGAATTGTCCCTGGCTAATGAGGGCACCATAACGAGCTCATTTGCATAGAGAGCAGAGGGACAGAGCAGGTCAGGGAATTCCTGGTGGGAATTCTTGCCTCAGGTCCTGCTGTCCCCTGCAGCATCCATAATGTCACTCCCACATCCCCCTCTGGCACCATCCCGGTCGCCCCGGGTGTTTTTAGGGATGATGAATAAACGATGGGACACGGAAAACCGCTCCAGGCCTCTCCATGAATTCCGCAGGAATGGGGCAGCTCCCAGCCCGGCTCATCCCAGGGCTGCCCTGGAATGGTTTATCCAGGGGGATGGGGGTGCTCAGGGGGCTCCAGAGGGATCCAGAGGGATGGGAGGGGATGTTCCTGCATCCAGTGGGATCCATGGGGATGGGAGGGGATGTTTCTGCTTCCCACAGCCCCATTCCCCATCCCAACATCAGGAATGGCTCTGGAAATCCAGGATTTGATCTGCCCAGCCTCTGTGGGACCCAGGTCTCCAGGGATGGGTGCCTGCTCCCAAAGCTTCATTCCTGCTATTCCAGAGGGAAGGATCCAGGATCTCAAAGAGCCCCTGCACAGCCCCATCCCAAGCTTTCCCTCTCCAGAGTGGATTTCTCAGCCCTGGAGCAGCTCAGCACCTTTGCAGGTGAAGGTCCCAGCCCTGTGGGTCACTCTGTGGTCAGTGCAACAGCCCCAGGAGATCTTCCACCCTCAGAGGCGCCTCCAGCTCCGGAGCAGCAAGTCCTGCACCAAGGGATGGCTCGGGTGGATACAGGAGCAGACTTCTGCCCAGGATGAAAAGATCCCAGCACTTCCATTTTGTACAAACACACAGCTGAGCCCTCCCTGAGCCCTCTCTGAGCCCTGTCCTGCTGTCCTGCTGCTGCCCTCCACCCCAGGGGCGTTTCTGCACCGCTGCTCCTGGGCGATGCTCCGGAGAGCCGGCCCTGTGCTCCCGCTGCCTCCTCCTGCCACGCAGAGCCTCGTGCTCTTCCGTGTGGATATTACACTTGGCCGACCCTCGGGAGCTCCACTAAAGCCTTTCCACAGCTGCTCCTCGTGCAGGAGCCCGTGCGTGGGGCGGCAGCAAGGCAGGAGACCATATGCTCCAGCACGGGGGACAATGAGCCACTCGCTGAGACAGCTCGGCTGTGATGAGCCGTTGTCATGACTGATGGCACGAGGACTCTGGGGGAGCAGATTTTCACAGCAGATAAGCCCTAATGAACAGAGAAATAACTTCCCGTATGATGAGGGAGGTGTGCAGGGTTCCAAAAGCCACGGTCCTGCGAGGAAGGAAACGCTTGATTGCCAGCAAGGCCACGGAGCTCTGCTACCCGGGCAGCAGAGCTGAGAAAATCCATCTTCCTGCTGGCCTTGGGAGCGGGGAATGAGCCAACACTTCAGTGGAGGAGGAGGAATAAGTGGTGGCAGTGGAGCAGAAGGGGTTCACAGGGCTGGGGGCTGCACATCTGCCCTGGTGCTGCAGCTGCCAGAAAACCGTGCAGCTAAAACGCATCTCCTGCAGCACCCCTGCAGAGGGGAAACTGAGGCACAGAGCCAAGGAGTCATTCCTGCAGGGCTGGGCACCCCCACACTAAGGAAAAGAAAACTTTAAAACCCAGTATTGGTCTTTGCACCTCACAAGTTGGTTCACATAAGGAAAATCTGTCGGCTAATATTGACTTGAGCACATACCACAGCCTTCCCCACTGCCCGGGAGGAAGCTTTGCCACAGGAACTGCTGCCGAGCCACCTCATATTAGAATTTACTACAGCTCAGCCTGGAAGCCTGCCCCGTGCTTTCTATTTTTAGCTGCAGGCAGACCTATTCACATCAGTCAGTGCTGAAACTCAGGTCCTTTCACAGCTTTGGTGCAGTAATTCAGGGACATGCATGAAGCCAGGTTCTCAGCTTTGAGGACAGCTCACCAGGATAAATAATAAATCCATGAGCTGAGTGCTCCCAAGGCTGGGGGGACATAGGGGGTGCTTTGCTAAAGGCATTCTCATCACACATATTTATTCCACGGGATCACGCCACTACTTAGGTGCAGAGAAAATCATGGACTTGAATGTGATTTACCAGCCCATAAACTGCAAGGAAAGCAGGAGAAATGGGATGAGAGAGAGGAAGGGTCCAGGAGAAGTGACAACAGCTCCACGAGGTTCCACACTGGTGGTGGTTTCCCTGCCTGTTAATTATTTTGTCTTGAAACGCTTTTAGAAGAGAGGAAATTCATTAGTGCTTAACACAGGACAAGTGAAAAAATGTGTGTTTTTACTGCTGGTCACGGTGAACATATGGAGGGTGAATGTCAGAGGTCTGCAATAACTCAGGGTGGTTTGAGTAAACCAATGCAGCAGCAAGATGCAGATGTTTGGTGATGGAGCTCCCGATCAGCCAGACCTTGTTCTCATGACTCTTCATCACGCTTCCCCTCTCCCGTGCGTGACTGCACGTGCCAAATCCACCCAGGTCCCTGACAGTCCGACAACTAGGAAAGCTCTCAGCAGTGAGGCTGACACACACCCTGAGAGCACTGACGTTGCCCACTGACATCATCACTACACTTTATGGCAGCTAAACCCAACCTCGACAGGGGAAAGCTGAGCACAAACCCAACCCAAAGGTAGCTCTTCCCTTCTGCTTGGAAGAGAGTCACAGCCAGACACTGCCAGTCCAGCTGACAGGCATTGTACAGACAATATCCCAGGGTTTAATCCCACCAGTTTTCCCAAGAAGGAAACACCTCACAGAGCAGTTAAGTGGGGTTCATCCTTCCTGGCCGCAATGCCAATTCCTGCTCCTGTCTGTGGCGAGCAAGGAGCCTGAGGCTCTTCTGCTGCAGGGTGCTGCAGTCAGAGAGGTGGCAGGAGGGTCTCCACACTTGCACACGCTGCTGGTCACCACCCCTGGTCACTCAGGATGGCACTTGCTGAAGGCAGCCCCAGCCCTCCTGCCCCGAGGTGTCAGCAGAGCAGATGGGACAAACGGGCCAACGCTGCTTCTCCCATCCACGCACTTTCCAGGAGAAGCAGCGTCAAATTAATGGGCAAAAAGAGCCCAGAACAAAACAAAACAAAACAATGAAGTGTGTGAGCGTATTAAGTCCTTTTCCATCCCCAGTTTATGCTTCAGCTGCTACCTTGAGACTGGCACAGAAGCCAATGTGCCGTTTGCTTCACACAGCTCCTGGGATCTCCGTGGCACCGTTTACGCTTGGGTAACTCAACTTCTGGAGGCCATTAGGCAGCGTAATTTCACCAGTTCCTGAGCAAATGCCTGAAGGGGTCCTTGCAAAGCCAGTTCAGCACAGCTGAAATATGGAGGAAATGTTCGTTTAAATCCTAAGGAGAAATGTAATGAATGCTTTGTAGTAAAGCACATTCAGATCAGCCCCGCTTCAGCTGATCAAGGCACAAGCTCATCAGCACTCTCCAAGAAGAAATACTTCTGATCCAGAAAGTGAGTTTAACATCCTTGTGGAAGAGTTTTCATCAACTGACAACACCCATTTGGGGAAAAATTAGCTCACAGCATCACTCAGGTGCAGACTTTAAAACAAGAGCATTCTTTTCTATTTTTTCCCCTTTTTTTCCAATTTTTTTTTTTTTTATTTTCTGAAAAGGCACTTTCCATTTGATGGGCCCACCTCCACTGAGATGCCAGCTGGCCAAACACATCAGGGGGCTGTGGCCTGTTTATTCATCCACGTGTTGGTGAAAATAGGGCTCTGAAGAGCAGCTTCCACATCTACGTGTGGGTGCTGAGTCCTAACCAGGGTGGCTGGGAGCGATCTTGGTTGCAGGGGTCAGGAAATTGGAACAAGCCCTGGAAAACCCTGGAAGTAACAAGGCCCTGGGTCATCCCGGCCCAGCAATGCAGCACGGAGGGCAAAAACACAGAGCAACCATTCTGTGAGCAAGCAACCAGGGTAGGTGTCACTGGTGTCACCAGTTCAGCAGCACCACGAGGAGGAACTGAGTGAGAAATCCAAAGGGAACACTTACAGGTTCGCTGGCAGCTTGTGAAGCAGACAGGAGAAATAGTCCCTGGTTGGGGCATCTGTACTGGTGTGCCCAGAAGGGCACACGGGGGGCAGGAGGGATGGCTCCCAGCCCATGCTGGGTGACAAAGCAGCTTTGGAAGTGGCAGTAGCTGGTGATTTGTTGGATCTGACTGTTTTGAGGTGCAGGTCCTCCTCAGCAATGTCTCACGCAGGAGGATGGATATGCTCCTCACTCTGCCTTGGAAATGGGAAACCAGAGAGCTGCAGCAATGGGTGGAAACAGCCAAGTTTATCCCATGGCTCATGGATCAGAGCCCGAGGCTGCAGGCTGTCTCCTTCAGCTCCATACCTGTTCCTCTGCCCAGCCAGGCACCTGCAAAGGCTGCTTCCCTCGAGTCCCACCTCTCCTTTCACAGCCTGCCTTTGCCACCTGTGCCAAACAGGACAGGAGGCAGGTGGCTTGTTAGAAACTGTCCCTGCGCCATCCCAACTTGTGAATGTGCAACCTGCGCTGCATTTTGATGGATGTCTGGGGACCTGACAGCATTCATTACAAGTGAGGAGGCAGGACAAGCATGAAAGGTGCTTGTGAAGAGCAGCAGGCCGGGGTGCATCAGCAAAGGTGGAGGGAGCTGCAGGAAGGAAGCAGGGGGCAATCAGCACTCCCACTGCTGTCTTACCCGGGCACAGACTGGCACTTGGCCTTGGCAGCTGCCAGCACCTGTGTGCGCTCATCTGTGCATGTTTTTGTGTGTGTATATGGCACACAGATGCTCGGCTAACGAGGGGCTGTGTGTCAGCACCGTGCCCTGGGCCGTGCTGGAGCTCAGGCAGGAGCATATGCCAGCAGAGAGCAGCAAACAAACCCCAAGGAACCCGGTTTCCTCTGCGTGGGACAAAGTGTGGGGCTGACTGGGCCCCGTGTCCCTGCAGAGGAACCTGTTCAGGTGGAGGCATCAGTGCAGGTGTCTTTCCACGCCTTTGAACAATGGGTTCTGTCAAAAAAAAAAAAAAAACAACACATATGCAAGTTTGGGTGGAACTCAAAAATCCCTGGTCCCCCTCAAGAAGGGGGATCCTTTTGCTGTCTGCCCCAGGCAAGCTCAAACCTCTGCCCCCAAGCAGCGAGCAAGGAAGGAGGAAGGACTTGGCCCTCACTTTGATCTCCTCTCCCAGGGGCTGCACTGTCCCCGTGCAGAGGGGCTGCTGTTCCTGGGTGGGGAGCTCAGCTCCCAGCTCCAGGGATAGCACAGAGCGTGATTTGCCATTGGAAACTCCCACCTACCTTCCCCTGATGTTTAGGGGCTGCTTGATCTGCGTGGGATTTTTTCATCTCTAGCACCGACAATCCTCTGATACTGCCTGTGCTTTTCTTTGACTCTAACCAGAGCCCTGAAGTTGTTTCTCATATCAAACGCTCCCAGTCAATCTGATTTTTAGAAAACACAGCGCGTCTGGGGAGAAACCTGAAAAATATAGAACACGTTCCCCATTTGCATCCAAATGTTGAAAAACCCCATCACTCCTCTATGGCACATCATATCAGCACTATGCCTGCCATGAAATATTCATGGCCATTTATTATGATGTTGTTTATTATCCTCATAAAACTTTTCCAGCAATCAGTTTCTTTATTTGCTCAGCCTGCAGCATGGATGGGCACTTTTGTGTCTCCTTCAGTGCTGCCAGAGTTTGGATGAATCCAGGGCCCCTGTCACTGTCAGAACAACACCACTGCTATCCCGAGCTCAGTCCATCCCGGGCTGCTTCCCTTCTTGTGGCATCAACCGAGCACTAACTGGGAACTGCAGGGTGACCATGGCATACTCTGCCTGTGTTAGGCTGCTGGAATGGAATGAAATTCAACCCAGGATTGATTTCTGGAGCCCAGTGTGACAGCACAGGGAGCAGAGGGATTAAACAATGCTGCCAGTCCTGCTTGGGTTGGCACGGCAGTGGGACACAGCGCTGGTCTCACTGTCCATGCACCCTCCAGGTGAGGTTAAAAAAGAGAAGGGAAGCACTTAGTGAGGACAGCTCCTGAAGGTTTCATGGCAACTGCCAGATTAATGTTAATGTAAGCTGCTAAAAGATTTTCAAATGGATTAGTTCTCCATTTCCTCCTTGGCACCCTGAGGGTCTGGTGCCGGATGAATCACCTCTGCGACCACAAAGTCCCCTCGTGGCAACAAAGCAGAGGCAAGGGTTGGACCTGGAGGGAGTGTGTGAGAAAGGCAGAGATACTTTCTGGAACAGATTCAGTTTCTTTATAGCAGTTCTTTACAGCAGGACACTTTGTAAGAGTGCCCATTCTGAAAACCTTTTATTCCTCCTGCCAGAGCTTGCGAGCCCTGCCCTTTCCGTGAGGAGGGGAGTAAAAAAAGATCTCGGAGGACAGCGAGAGCAAGAGCTCTCCTTTCACAGGGACTGCAAAGCTGAGTCTCAGCGGAGTAACCTTGATAAAACCTCTTGTTTCAAACACACAGCAAACATTTCTGCGTTGAACAAGCTGCTGCAAGAGGATTCAGGCTCCTCTCTTGCCAATGCACTGGCGCTGCTTTTCCCCAGAGCGCAGTGTCTTCCAAAAGCAAACTGCATCAGCCTCAGAAAAATAAATAAATCTACTTTTCACATCATTTCATCTCCTGATAACAGTAATGAACTCAGTCTCTGGCATTACTGGGAATTAATGACTGCCTGCCTCCTGACTCACCAGCTCTTCCCGGGCTATCATAAATTCCCAGGCACCGTTGTGAACCACACATCACCCGGAAAGCTGGAAATAAAGACCTTGTCCAGAACCCTGGGGCAAACACACAGCGTGCCAGTGGCACCTGGAAGCCTGGGAAGGGAGACGAGCTCCCAGATAAACACACTGCTCTGCCCTGACGACTCACTGGGGGCGAGCACCGGGAGCTGTGTCCTGGGGCTCCCTGCAGGATCCCAGCCCTGCTTCTGTGTCACTCCTCCAGAATAATCTGGCTGAAAGCAGCACACAGCTTTGAGGAACTGCTCCTTGGAGTAGTTAAACTCGTGCTGCACACCCTGCTGTTACCCTTTATTCCTGGCCAACTCTTCAGCCTCACCATGCTCTTGTCTGAGAAAGAGCCTCTCTGAAGCTGCCCCTGCAAGCAGCCACTTCCAGACCATGATCACATCACCTCGAACCTGCTCTTAATAAAATAAAAGAAGGTGCTTCATTACTGAAGCCAAGCTCTGCAGCTCGTACCTGCTTGGCTGTCAGAAACCGTCGTGTCCCACACGCCAGGCCCCTTGGACTTTCTGCCTTTCAGATCACACAGCTTTCCGTGGGGAGACAAAGAGCTGGTGAAATTGGCATGTCTATATATTTATTTAAATATCGAGATTTCCCGCCCTGCAAGTTGCAAATGTAAATTTGCGTGTAACCAGCTCCAGTAATTAGGGTTAATGACTAAAGAGCGTTTGGAAATTGTGCAATTCATGAAGTCGTCCATCAGAAAGGACCAATTAGGTTTGCTTCTCCTTTCGAAAAATACAGATTTCTGTCATCAGCTGTTCATTGGACATGTCTGTCTGGCCTGCTTGTCTCAAGAAATTTAACTAAATTAACAGATTTAATTATCGTGTATTAATTACAGGCCATGCCCAGATTTCTGTGAGTTCAGCATCCCACTGGCAGAACAGATAGAGGTATGGCCGAGAGTGGAATATGTTTTAATTTGGAGGCAACGCAGCTGGTACATCAAACCAAAAGGCTGAGCAGCTCCACTCCAGCCCAGAGCTGAATTCATTTACTGTTGGGTCTCACTTTTGCTGGAGCCATCCATCCACACCTTATTCTCCAAGGACAATTGCTGTGCAGCGCAGGCCAGTGCAGGAGAGAGATTTGTCTCCTGACAGATTATCCCCAGGGAGAACCAGCACAACGCTCCAGGGCCTTGGAGAAGATGAGGCCTGAAAAATAATTCTGCACTACAAATGTGTTCTTCTCCCCCAGAGCTGGCAGCAGCTCTGCCCTTGGGCCTCTCAGGGCAGAGCTGAGCTCACAGGGGCTCCCAAACCAGTGTCCATCCCACTGTGGGAGCTGGGCCATGGATGCTGGTTACCCAGTGGCTGGAGCTGTGTCCCTGCAGGTCTTTAATTAAGGCAGCTTGGGCTTCCCAAGAGGTGGGGTGTGAAAGCAGCACCTCATAAAAATGTCCCAGTCCCAATAACACTTCTAAATCAGCTTCCTGGGATGCAGCTGTAACAAGCCCCCTGGAGAAGCTGTGGCAGCAAAGGGAAGGTTTTACTGGCCCTTAATTATGAGCTCTGGCACAACTCTCTGCCTCTCGTTCTCTGCGAAACAGCGAGGAGGAGCCCTCCAGCTCTGTGTCACCTCCCCCAGCAGCTCCCCACTGCTCCCACACCTTGCCACACATGAGTGCAGACACTGCAACAACTGCAGCCCACTCCTAACCCTCCAGAGACCCAGAAATCAACAGTTTTGGCTCTTTCCCCTATTATTTTTCTGGTGGTGACCCGTGTGCAATCGACTGAAGCCTCCTGACATGGAGCTGCTCCCAGGTTCCTTGCTGCAGCCCTGAGGAAATCCCACAGGCCAGCAGGCCACGGACTAAGAGCTGCTGAGGTGAACAAGTCCCCAAGAGGGGGAACCTCGTGATTAAGAGCTCTTTAACCCAGCTGAACCCCTGCAGGATCAAAGGCAGCGGCTGGGAGGCTGGATATGTTCAGGAAAACGTGGTTAATTGTGGGAGCAATTAGCCTCTGCAAGAATTCACCAGGTACACGATGGATTCTCCGTGCCTGGCAGTGTTTAAACCTCAGTGGAGATCTTTTGGAAAGATAAGCTCATGTTTGACCAGGGCGGACAGGCTTAATACAGGAATAGCCAATTTTATGCAAGAAGAGATGAACAGAATGGTCTTTTGAGCTGGAAAAATCTCAAAAATCTATGAAACTATTAATAGAGAATGAGACATTTCTAGTGGGTTTGACAGCTAGATGACAAATCTGTGTTAAATTCCACAGGATCCAAAGAAACTACTCAACCTCGTTTTCTGATATCCTCCAAGGGGTTTCCCAGTGGGGGATTTTAGCTTTCCATTTTTTAGCTTTAGAATAATCTTCCAAGCTGGAAAACTTCTCAACCTCCCCTCCTCTCACCTCCCCCTGCTCCTCCATCCTTTCCTCTGTCTTGGAGAGTACGTGCCAAGCTGTGTGTGGGTGAGCCCCTGGGAGAGGCAGCGGCGGAGCCATCCCACAGTGTGTGAGGAACAGAGCAGTGGGCAGAAGTAGGAGAAGCCAAACTTTGCACTTTGCCAGCCCAGAGCCATCTCAGAGCCTGGGCATCCCTTGCCAGCCCTGGAGAAGCCCCACGGTGTGAGGAGGGAGTGGCTGGGCCCGTTTTGCTGCTCCCAGAATAGTTTGGGTTATCTATGTTTCCCTTTTAACTCTGCGGTGGAGCCCGATCTTCCCAAATCCAGCAGGCCACAGCAGCTGTGGCTGGGGCTGTCTCATCCCCCTCCAGCCAAGGAAGCAGGCATGAGGCTCATGGCACTCTGCAGGTAAGAATTAATAACTGCTCCCAGGACCAATTGTTTCAGCCAAGGCTGCTGAGTTTGGTGTTTTATGTGTGTGTTTCGAAAAGGATGACAAATAATTGAAGGTGCAGAGTGGCTCCCAATCAGCCATCGCCCTCAGTGGACTTCCATCCCCAACAAAATAGAAACCTCTTGCTTAGATGTGCTGCACCCTCCTTCCCAATGATTTATTAAAATATAGATGTAGATCTAATATCAATATCCACCTAAGACGGACAAAGACTCTCTAACTTGTTAGGGTTAGGAAGTGTCTGTTTATTCCAGCACTGGGAAGCTGCAGGGATCACTCCCAAACCTACAGCTCCAAGGTTACCATACAATACAGAACTATTTATCTAAAATAGTAATGCATATTTAAAATACAGATACATATTCATAACACAGACACCTCCCATTCCCTGCTTCGTATGAAAATTAGCAAAAAGTCATTAAGCAAGCACAATTCTTGCAATGGAATTGAGTCAGTGGTCCTGAAAATGAGGAGGGGGCTGTCCTGATGAAGTAAGGCTGCTCTTCCTAGCTTTGACCTTTGTGCCTCTCTGGTTTTTAACACTACACCTGACCTTGGAAGACTCCCAGTTCCCTCCTCTATTGCTTTTGAATGAGTTGCAGGTGAAAGAATTTATAACTGTCTAGGCCTTCCTTTGAATTTTTCCTTCTAAGATTATTAATTACCTATTATAAGCACAGCTAAACAAATATCAAGAAATCAGAGCCTATCCTATACTTAACTTCCTTAATTTCCTTAATCAACTCTAGCTAAGTTCTGCGTCTTTTCTCTATTCTACTTAACTTCAGCAAAGCTAGCTTTTATTTAAAATCTCGATATTTAAGTGCTCAAAAGAAAACCCTCTGTTTCACCAACCTCCCTCTGCTGTGCTTGCTTAGAAGGGAGACTCTTCAGGAAAGCCTGAAGTACAAGTTTTGACCCTCTCCAGCAGTTTATTGTCTGTCTTGAACTGTGGAGCTCCTTAGAAAGATCAAGGAGGAAAAAAAACCAATTGAAAGTGGAAGAAATGAATGAAAAGGGGGCCAGGCCTACCAATATTAATTTTTATATATATATATATATATATATATAAGTATTTAGGCTATTAAAAGTAAAAGCAGTCAGCCTCTGAATTTTGGTGGGACTTCCTGACAGGCATGACAACAGGACCACGTACTGGAAAAATCTGCTCTCCTATGGGGCTGCCAGCCCTTCAGAGAGCAAAGAGGTTAATGAAATAGTGGTAGAAAAGATTGCAATGTTTCCTGCACTTCCTTGTAATTTAAATGTGTGCTAAGTACTGCATTCTTCCAGAAATCCCAAGTGGAAGAAGTAAAATAACAGCCACTTGAAGGATTTAACCCAGCAGTCCCCAGTTAAATTCATATTTATAATAGAAACTTTGTGGAAAGCTCAGACAAAAAATACATAAGCAGCAGCCACTGCCGAAACTTCTGGAAGGGGGATAATTTGCAGAAAAACCCAAGATTTGGACAAGCCTTTTGAAGGTGACAATTCCCCTCCTCACAAAGGGGACCGTGATCATCCTCTGTGCACGATTCACTGGGCAACACAGCAGGGAGGCTGGGAAAGGGGTCTGGTGACCTGGAGTGGGATCTCAAAAGCCAAGGAAGATTTACCCCTTGGATCCTGCGATGCTGCGGGTGCTGAGTTACACCAGCCTGGCTCAGGGTGGGAAGGGCCCCGATGGACGCTGAGCCAGGGAGCAGGAGCAGCTCGGGAAGGGCAGGAAGGCAGCCCAGCAGCGACCCTGCTGCAGCAGTGTTGGAATCCAAAGCACACCTCAGGCTGCCCTGGGGGGTCAGGAGCCCCAGCAAGGGGGTCCCAGACCCTGGCAAGAAGCCCAGAATGGCACCGGCTTTGACCTCAGCCCATGGGAAAAGTTACCAACACTGCAAGAATCATTGCAAGCCACCAGAGTGTGAAAATGAGTAGTGGTTTAGTATTTTACAAGGTAAAAAAGTAGATTTCAGGGTTTTTAATATGAGGACGAAGGGTTTAAGAAGGAGGATTTTGGGTGTTGCCCTCTTCCTCTTCTTCTTCTTCCTCTTCTTCTTCTTCTTCTCCTCCATCTTCTCTGGTGGTGGTGGCACAAAATGATTGGTAGAATGAAAAAGAGGTAGAAATGACGTGTCTAGAACAGGTGCAAAATAATCAGTATAGAACAGTAACTAATAAATCCGTTGTGAGGAATGGTTGGATGATGGAAAGGGCACACAAAGGCCGGGACAGCCCAGGACTGGGCAGTGCCCGCTCGGACTCGGCTGCATCAGATGTGCGGCCGGAGCTGAGAGCTGGCAGAGATAAGGAGAAATAAACAACCTGAAACAACATCTGCAGCCGTTTCTCATCTGTTGGGGCTCGAGGTAAAACTTCCCAGAGGTGAAGATAAGAACCTGGATTTGTGCAGAGTACCCAACTCCCACAGCAGAGATCATGGAAAAGGAGGTGGCTTCGGGCCCCGCTGAGCTGCAGTGGGAATGGGAGCCCTCGGAATGCAGGAGTGAGAGGGCAAGCCCACAGGGCACATCTGGGCACATCAGCTGAAACACTGCTTCACTGGCCCTTAAAATCAGCCCCTGACATTCCCACATGTGTCTTGTGGGGCAGCCCAAGGTGAGAGAGACTGGGGAGGTGACCTCTTGCCATAAGACCCTCCAGCACTGCACATCACCCCACGGTTTCTTTGCCTGTCTGCAGTTGCCTTTTTTCTGCAGATACCACCCAGAGGGTCGACCTGTCACTCCCCATCTCCTCTCCCTCCCCAGCCCTCTGCAGTTGGCAAACGATGGAGCTGCCAGGCAGCAGCTTGCTCTGCCCACGAGCAAAGCCAGCAGTGCTCTGGAAACCTCGCCTCCCCTCCTCAGGAGATGTGTTTTGTCAGTGCCCTGCCACAGCGGGGCCAGAGCTGCTCTCTCTTATTCCATGGGATCTGTTCCTGCCCCAAGAAAGAGCAGAGGGGAGGGATGAACATCGAGACACAGCAGTGCAGGAGTGAGGAAGCCGCATGCACACAGGGCTCCCAGAGAGACTGCCATGCTCACACTGCAGCTGAGGTACTGCCTTGTCCCTTGTCAACTCACTGTCCCCTCTTGTCCCTCACTGTCCTGGCCCTGGCAGCCCCCTGAGATGCCTCTCCCAGGTTCTAAGTGACACAAACACCCTGGAAATGCTGAGCCAGTCAAACAAACCCTGCCCAGGCTTCTGGCTTTGCCCACAAAGAAACTGGCTGATGTTCACAGAGCTGCTCTCAGGCAGCAAAGCTTTTTCATTTGGTTGGTTTTTCCTTCTCTATTTTATTTGTCTCTCGGTTCTTAGATGGTTCTGAGCACAACCAAGAGCCTGCAGGAGGGGCCAGGCTGCAGTGGGTACATGTCAGCACAGCCTTGCTGATTCAGAGTGACCAAGCATCTGACAGGAATCCTCCCAAATGAGCAACGTGTGCTTGGTGACTCCTGGCACTGCAGGAGTGGAAACCACACAGAAAGACCCTACAGATTGGATTTCTCATCCCTCTCCACACAGCTTGAGCCCTGGAGCCACAGTGACAGGCAGCTTTGCCCACCACATGGAGGGTGAGGATAGGGAAAGGCAGATGCTGTGCCATCTCCCTGTGTCCTGGCAGGAGCACAGCACCCTGTTTCAAAGACACCAAGAGACCTAGGATCCTTCAGGTCACTCTGAAAGTGGCACTTGCTTCCAGCTCAGCTGGTCCCTGCTGCCTCAGTGATGGAGCACTGCAAGGTTTGTAGGGCACTTTCCCCTTAACAACGCAGATCTTCTTGTTCAGCTTCTCATGCCCTTTTGGAAGCTGTTCTGCCTTCACTCAAGCTCAGTTATAAAGGCACCAACAGCACAAAAAAACCAAAAAGACAGGTTTCTCTAAAACCTTTTAATGATATTCCTGATCTAACAGAGATTTACTTTCTCCAGAGAAGGCTGTAGAAAACATTGTTGTTCCATGTCCACCTGTCTGCTCCCCCTCTTGTCCATTAGCTGTGAACAGCTTGCAAGAGAAAACGTGCCTGAAAGCTCGGGTGTGCTCCTGACTTGTGGCTGGGAGACACCTGTAAATCAGGGCTTGGCACGGCAGATCCTTCTAGCCCTTCTTCTTCTCTTGCCAGAGCAGCAGAGGGGTTGGTGGAGCTTTAAAGCCAGCGGGCAGTAAATCCACGTGGCACTCACTCCGTTGTGTGAAGATTCATGGCTGTGTTGTCTGAAGGTCAGCTTCGTCTGCTGCAGGCAATTAGGGATAATCGATGGCCCCTGCCGCCGCCCCGGCCCTGCCCGTATGCTCCTTGTCAGCACCAGACCATTGGTCAAATAAAAGTCACAGCCGGTCAGCGTCCTGGAGAAATGCTGTGGGAAGAGCAGGAGGAGGCAGAGAGAGCTCTTCACCTCCTGATGGGCTCCCAGGGACCCTGCTTCTCTGAGAAAGCTGAGGATTGACAAAGGGACATGGCCACCGTCACCTCTCAGCTTCTGTCCCAGTGCTGTCCCCGCAGAGCTCACGGGGCTCCCTGCATCACCCACGGCCCTTTGCTCTCTCCATCGTTCTCTTATGACCACATCTCCTTCATCCCTGAGAGTTGCATCACTGGCTCACCTTCCCTGCCCTGCCTGCAGCCCTGGTGCCTTCCTCGGGGGAAGGACTCCTCCTTCCTGCCCTGGTCTCCCTCTGCATCTGCTTTTTTGAGTATTTCTCTGTTTGCAGGCAGAGATGGAAGTAGACCACGTGCAATTCCCTCCTCTGCATGCTGGAGTTGGAGGACCTCAGGGTTTGGGGATGGCAGGAGGCAAAGAAGGGCTGTTCTAGAGTGGAGGCACAGGGGCAGGGAGAGGTCCCAGGTGCCTGACAGACGCCAGTGCCACAACGAGTATGGCAAAATCTGGATTCAGGAAATAACTTCGAGATCTGAGCCTGAAACCCTTGACTTAAAGTTATTTTCTCATGGTTGCTCACTTGGTGGCATCTCTAAGCATGGTCTCTGCAGTCTGCACAAGGGGCCTTGGGATCCCACATCATTTATGCCACTGAAACCAGCATCAGAGACAAGGCTACAACCCTGACCTGCTGACCCACAGTGGGGACCACAGTCTGAGAGTGCCCTTCCTGTGGCTTTAGGTTCTGGGATTGCAAAAATCATTACAAAACAGCATATCCTGCAAATGAAGCTGACGTTAGATTTACAAGAGTTTTCTTAACCAAGCAAGCCCCCGTGATGGGGGCAGTTTTTCACCAGGGGCTGGAAGCAAGGCCAGTGCAGGGGCAGTGGTAATGAGGTCCCTGCTGGAGTCGCTGGCAGCAGGGGGAAGGATGAAGGAATGGGAATTACGGTGACTTCAGCCATGCCCCAGGAGCTTGTGCAACTGGCACAGTCCCTCCTGCCCGGCCCAGCAGGGAACAGGAGCTGGGGCATGTTCTCCCTCTGAATTGTCTCTATGGGAGGAGGAGGTGGATGAGTTTTGAGCCTCCCTGGCCCTGTCTCTCCCTGTTTGTTTGCTTTGTTTTGAGCAGCCCTGAAGGCTGTGTTTTGGAGAGAGGGTTTCGTCAGGCAAAGGAAAGGTACAAAGATGAGTTAATGAGAACGATTATTCAGTGACAGCTGCTGCCACTCACCTCCTAACCAGTGTAAGGTACAGCCTTGCAGAAACAAGGCTTTCTCTAATGATTATGTTCAGGAGATTAATTTAGGAAACTCTGCTTAAGACCTGTGGTGATCTTATTTGAAATCTAGTCAATGAACAGGCGAGTGTAGGGAAAAACATACCTTGTTTAAAGTTCAATTGCTGGGAGCAGAGAGATCCTGGGGCTGGATCGGGGCAGAGCAGAGCCGTGCAGTCCTTGCTCTGCTGTCCCTGGGGTGCTCCCCATCACCCTGGGGATGTGCAGCCACAGGGGACGGCCCACCTGGACCTCACCAAGGCACAGTCTGGCTGCAGAAGCATTTTATTCCCTGACTGCTGCAGTCCACAAATCAAACCCTCTGTCTCAAGCCCAGGGCTGGGGAAGGACTGGACCACAAGCTCCTGCAGGGAACTCTGGCCCTGTTTGTCACTGCAGGCAGACTCCTCTCTACAACCACAGCCAGGTCTGCTAATGGTTATCCCCGTGTCCAGCCTGAGAGCTGCTCATCACTGGCCTCTCCACACGGGCATGAGATGCCCAAGCTTGGCACATGATGCCTGCCACTTAATGTCCCCATCGAGCCACAGAGAAACCAAATGGACTGGAAAGCTGGCCTGGGATCGGTGCTTCCCTTCCAAACTGGCACCCACGGAACGCAGGACTCCTCTCCGCTTTCAGCCTGGCATCCCCCCCAGCCCCCTGCCCAGCTGGCCATGGCCAGGACAGCAGCACTGCCGGGGGCTGCTGCCTCTCTGCCTGTGCTGCAGCTGCTGGGATGGGGTGTCCCTGCTGCCTCATGGCCTGGCAGCACTGACTGTGCCAGGGGGACACAGCCCCGGTGCCCCAGGGCAGGCACAACGCTCAGCTCCCTTTGGCACTGGCCTCACAGCCCTGCCACCAGCTCAGACAGATGGTGAGCGAGCCCAGCTCCATCTCCTGGGGCTGTTTGGCCACTACAGAGAGCTGCTCAGGCCAACCCGAATGTGGCTGGCCGCTGTCCATACCCCAAATGCAAATATTTGGGCAGGAGTGGCTGTAAGCCCAGTGGGTGAGACTCTGTGTTTCCCATGGAGGCCAGGGAAGGGGGATGCCCCACAGCAGCTCCTGGGATTTCCTCACCTGCAGACACCAAATCTGATGCTCAGGAGCCTTCACGAGCTCCTCCAAAAGCTGCATTTTGGGCATATACACTTTCTGCCAGGGCTGGTCTGGCTCCCAGGGCAGGATCCCAAAGTACTGGCCACAGAAATCTGCGTTTCCCGTACTGGTCTCCCTTTGAAACCATTCTCTTTGATTTGTGGCTGTTTCACCTCAGCTCCTCCCGCGGTGACGGCTGCGCTCCAGGGCCCTGCTGCGGCCTGTAGGGAGCAGCCAGTGCCAATCAACCCCTGGCTGCTTTCATAAAGCTGTGGGTGTTTTCTGGTGTTCTCTACAGTGATGTCTTTCCATTCGACCCCTTCAGTGCCTCCTTCACACCCTCTTTTAAATCTGGCAGGTCCATGGATGGAGGGACGCACGGAGGCTCTTGGAAGGGCTGCAGTGATATTACTGCTGCCTTCAATTCCCAAGGCCTAGGAACCAAAACCAGTGTTCCCCCACACAAATCCGTAACATTCTTTGCACACAGCCAGTGCCTGTGGCAGTAAAACTCCCGTCACTAATCTGTACTACTCCCCTTCCTACAGAAAAGAAAGGAGTGGGGTTACCATGCTGTCAAGGGATGATGAAACCATTGCAGTCTTCTCTATATACCCAAAAGAAACCTTTATCAGCCTGTGTTTGGGGCCAGAGGTCTGCAAAAAGCAGAGCTCTTAAAAATGAAATAAGAAGCCTTGAAGAATTTTTATTTGCTATCTCTGCTCACAGGCAATTAGAGGAGCAGGACATGAGGTCTGGTTTTATGTGGAGGCCTTTCCTTCATTCCCTTCCTCTTTCTTTCTCTTTCTTTCTTTCTTTCTTTCTTTCTTTCTTTCTTTCTTTCTTTCTTTCTTTCTTTCTTTCTTTCTTTCTTTCTTTCTTTCTTTCTTTCTTTCTTTCTTTCTTTCTTTCTTTCTTTCTTTCTTTCTTTCTTTCTTTCTTCTTTCTTTCTTTCTTTCTTTCTTTCTTTCTTTCTTTCTTTCTTTCTTTCTTTCTTTCTTTCTTTCTTTCTTTCTTTCTTTCTTTCTTTCTTTCTTTCTTTCTTTCTTTCTTTCTTTCTTTCTTTCTTTCTTTTCCTTCCTTCTTCCTTCCTTCCTTCCTTCCTTCCTTCCTTCCTTCCTTCCTTCCTTCCTTCCTCTTTCTTTCTTTCTTTCTTTTTCTCTCTTTATCTCTTTCTTTCTCTCTTTCTTTCTCTTTCTCAGTTTGTTTTAATTGCATCCCCCTTGCACCACAGAAATGTGTCTTGCATGAGAACTAAAGACAGAAAGAACACTCCCTCCATAAAAAGTCCAATCAATACTGCTGGGCAGCCAGAGCCAAGAACATGTCAAAAGTGAGCTGGGAATTAAAAGAAAGTAACAGATGTCATTCAAAAGCCCAAGGCGTGACAAAGGGCTGAATCATGCCCTGCCTGGCTGAACAGCCCTGGCAGGATGGGAGCTGTGAGACCAGGGAACTCCTCGGCTTTGGACATCAGGTGGAAGGCTGGGGGAGCAATGGAAAACCACGTGAGCAACAAGAGGGAGAACGGCCCAGCCAGCACGGGGAGCTTGACCCTGTTGCAGGAGAAGCAGGAGGGACGAGATGCCAAGGGCACAAGAGTCGATGGCAAGTGGAAGTGTGGGGCAGCAGGGATGTGCAGGGACCACGGGATGAGGGGAGCAGGGCGAGACCACCCAGTGCTGGAGCCGGAGAGTGGCCACTGTGTGGGGCATGGCAGGAGCCTGAACAAAAGGGGATAGCAGGAGGATTTATGAGCACAGCCACAGTGAGAGCCAGTTATCCATGACCATCCTAAATCTTGTCAGAGACAGGAGGAGAGGGACGTCTCCAGCGGACAGGATGGAAGATTTAACGCCACTGTTCCACAGTGTAATCACAGCATGAGCCCCCCACGCCAGGCTGCTCTGTGGGAAGGGGACTGCTTGTGCTTCCAGGGCTCAGAGAGGAGGCAGGAAGGTTAAATAAGGCCAGAGGCACTGCAAAGAGGCCCAGCACCTCTCCCAAAGCCCGAGGAGGGTCAGGATGCTGCAGCCCAGGGGCAGGGTGCACAGAAAGGCTCAGGGGCCAGTGGCACACACCAGCAGAGCCCCACGCCCGTTGTCCCACAGCCTCGATTAACAACACTGCATTTCCAGCCCTGCTGCTGCAGTGCCCCTTGTCCCAGCCACAGAGAGCAGGACACAGCCCCAGGGCAGCATCCCAGGGCTGCTGTGGGAGTTGGGTACTCCACACAAATACAGGTTTTATGTTCACCTCTGGGAAGTTTTACCTCGAGCCCCAACAGATGAGAAACGGCTGCAGATGTTGTTTCAGGTTGTTGATTTCTCCTTATCTCTGCCAGCTCTCAGCTCCGGCCACACATCTGATGCAGCCGAGTCTGAGCGGGCACTGCCCAGTCCTGGGCTGTCCCATCCTTTTTGTGCCCTTTCCATCATCCAACCATTCTTCACAATGGATTTATTAGTTACTGTTCTATACCAATTCATTTGCACCTATTCTAGACACGGAATTTCTACCTCTTTTTCATTCTACCAATCATTTTGTGCCACCACCACCAGAGAAGATGGAGGAGAAGGAGAAGAAGAAGAAGAAGAACAGGGCAACGCCCAAAATCCTCCATCTTAAACCCTTCGTCCTCATATTAAAAACCCTAAAATCTCCTTTTTTACCTTGTAAAACACTAAACCACTACTCATTTTCACACTCTGGTGGCTTGCAATGTTTCTGGCAGTGTTGGTAACTTTTCCCATGGGCTGAGGTCAAAGCCGGTGCCATTCTGGGCTCCTTGCCAGGGTCTGGGACCCCCTTGCTGGGGCTCCTGACCCCCCAGGGCAGCCAGAGGTGTGCCCTGAGCTCCCAGGGCAGCCAGAGGTGTGCCTTGGATTTCAGCAGGCTGGAGAGAAGGTGCTGAGAAGGTGCTTTCCTTCCTCCTGCAGTCACAGAGCCGCTCCTCCGTGTCTGCACCACACAGGTCCCACTGCTCAGAGCCCAGGCTGGGGCACACCCTCACTGCTCTGCCTGCTCCCCACGCCAGCCCTCAGGTCCTAGCACAGCTCACAGACCAGCAGAAACGCCCTGTGGGTTGAGCTTTCACTGCAAGGACCTGGGGAATGTGAACTCAGGCAGCAACAGAGCGAAGCCAGGGGCCTCTCCCCGAGCCTGGGGAGATGGGAGATGAGAGATGAGAGATGAGAGATGAGAGATGGGTCACTACCATGGGCAGGGAAGGCTCCAGCCAAGGACACGGGGGCACGAGGGGACTGGGAAGAGCAGTCACAGCCACTGCAGCCCCCGTACCCACAGATGGAGGCCACGGGAGCTGCCTGCCTCCCCCTCTGCAACCAAGCAGCCTCATCATCTGTCCCCAAGAGAGAAAGAAATCAGGTAAGCGATGTCTACGAGCCCATATGGAGGGGCTGGGATGCTGCCCAAGCTTCAGCTCGAAAAAAAAGTGCACATTTTGTGGTATAAATATTTTGGTTTGCCTCCTCCTCACCAGCCCACGGGCTCCAGCACAGGAACCACAACAGCAGCCCTCCTCAGAGCCGTCTGGCAAGAGGCTGATCCCCACAGTTACCAATGTGTGCTGCAACAAAAGCCCACACACACTGACCTGGGTGCCCACATGCCTCCCAGGCATTGCCAGGGATGAGAAAGGCTTCTGGCAGAGGGGAGCCAGGCTTTCAGGCCCTGGAAGGTGCTGCTTCCCAAAGGACCTCAGTGATTGCCACATTTAGGTCCAAGGAGATGCCAGGCTGCCCTGTGACATCACCCAGTTCTCATGGAGCTGTTTGGTGCCTTTTGTTCCTGTTATCTCCCATGACAGGAAAGAGCTGATTCCTTTGCTTTTAGCAGCCTAAAATCATAGAGTCATAGAATGGTTCGGGTTGGAAGGGATCCTAAAGTTCATCCAGTTCCAACCCCAGCCATGGGCAGGGACACCTTCCACTACCCCAGGCTGCTCCAAGCCCCATCCAACCTGGCCTTGAACACTTCCATGGATGGGGCAGCCACAGCTTCTCTGGGCACCCTGTGCCAGGGCCTCCCCACCCTCACAGGGGACAACTTTTCCTAATAGCTCATCTCTAGAGCTGCTTGCTCTGAAATTCAAACAGTGGCTGTAATGCAATGTGGAATCTGTCACAGCACTCCCAACACGACCCCTTTCATCAGCAGTGGAGCATCTCCCCAGGACAGATCCCCACTGCTGTGGGTCCTATCCTCGCCCCACACATCCACCAGCCCACCAGGAGCCACCCCACGTTCCAGTGTCTTCTTCTTTTCTCCCCCCAGTACCACGGGAGAAGCTCTCAGACACCAGAGCTGCTCTCTGCTTTTATGTGGAGCCCTTCCCTTCCCTTCCCTTCCCTTCCCTTCCTTCCCTTCCTTCCCTTCCCTTCCCCTTCCCTTCCCTTCCCTCTTCCCTTCCCTTCCCTTCCCTTCCCTTCCCTTCCCTTCCCTTTCCTTCCCTTCCCTTCCCTTCCCTTCCCTTCCCTTCCCTTCCCTTCCTCCCTTCCCTTCCCTTCCCTTCCCTTCCCTTCCCTTCCCTTCCCTTTCTCTCTCTTTTTTCTTCCTTTCCTTCCTTCCTTCCTTCCTTCCTTCCTCCTTCCTTCCTTCCTTCCTTCCTTCCTTCCTTCCTTCCTTCCTTCCTTCCTTCCTTCCTTCCTTCCTTCCTTCCTTCCTCTCTTTCTCTCTTTCTCTCTTTCTCTTTCTCTTTCTTTCTTTCTTTCTTTCTCTTTCTCTTTCTTTCTCTTTCTTTCTTTCTCTTTCTCTTTCTTTCTCTCTTTCTTTCTTTCTCTTTCTCTTTCTTTCTCTCTTTCTCTCTCTCTCTTTTTCACTCTTTCTTCCTTCCTTCCTTCCTTCCTTCCTTCCTTCCTTCCTTCCTTCCTTCCTTCCTTCCTTCCTTCCTTCCTTCCTTCCTTCCTTCCTTCCTTCCTTCCCATGGCGTGTGAGCAGGTAGGGAAGACAGGGATGTGTCTTTTTTAACCATCAGAGCACCTGTGGCCATGTCTCACCAGCGCTGAAAACAAAGAGGACTGCACTGCCTCATTCCCACAGAACCACGGTGATTTAGCCCAGCTGATGGCCCCAAAACTTTCTCCAAACGCTTGGGAAAATACAATGGGAATTTGGTGGTGTGAAAATGTGTTCATTTGATTAAACAGGAGCGGAGAGGAAATCCGTCAGGGCTTTTCTTCACCGACTCCTCTTGGAACAAGAACAAGAGAGGGAAAGAGAATTTGTCTGAGAAGAGTATTAAAAGCATTTTTTCACCAGTGTACACTCCATGGCTTTTAATCCTTGAGCCATGAGTTGAAGTCGTGCCTCCCCCAGCCCAGCTTTGGGTGTGAAGGCAGCTGGCCAGAGCCAGTCCCTCACCCTGCCCTGCTGGCACCAGGGTGCCCAGGGAGAGGCTGGGAGCAGCTCTGGAGCTGCTGGCTCTCTCTCAGACACCCAGAGCAGGCCAAATAACCTGTGACACTTGCTCAGACAGTGCCTCCCTGTGCGTGTGCTCCAGGGCTGCACACCCAGTGCCTGGGATCTGCACTTACCTGGGCAAACATTTGTTTTGTGCTCTAACAGCAAGGTGAGCAGGCTATTCCCCTGTGTAAACATCAACTCCTCAGACATAAGCACTTCTGAGCTGTGCTGCACTCCTCTCTTGAAACAGCCTCTCTCCACGGTGAAATCTGCTGCGTTCTCCTGTGTCAACAGAGTCAGTGCTCGAGGCTGTCCTGGACTCCTCTTAAATGTCTCTTGTCTTGGATGGGAACAGTCTGAGGGTATTTATTTATCCATTTTTAGATGCACTCTGTTCCTCGTGCCATCTCAGTCGATGGGTCTGCAGGAAGACAGGACGGTCAACAGCACAGACACGGGAGGAAAAGGGCTAAACCACACTGGGGTTGTCCTCCCAGGCTAATGTGGTACCTGTCTTGAAAGATAAAGGGATTACAGTAGTTTCCCCTCTCTGGGAGATGGTGACCAAAGCAGGAACATGTGGGGAGTGGGAGGACCCAAAAATAGCCAAAAGTGACTCCTGGAACAGGAAGAATGAGGCTGGGGGGAAGGTGCCAGCAGAGCTCCCTGCAGGGCAGGTTTGTGACCCATCCCAGTGTCTCATTTGTGACCTGCTGGTGGCTTTGGAGCTGGGCCAGGAGGCAGCAGGAGCAGATGGAGCTGCACAGCCCAGCAGCCAGCCCGGGACAGCTTGGAGCCCACTGGGAGGGGAACGAGGAGCACAATGTGCAGGGCTCAGGCTCAGGAGCTTGGGGTCAGGAACAGCTGTTTCCACTGCCCAGCAAGGGCTCGTCCATGGGCAAGGGCCAAGGGAGAAAATTATCACAGAATCACAGAATCACCAGGCTGGAAGAGACCTTCAAGATCATCGAGTCCAACCCATGTCCGAACACCTCAACTAAACTAAACCATGGCACCGAGTGCCACATCCAATCTCTTTTTAAACACATCCAGGGATGGTGATTCCACCACCTCCCCGGGTAAACCATTCCAATATTTTATCACTCTTTCTGTAAAAAACTTTTTTCTAATATCCAACCTATATTTTCCTTGGCACAACTTAAGGCTGTGTCCTCTTGTTCTGTCAGCTGTTGCCTGGAAAAAGAGACCAACCCCCACCTCACTACAGCCACCTTTCAAGAAGTTGTAGAGAGTGGTAAGGTCGCCTCTGAGTCTCCTTTTCTCCAGGCTAAACAGCCCCTGCTCCCTCAGACGTTCCTCATAGGGCTTGTGTTCCAAGCCCTTCACCAGCCTTGTTGCCCTCCTCTGGACACGCTCAAGCGTCTTCACATCCTTCCTGAACTGAGGGGCCCAGAACTGGACACAGCACTCAAGGTGTGGCCTCACCAGTGCCCAGCACAGGGGAAGGATGACTTCCCTGGTCCTGCTGGCCACACTATTTCTGATACAGGCCAGGATGCCATTGGCCTTTTTGGCCACCTGGGCACACTGCTGGCTCATGTTGAGTCAGCTGTTGACCAGCACTCCCAGGTCCCTTTCTGCCTGGGCATTGTCCAGCCACTCTGTCCCCAGCCTGTAGCGCTGCAGGGGGTTACTGTGGCCAAAATGCAGGACTCGGCACTTGGACTTATTGAACTTCATCTTATTCATTATCCAAGCCAATGAGTCCAGGAAAGCTTTGATAAACTCTGAATGTGACAGGACACCTGAAGAGAGAAAAGTCTGTGGGGTCTAAAATATCTTCTTAGGCACTCAAGAAACCCCTTCAGCCTCAACAGAGGGTGGCATCACACAAGTCCTCAGCTGCTGTTGTTTCCACTGGAAAACATTTTTGCCATGACTTTTCCCCCTGGTTTTAGGCTCCTGAAAGGATAGTCAGGATTTGTTTGGTGATGTGTGGGTGACTTATCACCATCCAGCCTGCTCTGGATGCCCACTTGGATTGCTCAGCTATTCTGAGCTGCCTGCAGTGGTCTGGGACAGGACTGATGGTCCCATATCTCTGCTGTTCACGTTTCTGTTGAGATGTAAATGCACAGAGTCCTGAAATGAGCCTGAAACATCACGGAACTGGGCTGGGAAGGAGGAAACTCCTGTACCTCCTCTAGCCCCTAACTCACCCCATGCCACAGGGTGGGGCACTGTCCTCTCACCATAGGTAGGGAAGCCAAGGCAAGAAAAGTGAAATTACTTGCCCAGGGTCACTCGTCAGAAGGCTCTGCACATTCAAGAAGGTTCAAAAGGAGCAGAGAAGGGCACCTGAGTGAGCTGGTGAATGGAGGACACACGGTCTAAAAGCGCTGTACAAGAACAGAGCTTGCTCAGCCTTGATAAAGCAAACTGGCAGTGATGTGATTGTTTTTTCTCTATAAATACACCTGGAGGCCAAACGCCAGAGAGGGTGGAGGGGAGAAAAACTATTTAAGCTGAAGGACAATAGTGGCACATGAAAACATCCCTATTTATGTCTGAGGAAGTAAAAGAGCAAGTTATGGGGAGAAGGAAGGCAGAAATGAATGGCCTGAAGGGGAGGCAGAGGAGATCCAGGCAGGGACCAAGCGGGGGCTGCCTCTCCCAGAGAAGGATTCCAGTAGGATCGATGGCCTGGCAGAGCTCAGGGTCCTCACCCTTCCTGCCTGGCAAGGTGAAATGGAGAGGCAGGATTAGACAGCTTTGGCACCAAGTGGGAGAAAGGAGGGGAAGTGATGCCTTTTCCTGGTCTTAAAATCAAGAATCAAACACGGTTGGAAGGGAAAAAGGGATTTTACCTCAGTATTTATTTTAAGGATCCTTAGGTGCACCACGCCCCGGTGGAATGTGTTGAAATGCACCCACAATGCACACCCCCGATAGATTGACATTATAGGTTTTACTAATTAGCAGATCTATCAAAGATTCCTCAATGAGAGGCTCAAGTGAGGCCCCCTCCCCGAGGAACCTTCCCCTGCATGGTTCTATCTTAGTTTACAAAATGTGCTCTGGAGAGGACCTTGGTGTCTGGGGCTTCTAAGATGTTGAGTTTCCTATCTTAACAAAATAAGTCTAAGAATGCAGGATAAAAACCACAAAGAATACAAAAAGCCATAAAAAGGTCTATAAAAGGGGTATGAAAGAAAAGGCAAAAAATCATCATGGCATCAGAAGCAGGAGTTATGGAGGTGAGGAAGAGATGTTCAGTCCCAGATCTGAGCAGGGCGTGCAGGGAGCACCGGGGGTGAAGCTGACTGCCCAACTTCTCCTCAGAGAGAGCAGCAGGAAAACAGGGAGAAGCAGATCCTTCATCCTCTCCTCCCTCCCAGGCTTCCCACACACACTGGCAGGTGCTGGGAAGAGACCTTACATCCCTGGGTTGTGCGTGGACCAGCAAGGGGTACAGATCCCTCCCCAAAATGCCACCAGCACAGCAGCACAGCCCTGTGCTCTGCTGTCCTCTTGGCTCAGCAGCAGAGCCAGGCATTGCTTTCTCACCCCCGCTTCCAGGAGCAAGCTGGGATTTCCATAACCATTAAAAACAAGCCTTTGTTATTAGCCCCGTGAATTATTTATCCTGTCATAATTAATGCAGGAGCGTTAAGGGCCGTGGCAGAGCTCCCCAGCTCTCCTGGCAGCAAACACTGCTGCAGCCCTGCTCACCACCCGGGCATTAAAAATGCATTGGGGCTGATAAATGGCACCAGCACGCTGATCACTGCGAGGCTGTTCAACAAAGTGCCCTGGGCATGGACACTTCCCTCGGGAAGGGCTGTGCTGTGATAAACTGGAGGTGGCTGGGGAGGGAGGCAGCTCCCAGGGAGCACAGGCTCGTTCCCCTCTTGCAGCTCTTCCCATCCCCAGCTCTCAGCACTGAGCAGAGAAACCTTCCTGGAGGTGGTATCTGAGCCATGCTCGGGTAAATCACCCCCCTCAGGTTCTGCATTCATGTCTGGCCCGCACTGATTTCAGGTCAGGTTTGGGGAGGATGGACCCCTCCAAGTCCTCCTCGCTTTTCAGAGCTGCCAGCTGGGCTGCAGGATTCCAGGGACAGTGACCCCTCTCTGCCTGGGCCTCCCAGGACCATGAAGAGAAGGGGTGGACTTCTCTGCCTTCAGTGGCTTCACAGGTTTTAATCAAATGCCTGCAAAGAAGGAGGGAGATGGGGAGTAGCTTGCCTAATTAATAAAACAAGAGCAAATCAACAGCTGCTGTGAAGCTGCTGAACTCTTTTGCTCATTGCTCAGACCAGCCCTTAAGAAGCAAAGCAATTGCAGGGTATGAGGCTTTCTCAGTCTCAGCAGGCTTTTTGGCAGAGAGCTGTGCTGGGAACCTGGGGAGCAGGATCGCATAAGGACAGGGATTACAGGACACCACAGGGACTCTGTAACAAGCTCCCTGCTCGTCAGATTGGTGAAAAACAAACCAAATCCAGGCTTAGTGCAACAAGTCAAGCTGCCAGGGATCAACACCTGGATGTGTCACTCCTTACCCCACCAAAATCCCGTCCCATTAACTTCCCTCTGTCAGGCTGGTTCCTCCAGGACACTCTGTACCTCAGCACCCCAATGCTGCCAGTTTTACACCTTCTTCCTTTTCCAAAACTGCCATTCCTTATGGATTACAGTAGCAGGATCCAGAGAAAAGCTGGTTTCAATTACAGCTAAGTTGATTTAAATCCAGGATATGGGTACAGAGCACATTGATTTGATCCAGGGACTCTAAGAGCAGCAGTTTTGCAGCCTGGCTCCATCAGATTGCTCCAAGCAGCCTTTCCCTGGCTAGAAAGGATTATTCCAAAACATGCAATGAGCTGACTCCACCATGGAGGTCTGAGCTCACTGGCAGGAATGGAGCTGCTCCCATCCCACCACTCAGGGGGTTTAAAGCAAGGAGAGCAAAAAAGAAGCATTAAAACTTATTGTGTGGGCTAATCCTGGCCCAGCAGTGAAGTGCACTTAAAATGACCCCTCTCTAAGCTTCATGTCTCCCATTTGACGTTTCTCTTATTCCAGGATCTTTCTGGCTGCAACATCTATTTCTCTGTCAACAGCCCTCAGTGCATCTCTCTTGCTATCTTTAGGCTGGGTTTATTGATCCCTCGTTCCTATCTATCCATCTCACCCTTTTGTGCTTATCCCTGCCTGGCACTCGATTTACTGCAGGACACCTGTCCTGGTTTGCAATGTGCAGCTCCTGTCAGCCCCCTTCTCTCCATGTTTCCCCTTCCCTGGCGAGGAGGGACACGAGGCAGGGAACTGCTGGGCAGCCTGCAGTGCCCACCCAGCTGGGAGAGGAGCAGCCTGGCACACAGAGCTGCTTTCTGTCCAGGAGAAACCCCCTTTGGCAGGGCTGGAACACCCCCTCGACTGCTCCTGGGAGGGAGTTAAATATAAACCAGGCAGCAGCCACCGGAGGTGTGGTGTCGGACCTTCTGCCCTGCAGCTCCTGCTGTGACACACCTTATCTGAGGAGATCAGTCAGAACTCTGTCCTAAAGCTGCCTCTGAATCCCAAAACCCAGCCATACCCTCGGAGGTAAGGGCATCGTGTCAGCGGCCTCAGTTCTCCGCACTGGCTGCTGGATCACGGCAGAGCAAGGAACAAGGAAAGGCAGATGAATGGAGGGAAAAAAAATAAAAGGACTGAGAAAAGGGGGAGGGTGAAGGTGTGAAGCTCTGAAGGTGTGCCCTCAAAGCTGCTCTTGTTTTGTTTCAACCTTTCATGTCTCCAAAGGTGAACTGGGGGAAAAGAGAGGCCAAGAACAAAGCCCTGTCACTTCCCCTGGCTGGTTAACTCATTATCCTTAATGCGTGCCATGCTGTGGCAAAGCTGAACAAGGTGAAGGAGAAGGATTTTCTGCCTCAGAGCAGGGAAATAAAGTCCCTCCCCACTCAGCAGACAGCCACTTTTCAGAGGGTTTAAGCTGACGGATGGCCAGACTGTCCAGACAGCCCTCCCCAGGGCTGGGCTGAGACCCTCCCAAAGGGAAAATCAGCTTTCCTAAGGATGGGTTTATATATATAAATATAAACTATAAAGCACCCTGCCCTCCAGGCAGAGCTAAGCAGGTACACACACACAGAGTGTGGAACCACCTGGAAAACCAGCTGAGAGACCAGTGCCCTTTCTGAATGAGACTGAGGCCTCAGAAAACCCCAAGGAACCCCCAAATCCTGAACCCACCAAGGAGTACAACATGAAGCAGCGATAAAGGCTGAGGGGGGAAAATGGAGCTGCATGAAAATGTGGCCAAGGGAACTGCCAAACCTGACACCTCAGGGCAATGGTTCCTAGAAAAGCTTAGGGATTTATCCTGTAGGATATGATCCATGAGGGCACAGCACTGCAGACATGTCCTGAGTCACAACGACCTTGTGCAGCAGAAATCTCAGGGCTGAACCTCATGGCCCAAAGCAGCTCAGGGGCAGAAAAGCTGCTCTCTCCATTTCTCTGCCTCAACCACCACACTGCCCCTGCTTGGGCAAGCGACACGCAAAGACACTGATGCAAAAGCCATTTATTTTTCCTTCTGACAAAGCCACAAAGGAGAGAGATGAGGAAACAGCCACTCGTGGCAGACAGAGACTGAAGAAGATTCATGCCCCCAGTAAAAACTGTCTCCACATTGTAGTCCCAGCAATTCAAATGGAAATTGTTTTTACAGAAAAAGGACAATAACAGTGAAGCTGCAAGGCCACAGCCTTATTTAAGAAGCCCTGTTGGGTTCTTGGGAAGATCAGGAAAAAGGGATGGGATGCTCTGGCTCTGGGTACTCCAGTGTAAGACCGCAGTCCAGGGCTTCAAAACCACTGGTTCCAATTACTCCCGTGCTCTCTGTAAGCTGGTGGCCTTTGAAGGTGATTCCAGGAGCTTCCCCACAGCCCTGCTTGGTGCTCTCTGATGGCTCCCAGGCAGGAAAACTGGGGCCAGGATGGGTGATGGTGCCTGGGCTCAATTCCTGTCCTGCAGGGATGCTCCAGCCAGGCTTCAGCGGGCTGCACAGTAATGGCACTCACCAGATCTGTGCTCTCATGTCTCTTGTCCAGCAGCAGCACAGGGTGAGAGGAGCCAGATCTGGCTGACTCTGTGCAGACCCTCCTCCTCCTTTGTCAGCCAGAGCTCAGCTTTTATTTTATTTTATTTTATTTTATTTTATTTTATTTTATTTTATTTTATTTTATTTTATTTTATTGCACTTTTGCCACTCTAAGCATGTTGGCCCCTCCAGTGTTGTCGTGTGCTGGAGTGGAAGAGCTGCACAGCCTCAGGACACGAGTCTCACTTTCCCAGACACATCTCACCCTCAGAAATGGTCCCAGCAGCTCTTCCCTCTCCTGCTGTCCGAGCCCCTGCTGTGTTAAATGTTGTCATAAGTCACCTGCAGCTTTCCTGTACAAGGGCAGCTCCCACAGGGTGGGGAAATCCTTCCAGGACTTCCCAGAAGTGTCAGCTCTTGTCTGACCCAACTGCTGCAGCAGCCAGCAGCTGAAACAACCTAAAACCTCACCCGTGCAGAGCCAGGGGCACAGAAATGTGGCTTAAAAGAGGCCCCAGGAGAAAGCCGGAATGAGAACAGGAACAGAGGAAGGAAGCACGGACACTTTCCCCTCCAGCACGCTGTGGTTGCAGGGGTTTCTCAGGCTGATTTGTTTGGTTTAAAAGCTGCTCACAGCTGGTTTGTGACCACCAGGAGAGCAGGGGACAGCCTTGGGGACAGGATGTTTTAGGGGGGAAGGGAAGGGAAGGGAAGGGAAGGGAAGGGAAGGGAAGGGAAGGGAAGGGAAGGGAAGGGAAGGGAAGGGAAGGGAAGGGAAGGGAAGGGAAGGGAAGGGAAGGGAAGGGAAGGGAAGGGAAGGGAAGGGAAGGGAAGGGAAGGGAAGGGAAGGGAAGGGAAGGGAAGGGAAGGGAAGGGAAGGGAAGGGAAGGGAAGGGAAGGGAAGGGAAGGGAAGGGAAGGGAAGGGAAGGAAAGGAAAGGAAAGGAAAGGAAAGGAAAGGAAAGGAAAGGAAAGGAAAGGAAAGGAAAGGAAAGGAAAGGAAAGGAAAGGAAAGGAAAGGAAAGGAAAGGAAAGGAAAGGAAAGGAAAGGAAAGGAGAGGAAAGGTTACTCAGCCTTATCAGCCTCATCAAATGTTCACCTGGTAACTCCTCTGAACTTACAGAGAACACCAGCAGCATCAATACAATTCTTTTGCTGCATGGCAAAGTCACGAGCTGCCATGGCAGAGGGCAGTGCAGAACATGCTGTGCTGGAGCCACAGGGCGAGTCCAGTGGGTCAGTGCACAGAACTCCATCAGCAGCTGGGGGGTCACTGGAGCATCCCCAGTCCAGGCCAGAGCTGGGTTTGGAGGTGGCAGCTGAGAAATTTGCTGGGCTCAGGAGACAACAGCTGTGCTGGTGAGCAGGTAGGAAACACCCCAGCCTGAGGTCTGCCAGCAGCTGAGCCTCCCCATCCTCCTGCTCCACACCATGGCTGGAGAAGGGAGAAGGAGTAACAGCCAGCTACTCCATGCAAACAGGTCTGTCAGTCTGAGCTCTCCCAGAGCACTCCCTGTGCCTGACAGAAAGCAATCAAGCCCAGGCCAGCTTACAGGGAACCTTTGCCATTGCTTTGCAGTAGAAAGATTTCCATAAACTGCTGGTTTGGTTGTTTTTTTTTTTTCATGAGACATTTTGTCTCAATTTGTCTTTCCCTAAAGGTCATTCTTACAGACAGCAGCCCACTGGTGCCCATCAGTCAGAGGCTCTGACAAGCCAGAGGATCTGTCAGACCACATTTTGCCTCCCAGCTACATCCAAGGTTTCGCATTCAACACTTTTAATTCCCCTAATGGGGTTTTCCCTTCAAGGCTAGCACACTACCAGAAACCAGCACAAGGCAGAGCTTGGCACAGGAGTTAAAATCCATGTCACTGCCAGGGAAATGCAGGTAGGCACAGCAGGAAGGCTCCAAGCAGACACTAGCCAGGTAAGAGGGCACAGAACAGTCCCAAATTTAGGAGCATCCAGATAAGGGTGAGATACCCAGGGATCACAGCAGCCTGGGGAGGCTGGAGTCAGACCCTCTGGGAAAGCATCAGGAGGTGGCAGGGCTCTGTGTCACTGTCTCTGCGTCACCTGCTGGCTGCAGAGCTGGCAGGAGAGCCTGGTCACAGGGTGTGGGGCCCTCCTCCAGCACAGAACGGTGAAGAAACTCCACAAGAAACTCGTTCTGCTCCTGCCAGTCCTTTTGGAGGGCAGCACCCGAGCAGGGACTGCAGCTGGATGACCCAGACGAAAAACCAGGCATGTGGCAGCATCAGCTCCGAGAGGAGCCGTGTCAGCACTCAGAATTTAGAGAAATCATTTACACTTCCCTTTTGCTGAGGTGCTGGAAGGCAGCATGGGCTGAGCCTGGGCTCACCTCAGCCCAGACTGATCTCACTGGGATGTGAGGAGTGGCTCTGGGATACCTCAGGACAGTGACCTGGAGCTGGGGCCAGAGACTGGGTAGGAGGGAGAAGGGAGTGCCAGGGAGCAAAGAAGGCTCACTGTGGAGTTTAGGCCCAGAGAGTTGTTCATAATCATGACATAAATAAATGATTTAAAAGCTGAGGTAGGGCGAACCCCCTAAGGCCCCAGAATAAGCTGCAGAGGCAGCATTACGAGCCTGAGTCTCATCTTAAAGATGTGGGCACAGATGAAGTGAGACCCCAACCCCCACATCTCAGGAATGGCAGTGCAAACTCCAGAGCTGAGCAGAACCCCCCTCAGGGGTAACAGGAGCTGTCCCATGGATGTGCAAGGGAACAGATTTAGCCAAGTCAGATGCCCCATGAACTCACAGACAAGTGAGTTCACAAGCTGAGCATGAGGCCTGCGGGAAAACAGATAAAACCAGCCCCAAGAGGAGGAGGAAACCCCCACAGTGCTCCTGGCAAAGAGTTGAGGAGGGCGATGGCTCTTTGCCCCCACTGCCTGGACCCCAAAGCACTTGGGAGAGCCCAGCACCAGGGGCACAGGGGAAATCCTGGCTCTGACTTGTAGCTCCAAGTGCAGCACTGCTGATGGCATTTGTTAGGTATTGATTGCACAATCAATAGGCTGCCAGCGTTAGTAGCATTTTAACTGGGCTGATAATAACAACAACTGCTCATTGCAGTTTTGGTTATGCTGTGAAAACTTTTAATTAGACAAACAATACATTTTGTGCTCGGCATCAGGAGGTGTCTTTGGCTTTTGGGCGATAACACCCCCCAGCTGGGCCAACACATCTCTGTCCTGCCCTGTCCCCCAGGGGGGATGAGTTCAGGGTATCTGACTGCAAGGCAAAGCTCAGCCCCACACCAAGCTGCTGCAGGGTCCATCCCTGTCTGCTTCACCTCCTGCAGCCTTCCCCAGGCCGCTTCTGGGGACAGATAGATGGGACAGGCACCATCCTGAAGATTGGCACGAACCTGACAGTCCCCCAAATTGTGCCCCAGTGTGGGGCTGCTCAGCCCTGGCAAAGCCCCTCTGTGTGCCCATGCCAGCTGTACTTTCTCAGTCCAGAGAGTTTTCCCACCGTGAAGGGAGGATACAGAGGAGCTCGGCCACCTGGCACTGAGCTGGTTAGCCCCAGGTCCCCCATCTCAAATAGAGACATTGTCCAGCTCCCCCAGCAACCCAAATAAGGCAGGCATTTCTCCATCTCCTCTGAGCCCCTGTCCCAGTGACTGGCAGCATCTCAGGGCTTCCAGGGGCAAGAAACAGCCTGTGCTCACAGCCCACCCAAGGTAACAGCTCACCACAGCATGCTCACTTTTAATTTGCTTGTCCAAGCAATAAAGCAGAAATGAGATATGGCAGCTAATTAAAAGTATCGATTCATGTGGCATTCAAAACCACCCGGACCAAGTCAGGGCGGGGAAGGAGGGATGAAGAGGCTGGAAGAGAACAGAGGACGGCAAGACTGCAGTGCTGCAATCGGGTGTATCCTTGCTCCCTGTCATTTCTCACGCGGGGAAGACTCCTCTGCTCTTAACAGCCCTCTCCTACAAGGCACCATCCCTAAGACACTGGGTCTTTTCTTTACCAGAGAGATCTCCAAGATTCCCATTGCCTCAGCTCCGTGTGAACCCTCGTTTGACATGCCCCATGTATTTTTAAGGCTGGCTGGCAGCAGGCAGACAACCACCCTGAAATGGGGAGGGGGGGGGGAACACAGCCAGGATGTGTTTCTGCAGCGAGGCTCTCAAAGGTCACCGCTTGCAGAACCCTCTGACCTTCACATCAGCGGAGCCAACGCACGGGAGATGTTTGTCTTTGTGACTCAGGTACGTGCAGGGCTCACAGGGTGCCTGGGGCCAGCAAATCCAGACAGCTTCCAGCTCACCTGCTCTGCACACCGTTGCACAAGATGGTTCTTAAAACCACAGTCAGTGTCTGTGGCTCCCATGGGAAGGGGAGTGGGAAAGATGAGGGCCATCAGCAGGGTCTGCTGCGAGCAGGTGTCTCTTAGCAGAGAGTTGATGGCAATGGATTCCAGGTGAGAGGAGGTTTAGATTAGCTGGTAGCAAGAAATTCTTTCTCTGACGGTGGTGAGGCGCTGGCACCAGAGAAGCTGTGGATGCCCCATCCCTGGAAGTGCTCAAATCCAGGCTGGATGGAGCTCTGAGCAACCTGGTCTAAGGGAAGGTGTCCCTGTATACACCAGCAGGGTTGGAGCAAGATAATCTCTAAGGTCCCTTCCAGGCCATTCTATGATTCTATGAAGAGGAAGATGCTCATGACAAGACAGGAGTTGGGGTTGCCTGGGCTGGGCCAGTGTGGGTCTGTCTGGAGGGGAAGGTGGCTGCTGAATCCTCACTCCCCACAAGGGTAAAAAGTTTGCATCTCAAGAGATGAGCCAAGTGAGCAGCATCCTGACAGTGCTGTGCCAGAGACAGAGCTGGGAACAGACTCAGAAGCATCCACAGCCACGCGTGAGGTAAGAACCTGTCGCTCTCCTGCTGTGCATTACCCATCCCATCATCTCCCCACCCCTCTGTGTTGCACAGCTACCGACAGCTGCCCTCGTGGGATCATAAAAGAGCCAGAAACTCACTGAAAGCTTGCTCCTGGTCCCTCTGACCTCACACAGCAAGCAGATGCCACCATGGCCTGGAGCACGAAGGGAGCAGAGTCCCCAAGTGAATCATCCCCGTCCGAGGGCTCAGAAGCAAAGAGGAACCTGCAGGAAAGGACTTCTGCTCTGAATACGCTCCAAAATCTTCTCAGAGAAGTGACAAAGTACCTTCTCATTTTAAAAACTGCCCTGGCAGCCTCCTCAGCGAGGTTTGCACCCACATCGTGGGCACGGAGCCTGGGGGATCTCCATCCTCTGCCTGGGGTGTTATCAGGACCTCCTCTGAGCTCTGTGGGGACTGCAGGCATAGCTTAGCCTCCTTCTGCTCTGCTGCCTCTCCTGTTTTCCCCAGCCAGCAGCCTGCCCCACCCGAGCCATGTCAGACCATCCTGCCCTGCCAACCACCTGGGCAGCTCTTCCCAGAGCACAGGCAGGCACAGAGAGGGCCAGTGGCCACTTCACAGCCCCCCTGCCGCCATCCCACACCACACCTGGGGATCACAGCACTGGAGGAGATCAAATACCCCGCTACAACTGCAGGTAACCCATCCATCCAGGCAGGCAGAGGGATTCACTCCCTGTGACAGACTTTATCTGGCTCCAAGAAGGATAAACCTAAATCCTCTACTGTATTTTCCCTCCACTCTCTAGTCTAGAAGATGTAATGTGACGTGTGGCCAAGACCAAAAGGCAACGTTTAGGAACACTCAGGGCTGGGCTGAGGAGGGCACCAGGGAGAGCCCCATGATGGGACAAGGAAGCCTTCACCCTCAGAAGCCCAAACTGGTGGGTCAGGGGGAAAAGGCATCCCAGCATCTTCTGTCCATCCCTCCAAGGGAGGTGGTTGAGATGGCTTCACCTCCTGCTCACCCATCACCCTGAGCTGCTGTCATGGCAACACACGCTTGGATTCAGGGAGGAATGGGTACTTCTGCTTGTTTACTCAAGCAGGAGGCAGCATCCTGGCATTTTGAGCGGGAGAGGAGGGGAGAGAGCCAGCAGTCAGCATGGCAGCTCACAGACAGGCTGAGCTGGACCTGCACGAGGGGCAGGGCTGCAGCCTCCTGCCACCCACAAGAGGGGTGCAGCATTCACCCCCTTGGGCTCTGCTGCTCATGGCTGGGAGATGTGCTCGTGGTGGGGATGGTGACAGTCCCCACACCACATGGAGATGGGGTAATAGAGGGATTCAGCTGCACAGGACCAAACTGGGACATGCTGGGCGCTCAGCACCAACCTTCCCCTCCAAAGGGGGGACCACACCTCAGAAAGGCCCTCTAGCACTCGCCAGGAGCTGCACAGAAAACACCAACCCAGCACCACCAACCCGCTCTGGCAGTGGCTCCTGTACAGGGGGGTCCTGGCTGCCCTCCCCAGGCATTTCCCAAGAGCAGCCCCAGGACACAGCACGTCCAGCATCACCCCTGGGCCATGAGAACAAGCTGAGCACAGAGCCTTTCCTCTGGAACCTCGCTCCTACCTGCAGGAGAAGCAGGCAGCGCCTTGATTTCAGAGCTGCTGAGTCCAAAGGAGCCCGAGCAAGATATTTCCCCCTCCAGGAAACAACTGCATGGGAGGCTGGTGACCTTCTACACCACCTCCACATGCCAGCCTCTGGAGAACGGGTGGAATCTCACTTGCAACAGCCCTCTGCATTCAATGCCTGACTCCTGGGATAGCAGCACCAGCACCAGCAGCAGTCCTGGTTCCCCTGGGTGCTGAGGAGGAGGAGCTGGGGGAGGAAAAGCTGTCTAGGGAGCTCTAAAAGAGGCCCATGCTGGAGAGCTTGGAGTTGCCTCCAAACTTTCCTGATTTTCAAGAGATTTGGGTCCAGCCAGCCCACAGGAGAGACACAGTGTGGTCAGGAGGACAGAGCAAGGCTGGAGCTTGCCCCTGCACTTCACACCACTCCCCTGGCACACAGATCTCCTCACCAGGTTGAGCCTGCTGCGCTTCAGGCTTCATGCCAGACCCTGGGCTCAGAGCCAGGCCTTCTCTGCAATCCCTAAAACCACTGGTCCAAACTCACACGAACCCTGTTTGCAGCCTGCTGACCTAACTCAGCTCTGGAGAACGGCTGAAGCCAGATGGTCTCCTGTGCTGCAGCCTCCAGCCCTGCTGTCCACAGCCTAAGCAGAGGTTATTTTGGGGCTCACGCACTACCACCAAAATGGCCTCTTCATGGACACCTTAAGAAAAACAAGAAGCAGGCAGCTGGGAGGCAGCAGTTATCACCATTGTGTCCTGGCAGGCTCTCTCCATTTCCCCCAGCTGTGAAATGGGCACTTGCACTTCCCAGAGGTCGATGAGAGAGCTTTTTCTGGGTCTCATCCAGTGACAATCATTTCATTCCTGGAAGCGATGCTCACAGGGGAGGGAAACCCAGCATGACATGACACAGTTATGGTTGATTCACCTGAGCATCCCAGTCCTTTTCCTGCAGCTCTGGTAAAGCAGGCAAGGTCTGAGGGTGCATCCTTTGATGTCAGAAAACATCTGCTGCAGATGTCAGGGGGCTTCCCTGGTCCGATGGGCGGCTGCCTGGCAAAGTACATGTTTCCCCCTGTCATGACCTCTCCCAAAGTCAATATATTTGCTCCATATTTGATGTCTCCCATCCACAGCCCACAGCTGAGAAAATCCCCTGTACATCAGAAGCTATCTTCGGGGAGAGCTAAAAGAAGGGAATTATTAATAATATATGGACAAGGCAGTTCAATGCATCGTGGCACGTCTCTGCAGGGCACTGAGCAGACCTTTACAGGGGGGCTTTCCTCCTGGATGCCTCTGGCAGCCCTCTGCTCCCCATCTCCGGGAGACCCTTAGTGGGGAAACCACTTGTGAAATGGGCAGCAGCCAAAGCTGGATCTGCTGAGCCCCGTGTCCGCTCTGCCGGGAATTTCGGCAGCCTGCAAGTGCAGCTGTGCCATTGTGTGCTTCCCTCCAACATCTGCCGGGTCCTGCTCACTGAAAAAATCACGGAGCTGCTGCTAATTTCATTAGCAGGCCCGTCAAGCGGTTCATCAATCCATGATTTCCTGGCTTGCCGCCTTGAGGAAACAAGCGGGATCTGCTCTGAATTCACAAAGCCATCCCTCGGGGTCATTTGTCTGAAGGTTTAAGATTTCCCGAGTGCATTATTATCTCGGATTAAAACTGGCCGAGGGAGGGGGTTCGATTGGTTTTCCTCCCCATCCCCGGGAGTGAGGCAGACCTCCCCGAGCCGCCGGCAGCTCCCGAGCCGCGGCCGGAGCTGCCCCGTGCGGGGCCGGGCAGGGGCGCAGATGGAGCGGAGCCCGCGGCGCCGGGCGCGGATCGGGGCGCAGCTGCGGAGCGGCGAGCGCTGGAAGCGGCATCGGGAAACACTCGCGGTGCCGCTGCCAAAGGCTCGGCTCTCTCCGCGCCGACGGGCTGAGAGCCCGCACCGAGGGTCCCGCATGCAGGGTCCCACCCGCTCGCAAGGAGGGTCCCGCATGCAGGCTCTCCCCTCAATGAGGAGCGTCCCGCACTAAGGGTCCCCCCGCAGTGAGGAGGGTCCCTCACTGAGGGTCCCCTCGCAGTGAGGAGGGTCCCGCACTGAGGATCTCCCCGCCTGCACGAAGGGTCCCGCCCGCAAGGAGGGTCCCGCCTGGATGGTCCCCTGCCCGCAAGGAGGGTCCTGCACAAAGAGTGTACCCCCCGCACAGGGGGTTCCCCCCGCCCGGAGGATGTGGCACAGGGGGTCCCAATGTGGGACAGGGGGTCCCGATGTGGCACAAGGGGTCCCCCCCTGCCCGGAGGATGTGGCACAGGGGGTCCCCCCAGCCCGGAGGATGTGGCACAGGGGGTCCCGATGTGGCACAGGGGGTTCCCCCCGCCCGGAGGATGTGGCACAGGGGGTCCCGATGTGGCACAGGGGGTTCCCCCCAGCCCGGAGGATGTGGCACAGGGGGTCCCGATGTGGCAGAGGGGGTCCCGATGTGGCACAGGGGGTTCCCCCTGCCCGGAGGATGTGGCACAGGGGGTCCCGATGTGGCACAGGGGGTCGCCCCCTGCCCGGAGGGTCCGGCCCGGAGGGTCCCCGCGGGCGCGGCCGTTCCGCGGGCCACAGCGCCCTCTGCCGCCAGCCCTGCGCACCTGCAGCCGCCCCGCGGAGCCGCGCTGGGGAACGGGAACGGGAACGGGCAGAGAACGGGGAACGAGAACGGGGAACGGGCAAAGTGGGCTTTGCAAAGAGCCAGCGGCAAATCCAGGAGCGGTACTCCCCGAAAAGCAGGAATCTGGGATCTGGGGCTCGTGGCGTTATAAGGAGTAGCTGAACTGCAAGCGCGCCGACTTCAGCCAAGAGCATCTTGGTCTTAAAAGGAAAAAAAGAAACCAAACCCGGAATATCTACCGTTTAATTCAGAGATGACAAAAAAAACTTATTGTTGCCTCAAATTCTAATTTTGGTGATGTAACTGTTCCTAACCCCATAATCCCAAAAAGCAAGGCCATTACTTCTATATGGAAAACATTCATATGAAATGCAGAGAGGCAGTTTTTGCAGTGGAGCGAAAGAAAGAACAAAGGAAATAACCCCCATTTTCCACTATGAACCTTTCTGGGTTGGCATTTCCCCATGTGTCCTCCCATCATTTTTAGCCAAACTCTTGGCTCAGTTTGACCCAGAAGGTAAATTCCCTTCTCCACCAAATATTCTCCTGCTTGGAAACCAGCCCAAGCCCACCCCACAGTGGGCCCACAGGCCCTAAACATGAGGTGCCATCCTCCAGTGCCAGCGCCTGCCCCGTACCCTGAGGCATGGCTGACACTGCTGCTTGCACTGGTGTTGCTGCTGCATGGAGGGGTCTGGGGGCTGTTCCTGCACCATCCCCTTCAAGCTGCTGGAGCCCCCAGGGCTGTAGCACAGCCCAGCAGAGCTTTGCTGGCACTCGCAGTGGTGCCACGTTTCCATCGTCACACGTGTCCCTGTGGCTCTGCCACTCATCCCTCCTCCAGAAGGCAGAGGCTTTTGCAGCCTGCAAAGCCCCAAAACTCCCACTGAGTACAAGAAAACCCCCTGCCTAAGAAAATAAATGTGTTCTGCGCTCTCCCTGAGCTACCCACAGCAAAGCAAATATGGGCACAGCTGGCTCCCACCATGGCTTTGTTCCTTAAAAACACGTAATTTCAGTCAAACCTCTCCTGGCACATCTGGCTGTCATTAGATAGAGGAGAGAGACACTCTCTGTCTCACTCCTGCTTGTTGCACTGCCAGCACTACACCTCTGAATGGCACTTGGCATCCCAGACAGCCACAGCCCAAAATGGGAGTCCTCCCACAGTGGGAGGGCTCGGGAACTCTGTCCCCAGCAAGGTGCAGTGCTCAGGGCACCAAACCACCTGCACCAGGTGCCCCCTGACAGCCACCAGGTACAACAGGAGAGAGAGGCAGGCAGGAGGCAGCGGCTGCAGCCCCTGCCAGCTCAGTGCCCAGCAAGGGTGGTCACCTGGGCAGTGACAGGGACCCAGACAAGCCTCTGCATTTGCAGATGTCAGAGGCACAGTCTGGCCTGTCTTAGCTGAGTTTTGGGATCTTGTGGGGAAAGAGTCTCTGGGCGCAGAGGGGGCAGTGGCTGCAGGCACTCACTGGGCACTGGTTACCTGAAGGGAGTTCTAAAGGCTGAACCCAAAAGGCAATGAAAAAAGGGACAGGTCAGAGGGGGAGCTGGGACAATCCCCTGATTTGGAGCTGCCTCACGAGCTGCCACCAAAGCAGTGCTAAGGACCTGAGAAAAGGCCCTTGCAAGGCAGCAGCCACAGGGTCTGCCTTGTGAAACAGCAAACACTGTCCCAGCACAAGGTCAGGCATCCTCCAGCTGACCCCTGTTCCCCCTCACTGCTTCCCACCAGGTGAAGCTTTCTCCTCATCCTCAAACAGACTGTCTGAGCTATCAGAGAAGAAGTCCTCCAGTTCCTCCTGCCTCATCTTGGACTCCAGAGCAGTGATGCGCTGCTTGAGCTTCATCTGGGCATCGTTGTACTCAGTCAGGAGCCGGCCAAAGCGGGTGTGCAGCGTGTCCAGGTTCCAGGCCACCCTGTCCAGCCTCTCCTCCATGCTCTTCCCTTCTGTGCTTTCCTCTGCTGCTGACTCATCCAGCAGCCCTTCCTTGATTAGGATCTCCCGGCCACGCTCCTCCAAGATCTTTTTGGCGTCGGGATACTCTGTGACTGCCTCCATGAGATCTTCCTTTGACAGGCAGAAGAGATCAGAGTAGCCCAAGCTGCGGATGTTGGCTGTGCGCCTGTTGCCCATTTTGCTGCCTTTGATGTTGAGGATGCTGATCTCCCCAAAGCAGCCCCCTGCAGTGAGCAAAGCGTACTGCGTCATCCCATCATCCGCCACCACGGCCAGCTTGCCCTCCTTGATGATGTACATCTCCTTCCCGATGTCCCCTTTCCGGCACACGTAATCCCCTGGGCTGAACACCTGAGGGCGAAGCTTCAGCACCAGCTCCACCAGCAGCCCCGCCTCACAATTCTGGAAAATCCTCACCTTCTTCAGTGTCTCCAGGTGAACGTTGATGGCAATCTCTGCCCTTAACTTGTCGGGGAGATTCTTGAGGACCTCCCGTTCGTCTACTGCCTTCTTGTTGGTCCACAGGTAGTCGAACCACTTGATGACTTTGGTTTCCAAGTCTTTGCTCACCTTGCGGAACTGCATGTAGTGTTTGATGGCGTCGATTTTGGCCTGGAACTCCGCCCTGGTGGCGTTCATGTTGGATATCATGGACCCCACGTTGCCCACGATGGTGGCGAAGATGAGGACGCCGATGAGGAAATCAAAGATCACGAAGAGGTACTCTTCATCCCTCACGGGAGGAGGGGTCTCCCCGATGGTGGTCAGAGTCAGCGTAGACCAGTAAAGGCAGTAGATGTACTCCCGGGTCAGATACCCATACTCAGGGTCCGTGACATTGGGGTAGACCCAGCTGTCCTCCCCGAAGCCTATGGCCTTGGAGATGGCATAATAAATGCAGGCATTCCAGTGGATGATGACCAGGATGTAAAGAACCAAGTTGCCGATGCGGAAGACGTTGGGGTGGCTGGTTCTGGTCTCGGTCCTGTCGAAGAACTCAAACATGCGGGAGAAGCGCAGCAGCCTGTTGAAACGCAGCTCAGGGCAGTGCAATCCCACTGCAAAATAGGCCAGGTCTGTGGGCAGGATGGAGAGAACATCCAGCTTGAACTGGAGCATGTGGATGTAGTTATCCCGCAGCTTCTTCGGGTCCTTAACCAGGAGGCCCTGTTCCAAGAATCCTAAAGAGAAGCAAACCAAGGGATTGTCTTGGTTTATGGTCGACTCTTCTGCAGGTTTTGTAAGCACCTGAGCAGCAGTTTATGGCATGCCAGGGATTTGTCGTCAGGGGTCACCCAAATACTACCCGTTCCACCTGCTCTACTCAGTTTGTTATCACTCAAGCCCTTCATCTGGCAAAAGCCACCCAAAGGTATAACTCAGGGGTTTAGTCTGTTGCCACGAAGAAACAGGGACACAAAGGTTTCCACCCTACAGATCATGAATTATTGCAGTTCTGACAGAAAAAACACGGCCAAGTGCTGCCTTCCGAGAACATTAAATTCTACCATTTTTCCATGCAGATAATTCATTAGCTGAACTGATGCAAAATCAGAGATACAGACCTTCAAGTATGCCCGAATACTAATAGTAATGCGGGTAATTTTGTACGATTATTCAAAGGTGAAGTTGAAAGCTGGGATGATTAATCTTTCATATTGAAACTTACTCCCTTTCTCAGATCTTCTAATTAGATTCTTTCTCTGGAGACTGCTCCGTGCTAGTGAACGCCAAGGTAGACAAAACCCTCCTTCTAATGGAACTGTGGGTTAGGCCTGTCCCTTGCAGCTCATCTCCACTTTTAAGGGATTAAAGGAAAGGCAGGATGCTGCTCACCTGTGTGCAGGCGGATCACGGTGTCTCCGAGGTAGAGAGCGTCTGAGATGTAATCTAACACCAGCCACAGGACAAAATAGGTCTTCTGCAGGTCAGTGAAGCAAGCCCTGGAAGAAGGTCGTCAAGCAGGGTGTGAGACCACAAATCCCCACATCTTCTCTAACTATTACAGCTGGATACAGGCTGATCCTGAGGCACCCAACTCTGCAACACAGCTTGGCCACTGGGCACTCCTCTTCTAAGGATCAAAACTCCCTGCTCTGAAAAATCTGCCCTCCCTCGGTGTAGGCAAAGCAATGTCTTGAAACCACCTCCCAAATGACCCTGAGACCATGGCCCTTTCCAGCTGGGCCGGAGGGTGGATGCTCTGCCTTTGCACCACAGAATTCATGGTGATAGTGGAGGGTCCCTTTCCTTTCGGTGCCCACCAGCCCCAGAACCGTCAGTGTCAGTGTGATCCTGGTGGAGCCACAACATCCAGGGGATCAGGAGGGTCAGAGGAGGAGGCAGGGACCCTACAACCTCCCAGCTCACCTGGCTACAAGCAGGCACCAGTTGTAGAGGACAGGAACTGCAATCACAGCCAGCCAGTGGTAATACCAGTCCCCCGCAGGATCCACCACAAAGAACAGCCATTTCTTCCTGGAAGCAGAGAGAAAAGCCAGAGCTGGCAGTGTGTGTGCAAAAGAGGGCTGGAAGGAACCATCTGAGCCACATCCTCCATCCCTTGCACCGCACTGCCTCGAACAGAGCTGCAGCTTGGGTGCCAGTCTGTAAACCAAAACCAATCCCAGCAGTGCCTCACCCCAGCCCTGTTTAGGTTCCTTTATCCCTAAAACGGAGCTGAGAATGCAGAAGAGGAAACTCTGGGAGGGGGAGGCACAGCAGGCGGCCCACACGGCACAGCACCCCAGTGGCACAGCCAGGAACAGGTGGATGGAAGAGGGTGACCAGAAAAGTTCTCGTGACGTGACATGACATTGCTTCTCCCAGATGAGGTAGGGACCGGTGCCAGGCAGATCTGAAGAGAAGATTAATTGGAGCAGGAAGGGAAGCGTGCTGCAGATCAGTGGCAGCACCGGGAGGGGCTGCCCAAGCCCCGGAGCAGTGGCCCCGGGGGCAGCTGGCATGGCAGGGCTGCCACCACTGTGCCTCCTGCAGTCTGCACAGCCCGGGGTCCAGCCTTTGAACTGCTCCCAAGTGTTTGATCCTGCTCGTCTTGGGACTCTGAGATAAGAAGTGCGAGCTCCAGTTGCCAGATTCACTGGAGAAGCCGGGGAAGAGGAACTCTGTGGCTGGGCTGATAGGCTTAGCTGCTGCAGCCTGATAGAGCAAAGCACCCTCTCCCTCCTCCCCTCCCTCCCTCCCAGCTTTTGAACGCACAAAACTCCCTCCAGTGACAGGAAAGAAAACAACCCATTCGCCAACAGATTCCCCGTGCCCACCCCGTTACTTCTGGCAGCTTCAAAGGCAGAGCCCCTGCATGGAAGTCTCCTTTCCCTGGAGCCCAGGCAGTGCCTGGAGCATGGGGACAGCACTCAGCACAAAGCCAGCCCCAGTCCCTCATGTTCACCCTCTGTGCACCCACAGACAAGTGGTGGTCCAGCCTCCCCATTTAAAGGGCTTATTTTTAACCAGAAAGTGCAACTTGAACATTTGGGGGTTTTTTTGAGAAAGAGGCTCTGCTCCCTAGGACACAAAGCACTGCTACAGGGAAAGCACTGACCCACCTGCAGCCAGCCCAGCCACTTGTGGCACCCACGGGCACCTCAATAATGCTGTTAATGATGTTGGTAATTTCAGCTTTAAATCACCAGTGCTGCCGTGAGTGGTGACCAGAGTCACTGACATCACACTGACAGCCAGGGCTGCAAAACGGGGCTGTGGGTTAACCCAGGAACGGGGAATTATCATCTGCCACTTCCCAAAGGCTTTGCCCTCAGACCTGGAGCCGTGGAGCCTGCACACCATGAGCAGCAGCTCACATGTGGGATCACCAGACTTGGGGCTCTTCTTACCTGTGGGGCTGAGGACCCAGAAAACCCCAGAAGTTCCCACTGTGCACCCCCAGAACCCACTGGCCCTTTCACAGCCCTTTCACAGAACACTTCAGCTCCTTCTAGTCATGAATGAGCTCCTCTTAACCTCCCAGGGCAGACCAGTTTTTCTTCCATTACTAGTAAAGACCCACATACAAGGCTCAGATTATTTTTCTCCTACAGAAAACAATTATTTCTTGGTGTTTTAATTACCATGTATAATGGTAGGGTCCAGACTAGTCTGTGAGCTTTGCCCTCTAATTAGCCAGCAGAAGAAAAGCCAGGTTATTGCTTCTCACCAGGAGTGTGAGCTGAGGAGATGAAAGGGCTGGATTTGAAAGAGCCTTTTCAGAAAGCTGCTCTTTGTGGGGGCACAGGTAGCAAACACACTCCCTTCATCCTGCAGACGATGAGTGAGAGTGGCAAATCCCACAGGTTTGTGGCTCCTGGGTGGGATGCAGTGGTTGCAGGGGGGAGTCCTGCATCCCTTGGCTTGTGTCCAGCCCCTCATATGCCCAAGCTGCAGATGCATTAGTAATAATAATAATAACAATAATAATAATAATGTATTTATTATAATAATAGATTTATTCATTATTATAATTCTTCTAGAAATAATAATTATATCTTAGTATAATATAATATAATATTTTATATATAATATATGAAATATAATAATTATATATTATATATTATATATTATATTATCTATTATATGAATTATTAACATAATAAATCTATTTATTATTATAATTACATAAATTATTATTATATATTAGTATAATAGATCATATATAATATATAGAATAGAATAATTATATATAATATATTATAATTGTTATATGAATTATTATTATTATTATTATTACTATTACTATTATTATTATTATTATTACTATTATTGACCCAGGGCTGGCTCCAAACACAACCCTAGTGTGGGACTGGTATGAAATTTGGGAGGTCTGATGTGTTTCCCAGCGGGGCATGGACCAGGAGAGAGAACACCCCATGGCTGAGGGACAGGCCAGGTCTCTCCCACAGGGACAGCCCAGCAGGCCCTGTGTGTCTGCAAAACAGCCCAGCAGAGCCAGGCTGGCTGCCAAGGCAGGGGCTGCAGAGGGCAGCAGGGACCCTTCCCACCACTCATCCCACTTCCCTCTTCCCCATCCCCATCCGCCGTCCCCACTGGGAGCCCCCGAGCTCCAAGCACAGCTGATCCCAGCCAAGGAAGGGACCCTACTTTTTGTTTAACTTCTCAGCCTCCTCATCCTCAAGTTCATCGCCAGCACCTGCAGCTGCTGTCAGGAGCTCGGGGCCTTGAAAACGCTCCAGGAAGGGGTCTGGCCTCTGCTGCTCCTCGTGCAGGCTCTTGTTGGCCCAGTCCCTGAGAACCAGCACCAGCCGGACGATCCTGGACATGGGAGAGAGGCACACTCAGGAGCTGGCAACTGAGCAAGGACAAAGCAAAAGCATCAGGGTCACCAGGGGAGCTACAGCTGAGAGGAAAACTCTTGCAGCTCCTTCTCAAGTGCCAGAGTTTCTTTTTTACCCCTTGTCGTGATGATGTGGGACCAAAAATATACAAGCGAGACCACCCTGGTAGAGTTCCACAAGTTCTCCCCCAGTGCTGCTGTCATTCCCACAGAAATATGGGGAATCTGTGGGTGGCTGAGGCAGAGGGAGGCAGGGAAAGGAGCCCCTGAGCCCTCCTGAGATCCCAGTAGGGGTGAAGGCATCCCCTACCACAACCCTCTCCACACACAGAGAGCAGCATTCACTGCATCCCTGCATCCCAGGAATTCCAGAAGGGAATCAAGAAGGGGATCCTGACCCCATGGAAGGCCCCAGTGTCAAGGCCAGGCACAAAAGGCTCAGGCTCACCCCGTGCCAGTGGCACACACAGGTACCTGGCCAAGGCTCCCTGGCCCTGGAAAGCGTGGTCAGCTCTCTGCTCCCCCCCATCCGGGCTGGCTCCTCTCTGCAGCTCTGAGGAGGTGTCCTGGGCTGAGCAGGGCCTGCAGTGGGGAGAAGGGGGGAATCACAGCCACACTGTGCCACCATGGCACTGCCACAGCCGGGAGGACTGGAGGAAGCTGGCGGCAGAGCTTGGGCATCACAGCCCTGCCCACGCCAGGCCTTCCCCTCCCCTGCCCCACCACTGCCTCCCTCCAAGCAAAGCAGGGACCAGCCTGACCTCCTGGTGCCGAGCCCGGTCCCCTCGGTGCCACGCTCGGGCTGGGGAGGGCAGGGCTGGTGGTTGGCCGGGGGGCTGTGCAGGCCATTGCTCTTCGCTGGCATCCTCAGCATGAGGGCACACGCCCCACCCCAGGGACCTGCGAAAAGCACAGAACGGCCGCAAGAAAAGACGTGCAGGACACATCACATGGTTCGGACACAGAAATCCAGCCCAGAATGGGAAGAGAGGGTCAAATCCCACGGCACGGGCCCACCCTGTGTTTCCCAGCACCAGCCATGGCTGCAGGAGTCCTGCACGGCATTTTGTTCTCTCCAAGAGATCCCACAGCTGCCTGGGGCCTTGAAAGGTGCTCTCCTCATCGTTCAGGCTCCTCATCCATTGCCAGAGGAACACCTCTTTTTCCTTCTCTCCCCTCTCCCTTGCCTTTCCTACTCTCCTTGCCTTTGGCTGCCTGGCCTTGCCTGCCCCTGCCCTTCCCATTCCATGCCTTGCCTTGTGTACTCCTCCTTTTCCCTGCCTTTCCCTGCCCTGCCTGCCCCTCCCCTTGCCTTGCCTTTACTTGCCTTGTCCTTCCTACCCCTCCCTTGCCTTGCCTGCCTCCTCCTCCTCCTCCTTTGCCTTGCTTTGGGTTGCCTTGCCTGGCCTCTCTGTGCCTTGCCTTGTTCTGCCTTTCCTTTTCTACCCCTCCCTTGTCTTTCCTTTCCTTTTCTCCCCCTCCCTCGTCTTGCCTTTCCTTTTCTACCCCTCCCTTGTCTTGCCTTTCCTTTTCTACCCCTGCCTTGCCTACCCCACCCCTCCCTCGCCTTTCCTTTCCTTGCCTACCCCTCCCTTTCCTACTGCCCCCCTTGCCTTACCTCCCCCACTCCTGCCTTGCCCTGCCTGCCCCTCCTTTCCTCGCCTCCCCGGGCCAGCAGTGCCTCTGCCGAGAAGCCACCAGCATCCACTTACGAGCCCGGTGTCCCCCGAAGCCTCGGACACTGCCTCAGGGCTGCCTGGAGAGCATCCCTGCCCCGGGAGCTTCCCGGGCTGCCTTAAACCCCCAAGCCAGGGCAGCACAAGGTGGTGCCGGCGCGGTGGCAGCGGGGACGATGCGCACACCCGTGTGGCTGTCACCGCCCCGCACGCCCTTCCCCTGAGCATCCTCGATGCCCTGAGCAGCAAGGCGCACTCCGGAGGAGCTGCCAGCAGCCAGCGTTGTGTCTGGGGATGGAAGGGGAGGAGGGAAATGCGGTGCTCAGGGATGCTCCATTTCCCTACGCACGTGTTCCCTTGTCCCCCCCCCACCCATCACCTCCTCGGGGGCTGGAGGGACCTCAGACAACTCCGGGACAGTGCCCAGCTGGAGATCACAGCCATCCCGAGCAGCTCTGTGTCCAGGGACCCCTGAGCCCCCTCAGTGAAGGGTCACTGCCCACCCAGGGACAAGCACAGCCAGCACCCCCCAAGATGGGCTCAGGTCCTGCCACACCGGGGATGCACCTGAGTTGCTCCCCAGGGTCATGCTCAGGTCCTGTCACACAGGGGGATGCCCCTGGGTTGCTCCCCAGGCTTCTGCCCAGGTCCTGCCACACCGGGGGATGCCCCTGGGTTGCTCCCCAGGGTCCTGCCCAGGTCCTGTCACACCGGGGGATGGACCTGGGTAGCTCCCCAGGCTTCTGCTCCCTCTCCCCTCCCAGCCCTCTGCCCCGGGGAAAAAAAAAGATGGTGATTATTTCCCTGCTTTAGAGGCTGTGCCACAGCTACTGCCAGGATGGAAAACTGGAAAAAGTAGGCACATTTTAAGACCTTCACATCCACTTACCTCTTCTCCTGTTGGCAGAGCAGGGGACCAAAAGTGCTGCTCTGGAGTCCCATCAAAGAGAGCTGCAGAGTCTGAAGGTGATCATGAAATGTACCTTTCACTGATTTCTTCCCTCTTCTTTTGCTCAGGAAGTCATTCTAACGCCCAGTTAGCAAAAGATCTGCATCCCCAAGGCCATGAGGAAGAGGTCAGCTTCTACCCTCTTCCTCCAGGATCTAACCCCGTGCCGTGGCTGAGGCTGGATCCATCCCTCACAGGCACATGGAGTGCTGCACCTTGTGCAGGGCTGATCTGAAAGCACCGGCGCTGGGAGTCTCTTTTATCTTTGCTATCAAAGGTTTACCTTTTACTTTCCCCTTCAAAGCCTTAAATCCCCCTTGTTCTGATCTCACTGAGCACCCAGGCAGCAGGGAGCCCAAAGGAAGAAACAGAATTTCTCAGCCTTGGCTGGGGCTGCGGTTCCTGGGTGAGCCCTCGGCAGCACAGGATGTCACCCTGCTCTTGTCCCCACATCACAGACCTCAGGTGACAGCTCACCAGGAGCACTGGCAGCAAAACATCCCCTTTCCAACTCTCTTTCTGCTCCCTGCCTGCAGCTGCCTCCAAAAGGGAACTCCAGGAGCTGCTCCCTCGGAGCTCCCTCGAGCACCATCGTGCACAAGATGCTTTATTTGCTGTGCAGGTCCTTGTGGCCCTTGGGGACACCCAGCCCCACCACGTGTGCTGCCCTGGGACACAGCAGCCAGGAGGAGGAGGCAAGGAAGAGAAAAAAGGAAATACAAGCATCATACTCCAACAGGAGTAGCATTAACCAGAAGCTTTTCTCCTCCAGATCCAACCCCCAGCCAGGGCAGCTGGGACTGAGACATCCATGAGCAGGTCACAGTCCTGCTGCCAAGGGAATAAACCTTGCCTGTTCCCACCTGCTGGGGTATCAGGATCAGACTCCACAGAAAAGAAACATGTCCAGAACACACAGAGTTTATTAAAATCTGCATTTTGTGCTCAGTGTCTCCCGATTTACACCAGAATTTATGCCTTACATAGAAGTCATATTGCATCTTCCACAACCTGCCAGTAACGAGCCCGTGAGAACACATCCAGTTTGACCACTTCTCCTCCAAACACCTTCGAGCCACACTTTGAAGGTGGTGTGCCCTCCCAAAGTCATCCCTTCTCACCCTAAAATACAGCTTAAAATAAACCCCAAGCACAAGCTTCCTCCAAAACACATTAACACCTCTCAAAGGAGAGAAACCAGACACACAAGTTACCTCATTTCCTGGCACGACTCACACCCCCTGATACATAACAGTGGTGCAGGGTCCTCTGGTGGACCTGGCCACATCCCTGAGCCACAAGCCACAGGAGCCACGTGTCCTGCACACCCCCCCTGCCCCAGCACAGCACACCAAGCCCACCCCACCATCCTGGCTCTCACCTGCCATAAATCCCAGCGCTCTCCTCAGCCCAGCAATCAGCCACAGGTTCAGACCTGCAATTACTCTGGGACAGTTATTTATTAGTCACTGTCCAGCTGCCAGATTTAGTCACGGACGCTTGACGCGGTGTCAAGCAGAAAACACCCAAGCACTGATGTCTGTAAATAAGCTACAGGGACATCTGCATGGCATGTAGATCCAGCTATAATTAGGTAGAGGTGGCACAGAGAGGTCCTGTTAAGCCTTGCCAAAACCTGCCCCCAGGGCCTGCAGGCACAACTCCAGCAGATGTGCTGGATGAAGCACCAAAAACATCTCAAAGTCACCTCAGATTCAGGTGGTACTAAACTCTAGAGAAGGAAACAAACAGAAAAGCTGTTGAACTGAGCTTTTTATGATTTTTTTTTTTTTTTTTTTTTTTTTGATGTTTACAGCTAAAGAGCATCTAGGTCAGGAATTTCCCTCACCCGTGTCCTTGCACCATCACTGAAGTTACAGCTTGGCAGCAAGACCTGGGAGTGACCCTGCCCTCTGCCACTGGGAGCCTGACAAATATCTATTTTCCCTGACCTGTTTGGTGCTATCGCTGTTGGGATGAGGTTTTATAACCCAGACAGTCACCATGGGGAGGTTTCCCATGTGAATCTCTCTGGGAAAGAACCGAGCCCCTGGATAAGCCCAGATGTCAGCAAGGCTTTTAGGGTCCCTTTGGATCTGAACCTGTGCAAACCTGCTGTGGCTGCAGGGGCCAGGAGATCCCATCCCTGCAGCTCCATTCCTGGAGGAGGGGCTGGCATAGGACACCTGGCACTATTACCTCCACCAAACAGCAGCTGCACGAGGAAGAACACAAAACCCACCAGAAGCTGAGAAACACTCAGTCACTCTACAGAAGATGGGGAATAGACCAGAGCAGTCGGCTGAGAACTTTCAGGGGGTCAGAGTTGAGTTCTCCAAGGTGGGATGTGGCCAGGGGAGCAGGCCCACCACAGGCTGTGACTGTAACAGGACCCCACATGCACAAACACCCAAAGCCTTGGGTTTGCATCTCCCCTGGCATCCTGAGGGCAAAAGCACAGAACAGACACCTCCTGTGCCAGCCACCGAGCTCTTAGGAGACCTCAGCTCTTCACAGCAGCTTCTCACACCTTCGCTGTCATCAAGGCCTGAAGGACACAGATTCTTGAGGCCCCACAGTGCAAAAAGCAGTCAAGAAGAAACAGCTTCACTGCTGGCAAGTGCTCCTCTCCCTGTCCTCACCCACCCTGCCAGGGTGAGCAGGGGAGCTCGGGCACGGGCCGTCATCTTCTCATCCAGAGCCACGTGTTGATGAGGCAAGCAGAGATCATCACGGAGTACACGAGGGCCTCCTTCTGTCTCCAGGCATGGCACTGCTCCTCCAGCACACGGAGCCTCCCCGAGATCCTCGCCAGCTGCAAGGGAAGCAGTGGGGCCACTGTCAGCCCTGCAGCAAAGCACAGGACGCTGTCAGCACCCCAAAAGCATGGGACAGCAAGGGATGGAAGGATGGGAGCTGCTGCCTCCTTCAGGCCCTCCTTTTCTGAAGCAGCAGCTACCTTTGTGTGGGAGGACTGGCAGCAGGACCTCAGGCCTGCAGCAGATGCTTCAGGAAAAGGTTCTTACCCATCAAAGAGCATCTGAGCCACTCTCACTGCCACCAGACAGAGGGGTCTGGCTGTGTCCTGCAGCCCTTCAGCCCCTCAGGGTAGGAGCTCGATGAATCAACACACACGTGAGTCCTCTCCTGCTTCTCCTTAAGGCAGGACCAGCCTGACAGCACCAGCCCAGCAGGACTGACCAACTGACCCCTGCAGCCTCCTCACCCAGCCCCTGTGGCTTGCCCAGGGAACATCTGCAGCCCTTCACCCCCATCTCACCTGCCTCCTCATCGCTGCCACCTCCGTCACCCCAGCCTCCTCCAAGGCGCTCTCTGCAGCTGGGATGGGCTCCTGGGAGCTAGGAAAGGAAAGCAGAGATGCAGGTGGGCAAGCACTGCTCGTGGGGGAGCAGCTGACTCCCCAGAAAGGCAGCACTGCCTCGGGGAGCTGACCTGTGCAGGCAGAGTGTGTCCCCAGGCCGGACTGCCTGGGTGCAGCACCACGAGAAAGCAAACAGCAGCTGCACAGCATCCACTCATCTCTTCTTAACCCCACCATGCACATTTGTAACCCCCCAGCATGCACCCAAAGGGATCAGGACAAACAGCCAGCACATGCCATGCCAGGTACCAGGGGAAACACATGCTGGTATTTCTGGAGAGATTCAACAAAGAAAACATATCTGCTAAGCACCCATTCTCTGCGGTCCCAGGAGTTCACTGAGGGCTGGATAAATCATCTTTAGAGCCAGTCAAGTATCACAGGGCCAGTGCAGAGATGGAGGGGTGATCCCATTTAGGGGTGATCCCATTTACATCAGCAGGGGAGGAAGCTGCCATCAGCTGGAGGGAGCTATCACTTTTTGCTCTTGTAGAAAAATTTACCTGCAATTTGAAACATAAACAAGCCATCCAAATGTTCACCACTTTCTTCCCTCCCTGGAAACACAGGGGCCCCCACTGGGATTAGCTGCTGCACTGGCAGAGGCAGCACAGATCTCCAGGGCACTCCCTGGAGGCACAGGGTCAGCAACACTGAGTCACAAAATAAACCAGATCCACAGTGAGAAAAATAAAAATTCCTGTCATCGTAGGCTAGCCCAAAATCAGCTGTTCTGTAACCAAAACCGTGCACACTAATAACTCACACAGGCACTCTCTGATCCCGTAGGGGTTAACAAGCATCTAACCCTGCTCCTTGGAGACCATGAGGAGGAGAAGGTGTTTATCCCTGTCTGCAACATGATGCTGATCTCAGTGAAGACAAGCCAGAGGAGCATGTGGAGATTCACTGGATCTCCGTCTGAAACTCCATTTGTGAGACAATACCTCCACAAAATGTAGCCACAGTGTAAAATGACAGCCACAACAGAAAGAAAATGCAATTCTCCCCGGTAGAGAACCATGAAAAAAGGACACATCCTGCAGCTTTTGACTCAAAATCCCAGTTGATACAGGTGAACACCCTTTAGAGTGGAGACTAGAAATTGCCTTCTGATGACTCACACCCTTCAAGAGGTCACAAGAGCCAGATATTCCAGTCTCTGTCTGAGACCAGACTTTGCTAAAATTTCAGGACAAACAAGTCAGCACAGTCTTTCTGTTTATTTTATTGCTGTGCAGGAGTACAAAGCTGTCATATTGAAGGGATGTCTGCAGCTGAAGGGATGTAAAGTACTGAGAAGAGGTGTTTGAGGGTGGCTGGTTTCAAAGGGAGATCAAGACCCGGGGAGAGGCCCCGGAGTCATCCCACTGCATTACAGCAGCTCTGCAGGCTACCATGGCCTGAATGCCCTCCACTGCTGGAGGGAGGAGAGAGAGAAGGTCTTATGTAGCCACTAACCAGATCTCTTGGTCATTAAGAAATTAAAATGATGTTTGAAGACAGCCTCAGCCTGCTGTTTTTAAGAGCAGAGACGTTGCTTTGCATCATCAGCAAGCAGCAGCCAGCTGGGGAGGGAAGGCAGGACGTGCCACCGATGATGGATGCGATGATGGATGCTCGCCCTCCTCCCTTGCTGCCTGGAGGCTTTGCTCAAGGAGAATGAGAAGTATTTAGATGTTCCTCCAGGTGCTCAGCAGCCTTAGAGCAGTGGGGACATCTTAAGGCTGCAAGGAGGTCTTTGAACAAACAGAATTTACTGCAGTGGCACAGATAAGGGTGGTGGAGATGGTTCCTGCAGCATATCCGGAGGGATTGAGGCCACTCCACACCTGCTCCAGGGAGCACAAAGGCACAGCACACCCTGGCCAGGGGCACTGGCTGTGGGATGGCTGCAGCCAGTTCATGGAAAGGCTCATTAAGAGTGACCAAGACACAGCCAAAGCTGCTGGGAGCCTGCAGGAGAGGCCAGCTCAGGGACAGCACCCGGGTCAGGCCGTCTGCTCTGGATTTTGATTCCCTTCACACACCCCTCTCCAACGAGCTAGCAAAGCATACAGAAAAATTAGTCCTTGCTTAGCAGTGACCCCCCAGCAATGCCACAGCAGCTCTGGGTCACTCAGGGTGCCCAGGGGACTGGTGTTAAGCTGAGATGCAGACTCAAGCCTGGCTGGGTAAGTGAGGTGCCCCAAGGCCTGGCACCCAGAGCTGGCAGACAGGACAGGTGAGAAAGAAGGGCCAAGGCAGCCATGCAGCACCATCCTGCAGCCCAGAGCTGACAGAGCTCGTGCCCGGCTCACGCCTCAGCAAGGCACAGGCCAGTCCTTGCAGAGTGACAGAGAGCTGGCTCGGGACAAGCCAAAGTCACCTGGACGGCGCTGGGTCTTGCAGAGAGTCCTGGACACGGTGGAAGAGCACCTGGCCCAGGAGGTACAGGGTCTGGAAGATGTTCTGCATGGAGTAGATCCTGCCTCCCTCCGTGAGGAGGGGGAGTGGGGCACTGGGAGCGGGCGGGGGACCCGAGTCCGGCCTGGGTGCACACAGAACCACTCCTGTTACTCCCTGGCCTCGCACAACAGGGCACAGCCTGGCATTAGTGCCCCTCATCCCTTCAGCAGCTCCAAGCGTCTCTGGGCAATGCCACTGGCACCAGACTCCAATGTCATCAGCTGGGAGAACCCTCTCCATCAGCTGGAAGAACCCTCTCCAGCAGCTCCCAGACTCAGAGGCAGCCCCCTGACTCCTCCAAAGCCAAGCATGGCTGTGAGCCATGCTGCTCTCCTGCCACCCAGCACAGCTCTGGACTTCTGTGGGACAGCAGCCCCTGCTCCAGGATTAGCTCAGAGACAATTTCCCCACTGCAGAGACTCTGGAGCCCAAGGCCATGAGCAGAGGCCAGGGGAACAACACAGCTGCCTTCAAATCTGCCCAGCTCAAATGTCTCTGACACCAAAGGCCATGCTCCTCTCACGGATGTGCAGGACTCGCCAGGCATTGCATTGCTCTGCTTTGAATCCCCCATGCCCCTCTCAGGACAACACCAGAGAGCTCCAAAACAGCCCAGTGAGAGGAGATGCTGCTCCCCACCCACCCTGGGTGATGCTGGGCCCGTGCTCACCCCTCGTGGTGCTGTCCTGGGCTGTGCAAGGCCAGCTGGGCACAGTCACTCGGGGTCCTGTCCCGCCGTGACCTGCTGCTGTGATGGCCCTGTGGGAATCAAACACAGCCACGTTAGCACAGAGCTGAGCCCAGCCTGGTGCCCTGGGTGGGCTGCAGGGGCCCATCTGCACGGGGACAGCACCCAGGGGTGGGAGCACTACAGGAGCCCCAGCCTGGTGACCTGATGCTGGTGCAGGTGGGGAGATGTGCTCAGAGGGTCCCAGCATGAGCCTGCTGATCTGAACTCCAGCCAGATCATAAACCCTGAACCTAACCCATCCAGGATCGGTTCTTGAATTTCAGGGAGGTTAAAGCACTTCAGGAGGCAGAACAGCACCTCCAGCAGCCAAACCAAGTCTTTGCTTGCCCATGCCTGGGACCTCTCTTTGAAAGTTTCACACAAGGATAAAATCTGCTTTTGACTCTGACCCCAACACCCTTTACACAGCAGTGATGAGCCAGCTCTGCCTCGTACTTCATCAAGACGAAAAACAGGTTGAAAAGGGACTTGAAAAGTAGCAGCAGCCTGTGATGGGACTGCACCTACCTTAGCCTACCCCCTGCTCACAAAATGCAGGAGATGTGGCTGAATCAACATCCCAGCACGCAGGTGTGCCCTGGTTCTGGGACAGAAAAGAGATCCCACCATCCCCACCCCCTCACTCCTAGGGCCTCCTGGGAGATGAATCCTGGCTCAGGGTGGTAACAGCCACCTGGAGAACCCCAAAGCTGGGACTGCTCCCGTTCCCCACCACGGGCACCCCGTCCCTGCCCGCACAGTACCGATCGCTTGCGGCGCTGGGCGCTGGCTCTGCTGGCTGAGGGCAGGAAAGGGAGGTCCCCAGAGGGGTCTGGGGACACGTGCACCACGACAGAGGGCACCTTCCTCGGCTGGGTCAACAGGACTGGCCTCAAACTGGTGTCTGATATCTCTACAGAAAGGAGAGAGGGAAGAGTTAAGCCAACCTGAACGGCCTCGGCAGAGGAGAGAAGAGAGATGCACCCACGTGGAGAGCCAAGCCTGTGTCTGGTGCCAGATGAACACACACCATGCCCTGGGTTTTTGGGACAGCCCAGAGAGGCAGACCCACTGCTTCAGGACAGCAGGGCTGCAGAGCTGTTTGCCAAAGACAGGGCCAAATGTCCTGCATCCCAAAGCAGGGACCCTACCAAAGGCCAAGAGGGAGCTGTAAGAGACAGGGAGGGAGATGCCTCCACATTTTGCTCCTCACCCGTTGGAACTAAGGCCCCTCCAGACTTCTGTCGGTGACCTTTGCCCACCTCTTCCCAGGCCATCCACCATCCTGTGCTACACTCCTGAAGAAAAGTGCCTACATTACCAGCCCCCACCCTCTCCCCTAGCAAAGCAAACGACTGGGGGAGGGTTACACAGGGATCCTACTCCCCAGGATGTTGTAGTGCCCCACCAACCTTCAGCCACCCCAAAAGACAACCCAAGGGCTTTACCCGCAAGAGAAATCCTATCAGGGATGTGCATCCGAAAGGACGGAGGGACATCCTCTGTCCTTGTCTTCCTGTCCCCAGGGCTGCAGCTCTCTGCCACCTTCAGCCTGTTGGGGACCTGCATCCTCTGGTTGATGGCTTCTGTGAAGAGCAGGTCACAGCGCACCCGGTTCAGGTCCAGTCCCCAAAGCGGCCACATCTTTGCAGATGTCCTCAGGTGTCCTGGGCTTTCACACAGAGGGAAAGAAAGCTGGAAAGTGGCAACAGGAGCAGCGCTTCCAAAAGCGACAACGAGGGCAGCTTTTCTTGCACCTGCACAGGGACAACACAACGTGCTGTACAACAGCTAAAATTCAGGCAGAAATAACCCAAAAAACAGACACTGCAGGAGCTGTGTGAGAGAAGGGGATGTCCCACAGTGCTCAGCTGGCAGGGACAAGGCTGCAGGTGTCCTGGGAGCCACGTATGAGCTTAGCACCCACTGCCTCAGCTGACAGCAAGGAAATGGCTCAGCGCATAGTTCAGTGTACCCTAAAAACTAGTGAAAAAATTCTTTCCCATCCAGAAGTAACGTTTTTTGGAGGGCCGGGATCACATTTTTGTGTTCATCTACACCTCTGAGGAAAAATGAGGTTTTCTAAAAGCAAGACACACATTTTGTGACGGGCTTTCAGCTTACCACGGGCAGGGCTTTGGTGCTCTGTTTCTCTCCACACACACACGTTCACTGCAGTATCCCCAGGGCCATACCCCACTCCCCCCACGATCCAGCACTCCTCGGGTGACCCACATCCAGCCAAGGATGGGCTCTGCCCTGAGCAGAGCTGCCAGATGCTGAACCACCCTCCCAGAGGGGAAGGAAAAGGACACATCCCCTTCCTCAGCTTGGAGCAGAGCCCCCAGCTCAGCTTTCTTCCAGGAGGGGACTGGCACCAAGGAGGGGCAGAGCCCCCATTCTCACTGCTCCTGGGAGCAGCCCCCAGCAGGACCAGGACACGGGACACAGACACTGCCTGGGGTGTTCTGCAGCTCTCAGGACACACAGTGGCCCCGTGCCTCAGTTTCCCCTTTGCCAAGTCCCAGGGCTTTGAGGAGTGCTCTGGGGCCACAATGTCCACAGACTTTCACCGAGCCATACAAGCAGAGGGCAATCAATGTACACTTTTGGGAGAGGAGCCCCAAAAAACACCCTCCTACCTCCCAGCATATGCACTCTTCATTCTTTCCCAAAAAGCTGCAGCTGAGGAGAAAACCCCAACAAGCAAGAGGTGCAGAGGCTGGCAGACCCCAGCCTGACCCCAGTGCTTTCCAGGCACTCCAGACATGCATGCACATCACCCCTGCACCCTCCTTGCTGCCACCTTTTGACCTCACCGTGCCCAAAAAGGTCCTTCTTTGCTTCTAGAAAATAATCTCCACCCTAAGAGGGGACAGCAGCAGCCAGGGCTGCCCACCACCCCCCTCACTGCTGCTCCTCGAGGCTCTTTGGACTTTCTCACCTTCCCCAGCCCCCTGCAACCCTTTAGGATTTCACCCAGGGTAGAGGAGCAGAAGGAAATCCCTGGAGAAGGATCACTGTCCCCTGCAGCTGCCAGGCCTTGAGACTCCAGATACAGGAGGGTGGCAGAACCAGCTCTGCACCTGCCATGACCAGCACTTCCAGTGATCACTCACCTCGTGCTGCTCCCTCCTCCTCTGTCATTAAAAACCTTTTAATTACACAGGCATTCGTCCAGCATCAGCAGTGGCAATTCCCTGCTCCCAGCCTTGCAGACACTGCATCCCTGTCCCTGCACCAGCTCTGTCCTGGAGGCACTGCTGGGGATCCAGTGGGGGCCCCACACCACCCCCACCACCCTGCCCAACCCATGGGTCTCATAACACACACCCCCCTGCTTCTCCCCAAAACCCCAAAGAAAGTGGATTTTCACAGGCACCCCTTAGTCGGAAACAGGACAGTAATTCCTGGGAGTGTCTCGAAATGTGTCAGTCCTGCAGGAGAAGCCTGCATCAGACTCCACAGCCATGGAGGCCAGCAGGTTTCTCCTTCACATTTTTGGTGCTTCAGAGGATGGAGCGCCCCGTGTTGCATTCCCAGCCTGTTCTCTGGGAAACCAGCATACATTAACAACAGTAAATCTGGAGAGGGCAGATGGGTTCATTTTCTAATCACCTGTGAAACCACTGCAGCTCCCAAGGAACAAGAGGGATGGGTGGGGATGAGGAACAGGCTCTGAGACCAAGCTATTAAAAAAGGAAAAAAAAAAAAAAAAATCAGCTGTCAAAACTCATAAGAACAAATTGCTTAAGTAGCTGGATTTCCTCCTTTAACTTTCTTCAGGGCTTTTTCGAACTCTTGCCAAGCACCCCCCACTCGCCTGGAGAGGCTCAGCCTCTGCTTTGGCACTTCTCCTTGGATTTGCAGTGACAGGGAATTTCCGGCTCACTAAGCCGGACTAGGTTTAAGTCCTGCAAGCCAGGAAAACCTGCCCTGCGGAGGGAACCTCCACAACCTCCTTCTCTCTGTCCCTCCCCAGCCCAGGACACCCCAAAACAAGGCAGGAGGGGCACCAGCCTGGTCCGGCACCCCCCGTTCGCCTCTCGGGGTGGGGGAGCTGGAGGGGGCAATGGGTTTGCTGCCAGCTCTGCCCTTGGGCTCGGGGATGAGCCTGGTCCCGGCGGAGCGGGGTCACCGCCAGGGGAAGGGGCTCCTCACCCGGCTCGGGGTGAGCCCCGGGATGGCTCCGGGCACAGGGGGGGCGATGGACAGGGGGGTCCCAAGCCCTCCCGGTGGGGACATCCCGGCCCCACTGTGCGGCCGGACAAGGGGGACACTGCGGCCCGGGGGAGGGACACTTACTTTTATTTCGCAGACCGACGCAACTTGTCGGACCTGTAAACAGCCGCGCCCGCTGCCGGGACGGGGCGGTGCCGGCGGGGGCAGCCCGGCCCCCTCCCCGTAATGAGCCCGGCCCCCGGTAATGAGCCCGGCCCCCGGTAATGAGCCCGGCCCCCGGTAATGAGCCCGGCCCCCTCCCCGTAATGAGCCCGGCCCCCGGTAATGAGCCCGGCCCCCCGGTAATGAGCCCGGCCCCCTGGTAATGAGCCCGGCCCCCGGTAATGAGCCCGGCCCCCCGGTAATGAGCCCGGCCCCCTCCCCGTAATGAGCCCGGCCCCCGGTAATGAGCCCGGCCCCCCGGTAATGAGCCCGGTCCCCTCCCCGTAATGAGCCCGGCCCCCCGGTAATGAGCCCACCCCCGGTAATGAGCCCGGCCCCTCGGTAATGAGCCCGGCCCCGGTAATGAGCCCGGCCCCTCGGTAATGAGCCCGGCCCCGGTAATGAGCCCGGCCCCCCCCGGTAATGAGCCCAGCCCCCGGTATCCAGCCCGGTTCCCCCGGTATCCAGCCTGCCCCCGGTATCCAGCCCGGCCCCCCGGTAATGAGCCCGGTCCGGTGTCCAGCCCGGCCCCCCGGGTAACTAGCCCGGCCCCCGGTATCCAGCCCGGCCCCCCGGTAATGAGCCCGGCCCCCGGTAATGAGCCCGGCCCCCAGTATCCAGCCCGGTCCCCCGGTATCCAGCCCGCCCTCGGTATCCAGCCCGGTTCCCCCGGTAATGAGCCCACCTCCGGTATCCAGCCCAGTCCCCCGGTATCCAGCCCAGTCCCCCGGTATCCAGCCCGGTTCCCCCGGTATCCAGCCCAGTCCCCCGGTATCCAGCCCGGTTCCCCCGGTATCCAGACCGGCTTCCCCGGTATCCAGCCGCTCCCTCCTCGCCTAAAGCCGCAGCCGCTGCGACTCCTCCTGGTGCCACCTCCCCCGGGAGCCCCCTGTCCCAGCCCTGCTCAGCCGCGTGTTAGAACTCAGGGACTGCTCTTGGCAGGGGCAGAAGCGAGCCCAGGACCTTCCCCGTGTCCCCGGGCAAACCTCGCTCCCCGCAGCCCCCGCAGCCCCCGGCCTGGCACAGCCCCGGGGCTGCCCGGTGCCGGAGCTAATCTCTGCCCCTCCACCGAGATAAAACGATCCCTTTGGGATTAACGGCAGTTTTAAACACTTCTGAATGGGGACAGGGCCCAAGACCTGACCGTAAAATCTGGGTTTGAAAGGACTTAAAATAAATCCCCCGTTGCCCTAGTCTTGCTATTTAAAGGGGATTATCTAAGGGGTTTAGGAGCACACAGAGGACGGCAGGACAACCTGTGCACCTCAATCCCCTCAAAGACCCTCGGAAAACCTTTCTGCACCTCACCTGCCGACTGCTCGGAGCTCACAGGACACCCTTCAGCTCTCACAGAGGGGACACCACAAGCCCAGGTGAAGTTCAAGGCTCCAGTTGGATGTGTGGGGTTCACTCCCAGATGCTCCCATCCTCCCTGGGGACGGTCCTGCAGCCGTGGCGGGGTTATTGGTGTCATTGTCCCTCACCACACCCTTTGTGGGGAAAAAGCCACCCTGTGCCACTCAGACAGTGAGGGTTTTTTAATAAATACCTTTTTTTTTTTTTTTTTTTTTTTTTTTTTGCACAGAAATATACCAAGTTTTACAGAGTACAAACTGCAGGGATAATGACTGAGCATCAAAGACAGAAGACGTGGAGCACCCTCGTGTCTCCCTCTGGTGCTCTCCAGGCTCTGGCCCTGACGCTCGCTGCCAGGTCTCCCCATAACCCCGATCTGCTAAGGCTGGGGAGGGGACAGACAAGGTGCCAGCATGTCCTGCCCCAGGAACAGCCACGCTGGGCAAGCCTCAGCTCTGGGCCGAGGGCACCGGCTGCGAGAGCATCGCTGGGGCCGGGTGGGATGCAGGCCACTGATGGATGGACAATAGCCTTTCGGTGCTGGTGGAGAGGCTGGTGCTGGGTGAACACCGGGGGGTGGCAGTGCTGGGAGTTTCTGGGCTGCTTCTGGCAGGGTTGGAGCACAACCCTTGTTTTAATCCATCAGATGTGATTGGGGAAGGGCAGTCCCACGGCTTGGACCCTAAAGGCAGCTGCCCAGGAAAAGGGGACACTCTAATCCCACAGCAAAGCACCTGGCTCTGCCCTGCCCTGGCAACACAACCACCCGAGCAGGGCTTGGCCCTGCTCCTGTCAAGGCGTGGTCTTGTGGCTCCCAGCCCTGTCAGCAGGACTTCCATGCCACAGCCCTGGACACCAAACCAGGAGAGTGGGGTCCTGCATGCCACTTTACCGACTCTGGAGGACAAAGAGCCCCAAAGAGAGGGGCCAGGCAGGGCAGAGAGGTTTGGGGTAGGGAGAGGGCAGGTCTGGCCTGTCTGAAGGCTCTCAGCTCTGGGGGAGACACCAGATAGGCCACGCTCCAGGAGTTGAATCCCCACCACTTAAAGCCAGGGAGACCACATTTGGCTCGGGGTCAGAGACGACCCCCTTGGCCAGCTCTGCAGCAGCCAGACCTCCAGCTGCTCAGCACCCACAGGGGGAAAGAGAGAGCATCCAGAAAAGGCCCTGCTACTCCAAAGTCACTTACCTCAGGTGCAAGACCACCACGAGCCCTTTCTCCCTTTCCAAAGGGATCTAGGAGATCAGAGAGCACCTTCCTGACTGCTCCTCCCTGATCTCCACACATCAAATATCGCTACAGACACCACAGTGTGGACCGGGCTCCCCACTCCCACTTGGCAACAAATCCACATGGGGGAAGCACCATCTCCCCAAACACAGAGCTGGCCCCACCAACTGCAGGGATGGACAAAAATTTGCCACACCAATCCTGCATCCCCAACTCCTACCCAGAGCCCTGAGCAGCAGAACAGGGCCCAGTGAGGACACGGGGTGAGGCTGAGCAGCGGCCCAGGGAGGCAGCAAGGCTGCTCTGATCATGGGAAATGTTATGTCTGTTTGAGGGGGAAGTGAGGAAATCCAATGCACCATGGGGAGACCCCCATGTTGAGCCAGGAACAAGCTGCTGCTCTGCTCTGGCTGCTACAGCACTTACGTGAGCGGGGAGTGAGGGGCAGGAGGTGGCTGCCTGGCTCCAGAGCCATCCCACAGCCCTGCCTCACCCCACCTGGGGACAGCTATTTTTGGTTAGGAGGGTAAGGCTATTGTGTGATGGCACCAGATCGTACAGGTGAGACGGAGGCCCGACGGACACCTGAAGGGGGTCCCGGGCACGGCGAAAGGCGGGTGGGTGGTGAGGGTGAGTGTGTGAAGAGGCAGGAGGGAGGCAGAGCCGCTATTTGCCCGCGGCAGGGGCCGTGGCCACGATCTCTTCGTACTTGGGCGGAGGGTCGTTGTAGAACACGCTGGTCTCCTCGCCGCTGCTGCTCTCGGGGTGGCCCGTCACCTCCTCATAGGAGGGCGGGGGGGTGGCACTGGACAGTCTGGAGAGCACGGAGACGGAATGCTCTGGTGGGCAGAGGGTGCCCTCTGGCTGCGGGGTGCCCGTGGCTCTGCCATCCCCGGCCCCCCGGTTGCTGGCTTCCCGCTGGTACTGGGTCTCCCCTTGGCTCTGCGAGCGCTCCCGGTACACCATGACCCTGGGGAGGCTGCGGCCCGTCCGGCTGGCCAGGTAACGGTTCTGGGCATAGGAAGGGCGGTGGCGGGTGGCCTTTTGCAGCTGGCACCTCCAGATGATGAAGAGGGCGATGACTATGAGAAGAGCCACTCCCAAGAGGGGCACCACCACGTACATAGCGTCAGAGCGCTCCGTGCTGTGCCCGGGGTCCTTGACAGAGTACACAGAGCTGGTGTAGCCTTTCCAAAACTCCATCTGCAACAGGAACGGAGAAACAACCATCACGTGCTGCAGGTGGGAGAAGAACCCCCTGACCACCACCAGCAATAATCACTGCCCTCCCCAGGCCCACAAAAACGGCAGCATTTTGGATGTTCCCCACCCCTTCCAGCTGAGGCGCTGCGGGAACAAACACAAAAGGTTGTGGGAACATCCCTCAACAGGCCCCTCACCGAGCAGGAAAAAATTTAATCCACATCAACCCCAGCCTAGAGAATCAAGGACGACAGCACAGATTTGCCACACGTGCTGCGGGAGCACCAGCTCAACCTGCAGCTCTGGGCAGGGTGTCCTGGCAAAACCAAGGTGAGGCCATTGCCTGGGAAAGGAAAGCCATGCTGGGAAGTGAGGCCTGCAGACAGAAGAGGACAAAGGGAACAGGAGAGGCTGTTCCCCCTGTGCTTTCCCTCTGTCTGCAGCTTGCTGAGGCGTGAGCCCTCACACGTGCACTGGGGAGCAGGGAAGGACAAACGCACCGTCTTCTCCTTGTTCTCAAACACCTCCTTGACCTCCTCATAGCTGCAGACCTCCTCGATGCACTCCCGCTCGATGGTGCCCTGCCGGATCTCCTCCAGGAAGCCATTGGCTCTGGGAAAGCGTTTCAGGAGCGAGTGGGCATTCCTGGCCCCCAAGAACACTGCAACACACAAGGCAGAGACATGCTGAGCAGGGACAACCCCACACCTGCCCTCTGCCCAGCCAGGCTTTCTGACCCAGCTTTCTGATGCTACATGCACCCCCAACACCAAACACCCAGGGCTACAATCAGGTAGGACAGCAGGTTGGACAGCCCAAGGGGCACAGAACTCTTGGGGTCTGCCCAGAGACATCTGGCACCAGGAGCCCTTCTGTCAGGACTGAGGTGCTAGAGATATCAGAAGCAGCAGCTGCAGCCACACAGGGCAACTGAGGAAGAGACAGAAGGCTCCAAAAATAGTTTTCAACCTTCTACCCCTGATGATTTCATCTCCCTTGCAGGGCAAGGGAGATCCCACCAGGAGAGCAAGATCCCACAGGGCTGGGACACAGAGCTCTGCCAGGACACAGGGCCAGCACTGACAGGGACTCCCAGCACACGACAGTTCAACACACAACAGCCTGTTGGAAGCTGCTGTCCCTGCTGGAAGCTGCTCAGGGGTCATGCAAGGACTCTCTTCAGGCCCTAGAGAAACCACTGTCTTCTCCCACGGCCAGGACGAGGGCAAACATCCCCAAAACACAGGGACAGCACAGGGGGTTGAGTCAGGGCCTGAGCAACCTCTCCTCAAAAGGCATCACATTCTCATCCCCACTGTGTTTTGATGCAGAGGCCTCACAAATTTTCCTCTGCTCCCAAAGCCTGGGAGACTCCTCAAGTCTTCCCACAGCATATGCAGTCCTGAAGCCAGAGGGAGCAGGAACAGCACCTTCCTGCCTGCAAGAGAGACATCAAAGCCTCTCCCCCCATATCCTGCAGGAGGGACACCTCCATGGGGTGCAGGGGGCAAGCACCTGCCAGGACCTGCAGCAGCACAGGAGGCAAAGAATCTGTTGCTCAGAGAGCAGAAACATCACACAAAGCATGATCCTTCCAGGATCCAAACACGCATTTCATGAATGAGTGTCTCCACAACACGGTTCAACACACTCAGCTGTAGGCTGGCTCCAGCTCTTCCCACCAAGCCACAAAGTCCTGCTGCCTCCCTGGGGAAGATGAATCAGTTCAGCTGGGTGATCCACAGGGACCTATTCACCTCCTTCACCCTCAGGCCCAGTCTTCCACTGGATCAACTAGGTGAACCCATTTACACAGCAGCAGCATCAAAGGAGGCAGGGGGACAATCTCCCATCTGACCAGTCTGGCACTAACAAAATACTGGCTCCACAAGCAAAAGAGTCAGTGAAAAGCCACCAGCTTCTTTCCTTAGGAGCCTTTTGCCAGGGAGAAAGTTTCCTTCTGCTTTAGCTTCCATGTATGCTGCTGCTGGAACAATACAGCAAGGTATTTGGGAGAGTATTTGGAAATATCGACAGGGACAAGATCATGGTGTAAGAAACAACTACTACTGTGCTACACCATCCTGGGCGTGGAGGCACTGAGCTCCTTTTGTGCTGTGTAGGTGCATTTTCCCCTCGTGATTTATTAATGCCTTGCTTCTGTGAGAGAGTTTGCAGAGGGCTGAACCACTGAGGTGTGAATGAAGAGCAGCATGAATGATGTGAGTCACAGATCTTCCCTCAGAATCGACTTTATTATGCAAACCAATTTTTTTTTTACAAGGACAACCGAAAAAGCATTTTCAAGAGGCACAGAAGGCATCTTGCAGAAGGGCAGGGATCAGCTTGCCTTGGCTTTCACAGTTGAGGAGGGCTATCCTGGCAGGAGAGGGACCAGGCTGGCCTTCTCTTGAGCCTTTCCAGAAGGAGATGAAATTTTACAAAGACAACATTCATTCTGCAAATGTCCCATACTTCGCTGGAGAAGTCTGGCCTCACCTCCTTTGCCTCCCACCTTGATCAGGCCGTGGTATAAACTCTCCCCTGCTTGGCACTTGAGCCTGAGACTCGGATTTCAACTTCCTCAGCACATCTTAAGAGCAACAAGCTTGGCTGCAGATCTCACTGTCAGGGTTTTCCATCCCTGCAGAAAGCAGTCACTGGACCCCTTCCCTGCTTTGCCATGCTGAGCTGGCCACTATGGTGGGAAATAAAAACAGACACACAGGCAGGCAGGTTTCACAAGCACTGTCCCAACTGCAAGCATGCTGTGACAGAGGTGTGTGTCCTTCCCCACATGCAATTCCCCTCAGGGACATGGAAATGGCAGGAGAGCAGAAACTAAGTCACTGCTCCCTCCCCTCAAAGTGCAAAGAGCTCCCACGTGGCTCGGGACCAGAGCAGGAAAACCACTGAGCCTCTCATCTCCAGCTGGATCCCCAACTGACATGAAGAACAGCCAGCCAAGCAGGTCCTGTCCCCAAACCACAGGGCTGAGGGGACCTTCCAATGCCCAGCAGCCTCGGTGCTGATCCCCTGTGCCTCTCCAAGCCTCCCCACACCAGCTGGAGAACCGGTGCTCGGGAAAGACCAGAGCTTTAGGCAGGGGAAGCAGGAGCAAGGGCTGGGTTCACCTCATCCCTGCTGGGTTTCCTGGGGTGCTGCTGGCCCCTGGTGGACACCACCCCACATCTCAGCTGCCCTGCTTGTGGGGGACACCCTGGGGCTGCTTCTCTGGGGCAGGACTGGGGCTGTGCCTGCAGAGGGACAGCCAGGGCTGCCAGGGAGTGTGTGGTGGAGAACCTGCCCATGGCCACATCCCGCTCCTGCACATCAGGGTCACCGTGAAGGGGACACCTTCCACCACCAGGAAATGCTGGTGAGCCAGCACCTGAGCTCTGGGAAGGAGAAAAGGCAGCAGTGGAGGAAGGCAGGGACCCAGCTGGGCACCCTCCTCATTAACTGAAGATTAAAGCAGCCTTTTAAAAACACTGCCTGAAGATCTCTGCTCCCTCCCGCCCCGAGCACAGCACAGATAATGAAAGAAGGCATACCTGTCATCCCTGGGGTCCTCCTCCTCCCCAGCGTGGCTACTGCCTCCACCTTCACAGCTGGCTCTGGCGACACTCTGAGCAAATCCCGAGATCCCAGACAGATCTCTCCATCTCCCCCTTCACCACTGCCGTCCTCCTTAGGCTCCCATCACACCAGGGCACGCAGCCTCCGTGCAGGCTGCCCAGGAGAGCGAGGAGGGAGGGTTGAGCCCAGCTCTGGACACACCACACACCCCTCTGCACCCTCGCCAGTCTCAGCCCATCTTTAGCCCTGGCCCAGCGCTGCTCTGGGTGTGCCACAGCAAGCTCAGGGTGGGGCTGAGCTCGGCAGCTTCCACAGAACACAGGGCCCTGGTGCCACCGGCCACACAGGGCAGCGTGGCCCCCAGGGTGGGCACTGGCAGGGGGCCAGTTGTGGGCATGAGAAGCACTGTTGGTGAGAGATGTCAGCGCAGACAGGCAGCCCAGAGAGCCCTGGGGAGGCCTGTCCTGCACAGCAAGCACCACACAGAGACAGAAATCCCGAGGCCTCCGGGTAGTCCCGGAGAGGTCAGACCTTCAGCACCTCCTCTCGACTCCCACCTTGCAGAGGGGAGAGAGAAGCACAAGTCAGGCCAGACCTCAGACCTCACCCAGGCCTAAAAGCCAATGGCAGCTGCTCCCCACAGAGGATAACACCCCCCAAAACGCACAGGCACCCCCTTCTTGAGAAGTGGCTGTCAAACATCCCCCTTCTGTCCTCCAACACCACCACCACCTCTCCACCTTGCCTGGGGAGCACTTACTTGCCATGCTGCCTCACTCGGCCAAGGGGGGCTCCTGCCTACCTGCAGGGAAGAAAACAGGACAGTCACTGACAGCTTACACTTCCAACCCCTCAAAGCCCAAACCTCCATTGCCCAGGGTCAGATTCATGCAGAAAGCACGGTGCTGAGTGGTGGACCCATGACAGATCCCAGCCGAGCAGTGCCCCTGAAGAGAGCCAAGAATTCCAGCTGCCTCCCCACTCTTCACCTGCCTGGAGGGGCTGGAGGGGCTGGGGGCACCCTCAGCTCCCAGAGTGCTGGGGCAGGTCCCAGGGAGGAGCAGGGCCCTTGCAGACCAGCAAAGCAAGAAGGGAAGAACCGGATGAAGGACAGACCCCCATTTCTCATGAGCAGATGAGATGACCTGCATGTCAGAGACCGCTGGGAGCAGCCTGGTGCTCTCCCCTTCCACAAGAGATTGATGGATACAGGTGAAGCAATCATCCTATTTTAGTGCAACTTCTCAGCCGTGCCAGCTCTTGCTTCTGCAACTCCTACCCACAATCTGGTTGTTGGGCCAAGCTAAGGGCAGCAGCAAGAGTGACAGAGCTCCCTGCACACGCAGGACTACAGCTCTCCAGCTGGACAAGCACCTTTTGTCCTTCAAAAGCAAAACCAAACTAAACAAAACCCCACAGAAGTTAAACAAAGCCCTGCAGAAGCAGAGGATATCTGCTTGTTTTCCATGCTTTGTCTTCTCCCTGTGCTCAATGCCCCACGGATCAGACTGCCCTGGGCTGATGATTGCTTGCTGTGGCAAAGCCACAACTCTGTCAGGAGACAGAGGGGACAGGACTGCCCAGCTCCTACAGTGATTTATTGTGGATGAAGGAGCAAGCACGGTTAGAAACAGCAAGAACTAAACCCCACGCTGGTCTCAGCTCCAGGGGCTTTAGATACCCAGTTATTCCAAAAGCACTTGGATCTGCTCTGCTGGAGCAAGGTCAGGGACAGCACAGAGCCATTCAGAGGGTCAGCAGGGCTGGAAACACAGCCCTCCCTTCACTCAGAAGGCAGGCACATGGAAGGGCTGCTGCCCAGCACACCAGCACACCTCACAACAGCCACCTTCCAGTAAATGGAGCACCTCTCCCTGCCAACATCAGGTCGGCTGTGCTTTCCAAGGCTCCTACACTGTAAGTGGCAAGAAGGCATGCAAGCCTGGAGCTGTGTCCAGAGGGACAAAGCACCTTCTGCCCAACAGTTTGGGAAGCTCAGATTGCAAACCTCAGTCTGGAGATGAAGCAAGAGTGAGGGAAAGCAGCAGAGCACCAGAAGAACACGGGAAGGGTCTGCTGCTTCCTGTGCCCCACAGCCCAACCCTGCTTCTCGGAGCCCTGCTGGGGGATGTGAGAGGCCTCTGGATCATTGCATTCCCCCACAGGCTCTGAGCAGGGACCACCTGACCCACTTCTGCTGTCATCAGTTTTTACAAAGAGACCCAAAGCCCCAGGATAAAAGAAAGCACAGCACAGAGAACACACCACAGTTCCCACACAAACCCTCGTTATCACAGGCACTCCCCCCACCCCGATGGACAGGAGAACAAAGACACAGAAATAAGGATATTCCTGCATCACACACCAGGCAACAAATTTAATGTTGTTTAATTCAATTTACAGTCTTTTACTTTCTTCCAAGTATCTGTGTCAATGCACTCGGTGCCACAATCAGGGAGGTGCACACAACCCTCCAAGCACGAGCAATGCCGGTGAGAAGGGCAGACGCCCCAGACGCTTATTTTTATTTCCACACGCAAATTCCTGGCCACCTCCCCCGGCTCCAGCCAGCAGGAAAAGCTGGAGCACTGCACACGCTGACGCCAAGGGGAGCAGCCTCCCTCCTGCCCCCACGCAGGATGAGAGAAGCCTGAAGCTGGAGGCTGACCTAGCAGACGCCCACCCATTCCCGATCCACCCCCCCTCCGGCTTCCCATCCTCTATAAATACCCCATCGATAGGAGGTTGCTAAGGCAACCGTGAGGAGGCGCGGGGGATGCAGCCACGGGAGTGAGGATGCTGCAGTCGCACATTTGTGTCTCCCCCAGGCTCCCCCCATCTCCGCCCCCGCTCCCGTCACTGATGCCAAAGGAGGAAACCGTGCCGGGGAAAACACGGTGCGTGCGTGGAGCCGGCCCCCCGCAGCCCCCGAGGGGTCCTGGGGGTCTGCACTGGGATGTGGCACCTCCTCGAAAGGCTGAGGGGGGCACAGGTTCGGGTCGGGGGGGATCCACAGCCCCCAGTGATGCGCCACGGCGTGCAGGGAGGATGCCGACTGTGCCAGCATCACGTAGCCGCCGTGCCAGCGGCTCGGCTGGATCCCAGCAATATTGGGGGTTTTCCGTGCCAAGAGCCACGGCGAGGAGAAGAGGCTGCACCGGCTACGCTTTGCCAGGGCAGGAAGCCTCGCCCTCCCAAAGCAGCCTTCACACCCCATCCTGCTCCCTGGCTGCTCCTCACGCTGCTCCGGTAGCCCCCAGCCCTGCCCCTCTGTGCCCAAACCCAACTCCAAATTATTCCCACTGCGCTCAGCTTCCAGAGACCCCACCCCAGGGCAGGGACCCCCCAGCAGCAGGGACCCCCAGCCCACCTGCCCAGGTGTGCAGGGCCTTTCCCAGGGCTCTTTCCAATCCCCCCTCAGCTTTCGGTGCCACCCCACGGCACAGCCCTCAAGCCTACCTGTCACCCCACAACAGGGACCCCTAACTCACCTGTAACCCCACAACAGGGACCCCCAGCTCACCTGCCACCCCATGGCAGAGCCCCCCAGCCTATCTGCCACCCCATAGCGGGGTCTCCCAGCTCACCTATCACCTATCACCCCATGGCAGAGCCCCCCAGCCTATCTGCCACCCCATAGCGGGATCCCCTTCCTCACCTGTCACCCCATAGCGGGATCCCCTTCCTCACCTGTCACCCCATAGCAGGATCCCCTTCCTCACCTGTCACCCCATAGCAGGATCCCCTTCCTCACCTGTCACCCCATAGCGGGGTCCCCCAGCTCACCTGTCACCCCATAGCGGGGTCCCCTTCCTCACCTGTCACCCCATAGCGGGGTCTCCTTCCTCACCTGTCACCCCATAGCGGGGTCCCCCTACCTATCACCCCATAGCGGGGTCCCCCCGCTCACCTATCACCCCATAGCGGGGTCCCCTTCCTCACCTGTCACCCCACAACAGGGACCCCCACGTCACCTGCCACCCCACAGCGGGACCCCCCCCGCCCGGCTGCTCGGGGGCTTTCCAGCCCCACCCTCCACCCCACCGACACGTCCCCCTCGTCGCCGCCGCTCTGCTCTTCCCCGCGCGCCCAGACACGCCGCGCCAGCCCCAGGGCTCCCGACTGCCCGCTCCACGGCCCCAGCCCTTGCTCCCCGCTCCAGCCCCGCCAGGCGCGGTCCCACAGCTCCGCTATCCAGCCCCGGCCCGCGCTGCCGCACCCCGCTCCCCGCCGGTACCTCATGGCGGCCCCGCGCCCGCCGCAGCCGCTCCCTCCCGCCGACGGGCAGGGGAAGGGAGGCCCCGCCCCCGACACGCCCCCTCCCGCCCCTCGGCCAATCGCGCCTCTCCGCGGCCCGCGCGCGCCGCCTTCCTCCTGCAATGGGAATGCGGGGCGGGAGAGTGGGCGGGGTCACGCGCTCCGCCCCCGGCTCGCGGCGGACCGGCAGCCAATCAGAGCGGGCTGTGCCTGCCGGGCGGTGCCGCGGCGGCCGCTGGGAGTTGTAGTCCTGAGCCCCGCCGCGGTCCCGCGGAGGCGGCCCCGGGAGCTCACCGGAGCCCCGGGCGGGTCTGGCCCCGCTGCCGCACCCAGCGCTGGCTGCTTTCCCCTGCCTGGTGCCTCACGCCGGCCTGCCGGGGCTGCCAGCATGCCGCGGGTGTCCTGCGGCCACATCCCCTATCGCCTCCTCCTCTTCATCATCCTCCTCTTCTTCTTCCTCCTCCTCGCTGCCCGAGTCCTCATAAAAGAAGAGGGTGGCCTGCACCGGGAAGTTCTCCAGCAGCTTCTCCCCCACGCTGTACAGGTGGTCAAAGGCCTTGGACTTGGGCCAGAGGAGCCTGCGTGGGGAGAGCCGGGCTGAGCCCCCGCCCAGCCGCCCGCCGCGCCCGCCCGGAGCCCCGGTGCCAGGGCACGTACCTGACCGGGTGCTGGAAGAACGCCAGCGCTTTGCTGGGACCGCCGTCCCCCTCCGCTGCCCGAGCCCGAGCCTGAGGAGACACCGCCGGGTGGTACCTGGGCTCCCGCTGCCCCTCCCTGGGCTGGCACCAGGGACACGCAGCATCTCCCCCCTCCCCTGCCCCTGAGCTGAGGCACTCACACCGCCGCAAGGAAGCTGACATCTACCCCCACACCCTCCTGACAGGCTTTTTGCCAGTGTAATCTCTCCCCCGTGCTCCAGAGCCGGTGCCCAGGCATCCCACTAACCCCCTGAGGAATGCCCGCCTGGCCTGGGAACAGGCGACCCTTTCAGGCTCCCGTGGTGGGGTTCTTGTGGCCGTGTCCCCCCGGGGGGGTCAGCCTGGCTCTGGTCCTGTCCCAGGAGGCTGCGTGGGCCGCGGGGTGATGCTCCAGGGGCGGTGGGCACGGCACAGCCCGGGGGCAAACACTCTGGGGCGAGAGGCTGATTTTCTGCCAACAACAGGGACCCCAACCTCATGGGCATGGGGACAGGACACACAGTAGGGAGTGCCAAACTCACGGGGTCCATCTCCTCCCGCCGCGTCCCGGGTCCCTCCTGGGCTCGGGGCAGCCACGGTCTCCAGAGTGGAAGGGCTCTAGGAGAGAGAGCAGGTTCAGCCCCACAGCCACGCACCCTGGCCCGCTCCCCTTCGCTTTGCACCTTGCACCTTTGCCCTACACCGCAGCCCCACAGCCTCACCCGCCCGACCGGCCCTGCCCGGCTGCCAGCACCCTCTGTGCCACCCATGGCATCAGAGCGGTCCCCGGCACCGCAGCCTTCACCCAAACCCCGCTGGAGCCTCCCCATCCCACCTTCCACTCCCCCCAACCCGCCCCGCTCCCCCCAGCCTGCGCAGCACCCAGTACCTGGCCCCTTGCTCCAGCCCCAGGGCTGGGCAGGCGCTGGCCACAGGCACCCGGAGCCCGTGGGCAGTCAGGCAACAAGTAGAGGCTTCCATGGTGGCAGGCGATGCTGTCCCCTCTGACCGTGCAGAGCCTCGGTGGGGACACATTTATAGCCCTGCCTCGGCCGTGACTCACCAGTTCTTTGGGGCAGGGAAGAGAGGGGCTGGGGGTGTGGGGACAGCGGTGTGAAATTTGTCCCAGTTGTGTAAACAGAGGGCCGGGGGGAGGCTGGGGGCGGAGGGGCTGCGATCTCTGGTGGAAAAGCAAAACACAAAAGGGCAAAGTTGGACACCATTTGTGAGAAAATCCGCGGGGGGGAACAGGGGAGGGTAGAGACAATTAACAAGGATGATTAAGTGCTCTTTGTAGCCATTTGCATAAGGGACGGGGTGGGGGGAGATGGGAAAGGGATGGGGAGTGGTGGGGCAGTGTGATGGGTATGGGATTGGGACAGTGCAATGGGCATGGGATTGGGACAGAGCAATGGGCATGGGATGGCACTGCATGGTGGGCATGCCGTGGGGACAAAGTGGTGGGCTTGTGGTGGGGACAGCACAAAGGGCACGATGAGACAGTGATGGCTACAGTGGTGGCAAGCACAGAGTGACCAGAAGGCAGGTGATGACTCAAGAGAGGCTCAAGAGCAGACAGGGAGGGAAGACACGTGGCAGGGATGGGCCCCAGGCACCAGCAGGGCAATGGTCTTGCTCAGGCATCCACGGCCCAGCACCCCAGGGAGCTGCCAGATCCCATTTCCACAGATGGGAAAGCACCCACTTGTGCACCACAGTGCTCCCTGTGCTCTCCTTTGAGTTTTTGAGAAGTGGACCACACCAGGAGGTACAGAAAAGCTTCTCAATATGAGGGTACAAATCTGATGCCCCCTCTCCTGTCCCCAGCACTGCCGTGCACCCCATCCCTGCCCACTGCTCCTCCCCAAGCACTCAAGGCAAAGTGCCCCTGGCAGACCAGTCCCCTCCTGCTCCTGGGAGAGTTTCAATTTGGGACAAGGAAAGAAAATAGCAAATGGTCCCTGCTGTAGCTCTGCTATCAGCATCCAAACACTGCTGTCCAAACGCTGGCCGGACCCTGCTCAGCTCCGAGCACAATTTGTCACCAGGGGCCCTCCCTGTCCCTCTCCATCTGTGGCAGCCGGTGAGCAGGAGGGGGCACGGGGCCAGCACAGCTCTCATTACCTTCCCCATTTGCTCCTCATTTGGGCCAGTAGTCTTACAACAACAAACCCCGTGGAGGACAAGCAGGGCCAGGAAGAGGAAACCAAAAGCCCAGGCTGGCTCTGAGGAGTGGGGAGCTCAACCTGCTGGCATTTCACTGCCCCTCCAACCCCAGTACAGGCAGCGCAGCCCAGAGTGGACACATGGATGATGGTACAGTCACCTGCCTGCCACTGAGGCTGTCCAGAAGGATGACAGCAAGCCTCAAACCTGAACCCATTAGGGGAACCCACCCCGATAATTCATAGACAACAAGCAAAGCGAGGCATCCCAGCTCCCCAATCCTTCCCGACACCCAAAGGGTTTAATTCTGATCTGCAATAAGCCTCTGATCCAGGCGGAGATTTGCAGGTGGATTGTGCAAAGCTGCAGCTGAACAACTGCAGCCCCTGATCCCCTGGGCTGGGGCCCTGGCTGCTCACCCTGCCCCGAGCAGCCGCCTCCAGTCCTGGGTGACCCCCGGCTGCAGCCACCCTGGGTCCCACCCTGCACCTCCAGCCACCTCTGTAAGTACCACAGGGCTCCCTCCCGCGCCTTTCTGCCGGCACCCGGAGCACTTCAGGTGTTCCTTTTCCAGCAGCTGAGACCGTGTGGGAGGTCTTGGTTAGCGCACAGGAGAGGAGACGGAAAGTTGGGAAACTTCGGTGCCAAGCATTTGGGGTGGCAGGGGTGGGGACGGGAGCAGAGGGGAGGCCCTGGGTGGTGGCAGCACGCTCAGCCAGGAGCGTTCCCAGGGTGAGGGAGGCCACTGGCCGCCGTGCCGGGGCTCAGCCCGGTTTCGCAAGGCACCGCAGGAGGAGGAATTTTGAAACAAAGCAAAGGGAAAACAAACCAACCTTCTCCAGCACCGCTGCCAACCCCCCACTCGTGTGCAGGGCTGTGGGTGGGAGGTGGCACCAGCACAAAAACCCAGCAGGAGCAGCACCCCGAACTGCTCACCCCTGCACAGGACAGGTCGCCCCGCTTGGCTGGCATGCTTCCAGGAAGCATCCCAAAGGAGATGCCAGCCCTGATGTAATTCTGCCCTCCGTGGGCCTCCAGGCTCTCCTGGGGATGCGGGTGTCGCTGTCACATGCATCCCTCTCCATCGTTGTCCCCAGCAGCACAGAAAGGCTGATATCCATGGTTCAATCTCAGGTGGTCACGTCCCCTTGTCCCAAAGGAGCCTCAGCAGCTCAGGGTGGGTCGTGGGTGACTGCAGATGCCTTGGGTCTGCATGCAGATGGGGACGAGGAGCCATCCCCTTTCCTCAGCTGGGGGAGCTTTGGGTTCACCACCTGAAGCCGCCTCCAGCAGATCCCAAATAAGATGGTGCAGCCATAGCTTTTGGCTTCCTCGGCTCAGGGTGCCACAGAAGACAAGGGGCCTCGAGGAAGGCAGCGGGCACTTTCCCCTTACCAGCAGCTGACTCTCCATCCCTGCCCGCGGCGTCAGTGCAGGGGAGGGCTTTGGCATCCTTCCTGGGCAGCGCTGCTCTGCCTCTGGAGCCCGGCTGGGGAGATAGCGGAGGTGAAAGGGCGCTTGGCGCTCCTCCACGGGCTTGGGTCAATCGTTAATCGGGGAGGGATTGCTTTCCACTCTCGCAGGTAACCTCCCCGCGGCTCCCACCCCGCACAAAAGCAGCACCCCCGGCAGCAGGGTGGAGCTGCAGCGCTGCGAGCGGAGCCTCTCGCAGGGCCATGGGAACGTGAGCGCACGGGAGGGACCTGGGCCAGAAGCTGCAAGCCCTGGGTAGGTGACAGAGGTGACAGCCAGCCCCCACCATGGTGTCCATGGGCCTCCAGCTGCTGGGCTACACCTTGGCCTTCCTGGGCTACATCGGCACGCTGACAGCCACGCTGCTGCCCAGCTGGAAGACCAGCTCCTACATAGGCTCCAGCATCGTGACAGCCGTCAGCTTCACCAAGGGGCTGTGGATGGAGTGCGCCACGTACAGCACGGGCATCACCCAGTGCGACATCTACAGCTCCCTGCTCAACCTGCCCACCGACATCCAGGCGGCCCAAGCCCTCATGGTGAGCTCCTGCGCCGTGTCCTCCCTCGCCTGCCTGCTCTCCGTCGTGGGCATGAGGTGCACCGTGTTCAGCCAGGGCTCGCCGGGCAAGGACCGGGTGGCGGTGGCGGGCGGCACAGTCTTTGTCCTCGGGGGGCTGCTCTGCTTCATCCCGCTGGTGTGGAACATCCACGTGGTGCTGCGGGATTTCCGCAACCCCGTCATCCCCGACAGCATGAAGTTCGAGCTCGGGGAGGCTCTTTACCTGGGCATCATCTCCTCCCTCCTCTCCCTCATCGGCGGCTTCATCCTCTGCACCTCCTGCCCTGCCCGGGACACAACCACCGCCTACTCCAGCGCCTACCAGCCCCAGCTGCTGGCGAGCAAGAGCCCCCGGCCCTCTGTCAGCCAGGTGCAGAAGACCAAGAGTGAAGTCAATTCCTACAACCTGACAGGATACGTGTAGTGGCTGCAGGTGGGAACCAGGCTGGCACCTCTCCCAGCTCCCCAGAGCGTCCGGGCTGGCACCAAGGGAACGCGGTAAGAGCAGAGGACACGGCGGCATCGCCCGTGCTCAGCCCTCTCACGTGCTTGGGGGGGTTGACCCCGCTCTCTCCCTGGGATTCTGAGAGCCTTGTGACTGCTTGGAGATCCCAGCTGATGGCTTACATTGATGAAGGACCCTGAATCCGGCTTCTGTTCCCTACTCCATGCTGCCGGCTCGCAGGCAGCTCCTGGCGTGGTGGGACCCCAGCCTGCAGCCCCAATGAGCCTACCTGGGTGGGGGGAGTGAGCTTGTGGCCCCAGGGACCGGCCTGCTGGCCATGGAGGCATCGCAGTGGGGTCAAGGGCATGTGCGTGGGTCTGGAGTCACTGCTGGGGAGGTTGAGTGCTGGTTGCAAACCGATGTCGCAATAAATATGTCTTTCTAGCCAGACTGTGTCCGAGCGTTTCTCTGGCACCGAGGGGCCAGCAGAGGGGCTGTGGTGGGGGCCAAGGTGTGAAAGGTGGCCCGTGCTCTGGCACAGCTGATGCCTTTGTCACCCAGGAGCCCAGGCAGGTGGGAGCATTGCTGAGGGGGAGGAGGGCCACTCCCTGGCACAGTTTGTCCCTGGGCACCACGCTGGGAGGTTGCCATGCACCGCTACTGCCAGGGTGCCAGCAGGGGCAAGCAGAGCTCCCTGCGGGCTAATAGCAGGCAGCGCCTTCCCTTCTGCCCCCCCTTTCTGCAGGTGTGATGAGACTGGGGTGCCCACAGGGGGATTCATTGCCCCTGTGTGTGGCACATCCAAGTGCCCAGGCAGTGGGGAGCCCTGGCACTCCCACATCTCCATCCCAGTGAGCACTGGCACCCCCGGGGCAAACATGGTCCCACGGACCAGAGGCAGCTCCTGGCCATGGTGGAGGCTGAGCAGCCCAGCTCCACTGCAGAGAGCTCTCACAGGCAGGTCCTGAGCCCCGAGGTCCTTGAAGGGTGTGTTTTGGGAGAAAAATGCCCCCAGTGAGACATTGGAAAGCGGCAAGGGATGGGCAGGCAGGAGCCAAGGCTGTGGAGGGACAGGCTGCGTGGCTGCAGCCCTGCACGGGAGCAGCAGCGTGACATTCACCCAGGCTGCTGGTGGCACTGGGGGATGCTGGGCACGTGCCAGGGCATGGCAGGAGGAGAGGAGGTGCAGGCAGCCCGGCCCCACAGCCCGCTGAGGGGCAAGTACATTTTAATCCATCTGATGCACCGCTGCCCCACGTGAGAGAGCCCTCGCTCTGCTGTGCCACAGCGCAGGGACGCCCAGGGACCCCCTTGCCCTGGATTCAGGAGGCCTTGGTCTACCTGCTGACCCCTCATAAAGCAATTTAGATTAGGCCACGGAGAGGAAGGGACCATGTTCCCCACTCAAACGTCACCACCGTCACCCTTGCACCAGTGAAATCATGTTTGCTGTGGGGTTAACACGCTCCTGATAACGCTGGGTCACGCTTTCTCCCCTCCTCAGAGAGCAAGGAGCCACACGGGGACCCATCCCCGGGGTGACGCTCGCTGCAGGGCACCAGGGTGGATCTCAAGGCAAAGGCCAGTGGCCCCATTTCCATGGCCAAGGGACAAAGCACAAAGCACAGCCTCAACCCTGGACCAGCTGAGTTATTTATTCCTGCCCTGGGGAAAAGAGTGCCCTGGGCCATGCAAGAGGCTTAACCTGCTGGCTGCAGCCCCCCAGGAGATGCTGCGAGTTCTGAGGGTCCTTTGGCCATAAATGTTTTGCTTCTGGGCAGCTGGTGGAGAGAGTGGGAGAGAAAATAGCTGGTACAAAAGGTCACACCTTAAAGAGGAGGAATTCCTGGGCACTGGGTCCTTGCCCCTCGCCTCCCACCCCTGTCTGCGGGCAGAGGCTGCGCTAATTAAACAAAGGGGCATTTGAAACGCTCGGTTCAGAGCTTGATTGGTGCTGGGCTTATTAATGCTTTAATTCAAAGAGCAGAAGGGAAGCTTCCCCCAGAAGGAGGAAGGCAGCTGGCACAGGCAAAGGCAGGCAGAGCTCAGAGCTGGTCACACTGGAACAGGGACCAGCCTTTCCCCAAGCCCCCGTGCCACCAGCCCCACTCAGGGGAGCCCCTGCATTAAGCAGTGGGAGGGCTCAGGGAGGGGAATGTTTCTCCCCTCCAGCTTCCCTGACCTTCCATGTGAATGGGCAAGACAGGTTGACACAGATTTTCCACTGGGGAAGGAGGATGGGGAAGGGGAGGGGAGGACACTGGGTGCAGGGATGTGGTGGCAGTGGTTATCTCTGCATCACGCAACAGCCACGTTCCTCATTATTGATAAACCAGGTTCTTGAGGGCAGCCTGGATGTGGCCCAGCCCAGGGACAGAGAGAACAGGAGCCAGCCCCTCAGATGGCCTCTTGCCCCTCACCAGCTCACTGGGAAAAGCTGAGGGTGCTCCAGAATTCCCTGCAGGAAAGGTGCAGGGAAGCACAGCCAAGTTCAGGACAAGGTGGGCAGCCAGAGGCAAAGCAGGGGTGGGAAGAGGGCTGGGTGGGGAAGAGCTCTCTCCATGTCGAGCCCTCACCTCACAGGACAGTGTGGGGGAGTGGGGAGCCTTGCACCCCTCACTGAGGGCCAGGCTGCAGTGACTAATCCCCTGTCATAAGGAAACAAGTCGTTTGTTCCCCTCTCCTCTTCTTGCTCTGGATGATGCCTCGATGGAAGAAAGGGGGCAATAAAATACCAACGTGCCCTTATCTTCAAAAGCGATAGAGGCACTATAAATGCTCAGTACACCCCAACCCTGGATCAGGGACTGCAACCTCATCAGCTGCTCACGAGAAACATGCAAAAAGTCACGACTTCTTCTTCCAAAGAGGGAACAACTCAGCCCATCTCCAAGGCCCTTGCATCCAGCCCTTGCCCACCAAGCACTGCCCCACAGCAGGGCCCCGCTGCTGCCAGGTTCAAGCAGAGCCTCTTCTCATGCAGAGCACTGGGCAGGGATGCCCAGGCAAAAAAGGGCACAGGTTTGCCCCAGACCCACCAGGATCACACACCTCCTGTCTCCCTGGAGCCCTCCAGGAGAGCAGAGCTCAGCTCCTTCTGGCATCCCCAACCTGCTTCTCATCCCTGCCTAGCACAGCTGACCTGAAGCAGCAGCAAATAACCCATGCAAGCTCTCTGGGGTGTATCAGGCCACACGCTGGGAGAGCCCCTCTCTGCTCACAGCCCCCAGGAATTGCTCAGATAGGAGAGATGGGAGGGGGAAGGAAATTCAGGCCAAGTTCCTGATGGGCTGAGGCACTTGGAAAGGACCAGCACATTCCTCCACCCTCTCCCCAGCCACAGCATACTCCCAGCTGCCTCCCACACCGTGTCAGAGCCTCCTGGCCCCTCAGCAAGCCAGGGCTGATATGGAAGATTGCCCATGGCTTTGCAGCAGCCTTTTCAGGAGCAGCAGAGGGTACACAAATGAAAGGGACTGCTCTTTCACTTCAAATCCTGACTCCCAGGCCGGGCTCAAGTCCCTCACTGGTGGGAATGGGAGAGGCACCCCCTGCCCCAGCTATGACCCAGACCCCACAGGAGCCCAGGAAAGAGCCTCATGGGTTCCCCTCTGGGTATCTGTGGTGCTCAGCTGGCAATTGCACTCACATTGTACCTCCAAAGGCTTCCTGCCCTCCTGAAGCCATGGGGATGGCCCTGTCTGGAGTTGGGGCAGACAAGTCAGGCTGTCGGTGCCTGGTTCTTCTGATGGGAGACCTTGCAAGGGAGGTGAGAAACGAGCTCCTCTTTGGGAAAACACCTTCCGTCAGAGGAAAAACCGGTGCACAAACTCATGGCTTTCCACAGCCTCCCAGAGGAGACCTGTTTAAAGGCGCTTTAAAGGAGCTTTCAGTCTTTCAGGAGAGATACGAGGGAAACAGGGCAGACTGAACTCTGTGACACTGCAGGGGACAGAGGCCTTTGGGTGCACCGAAGGAGATTGCTAGAAAGCACCTTCCTGTTTGAACAACAGCTCAGAAATCTATCAGGAGGGTTATAAAAGGGGTTTATCTCAGAAAACCTGATACCCGTGGAGAGAACAAGGAGGTTTGATCTTTCAGGCATTACATCAACATCACAATCAGATCGTTCTGTAATAATTAGAGTTTAATCTCTACTGGAGGAGCTTCAGGTTAGTGATCTCAGCAATCCTCATGTACATGCAATCTGTAGCAGCAAAAAAAGGCTTTGTGGTAGAGCCCACACCAATTCAGTGAGCAAGACATACTTTTATAGTGGGCCAAACAAAAGCTCTTCCAGGGATTTTACAGAAATATTGTGGAAAACACACTCCATCTCCAAAATCTGCCAAAATCTGCTTTGGAGAATTGGTTTAGAGAATTACAGAGAAATTGTCCTGCACCCTCGACAGCTCCACTGCCAAGTGATGGTTCCACAGCACCATGCTGGACAGAAGAGAGGAAGACCAGAGGATCCCAAATTCCTTTACATGGGCAAACTGAGCTGCAACCACTTTAGCAAGGTTACAGAGTCATCCCAAGCAACCTCTGCCATCCTGTCATCCCCATGCTTGAGGTCACCAACATTTTGGCAGCTGCTAACAAAGGTTTGTGCCTAGAAGGGGCTCAGACTCCAGGCACAGCGGAGCCCCTCCAAGCTCTCTGCTAAGCACCACGAGTCTGGAAGAAACAAATCACCCCATAAGCAGACAAATCAGGGGGGCTTCACCAGCTTTGAGGTTGCCTTTTATCTCCCCTCAGGATTTCAGGGTGTGTTTTTCCCCACACTGGCAAACTAATCTTTCCTCAAGTCAGGTGTCTTTTTTCACAGAACTTACAACACCCTCTATTTCTGGGATGTCCGGCCTGCTAAAAAAGGCTGAAAGCAGAACAAGACTCACGTCAGAAGTAGCATGATTGCCTCGAACTCGCTTTCCCAGAAAAGCTGTCCCTCTAGGTTTCTCAGGTCACTGGAGCAAAGTCCCACAGCCCCAGCTCTACCTGGCAGGTGCTTCCAAGATTTCTCCAACAGATGCATGTTCATTACCCAAATTTTTAGCCCTTTCCTTTTGAGGGCGTGGGCACAATTTCAGCCTTCAGTATTTTTCAAGGCATACAAAAGCCCAGAAACTCTGCAGGCATTACAGAGCTAAGGGCAGACGTCAGCTATCCCTGGATCCACCACTGTGATGCTCCAGTGCCCTTTGAGCTATTCCAGTACACTTTTACAGGAATGAGGGCACTGCTCTTTGCCTCTGGTTCTTCTCCAGCTGCCACAGAAGCCAGGCACACACCTCACAGAGCACTGGGAGCCTCTGATCCTCCCACGACTGAATGCCTCCCCCTCAGCCTTCTGCCCTTCCCAAACACCCTTTATTTTAATGGTGTTTCCAGATCGTGAACTGGCAGGATGTTTCACCCCAGGCCTGGCTGCTGGCCGGGACAAGGCTCACTCCACCACAGGGAAGAGATATCAGAGAGAAAAACAATTAGCTCCTTGTTTTCAAGGCAAGGAGAGCAGGCTTCAGGACTGGGGACACCCTTGGCAAGGGCAAGGACCTCCCTGTTACAAGGCAAAGCCCCTGGAAGGGGAAAGTGGCTCCCAGAACAAAGTCCCCATAGCCCAGCCCAGGGAGCTGCCAGGATCCTGCTACCACACCATAAATTTCCAACCCCCTGGGCAGACCTGTCCCTGTGGATGACACCCCAGGGCCTGCTCACAAACACAAGCTCACTGCTGTGGGTTACGGCCTCCTTCCCAAAGCTCAGGGAGTCCTGTCTCCCAGATGTGCCTGGGGATGACCACCATCCCCAAGGGGCTGATTTCTGCCTTGGGATTCTGCAGCTGGAAATAGATATGTTTTACCTCGCAGGTCACAGGCAGATGCTTCCACCCAGCTTCAGTGCTGAGTAAAATCCTCATGGGGAATAAAAGGGAATAAGCAGGGCAAAAGGCAGTGTGAAGGCAGCCCAGTCTCATGTGAGGAGACAAGTTTACCCTCATCTGTCCCTGAGTGCAGCTGCCCTTTCCCATGGAAAATCTTTGCCAAGCAGGGGGAGGCTGCCCAGGAAATGCAGGACTAAAGCCCTCAGCTCAGTGATGGGCTGCAGAGAGCCACGGTGCCTTCAGCAGCGTGAGCTGAGGGGAAACACAGCACTGCTCCTCCCTGGCTCCCTGCACCGCTGCCTGCTCCTGCACACCCCCTATGCTGTGCTGGGATCAAGGGCAGGACAGGCTGGGTCCCCCCCCAAGCCAGCCCCAGGAATTCTTGGGGCACAGCATGGTACTGGCACAGTGGGCACTGAGAGCTCGGGGAGGAGAAGGCTTTGCCAAAAAGCCTTATCTCTGAAGATGCCTTTCTGACCTCCTCACCTCCAGTAAGTGTTTATCTCCACTCCACAACTTAATCCACCCCCCAAACTACTCTGGCAGCAACTCCTGGCACAGGCATTGCTGAGAGAGCTTTGAAAGATGCAGAAGAGAAGCTCCAGGTTTCAAACCCAGGTACTCTGATACCAGCTTATCTAAGGAAAATTAATAGCTGCAGTTTGCCAAGCTACATCCATTTAGGAAACGCTCCATCACAGAACTGCTTCGTGTGTTATTTCCTCACACTGAGGAAAACAAACCAGCTCAAGAAATGCCAAAAGACCCATGTCTTGCTGTAAGGAGCATATATTTTTGTCTCGCTGCTGATGTCAGACACAGAGAGGTGAGAATATGAAGCCTGCTAACTGTTCACAGGCTGTTGAACGCTTCCATAGGCTCACAGATCTCTGCTGATGGATGCTTGCATCAAAGCCGGCCTTTGCTCACCACCTCCTCATTCAGCAAAGCCCATTCCTCTCACTAACGTCTGTTTTCTGTACATCACTGTGCTGGGCTTGGCTGAGGTAGACTTAATTTCCTTCACAGCAGCTGCTGTGGGGCTGCGTTTTGGCTCTGTGCAGGAAACAGGGCTGATAACACGGGGATGTTTGAGTTATCACTGAGCAGGGATTGCACACAGCCAGGGCCTTTCCTGCTCCTCACCCTCACCCCTGAGGAGGTTGGGGGGCACGAGGAGCTGGGGGGGACACGGCCAGGACAGCTGATCCCAGCTGAGCCCAGGGATGTCCCAGACCATCCAGCACCACCCTCAGCACATAAAGCTGGGGAGAAGGAGGAAGGGAAGACATTCCAGGTTTGTATTCCCAAGTCAGTGCTACACGTGACGGAGCCCTGCCTTCCTGGAACACCTGCCTGCCATGGGAGGCAGTGGATGAATTCCTTGTTTTGCTTTGCTTGCACACACGACTTTTGCTTTAGTTATTAAACTGTCTTTATCTCAACCCACGGGTTTTCTCACTTTTACTTTTCCAATTCTCTCCCCCATCCCACTGGCGGGGAGGGAGTGAGTGGATGCGTGGGGCTGAGTTGCCGGCTGGGGTTAAATCATGACAATCACTCAGACATGTTCTCCTTTCCCTGGGTGGCAGGAATAAACCAGGAGACAGGTTTTAGCCCAAGGGCTCGACACATGCCATGAAAAATACTGGGGATGTCTGTAAATAATCTTCTGAAAAATAAGGTCAAGTGTGTCAGGGATAAAGTTCAGATCACAGAGCTACTTAAACGGGAGGGAGTAAAAAAAGATGCAAAGAGGAGGAGCAGCAGCAGCTAAGATTACACATATGTGCCGTGAAGAACATTGAGATCAAGTCTGAAGGAGGTGTGGACATTTCCTGCTTTAGAAGCAGCTTTGGAGAAGAAAATAAAGGTCTGTCTTTTCACCCGCCCAGGGTAGATGCTTCAAAGGATGATTGGCTTTCGGGATAAAACTTCCTAGAATGGTCAGAAGCACAGATGCACCCCAAGATGGTTGGCTATTTTGTACTTCAGAAACCATATTTCATGCAGCCAGAGACATTGGTTCAAGCATCCCAAACACTGGTAAAGCAAAAAGTTTGGATCATTGCAATATCCTGGTACAGATTAAATCTCCTCAACAGCTCTATTGAAAATTAAATCTGATTGGGGTGTAGGCCTGTGGTTTGAGGACCACAGAGAGATATCAGCAGCAAAACACCAACCATGAATGAAGGTAAGAAATGCTACTTTCAAACCATGAATGGAGGGAGATAAGGGAGCTACCTTTGATCTCAGGTGTTCCCACCTGCAGCACTGACCTGAAAACACACTGAACAGCACAATCTGAAAATGTCAAGAGAGGTCACAGAAACAGCTCTGAAATCTTGAAAGATGAGCTGAAAGTGAAACAGGGTGCGACCAAACAGGGGATGAGGAATGGTAGGCACAGAGCCACGTCCTACAGACTGCAAAAAAACCCCACAGCTGTATAGACAGGTCCTTTCTGCCTCCAGTAGCAACAGAGAAAGTCCCTTCTGTGGTAAGGTGTAGGTGCAGCCCTGAGAGAAATGACGTGGCACAGCTCTCATCATTCAGGATGGGCCTCCCTCTGTCCACATCACTGTGTTGCTCAACTCTGACTCTCAGGCAACACACACGACACACATTTGGTAGTATCACCTCAGCACTGGTTTCTGTCACATGGTCTTGTGCCTTCCCAGGTAAAACAAAATGTTTGAGTCAAAGGAGCAGCGCTGTGCTGGCCACCCATGCACCCTCTCCTCCATACCCACGACCTGGGTGAGAGAATGTACTTGAGGAGGGACAGGGAATGTGTGACTGTAAGGGTGGGTTCTCCTCAGCTCCTTGGAGCCAGTCATTTTATGGCATAAAGGAGGAAAGTGGGTGTGATTCAAGATGCTTCTGCACTGGAAACAAGCACAGGCTTGAACAATATTGAACTACTCGCACTTGTTCTCATTTTCTTCCCATGAACCATATACTGCAGGCAGCGCAGGGAGTTGCAGCATCCTTTGGGTGCAACTGCTCCCCTTTTGTCACATCTGGCAGCTCCCCAACCCCTCATCTTCCTCCAGACGCCCCCTCATCCTCAACATTCCCCAGATTTAAAGTACAGCCATGCTGCTGGCTAAAGAAGAATCTAAGAAAACAAGCCAAAAGGCAAAGCTGGCAGGCAGGACAGCATCAGCCGAAGGAGCTGGGCTCAGCCAGGCTAACGCAGGGCCCTGCAGCAGATCTGACAGCAAGGCCGGCGTCACCACCCCGCTGGCTGTTCCCATGGCTACACGGGAAGATAAATTGAGTTCAAGGAACCTCGTGTCGCTACATTATTTAACAAACAGACAGTCATGCTCAGGAGGAGGACACAGGCAGGGACCCAGTTTAGCTGCTGCGTGGGCTGATCAGGCCAATGGAGGCCCGAGTGCCTCACGGAGCCCAGGGGCCCAAACCCTGAAGCTCTAGCCCAGCCAGGCAGGGTGTTAGCCACAAGAAGAGTCCAGCATGGCCACAGAAAAGCCATGGACCACCAAGAGCCACCAAGAGTTGGACCACAGCTGTTTGTCCACAAACACAACCAGGCCTTGCACCTGACAGAGCCCAGGCCCATTGATGACAAAATCCAAAGCCTGGCTTGAGGAAAGGAAAGGAAAGGCCGCTCCACCTCCAAGTCTGTGTTCTGGCCCAGGCCCTCGGATGGATTCCCAGCAGCACTGGGCAAACAGGAAAGGAATGCAGGCACAAAGAAAAGCATAGGGGAAAAAAGAGTGTGGAGGAGTTAAAGGGGTGTTGGGAGAGATGAACAGGATTTGAGGGCAAAGATGTGGATGGAGCTTGGAGGTGCTGTGGGGAGCTTATGTTTGGAAGGAGTGGTTCAGCATGGCAGCAGTGAGGAGAAACAAGAGGGGTCTGGGGAGGAGATGAGGAAGGGAAAACAGGAGTAACAGGAGGTGTTTGGCCTCATGACTGCCCTGAGCCAGCAAAGGATGAGAAGGACTGTTCTCACCACACAGTGTTTTCAACGCTGGTGTAACCCAGCACCTTTCCCCTTCCCCAAAATCCTGCAAGGACGAGCAGAAGGTGACCCAGATCGGTCTGGGATTCATCAACCAGCTGCACAGGGGCCATGATTCTGTGACTCTGTGACTCTGTGAGATGCCAAGGTCCACTGGGCTGTTGTCAGCCCCACTGCGGACCCGTCCGTGGGCAGGGAGTGAGGACACGTGTGGGACACAGCCAGGCCAGCAGTGCCACCCTGTGGGAGCAGGTCACCTCAATCTGCCAGGACATGGGCAGCAACGAGCATAAAAGAGAGCAGTTGGAAACACGTACACACACATACATGTATAAATAAACTCAGCTCTCACCCTCCCCCCACCCCGAAACTTAAAGAGAATGAGAGACTTATCCTGAGAAATTTTCTCAGCCAGAAACCTGCTCCTTGCTGGAAGCCAAAAGACTGTGTTGTCTCTCAAGTGTTTTTCAGTAATGCCCAGAAAAATAACTCTCTTTTACCAGGCACTGAAGTGAGACTGATTACTGGCTGTAATTACCAGGGTCTTCCTTCCTACCCTTCTTGAAAACTAGGACTTTGGCCAGCTTCCAGTCAGCTGGGACCTCTCCAGACTCCCAAGACTTGAAAAATAATGGGGAGAGATCCTGTGATGACAGGGCCAGCATTTTCAGTACCCTGGGATGAATCCCATCACGCCCCATAAATTTACGTGCATCCAGCCGGAGCAGCAAGCCTCAAACAAGTTCAGTTTTGGCTGGGAGTTTATCCTGTCCTCCAACACAGAGCTCTGGGGGTCCCAGGGCCCATCACTGATGTTTATGGCAGAGGTGAAGGCACTAAACATCTCTGCTTTGTCCATGTCCCTTTTTGTGAAGTGTCTGACCTCACCAATGTTATCTCTGATCCTCCTTTTGCTGTTAACATGTTTTTAAAAGCCCTTTTTGCTGTCTTTCACAGTGCTGGCCAGCTTGAACACTAATCAAGCTCTGGCCACATTAATTTTTCTCCCTGCAATGGTGAACAGCATCACCCTCATTTTCCAGTTTAGCCTGTCCTTGCTTCCAGTGTCCTTACACTGGGCCTTCTGTTCCCTCAGAAATTACTCCTCTATGACAACAACCTGTCTTTTTTTCCCCACAGAAGTGATTTTGATATGGAATGCAGGTCAACTTGACCTTGTCAACACCTCCAATCTCGAAGGAGCATAGTCCTCAGCACTTGTTCTGCTTGCAGAGCCCGGTATCTCTTACCCAAGGGCACCTGAGAAGGTGGGGTGCTCACAGAAGAGCGCCCAGAGAAACGCAGTGTAACCCTTGCGTGCAGCACAGACCACCAGGAACAGCTGATTCCAAGGGAAGGCAGCACCAGCACAGTCAGGAGTGACATGGAAACAGTGTGAGGAGAAGTTCCCTCTTAGGCACCACTCTACATTTGCTTTGATGTCCTGAAGCACGAGATTAAAATCCAGCACGTCCAGGTTTAAAACAGAAATGTAACTATCATTTTTTCTGGCAGCCACAAGCACTGCACAGGTGTTTTCACTGAAGTGTCCAACACATCCTTGGGTCTCCATCCTCAGACAATGCTGCTAAATTAGACATTTCTTCCTTCTCTGTTGAAAAGTGCCTTTATTATCTAGTTTCTAGGTTATAAAAACTTAATTCTTGGCCTTCAGAGCCAGCTGATTTCCTTTCTACTTAACGATAAAGGCTATCTTATCTGTCTTTATGGAATGCTGAACTTCAACAGCTAACAGCCATCGAGCTGTATGAACTGGTTGCACCCTGGCATTTGTTATCAGAGAAAAGAATTTTCCTTCGGTAACATCCAGATAATTGGTCTCTGTCCAAACTCTACCACTTCTTTCCACTTAGCATTTGAGCTGAAATTTTTGGTAAGGGAGTAAAGCTTTTTATTCTCCCATAGGTCAGGAGTTCTCCACAGGAAATTTATTTTGCCATTAGCAGTTTTGCCACTGGACTGCAAGTCAATCAGCACATTTAACGAAAACACACCCAACCCTCCAGAAATGCTCTAATTTGAATGGACAGATTCCTCTGGAATCAAAAGCTGTTATTTTAAACAGGAAAGAAAGAGGTCAGGCAGTGACAAAAGAAAGCAGGTGCTGGAACAACTTCCTAAGTTAACATTGCCTGGTTTAATGAGACTTGTATTGACAGGTACGTGTCCCTTGTCCCGAAACCCGGGCCGGTGTCCCCTCCCTGTCCCGCACCCCCGGTCCCCCAACCCCTATCCGATATCCCCGGCCTGGTGTCCCCTCCCCGTCCCGCATCCCTGTCCCACACCCGGGCCCGGTGTCCCGCACTCCTGTCCCACACCCGGGCCCGCTCTCCGCTCCTGTCCCACACCCGGGCCCGGTCTCCGCTCCTGTCCCGCTCCCGGGCCCGCTCTCCGCTCCTGTCCCGCACCCGGGCCCGGTCTCCGCTCCTGTCCCACACCGGGCCCGCTCTCCGCTCCTGTCCCGCTCCCGGGCCCGCTCTCCGCTCCTGTCCCGCTCCCGGGCCCGCTCTCCGCTCCTGTCCCGCACCCGGGCCCGCTCTCCGCTCCTGTCCCGCACCCGGGCCCGCTCTCCGCTCCTGTCCCGCTCCCGGGCCCGCTCTCCGCTCCTGTCCCGCTCTCCGCTCCCGCAGCCGCGTCCCCGGTCTCCACGGCAACACGACACGCCCCGCCCCCTCACGCCCGAACAGCCAATCCGAGCCGCGGAACCGCGAGTGGCGGCCGCACTGCCCAATGGGCGCCGAGAGCGGGCCGACGGGGGCGGGCCCGGGGCGCGGTGACGCCATCGCGGCGCGCGCGGGCGCGGAGCCGCCGCCGCTGTGCCGGGGGGAGCCGGGCCCGCGCCGCCGCCGCCGCCGCGCCATGAGCCAGTTCAGCTTCGGGACGGCCGCGCCCGGCGCCGCCTTCAGCCTGGGCGCGCCCCGAGCGGCCGCCACCACGGCCGCCAGCGGCTTCTCCTTCTCCGCGCCCGCCGCCTCCTCGGGCGGCTTCAGCTTCGGCGGCGCGGCGCCGGCGGCGGGCGGCAGCAGCCAGCCCCCCGGGCCCTTCTCCTTCAGCAGGCCGGCCACGGCCGCGCAGCCCTCCGGCTTCAGCTTCGGCTCGGCCGGCGCGGCCCCCGCGGCCCCGGCAGCCGCCGCCTTCCCGCTGGGGTGAGAGCCCGGGGGCCGGGACGGGGCCGGGACGCGGCACGGGGGGACGGAGGCAGGGGGGGTCCTGTCGGTGCCGGGCGAGCGCTCGGCGAGCGATCCTGCAGGCAGCGAGCCTCGGCTCCTGTGCCGGGCACTTCCCAGCGCCCCGCGGTCATCGCCGCCTTGGGAAAGAGCTCAGCGAGCCCTGGGACCTGTCCCGCCTGATGTTTTCATGGGGGAGCTCTCCCGCGTGCTGGGAAGCAGAGGTTCCACGTTTCCGTCTGTAACTGGGGTGGACAAGCCTGCATAAAGAAATGCTAAAGCTTTTCTCATGGGCATAACACGTTTTTTTCTGTCCTGAATCTGGAGTGCTCAGAATGTCTCCAATTGCTAGTGATTTGTCCTTAAGGAAAGGCTGTGAGTTCTGAAGTGGTTCCGCAGAACTGCTGCTGTCAGAGCTTGCCAGATGGGAGCAGTGGGAAGGGAGCTCAAATGGGGACGAGCAGGAAAAAAACAGCCTTGTGCAGAGGGAGCGGAAGGGGTGATTGTGAGCTGAGAGAAGGAGCGGCTTCACTTCTGCTGCCATAAAATGTCCTGTGGTGCCTGGGTGGGTGGAGGTAATGAAGGGAGAGTCAGTAGAAAGAACCCTAACAGGGGATGGCAGGTGACAGCAGCTGGACAGAGTCTGTTGTCAGAACTGGAACACGGCCCTGGCCAAGTGTGCATCTCTTTGAAAGGAGGTTTCTGCTGTGAGCAAGAGGTGAGGGACAAAGGCAGCTGTGTACCTGAGTGCGTGTGTGTCTCAAGCAGATTGGCTTCTTTTCTTTTCTTTCCTAGGGCAAACACACCAAAAGTGAACTTTGGAGCCAGCACTGCCACTCCAGCTGCTGGAATCACAGGGGGCTTTTCTTTTGGTGCCCCAGCTGCAAGCAGCACCCCCTCGAGTCAGGCAGCAGCCCCGTCTGGCTTTACCTTTGGCTCTGCTGGCAGCAGCAGCAGCAGCAGCAGCACGGCTCAGTCTGGGACAACAGCAGGGTTCTCATTCTCCAGTGGCACCACGACTCCGGCGGCAACAGCCGGGTTCAGCATCGGCACCGCGGCTCCGCAGGCAACGTCGGCAGGGCTGACCTTTGGCACGGCCCCTGCGGCTGCTGCCAGCACCAGCACGGCCACCCTGGGAGCTGCCACCCCGTCAGCAGCCCCCTTCAGCCTCGGGGGGCAGCCCACAGGTGGGTGAGCAGCCTGGGGGGCAGCTGCAGCCTGGGAGCCTTTGCCTTGGGGGGTATCTGAGGGTGCAGTGGAGCTCTGCAGCCTCTGGCCTCTGCTGGGGCAGGATGGAGCGAGGGCTGGAGCCAGAGGTGTTTCTGATAGGCCTGTCCAGGCTCTGCAGTGCTGGGGAGCAATTGCTCTTGAAGCCTGTAGGAGAGAAGTCCATCTTTTCCTTTTGCTCCTGGTTCCAGGTCTAACCTTTGGGGCGCTGCCTTCAACAGCAGCCACGAGTACCAGCACGGCAACGCTGACCACAGGTACCAGCCAGGCACCCACCCTGTCCTTTGGAACCAAGCTTGGAGGTAGGAAGCTGTTTTGGGAAACGATTCCTCAAGGCTTTGGGAAATCTGATGTAGTCCTGGCAATATTTGTCTATTGGAAGTAGACAAATATCATACCCTGGGGGGTGGGAAGGGGCCAGAAGCGTTTGTTCCTGTGAGCTTGCCCTGGCAGTGGTGATCTGTGACAGCTCCTAGAGCCACTGGACAGCGTGTCCTGTATTTCTCATTGTGTCTCACATGTTAAATTCTGTTCTGCACTTGTTTGGGGAGCACGGTGGAAGGGAGGCACAATCCTAAAGGGCACAATGCGAAAGAGAGGGAGGGGAGGGAGAATAAGAGGAAAAGGAAGTTTAAATGCTGACATCCCCACGGAGCGGGTGCAGCTGGGCAGTTTGTGTCACCCTCTCAGCAGGGTTGTTGTGCTGTGGGTGGGAGCTCAGTGGGCTCTGCTTGTACAGAAGGAGCTGTTTCTCTCTGCAGTCACATCCACAGCTGCCACAACGGCCTCCACCAGCACCAGCACCACCTCAGTGCTGGGCTCCACGGGCCCCACGCTGTTTGCCTCTGTGGCCACTTCTTCAGCCCCCACCTCGGCCACCAGCACAGGCCTCTCACGTGAGTGTCTCCAGGCAGGTTTATCCCTGGGGGAGTAAATGAGCAGCGTGGCTGCTGCTCCCTGTGGGTGCTGGAGCTGCTGCTGCTGCAGAGGGAGGGGGGAGCAGGCTGGGCACAGCTTTTCCAAGGGGCTCTGCATTTCATGGGTTATGCAACCTGTTCATGGTGTCTTCTCTTCACAGTTGGTGCCACTTCCACTGGTTCCACGGGGACAGCCAGCCTGGGGACCCTTGGGTTTGGATTAAAAGTTCCTGGAACAACAGCTGCCACAACAAGCACTGCCACTGGTAGGAACGAGATGCTGAAAGTCGCTGAAGAGAAGGGAGCCTGACTTGTGAGAGTAGCAGCAGAGCAGTTCAGATTTGTAAAGCCCTGGAGTAACTGAAAACAACAGGGTTTGTCTTTCTCTGGTGCTTTTGCACCTCTTTGTGAAAAGATAGAAGTTCGGACATCCGTTGCAAATGTGCAGGGGAGGAACTGGATGTGCTGGTAGTTATGGGTTCCAACAGTAAAGGTTGAGGGGATTGAGAAGGGTGTGGGCTCAGGATGTTTTCATTCCCTCCCTGACACAGGTGGGATTTGCTGTTGGTCCCTTCAGAGGGATCTATTGCAGCTCCTACAGCCCTGGGCAGTGCACTTGGGACCTGTTCTCAGTTTGTGAGGTACCAGGCGTGTCCTCCTCTGTTGCTTGACTCAAATCTCTTCTTCCAGGGACCACTTCTGCTTCTGCCTTCCATTTGAATCTGAAGCCATTGACTACGACCGGTGCCATTGGAGCTGTGACCTCCACAGCTGCCATAACCACAACCACCACAACAACCAGGTTGGTGTTTTGTTACCATTTCCTGCCTGGGGCAGGAGCAGCTGCAGTGTTGATGCTGGGGTCTGGAGGAGGAGGGGCAGATGAATGATTGTTGTCGTGTTTCTCTTTCCTGGCCTTGTGGCCTGTGCTGCCCCTCGCTCCCTCTCAGTGCCCCCCCAGTGATGACTTATGCCCAGCTGGAGAGTTTGATAAACAAGTGGAGCCTGGAACTGGAAGACCAAGAGAAGCACTTCCTCCATCAGGCCACACAGGTCAACGCCTGGGACCGGATGCTGATAGAGAACGGGGAGAAGGTGAGGTGACCCCCACTGGAACCTCCTTCTGCTTGCTCAGGTCCTTAAAGGCCTCAGTGTCCCAAGCCATCGAGTGGGACTTTGCTTGTGAAAGAAACAGATGTGAGCTCCTCCTGGGTGCTTTCCCTAATCTCTCTGTGTGTCCTGGCCTTTAGGCCTTGGAGCTTGAAACTCTGTTCTGTGACTTTGCTCTGTGCTACCAAGTTCCCTTAGGGGGGATCATTCCAAGCTGCACCTCCTTTATTCCATCTTTGGTCTGTGAATCTTTATGGAACCATCTCTTGTTTCTAGCAGAACTTGCATGCTGCTGCTTTCTCCCTCCCTCCTCTCTTCTTTGGTGAGCTGACTTGGGAGTTTCCAAGGTGTAATGAAATGTCTTCTGTTTGCAGATTACTTCGTTACACAGAGAAGTAGAGAAGGTGAAGGTTGATCAGAAGAGGTAGGAGGCTGTGAGCACTTGAAATGATTTTATTTCTCCTCTGCATTGTCCTGCCGGGTGTGTGACAGCTGTGGAATGTCTGCAACATGAAAGGGAAACAGTTGGCATTTTCTCTCTTCAGACTGGATCAGGAACTGGACTTCATTCTGTCCCAGCAGAAGGAGCTGGAGGACTTGCTGAGCCCTCTGGAGGAGTCTGTGAAGGAGCAGACCGGGACCATCTACCTGCAGCACGCGGATGAGGAACGGGAGAGGACGTGAGCACAAATCTGCTGGGGATGGGGGATGAGCAGTGTCCTGTGGTGACAGCAGTCAGCAGGAGGCAGAGTTGGGATGTGTGACAGTATTGAACAATGAGTGGCTGTTGTCAGATATTTAATCCTGTTTCATGCATGGCTATTTAGATTTTACTCATGAGAAACTAGAACAGTGAGTGGAAGCCCTTGAATCAGCATGAAAAGCTCTTTGGATGTTGGTCTAATCAGCTGTCTGGGAAGAGGTTACTAATTTTGGCATAATCTCTGAAAATTAATGATTCTTCAGTGACAGAAGTGGTGAGAGCAGAGTGAACTATGTGTGGCACCAGCATCCTCGTACGCCTCTAGTGATGCATCCTAGCAGGGTAATTAAGGGCAGTGTTTGTCTGCTTCAAGAGATAAGGAATCTTGAAGAATCCAGGTTCACTGCTTCCTTCAGTTCTGACAAAGCCTTCCATGAAGTCCTCCACTGTCTTGCTTTTCTGTCTCCGTGTGTAGATCAAGGGTTTGGGAGTCACTTCATGTGGGTGATGGAGCCTCTCCGGGTGCTGTTCCTGGGTCTCTGCCAGCCTTGGCTGCAGATGTGGAAGCTCATTCAGATTGCCCACAGTTGGTGTGAGTGTGAGGAGGTCTTCAAAGTTCTCCTCAAGCATTCTGATCTTGGTTCCCGTGTGCTCTGCAGCTACAAACTGGCTGAAAACATCGATGCTCAGCTGAAGCGCATGGCACAAGATCTGAAGGACATCACTGAGCACTTGAATACAACAAGAGGCCCTGCAGACACGAGTGACCCGGTAAATGCAAGCTTCTATTTTTTATTATTTATATTAAATTTGTCTTGATGTTCCTGATGGCTTTACTAAGAAGCTTTTTTTTCAGTAAAAAGTTCCCTTCAGTATTGCTGAGTTTTTTCCACATTCATTTTTGATTTTGCCACTTGAAGCCAAGGATGTTGAATGTTCTGCTGCTTCCTTGGTCTAAGTTAAAATAAGCCAAAGCCACAGACATATAATCTAAACTATGCAGTTTTCTTGCTGGTAAGGAGAAGCAAAGCAGCAGGGCTCCTGCACAGGCTTTTCTGGGAAAGCTGCTGCTGGCTTAGGGGAGCTGTGCAAGGAGAAACTTGCCTTTGACTCCTCTTAGTGTTTATGCAGTGTCACAACTTGCACCTTCTCTCTCTGCTCAGCTCCAGCAGATCTGTAAGATTTTGAATGCACACATGGATTCCCTGCAGTGGATTGACCAGAACTCAGGTGAGATTTCTCCTGCAGCCTTTTGGCAATGTGAATGGAAAGCAGGAACATGCATGTGAGTGTTTGTTGTTCATCCCTGAAGATGCCTGAGGAATCTTCCTCCTCACCTTCAGTGGCCCTGTCCCTTCTGTGCTGAATTCTCCTGGTGTGCCTGACTAGAGGCCTCTGCTGAGAAGTAATTCCTGGCAACTGCTGCTGTTTTACCAAAAAAAGCCCTGCTTGAATGTTTTTCTTTCTCCTTCTGCAGGGTTTTTCTCTGGGGTGACTGTGACATTAATCCCTTGTTTCTCCCACAGCTGTGCTGCAGAGAAAGGTGGAAGAGGTGACAAAGGTTTGTGAGAGTCGCCGCAAGGAGCAGGAGCGCAGCTTTAGGATCACGTTTGATTGAAACACTCCCATGTTCAAAGGATGAACATAAAACCTCCACAGAAAACAGAGGTGTTTGAGGTCTGAAATGAGCTGACATTGTTTTTGTTCTTGCAATAAAATGTGTTGTTTGTTCCAAAGTCTTTGTTGTGTTGGGCAGGAGAAACTGCATGAAGTTTGTGGGGGAAGTGTGGGCTCTGTGCTTTAGGTGTGCCTGCAGACTGGTGAGACACAAATGCTGCCTTGGAGGGCTCGGGGCAGTCTCTTGTCTCCAGGGGAGCCAGCAGAGCTGGGAGGCTCCCAGGACTGAAACGTGGCCTCAGGCCTGCAGCAGCAGGATGCAGCACCCTCAGCTCTAGAGGACTTGTGGACTATAAACATCAATAAGCACGCACTAAGGAAATACCACAATAAGTGCATTTATTCACCTGGCCTCTTCCCTCCCTCCTTGCCACAGCAGGGTGCAGGCACTGCCCCTCTCTGAAGCAAGAGCCCAGTCCCCAGCTCTCCCTTCCCCACTCCGAGATGTTGGACCTTCATGTCCTTCACTGTCCCATGTTCAACCACGGCGTTCCCCCAGCTCACTGAAATCCACAAGGCTGCTGGTTCTTTCTCCATCCCTCACGTAGCAGGAGGGTTCTCTGCAGCAGAGGAGCTGGGGATGGCAGAGTCAGCCTCTGGCAAATGCTTCCTGCTTTTCCCAAAGGCGATCACCAGGGGCTTCCCCTGCAGCTTGTACCCGTTCAGCAGCTGCAGCGCGCTCTGGGCCGACTCGGTGTCTGCAACAAGAGGGCACAGTGGGCACAGGGCACCCAGCAGGTGCTGGCACAGGGACACAGGGTGTTCCTAGGGCTGTTCCCATCTGATGGCCCCACAGCCTGCTCTACAAGTAGTGCAGTGTGGGGACCCTCCAGCCACGGTGATAATGCTGAGTAAACACTGCCCGTGACAGACCGCATCGCTTCTGCCCTGATAAATCCTCTTCCAAGCCAGGGGAAGGACTGTGGTACAACAGAAAAGAATGGAGTGAATTCCCCTGCTTTTCCTTGGAGAGCAGGCTTGGCAGCAGCCCCAGTGCCCTGCGGGAGGATGTGACACCTTTGGGAATCAGGGAAGAACCGAGAGGCAGGAGGCAGCGACTCACCAGGGAAGGTGATGAAGGCCTGATCCCTCATCCGGCCGCTCAGCAGGCGGAACTGGATCAGTGGGCTGTCCTCCTTCTGGAACCGAGCAAACAAGGACACCAGGTCCTTCATCGTCACTCGGGGGCCCAGGTTCTTCAAATACAGCACCTGTAACAGAGACACCGAGGGTCAGTCAGCCTTTGCCAGGCAAAGACACCTTTCAGCCTGGTCCCAAGTCTGTACAGCTCCAGGGTGTGAATTAGCTCAAGCCTCACACCCAAGTGCAAATGATGGCATTTGGAGGACAGGTGGCTGCACAGAGAAAGGCAGCTCTGAACTCAAAGCATCACCCTGTTTGCCTGCACCAAGCGCTGACAGTGTCAGTTATTTATAAGACACAACAATCTCCAGCTCCCAGATAGGCACAGTTTGGGTAAGGTGACAGCAGGCCCCAGCCAGGCCCAGCCAGACAGAGCACACCTTGACAGGTGACCTTGCTGGAGCCAGGGAGGGCTGGGCTCACAAGCACAGCTCTTTACCAGGCTGGTGACATCCTACCAGAGCCCAGAGTGGAGGCTGCCCTCCCCCTCGGCCTGGAGGATCAGCCAAGCAACTTCAAAGCAACAGCAAAGAGGAGCCTTTGCTACTGACACAGCTTGAGGGCATCCTGGTGAGCAAGGATAAATCCTGGTCCACCTCAGCTTACCTTGCTGGGCTCCCCTGGATGGTAGGATGAGAACCTGGGTATTTTCCGGAGTTCTTCCTCTGACAGGCGGTTCTTGAGGATCTCCTCTTCTGGGACAAACTCTACTGGCTCTTTGATAACCACAGGCCTTGGAGGGGACTGCTGGGGCTTTGTTGCAGAAACACTGGGACTTGCTGCCTGTTCTGCTTGCTCCTCCTGCTCTGGAAGTGATGACTCCTCAGTCACAGCCCCTTGTGGGGCCAGGGAAGGGGACAAACAGGGGTCACTTGTAGCAGACTGGACTTTTTCAGGGCCCTTCTTCCTCAGCAGTTCTTGGTAAACACTTTCCAGATGAACCATGGGGTCCTTTTCATCAGTTCCCCTCTTCTGAGTGTCATCTAATTCATAACAGAGGAACGTGGTAACTATCACCAGTAACCTGGAAAACACACGGACTGCAAGAACAGACACAGGAGAAGCCCTGTTTCACCCCAGCCTCCATGCCCAGGCCCTGCACGTTGTTTAGAACATGAGCAGCCCCAGCAAGTGCTGGTCCCTCAGCTCAGGATAAACCTGTAGAAAGCAGCAGCTCCACCAGTGCTGCATCAGAGCTTTTTGCTCCAGAGATGCCCTCACTTGCTCATCTGCAGCCATAGTTCAGCACCCCTTCCTCCTCCTGCACGCACGGCCAGGATGGGCCATGCTGCCTTCCTGTACCTCTACATGGAATATAAACTTTTTGCTTCCAAGGACATCAGATTAAGCTTCTGGGTTTAAAGAAGGTCCATGACATGGACAGATCAATGATCTTTTTAAATTCTATTTAATGGAAATGAGGCCAAATGAGAGACCAGCATCTCCCAGCCTACAACTGAATCCAACTCCACTTCAGGGAGGAGGCTTTAACAAGTACCTGGTCTGTGCCTTTGCTTCCTTCACCCCCTGCAGTTACCTCAGAGAAGGAACAATCTCCAGTCCCACACAGGCACTTTGTGTAACTCAGACCTCGAGGCTCTACCAAAGCACAACCCCGGCTCCTCTCCCACACCCTGAGCTGCTCTGCACTACATGCAACACATCGAGGAGATCCACACTTTCCAGAAATGGGACTTGAAAAGCCTCTATATTAAACCCTTCAGAGAACCAACTCTCTGCTCCTGTAAGAGAAGAAAATATCTCCTCCCACACGGCACCAAAGCAGAACCACATCTTCAGGGACAGAAGGCCAGACAGAAAAGTGCTGGGCTCCCACACAGCCTGGCTCTCTGTGCTGGAGCCAAGGCAGGAAGAGCCCTGAGCCCACAGACCTTCGTGGTAGAGGGCCCGGAGGAAGGAATGTCGGTCTGTTCCCTGGAAAAGGGCGTTCTCAATCTCCATCTCCCGCCGGCTCAGCTGCTTGCTGCCTGCAAACCTCTGCGGCAACGCCAGGATGCGCTGGCGCTCCTCCAGCTTCTCCTGGATGGCATGGAGCCGGTCCTGCGTGGCCTCCGGGGCCGCCCCCAGCCCGGAGCCCTGGAAAACAAACACGGTTTGGTTGAGGGATGGCACGGTTTTGCTCAGGGATGGCACAGTTTGCCTCAGGGATAGCACGGTTTGGCTCAGGAATGGCACAGTTTGCCTGAGGGATAGCACGGTTTGGCTCAGGAATGGCACAGTTTGCCTGAGGGATGGCACAGGTTGCCTCAGGGATAGCACGGCTTGGCTCAGGAATGGCACAGCTTGGCTCAGGAATGGCACAGTTTGTGGGGTTGGCTCAGGAATGGCACAGTTTGGCTCAGGGATAGCACTGTTTGGCTCAGGAATGTGTTGGTGGTGGCACAGTTTGGGTAAGGGATAGCACAGTTTGGCTCAGGAATGACACGGCTTGGCACAGTTTGGCTCAGGAATGGCACAGTTTGGCTCAGGGATAGCACGGTTTGCCTCAGGAATGGCACAGTTTGCCTCAGGGATAGCACTGCTTGGCTCAGGAATGGCACAGTTTGGCTAAGGGATAGCACGGTTTGGCTCAGGAATGACACGGCTTGGCACAGGAATGGCACAGTTTGCCTCAGGGATAGCACGGTTTGGCTCAGGAATGACACAGTTTGGCTGAGGGATGGCACAGTTTGGCACAGGAGTGGCACATTTTGGCTCAGGAATGGCACAGTTTGGCACAGGAGTGGCACAGTTTGGCTCAGGAATGGCACAGTTTGGCTCAGGGATAGCACGGCTTGGCTCAGGAATGGCACAGTTTGGCTCAGGGATAGCACGGCTTGGCTCAGGGATAGCACGGCTTGGCTCAGGAACGACATGGGCCTCCTGCTCAGAGCAAGTCAAATGTCACAGCCCCATCCTGGAGCAGGTAAAATTAGGAACCACCCCCCAGGGCACCAAGGGTAGGACAAATGCAACCACGCAGCAAGCTCAGTTCTGGAGGGACGTGGAGAAACAGCTCCTTTCTCATCACCTGCCTGTGCTGCTTCCCTCTCCCTGGGCTGTCTCCCTCTGTCCCTGCTGCCATTTTCCACAGCCACCTTCAGGGACTGCACAACCCCCCTTTGGCAATTCTCTCCCCACACCTACAGCACCCCCGAGCTCAAGTTCCCAGCACGCTCTTACTCTGAGACCCCGAGGTTTTTGCTGAGGATTAAACCCCGACCAGCATCGCTGAGCCACAGAGGAACTGCAGCACAGCCCTCACAGCTCAGCTGCGAGGAGGGAGCATCCCTGGATAGACAAACCTCACTGCATGGGCCACCCCACGCTGCCAAAGCACAGAGACACCCCAGCTGCTGAAAGTCCACCTCGATCAGAACACAGGGAACACGCTTTTATGGGGCTGTGGGTGGATTTTCTGCTCTGAAATTCAGTTTGAGAATTACTGTGGCAGATCCTTCTGCCTCAGGCAAGAAATCAGGCTTTCTCCCTGCACTGAGCACAGCCTCACAAAGACTTTCCCGTGGTACCTCTGCCCCACATCTGCACAGCTTCTTCCATTCACCATTTCGCAGCTTCCCTGAGGCACAAAAGGTTGTTTACAGGGAAAAGCAATTCCCGGAAATCATTTGTTGCACTTTGTTTTCAAAAAAGCTGCCACTTAGCAGCTGAAAATAACAGAAATCTGCACTCAGTACTTTGCCAAGAGCTCCCCAGGCAATCTGAAGTCCTCTCTGTCTCAGCTGACATTAACTCATCACTTGTGGTGGAATCTTTCACTCAGGGCCTTCATGTACAGAGCTGCACATCACTACCTGACCTGGCCTTTCTCTCTAAATATTCTTCTCTCACAATCTGCAGAAGACATACCCTGATGTCACCATTTTTTTCTGTCACAGCAGTGTTTTCCATACTAATCTTTATTACTGAACATTCCAGAATTCTTTTCATACTAAATATAACAGCTGGTACTGTTGACATTAATTTTTATTCTTAAATTAACACCACCCCTCTCTACACCAAGCTTTAATCAGGCCACACCAGGGCTGGATTTGCATTTAAACACCAAAGCAAGTGATGACTTCAGCTGAAAAGAGGCAAACCCCTGATTACCACAGACAACTCTCTCCTGCACACAGCTATTGCTCAGGAAGAGGAGACAAAGGGAAGCCAAGGATCAGCCCAAGTCTTGTTCTGCATTTTCTAGTTTGGCAAATTAAAAGCAGGACATTCCAGTGCACCTCACACAGGACAGCCACAAAAGCCTCTTGTCTCTGGAATGTGAAAGAAAAGGGTGAAGGTGGGGGAAGAGGCAAAACCTGCTGGAACAGCACCCAGGGAGGAGCCAAGGCACTGCCACCACACACTGGGTCTGACAGCTCTGCACTGATTTCATGTGGCTGTCCCAGGGCCCCTGAAGCACCTGCAAACCCCTAAGGAGAACACACAAAACCCTCCCTGCAATCAGCCATCCCAAACTGGGAACGGGATCTGGGGATGTATCAGGATACTCAAAGGAGGACGCTGAGGTGCTTTGAAATATTTCCTCCTTCTTCCCTTTTGGCATTTAAATCCTTCACACACAGGTGTGAATAACTGAAATTATTTGTTTGAGATCAAGGCAGAGGCAGGAATATCCTCATGTCCTGCTGTGCTCCAAAGGACCCACTCCTGTCCCCACCAGATCTTTTAACGCTGACCATCCCACCAAAGAAAACAGGCCAGAAGAAATGCAGGATCGTGCTGGCCTAAAGGCAAGGGATAACACGAGTGGCCATTCTTTACCACAGAGCTTACAAAGGACTGGAATTTTCTACCAGAGTGCCACAGGATTGGAGGAACCTGGCCACACTCAGATGAGAGCAGAGCATGCCCACCTTGCTGGCTGAAGCCTGGTTCTTCCAGAGCAGAATCTCCGAGTCGGAGAGCCCCAGTTCCCGGAGAGAGGAGGTTTCTTTGTCGCTCTCCTGCAGGGCCTGGAACTGCGACAGGGTCAAAGCCCCCGCAGCCTCTTCCCCAAAAGGTTTGTAAAAAGCTGCAGGGGCAAAGCATCTCCGCTTGGACTTGCACCTGTGAGGCAAAGCAACACAACAGCACAAAGAGCTCAGCACTGAGGAGCTGGGGGACAGGAAAGGGCTGGTCACTCTCAAACCACGCCTGGGCAAGATCAGGACTTACTGCTCGATGGAGACAGTGGTGTCGAGCTGGTGGTGAAGGAGGCTCTTCAGCTGCCTCTCTCCTTCTGTCTCCAAGTCTTCCAGGAGAAGCTCATCGCTGGACAGGCTGCTGTTCACCCTGCGGCACGCAGGCACAGCACAGGCATGGTCAGCAAGGCAACGGGGGAAACCCTGCTCAAAGCACAGCCTTGCTACAGCTCCTCCACCTCTTTAGCTGTTTTAATAGGATTTAAAGAACAAGGAACCAAAACTACTCGACCAAAGCTCCCTTTCACTAGAAAAGTCAACAGATTTGGGACCACTTTGAGAACGTTCCAGTACCCCAAGGAGTCTTCGGGTGTTGTTGTATTGGTGAGGGGTTTGTTCGTTCATTTTAAAATCACATGCAGTCATTTTTATTGACCGAAATCGTTTTGCACCAGCATCTAGACAGACACTGCCAGTTCCAAATGAGTCAGGGGAGAAAGAAAGGAAATCGTGACGCTGAAGAGAAACTGTGAATTTCAGCAGCGCCTTTCCCTTTCCGGGGTCACCTGCTCAGGAGCAGAGAGACCCCAAATCCACCCACCCCACACCCAGACAGGGCAGCGGGGACCGCTCCCGCACCGCCCCCTCACGGCCCGGGCCCGGCCCGGGCCGCCCCAAAAACGGGGCCTGCGGGAGGCACCGGGGGCGGCACCGGGCCCGGGCCGTGACCGGCGGAGGGGCCGAGCCTGTGAGGGCAGGTTGGGCACCCCGGGGACCCGCGGATGCCCCGCTCACCGGCGCATGGCCCCGCCGCTCCTCCGCTCCGGACTCCAAGCCCCGGCAGCGCCCGCGGTGCGCGGGGAGCGCTGGGAGCCGCCGCCCGGAAGGAGCGGCCGGGGCGGGCAGTGAGTCCCGGGGCCGGCGGTGAGAGCCCGGGACAAGTGGTCAGTCCTGGGGCCGGCGGCGAGTCCCGGGGCTAGCGGCGAGTCCCGGAGCTAGCGGCCAGTCCCGGGGCTAGCGGCCAGTCCCGGAGCTAGCGGCGAGTCCCGGGGCTAGTGGCCAGTCCCGGGGCTAGCGGCCAGTCCCGGGGCTAGCGGCCAGTCCCGGGGCAAGCAGTCCCGGGGCTAGCGGCCAGTCCCGGGGCTAGTGGCCAGTCCCGGGGGGGGTGGGGTGGGGTGGGGTGTGGCCAGTCCCGGAGCTAGCGGCCAGTCCCGGGGCACGTGGCCAGTCCCGGAGCTAGCGGCCAGTCCCGGGGCACGTGGCCAGTCCCGGAGCTAGCGGCCAGTCCCGGGGCAGCCCCTGGCCTGCTGCCCCCAGCCGAGCACTGTCGTGGACTGAGCCCCAGGCAGCCACCGACGCCTCTCGCTCACTCCCCGCTGCAGCTGGACACAGGAGAGAAAATTTAATGCAGGGCTCATGGGTTGAGATAAGGACCGGGAGAGATCTCCCATCAAATGCCGTCACAGGCACAACAGGCTGGACTTAGAGATAGAAATTAAGTTTATTGCTAACTAAAAAAGAGGAGGTAATGGGAAGTTAAGTAAACCCTTAAAAACACCTTCCCCCTCAGCCCTCCCTCCTTCCCAGCTCCACCTCCCACTCCGGTGGCGCGGGGAGGCGAGAATGGGGGCTTTTGGTCAGGGGGGAAATGATGCCTTAGGTTTTAACTTTTATATTTTTCAAATTCTGTACTGCTTAGAGTGTAACTCTGAAGTTCCTTGTAGCCTGTAATTTCTGCTCTCTCGTGCTGAGCAGACACAACAAAGCCTCTGCAGGCTTTGCCTTCAAGGACAGCCAGGCTGTTCTAGGCCCAAAACGTGTAAACCAAAGACTCAAAGGGGGGATGGGGCAAGCTGAGGGGAATTACATCATTGAACTGGGGCTTTAATTAGAGAATTAACCGTGGTATGCAAATGAACCAAACCTATAAAAGTGTGAAGAACTCGTGACCTGGGGTCCATCTTGGGGTCCATTTTTGGCAGCAGCCTCTGGCTCCCCCAGGGTGTACCTTGAAGGCCCTTCAAATAAATACCTGTCTTTATTCCCTTACTCTTGTCTAGTCTCTGTTTCTAGGTGGATGGAGAAGGCATCAAGTTCATCCCCCATGGCTTCTCCCGCTGCTCAGGGACAGGAGCTGTTCCCCTGCTGCAGCATGGGGTCCCTCCCACAGGAGACAGTTCTCTGTGAACTTCTCTGCTGTGAGTCCATCCCGCAGGCAGCAGCCGCCCTCACACTGCTGGAGCGTGGGTCACTCTGCCACGGAGTGCAAGGACACACTGTCCTCCAAGGACAGGCTGCTCCAGCAGCCTGGGGGGAGCAGGGCCCCTCTACCTCGGGCTCACAGCCTCCTCTCAGGCATCCGCCTGCTCTGGCATGGAGCTTTGCATCCCCATGGTCCTCCAGCAGCATAGCTGCTGCACCATGGTCCTCTCCCTGAGCTGCAGAGGAATCTCAGCCCCGGCCCCTGGAACATCTCTTCCCCCTCCATCCTTCTCCACTCTGAGCTTGGTGGCTGCAGGTTGTTCCTCTCACATGTTCTCACCCCACTCTTCTCTGGCAGCAATTAAAAGTGAGCCACAAAGTTGTTTTTCTTTCTTTTTAAATCTGTTTCACAGAGGCATTACCATCATTTCTAACTGGCCCAGCCCTGGCCAGCAACTTGCCCAGCTTTTGGAGCCACCAGGGATTGGCTCTGCCAGAGATGGTGGAAGCTTCTGGCAGCTTCTCAAAGAAGCCACCTGTGCAGGCCCTTCCCACTGCCAAAACCAGGCCATGCAAAACCATGCAGAGCCCTCCAAGGCAGCATTTGTGTCATGTCACCAGTCTGCAGGCACAGCTAAAGCACAAAGAGCACACACTTCCTGCACAAACTTCCTGCAGTTTCTGTTGGGAGCAGGTGAAATCCAGTCCCACTACCAACAAAGACTGGCTTTGAACGAACAGCACATTTTATTGTAAGAAAAGAAAAAAAGCCAGGTCATCATTTCAGTCCTCAGCTCCCAAACACCTCTGTTTTCTGTGGAGGTTTTTATGTTCATCCTTTGAACATGGGAATGTTTCAATCAAATGTGATCCTAAAGCTGCGCTCCTGCTCCTTGCGGCGACTCTCCCAAACTTTTGTCACCTCTTCCACCTTTCTCTGCAGCATAGCTGTGGGAGAAACAAGGGATTAATGTCACAGTCACCCCAGAGAAAAACCCTGCAGTTTTGCCTGTAGAAAGAAAAGCATTTTCTTGTTGACAGTCACTCAGAGTTGACAGTGGACAAAGCAGTAGGAAAACCAAACCCAAAGCATTGCCAGTAAGACAACTTCCTCATTAGTGAATGACAGAGGAAAAAACGGGTCTCCTTTCTAGGAAAATGTAAAGGAAACAGATGGCTATTTTTTCACATATTCTGTAAAGCCAGAATTCAGGTAGCACAGAAGCTGTACCAGATTTCCTGAAAAAGGCGTGTTTGGAATGTGCATCTTAGCATAAATGTTGTGAAAGGAAACACATAATTAGACCCTGACCTAAGCCAGTAAGTCTGTGTGAACATGGAGAACAGCAGGCCTGCTTTCACACCAGGTGTGAGCTTTTCACAGCACTCTGCCCAGGCAGTGCACACTGGAGCTACTGAGAGGAGAGCTGCTTTATTCTGCCATGCCCCCGTGCGGCTGCCACCAGATAAAATCCAAACGGCACAGAACTCCAGAATCCCTCGCCAGGAGGCACTCCCTAGGAGAAAAGTTCCTTTCTTTCTGTTTGGTTTTAGAATGGCCTGAGTTAAACATGAATCCCAAACCAGGAACAGCCACTCCACTGTCAAGTGTTCACTCCTGAGTGCATCTCCTGCTCTGCACTGGATCTCAAGCAATTGAGGCTGTGAAATTCCCACATTATTCCTCCAGAGTTACCCCACCTGCAGATAAGTGCAGGCTGCTCCATCTTACCTGGATCTGGTTTCCTGTTTTCAGAGTGGGAAGGACGGTAACATTCAACACACACACTTCCCCTCATCGATTTTCCTGCTCCACAAACCCCACACTCTTTTACAAGTTGAACTATTTAACATTACTTTGATAGAATGAAGAATAAGGTTTTCAAGTTCTCTGCTTTGCACTGATGCATTACAAGCAGGGCTTTTTTGGAAAAACAGCAGCAGTTGCCAGGAATTACTTCTCAGCAGAGGCCTCTAGTCAGGCACACCAGGAGAATTCAGCACAGAAGGGACAGGGCCATTGAAGGTGAGGAGGAAGATTCCTCAGGCATCTTCAGGGATGAACAACAAACACTCACATGCATGTTCCTGCTTTCCATTCACATTGCCAAAAGGCTGCAGGAGAAATCTCACCTGAGTTCTGGTCAATCCACTGCAGGGAATCCATGTGTGCATTCAAAATCTTACAGATCTGCTGGAGCTGAGCAGAGAGAGAAGGTGCAAGTTGTGACACTGCATAAACACTAAGAGGAGTCAAAGGCAAGCTTCTTCTTGCACAGCTCCCCTAAGCCAGCAGCAGCTTTCCCAGAAAAGCCTGTGCAGGAGCCCTGCTGCTTTGCTTCTCCTTACCAGCAAGAAAACTGCATAGTTTAGATTATATGTCTGTGGCTTTGGCTTATTTTAACTTAGACCAAGGAAGCAGCAGAACATTCAACATCCTTGGCTTCAAGTGGCAAAATTAAAAATAAATGTGGAAAAAAACTCAGCAATACTGAAGGGAACTTTTTACTGAAAAAAAGCTTCTCAGTAAAGCCACAAGAAGCATCAAAATCAATTTAGTAGATATGAGACAGAGCTGGTTATTCAGATCTTGTTTTATGAGGACATAAAAACAGTATAAACAAAAAGTATGAGTCCCCCATGGGAACAAATGAAGAGTTAGAACTATGTCAATATCCTTTGCCTCTTCAGCAATATAAAATAAAAGCTTGCATTTACCGGGTCACTCGTGTCTGCTGGGCCTCCTGATGTGTTCAAGTGATCAATTATGACCTTCAGATCTTGTGCCATGCGCTTCAGCTGAGCATCGATGTTTTCAGCCAGTTTGTAGCTGCAGAGCACACGGGAACCAAGATCAGAATGCTTGAGGAGAACTTTGAAGACCTCACACTCACACCAACTATGGGCAATCTGAATGAGCTCCCACATCTGCAGCCAAGGCTGGCAGAGACCCAGGAACAGCACCCAGAGAGGCTCCATCACCCACATGAAGCAACTCCCAGACCCTGTCTCTTAACAGATACATGGAGACAGACAAGCAAGAAAGTGAAGGACTATGAGTAAAATCTAAATAGCCATGCATGAAACAGGATTAAATATCTGACAACAGCCACTCATTGTTCAATACTGTCACACATCCCAACTCTGCCTCCTGCTGACTGCTGTCACCACAGGACACTGCTCATCCCCCATCCCCAGCAGATTTGTGCTCACGTCCTCTCCCGTTCCTCATCCGCGTGCTGCAGGTAGATGGTCCCGGTCTGCTCCTTCACAGACTCCTCCAGAGGGCTCAGCAAGTCCTCCAGCTCCTTCTGCTGGGACAGAATGAAGTCCAGTTCCTGATCCAGTCTGAAGAGAGAAAATGCCAACTGTTTCCCTTTCATGTTGCAGACATTCCACAGCTGTCACACACCCGGCAGGACAATGCAGAGGAGAAATAAAATCATTTCAAGTGCTCACAGCCTCCTACCTCTTCTGATCAACCTTCACCTTCTCTACTTCTCTGTGCAATGAAGTAATCTGCAAACAGAAGACATTTCATTACACCTTGGAAACTCCCAAGTCAGCTCACCAAAGAAGAGAGGAGGAGGGAGAAAGCAGCAGCATGCAAGTTCTGCTAGAAACAAGAGATGGTTCCATAAAGATTCACAGACCAAAGAAGGAATAAGGGAGGTGCAGGTTGGAATGATCCCCCCTAAGGGAACTTGGTAGCACAGAGCAAAGTCACAGAACAGACTTTCAAGCTCCAAGGCCTAAAGGCCAGAACACACAGAGAGATTGTGAGAAGCACCCAGGAGGAGCTCACATCTGTTTCTTTCACAAGCAAAGTCCCACTCGATGGCTTGGGACACTGAGGCCTTTAAGGACCTGAGCAAGCAGAAGGAGGTTCCAGTGGGGGTCACCTCACCTTCTCCCCGTTCTCTATCAGCATCCGGTCCCAGGCGTTGACCTGTGTGGCCTGATGGAGGAAGTGCTTCTCTTGGTCTTCCAGTTCCAGGCTCCACTTGTTTATCAAACTCTCCAGCTGGGCATAAGTCATCACTGGGGGGGCACTGAGAGGGAGCGAGGGGCAGCACAGGCCACAAGGCCAGGAAAGAGAAACACGACAACAATCATTCATCTGCCCCTCCTCCTCCAGGTCCCAGCATCAACACTGCAGCTGCTCCTGCCCCAGGCAGGAAATGGTAACAAAACACCAACCTGGTTGTTGTGGTGGTTGTGGTTATGGCAGCTGTGGAGGTCACAGCTCCAATGGCACCGGTCGTAGTCAATGGTTTCAGATTCAAATGGAAGGCAGAAGCAGAAGTAGTCCCTGGAAGAAGAGATTCGAGTCAAGCAACAGAGGAGGACACGCCTGGTACCTCACAAACTGAGAACAGGTCCTGAGAGCACTGCCCAGGGCTGTAGGAGCTGCAATAGATCCCTCTGAAGGGACCAACAGCAAATCCCACCTGTGTCAGGGAGGGAATGAAAACATCCTGAGCCCACACCCTTCTCAATCCCCTCAACTTTTACTGTTGGAACCCATAACTACCAGCACACCCAGTTCCTCCCCTGCACATTTGCAACGGATGTCAGAACTTCTGTTTTCACAAAGAGGTGCAAAAGCACCAGAGAAAGACAAACCCTGTTGTTTTCAGTTACTCCAGGGCTTTACAAATCTGAACTGCTCTGCTGCTACTCTCACAAGTCAGGCTCCCTTCTCTTCAGCGACTTTCAGCATCTCGTTCCTACCAGTGGCAGTGCTTGTTGTGGCAGCTGTTGTTCCAGGAACTTTTAATCCAAACCCAAGGGTCCCCAGGCTGGCTGTCCCCGTGGAACCAGTGGAAGTGGCACCAACTGTGAAGAGAAGACACCATGAACAGGTTGCATAACCCATGAAATGCAGAGCCCCTTGGAAAAGCTGTGCCCAGCCTGCTCCCCCCTCCCTCTGCAGCAGCAGCAGCTCCAGCACCCACAGGGAGCAGCAGCCACGCTGCTCATTTACTCCCCCAGGGATAAACCTGCCTGGAGACACTCACGTGAGAGGCCTGTGCTGGTGGCCGAGGTGGGGGCTGAAGAAGTGGCCACAGAGGCAAACAGCGTGGGGCCCGTGGAGCCCAGCACTGAGGTGGTGCTGGTGCTGGTGGAGGCCGTTGTGGCAGCTGTGGATGTGACTGCAGAGAGAAACAGCTCCTTCTGTACAAGCAGAGCCCACTGAGCTCCCACCCACAGCACAACAACCCTGCTGAGAGGGTGACACAAACTGCCCAGCTGCACCCGCTCCGTGGGGATGTCAGCATTTAAACTTCCTTTTCCTCTTATTCTCCCTCCCCTCCCTCTCTTTCGCATTGTGCCCTTTAGGATTGTGCCTCCCTTCCACCGTGCTCCCCAAACAAGTGCAGAACAGAATTTAACATGTGGGACACAATGAGAAATACAGGACACGCTGTCCAGTGGCTCTAGGAGCTGTCACAGATCACCACTGCCAGGGCAAGCTCACAGGAACAAAGGCTTCTGGCCCCTTCCCACCCCCCAGGGTATGATATTTGTCTACTTCCAATAGACAAATATTGCCAGGACTGCATCAGATTTCCCAAAGCCTTGAGGAATTGTTTCCCAAAACAGCTTCCTACCTCCAAGCTTGGTTCCAAAGGACAGGGTGGGTGCCTGGCTGGTACCTGTGGTCAGTGTTGCCGTGCTGGTACTCGTGGCTGCTGTTGAAGGCAGCGCCCCAAAGGTTAGACCTGGAACCAGGAGCAAAAGGAAAAGATGGACTTCTCTCCTACAGGCTTCAAGAGCAATTGCTCCCCAGCACTGCACAGCCTGGACAGGCCTATCAGAAACACCTCTGGCTCCAGCCCTCGCTCCATCGTGCCCCAGCAGAGGCCAGAGGCTGCAGAGCTCCACTGCACCCTCAGATACCCCCCAAGGCAAAGGCTCCCAGGCTGCAGCTGCCCCCCAGGCTGCTCACCCACCTGTGGGCTGCCCCCCGAGGCTGAAGGGGGCTGCTGACGGGGTGGCAGCTCCCAGGGTGGCCGTGCTGGTGCTGGCAGCAGCCGCAGGGGCCGTGCCAAAGGTCAGCCCTGCCGACGTTGCCTGCGGAGCCGCGGTGCCGATGCTGAACCCGGCTGTTGCCGCCGGAGTCGTGGTGCCACTGGAGAAGGAGAACCCTGCTGTTGTCCCAGACTGAGCCGTGCTGCTGCTGCTGCTGCTGCTGCTGCCAGCAGAGCCAAAGGTAAAGCCAGACGGGGCTGCTGCCTGACTCGAGGGGGTGCTGCTTGCAGCTGGGGCACCAAAAGAAAAGCCCCCTGTGATTCCAGCAGCTGGAGTGGCAGTGCTGGCTCCAAAGTTCACTTTTGGTGTGTTTGCCCTAGGAAAGAAAAGAAAAGAAGCCAATCTGCTTGAGACACACACGCACTCAGGTACACAGCTGCCTTTGTCCCTCACCTCTTGCTCACAGCAGAAACCTCCTTTCAAAGAGATGCACACTTGGCCAGGGCCGTGTTCCAGTTCTGACAACAGACTCTGTCCAGCTGCTGTCACCTGCCATCCCCTGTTAGGGTTCTTTCTACTGACTCTCCCTTCATTACCTCCACCCACCCAGGCACCACAGGACATTTTATGGCAGCAGAAGTGAAGCCGCTCCTTCTCTCAGCTCACAATCACCCTTTCCGCTCCCTCTGCACAAGGCTGTTTTTTTCCTGCTCGTCCCCATTTGAGCTCCCTTCCCACTGCTCCCATCTGGCAAGCTCTGACAGCAGCAGTTCTGCGGAACCACTTCAGAACTCACAGCCTTTCCTTAAGGACAAATCACTAGCAATTGGAGACATTCTGAGCACTCCAGATTCAGGACAGAAAAAAACGTGTTATGCCCATGAGAAAAGCTTTAGCATTTCTTTATGCAGGCTTGTCCACCCCAGTTACAGACGGAAACGTGGAACCTCTGCTTCCCAGCACGCGGGAGAGCTCCCCCATGAAAACATCAGGCGGGACAGGTCCCAGGGCTCGCTGAGCTCTTTCCCAAGGCGGCGATGACCGCGGGGCGCTGGGAAGTGCCCGGCACAGGAGCCGAGGCTCGCTGCCTGCAGGATCGCTCGCCGAGCGCTCGCCCGGCACCGACAGGACCCCCCCTGCCTCCGTCCCCCCGTGCCGCGTCCCGGCCCCGTCCCGGCCCCCGGGCTCTCACCCCAGCGGGAAGGCGGCGGCTGCCGGGGCCGCGGGGGCCGCGCCGGCCGAGCCGAAGCTGAAGCCGGAGGGCTGCGCGGCCGTGGCCGGCCTGCTGAAGGAGAAGGGCCCGGGGGGCTGGCTGCTGCCGCCCGCCGCCGGCGCCGCGCCGCCGAAGCTGAAGCCGCCCGAGGAGGCGGCGGGCGCGGAGAAGGAGAAGCCGCTGGCGGCCGTGGTGGCGGCCGCTCGGGGCGCGCCCAGGCTGAAGGCGGCGCCGGGCGCGGCCGTCCCGAAGCTGAACTGGCTCATGGCGCGGCGGCGGCGGCGGCGCGGGCCCGGCTCCCCCCGGCACAGCGGCGGCGGCTCCGCGCCCGCGCGCGCCGCGATGGCGTCACCGCGCCCCGGGCCCGCCCCCGTCGGCCCGCTCTCAGCGCCCATTGGGCAGTGCGGCCGCCACTCGCGAATCCGCGGCTCGGATTGGCTGTTAGGGCGTGAGGGGGCGGGGCGTGCCGCGTTGCCGTGGAGACCGGGGACGCGGCTGCGGGAGCGGAGAGCGGGACAGGAGCGGAGAGCGGGCCCGGGTGCGGGACAGGAGCGGAGAGCGGGCCCGGGAGCGGGACAGGAGCGGAGACCGGGCCCGGGAGCGGGACAGGAGCGGAGAGCGGGCCCGGGAGCGGGACAGGAGCGGAGAGCGGGCCCGGGTGCGGGACAGGAGCGGAGAGCGGGCCCGGGAGCGGGACAGGAGCGGAGAGCGGGCCCGGGAGCGGGACAGGAGCGGAGAGCGGGCCCGGGAGCGGCGCTGGAGCCGCCCGGCAGCGGGGAAGCGGTGGCGAGCACTCCCCGCTGTCGCTGCGGTTCCCGGTTCCCGGTTCCCGGTTCCCTTCGCTCGCAGCCGCTGCCGGCGCTGGGGCGGTCCGGGGGCTGGCGGGGTGGGCACAGCCCCGGTGAGGAATTCCGCCAGCTCACCTGTGGCACGGCGTCTGCCGGAGTCGCTGTGGGGCTCGAGCTGTGCTTGCCACAAAAGGCAGCTGAGCAAAAGGTCCGTAGGCTGGGCACAGAGGGAAAAGGTTGGTTGTTATTCCCTCGGGATGGCGGGAGCCGGTGGAGCTGCTCGAGCTCTCTCGGGGGACGTTTGGCTTGGATATCTGGAAAGGTTCTTCCCCTAGAGGGTGGTCGGGCACGGGAGCAGGATCCGCAGGGAAGTGGTCACAGCCCCAAGGCTGACATGTTGTAAAGGGCATTTGGACAACGCTCCCAGGCACATGGTGGGACTCTTGAGGTGTCCTGCAAAGGGCCGGGAGTTGGACTCGCTGATCCTGATGGGTCCCTTCCAACTCAGCATATTCTCTGATTTTATGTTCCATTTTACATGTTTTGTCATCGCACACACAGGAACTTGGCTAAGCTTTTCCTTCCCAAACACACAGCAGGAAAACTGTGCTTTACAGGCTGTTCAAAGCACATTTGGTTGCTGCTTCATCTGTCACTTGTTTTTTCTGCACAGGTGAGCAGTGGGTATGGATATGGACAGTGTGTTCTCGGGCTCTTCTCTGCTGAGCCTTGCCAAACTGCTGCATGATGCACAAGAAGAGGATGATGATGATGATGATGATGTGGTGAGCCTTTCATAAGAGTTGCTGCTTCTTTTACATATTGTACCATAGCCCTATCTTGTTAATAAAGAAGAAGCAAATCTCTTTTTCTCCAGAGTGAGTAAAAACAGAATGAAAACCTTGGGAGGTTTTGGACTGACTGAAACAGCGAGAGGATACTTTAACAAGCTCTTGAGGGAGAGAATGAGATGCCCCAGGAAAACAGGGAGACATTGTGAGCACAACATGTGAGGGAGGTTTGATTTTTCAGCCTGAAGAAAATGAGAACACGTAGTTGAAAGACTCTTAGATACTTCAGACTTCCCCCTACTTTTCCCTGAACTCTGCTGGAGATGAAGGCAATTACAGCCAGATACTTCATATGAAGGGAAAAATTTGCTGCTCAACTTCTGAGTAAGGACCAAAATATCCAGAGGCAGCTGAGTGTATTAATTTTATGTGTCAGGCGTTGAGAACTGTAGAGATAATTGATCACTGATGTACAATATGTAGTTCAGTGGTTGTAAAATAGGGAAAGGTGGATAATCATTCTAAGGTGTATAATCCAAAGGAATGATGAGAAAAATATCTGAATGTATTCCTCTATATCAATTAATCTCAGGAGCAGATGAAAATCACAGCGTTTGGACAAGATGCATTATTCCTGCAACATGGAACTGCTGCTTTTATCTAGGCCTGCCTGTGTGCTGGGAAGAAATATTCCCAGGAGCCCCACAGGTGCCAACCATGTAGAAGGCCTCTGTGAAGGCTCTAAACTTTGCCAAGTCTCTTAGGATTTTGAACAGATCATATTATGGCATAGATAACAAAAAAAACCAAAAAACCAATGGATAACAAAAATGGCAAATGCCTCAGTGTTCCTCCAAATCACTCATTACCAAAGAGCTGACCAGCCCCAGTAATAATTTAGGATAAAAGGGGTGCATATCCCTTGAAGTTTTATTTCAGTTGGTTACAGATGTGGTCCTTCACACTCCAACTATCCTCCAACTGTTTAATGCCTGCCTTTTAAACCCAGCATTATTGCTGTACATCTCTGCAGTAAACATCCTGATTTTAAAAATAATTTGTTTACATCTTATTAATAAAATGAATGACACTTCAGAGACAGAAACGGAAAATTGCCACGAGGGATGTCAATTAAGTCTGAGTCAATCTGGGTAAATTGAAATCTTTATTTTGATTTAATTTAATGCTCTGTGCATATGAGGCACTTTTATCGAACCAAGGAATCTTCATATATAGAGAAATGCCTCACATTGGCCTATTAGCACTAAATTGATTCATAATTAGAGGAAAATGCTGTTGCCTCATGATCTCTACCGTAGAAAGGAAACCAAATGTTGTGATGGGGCTTTCATTGTAGCACCCTTGGTTTCCTGTAATATTTTCATGGCAGGAAAAGCATGGAAATTTTGCCAAAATGCCATGGAAACCAAAACTCACAAAGCACATCTGTCTGTGTTCCTGGGCTTCTGTGAGTCCTGCTTGAACCCAGCGTGTCAAGGTCACTTTCTGCTGTGTGAGAGTGAGGAAGGGAGAATGTTCAGTGGTGCAGCCATGAAACTGTGGGATAATGCTTTTCCAATTCCATCAGGGATTGGTTGGACCTCGGATAACATGTTCTATTTTCTGACATTATGGTCGTATCTGAGTTTGGCTTTATGAAAATTGATTTAAGGTCATTTTGCCTTCCTTTGCAGCCACGCTGTTCTGTTGGTGCCATGACTCCTGGGAGTGTTGGACCAGTAAAGAAAGAGACCACCAGTAAGGAGGATTATTTGTATGTTTAGGCATCCAGTCTCATGTCAGCAGCCTGTGACAGCTGTAGTAAGGTACCACTGAAGGGTTTGCTGCAATGAAAGAGTGGTCACTGACCTTTGAGATGGGCACAGCATGACATTTCATACAATTACCCTGTAAAATTATTCCTTTCCTGAAAGCTTAACTGTAAAACATGCAAAGTGAGGCAGAAAGGGTACTGCCAGAGCAGCCTCCAGTGGAGATAATAACAGTCCAGAGCACAGCCTGGTCAGGGGCTGCAGAGATCACAACTGAGCAGCAAAACCTCCATCGAAGTAAGACAGAAAGACGGTTTTGGTAAAGTCTTGGCAAAGTTAATGTTAAGTTTTTTTGGAGCTAATGCTGTCACATTATTGAGCAGCTTAGTTATGAGCCCTAAGAAAGACCAACAAGGGCCAGGGTGAGTTTTGCAGGAAAGGAACTGTGGCAAATATAACAGATCATTTTTGCTTGGGATTCCAACAATAACCAGAGATTCTACTCTAAAAACCTTCCAGTTTCACACTTACCAGCTTACTGAAAGAATATTTTTCCATGCAGGACAGACATAAACCATACTATTCTGCCCATAAACTTTCATGTGTCTTCAGCAACTTGTCTGGACTGTGCCCAATAATTAATGGGAAGAACTGGATTTCTATGTGAAGAGGTGGTCCTCTTGTGAATCACTCTGCTCACTGAAAAATCTCTTGTCAGGGGGCTTGTGGAAGATTAGTCTTTCATCCTTCTACACTTTACCCATTTCGAAGTGCTAGATATTTTATGCCAGAAAGGAGGATTTCCAGGAAATAAAGGTTGGGTAAAGGAGATTTAAGTGAAAGGAAAACATCCTCCCTCTGCAAATCCTCATTCATAAGATAGCGAGGTGAAGAAGACTGTAATCATTACCTAGAATGCTTTTAATGCAAAGATTTTTCTAAAGCCTAGAAATACTTTTCTAAGCTTTAGAAATGGCTTTTCTTTATTTTTTTTTTTTTTCATTCTTGAAAGATATTCTAAGCTTTCAGCAAACCTTGAGGAACAGAGACATTTCAAAATGTGTCAGCGTGATTTTTCTCCGCACTTACAGGTACTTTTCAAGTGAAATCTGAAAACAAGAAAACCATTTGGAGTACAGAGGAGGCCCCAGAAGGATCTGAATTTGATGATACCTGGGACCCTAGAGAAAAGCCAGAGTAAGAGAGCTGAGACTGCCTGTGTGGGCTTTACATAGCATTAATGGAAATGAGAGTTAAACAGCATCTACAGCCACCTGAAAAGCTTGTGTCGTGCAAAAAGAAAGGAAGGATATCAGTGTTGCATCTAAAGCAACATGTGAGGAATGGTTTTAACCCCTCTCTTGAAACCTTCTGATCTCATAACAGAAACGTAGTGTTGTTTTTTCCCATCATAAGTTTACATGCAATGTCAGTTACTTGTATAAAGTGGGATTAGGAGGGGAAGTAGGTCAGAAAAACGATTTATTAAGTTTAAAATATGCCATTTGTGTGAAATACCTGCTTTTTCCTGCTGCAACCAAGATGCATCCATTTTTCCATACATAAATTCATAAAGTACTCCAATGTATATTTGCATTTCAAAGATTTAAGCTCTTTAGAGACAAATAGTACTGCAGGAAGAAAAGCTGTGTGCAGGCAATTTTGAGCTCTTAAATCTTGTCATTCAATCTTAGTCTGTCAAAGCACAACTTAAAACCAGAGCCTTTTTCCTTGCTCATAGAAAAACAGTGGCAAAAGTGTTCTTTAATTGGATATAATCAGGCATGTAACTTGTAGTTTGTAGAGGTCAGAAAGCCCTGAAGGTCAGTCCATAAAGCAGCTTTTGCATTTCCAATTGTTCCAGTGCCATGTCCTAGAGTGTTAAATGCTGGAGCAGATGGACTGTAGCTCATGAAGCTGCACATTGTACACCAGAATCTTCACTTTTCCCTGCACATGAGGCAGGACATGAGGTGTCCAATTTCCCAGTTAAACACAGGACTGAGGCCCACCTGAATGGGGACTCAGCCTTTCTGAAAATGACATTTTCAATTTCCCAGTTAAACAGAGGACTGAGACCCACCTGAAAGGGGACTCAGCCTTTCTGAAAATTAGATTTTCAATTTCCTAGTTAAACACAGGACTGAGACCCACCTGAACTTGGACTCAGCCTTTCTGAAAATTATTTGGAATTCACCCTCACGCACAATTGTCCTTGAAGTGGTCTCCTGTCTCTTTTATTGTGGGCACAACAGGAGCTTTTCTCATGCTGTTCTTTGACCCTTCCCCTCTGCAGTGCTTCTCCAGCCTCAAGCACTTGTGACCCACGTTACACAGATGAAGAGAGACTATAAGCCTTTATAATAATTCGTCAAATGAAGCAAAGAAAATGTCCTAAAAGGAGAACAGATGGCTACAGAGGTGCATCCAGAGCTATTAGACACATTTATCATTGACTTAGGAATTATTACAGATGCAGGTGCACACTGGAGATGTGAAAGACTTTCCACACACTTTCTAACAGCTGAGACAAGTGATCCACCCCACTAATTTTGCTGAACTTAGTAGGAGTAGCGTATGTTATAAATACAAATTTAGTTTTCATTTCCTCATTCATTAATTATCAAGAGCAAGGGAATACATGATTCTACATTTTGTAGATGTGAAGAAGAAGAAAATAAATGTTGGCTGAATGCAAAACAACTACAGTCTGGCTTCAGAGTGTTATGCTCAAGCTGCAAGAATATGCTAAAGGACACAACAGAACACACGTACTTGTGACAGCTCCCTTTTCAAATCCATTTCCCAAGAGTTTGTGGTCTTTGACTGGTTGATAAGTACTGTATCCACTTAGGATGCATTTTCTGATCCTGCAGAGGTTGGTTAGGGAAGCAGAGGCAGCATGGTGAGTGCTTTGGAAGGTGGAGTCACCAATCTTCACCTGTCTTCCAGCTGTCTCAGTCATGGCTCTGAACACAAGCCCAGTGCAGGTGGATTGGAGCCTTGAAGGGAGACTGCAAAAGAGACAGAATGTGAGGAGGATTTACAGTCCTCTGAGAATCACAGTCTCCTTTAGTCTCCTGCCCTGTCGCAGTTGCCAGCCGGAGAGTAAGAAAGACTCAGAGACAGGAATGCAGTCAAGAGAATGGATGAAATTATTTAATTAACAGGGGACGGGTTTTTATGTGTTTAGTTCTCTTAGTGTCTACCTAAGTGGCAAGAGATTATTGGACCTCTTGCTAACTCCCTACCAGAGTGATTGGTCAATTCTCACATCATTCATTCTCCTGGTCAAAATCACAACAATTCTAATTATATCTGCAGGTGCAAGATAGCAGACTCAGTTTACAGAAACCTTATCATGTTTTGCATAGTTCAGCATGAGAAAGACAGAGCTCTCACGAACTACTGCAGAAAGCTGAAGAAATTCTCTGCTGAGGCTTCTTCAGCATCCATACCTGCCCCTTCTCCAGTATTATTAAGCAATGACTTGTCTTTCTCAGGTATGAGATTTCCTTCAAGCAGCATGTGGGAACAGAGGATGTCTTCTTTGGGATGACTGGGAAAGACCCCTCCACAGCCTGCTGTGAGGATATAGTGGTGAGCTGAGCCTGGAGCTCTGATCCCTTCTTTGTGCTCTTTCTCTGCCCTTTTCTATCCTCCCATCTTTTTGAGGGACAGAATGTAAACATCGAGCTCTCCCGCTGCCTTTGACCTGCTGTAGCATTTTCTTGTGGTTCTCCAAGCATTTGTAGGTGACATTTACACTTGCTAACCCAAGGAACTTGTGGATCTCCTCAAGGACCAAGTGTGCTCAAGGGAATCTGTGCAAATGCATATGTCCCATATAAACTTAAAAGAAATAAAACCTAGCTCTAAGATGAAGTTTCACCTCGGACACAATTTTGGGGAGGAGAGGAGCTGGGAAGGAGATTTTTTTCATCTTCCTGCATTTTTTACAAGGTGTGTGGGCTAGCAGAGTGCTACAGTGCTGACAGCTTTTAAAGTTACAGCTATCAGATCCTGCCTCATAATTATATAATCAAAGACCTCCCCAGTTTCTGAGCTCCAGGACAGGTAGAACTGCTGTGTTATCTTTCTGGCAGAAGCAAACTGTCCCTGCAATGCACAAAGCCTGAGGCTTTTGCTGGATGTCGAACACCTGTCAAGCACATTAGCAGCTCAGGATCTGGAAGAGAATAGGATATCAATACACATCACTGAGCTATTGAAAGCAGTGATTATCACTGTCGTATTTTCTCTGATACAAATTACCTACTCAAAATGTTGCTCTTTGATACTAGCGTTGAAATATTCATGAAAATGAGATCTTTTATGGCTTTTAGGGCAACATATGTAATCACAGCTTTACCTCTGCCCATCATTTCAGATTAAAATCAAGCTGCCAGAGACAAAGTACTCAGACATCACATTAGATATCCAGGACAAGGTTCTTGACCTTCGAACTCCCAAAAAGTAAGTACAGTACAATTGATGCAAATGCACTTAATATCTTGTTTGAAATGAGGTTTAGCCAAGCTTTCAAATGCAGGCTGTGTGGAAAGCAAAGCTAAAGATTGTACTATTAATTGCTCGTGAGAAATAGATGTAGAAAAAATCACCCATAGTCCATCCATAGACATATAAGGTGCTGGCATTGAATTTGTGATACTGTGTAGAAAAAAACTGCTTTAAGACAGATTTTGGCTACTTAAACAACAAGGCCTCAAGGGTCCAAAACATCTGGCAAAGAGCTGCCCATAGTCTTGAAGGACTTCTTGTCCAGGATTTCTATATACTAATTTGTAAAAATATATATGACCAAAGATGGTAAAAAAAAGTGCAGATAAATTTTCAGTAGCTGAAAGCTGAATTATGGACATACCCAAGCACAGATGCAGAGATGGAAATGTTCCAAAGTTTCCTAAAGAGATTTCCTTTGATTTTGTTTCTATAGGGCTATTTCAGGCCTACAAAGATAATCAACTGACTTATACACTCTTGGACTTCTTAGTCTTCCTCCATCTCTCCCTCAGCACGCAATGCCCTGCCTGAGATTTCCAGATAATTCCCATGTCTGTTTTGCTTGAAGTCCTTCTTCACAAAGACTGCTTTCATAAGAAAGCTTAATCCTCTCTGGGCTGACTTGCTGCACTGAATGGGATGTGGGAAGATCTATATGTGAATAGCTTTCTGCAGATAAATTCAAGGTGCAAGCCATGGATTAAGGTTCAAATAAGTCCCCAGTAGGCTAACTACAGAAAAGCCACTTTTCTCACAGCCAAAACCAGGCAGAGTGAGTTACCCTGTGCTTGGTTTTAACTCAAAGATGCAACAGGAGTGGAAGAACATTTAGAAATGTTGGTTTTGAAACTGGAAAATTGGGAGGAATAATTGTGCAGCTAATGACTTGCAGAACCTATGGTCAGTAAAAGAAGTAGCTTAATGCAATACTGCAGATGTAGGAAAACCTCAGCATCCTTTTCCTTTTGCAATTCTGTCTTTTTTTGTGACTCAGATCTGCCATTATCTTCTCAGTACCCAGCTGTCTCTAGTCACAAGCCTAGCAAATAAAAAGTTCACCATAAATCTGCTGGTTGCTTGGGTACAGCCTGAACCAGTGCTGCTTTTACAAATATAAGTGCAAGTCTTCTCAGTATGAAAGAAACAACCAAGATGTCAAGTTCCACATACTGAAAAACACTGTTCTCCCACAGATGGGGAGGAAGACTCAAAGGAACTGCTTCCAACTCTGTAGTCCTGGGGCTGCTTCTGAGCCAAGCTGCTTTTAAGTGATGGAAATACTTCAGGGCCAGTCTAGCTGTGCATGAGGTGTTGCAGGAACCCCACAACCTGTCACAAGAAGGAGACTTATTGGAATAACATTCCCTGGCATACTGATTGAGGCATTGCAGGAGTGACTTGCAATGACATCTCAGCTGCTCACCTGATCTGAGACATTGACATTCACTGTGTCCTCTTTTACAGGAAGCTGCTGCTGCACCTCCCCTACCCTGTGAACAGCAAGGAGGGTAGAGCTCGTTTTCTCTCTGACGAGGAGACCTTGGAAGTCACCTTGAGAGTATCAAGGAAGTTTGATTTCATAAATTCTTCTGATGGATAGAGAGATAGAGGAAGTTTGCAAAAACGAATGTTCTAGTTAGAAGTCTTTTTGAAACCCAACTTGTTCTGAAATAGTAGATTGTTTCCCTTGTACAGTCCAAGGGGAATGTCTCTGGAGAAATGAGACAGGAGGAACACAGCACCCACAGGTTCTAAAAGCTGATGCTGTCTGGCTCTTAAAACTGCTCTGGTTAACTTTCTGCTTCCTTCAGTCTGATACAGACCCTGTGAATCAGAAAGTGGGAGATTTCTGTAAGCCAGAGAAAGCCTTTTGTGTGGTTGTGGCTGAGAAGTAGCACAGTGAGGCTCTGGACAATGAGTCTGGTGCTTTGGTACCATTTCAAGACTTGCAGGTGTTGTCCTTGCTTGGATTTAGTGCTGGGGCCAGTTCAGAATCTTCTCTTACCTATTTCTTGGTGAGAAGATCAAAGTTCTTCAAGGATCCATATCCATATCTGACACTCCTTTACACTGGCAGAACAAGTTAACCAACTGTAATTGGATTGCTGAACATCTCAGCTCTTTTGAACAGTTTTTGACAATTTATGGTTCAGTGTTGTCTGTTCACCTGCTGTCCCTTCACCTATTCTTCTGATCTTTCTTGATTAATAAAATAATAGGTTCTAAGGAACAGTTCCAGTTATTTTTGAATCTGCCTTTTCTGTATTATGCTCTGAGAGACCTCATGAAAGTTGAGATAAGAGGAACTTTGCATAACAAAGCTTCTCTCAAAGGGCTGAAATGCTGCAAAATCTGCTCTTTGGCCTTCAGGTCCAATCTAGAGCTACAGAGATGGGTAACCAAGGTGTTTCTCTCAGTAGCTGCTGGGCAAATATATTCATCTAACATTGTTAGTCCTGCAGGAAACGAAGGTACTTGCTCAATGATCAAAGTGGAGAGGACAAGCAGGCCCTGGCATGTTAAACCAAAAACCTGTGAGTACTTTCAGAGCAAAATGGCTTGAGTCCTGCATTCTTCTGGGGTGGAAGACGAGGAAAATAATTGACCAGCTAGGCAGCAGACAGCACCCATGCAGCTAAATTTGTGGCAGGCTGTAATGGGAAGATGGACACTCCGTGGTGGACTGCAGACACTGACGGTGAGTTTAAAGGTGTAGTCACAGTATGTTTGTAATCACTGCATTATAACTCCAGGACAAATTAGGCTGATGTCTGGACATTTCAACCACTTCCCTGAAAAGTGAAACATTGCTTGGGCCAGAATAATCCTAATCAACTTCTGCTTTAGTCTTAATGCACTGGAAAGCAGATATCTCAGTTATGATTCATTACAAGCTATGAAATATGCTGGTAACAGTCAGGGGCTACTCCAATTGGTATCTGCTTAAGCTTCTATAAATTAGATCTGAATGTCTCTTATTCCAAAGCTGTGGTTGAGCAGGACAATGTGGATTATGAGAAAAGGCTGAGATCATTCCTCCTGACTCAGATTTTCCCTCCTGTGCTTGCCAAACAATCTGTTTCTTGGGAAAAGGTTGTCTTTGTGCTCCCTAGACAATATGCTGCTTAATTTTCACATTTCTTATACACATTACAAGAAAAGTGGTAGATTGACCACTATTTATATGCATGTGAAGATAACATTTGTCCAAATTAATTCAGTACATTTATGGCAGGGTACAACTCTTCTGAGCCCTGCTCCAGTGCTCTCTCCACAAGGTTATGTTGCCTTTATAGCTGGGAGTAATAATTTACTAAGCCTTAAATCATCAAGTTCTGCTTAATTTAACGTCAGTGTTTGATACTGAAAACAGTGATGAGTCTGGCTCGTTGTGCCTCTCTCCAGTGTTTCAGTTTCTTATGGAAATGAGCATATGCCACACTGGTATCCATATCGTAGTTTATCGCCAAATATTTTTTAACCTGAGGGCATTTTATCAGCATTCAGCAGACAAAAATCTGAGGTAAGTATGTTTTGTAAGAAAGCCAGCTGCTGAATAGAAAAGGGAGATACAAATGTGTACTGCTCAAGGGGGAGGTTGTGGTGGGATTTCTTGTTCCTGCTGGCCAGTCGCTCTGTGCATCCACCTCCAGGCTCCTGTAGGTCATCCATGAGGGGCACCTGGCAGCTTGGTGACAGTGGGTAGGAAAAGGGTGATATCCTGGCAGGGGGGAGCTGAAATCACAGAGTGAGGACATAGGAGCACAGGAAACAAACTCATAAGCAACCAGGCTTTGTGTGTTCCACTCAGGATAAGCTCTACTGCCCTTGTCACTGAAGTAGGGACGCTGCTCTGGAGGTGGGCAGTTTGCTGGGATGGTTGGATCCACTGCCTGAAAGCAGCATCATCACCTGGAGAGCCTCTCACATTCTCACTTTCTTCCTATCAAGGACACAGAGGCTGCCCTAAGCAAAAGGTTAAGTTTTAGTGTTTGGACTTTTTCCATCTATCCTCCCAAGAGGAAACTGGTCAAAAGGACACACAGGTTGTCAAAATTCCCAGAAATCTGGAGGCTACTGCCAGCTACAAGAGTTGACTTTTTTGTATGGGCTTGAGGGCAGCTTTGCTTTGCTGAAGTAGCACTGGCAGAAACCCTCCAGGAGGAGAACCCCCTTTGCCTGTGAACATCAATGCTGTTGCCGAAGTGCCACTCCAGCACCTGCAAGCATCTTAATTAATCATAATTATGAGCCCAGTTAAACAAGCCAGCCATTAAGCCCCAGCCATTAAGCATCATCAAGCTTTATTTGGTTCCCATAAGAAGCAGCTTGATTAAATGTATTGCAGTTAAGTAGAGGGTACTGTAGATGTGGAAATGAGATAGAGGCTTGTTTACAGTAGTATCCTGATAAACTGCAGGTTCTCATCTCACCTTGTTCACACATTCTGTCCTCCAGTTGTGGTTGCAGAGCCACCATCCCCATTTTGACTTGTTCCTGCCTTCTCTCAGAACTGTGGTGGTGTGCTAAAATACATGGCCCAGCTCACTCTCTGAATTTCACCTCTCTTCATCTTCTGCTTTGTCCACTTACTGCCCAGGGGCCAGGATACTTGCCTCATAGCTCAAGGAAGAGAAAACCCAGAAGAGTTGCTCCATGTGAACACCTGAGACAGTGCAAGAACTTAAATTTAGATTTTTTCCCTCAAATCTGCAGGCTCTCATTGTCATCTGCCTCCAGGTCTGCTGTCAATATCATCATATAGCCCTTCTATTTGTCTTAAAGACTACTTCATTTTTCTGCCCTTCAGTTTAAAGTTTGTATCCAAACTCTGTGTGTACTTCTTGCCCTGTGTGAAACACTGCTTTATCAGTATGTGCTTCCCTCCAGATAAAGTTTATCTAGAATGACTAAGCTGTATCTACGTGTCCAGACAGATCTGTCTCCCTCACGCTGGAGCAGCTCCTTTTCAACCTGCTGGTGCTGGTGTAGACTTTTACCCTCTGCTCTGCAGCACCTGCAGCTTGGATTCCTCCTTGTCCTCTGGGATCCCCTTCAGGAACTGCTGCCACAGGCAGACAGTCATTGTTGTCTGCCCGTGGTCCTGGCTCCAGGGAAGGTGCCCGGAATATGCTGGGGGCTGGTTTATTTTTCTCCTGTAATCTCCACAAACAGGAGATGATTTGTCTCTTGGTGTCTCTCTTTGCTCTCTTTGTGTCTCTCTTCATTCTGTTTTCTCCTTCAGGCAGAATTCCCTTTCAGATTCTGATGAATTCATCAGATGATGGTGAACAGCATTCCTGCTTTTCCTTTTCCCTCACGATTGTTTGTTCTGTGCTCTTTCCAGGGGACTCTGATATCTTCTCTTCTTTCCTAAGTGTTTTATCTCCTGGTTGTTCTCACATTATGACATTTCTCACCAGAGCCTCCTGGCAGGTTGCAGCTGACATATCTGACCCTTGTTGGATGTGCCTGATGTGGGTGAAGTGTGTGATTCATCTCCCCTCACTCAGCTCAGTGCTGGGTGAAGACCTTTGTCCTTCCTTGATGTGTGTCCTGTCTGTGTGGGTGGGAAGGGGACACAAGCACGAGCACCACGGGCAGAACCTGGAGTGTTAAGGCACTTTTAGTGAAGGACCATGACACAAAAGCAGCAGATGCTGCAGGCTGTGTGGGGAGTGTTGACAGAATTGAGAGGCCTCTTGAGCCTTTGCTTCAAATGCAGCCAGTCCCACACAGCCCTGGTGGAATCTGCTTATGAAGGCATGAACCAATTCAGCAGAAGTCAGGCTCATTCAGAATTTCAGCCTTCCCCAAGGCCTGAAAAGTTTCTCTCTGCTTCCTGATGTGTGTCCCCACATCCCAGATGAATACTTAAAGAAGTTTTTGAAATCCACTGCAGGGCAACAGTGACACAGGCAACACAGGAATGCCTTTGGTTTTGGAGTATTTCTCTCAATCCATAGGAACCTTTGATCATTTGTGGCTTTCTCATCTCAAGGCCTCCCTTTCATCTTTTTTTCTCTGCCTCCACACACTCATTTCTGAAGAGAAGATCATAGGAAGTTGCCAGAACGATAGCAGATACTGTCCACCTACAATCCTTAGAGACCATCTCTCTGTAATTGGGTGTCTCCTTTGTGGATCCCAGCAGCCTGGAAACTCACTTCTGTTGCTGATCGATATTTTTTTTTAATCCATGCCATTTTAACTTGATGGTATCACAACCCAGAAAACACTGCCAAGACTGCTGGGTTGTATTTACTGAAACAATTCTCTGATTCTGTTTGGCAACCTGTCTCCTGCAGCTGCTGAGCAGAGAGAAAAAGAGCCACACACCTCTTCTGGAAAACTCTTTTCATGTTGGAAAGCTGTGTAAAAAGGAACAGGATAGGAATGGAGATGGATACAGCTGATTTTGTTAACTCATCCAGTGATGTGAGCAAGGCAGGAATTTGCCAAACAGTGGCAGGTGAGGAGCAGTACAAATGTAAGCACCAATACTTGAGTTTAAAGACACCGTGAGCTCCGGGTGGGTTCCACCCCTCACCGGTGCCCAAGTAAAGAGATTTTACGACCCCTGGGGGTTTCTGTGACTGGGAGCTCTGGTGATAGGATCTTCTGAGCCAGATTCCTGTAGTTATATCCCCAAAGCAGCTCTTGGGGGGCACTGTGGCAAGCTGGCAAATATCTTGAAGGGAACGAGGGATTGACTTCATCTGGAATAGTCAGCTTGTCGCTGTTCTCTGAGTAGAGAAATTACATAAAGTCCAGGCTCAGGGATAAATGGAGGCACTTTAATGAATTCTCAGAAGACTTTTATATGTTAGTTCACAAAGTGTATTAAGTGGCGTAAGGTGATTGGTTTTGCCATCCACCCCCCAAAGGGATTGGTCAAGTTCTAAGACACCATCTCTGAATGTTTTTCTGGTCAAAGCCATAACAATACTGCAAAACAACCTGCAGGTGCAAGAAGTTTACAATACTGTAACCTTGGTCAAAGTAATCAGCATGGGAAAGACAGAACTCTCACAAAAATACTGCAGAGAGCTGAAGAAATTCTCTGCTGGAGTTTTTCAGCATCCATATCAGCTATACCTTTTCTCACCTGAGCTGAGCCCAAGGGAGCCAGAGGACTCCATCCAGGAAGAGTTTAATGGTGAGGAGCAGCACGGGGAGAAACTAGGTGAGCTGGGTCTGTGTTTAAGGCAAACTTAAACACAGTGGGTGTGGCGTGAGATGCTGAAAGTGAGGGAGTGATGTGAATTTGGCAAAAGCACAAGTGGGAAAAGAAAAACATTATCAACATTTCTTTAAAACCACTGTGTTGAAGGTGAAGTTCAGAGCAGACAACTGCCCTGAGCTTTGGGCTGATGAGACACCTTTGTTAGAATGTCACCAGCACTGAAAATCCTGTGCCAAAAGAAGCTGTGGGAAGGGGACTGTGCCTGGAATAGCTATGAGGTTTCCAAGAGGGCCTGAGTGCTTGGGTCATGTAGATTTATTGAGCTGGGAACCTTGTCTCACTCTGGGGGTCAGACTAAGGTGGCCCCTTTGCAATTACTTTTATCAACAGCAGATGAAAGGGGAATTGGTGTTGGGAGTTCATGAACCCTCTCAAATGCTCCCAACAGCCTGAGTCTCTGGGTTGTCCTTGCAGCACCTCTTTCTGGGTAAGCAGAGTTGGTGTGTGCAGTGCCTGGGTGACAGATTGCTGTGCCCTGACCTGGAGCAGGGGATGTCACATCTAGTTTTAGGCCTACATGCATATGCATGCTTGCCTCCATCCTTTTCCCTATTTAGAGCAGCCCATGTTTATTAATAAAACAAACTAAAAAAAAAAAAACAACAACAACAACAATAAAACCCCAACCACCCACAAAAAAACCAAACAAAAAAAAACCACCACAGGCTTTTGCTCGAAGACCAGTAGGTAAATATATAAATGAGGGAATTAGAATTGCTCTTATTCTGGAGCCAGGTGCTACCTTCAGACCAGGGGTAGGGCATCCCTGGGATGAAGAGAAGGGTTTCACCATCTGGAAAGATCCTGCAATGTTGTCCTGAACCAGTGCTTGGATAAGAGAGCTGAAGGTGATTAACTGCTTGCTGTGATACAGATGCTGAATGAAGAGAATAGCTGAAGTAATAGAAAACCCCATGTCTGTTCTCTTGCATCATGAGTTCCCAAGTTTATGCTCAGTGAGTTTATTTAAATTGGATCTCTGGTTCTATTTGGAACTCATATTTTTATTTTCTTGAATAAAGTGTGGTTTCCAGTGTTGCTGCCCCTCCCCAAACCACAGCCAAGCAGCATCTCAGGCTACTTTCTTAAATCGAGAGAATTGTTCATGTCCATGAGAGTTGGAATAATAACATCTGAAAGAAGCCATGAGACACAACAGGAATTCATTTGTAAGTTAATGAAAGCTGTGCAGTGCAGCATAAGGATGGTGAGGGCAGGTCTTGGGCAGCATTTGTCAAGCTAAATTCCTTTCTGTTGAAATTGTTCTCCTTGGAAGAATCATGGACCAGCTTAAACACTGCTTATATACAGGTTTGTTATATGGTATTTCTTGGTACAAAGCTGTGTAATAGAACAGGGTACAGGACAGAAACAGGAAAAAAGTGTGATATGGATCAAACGAGAAAGAGAAAATTGCTTGTATGCCCTACCAAAGCAGGGAAAAAAAAGTACCAGCTTGGTAATGTGGCATATTTTCCATGGGATTTGTCACCTGGAACAGGAACGTTTTGGTACTCAGTGGAGGGGACTGAACTGGAGATGGGGCTGATGCCAAACACATGCTAAAACCAGAGCACACAGAGCCTGAACCCAACTGTAGAAACACTGGAAGAGCTGGGAATGAGTTTGTGTGGAAGATCTTAACCAGAAAACGAGCTGCTGGAGCGAGCAAGGTCAACTCTCCCCCTTGATTTGGGATTGCTCTTGTGGTGGGAAAATGAGGTCCTACAGCAAATATGGACTTGAATGCTAAAGCTCTGCCTCGGTGCTCAGAGCAGGTGGACAGAGCAGGCCAGGGGTGCAATATCACAGCATCTCCTGGGCTGGGAGTCAGAGCAGACTCATCACCATCATGTGGCTTTCCTGTCACAAGGACGTGTTGGTCCCCTCTCGTGCTTGCATTGCTGTGAGCTTCAAGGGAAAGGAGCCACAGCTCAGTGCTGTGGCTTAGGGTTGTGTCCCTCCTAAAGCACAGGCTCAAAGAGAATCTGGGCAGTTATCAGCCCTCTCCCACGTGGAGAGAGTCCCGTGCTTCTTCTGCCTGGGAAAAATTAAACAGTTAAACTGAGTCGATTTTGCATGTTTGAGCAACCTCTCTAAAATGAGAGCAAGGAGCTGAGTTACCCAAGCCTGGTTTTTATGGATCTGTCCCACAGTGCACAAAGGATCCAACACGGACCTCAGTGATCAGAGCTCTGTTGCAGAGCAGGATGTGCCTATCACCCACATGGATTGAGATGCCTGAATCAGCACACTTGTTTCCCCAACAGTGGAAGCATCAGTAGGTTTATTTTCCATCTAGATGCTTGTTGACATGCATGGTGTAAACCCATCATTCCAGCTAACACTGACAGAGGCGGAGAGGTCTCAGAGTAATTAACCACCAAGCTCAGATGTTGCTGAGAGTGGGAGGGGAGAGGAGCTTCAAACAGCATACGAGCATCAGCTGCCTCTTTCTTAAAAAAAAATAAAATCTGCCAAACAAGTTTAAATTGCTTAGAAAGCTCTGGGAGTTGGAAATAAAAAAAATTTTAAAAAAACCAACCCAAACCTGAAATTGCTCTGGGGAAGGAAGAGAGAGGCAGATTTGTGGTACTCTAATAGAGCTGCCAAGAGCTCAGCTCAGAGTAGCTAGAGGAGATTGACATCATGCTTGCAGTGACTTCTCAGCCTGGAAGAGGTTAACCCAGCTGTCAACTTTTCCATTCCCAGCACCTCAGGCTACAAGATAAAGCTGAGTTCCCAGGAATGACCCCCCCCCATCTCCAAATATTGGCAAGCTGTGAGCTACAGCTGGTGTTTAGCTAGAGGCTCATCCTTGAAAGCCCAAGTGCCTGTGTCCCCCAAGGCTGGTCACCAGCCCGAGCCTCAAAGGAAAGATCCACATGCAGCACCTGAAGCCCCTGTACTAACAGGTAAATGGAGACCTGATGGCTTTTCATCTGCTGCAACACTGCTGCTGCTTTTTAGGGAAAGCAGAGGTAGTGGATAATGGAGCAGCCGCTTTGGACACCCCTCAGAACTGGGCAGCAGTGCAAGTGGGGTGTCACGGGTGGTAATTTACCTCTCCTCTTCACTGAGCCAGAGCCCCCTCCCTGCCCTCAGTCCTGTGGAATCTCAGGATGCAACTACCCCCGGCAGGAGCGAGGCAGCCCAAAATCGCTGGTTTCTTTTCCTGTCTCTGTTTTATCTTACTGAGATCTCGTCTGCTGCCTCCTGGCCTGACGCTCTGCAGGCTGGTTCAGGTTGCCAAGGGAAGCAGACATCGCTCCCCAGGTCTCAGCTCACCACTTGCCGCTGCCGTCTGGACTCGATTAAGATAAGGGGCTCTGTGGGCAGGGACACGGCTGCCCTCTTGCTGATGCAATGCCAAGCGGGCTGGGAGCTTTCAATAAAAAGTAATTAATGGCAAAGCAGACTCCTGCAGTCCTGCAGTCTCCTCTATTTCTGTTACTTGGGCTTTTAAAGGCAACGGGATCGCAGTGGCTTGGCTTCCTTCTCTAGCCAAAAAAAGGAAGCACACTTAATCTGATGACCTCACATCCATCTTCTGCCCTTTATTAGCACCATCTGTCTCCTTCTGCCTGCTGAAAGGCGACTGTGCCTATCCTCATGGCTGGGACAATACAAATATTGCTCAATTACAGCCATGCTCCAAATGCAATTACTCGATTGCAGTGTTAATTGAATTATTTGAGTTTAATTATTCCATTAGGACTTCTGTCAGTACAGTGTAAGCTGCTTGCTTTCTCTCTGGGCTAGCATCACAATGCAGCGTCTGGTTTTACTCACTCAGACTGAGTTAGGCTGAGGAAAGTCTGGCACTGTTCAGAAATGGTGCTCTAAAGTTCAAGGAGAGGTGTCAAGGCTGCAGGGACCTTCTTTTCTCCAGTCAAAGTGTTTCCATGCACAACACTTGTAAGCAGAGAACAGAATTCTATTTATGCAGAAATAATTTTGTGCGAAGAGTTAGTGACAAAAATACTTGTGAGGGTTTTGTAAGTGAAGGAATCAATCCTAAAAGATGCCTGGCAGAAATCAAAAGGAGCAGTTGCACAATATGAGCCTGTGATTAAGACAATAGTCAGTGAGACAGTTGCTAAGGGCTGCTTGCAGACCATGTACAGGGGCTGAGATGGGGCTGCAGGGTGAAGTTCTCCAGCTCTTCTGAGAAATTCACCTGGACAAACAGAAAAACTGCTTGGAGTTTATTTCTGATTGGAGTTTATTTCTGATTCCTATCCCAATATCCTGCCGCTATCACCGAATCACAGAATTGTTAGGGTAGGAAGGGACCTCTGGAGAACATCGAATCCAACCCATCACTGGGTTTTCCTCACTCTTAACATCATCCAGAGCCCCTGACTCATGGGGCACACTGTTATTAAAAAGGGTACTCGAATCTTCCCCTCCCTTCAGCCACATGAGCTGCCCTGGTTGGTGTAAGACCTGCAGCATCACTTTGGAGCTGTGGCAGGTGCACTGGAAATAGCCCTGCCTGTCTCAGACAGAGCTTTTCACCCACAGGCTCTTCTTACAGCAGAGCTCAAGCTGCAACGCCTCTGTTCTGCAGCAGCCCAGAGCTCTGACTGCCACAGACAGCTCCAGCCCTTGTACTTGATGTGTGATCCTTCACTTGCCTGAAAGCTGCTGCCCTTGCAGCTCTGGGAGCAGAAGTTCCTGAGATTTGCAGGTGGAGGTATCACCCTTCCAATAGATAGGAGGGTGCAAGGCAAGGATCTCCAGGGTGGGGGCATCTCTGGTGTCGTGGAGTTTCTTGGGGCCGTGTATCAGATGGACCTTTCCTTGCTGGGAACACTCGTGGAACCCTGGGGGTTCAAGTTGCTGGGACAGTGCTTCCTCAGTCCTTGGTAGCTGGTGATCCCAGGGAATCCTTTTGTGTCTTTGCCCCTCTGCACCTCTCCCTCACTCTCACCTGTGCTGCATGGTTTTATCACGTTGGTTTTTATTGACCCAGCAGGGCATAGGAGAGGAAGTAGAGGTCACAATCTCGGTGTGAAATGGCAATTTTGTGGCAGCTTGTGTTAAAATGCTCTGCCCCAGGGACCAGAAGTATCAAAGGATCATGGTTAAATACAGATGTAGGGGGATTAAGTGGTAACATAGTCATTCTTTAAATGTTTTTTGCAAACATGGGTTTTATCTGCCATGTGCCTCGTTAACAGTATAGAGACATTGGCACTTTGATCCTGGCTGATGTGGTGGAGTTTGAAGGTGGCAGGACCTGCTGTGGCTGTCATTCCTCAGTCCCACTTTGCAAACATCCCTCCCCTTCTGCAGGAGAGGTGTTTTTCCTTGCAGGGTATCAGATCTCACCCAGCCTTGGTGAGCACTGCCTCCATCAGACCCTCCTGCTGAGGTTTGAGCCATTTGAGGCTGGAATACTTGGTGTGGACATACCAGGAGTCCTGCCCTCCTGATGGCTGTGTGATTCACAGCTCTGAATTCACCCTCAAACAAATGGAGAGGTTGTGCCCAGAGCAAAGGATGAGCCTCGATGGGGCACAGCGGTGGCTGAACATCCCATAGAATAACTGCAGAGAATTGTGAAAACAGCTCCTAAAATTCCTCAGAGGCTGAGTGATCCTCGGGGCTGCTCCCAATGTCCTGGGTGCCACATCTCGCTGGTGTAGCTGCAGAGCTCTCAGTTTGCTGCTCAGGATGTGATTTATTAAAATATGGATATAGATCTAATATCAATATCCACCTGAGACGAACAAAGACTCTCTGACTTGTTAGAGTTAGAAGGTGTCTGTTTATTCCAGCGCTGGGAAGCTGCAGGGATCGCTCCCGAACCTACAGCTCTGAGATTACAAAACAATTCAAAGTCTATTTATCCATGAAAATTCTAAATATTCAAAATACAAATACATATTTATAACATAGACACCTCCCATTCCCCGCTTCGTATGAAAATTAGCTAAAAAGTCATTAAGCATGCACAGTTCATTCTATAAAATGGGTCGGTGGTCCTGAAAATGAGGAGGGGGCTGTCCTGATGAAGTAAGGCTGGTCTTCCTCGCTTTGACCTTTTTGCCTCTCTGGTTTTTAACACTACACCTGACCTTGGAAGATTCCCAGTTCCCTCTTCTATTGCTTTTGAATAAGTTGCAAGTGGAAGAATTTGTAACTGTCTAGGCCTTCTTTTGAATTTTTCCTTCTAAAATTATTAATTGCCTATTATAAGCACAGCTGAACAAATATCAAATAATCAGAGCCTATCCTACACTTAACTTTCTGACTAATCATTAATTCCTTTAATCAACTTTAGCTAAGTTCTGCGTCTTTTCTTTATTCCAGTTAACTTCAGCAGGACTAGCTTTTATTTAAAATCCCAGTATTTAAGCGTTTAAAAGAAAACCCTCTGTTTCAGATGCATTCAGCCCATTGTGTGGCACTGGTGGTTTGAGTTTCCCAGGTTCTTTCCCATGTTCATTCCTACATTCTCCAGGAACACACCCAGGGCCTCTGTCAATCCTCTTCCTCTCCGTGCCCATGTGTCCCTTCCTGCATCTCCAACCTGCAGTTTCATCCCAGTTTGAGACATGTCACCCCATCAGTGTTATCATCAAAGCCCTGCATTTTCCAACCAAAAAGGAACTGGATTTCCATGCCTGCAGTGTCTGAGCATCTCTGCCATCTGTACCTGCCCTGTTTCCCTGTCTGCTCTCTGGGATGTCTCTTCATTTCATTTCTGGCAGGTCTCAGGTCTGTGAAGCTCAATCTTGCAAAGTTCCTTCAGTGCCAGCAGAGGCACCAAGGCACTGACTGGGGCTTTTCACAAGCACCAGTGGCAGCCTCCTGCTGAGGCTTCCTGGCTATTCCTGTGGCAAAACGGATTTATGGGAAAAGCAGTAGCCTGGCACTGAGAAACCTTCATCCATCACCCTACTCTGCCTCGGGCTCTGTGAGGAACTGTGAATCTTGACAGCCTCCTGTTTGAAGCAGGAGGGAGCTGGGGGTGCTCTGAGCATCAGCAGGGCCCTGGCAGCCCCCAGACCTCAGGCTGAGGGGTGTGGATGATCAGGAGTGCCCCCCTGTCCCCTGCCAGCCCTGGTGGCCCTGCTGGGGTGGGTTGACCATAAATCCATACCTGTTTACGCCACAGGCAGCCGGAGCCAAGCCCGGGGGGCATTGGAAAGCAGCCTTCGGATGTGTGATTTTGTTCTTTTGACTCTAACGCCTCATTTAATATTTCACAGCCCCGGCAACGCATTCCTGTGCCAGAGACAAAGGCTGGCTGGAGCTTCAGCCACTGACATTTACATTATTAGGCTGGGGCTCCAGAGCTTGTGCTCAGCGAGGTGAGCAGGGTTCTTCCTGTGCTCCTAGCTGGAAATACAGGGTTGGCAAAAATTTTTGGCACTTGACTTTTAGTGCTGATCCAGCTGATGGTTATGGATGGTGGAGAAGAATCGGGACAATGTTGCTTTTGGAAACTTTGCCCCAAGTTTTCTTTAAAAGCGAAGTCTGGACTAGAGTGAAGCCATCAAGAAGAGTGTTGGGCCCACACAACCCCCGAGTCAGAAGCTGTTTCCAGTGCTCCTGTTCTGAACAGCTTCCAGACCCTCTAAATACACAGGTTTAAATAATTGCCCTTCAGTCTGGATATATTGGCTCTTCTCTTGTATCAAATAACACCTAATGTCATTGTTGCTGAAGGCAACCGGGATGAAATTGCCTGCCTTACTTTTCCCAGTGTGTTGGCTTTATGCATTTGGCAGCATTTGGAGTCAAATCAATCTTGCTTTCCTCTCCTGGACAGGTACTTAGTTTTGCTGATGTCAGGGTACAGCTTTAGTGCAGGGAAGGGAGAGGAGGAAAACCATGGCTGAGAACACAGGGAACTGGGTTGCAAAGCCCCACAGGCTCAAGGAAGCTTGAGGCCAGTGCACAAAATCATAGAATGGTTTGGGTTGGAAGGGAACTTAAAGACTGTCTCATTCCATGCCCCTGCCATGGGCAGGGACACCTTCCACTATCCCAGGCTGCTCCAGCCTGTCCAGCCTGGCCTTGAATATTCCAGGGATGGGGCAGTCCCAGCTTCTCTGGGCAACCGGTGCCAGGGCCTCACCACCTTCATTGTAAGCCATTTTTTCCTTATGTCTAATCTAAACCTGCCCTCTGTCAGTTTAAAGCCATTCCCCCTTTCCTATAGCTCGATGTACTTGTCCAAAGTCCCTCTCCAGCTCTCTTGGAGCTCCTTTAGATACTGGAAGAGGCTCTAAGGTCTCCCTGGAGTCTTCTCCAGGCTGAACAATCCCAATTCTCTCGCCCTGTCTCCACAGGAGAGGTGCTGCCACCTCGCTTTCCCTGGCACAACGCTGCTGCCTTCTGCAGAAAAGGGCTGGCAGAGGTCTGGAGAGCTCAGTTTTGTGAGTGCTGAGGTCCCACACGCTTGGGGATGTGTTCCTGCTGCAACCCATGGGGTGCTCCTCACCCTGGACAAGGAGCTCTCCCTATGGCAAAGCTGACTGGCTTTCAAAAAAAGGCCACTAGAGGTTCTGAAAGGAGTAACAAGGGGCAGTTCTCCTCACTAAAGTACCTCGGGACCTGTGTGGGCTCCTGACCAGTGGACAGGGGGGCAGATCAGCACCGAAAGGAGCTCAGGGGGATGTGCTCTGCTTGTGTCCAGCCCTGGGACCCTGGCACGAGGAACATGTACAGCCTCCCCTGAGCTGTGAGCGCCTGGCTGGCCCACAGAGCCAGAGCTTTCCTCTCCCTTCCTGTTCAGGCGCTGTCTCTTCTCTCCATCGCTGTGGATGGTTCCTTTCATCCTCTTCAAGAGGCCTCCTGCTGTCTCTTAAATCTCTTTGTTCACCTTTGAATACTGCAGCCCACTCCAAAACCTGATAAGGCTGAGTGTGATTAAGATTATGGCTTTCCCTCTCGGACAGGGAGCTGGGGACTGCCCTCCCTCACCTCTGGGGGTGCCAATAGGTAGGCTGGTGGCAGCTGGGCAGTGCCCTGCCATGGGTGCTTGGGATGGCCAGGGGATGAGCTCCCTGGGCACACAGATCTTTAGGAGGCTGCAGTGTTGTTCAGCTGGTGCTGGTGAGAGCCTTTTGCTTTATTAAACTGCCTTCATCTTGACCCATGAGTGTTTTTCCATCTTATTTTCTCCTCACACGCCATCCCACTCCCTCTCCTGCTGAGGAGGGGAGGGATCGAGCAGCTTGGTGGGCACCTGGCATCCAACCAAGGTCAGCTCACCACAGGAGTGCAATTTTCATTCCTTGCTTTATTTGTGCTGTGCCTCTTTGGGCTACATTTACCTTTAATTACTGGCTCTGCTGAGGCTGGTTGAGCATTTCCAGTGAATGGTTTGGAGGTCCTTGCTCCCAAACAATGAAACCACTTACCATCACTTATCTTTTAAATCAGAGTTTATATTTAGTTGTTGCCTTCCGTTCAGGCTGCTTCTCCACACCTGCACAGAGAAAAGCCCTGCAATCCCGTTGTTCACAGGAGGATTTCAATGTTCTCTCCAGTCCTGCTGCTGCAGCAGAGCTGGGATGTGATATCCAGGAGGACATCAGGCCCCATACTGCTTGCCTTGATGTTGAGCTCAGTTTTGGCAATTCCTTCACTTTGATCATCATTATGGTGTGAAAAAGTCTTCTAAGCATGAACAAAGCCATTAAAGCTCACACAGCCACCACGCAGAGGAGAGAGCAGCTGAGTGTCCCCTGACTGTGTGAGAGGAGCTCTGCTTTTCCATCCTGGGGGGTGGAAGCAGAGCTCAGTGAGGCGACAGAGTGTCTGCTCTGGATCCCAAAGGGCTCGAGACTTCTGAACATGAGTGTCGTAAACCAGGAGATGGGATTGTTTGTCCTGAAATAACTTGGGTTTAATGCAGGCTGAAGGGAGCCGGGAGCAGCCTCAGCACTCCCCAGGCTGTTGTTTCCTTTTTCACGCAGCCCCAGGAACAAAAACTGCTGCCAGAAGTTGCCTTCAGCGAGCACCGGCTCCACCAGCAAGAGCTGTACCCCCACCAGCACTGCAGAAACTGGGGCAGCGGGCAGGGAAATTGTCCTTCCACTCATCCCACCCCACTGACCATGGCTTTGGGACAAGGGTCCTGTGGGACAAGGACCTCCCACCCAGAGATCCCGGCAGTGCTCCCACATCCCGGCTTCCTCCTGGGTTCCTCTCCTGGGAACAGCAGCAGCAAGGAGTGAAACTCCCCTTTGTCTGGGGAGTTGTGTTTGGAGGACACGGTGCTTTAAACAAGGTGCAGCACCACGGGAGGATCCCTTAGATCCAGAGTGACCTGCATCCAGCAGCCAGGACGCTTTCCCCACTGCCAAGCCCAGCTCTGTGGTGTCTCCCAGGGGCTGGGGAGTGGCTGCAGAGCTGTCACCCTGTTTCTCAGGAGGGAGGGGTGTTTGGGGCTGCGGCAGTGTGCTCAGAGGATGCTCTGCCCAGCACCACACGCCGTGCCGGCTGCCTGACCCTGCTCCGTGCAGGACGAGATGCCAACGAGAGGGCAAAGAGCCCTCATCTAATTATCGTGCTATATTTGTACATGAGAGAGGGGAAGTGAGCAAGAGCCACGCTGCTGCTGGGAACTTGATGGCTTTAAGTGAATTGAGAGGCAGGGCACTCTAATTAAGGCTTTTTTTTCGTTTTTGCGCACAAGTTCTCCCCTTTCCTCTGCCTGCCTGGGAGGCTGGGCTACCTGCAGTGCTTCCCGTGGCAGGAGGTGGCTGCGGGGGAGTCGGGTTGTACATCCCTGGGTGGAAGCAGGAGGGGTGCAGGTGATGCCATGATGGTTTTTTTGCCTTTTCTTTTATAGCCCTGTAATCCCTTTTTACAACTTCTGTATCCTTAATGCTTTTGCCTACATTCTTGGACTTGTTTGTTAAGCTAAGAGACTCAACATTTTAGAGGTTTTGTAGTTAGGGATAAGAAAGCCCCAGACCCCAAGGTCCTCTCCAGAACACATTTTGTAAACTGAGATAGAACCATCCAGGAGAAGGGTCCTTGGGGAGGGGGGCTCATTCAAGCCTCTCATTGGGGAATCTTTGATAGATCTGCTAATTAGTGAAACCTATAATGTTACACCATTTTTTTTGGGCGGGGGGGGGAGTTTGCGGTGTGAATTGAGGTGCATTCGACCCGGATGTGGTGCACCTAAGGATCCTTAAAATAAATACCAAGGTAAAATCCCTTTTCCCCTTCTAACCGTGTTTGATTCTTGATTTTAAGACCAGGAAAAGGCGTCACAGGGACAGCAGCAGCATCAGGGGACAGCCTGTCCCACCAAGGGGGTTTATGATGCCTCCCTTCTGGCACTGGCCATGCACACGGCGAAATGAAATGCACCACTCTCTTGACGGTGTTTCAAAATGCCATTAAGGGATCAGAGCATGCTCCAGCCTGGGTGCTGGCAGCAGGCAGGGGAGTGAAATAATTGATTGGCTTCTCCCTGGGATCCAAAAGGGTTTCAATGTCAGGCCATTCATTGTGGTGGCTGGAATGCTAACACAACCCATCGGGGCTGCAGCCCCGCCGATGGGTGACTGTACTAATGGCTAATCCCGGGTGATGGATGGGCTGGGGGAGATGCTACTGCTGAGCAAGGAGGAGGCAGCGAGAGGAAAGCGAGGCAGCAACAGGCTGGGACTCAGCAGGCACTTTCCCAGCCAGTGTGGGAGCTGGAAGGGGGAGGCAGTGGGCAGGCAGCTTGGGCAAGAGTCCATGTGCTGCTCCCCTCTGCTCAGGGTGGTCACAGAGGTAACATCTGAATTCAGCCACTTGATTTTTGCCAGGTCTGGATTAGAGAGTAACAAAAAGATGACCAGCCCTCTCTCTGCCCTCCCTGCAGCCCTTTGTAAAACTCAGATATATTTCTTTATTTTGAATTAAAAGTGCACTGGGGTTGCCAGCATCTTCGGGTAAACGAAAGACAAAGCTGAATGCAAAAGAGAGGGCAGTAAGAAATAATAAGATTAGTGATCCCAGGGAGGGCAGTTGTGCTAACTAGCAGCAGACAGGGCTGATGTTCTCCCCAGCACACCAGCCCAAACTTCCTGTGGATCCACCGACTGGTCCCACCTCTCCAAGCAGGAGCACATCACTGTTTTGGGAGGATTGTACCTGATTTACACCGGGCCGAGTAGGAGCAGAAGTGTTGATTGTGGTCCACCTGCCCTGCTTCAAGGCAGGGAAAGGTTTAACTTCATCCCACCCCCAAACCATGGCTTGTGCTGAGGATTCAGTTCGTGGCCAAGCTGGTGGCTCATAGGAGGAGGGCTGGGGCTTGTCAGACCCCTGGTTCAATCTGCACAAAGGGGACCACGCTGGGCTCTCCCAGCAGCACCTTTCCTCCCCAAAAACAGCTTCCACACCTGCGTGCAAGGGAACAGATTGACTTTAAATGGTTGCAACTCAAGGAGCCTCTCTTGGTTATTGATCACCTACTGATTACTCCAGCACTTGGTATTCAGCTTGTAAATAAGATTACAGGGTAAATCTAAAATGGGAGCAGAGGGATGATAAAATTCTGCTCATTTACAATAAGCTCAAAGAACTTTCCCCCTTCTGCCCCCCCCTCCAGCTTTATTATGAAGTCCAATAAAATACCCTGGGGACAAGAAGGAAGAGAGAGTAGCAATTCAAAGGCAACATCAAAAGGCATCTTTATTCATTTTAGTGTGTCAACAGGCACAGAGAGATGCTCCCAGCCAAATGTGGCAGCTGCTCCAAGTGCAGCAGCCCAGCCCCTTCCCTGCCGTCCCCAGACAGCTCTGCTCCATGCTGGAAAGACAGGCCCAATCCCATCCATTTCCCTTAAGATCTCAGATAAGTTGCTGTTTTGATGGCAAGCACTTCAAGTGTTAGATGGGGAGTTCAATGCCATGGATTGTTCTCACTGCTTTCAGCCCATCTCTGCAAAAGAAGAAAAAAACAGATGCTCTGTGGATAAAAATAAGTATGCCTCTTCTTTCTCCGTGCTGCTGCAGGGCTGTCCTTTGGGCTCCTCGCAGTGCCAAGTGCCCTGGATCTATCACAACAAGCTGAAGGAGACTGTGATTTCATGGCAAGGTATTTAAGAGCTGTGCCCACCTTAGCCAGCCTTGGGAACATCAATTTTGTGATATCCAGTGGCTGAAGTAAGGCCCAGCTCCTGGAGCCATGGGAATTCATGAGGATTTTTAAATCTGGAAGAAGCCTTGTCTGTTCCGCTGGGCAGCCATGGGAGGTTTCTCCCAGATCCGTCCTCTGAGGGCAGGGAAAGCATCTCCCTGCTCTGAGAAGCAGCCAGGGCATCCTCCCAGGGACCTGTGCAGGACCTGTCCAAAAGGCTTCTCTGCACCTTCTTTAGGGATGCTACTGCTTCAAGCAAGGGAAAAACATCTCCTCGAGTTAATTTAGGACCTGAAACCATCCAGCTTCAGGTGCTCCAGCAGCAAGGCTCAGGAGGATGGGTTGTTCTGCCTTTCCCCTGTGGGGTCTTGAGGAGACTTGGGAACATTTGTCTAAATTGTGCTCTTCCCCAGGAACTTTTGAAGTGATTCACCCTCGGCAGGAATTGTGCCAGGTTATTATCCTTCATTGCCATGTCAGGGGAAGCTGTAGCCCCCATCCCCTGGGAAGATCTGGACTCCCTGGTGCTCAGAGCAGGTTGTGTCCTTGCTGCTGGTAGTGGGGCACCAGCACTGGTCCTCCCCAAGAGTGCCACACTGTGTGCCAGCACCAACACTGAGGACAGAGTGCTTTTGTGGCAGTGTTCCCTAGGGAATGAGGCTTTTAAATATAGCAGGATTGACTTGAAATCCCAGATTAATTCACTTTTAAATACCAGCTCTTGGATTCTCATCCTCTGCTTCTAGGTGCGTATCCCCAAGCCTCACTGGGTGTTCATGAGCTCTTGGAATTTAATCCTTGAAGAATACATTAAAACTTCAATTCCTTGTGCAGGCCGGTGATTTTGGAGTCTGAGGCCTGGAGGAACAAACAAACATTCTGAGACAATCAGAACCAGCAGTGTTTTGTGCTGGTGGGCCTGGGCCATCAGAAGTGCTGATCCCCTCGGGGCAGTGACAGCCTGCACAAACCTGAGGCATTTTTAATGTAGATTGAATGAGTTTTTTCACAGCCTTAGAGTAGCCACTGAGTTCCCCCTTTTCCCGTGTTAAGAGGAGGCAAAATCCTCTACTTCCTTCAGGGCAAGGGCTTCTGCTTGTGATCCACAGAGCCGGGGTGTCCATGGATAATTTCTTGGGGTAAGGAAAAAGATAAAGTGTCTGAAGTCTCCACATGCAAGGCTGAATTTCCAGAGGGGGATGACCCTCCTAGGGAAATCTCAGTGGCATCTGTGAAGCCTTTCACATGCAATTTCTGGCTGCCAAGAGATGGGGCAGCCCCCAAGCTGTGGAATCCTTGGCATGAAGCTTCCAGATATTTGCAAGCCCAGCTGAAGATCCCCTCACCCTGTACACGCTTTCAAACCCACAGCCTCACCCATTTGCTGGGGAATCTGCAGGTTTTCAGCAGAAAAAGCCCCCCCAGCACCAAAGGAACACTCATCACACTCCACAGCCCCATTGCTGCTGGGCTGGAATAGCTGGGGAGCAAAGCCTGCAGCTGCACTTCCCCAGCAAGAAGAGACCTCTCCAGCCTTCAAAGTGCCCACAAGAATTCACAGCCATGCTGAGAAAAAAATGCCACCTCCTATCCAACAAGGTGAAAAGACAGGACAAAGTTAAAAGCAACTGCAAAAATGACTGCTGAGGACAGAAATATCCGTGTGTAACCATGGCTTCCTCACTGCACGCGTGCCTGAAATGCAGGTGCCAACTGCTGGTCCTGCTGTGCTGGAGCCACAGCTTGGGAAATGGCCCAGTAAAATGCTCCACTCCTGGGGCTGGGAATGGTGCTGGGGACAGTGACATGCTCAGCCCAGGGTGGGAGTCCCTGTGCCGAAAGTGCTTGAGCAAGGAGCAGAAAGGTAAAAACCCCAAAATGCTCGTGACCCCTTGTGCCAGAGGTGCTTGAAGCAGCTCGGGCCTCTCCTGCCAGAGCCAGGAGCCTCAGTGGAGTGGCTTTCCTGGGTGAGGTTACACAGCTAAAATCCTCCTGGGACAGGCAAAGGCCACTCTGACTCCAGCACAACCTTTCTTTCAGCCCACTGCCTGTTGGGTGCCCTTTGATCCACACTGGCAGGAGCACCCAAGACTTGAGGCTCCCGGCACATCCCAAACCCACAATCCTGCTGCCACCAGCTCTTCCACCCCCAGGCCCTCCAGCACGGAGGGATTTATCATGCAGGCAGGGAACTGGGGCATAAACACGTGCCAAGACTGAGAATGCCAATATCTGAATGCCTTCGGTTCCTTCCTCCAAATAAATCACTGCGTGACTCTAATTATCGCACTTGCCCTGGGTACGCACCGGCTTAATACGGAAAATGAGTGTGGAGGATTTATTACTGCTGATCCTTGATCTTTCATTTTTGATATTAAAACATGTTTAATTCATTGCAATGTAGATTAAAGTAAGGGAGGCCATGGGCAGGCTCTGGTTTGCTTGGGGAGGGTTTGGTTGCTGCCTGTCCCGGGAGCAGGGCGCTGCTGGCTCCTGCTCCCTTCCATGCTGATTCTGTGTCAAGCTGTGGCTGACTCGTGTCTGATTTCACCACCACACTTCCTCTGCCTGTGGATTTATGGTTGTTTAGACACCGAGACCAGGGAGACTGCTGTAAATGTGTTATTTTCACTGGAGAGACAGGTTACAGCAGAGCTTATAACCCAGCTAGATGCAACAGAAGTGGTGGTGGTTTCTGAGGTTTTAAGCTTTCCTAAATAGATGGCCATCTCTGTCAGTATGAATCAGCTCTGGCTTTCAGAAAAGCTTTCTTTTTTTATTTTGTTACAAGAGCCTTTGGCCTTCGGTGACTAGTTTGCATTGGATCTTCAACAATTGTGAAAGCATTTCTCACACAGCCTGGGAGCGTGCTGCAGAGCCCAAACCTTTTCTGCCCTATTTTGCAGTTCGGCTTTTGCAGGGTGATGGCACCTTGGCCACTTACACAGGGCCTTGGTCACGGGGTCTCAGAGGGATTTTTGTGGCAGGTGAGGGAGCAGAGAGGGTCCAGGGATGACAAGACATGGGGCAGACTCAGGTCCACTGAGCTTACGGTTCACCCTAAGCAGGGTAGCACAGGCCAGAGGGGACAAAGGCTGAGAGTGAGGAAAGGCAAAATCCAGGCAAGGATAGCCCGAGCAGGGGGGCTCGGTGCCATCCCAGTGCCCCAGCCAGGCACACGCAGCTCCCACGGTGACACCAGGCTGGGCACCAGGAGTGACCCAGGCCGGCGCTGGCAGCATCTGCGGCTCTGTCCTTACAGGAGCGATCCGCACCGGCTCCATCCATCCAGCCCAGCGCTTTTCCCATTTCCCCTGATTACATCCCTGGCTGCAGCTCAGGCACGTGTGGAGTGCGACTCATGCGGAGCAAGGCAAGCGGGAGGAGTGACCGCTGCTGAATAATTCATCCCTGCCGGGAGCAGCGTCCCCTGCCAGCAGGAGAGGATGCACCGTGCTACTGCAGCCCGGGAAGAGGAGGAGGATCTCACCTCGGGCTGTGTGTTGTTCCTGCTCCTTTCTGGAGGGGGAATGAGGATCTGCACTCCCTGCTTTGCCAGGGCATCTCCAGCCCTGTGGCGTCGGGACGCCTCTCCCGGGGCAGCTGCACAGGTCAGACACCCACGAAATGCCAATTCTGGGATCCATTCCTCTGATCACACCTGGCCAGAACGTGTCCGCATTTTGGGGCACACGAGGAGGGGGCAATCCTGGAGGAAACCATCTGTGTTAGCTGGCTGGAGAGCAAAACCAGTCTCTGGTGCATGAGAGCGTTTTATCTTCCTGGGCCACCTCCACAGCTCTGCAAAGCCCACTGTCCTCCTGCCACCCCTGATGCACATCTGATGGGAGAGGAGCTGGTCCAGCCACAGGCCTGGGAAGGGCAAGGAAGGAGAAGAGAAAAGCACGGAAAGGAAATGAAGGGAAATGGAGAGAAACCACAAGGCTCACCCCAGCATCTCCTTCTCTCTCCCTGCCAGCTCCAGCAAGGCCAGCCTGCCCCGAGCCCTGGCGGGACAGAGGATGGGGGATGCATCCCAGAGCTGTGTCCCAGGAGGCACAACGAGTCCCAAACCTGCCCCAAGGGGGATTTGCTGCCTGGCCACCGCCGTGTCCCACCCCGGGGACAGCGAAGGGAGGTGGCCGCGCTCCCATCGCCATGGCAACCCGCGGAGATGGCTCTGCTGCTGGAATCCCGGATCTCTAGGATGAGCCTTGGCAAATCAATAACCCCAGCAGAGACAGAAGGGGTTGGGCTGGGGGTCCTCTCCTGGGGGTTGGCGGCAGGGACGTCTGTGCTCTCTCAGCACCTCTGCTAATCCTCTCTGTGCCAAAACAGCTGAGCCGAGAGGTGCTGCTTCTGACAGGGGCATCAGTGTTTCTCTGCATGGATATTTCTACCCCGACACCTGTTGGGAAGTTTCTCTCCCGGTGAAGCTCTCGGTGGAGCCTTGGTTAGTGCATGGCAAGTGAGAGACTGCGTCAAACAGAGCTGATGGAGAGCTGGCGTCCCCTGTGCTGATGGAGCTGCTGATTAGGGAAATGTTCTTGCATTTCTAATGCTCTAGAGATTTGGGCCAAGAAGCTCCTTGGAGGAAATCAGCAGCCTTGAGAGGCTCTTGCAAGACACAGTGTTTCCACCCCAGTGGGCAGCTCCGGTGGCATGCGCTGTGGTGACCCACGGGTGCCTCTTGGCACCTCCACTCTCCCATCATTGTCACCCCACATGGGACCAGAGCATGGATGAGAGAGTGGGACTTCCCAGCTTTGCCCCTGCTGCGGTTCCATCCACATCTCCTGGAAAAAGAGGCTTTGATGAGTGCCATTTTAGGAGAAAGTCCTTGAGGCTGGGTGCAGGCAGTGCTGCTTGTCATGTTGCCCACCCTCCTGGCATCTGCCTGGTGGCAAGGTCCTGCCCAGTCAGCATTTCCCAGCCACAGAGAGCCAGCCTGTCCCAGCACGTCCTTGGGACACAGAGAACATCCCAAGGCTTCCCAAGTGCCTGGCACGGACACAGTGCTGTGCCCAAGCCTTTCCCAAGGCAATGGCCAGTGATGATCTCATGTGCAGTGAGTCTGTGCATGCTCAGCACGGGGCAGTGTCCCCATCTCCCCATCCCTGCTGGTGTCTGCCAGCTGCCCTTCACTGCCAGCTGAACCCTTTAACACGCAGATCAATGTGCCATCACATCCCAGCACTTCAACCCCGTGGCCACCCTGCCCAGCTCCCTGTCCCCTGCTCAGGGCCAGACCCTCACCTGTGGGCACCAGCCAGACCCCTCACCACTCCTGCCTTCCCTCTCCTCGGCTCTGCTCCTGACCCCACTTCCAGCCTTCCCCCAGAGCCCACGTTTATTGGGGGTTGATTTGTGCTGTGGCAGAAGAGCCATTAAGGCTCTTGTTAGTACAGAGGGAAGGACGCCTGCTGTGTGCCCATGGCCACGATGGGAAGCCAGATGAGGGCAGTAAATAAGGTTTCACTCTATTACAATGATTGGAAAGTCTTGAACGAGAGCAGCAGGCTGGCAGAGCTGCAGAGGAGGTGTCCTCCAAGGGGCAATTGTGAAACAGCAAGCTGCCAGCACAGTGCTCTGGTCCCCATTTATCTTTCTGCCTTGCCAGAGATGATTCCAAGCTCCCTGTGCTGCCTGGGGTGCTGAGGTGACCACAGGTGCCCCTGGGGTTGTCCTGTGGGACAGGACAAGGTGAAGGACTCCTTCAGCAGCAGGAGGCCTGGCATTTTGCTGGGTTATGGACAGTAAATCTGCTTCCAGGGGATTGTGGAGGCACAAAAAACACAGGAAGGGTCTGACCTGCCACAGGCAGCGTGGAGCCAGAGCTGCAGCTGTCCCTGGCTGGGATGCAGAGGGTGATGGAGATCTCCACTCCTGCTATCTCCCTTCCTCACTTCAGTATTTCTGTGTGCTGGTTTCATCCCCAGAGCAGCAGCAGCCCAGCTTTCCTCTCCTCGCTGGGTGTTGGGATACTTAATTCATTAGCATTAACGAGGTGTGCCTGGCTCTGCTGCGGCAGCACCACGGTACAGCTCAGCTGGAGGTGCCTCCAGCCCCAGAGAGATGCTCGGCAGAGTGAATGTGCTGTCAGCACCGGGTGGTTATAGCCCTTGGTTTCCCCTGCTGCTGAGTCACAGCCGGGCTCAGTCGCAAAACAGGCTGTAAAGTCCTTATTTAGGGTTTATGGGGTCCATTAGGACGTGTCTGAGCAGCTCCAGTGCCCCTGCAATGGGCCAGGCTGGCAGCGAGGGCTGATCCCAGCAGGAGGCTGCCCCAGCCCCAGAGACACAGGCAGCATCAGGAAAGGGGCAGTGCTCACTGAAGGACTTGCAGTCCTTAACTCACCGCTCTGAAGGGCAACACCGGGTGCCTAAAATTAGACTCCCACCTCCTAATTTAGGTACTTCAAAAAATAGGCTGATTTGTGTACTCCTTCCCCCCCCCACACACTGGCATGGCTCAGCATCCAGAGACTTCCAGGGAAGTGCTCTGTTCCCGGGTATGCTGGAGCACTCCAGCAGCACCGGGAGTAAGAAACCCAAATCTTCCTGTATCCCTGGTTTACCCCGAGTAGGAAAAGAGGAACTGCTGCTCCATCTCTGGAGGGGAGAGCCCTCGTGGTGCTGCAGGAGCCTGGTGGCTGGCTCGTGGCTGCTCCAGCACTGTTAATAAGCATTATTAAACAGCAGCCTTGTCCTGGGCCTCAGCTTACCCACGGTGGGCTGGGCTTGCATCTCGGCCTGGCTATGCCCCAAGGGGTTTCTGAAACCCCAAAGCAGTGTCCCTGTAGCACCTCCATGCTGCACGTGGCCTCCCCAGCCTCCAGGAGGGACCAGACTGGTTCCACCCCTCTCCATCCCCACGACAGGTAACCAACACCGTAGGAAAACTCTGGACATGGCAGCAGTGTGGAGACACAGCTGGGGCTACAACCTTGTGGAAAGGGGCAAAGCAATGCCATCCTGGTCCCTGCCAGGGCTGCTGGCTGGGATGGGTCCCCCTGCTCCCTCCCCATGCCTGGAGAGGTGGGTGACAGCCTGGAAGCTCCTCACACGAGCCTGCAGCTGGAGCGATCTGCCCATGCACGTTTCATAGTACACGTGTCCCATTAAGAAAAAGATCAGAGTTCCCAGGAGCTAAAAATAACACCAGGCAGTGGAGTTTGTCCAGGAGACAGTAAGGGATGCGGGGGTGTGGAGCAGAAGGTGTAATTTCACTGCCGGCTCTGCCAGTGACAGGGTGCAGGAGAAGGGGAATGAATCAATCCTGCCGTGGTGCGGGAAGTCGCCGCTGAAGGAGCAGCGTGGGGCTGTGGTAACTCAGCTCCAGCCCCGCTCCTGTCGGACCTGAGGTGGTGCAGGGTGCAGGGGGAGCACGGCTGGGTCCCAGGGGTGTCCTGGGGGTGTGCCAGGGTGCAGCAGACAAGGAGAGAGGTGCCACGGTGCTCGCAGCAGGCAGCCGTGAGGAGATGCTGGGGGAGCAGCATCCTGGGAGATGGGTGTGAGCTGTAGGGCCCTGTGATGTTGGAGTGACAGGGCTGCTCTCCATATGGCAACCTCTGGTGCTGAATGAAAGAGTGAGTGCAAACACAGATCCTAATTACCACAGCTCCTCCAGAGCCAGCTCTGCCTGCTCTCCCCAAGCTGTCAGATGCTCTCTAGCAAATGCCTCCATCTCCTTGCCATGGCTGAATTGAAGCTATTTATTCTCTCCTCAAGATCCAGCAGCTTCTGTTTTACCACTAGTTGAACAGCTGGGAGGGAGAGCAGGAGGAGTGAGGAGGGGAGAAACCCCTGTAGCTTCTTTTAGCACAATCAGCAGCACCAGAAAATCCAAGCCCTGTGAGAGAGAGAACAGAGGTCAGTGCCTGTCCTGGGCCAAGGAAGCACCTGGCCTGAAGCAAGCTTTGCTGGAGAAATGACCTTCATTCCTTGAATGTTGTCAGTGGCATGAGGAATGGGATGGGCAAAAGAATTTGCTCTTCAAGATATTGAACTCGTTGCCCTCCAGGTGTTGGATCCCAGCATGGGTTAGAGCCCCTGGCAGGGCCCAGATGATCCTATGAGGACACACTGAGAGAGATGGAGGTGTCCAGCCTGGAGAAGGGAAGGCTCCAAGGAGACCCTAGAGCCCCTTCCAGTGCCTAAAGGGGCTCCAGGAGAGCTGGAGAAGGACTTTGGACAAGGGCCTGAAGTGATAGGACAAGGGGTAGAGGCCTTAAGCTGAAAGAAGGTTAGATTAGACATCAGGAAGAAACTCTCTACTGTGAGGGTGGTGAAGCCCTGGCACAGGATGGAACAAGATGGTTTTTAATGTCACTTCCAACCCAAACCATTCTGTGATTCTAACTCCAGGCTCCCACCACAGCCTGGAAGGAAAACCACAAAAAAAAAAAAAAAACAACACCCAAACAAACAAACAAACATGGTAACAGATCCAATTAGCAAAGGCATTTGGCTTCCCAGCACCGCTCCCCATTGCTGCTGGCTCTTGGAAGGGGCTGGGTGAGATGACTGGCAGCTCCAGCAGCTTTGTGCAGATGGACACATCCACTCTCTAGCTGGAGAGCTTTTGTCTCCCCAGCCAGCCCTGGCACTTCTCTGCTGCTGCAGCCAGAACAGACAACCAGTATCCACCACCTCTCCTGCACCTCATCCTGCTGGCACCTCGGGGTGGGTCAGCACCCACAGTAGTTCCAGGGTAGCTGTTCCCTGGGTGCTGCACCCCTGCAGGGGCTGGGCTTGGAGCCCCAGGGATGCAGTTGCTCTGCCCCAGGGCTTTGGGCTGGGAGGGTTCCTGGCTTTGGGAGCTCATACTCTCAGCCTGACTTGGTGTCTGTGCATGCTTGCCCCACCCCCCCCCCCCAGTCTCCCCTCAGCTTTGGGGTGACACCCAATACCTGTTTAAGTCTGAGATTCCCAAAGATGGTATCCAACAGGTTTCTTGAATATCAGCAACCAAGTGGGAGATAGAAACACTTTTTCCTGCTTTCCTTGGTGGGGAAAAAACCTGAAGTATGAGACGAATCACAGAGGAATGGCCTTCCTTGGAACTTGTCAAGGTGGACTTCGACAATCCTCCTGGGTCCCTTCCAACTCAGGATATTCTATGATCTCCACAGTTCTCTGAAATAATTGCAGGTGCCAGCCTGTCCTGCCCACTGGTGACAAACCCTTTGGAAAAGGCAATGGTTTCCTGCTGCTCCCAGCTCTGCTCCCTTGTGCTGCTGCTCTCCTCCCAGCTGGTGAGCCTGTTGATTATATAAACTTCTCACTCAAGCATTGATAGAGCTGTTTGCCTCCCACCCCACAGGGCTTTGCAAGCTTGTTTTTTTTTTTTTTCTTGGCTTAATGGGATGTTTACTCCACAACAGCCTTCCCTCAACACCCAGCAGGAGGAACTCTGAACCACCACCCCAACAACGTGCTGACTTTCACACTGAGCTGGGACTAGACCTGAGTTTTGTCCCCTGCTGCAGCTCCCAACACTGCTGGAGTTAAATGTTGGTCCCCAAACCCAGCTGAGAGGTCTTGCAGCTTGTTTCTGCCCTGGGGAAGAAGCTCCTCAAATGGTTTGGAGTCTGAGGACTCTTCAGCCTTGTGCAGGTAGGGCTGGGTCTGTGCTGGGTGCCAGAGTCCTGCCCTATCGTGACAGCTCAGCTCTTCCCAGGCGACAGGGATCTGGCTTGGCAGCTGCCAGCCCTGTTTCATGACAACTGCCAAGCAGGCATCAGGTAGTCGTGATTTCTCCTACTCCCTCTGACTCGGAGCGAGGGACAGAGTAGGAGGGGTCTGCTCTGCTTTTCTTGTGGAAGAAAGAAAACCCAGGTGTGCACAGATCCCCTTCTCATCAGTCCCCCTTGCACAAGTGTGACACCCGTGCTCCCCACCTCTGTGTGTGACCTTTGTCTGCTCCCCCTGGGTGCTGCTCCTGGGGCAGCGAGGGTTGGACCAGGGCAGGTGTTCTTACAGCTGCAACGGTACCACCAGCATGGCTGGTTTGATCAGTGGCTGTGCACATTGACTGGCTCCGTGATACCTCTGCCACGTGCTGGTGTCACCTTCCTTCACCTGAGCCTCCAGCAGTGGGGCTGCCATGACTGCTGTTAGTCATTTCTTCAGAGAACTAGAGCCCCATGGAAGTTTGTTTCTTGCTTGCCATGAGCTCTGCAATGTTTGTAGTATACGTTTGTTGTCTTGGTCTCCATTCTGCTGCTCTTTCTGACCATCAAAAGCCCCAGCAGTGTCATCTGAGGTACTCCCAGTGCTGCAGTGAAACTCTCATCTTGTCACCACGGACAGCGAGAGTCCCTGGGGGGAAGGCAGTAAAGCAGCTGATTCCCAAGGGGCTAACCCAGCAGAGTGGCAAGTGCTGCAGTGCAAACCCAGCAGCCTTTGTCCCATCCTGCAGCACGGAGCTGGGGACACGCAGCAAAGGGCAGGGCAAGCCCACGGCACCCACGGGAAGGTGGTGTGGGGTGATGGCACTGGGAGATTAGGACATGCCAGAGGACGGTCTCTGAGTTAGCTGTACCAAGTAGGGAGCCTTAAAACATTTGAAGAGAGCAATGCATAACCACAGAGGAATGATTCAGGTGCCCAAGGAAGAGAAGTAAATTTGTGTTTCCCTCACAGGAAGTGCACAAGATAAGGAGCAAGTTGTTCATGTTGCAGTTTCCCACTGCTTCCCAACTCTCACCCAACACCAACTGCAGAACAGTTGTCTGGCAAATAAGCTATGCAAAAATAAGGAAACTTTGCCAAAAACGCAGCTGAAAGAGTAAAACTCTAGCAGATGATACTGCAGCTCAGAGGCACTTGCCTCCTGCCTTTAAGCAGGCTTTATACCAGCACACAAAGAAAGAAAATCTAACAGGTGTATATGAGCAGTTGGGCACAAACAAACCCTCAAACTCCGCAAGGAACAGGTTATGTTTTGTGGGGGATGTCTTCATATACAGGCATGCAGAGAGAGGGATGTTTTATTTTGTGGAATAAATTCTGATATTGAAATCTAGAAAACCATTTGAGCTTTGCTATCCCTTCTCAATCTTCATTCTGGAAATACTCTTTTAAATTTCATAGTTGTATCCGTAAAGGGCTAAAAAATGCAAACAGGTTTAAAATAGACATGTAAAGGAGACAATTAGATGTCAACAGACAACCTTCAAAGGTGTGTGCTGTGTCAAACAGGGAAAACAGGAGAGGATATAAATTTGGGATGAGACAAGTTTTAAGGTGTGACATGCTAAAGGCATGTAATGAACACGTAATGAAGGCTATGCCAAGGTCATTTAGAAGAAAGGCAGCCAGTGCTGTGCTGGATTCTTGTGTTTCTGTGGCTGCAAAGAGCTCTGACATAAAGGCATCACATAAAACTGAAATGAATCCCTTTACATCAGGGTCTGCCATGGACAGTGTTGGAAAATTCACATACTCTGCCCTTTCCTACAGCAGATAAATCTTAAGAACTCTCCTAAACTGAAATGTCAGAAAATGCTTTTGGAAAACACTGATGAGATGGAGAGCAAGGGATTGCCAGGACTGGGCAGGATTTCCCTACAAGCCCTAGAGGAGGAGTAGCGTGGAGTTACTGAGCTACCAACGGGGCTGGGTGCCCTGCTCCTGGGATGAGCACTGAGATCATAGAGATAGGAGGCAGCAATTGTGACTGTGATTTCTGTAGAAGCTTAGAGCCAGGAAACTATATCCAAGTCCAACTTCTGTACAGAGCAAATGAGTTGCTTGAAGCTCTGATAAAGAATAGAATGGGAAGATGTGGCAAGTCATATGATGGAAGTCAGTCATATTTTCAAAGGAGGAATTCGTGGCTCGCAAATCTATTATTCTTTCTTGAGTACGTTAGCCAGCTAATAGTGTACTTGAATTCCCCAATTCCATGGTAACCTACCTCCCAGCCCTTGCTTCTCAATCTATTTGTAAGAAATGCACACAAGCCTCCTTTCATGCATTGATAATGTAGTTTCCTTAAGAGGTTTTGTTGATTTTTTTTTCCCCGCCAAGATTGGGAGGGTGGTTACCATGGAGTTACCTATGGACGGGCGGGCAGACAATCCCATGCCTTTGGAAAACGGGATGAAGAGTATGGTGACAATGTTTGCACATCATATATAATGTCTAAAGGTAATTGACAAGAACGCTAATGAAGCACTGCAGAAGAGTTTCATGATGTTTAGCGATGACAACATGGCAAGCGGCATTCAAGGAGAAGTGCCACAGGCACAGGGGCTTGCAGGACAGGCCAGTGGCAACCCGAAACTGGCGGCTGCTCGGGGAAGGAGCCCCTGCCGCGGCAGGCGAGCCCCCGGGCGGGCTGGGGAAGGCACCCGGCCGCCGGGAAGAGGCGCGGGAGGTGCGGGGCTTTGCGGTGCCTGCCCGCCGGGCCGGCTCCAGCGGCGCGGGGCCGGAGCGGGGACACCCGGCGGGAGACACCGGAGAGATGCTGCGGCTGGGGATGGGGCGTGAGGAGGTGGGCGAGGGGCTCCGGACTCCCGGCCCTCCGCTGCCCACCGAGAGCGCCCGTCCGTGCGCACCCCGCAGGGACGCGGGGGCGATGCCCGCCGGTCCCGGGCGGGGGCGGGAGGGCTCCGCAGCCCCCGGCCAGGGGGGGTCCGCCCGCCTCCGCCCGCCTCCGCCCGCCCCGCCCCGCCGAGCCGCCGCCCGCCCTCGCCCCGCAGAGCCGCGCTCGCCGCCGCCGCCGCGGGCACGGGAGCAGCGGGCCGGGCCGGGCCGGGCCGGCATGGCGGGGGCGGGCGCTGCGGGGCGGCGGCAGCAGCAGCGGCGGCGGCGGGCCCCGTCCGAGCGCTGAGGGCGGCGGGCCATGGGGGCGGCGGCGGCGGGGGGCTGCGGGAGCCCTGCCCTGCCCTGCCCGCCCGCCGCGCCGCCCGCCTCGCCCGCGGGGCTTCCTGAGGGAGCGGCGGCGGCGGAGGAGCCCAGGTGAGCCCTTCCTTGCCGGGGCCGAGCGCTGCCCGCCGCGGGGCCGCGGGCTCGGGGCGGGGACGCCCGTCGGTCCTGCCCGCCGCTCGGGGAGTTCGCCGGCTGCCCCGGGATGCTCCGGCGGGACCGAGGGCACTGCCAGAGGCGGGCACCTGCCGCCCCCTCCCCGGCGCCTCCCGGCGTCCCGGTGCCCGGCCGCTCCGCTTCTCCCGCGGCGCATCACTAGGGATGCCCAGCTCCCCCGGGCGCGGGGTGCCCAGAAGCCAGCGTGAGCAGAGCTCTGTCTCGTCCTCCGCTGGGAGCTCAGCCCGCTGGGTCCGCTGGAGATGTGCCTGTGGCCTTCTGCTGGTGATGGGGTACCCCGTTCCCGGCCGTGTTGCTGCCCCCGTCTCCCTGTGGCTGCCTCGGTGCATCCGCGGGAGGTACGCGCCGAGATAGATGCACGGGAGGAGGGATGTGGCTGGAGGGGCTCCCGTGATCTGGATCGGATCGGTGCAGCTGAGCCCCGCACGCACTGGAGATGGCTTTCCCCACCGCGGGGCCCTGGGCAGGGCAAGGCTGAGCAGAGAAAGTGGGGCTCGGGGCAGGGAGCTCTGCCACTGCCCCCTCAGGTCACCTTGGCATGCTCCTGGGTGACAATGGTCTCGCTATTAGTCTGGTATCATGGCAGTTGCCATCATGAAGTGTGCCTGATTGAGCTGAAAGAACAGAGACGAACGCACTTGGCTTCTGGCTTGAGGCTTGTTTGGGTTTGGTTTTTTTCCCTCATTTTCCTATTTTAGAGCAATTTGGATGGGATGAGTTTTCCTCCTTGTCGGCAGCAGAACTGGTAGAGAGACGTGGCTTGCTTTTGAGGAAGTGCAGTTTGAAAACATTCTCACCTTTCTCTTCTCTGATGACAACCAGTGGGCTGTGTGCCACCTTCAGCCTTCCAGTGCCTCAGCTTCCCCGTGTCTACAATGGAAAGGTCGAGGAGAGAAAAGCTGTTTTGCACCAGGGTGGGCTGGGATGTGCGTTCTGGTGTGTGAGAACCTCTGCTGGCATGAGAATGCCTGGAGGGCAGAGTGGCTCTGGGTCAAGCCCAAGGGAGGCTGAGCCCGAGGCCCATCTTTGGGAGGAGGAAGGTGCTGAGTGCAGGGGAGGGCTGGCACTGCCTCTGCTCTGGGCACAGACCCTGGCAGGGTGCTCCCCGGGTTTAGCAGCCCTCCATACCCATCCATGAGCTGCTGGCATCCATGTCCTCCTGCAGTGAGGAGTTCATGCTGCACCTGAGCAGCAAACAAAACAGCATCCCTTTTTTTTTTTTCATAACAAGTTGGGGTTTTTTTGGCTCTGACATCCCCTGTGGTCATTTCCTGCCCTGTCTCTGTGCCTTAGAGCACCAGCGTGTGGCTGAGCCTGCAGCCTCCTGCTCTCCGGCTGCTCTCTGAGGACCCTCATGATGCTGAACTTTGTCTGGCATTTGCTGCCATGCTGCTGTCTCCTTCCACTGTGGCTGTCACCTCGCAGCCACCAGGACAGCGGGGTCCAGCCATTGCTCATGTGTGTAAACAGCTTCTGGCTGGAGCTGGGCTGTGGCAGTGCAGGGCTGTGGAGTGGTGGGGTGCATCAAGGAGAGCCTGGTGCTGAGAGCAGCCGAGCTCCTCAGGCTCTGTGATGCTGCTGCAGGAGCCCCTGGGGAAATCAGCCCCCTGGGACACGCTGGCATGGGTTGGTAGCGTGGCTGCTCTCCTGCTTTGGCAGTTCAAGGTGCCAGCTGCCCACTGGATTGGCGTGGCAGCAGCCAGTGTGCTGCAGCTCTGCTTGCAAGCCACAACTTCAGCATTGCTGCAAGACCGACCCATGAGGGGGGCACGGGGCACTGCCGGTACCACGGAGAGCACTGAGCCATCAGCATCCCACAGCTGGAGCGTCTGCCCCTTCCCAGGGCTTCAGCACTGCTGGCACTGTCCCAGGGCTGTCTCTGCAGCAGCCCCAGCTGCTGTGGCTTGTCCTGGTGTGAAGTCCCCAGTCCTGTCCCCAGGGACCAGTGCTGCTGGCTGCCAGCAGCTCACTCGGCTGCCCAGGAAGCTTGATCAGCTCAAGGGAATTGGGATCACTTGTTGAGGATGGACCCGTGGAGCAGATGCAAACCCATCTGTCCTCTTTGCACAGGGGAAGCTGTGGGGAGCACAGTGGGCATGCAACTGAAGTGGGCTCAGGCCTGGTGCCTCTCTGCAAGCCCAGGGTGCAGCGCTGGGGGTAAGGCTGGGGAAGGGAAGAGGTGCCACGACATTTATTAGGGTGCACAGGGACCTGTTGGCCTCAATTTTCCTGAGGCAGGAGGGCAGCCACAAGCTTACAGTTAACAACAGTGTGGTTGTAGCGAGCCTTGGAGCTCATTTCTGCCTTGGGCCAGGCCAGTCTGAGCTTTGAACTGGAACTGAAAAACATAAAGCCCTGTCTAGCACAGGAAAAGTCCCTGAGTGGGAAGAAGTCAGGAGAGAAGATGCTGTTTGCACCATCCACCTTCACCACCCCAGCTCCTGGGAGCTGACCAGCAGTGCTGGGGCTGAGCAGAGCTCTGGGACTTGCCCATGGATCTGCAGAGCTGGGGTTTTACCTCCAATCACAGCCCCAGGATAGCAGGAAGGTGCTTTTATCGTTTTCTTGGTGGCTGCACCCTGACACTGAAGGACAAATCCTCAAGTCCTCAGCTTTGCCTTAGCACTGGTCCTTCCTCCCTCGCACTGAAATCAGTAGCAAGCCTCTCTCCTGATTCATACCCATGAGTTCTGTGTCCTTTCCCAGGGCAGCTCCGGCACTCAGGCTCCATGGTTTTGTAGTGAAAAAAAAGATTAAAGATATCTTTTAGATAAGGATCAAGTTGGGTGCTGCCTTGAGAAGCATCCAGCCTGGCTGGAACAAGGCTCAGATCATCTGAGGGTCTTCCACAGAATGAGTCCCCCCATCACCACTGGGGCAGCAAGGCTGCTCCCATCTCTCCCACCATGGGGCAGAAAACAGCCCACATCTCCCAGGGCTGAGATGCTTTTTGATGCCACCCTCCCCTCCCAGGACATCCCTGGGTGATGTCTTGGAGCCTGCAGTGGGAGGAGGGAGATGAGCTGATGTAACAGGGCCTTTGGCTCCCTGACAGAGCAGGGCTTGTTTGGGTGTGCTCCTCCTCACCCACAGCACTGATGCTGTTGGGTTGCTCCAGCTTTGAAAGTCGGGGACAGAGACAAGGATCCACATCACCCAGGGAGAAGCACTTTGGAGTGTGGAAGGAAAAATGGCACCATCAAGTCGTGCAGCTCATCTGAGTGGTGGCCTTGGCCACTGTGGGCTGGAAGCTGCCTCTGGCTTGTTGAGGGACACACCTTTTTCCACTTGATCCACCTAAAACAGAGTCTTTCTTCTTCTGTGGCTCCTTCTGGGGGTGTGCTCAGCCCCATGTGTCTTGGAGGGCTGGAAGTCTCTGATCTGGCTGGATATTAATCCTTGCAAGGGGTGGCTGTCCTCCACAGGGAAGAGAGGGATGGCTGCTTCACAGCCTTCTCCTGTGAGGCTGAGTGAGCTCTGCTCATCCTCTGCTCTCACCTGTTATGGTGGGAGTTTTCTTCCCTGAAACTGGAGAGCCAGGAGAGGGCTGGGGAAGGCCCCTACATGTACCTGAGCAGAGACTTCTGCAGCCAGGACAGGGACATGATGGCCAGGAGCTGCCTCTGAGGACTTAGAAGTCAAGAAGCTCTTTCACGCCACTGGAAGTGATGACCAGAACACCATGGCTGGGTGCAGGATGGCTGAGGAGCCTCAAACCTGGCGCAGCCACAGCCGGACTGAGGGAGAACCGTGCCCAGTTTTGATTTCTGCTCGGTGCTGTGAGTGCTCACACGCATTCACAGATGGGCCTTTTCTCCCCCAGAAGTGCACAGATCCTCCACTGTGTAAAAATCACTGCTTCTGCCGGGCCATACCTCCATCCCTGACCCCCCCATCCCTGCCTGCACAGCCCGAGCACGCACACGGATGCCTGGTGACGTTGGGAACACTTCTGAGCTCCCTCGCCATTCTCCCTCTCTTTCAAATTACGCAGGAGCTGGGCTCAACAGCCAGTCAATAGCAAGACTTATCTCTTAAATAGCATTATTGATTGCCCAGGAGCCTGGGTTTGTATCAGTGGATACATACACACGCAGGCGAGTCCTGTGCCAGGTCCTGGCGGGGAATGGCACAGAGGAGCGTGCAGAGATGGCTTGTTGCAGGTGGGGACACACGTGTGCCTCCATGTGAGGCAGAGGCAGCTCTCCACTGGAGAGCAAGGTGAGGCACCCTGGGGTCTTTGGTTATGGGCCTTTCACATCTGACCAGCATTATCGTGCTGCCTTGGTCACTCTTGAGTGTGTGTCCCTTTCTTCCTAACATGTGACACTGTGATGCAGGACCTCTGCCAGCTTGCTCTGCCTCTGCCTTTGCAGGGAGGCCTCTGCACTCTGCCTTTGGAGAAGATATGCAGATGTCTGCCCACAAAGGTCCTCAAAGGTCACTGACCCTGCAGGGATTCTTCACGTGGGAGACTTGGGATAGATGTGCAAAACTCAGTCTGCTGTAGACTGTTCGGAGAGGAGGATGGATGAGACAGGCCGGACCCGTCCTGCCAGGGAGGACTTTGCTTTGTGTCCAGCTCTGGTCTGGTGGTGCAGGCTGTGAGCTGACACATGTGGGGAGTGTGGTGGGACCTGGATGAGCTCCAAGCAGAAGGAGCACTGGGAGTGTGGCAGGGAGGACAGCCTGCTGCCATGCCTGCTTGGGAAAGTGCTGCTGCTCTCGAGCTGTCTCCCTCCAGGTAACGGGCAGTGGGTGGAGGAGAGCTCCCATGGGCTCTGGGGCCTCGCTGGCTTCGTCCCCTCAGGGCTCAGAGTGGCTCTTGTCCCTCGGAGGTGGCAGAGTGCTTGCAGCAGCCAGGTTGTGGCTCGCTGCTCGAGGCCTGGCTTGCCAAGGCACTGCACATGCCTCCATAGCGTGGAGCCAGCCCCTCATGTGGGGGGAGACAGGAGAGGGTGAGGGGCTGGAGCTGAGTGTGAGCAGAGCTGTGTCCTTCCCTTTGTGCAGCACCACTACTCTCCGCGGAGCAGCTCAGTGTGCTGGGAGCCCTGGCTGCTCTGTCCTCCAGGGTCGTGGAGCACAGCCAAGGTGCAGTGATGCTCGTGAGAGGAATTGCAAATCCTCCTGCCAGGTTTGCTGTAGCAAACTTCGGGCTGTGGCCGTTTTGCATTGGTGCTGCAGAGCCCCGTTGCCCAGCCTTGCCCAGGGCTGCCACAACAGCCAGCCTTGCTCGCCTGGCCACGTGTGCTAACTCACACTCACTCTGTGACAGAGCACGGCCTCATGTCCCATACCTGGCATCCAGCCTTGCTTTGGGCCGTGCTTCCTGATGCTCTGCTCTCTCCTGGGATTAGCTAAGGCCCAGGAAAGCCTTGGCTGTGTTGTCACAGGCAGCTGAAACAGCTCAGATGATCCGTAGGGGTCGGCTCGCCGAAGCCTGGCGGGTAGGGGCTTGTAAGAGCTTTGTGTGTGTCACTGCTGAGCTGATGGGTGGGCACAGGAAGTTCTTGGCTGTCACTGCTGTGTGTCCATGCATAAAAATGTGCGTTTACACGTAGCACTCTGAGATCTTGCTCCTGTTTGGACCCTCTCAGCGTTTTTCTAGACAATGCCTGCCTGCAGCGAGCGCTGGTTGCTTGATCTTAGCCAGCCAATCTATGCAGGGATCTCGGGAAAGAACAGTTGGGGTTTTATGAAGCTGGCATAATTTACAGCTAAAATAGCACACCAGATATATGTCCAATCTAATCTCCTTTGTAATCTTGTTTTCATTTAAGCCTCCAGGGTGGTGATGGGGGGAGTAAGGAAAGCAAACTGCGAAGGGAGTTTATTACCCGTGCCAGGGAGATTTGTGTGATGGTCTGTACCAAATGACCTCAATTTGCAGAGGTTAAAGCTGGCTGTGGTGGTCCCTGGCTTGGAGGGGTGTCTCCTGCCTGTGCTGGGGGCACTGAATGCAAATCCTTCTGCAGATGGCTGTGGGTGTGTTCAGGACCATGCACACTGTGAAGCCATCCCAGTGCCTGCTCCCGTGACCAAGCAGGAAAAGCCATGCGATGCATCCGTGTCACCCTGGCCAGCTCCACAGGAAAAGGAATGAAATTATCTCTCTGCCGCTGCCTTTGCGGGTTGCATTTCTCTTTAGTTTTCAAACCACATATTGTCCCAGATCTCCTGCCAATAGCAGGGAGCAAACTGATAATGCAGCTGCTATTAATAAAGCGGCGTCGTTACATATTCATATCAATCAGACTTCTAATTCCACAATATTTTTTCGAGAAGAAAAGGCAGTGCTTCACTGGGGCGATGGAGGAAGCTGTCAGGTGGGATGGTGTTGGAGATGCCTTTCACCAGCACTGGCAGAACCTGCTCCCCTCACATTTTTTCCCTTGGGGATTCCTGTACTGAGCTGGCCCTGGGGTCCTCATCCACCTCCCCTTCAGCTTTCCTTCTCCCTGGGAGTGCTGAGCTACAAGGTGGGATCCCCAAGGCAGTTCTAGAGTCTCTGGAGCACTGTCACTGTGGGGAAACACGAGCAGTGTGAGACGGAGAAGCACCGAATTCCAGCGGCTGGGTTTGGCAGGAGCGGCTCCGTGCTCTTCTCCATTTTATATAGAAATTTTCGCATATTATGCAAATTTCAAAGCAAAGTATGGAAAATCTGGGTATAAATCTGGGATGTATGTATGTTTGTACAGCCATTAGAGAGGGAAGTATACCACAGAATCCTGGCCGATGCATAAATATACTTACACTGCCATTCCTGCAGTTAAAATATGCTTTTTGTCATTGCTGTAGTATAAAAAAAAAGTACTGTCTCCAAAACTGTAGCAGCACTTTATGGTGTGCTATAAATTGGAAGAGATACCTGATTATTCATAGAGTATTATGGAGGTCTCAGTGACTTCGCCATTAAGCCCACACCAATACTTTGTCCATAAAGCAAAATCCTCTCTTGCACTACTTTATGATTGAATTCAATGTCCAGATTTGGCCAAATAAATCTTGTGAGGCTGAGCACGTCTTTCCATGAATGTTGTTCTGGAAACTAGCCCTTACCCTCGGGCTGGGAACGTTTTGAAGCCTTAGCTGTGGGATCTCCAAGTCCTAAACCGAGCCTCTCAGCCCTCGAGCCTTTCCGGGCTCTCTCCTCCCTGGCGCGTGTCAAAGCTGCTCCCCGCTCATCCCTGCTTCCTCTGGCTCCTGGCACATGGCAGGGAAGGGAGCGTGGCTGTTCCACCAGGTTCCGTGGTGCCAGGCTGGCGCTGAGCCCTCCCGGCAGCAGCTGTCGGTCGCTGCAGAAAACAGTTTCCAAGCAACTCGGAGGCTGCCAGTCTGAAAAGACTCCTGATGGAGGCTTGTAATATTAATGGGAGTTATGGAAAGGAGGAAAGCTAAGGGATGTGGGAAGGGTGGCCAGTGTGGTGTCCCCAGTATCCTCCTGCCATCAGTCGTGCCACAAGTGCTGGAGAGGCCTGGCACAACCACAGCTCTGGTTCCCCTGCTGCTGTGATGGGATGCAGGGCACTGCTGTCCTGCCAGCTCTTCAGCAGGGCCCTGGGGCAGATGTGGAGGAGGCAAAAGGTGCAGTCCCTGCCCCACAGAGCTTGTGTCTCAGGCCTCCATCCAGCTTTGGCACCTTCTCTGAGCAGAGCTGTTCCCCAGCATTTCTCGGCTGTGTCACAGCCTGTGGTGAGTGCTCTGCTCGTCTGGCCTGGGGAGATGGGTGCTGTGGGGGCAGCTGAGGGGGTCAGGTGCAGAAAGCTGTGTGGTCATAGGAGGAGGCAAGCAGGATCTCTGCCTTCATCCCCATCAGCAAAAGCACGCAGAGGAGTGCTGGGACACTTCCCTGTGGCCAGCTGATGTCAGTGGAAGAGGCCAGCAGGGCTCCTGCCAGGGTTTCTGAACTCTCAGAAACCTGAGCCCAGGGGAGGAGAGGCACCACGGCAGGGCTCATCAGGATTTGAGCTTTGACACCCGGAGCTAAGCCCTTTCTTTGGCAGAGGGAGTGTGTCTGGGGTGTGACAGACAGCTGGGATCAAGTCCACTGTGTCCATGCTGGAGGCTGGACCTCCAGCCACCAGACAGATCTGCACAATCCTCCAGAAGCAGTCTCTGGTGTGAAGCCAGGCAGTGGCAGCGTGCAGGAGCATTGTCCTCCTCTCACAGCACCAGCCATGCTGAGTGGATCTGCCACCTGGGTAAGGTTCCATGTTAACATAAAGGTTTGGCAACTCCTTGGATTCATCCCCAGGTTGGGATGCAGGGGTTGTCACAGCAGCAGGGCTGGGATGCTGGGGGAAGGAAGGTGGTGGAGCAGCCTGTGGCGTGCTGGATGGGAGGGAGGAGAGACCAGGCCCTGCCATGTGGTCACTTGGTCCCCAGCTCGGTGTAGCAGTGGGAGGCCAGGCTTGTTCCATGTGATGTGGGTAGAAAGTGAGGTTATTCCTGTTGGTTGGGCAAGCCCCTTGCCCCTGTCAGAGCATAGGATGCTATGGGAATAGGATGCTATAGGATTTTGGGAAGGAGTAGATTAGAGCTAATTGGGAGAAGTCAGGAGCTGTGTTGGTAGCAGGCAGGGTCACTGGTGTCACAGCAGAGCTGCGAAGTGCCTGTGCTGTTTGCTGTGGCTCTACAAGCAGGAGCCATCTGGCTTTTCTTACCTTGTCTGTGAATTTAACTTTCTGCCTCTCCTGAGGCAGTGTGAGCTCAGGATGGGAAGGGAGACAAGGTGGAATTGGTTTTTTGCTGATCAAAAGCAAATCCAACACATCCATCGTTGTGAGCAATTACTGGCCTTGCAGGAGTGCAGAGGCCATGAACAGCTTTCTGTGGCAGAGAAGACCTGCCTGGGCAGCCAGGCAGGGGCTTGGGGGTACCCGGGGAGGAGATCCATCTCTCCCTGTACATGGGAATAAACTCCTGGATGTACCATTGGGACACTCAAATCCAGAGATGAATTTCAAGAGGCAGCGGCTGTCATGGTCCAGATGGGCAAAGTCCTGGTCCTCGGGCAGGCATTTCACCCTGGAAATGGAAAATGGGTGACTTGGCAGCTCTTCTGTGTTCTGGTTTGGACTGAGCTCTCACCTGCAGCCAGGGGAGCCCCATAACTCCTGGGCAAGTGATGCCACCAGACTGTATCTGGTGTTGCCTGTGGGCCAGAGCTGCACAAGGCTGTTTGCAGACAGGCTGAGCTGGGAAGGCGCCCAAAGAGGGGCTGTGACAAGAGGAGGGAGCACAGGGTCATCCTGCAGGACTGGGAGGATGAAGGGCTGCCCTGCAGCACAGGATCCCACGTGCTGGGACAGCCAGGCCGTCAGGAGCAGATGGGCTGTCTGTCTGCTGCAGCCCAGCATCATCTCTGGTGCTCCAGCCGGGCAAAATATGGGTCCCCACCTGCCCTGGAATGCTGGATAAGTGCTGGGTGTCCCACCCAGCGGTGGGTGACCAGTGGCAGGGTGCTGCCCGTGGAGACACTTGCACTGGGGAGTGGCTCCTGCCACGGGCTGCAGGAGGGGCTGCAGGGACCAGCACAGCAGTGCCTGTGCTATCATAAATCTGCCTGGCATCAGCGCAGAGAGCCTTCCCGCTGACTTACGACTTCTCTGCTCCATGAGGATAGGAAACAGCATCACACGGCTGGCTCTGCTGGCATCTACTGCGTCATGAGCTGTCCTTCCTCCCCGTGCGACGTCAGCCAGGCACGGAGAGCGGCTGCTGCCAGGCAGGTGAGGTGCTGAGGGCAGGGATGGAGTGCTGGCAGCTCAGAGCCCACTGAGGGGCCGGTGGCTCCAGCAGCACGGTGAGAAGCAGCTGCTCCCAAGCAGGGAAGCGCTGTGGTTATGGTTATCAGCTGCACTGAGGAAAAGGTGGAGGCCAGGTGTGAAATGGTGCCACCCCTGCTGTGCTACCTGGTGACTTTTGTCTCGTGTGTGTGCTGCCTTCCACCCTGCCAAGTCACTGCTTGAATCCTTCCAAAGCTGCCCTGCTTGCAAAGCTGGAATGGCTGCTGGGGTCCTCTGCCACCACCAAGGATGGCACCACGCGTGTGGCCGGCTCTGCTCTCAGCAGTGGGGCAGCCACGTTCCCCCCTGTAGCTCTGGTACCAGCTGTGCTGTCCCCTCGAGGCCTTGGGGCTGCAAAACTGGCCCATGGTGGCAGTGGATAAGGCTGGGAGAAGCCCAGAGCAGCAGAGCACAGCCAGGGCTGTGCAGGGTGGCACACTGAGCCCTGTTCCTCTCGAGCCAGTGATGCCAGGCCTGGGGAACGCCACTGTCCCCATCCCAGGGAGGATGTGCTGAGGCAGGACAGTCCTGGCCTGTTGAAATGACACTCACAGGTTTCCTGTGATCCCTACCCTAACCAGCCTTGTGGCTGCTGCTGTCCCAACCCATTCTGAGTGTTCTACAGACGTTTTTTTCCCCCAGTGTCATTCCCTGTTGTTGCCTCTCTCCACATTTCTGCTCCACGCAAAGCCAGCTCTGGGAAGTCTGACCTGTCTCACCCCAGTGCAGCGAGTGTGGGGCACTGGGAAGCAGTGGGATACCCTGCTCTGTTCTTGGCAGTGCCTCAACCTCTTCTCTGCACTCTGGGTCTCATTGGCCAAGTGCCTTCTGCTTCTGTGCCTCAGTTTCCTCGTTCTTGCAAGGGCAGTGATAGAAACGTTTCTGAAGTGCTTTGGGGGGAAAGAGAAGTGCCATGGGCCATCTCTGTCCCTGGTGTGATGGTCACCAGGCTGTGGTGGCCTCCTAAAGCCGCTTTGCCCAGGAAGGTCCCTCTCCACCTCTCAGCACTTTAAATAGATGTGATGCAGCTCTTGGCTAAACAAATTTTCTCCACGGCTCTTTTCTTTCCTACTCAGAATTCAGGGAACATCATTTTGGTAACCAAGGTATTTGCATAATCAGTATTTTGTGGTAATTGCTCCCTTTCAGAAGAGGTGCTTATCATCCCATCGGGTTTTGAGGAGCTTGTGCTATCTTTGAGGCCAGGCAGGGAGATTGTTTCCAAAGGGGAATGGCTGGGTTGCTGCCCTGGGGTTTGGGGGATGCCTCCCCCAGGATGAGGAGGATCAGAGGATCCTTTCACCTCTGGGCTTCTGCACCATCAGCGAGCTGCTGCAAGTCCCTTCCTCCCCCTGTGCCTCAGTTTCCCGTTAGTCCCATAGTCTCTGAGCTGGGAGGGAGGAGCTGCCTCAGTGCAGTGGGACACAGGGTCTCCATCTCTGCAGGAGCTGCCTTCCCAGGGCTGCTCCTTCTCTCCCTGATCCCGTGGCATGGAAAAGCAGCCTTTGGGAATGCTTTGCGGTGCTTCAGCCCAGTGGGGCAGGGCGGGAGGCGTGGGGCTGGCATCCAGCTGCAGGAGATGCCGCTCCCTGGGGAGACCCTGGCTCTGTGCCCCGTGTCACTGTCACTGCAGCTCTCGGGGGGCGAGTGGTAGCCAGTGCCTGGCGTGCCAGCGAGCCACCCTCGCCCGCCCGGCAGCGTGACTCACTCCCGGAGCGGCAGCTCCCACTCGGCAGCGTTTCCAAGGAGCCCAGGGGATGTCTCCCCATGGCAGCGGCTGGAATGGGGAGCCCGGGACCCCGACCCCGGGGCTGGGCAGGGTGTGAGCTCCCTCCCTGCCCGGGAGAGCCGGCAAGCAGCCGGCTGGGGCAGATTTATGATAGCAAACCGGGCAGCCTGCACTGGAACAAAAAGCAGCAAAGCCTGGTGTTTCCCAGCACTGGCAAAGGCTGGAAAGGCCGTGAGGAGGGCTGGGATGTGGCAGCGAGCAAGGGAAGTGCCCAGCTCTGAGGGCTCAGCCATCCCCAGTCCTGGAGGAGAGGCAGGCAGCCAGCTCTCTGCAGCCTTGCAAGCTCAGGTTTGCTGCCATTCCGCCTCTTCTGGTCTTCAACGCTTCTGCCTGGCTCTTGCAAAAGCCCAGGTGTGCTGCCCACAGGTGCTGGGGTGCCTGTGGGTCTGGGACAGGCAGCGGTGCAGGAACCAGCCTGGCCTGTGGTGTGAAGCTTAACCCATCCCTGTGCTCCCTGACTGCCAGAGGAAAAACAGCGTGTCCTGTTCCTGCGCCCGGGCAGCGCTGCTGCTGCCTGACCTGACTGCTAAGCAGGGGCTGAGGCTCCTTGCAGCACTGATCTCAGTGCTGGCCGAGCCATCCCTGCTTCCCTCTCTGCATCTGTCCCTGGTCCCCTGCGCCGGGATCATTCCCAGGGTGGCTCTGCTGTGCAAACCCAGCTCCTCTCTTGCCAGCTCCATCCTCCATCCCTGGCTTCTGTGCTGCCATCAGCCAGAGAGCAGAGGCAGCTCCTGCCCCAGCACCGACTGTTTCCCCAGCTGTATTAAGTCTCTATTTATCTATATAAATTTTTATCGTCCGAAATGGCTGGCAGGTAATTGTGTAATTACCATCCCTCCTTTGGTGCTGGCCTCTCCTCTCTCCCTGCTAGTTGGATATCCTCTTCAAGTTTAATCCCCTGGGAATTTACATTGTCTTTGCAATCCCCAAGGGAATGATGCTGCTAAATCCAGGTCCCAGAGCTGGCCTCTCTGGGAAGCCCTTAATTCCCTTTGCCATTAGCAGAACACCCAATTAACAACCCCTTGTGGCTCCTTCTCCCCACAGAAGTGGCCTGGGGCTGTCAGTGTGGGGTGTGTGGGCTCGGATATGATGGAGTCCATGCCCTCTTCCCAGACAATCCAGCCTGGGGTGCTGGGACGTGTCAGCACTGTTTGCCCCACACCCTGCAGACCCCCTTCGATTCCTTCCAGGGGTAGGGAAGGCTTCAAACTGCTTTGCACCCAATGCTTTGCCTCAGAAACTCCCCAGACCCCCCAGACCTGATGGATCTTTCTCATTGCAGCCTCCCCAGGCCATCTCAGGAGCAGGATGGGTGGTGGGAAGGGGGGAGGCTGTGCTGGAGCTTCTCCCAGGCTTGGGGTTGCAGTGTCAGAGAGCCTGTGCCGAGGCAGAGGATGCTTTGAAGCACTTCAGTGCTCGGTTGGTTTTTGTGCTTTGCTTTTTTTTCCCCCCCTTTAATGGGAATTGTATTCTGTGCATGGAGCAGCTGGTGATTCTTCTGGCTGCTGCTGCATCACCTTTGAGCTACTCTCGTGAGACTCCTCTTTTCACCGGCTGTACAGAGAACTTGAGCTGAGGAGCCCTGGGTCTGTTCCTGCTGTAACCCTGCTGATGAGAGAGACGTTTCTGAGAAGGCAGGAGATACCTGGTCCTGCCTGGGGTGGGGACACAGGGAAGAGACCTTGGGAGCTGCATCTGCACCCCGTTAGCCGTGGGGGTCTGTATAATCACAGCCAGCAAAGCATGGGGTGTGCCCCACTGATGTGTAACAGCAACGAAATGCTGATTCTTGATTTTTGTTTTTTCTTTGAAAAGGTGCTTTCCTCTGTCAGAATCCTCTAGTTCCAGAGGGGAACAAGGCCAGAGCTGGGGTAGGGAAGAGAATGTTCCCCAGGGATTGGGGGCCTTTCCAGAGCTGTGGGTTCCACCAGGAAGGAAGAAAGGCTGTGGGAGAGAAGCTGGATGCTCCAGTCTCAGCTCCCATCCCTTGACTCTGTACGAGGAAGATGCTGGAGTTTGCTTAGTTTCAGCTCTTCAGAGGAGATCTTTTTAAGGGAACACCCCTTGCTACCTGTTCAGGAGAAGATCCAAGTTAATACTCTCTGCTGGTGCTGATACTGATGACTTGCCTGTGTTTACCTGCCCCTGGCAGTATTCCTGCAAATGAGGTGTCAGCAGGGGTGCTGGCATGTGTGGGTTTTACAGGACCAATAAAACAGGGCTGGGGCATGTGGTCAGGAGGAATCGTGCTGGCATCCAGCCAGCAGCACGTAGGGAGCTTTGAGCTGACAGTGCCTCATCACCTGCTCATTCACCTGGCGCCTGTTCAACAGAGGGGCCTTGTGGACATGGCTTGAGCACCAGCACAGCTCCTGCAGCCCCTCTGCTTTGTTACCCAAGCTCCAGTACAGGCTGCTTTCCCAGGAATCACCTGCTTGTCGTGAAGAGCAAAGGCCGGGTGTAGCACCTGTGGGTCTGTCAGACCCCCGTGTGATTTGGCTGCAGAGCCCTGCTCCTGCCTGTCCATGAGGGAGCAGAGAAGTCTCTGATCTCCCTGTCCTGCACAGGGTGTAAGTGATGCCCCCAGGACAGCTCTGAGGGGAGTGGGAGGCACATCTCCATCACCTACACTGTGTCTGTGCCTCAGTGAACCCAGGCATTGTTTGGAAACTGCCCCAAGACCCTGAGCTTTGTATTGCCTGTAGCCTCCAATATATCCTGACCACTCTGTCTGCAGCAGCAGGACTGATGGGGCTGTAAAAAGGTGATCAGAGACTTGGGAGCATCTCATCTCTGCCCTGCAGATTTGTGATACCTCCTGTCGTTACCAAAATGCTCCAGGGTAATCCATCCCAGCTGGCTGGCACAGAGCCATGGCTCTGGGAGAGCTGCTCCTCCTTCCTCGGCCCCTGGCACTGGCGTCAGGATTTGCAGATGCTCTTGGTCAGAGGGCTTTGTGTCTCCTCCCTCTTAATTGCCACAAGGATAATTGGTTTTGTGGTTGAGCAGGGGGAGTCCATGAGCTCTCCTTCCTCCACAGCACCCATGCAGCTCCCTGCCGGCAAGCTGAGTGCTGAGAGGGTGCCAGAGCCAAGGTGGGAGCTGAAATCCTTCCCACTCCTTGCCCTACAAGCCCCCAGCTTTCTCAGATGGATGTCCATCCTTCCCCAGGATGGAGCTTGCAGCTCCTGTCCACCCGTGACGAGCTGCTGGCAGCCAGGAGGAATGAAGGACCAACTGGCTGATCTGCTGAGAGCATTTGATTGATGTTGTTATCGTTTTGATTACCTTTTTTATAGGCTAACAGAAGGATTTTAATCTGAACAGTGAAGTAGGAAATGGGAGAAGCTGTGCCTGGAGCTTGATGAGGAGGCAGCGAGGGCTGGTGGCTCCTTGTCCACATCCATGGGAGGCGGTTTTGGTGCCGTTGGCCAAACTAAGAGTGTCAGATAGAGGCGTTCCTGGCCTGGTCTTACAGGAACTGCAGCTGCCTCTTGTGTTATGTACAACCAGCTGGTGCCCAAGCAGCTTAACCCCAGCCTCACATCTGCCCAGAGCCAGGCGCTGCCTCAGAGCATCGATCTGAGCCAGCGAAGGAAGGGGCAGCGAGCTCTGAGGCCAAGTTCAGCTCTCTCTGCTGCTTCTTGTGACACAGGACAAAGTCATCTGATGTGTTGCCACCAGCAGCTACGAATTGTCATTCTCCAGAAGTGCCAAGGTGGCAGCTGTGGGGACCACGGGCGGCGATGAGGAGCGGTGTCGGTCCTGGCTCTGCGATGCTCTCAGGATGTGAACGTGGTGCTGTGAACACGCAGGGTGGGTGAGAGAGCTGCTGCTGCTGTGCTAACTGGGCCACCTCTCCTCTGAGGCTCCTCTGAGGCTCTACCAGTGCCCTGCAGAGGGTTCAACCTGGCCCAAAATTGATTTGCTTGTGTCTCTTGGTGAAGGCAAAGCAGTGGTGCTGTAGGCAGATCTGTTTGCTTCACTCTCCAGCAGCTCGAGAGCACAGGCCAGGGCTGGTAGCATGTGGCAAGAGAGGGGATGGCAATGGGGAGCAGGGCTGTGTCCCACAGGACTCAGCCCCACCAGGACTGACATGAGGAGTGTCTTGCCCCATGCCAAGCTCTCCATGCCACCACCAGATGCTTCCTGGAGGGCTGTCACAGCATGGGTGTGAGGTGGGCCGGGGCTGTACCACAGTACCTCCATCTCCATCCTTCCCCCCGTGCCTGCCCCAGCTCCTGGTGCTTGAGTAGCAGCCAGGTGGTGGTTTCAGCCTGATCCCATCAGCCTGTTGTGGTCTGCAGAGCCCGTGGCAGCAGGCCATGAGTGTCCTGCTGCAGGAGAAGATACGCAAAGGGCCAGACAAAAGCAGTGGCCAGCACCTCTTGGCCAGGGGACTGCCCAGAGAGGTGACAGAGGGGAGGCTGCGCTCCCACACCCGAGCGCTGTGGCATAGCAGGGGTGCCACAGCCCCGTGGCAGCGTGGGTTGCAGGGTGTTGTGCAGGATTGTGTTGCAGCTAATGCCGTGTGACAGTTTGACACGTCCTCCCGGGACAGCCAGAGCTGACATGTCGTCTCCAGAGCTGTCACTGTGGCTGCTGCGCCGCAGCATTCGCTGGAAACAGGCGGCACAGGGAACGCTTTCCCCCGGTGTGTGAGGAGGGAGAAGGGCTCTGGTTCTGTTTGCATGTCCTCAGAAGATGATCAAGCCCATGTCGCTTGGCACTGGGATGTATCCTCAGAGAGATGGAGCCAGCTGGAGAGGAGGGGGAGGTCAAACATCCCCCTAATCCAAGGAGGTGATGCTGAGCACCCCCCTTAGAAGATTCTGGCCTGAGCAGAGCATTGCCTGCCAGCCCCAGCCAGAGGTTTCACACCCACCCAGGCAAGCTGTGGCTACCACAGTGTGTGGTGCTCACAGTGCCTTGGCTGGGGAGCCAAGGGGATGGCACAGGCTTTCTGGGACTGGGATAGCCACTGACTCCTTGGGGATGCTCATGTAGGGCCCAGAGAAGGTGCTTGAGGCAGCTTCTGCCCAGCCCCACGGTTAAACCTGGAGCTGGATGTGGCATTTCACAAGAGCAGGAGCAGAAGGACACAATGCTGCCTTTCCCAGCCCCCTGAACTTCACCCAGGATGTGCACAGTGTCCTGCATGGACAACTGTCCCCCTGGCAGGAATTCTGGGGCATAAGGTGCCCTCATGGACCAGCCCTGGGGAGGATGCTTGCGATCCCATTTCTCTGCTCTGCCTGCTGCTTTTGATGCTCTTCAAGAACATCGAGGCTCCCAGCGCTGAAACCCTTTCTCTCTCAGAGAGAAACAAAGGTGGCACACGCACAGAGGAGCAGAATTACCGGTGTGTCAGGAGGGGCAGGGAGCTGGAACCAGACAGGCTCTGACAGCTGCTTTCAGGAGGTCTGCGAGAGACCAAGCAGCGTGTCAGCCACGCACAGCTTGTCCTGCCCTGCATCAGCCAGTTTTGCCTGGCTGCCCTCTGGCACCATCAGCCTATCCAGGTACCAGGAGCTGCCTGGCTTTACCTGTCCTGGCTGTGAAATGCGTGTGGGGTGAGGGCTGGGGTGGCAGCCATGGGCTGCTTCCTTGTGGGGTGAGCAGTGGGGACGTGCCAGTCCTGGCAGTGGGACTGGGAAGCAGCATGTGTTTCCAGGCTGAGTCATGCTGAGGATGGTGTCTTGTTCCTCGTTACGAGTCCAGTTGCAAAATTCACTTGGCAGAATCGGCTCGTCCTCTTTCTCTCCCCAATTGTGTGTCTGTCCGTCCCTCCCTCCCACCTCCTTCATGTAGCAGCAGAGTAGCACTTGTAGGGGGAAAAAAAAATTAAAATCTCTACCTGGAAGCTCTGCAGGGCTGTAAGGTCAGGACAGCAAACACTGGTGCTTGCTATGCAAAGCACGGAGCCATTGTGCTGGCCAAGCAGGTACTCACTCAGCTGCGGCTGCCAGGGTTGGCTTTGCCCTGGAATGGGGACTTGCATCCATGGGAGGGGGGAAATGATGCCACCAGGGCCAGAAAGGGGTGGCAGGCAAGTGGGAGATCGAGACACAGGTCCTGAGTGGGTCTTGCTGTCGTCTCTGCCAGCCAGGCAGTGGGAGCTGCAGAGAGGGACAGGGCACCTGCACTGCTCTGTCCCCCCTCACTGAGCTGTCTCTGCTCAGCTGCTCTGTGTCTAGGTTATTTTAGCTTTGATTCAGCTCTGAAATTGCCTTGGCTGAAACTCTGTCTCTATTGTTTTCAGTCTGCAGAAGCATCATTGAACATGTCAAAAAGATAAATTGGAGAAAAAGAGAGGAAGAATAAAAAACAAGAAAAAAAAGAGGAGTGCAGTGCAGTTGGTGAGGGGAGCCATGCTGGTTGTGGTTTCCCAGAGCAGCTGGCTGCTCCAAGACCACACTCAGTTTCCAGAGGCAGCTCCTTGCAGCTCTGTCCCCTTCTCTGCAGGGCTCAGACACTCTTCCAGACATCCTCCTTACCTTCTGCCAGAGGGCTTTTCCCCCTTGGCAAAGCTCATTTAGGCTTAGCATCTGCCCTGCCTGAGCCTTGGCTGGGAGCATCCTGAGTACAGTCCCCAAGCCCTGCTCTCTGCCCTGGCTGGGGCTGGGACACCGAGTCCAGCCTGGTGGATCAGCCACAGCCCCATAGCAGGGCTCTGGAGATGAACAGAAAAAAAGTAGGATGGGCAAGAGGGGTCCTGGGTGTGGGCAGGGGCTTGGGGCAGACCTGTGTGTGTCCCCAGGGGTTTCACTTGCTGGTGGCCTCATGCACACCTTGGGGTCCAGCACCAACACCTGGTCCAGGATCCATGGAGCTGGGGAAGGTCTGTGCAGCACCGACCAGTCTGATGGGTCAGTTTGGGCTCCAGCCCAGGCTCTCTCAGGAGTTCAGGAGGCCTCTGTCCCAAAGGTTTGAAGAGGGCTCAGATTTCTACATCCCTGGAAGGATCAAGCCTGAAGGATGAGTTTTGGGGTCTGTTTGGGGTATCATTTGGTGCTGGAGGACGTGGTGCTGCCCAGGGGCTCCTGGAGCCAGCACTGGGGCTGTGGGTTGCTGTGTGACACCTTCATAATTGCTAATTACCTCCGGGAGGAGGAGGAGGCACGCAGGAAAGGAGCTGGCAGTGAGTTATGGGAGGTTGCAGGAGTGGTTGTGCTGCTGCTGAGGACTCTGGGGCAAATGAATAACCTGTTAAATAAAATGTCAGCCAGGAATGGATGGGAACTGGCATTGCTTTTTCCGCTTGCACTTTACAAAATGAATCTCCCCGTGCGTGGTTGATTTGCTTATTCAAAATAGGCCATGGTGGAGGGGCTCTCCTGCTGAACACCAAGGGCTAAATTGTGTAAATTCCGTTATCCAAATGCTCCTCTGAATGGCTGCAGTGATATAAGGACGTAATCCATTGCCAGAGGAGAGGGGTTTTCAGAGCCTAACCCCCTTTGTTTCTGGAAACAATGAGAATGTGAGAAATGAAGCTGAGAGATTGCCACTGAGCTCCAAGCCACGTCCGGTGCTGGGGCAGGTGAAACCATTCCCTGCCCCAGTTGCCTTTCACACCTGAAACGGGGAAGATGGGTGTGTATGAAAACTCCAGGAGGCAAATACTGAGTGGGTTCCATTAGGTAAGGCTGGTTTCAAATGGAAACTGATTTGCATGGGCTGATTAAGCTCATTACTACAGCAGGAACTCAGCAAATCGTCAGATCCCTATGCAGCAGGAGTGCTGAGGTCTGCTGCGATGACGCTCGGTGTGCAGCTCTCATCAGCCTTCAGCAGCATCTCCTGGGGCTGCACACAGGACGTGGCCAGTGGCCACTCTGCCACCAGCACCAGCCTGAGCTGCCGCTCCCCCTCTCCTGGCAGGGGAGGCAAACTCACAGCACCAGTATTTATAAATGATTCAGCCTTGTTTAGAAACCTGTCGGGGCGTTTCTCTTCGCTACAGGTGAATTCAAAGCTCTGTGGCGAGGGCAGGGGTGTGGGCAAAGCAAAGCCACGGGCACCCACACGGCACGTGGGGAATGAGCACCTTGCTCTTGTCGGTGCTCAGGTCCCATCTGGTACCCCAGGGACCAAAGGGCTGTGCTGGCAGCCCCTTCTTCTGCCACAGCTGGGGTGAGTGTGACCTCGGGTGCTGCCTGGGGGTTGTGGCACAGAGGGGGGACTGTGTGGCAATATGGGGCCAGCATGGAGTTGCCATGGGGTGGTTTGGGGACAGTGTGGGCATGCATCCCACAGGGACCTTGGGGCGTGCAAGTCAGATTGTGCTGTGCCAGGAGCAGCTCTGTGTCCCCATGTCTCTTTTGAACTGAGAGGGAGTAGGTTTAGGTTAGATATTAGGAAATAATTCTGCCCTGTGAGGGTGGGGAGGCCCTGGCACAGGCTGCCCAAAGAAGCTGTGGCTGCCCCATCCATGGAAGTGTCCAAGGCAAGGCTGGATGGAGCTCCGAACAACCTGGTCTGGTGGAAGGTGTCCCTTGCCCGTGCTAGGGGGGTTGGAAGTGGATGAGTTTTGAGGTCCCTTCCAACCCAGGCCATTCTGTGGTTCCATTCCTGCAGCATTTCCCCAGGTGAGCACCTTGGGGTGGGTGAGGAGTCACAGGTGCTGTCTTCCAAGGCTGCTGCTGCTGCTTTGGTGCAACATTTGTACACCCACGTGTCGAAAACAGAACCCACATGTCAAAAACAGAGCCCACGTGGGCAGGTGTGCCTCTAAATTTATATACCTGGGAAATACTCATGAGCACTGCACGCTGCGGTTTGCAGAGTCCTCTCCTCACCCTGCACCCCCAGGGGCACCCTGGCACAGGCAGCAGAGCTGGGAGCTGATTAGGAAGAGATTATAAAGAGGTACAAACTAAGCCTCTCTGCTAGAAAGGCCAGCAGCCCCCAGGCTGGAAGTGTCACACGCAAAGGCTCCTCTGCTCCTGTGCATTTTTCTCTTTTTAATGTTTTTTGCCTTTATCTTGCATCAGCTCAAGAGCTTTACTAAGCCCCGGAGCACGGGGGGGATCCTAGAAAATGCAGGGGTGGAGGGGGACTCTGTGAGGCTGTGTTTGTCACCTCCCATGAGCAGGCTCCTGCGTAGCTCTTGTCAAGGCTGGTGACAGTACTGGGGGTTTGATGGGACAGTCCCTGCTGCCACGCAGGCGAGCTGCTGGGCCACTTCTGTCACAGCCTGGGGGACTCCCTCACCCATATTGCACTGCCAGAAATGCTCCCGTGTTTGCCACCTCTATGTCAAGGTGAGCAGGGCAGGGCTGTGGGTTGCTGGAGCTGCTGGGTGAGCTTTGAGTCCAGCTCATGTTCCCTGTGCACCCAGGGGCTGTCACGCAGCCGTCTGGGCTGGGGATGCTGTTATCTCCCCTGCTGTCCTGCCTCCTCTGGCATTCCTTCCCTCAAGTCCCTTCCCTGCCCTGCTCTGTGCTCTGCTGGGTGGAGATAGGAGCCCAAGCCATCCACTGAGGAAAATTGCTCCCTGTAAATCCACAGTGAAAGTCCTGGGATTCCTGAAGGCCCAGAGGAAAGTGCTTGATTGGATTTTCAAGCCTCTCTGCCAGCTGCAGGAGAGGAGGGCTGACAGCCTCCCTGAATCTTCCTCACTGATGCCTGGGAGGGGATGCAGGCTGTGCCTGCTTGCTAATGGAATGTAAAGGATGTGTAAATCTCCTGCCTTATTTAACTCCCCCCTGAACTTTATATGCAGCGATAAATTTCTCCTCCTGCAAAGCTGCTGGAGCAAGGTGGGCCTCGGCTGCCTGGTGCCCACGGAGGTGTGGGGGGAGTCATTCTCCTGCTGCTGGAGAGGAGCTGCTGCAGCCAGACCCTGTCCCTGAGGAACACGAGGCTCTGGGGACACGCTGTGTGCGCCTGGGGGCTCTTGCAGGAAAGGCTCAGTTTGGGTTCGAGCTGCCCATGCCAGCATGAGAGGTGCAGGAGCACCTGGGACTGGTGTAATCCCCCTCCTTCCTCCCCACGGGGCCAGGGGTGTTTGCCTCCAGTGCCACCAGAAAGCAAAGTTAGTAAAACACAGAGGTTTCCTGAGTTAAAACTGTAGCAGTAACGGGCAGGCAGAGAGTGGCCAGGTTGTGGTGGGGAACTGGTATCTCTCCAAGCCCCCATCATGCAGCTGAGCATCACACAAATAATGGAGAAAAATGCTGCAAATCTTATTCTATTGCTCCTTATCTCTGATTAATCCTCTTATGCGTTCATCTCATTTTATCCCAGTGTTGGCTGTCTGTTTATTGTATTTCTGTAGTCCTCACAAAGACAAAAATCCCCCTGAGTCTTGCCTGGCTGGGGAAGGGGGGGCTCCTGCCTTGCTGGCACCAGTGGAGCACCACAGAGGAGAGGACCAAGGTAACCTACCCGTGGTCACCACAGCACGTGGTGGCAGAGGAGGGGCTGGAAACCAGTTTCTCCCAGGCCCTAGATTAGTGCCCAGCTGCTTGGGCATCCCCAAATGTAAAGAACGTTACCCTAAAAATAATTGTCCCATGGTGTGGCTTTGCAGCCCATGCTCAGGGCTCGCTCTCAGTGCCCCAGAGAGGAAGCAGGCTTTCATCTTCACAGCCCTCTCTCACTGCAGGCAGATTTGTTAGAGCCCTGCAAGGGAAGCCCTGCCTGTCTCAAGTCCCTCTTCTCCAGCCCAGGCTCTCTCAGTTTTGCCAGCAGCCCCGTGGCCCTCTACCTGCTGCTGGGTGAGTCAGGAGCACGAGCCTTCTGGGCCTGATCCTGCTGCTAAAGGATTTTGCTTTGATCCTCTCCTCCAGCTGGGGAGAACAAGAATCATTTAATTTAAAGCCAAAAATCATAGGGAAGATTGGAGGAGAAAATTTTTACCTGAGTGGGAGCCCCTGGTTCAAACAATTTGATGGAGGAGGATGGTGTTTGTAATAGCATAAAACAAGTTGGAGGAGAATGGCGTTTGTAACATGGTGGAAACCTGCACAAATGAGGGAATCTGCTGTCTTCAGGGGGCATTCAGACAGGCTCCACAGCACCCCAGCCTGTCCCAATTTGTGCAGGCATGGCCAGGCTGGGTGAGTGAACAACCTGGAGGTTGTCATCGTCTCACACTCAGCATCCTTCACTCCTGCAGGTGCTGAGTGCTTGCCCTGGAACCCAAGGGCCTCCTGAAGGCATCCAGTGGCACAGTCGGGCACATGCAACTGGGGTCCCATCTCTGCCACACTCATGGGCACCACCAGGCACGTGAACTGTGCCAGGTCCTTTCTCCTGCTGCACATTGATCAGACAACTCTTGGTGTAAATTCTCCCAGGATCTGGCAAGCTTTAGCACAGGAACTGTGGAGGCCTCTGGCTTTAATAGCTGCAAGCTGCTTTTCAAACCCCATGGAATTTCCAGCCTCCCCAGCATCCTGTGATCCCAGCAGGAAGCTCCTGGGATCAGCTGGCTCCTGTGTGGCAAAGCACTGCCTTTCCTGTGCATCAAACCTCCTTCCATAGGTGCCTTCCAGTTCTCATGCAGGGCCAGCTCCCTGCCCAGTGTCGGGCTGGTTACAGGGACCATCATGGTCCCTCTTTCTCCTTTCTAGCCTGGAGATGCCAAGTCTTAGCTGGGGAAGGCAGTGTCTGTGAGTGTTTGCCTGTGGAAGGTGCAATACAGGCTGAGCTTCAGATTCTCCGAGGTGCATTTGGCCGTGTCTCACAGGGCTTGTTTCAGGACAGTCTCTCCCTGTGCAGAAGCTGTTTTTTTCTGGTGACCCGAGTGCGGCTGGAGGCTGTGGTGACACACAGGGTCTTTTCTAGCCATGCTTACACTGTATTTTATTTTTTATTTACACTGTATTTTCTGCAATAGGCGTTGTTACTTTGAGAATTTTTGGGCCCCTCTTGCCCCCTTGTTGAGCTGGCCAAGGGAGCAATAAGCCCATCTCTGCCACCCCCAGGATATAACAGGTGCTGGATTTCCAGCTAGCCCCCAACCCTCCTGGCCCCTCTGCCTGTGTTTATCTCTAGGTGAGATGCCAGGACCATTTAAAAAGCTGCAGGCTGAGCAGCAGAAGGCTGCAGCTGCTGCCCGGAGCCAGGCTGCGGCTGCTGCTTCGTTATTTACAGCTGCCTTTGGCCGCTCACAAGCTTCTCCAGCAGCTCTGCTGGACGCTGCTCACTGTCTGCTTGGCCCTGCACTGAAAGCCAGGGGTATTTGTGCCCTCAAACAGGAGCCATCTGGCACCCCACCTTTGTACCAGCAGCGTACCCAGCTCACCTGCCAGCTCAGGACAGAGCCAGCACCAGCAGCAGAGCTAACCCCTCTGAGGAGCCCTGCTGATTTTAAACTGCTTCCCAATATTGACAGCAAATCCAAGCTGGAGCACAGGGGGTGAAGTCGTGGGCCATATGGCAGAGGGGTGTGCAGGCTGCATTCTCCAGGCTGGGTCCATGAAGGACTTCACCCGTGAAGGCCAGGGTTGTTCTGCTGCCTTTAGTGCTGGTCTCAGCCAGGCTGGCATCCCTCAGTCCAGCTCTCCTCGCTTCAGTCAGCTGTTAAACACTGCCAGAGCAGGGGCAGCCTTCCCAGGCTGTCAGGCTCCGTGTGAGCGAGCAGCTCCTCAGTGCTCTGGAAGTACAGCATCTGTTTGCCCGTGCTGGGGGTGTCTGACACATAAACCCAGGCCAAATGGCATCTTCCAAGGTGACCAGATGCCTGCTGGGTGCAGATGCAGGGCTGATGGAGCAGAGATGCACGTCGTGGTGGATCCCGTGCCAGCCAGCTCTGCCTGCTCTGCTTTTGTCCCTGCCGTCGGTCCCCACGCGCCCTGGCAGCCCCACGGCTCCATCTGAGATGGAGACCGGGGTGTGAGGCTGGAGCTGCCATATGTTCCCCATAAAAACACTTCTTGGCCCGTTCCCCGGCGTTTCCTGCCGCTGCCACACGTGCTCAGGATCCCACATGCCTCACAAGCCGCTCACCAACTGCAGCCTGGCAGATGGAGGAGCCGGGCATGGTTTTGCAGTAGGAGAGGCAGGAATCCACGGGCTCTGTTTGTTCTCGGGTTGTTCACGGCAGCAGAGGAAGGGGGAGGAGAGCTGGCACCCACCCCTGCAAACTGCCCCTCTGCAGAAGGGGCAAGACCTTCCCATACCCACTGCCCGTCCTGGAGCTGAGCTGTGAGCCCTTCTTCGGCTGCAAAAAGTGTTTTCACCTGGTGCCACACTGTTTAAAGGCAGTTGGAAATGGTGTGAGTGTCCTGGGTAGATGGAGACCATCATTCCTCCCAGGCAGGTGGTACTGGTTTGTTTTGGTGGCAGATGGCCAGTCAGCATTAAGAGCAAAGGCAGAAAATCAGTCCTCAGAGGGAGCAGAGATTTATTGCAGTAGGAAATTAAAAATGTATGCATCAGCTTATGGAGTAGCTCCTGTTGTGCCTTTGTCTGTTTGAGGGGGATGAGGGCTCCGTGTTCAGCCCTGCTCCAGGGCAGGGCGGTCTGAAGGTGCTCAGCAAGCTGGAGGCACATCCCTTGGCATTGTATCACCATGGGCAGTGACTGGACAGAGCTGATGTCTCTCTTACCTTGGGTGGCAGAGTGTGACCAGATCAGTGCCAGCCCTGAGCACAGCAGATGAGTGTCCAAGCCTCAGCAGTGGGATATCTTCATGCCCTGTCAGTCGAGACACCATGAAGAGCCAGGTGCTCCCACAGGGGTACGTCTGTGGTGGGCTCCTGCTGCTGCTGGGCACAGGGGGGTTTCTCCTGATGAGTCCTTTTACTTTGTGCTGAGCTGTTTCCCAGTGACTTTGTGCCATGGTGGTCCCCGAGGGGATGCAGAACAGGCTCTCGGGCTGAGGGTGGGCAGCAGGCAGCTAAGGACACAGCAGGCAGGGTGGGGACAGGGACAACAAGAGCCGTCTGCTCCCTGCAGTGGGATGGGGTCAGCGCTGCTCTGTGCCCACCGAGGGGCTGGTGGGTGTTCCCCGAGCAGTGAGGCCCCGGGGTGAGGCTGGGTTTGGGTGCTGCTGATGGCACGGAGCTGCTGAGCTCCCGGGGTTGTTTCATAGCCTCAGCTCCCTGCCACGAGAGCGAGGCCGAGAGCTGTGCAGCCCAGCGCACCTCTCTGCCCAGAAATTAAAAGAAGAAACACAAAAAAAACAGGCTCCAAGGAAGCGATGGCTCCTGGGGTGCAGCCAATTACCAGAGTTGGGGAGAGAGTTACCTTACCCTGCTGCTGGTTTTCTCTGACCTCTCGCTCTGGTCCAGGGTGAGCACACGTTATTCCCTAAGCCTGGCACAGGAGAGCTGCCGCAGGAAGGACGTTCAGAGCCTCAGCCTGGAGAAGGCATGTTGTACCTGCTGCTGAGCATATTACTGCTTCTCCAGCAGTGGATAAGTCCTGCTTACGAGGACACTCGTCCTCTTTTATTTAATTTCCTGGTAATGCTTCTGCGGCGTCCGAGTCTTATCAGGAGAGGAGCAGCTTAAGAGCCCGGTAAAGGAGTTTTTATTGTCAGTATCCATCTCTTTATTCCCCTCTTCCCTTTGACGCTGCGTGGCAGGCTGGTTGTGGCTGAAGTGAGGTGTGCTTTCTTTTCCTTCTGTTTGTTAAAGCTGCAAAGATTTCCCAGCCAGCCTATTCTGGTGGTAATTCGGCCGCTGTCCCTGGTCCCTGGGCTGTCACGGGCTGTGGCTCAGCCGCAGCTCCTGGGGAGGAGTGAGGGTGACACCGACTGCCAGCCTGCACACAGGACAGAACTGGGCACACATCAGCTCTGACTGGCCAGCTCTGGTCTGGGACTCACCATCCACTTTGCTGTGACTTGGTGAGCAAACCCCTGCCTCTGTTTGCCCAGAGCTGAGCTCAGCCACATCTCTGAGGTATCCTCCTGTTCATCTGCTGCAGGGGCTCATGGATGGAGGGGGCTGGAATGGCTGTGGGCAGCATGGGTGGGATGGGATAGGATGGGATGAAAGGAGGAGTGTCCCCTGGGCAGCCAGCAGCTCGGTGGCCGCTGTCTGGTGGCAGCCAGCTCTGTCTCTGGCGTTCTCCCTGGCCATGCCGGGCGTGGGGAGACGCAGTGCTGCATTCAGCCGCCTTTTCAGCTGCACGCAGTGGCCTCGGATAACGTTTGTTTGAGAAAATTGCTTGAATCGTGTGATTCCTTTTGTTGTAGTTGTTACTGTTGTTCTTTTAAATGCTCATGGGAGTAGCAGAGCAGCTAATGAGGTGGCGCAGAGACAGTCGCTGAGGAGATGGTCTCGCCTGTGCTTCCCTGCAGCTGCACTCTCCTGGCGATGGAGCTGGCTCTGCTCCTGCTGGGAGCGCTGGTGGGTGCAGCATCCCCCTGCTCAGAAGGGTGCCCAGACCCTTCTGCTCCTCACCAGTTCCCTTCCCCAGGCCTCCCTGTTTGCTTCTCCAGCCATGTGCCGCTGCGTGAGGGAGGGGAAAGCCACAAGCACCCATCCAGCTGGGCACTGGGGATGGGTCACCTGGCTGTGGTGACATCCCATCATCACAGAGTGTGGCTCACCCATGGCCAGCACTGTCTTTCTGACCCTGGGCAGACTCACCTGGTGCTCAGAGCTCTTCTGGCTCCCATGGCAGACATGGCATCCTCCCTTAGAGGACTTTGGGTGGTTACCTGGGGATCAGGCTCGGCACAGTGGTGTGTGACACGGCCCCAGGCTTTGTGTGCCGGTGTGGAGCTGCCAGGAGCTCCTGTCCCCTTCCAGCCCCACAGCCTGTCCCTCTTGGCTCTGCAGCAGGTGCCAAACACGGTGTTGGGAGTGGGTGGGGATGTCAGAAACGCAGACAGATAGCATTAGATGGATGATGCATCAAATCCTAAACTGATAAGAGATGGAACAATTGGTGCGTTGTCAAAAGGCCTGGAAGGATCTCTTCTAAAGAGACTAAATAGTCTGGACAGGAACAAGCAATGAGCAGCACAGAAACAACAGCACGTTCACCACTTTGTTTTTCTGGCTGGGCTGTGTGTGCTGCCATCTGTGCTGTGCTCCGTAGCCATCCCGTGGTGCTGGGATTGCTCCCCCATAGCCAGCTCACTGCCCTGCCCAGCAGCCTGGAGCCACGGCTGGCATTGCTCCGGGATGCCAAGGGCAGCTTTGACACGACCTTGCCTTGGGCTGGATCTCCCAATTTTCTGGTTGTCTCCACTCCAAGGAGTCCCTGGGCTGATGGTGGAGATTTGGTTGTAGTAGCACAGCTGAGCCTGCCTTAATCCCAATTTTCAGACTGGCTAAACTTGTTTTCACTTATCTCTGATACTGTTCAACTGTGTTACACAGCATGAATAAGCCAGCCCTTGAGCTTGCAGTTAAAGCCCTGCAGAAGGGCAGAGAGAGCTCTCTGGCTGTGCCAGGGCCTCTGTCTCCCAACCCTCACAGCGATGCCATCCCTCAGGGAGTGTCCAGAGCCACACCACCAGTAGTTTATCCCACACGGATCTCCCATCTAACAAAGTGCAGTGCTGGGGCAGGGATGGGACAGTGAGCTGCTGGGAGAGAGGATGCTGTGATTTACCCTCGTGTGGCATCTCCATGGATGTGCCCCTGCCTGAGCTGCCAGTGCTGTGGCAGGGACAGGCACCGAGCAGCACCGCTCTGAGCGGGAGGATGGAGCTGTGCCTGTCCCAGGAGGGGACTGGGAGTGCTGGGAGCGCTGCAGGAGGAGTGGGGCTGCCCTCCAGGTCCCAGAGGGCTCGGTGTGCCGGGCAGGGCTGCGTGGTGGGGTGCATTACAGCCTGTCCCTGTGATTGCAGCGCAGCCATGTGATGCCGGAGGAGCGCGGTGGCGATGATATGGAATGTGGGCAGCTGCCTTCGGACACGCTCCGACAGGTGACGGTCCAGCGCCACCCCCTCTACGGATTTGGCTTTGTGGCCGGCAGCGAGAGGCCAGTGGTGGTGCGGTCAGTGGCAGCAGGTAGGGTGTGGGGCTGCTCCTGGCCACAGCTGCTGCGTGCCGGGAAACACAGTGGCACTTCCCCCTGGTGGGACCCTTCCCTGGGCTCCTGTCCTCTCCTGTCCCCTCTGCTGGGCCTGCAGGGTGTCCTCCACAGCCACGTACGTGGGCAAATGCTTTGGGGGTGCTTGGGACCCTCCTGCTTCCCCTCCACCCCACAGCTCCGGGATGCCTGGGTTGGCCCTGACCCTCTCTCCTGGCAGGCGGCCCCTCTGAGGATAAACTCCTGCCAGGAGACCAGATCTTGGCCATCAACGATGAGGATGTGAGTGAAGCCCCCAGAGAGAGATTCATCGAGCTTGTCAGGTGAGGACAACACTTGTCCCTCATCGCCTCTGGGGAGGGGCTCATGCCAGGCTGCTGTGCCCGTACCAAAGCCTTGGGGTGTCAGTGCACACCCGTGTCACTGCTGGGGTGGGGAATTCTCAGCCTGAGCAGGGGAAGCGCCTTGGAGCAAGTGCCACAGCCATTCCCAGCTGGCCAAGAAGTGGGAGAGTATCCACAGCCATGTTGTCAAACACCCCAAGGAGCCCACAGAGGTCCCGGCCACCACTGGGCTGGGAAGGGTGGGATATGCTCTCAGTAGCCAGTTGCACATGTTGAGGACAATCACCGTAAGGTCCCATCCATCTTCATCTCTCCTTTCTGTCACAGGAAGGCCAAGGACTTCATCATCCTCACGGTCCTGCACACGCACCAGGTGAGACTGGCAGGGCCACGGCCAGCTCCAGGGGAGCCAGGACAGGGGTACAAAGCCCTTTTGGAGACCGAGATGGGGTCCCTGGAGATCTGGGAGACCACTCAGGCAGCTCAACTGATTTGTGACCCCTGTCCCACCACCCCAAGGCTCTTCCAAGCTGTCGGCTCTGAGAGCTGCTGCAGCCCTTTGGGGTCAGTGGGCGTGCAGCCATCCCCCTGTCCTTGTCGCCAGGAGGGAGGGAGGAAAAATACCCCCAAAGCCACATGGTTTGCTGAGGACATTGCATGTGCCTGATGGAGTAACCCATCGTGCCAGAGGTGGCAGGGAGGGGCCGCTGCTGGCTCGGGGGTCCCTGGGGAGGCCAGGCTGCAGGAGGGCTGGAGGGGCTGCTGGTGCCCTGGGGCTCGGTGCCTGTGGCACTGGGGCAGAGTGAGCTGTCACGCCCGAGGCACCGTGTGTGCTTCACCGAGTCCTTTGATGTCAGGGAAGGAGAGAAGTGTGAGAGCTCCCCTGTGCTCCTCTCCTCTCCAGGAAGGAGATGCCCCCACCCAGCACTGCTCCATCAGGAGCAGGACCATGTGCCACGCTCCAAAAAAGCTTTTTTTCTCCTGGCCCGGGACAGCTGCCAGCCAGGACAGGCAGCTCAGCTGCTGCTGGCACCCTCAGACACACACAGCTCTGTGGCACGACTGTCTCCGTGCTGGAGTGTGGGCACTGCCACCAGAACATCCTGCAGGGATGCCCGGGGCCCTGCCATCTCCCTGTGGCTGCAAAGCCACATCCAAGGGGTTCATTTCTCCCATCCAACCGGTGCCAGTGCCTCCAAGCAAGACCTGGCTGACATCTGCTGCAGCTCAGCCTGCACAGGGGTGCAGCCTCCCTGTCACACTGATGCTGCTGGTGTCACTTCAGGGGCTGCTGCTCATCGTTCTGGCCCTGCCTGCAGCGCTGTGGAACCACAGCCAAGGGGCCTTGCTTTCCACCCTCCCCATTTCATGGGTTGCTGCCCACTCCCCATCATCACGCTGGCTCCAGAGGGGTTTCCTCTGGGCCCTGTGTCTGGCTTTCCCCACACCACGGCTCTGAGGGCAGGCAGGTGATTTACCCAGTGCTCTCTTTCCAGTCTCCCAAATCTGCTTTCATCAGCGCAGCCAAGAAGGCGAAGCTAAGGTCCAACCCGGCCAAAGTCCGATTTTCAGAGCAGGTGACAGTCGGCGAGACAGACCCAGTAAGTCCTGCCCTGCCTTTCTCCGTGCTTCACCCACCTGAGGTGTCCCCAGGGCCATGGGGTATAAGGTGGTTGGGGGCCACAGGGCTCCTCCTGCCTGATTTGGGCTCTGCAGATGAGAGCAGCTGTCTGGCCTGGGGAGCCCCAAAGGGCAGATGCCCTTGGGCACAGTCAGTGTGCTGGGTCACGGCTGGGGGGACTTTCTGTGATCCTCCCCTGCCCCTCTGATGGAGCCCCAAAAACTGGCCTTAGAAACCTGGTCTCAACTGAGTCCCCCTGAGCACCCAGGGGAGGCATCCAGGCAATGCCAGTGCCTGCCCTAAGGAAGGTCTGTGGCTTCCAGCCCAATGCCAAAGGCTTTGGAGTGCCTGTATGTGGGGCAGGGTGACCAGGGCACTGCTGCATGGCTGTGGAAGCTGAAGAGTTCCAGCCCAGTGCTTTTATCTCTTAATTGCAGAAAGGTTTCATTAACAACAAAACAAAACTGAGAAAAAAAAAACACCCTGTAAAGCGCTTCTAGCACGTTCTATTTTTAAGCAAAATCAATTAGGTAATTATCTGATTGAAATGCTTCTCACTAAATAAAATCAGCCTTCTCCCCAACTTCCTGCAGAGGGGATGTGGAGGGTTGAGGGGGGATAGGTTTGGGGTAAAGGTCAGGAAAGGGGTATCAGCTCTGAGCCACCCCAGCCATGCCTCCCCTCTGGGACACCAGCTGGGGAGCGGGACAGGCTGGCAGGCACTGGGATGTGCTGGGCAGGGGAGGATGCTCTGTTCCCACTGCAGCTGCTGGGAGCTGAGGAGGTGAATCTGTCAGGCAGCTCTGAATTGCCTGAGCTCTGCGCTTCTTGATGGCTCAACAGAATGCTGGGTTTTCAGTGGAAATGTGCCTCTTAGCACAAAAGCCCAGAGCAGCAGAGGCTGCCACGAGCGCGCCATCACTGACACTCGTTCTCTCTGCCCACCTTCCCTCTGTCTCTCCGTGCCCCCCACCCTCCTCACCTCCCCCTTTGCCGGCCCCACATGCCAGGACATGTTGAAGAAAGAAGCTCTCCTCCTCATTCCCAACGTGCTGAAGGTTTTCCTGGAGAACGGGCAGATCAAATCCTTCACGTTCGATGGCCGAACCACTGTGAAGGTGAGCCCCTGCGCTCCCCCCACGGCACTGTGGCACTCCTCTCCTCCCACCTGCCCAATCCATTTTTCCTCTCCTGCTTCCCGTGCACAAACACCGCAGCAGCCCTGGGCTCTGGCGTGATGGATGGCCCGTCTGCCTTCCCAGGCAGCACGCTTTGCAGCTGGCAGGGATGGGGGTTTGGCGGCTCTCTCCCTCTCCTGACTTCTCTCCTTGCTCTGAGCCTGCCCTCCAGATGCTCCTGCGAGTCCCCCTGCCATGGCCAGCTTCCTGCAGCCCCCCTTGGTGTTACCCGAGGTGCTGGGGGCTGGCTGCTGGTCACCTCCCGCTGCAAGGTCACTGGGCACCATCCCCTGGCCCCTGCCAGCACTGCTGGGCTTCATCCTGGCATGGCCCCGGGTCCCAGGGAGCGGTGGGCTCTCAGTGAGGTGCCAGCTCCCCCTCGGGAAGCAGCCAGTGCCTCACACCCAAGCCTGTCCGTGGCACTTGCAGGACGTGATGGTGACATTGCAGGACCGCCTGTCGCTGAGACACATCGAGCACTTTGCCCTGGTCCTGGAGTATTCCAGCCCGGAGCAGAGCCACCGCTTCCTGCTGCTCCAGGACAAGCAGCCTCTGGCCCACGTAAGCTGTGGGGTGTGGGAGGCTGTTGGGGTGGCCGTGGTGAGGGGCTGGGCACAGAGAGCCTCTTCTTCCCCCAGCGTGGGGCTTGGCTGGGGTTGTGCTGTGGGGTGGCACTGGCACCTTAGGTTTTAACTTTTATATTTTTCAAATCCTGTGCTGCTTAGAGTGTAACTCTGAGGTTTCTTGTAGCCTGTTAATTTCTGCTCTCTCATGCCGGGCAGACATAACAAAGCCTCTCTGGGCCTGCTTTCCAAGGACACCCAGATGGTCCTAGGCCCAAAGAGTATAAACCAAAGAGCCTCTGGGGGGAAGAGGGCAAGCAGAGGGGAAATTACATCATTAAACTGAAGCTTTAATTGGAGAATTAACCCTGATATGTAAATGACCCAAACCTATAAAAGTGTGAGGAACTCCTGACCTGTTGTCCATCTTGGGGTCCATCTTGGCAGTGGCCTCTGGCTCCCCAGGGTGTACCTTGAAGGCCCTTCAAATAAATACCTGCTTTTATTCCCTTATCCTGTCTAGTCTCTGTTTCTAGGAGGCCTCTTAAGACATCAGTACAGCTCCTCCTTGCCTCTGGCATGGTCCTGCAGGCTCAGGGGTGAAAAGGGTGGCCAGAGAGGGAGACAGTCTGGATTTTACCCATCCCACACTGACAGCACCATGGAGCTGCTCTGTGCTCCAGCCTGGGCAGCTGCAGACAGCACTCATGAGCATCCTTGTCTGGGAGATCCAGGAAGCTGGCACTGCACAGAACCAGGGATAAAATGGGGATCATGGAGCAAACATTAGCCTGCGTGGCATAAATCCTACAGCACCAGGCAAAGCTGTCACACCAAGGAAGGCTGGGATGTTCTGGGGATGAAAGGTGGTGCATGGAGGAGACAAATCAAGTATCACCCCAGAGGAGAGGAGAGGGGGTGTCCACCCTGCAGCTAGTGGTTCCTGGGCTCACTGCCCCCCTCTGCTCTTGCCACAGGTTGTGCAAAGAACACACTACCACGGCATGAGATGCCTCTTCCGTGTGAGCTTCTTCCCCAAGGACCCAGTGGAGCTGCTGCGCCGGGATCCTGCAGCTTTCGAGTACCTGTACATCCAGGTAGGGGGCTGGGAGCTGGTGCTGCTCGTGGCCCACACGTCTGCCAAGGCTGGGCCCTGTGGAGGCAGCCCGTGGGTGGCAGTGCCCTGTCCCTGTGGCTGACTGAGGACACCTCTTGTCCCTCCTGCAGAGCCGCAACGATGTGATCAGAGAGCGCTTCGGCACAGACCCCAAGCCAGAGATGCTGCTGGGGCTGGCTGCCCTGCACATCTACATCACTGTCTCAGCCACCCGCCCCAGCCAGAAGGTCTCCCTCAAGAACGTGGAGTGAGTCCTCCTCGCTGTCCCCAGGCTTCCACACAGCCCTCCCCTGTGTCCCTTCCTTGTGCCCCTGCGCCCCTGGGGTGCTCCCAGCAACGTTTTGGGGTGCGGAGCATGAGATGCCCTGAGAGCCCCCCCTGGGCTGGGTGGTGGCTCAGGGGCTTGGCAGCAGTGACACACAGCCCCGGGGGTTCTGTAAGACCCCCTCACACTGACATCCACCTGCATGCAGCAGCCAGGGCTGGGGGCATTTGCTGTGAGCCCAGGATCATTTCCATGGGAACCCCGGCTGATTTTCTGCCTGCATCCAAGGCAAGGAGAAGGCTCTGTGGCTGTGTAAGCTCAGCCTGTCACCAAGCTGTGCAGCCCTGGCTCAGCCCTCCCACGGCCCCTGGGGGACCTAGACCCATACCCAAGGTTGGCCTTGCCCAGTTGGCACAGGGAGGAAGGAGGGAGGGGTCACCCTGGGAGGACCCCAAAGAGGTTTGGGCATTTGCCCTGCATCCCCTAAGTTTACATGAGGGTGACTGGGAGCTGGGGGCTGCTGCAGAGCCTGGCACTGCTGTTGCCCAGCCTGATGCTGAGGAGTTGTGACACCAGCCCGGGGCCACATCCCCTTGGGGACCCGGGCTGGGGGCCTCCGGCTGTGGCACCACGGAAGTGCTGGTGTGGCTCCAGCTCCCTCTGACGGCAAGAGGATGCTCTGGGACAGTTTTCTGTCCCTCTCTGCCCGCTGGCAGTGTTTCCGACCTGGCAGCTCATGCAGGCTTCCCTCCCCACAGGAAGGAGTGGGGCCTGGAGCCCTTCCTGCCCCCCTCGCTCCTGCAGCTCATCAAAGAGAAGAGCCTCCGGAAATCCCTCTCGCAGCAGCTCAAAGCCCACCAGCACCAGCCTGGTGGCACCAAGGTGAGCCCAGCCCACACAGCCCCTGTTCAGCGCTGGTGGGGTGGCAGCCTGCCCTCCACACCAGCCTGTTGTCCCCAGCTGCTCGGGGACTCTTGTTATTAAATCCCCTGGGATGGGAGATCAATCCCAGAGAGCCAGGTAGACACTCTCTCTCCCGAATCCTCTTTCAAGAGCTGATCTGGATTGCAGGGAGTGCAGCGAGGATCGGGGCGAGATCAGCTGAAGCTCAGCTCAAGTGGCACACATCAGTTCATTATCTCTGCTTCTGGGCTCGGAAAGCTCTGGAGGCAGCAGCTGAGCCACTGCCTTGGTCCCTGCAGCCTTCACAGGGAGGGAGGGAGCGTTGTACATCTCAGGGGAGTTACACATCAAGCACTGGGGCTCCTTCCTGGCTGTGCCTCTGCTCTGAGTTACCTCCCAACAGCTGCCCAGGATGGGCAGGGGAGTGGAGACCCCCCCTCACCCACAACTCAGACTCGCTGCCAGCACAGCCCATGCCCAGAGCTGGCTGAAAACTTGCTGTGCACCCCTACTTGAGAGCCCCCACGTCTGCCCCAGCGTCTTGCAGCTCTTCCCCCTGTGCTCACGGTGATCGCCCCTGTGCTGTGTTTTGTCAGGTCTCCACAGCCCAGGCAAAGCTGCAGTACCTGAGGATCCTGAACGAGCTGCCGACCTTTGCTGGGGTTCTCTTCAACACAGTGGGACTGGTACGGTAATTTGGGCTGGGCTGGGAGGCGCCCGCTCCTGAGTGTGTGCTGGGGGGGAGCCAGGGGCCATGTGGCTCCCACAGAAATTACTTCCCTCAGTCTCTTGCTCTGTCCTGCTGAGCTCCAAGCCCACCCAGAAAAGCCTTTGGAGCCTCTGCTGTCAGTAGGTCAGATCTTCAGCTCTGCAGGGTCAGGATCTGCTCTGTTCTTGCCAGCCTGGTGGGCAACGAGATGACCTGCTCAGTGAAGGTGGAGAAGTTTCAGGCACGTGTTTGTAACTCCATCGTGCCCTGGGACATCCTGCTGTCCATCCCAGAGGAGGGCCACTCCTGGCAAAGGGCACCGTGTTCCCTGCTTGCCCACACAGCCCTGGCTGGGCTTGCTGCCTCTGTCACAGGTGGTCCAGCCTGATCACTGCCACAGTGACCCCTCATCTCCACTGCTCACCCAAGCCACCCCACGTTCTCCACAGCAGGAGGAAAGCCACCAGCCCAAATAGGACCCACAAAGGCTCCCCTCTGCCTGGCTCACCCCTTCATCCCTCTCACTCCACCTCCCACCCAGGGGTCCCCATGTAGGCATCACCTCTGTGCCAGCCTTCCCTTTACCCCTGCCCACGGTCTCAGCACTTTCCTGGCTTCCCGTGCTTTGCCTGCTGGGCTCCATCTCTGGCAGCCTTTGGTCTGTTCTGCCCCCTCACCTCACAGCTCAAAGGGCTGCTTGCAGGAAATCAGTGCAGGCACAACCTCGTGGTGTCTGATTGGTGCCATGGCCGAGCAGTCAGAGCCTGCTCCTGACACTGCCTGAGTAACAGCATTTTTTTTTATCTCTGACACCAAAGCAATGCCTCTGACCCAGCCTGTGAGTTGAACTGTGCTGAAGCAGTAAAAAGTATTCCCTTATTATCTTCTGTGATGGTCTGCCCAGCTCCTCTTCTCCTCCACGCCTGGCTTGAAGCATCCTTTTAGACCAGAGCAAGAAACATCCCAATTTCCAGTCAAGGCTTTGGTCTTTCTTCTTTTCTGAAATACATTCACTCCCTCCTTTGCTTCCTTCTCTCGGAGGCAATGTCAGATCAGACAGGTTTGTAACACACTCTTACTTTAGTGTAGTGACACCAGTGAGCCTGAATATTTCATGTGGACAGTCAGTTCAGAGCTTTACTTTTAAATAGCCTTGGCATCCTGCACACCACTCCCAGCTCTGCAAAGGGGCTCGGGGAGGCAGGTTGATGGCACCAGCCTTACCTGCTGCTCTGCAAAAGCCATCCTGGGCCTGACCAAGCTGCCAGCATTGAGGCTGGGCTCCATGGAGATAGCCAGGTGCAGCCTGTGCAGCCCTGGGGTGTGTTTGTTCACCCTTGTCTGTCTCTCTCTGTCTCTCTCTCCATGTACCTGTGCCACCAGGACGAGAAGCAGCCAGCCACCACCCTGCTGGTGGGACCCCGGCACGGCATCAGCCACGTCATCGACCTGAAGACCAACCTCACCACGGTGCTGTCAGAGTTCAGCAAGGTCAGCAAGATCCAGCTGTTCAGGGAGAACCAGGGGGTGGCCCGGGTGGAGACGAGCATCCTGGATGCCAAGGTAGGCACGGGTGCTGTGGAGGCAGACACCAGAGGGAGGGGTGGAGATGAGCTTGGGGGTTTGGGGCCAGCCTTTGAGGGGATTCACGTCATGAGGGTGTGTTGGAGAATCTGCTTGGGGATTCCTAGAGATTCCAAAGGCCCTCTCACAGCGGGGTCTGTAGCATCTCCCCTGCTGCTCTGTGTGGACTCGTTGTTCCACGCAGGAAGGATTGCTGCCAAGGGCCACAGGGCAGGCATGGAGGCACTCTGGCCATAACCCAGGGCCACAGGACAGGCATGGTGGCCCTCTGGCCATGACCCAAGGCCACAGGTCAGGCGTGGAGGCCCTCTGGCCATGACCCAGGGCCACAGAGCACGCATGAAGGCATTCCAGCCATGATCCAGGGCCACAGGGCAGGCATGGTGGCCCTCTGGCCATGACCCAAGCACCTATCTAATGGTTCAAGCAGGGTCCTCGGGGCAGATGGGGGTGACACAGGCCAGGCAGGTAGCAGGATCTTTTGGGGGGCAGAACAGCACCTCAGCTCTGCTCAGAACTGGTGAGGAGCAGTACACGGCCATACCTAAGCTGGGTGCAGCTTTTGGAGGAGACTGAGAGGTTTCATGCATGTGCAGCCAGGCAGGATTGTTGAATAAAGTGGAAATGATGGGAAGGGGGTGTCAGGCTCAGTGTGAGAACAGATCACTGTCTGTCCCTGGCCCAAGCCACCCCCTGGGTATCTTTCCAGCTGCCCCAGTTATCCTCCCCTTCAGCCCCCAGAGCACTCCTTGGCATACACGGCCTCCTGAGCCCTGTGTGTTATCATCCCCTGCTGGTTGTTGTGTGTTGCGGTGCTGGTTCTGATAGTCAATCCCATAGTCAGGCCCTGCCACCCCTTCTCACCCCCTCATGGGTCCCAAACCCTCCAGAAAAACTGTCAGCAGTACAGTAAGAGCTTTATTTACTTCTTTGGTGCCTGGTCCAGCAGTCACAGGATCCTAAAGACATCTCCCACTGGCCTTTGCTCATGTTTTTAACAAGCTGGGATATGTCCCTGGCAGACTTAAAGGCAGATAGCTGTGTGCTTGCTCCAGGGCATCTCGGTGTCACTGCCTCTCTGCACCCACCTCTCCCCTGCCCCACGGGGAAGGACAGCTGAGAGGCAGAGATCTCACAGATAAAAATGCCAAGCCTCCTCTCCTCCCAGTTTGAATTCAACAGGACAGAATTAGGATTGAGTTTGGGTAAGTCAGTCAGGAGCAGTGCTTGGCAGGACTGTCTGGCACAGTGGAGCCAGGACTCTGTGGGGTGTGGAGGTGCTGCTGCACAGCACACGGGTGTATCTGCACAAGCTCTCTGAGCCTTTGGCTGTGGGTCAGCCCCTGCATTCATCCCTTTTTCCCCCGAGACTGATGGAGCTGAGCTGCTTTGCCAGCTGTCTCTGTGTTTCCTCATCTCCTGCAAGGTCTCTAAGCCTCAGCCCTCCCTGCAGTCCTTTCCTTGCACTGTTTCAGTCGTAGTCTCACAGATGTAGCCATGGTGGATTTGTTTAGGATTCTCCTGCTGCCTCCTGTCCTGGTGGATTTTAGCACTTTCTCCCACCAGGCTCATTAACTCCTCCAAGTCTGTTTTCCTGCTGCTGCTGTGCCTGGTCCAGTATCCAGGTGTTACCTGCAGTAACACCCCAGCAGCCTCTGCCAGAGCTGTTTTAATCCTCATCCCCTCTGCTTCAGCTCTCCCCTCCAACAGCCTCATCAGTGAAGCCCTTTTGTTGCATTCATCATTCAGTGGGTATTTGGTTCACTTTAACATTTTTAACATTCCCTTTTCCGCCTCCCACCGAGGTCATTTAAAGCCTTGGTGTTCTGCTGTGCCTGTCCCAACCCTCCAAAGCCCTCCTGGGCAGGTGGAAGCCCTCCTTGCCCAGCCCCTCCAGCTGCCTGGGCTGTGCAGAAATCCAGCAATTTACTCCCTACAGAACAGGAATAACCAAAGGATATTGCCTGCACCCTGAGTAACCCTGCTGGTTCCTCCTGCTGCCCATGCCCCTCGGATCTGTGTGTATAAAATCAGCATATTAATGCATTAATAATAGGCTGGTCATGACCCTGTTACTGCTGGTGGCTCACTGTGAGTGCTCTGAGCATGGCTGTCCCCACTGTCACCTGGCTTCGTGGCACTGAGCTCTTGGGGTGATGCTGTCCTCTCCCTGGCGTGGAAGAGGGCACTGTTCCCCATAGCCCCAGGAGGGACAGATGCTCTGGAGGCTTAGGTGATGCTGGCATCCGTCTGCTCTAGATTAGGTGGCAATTCCCACGCAGCTCGTCCACAGATCCCGCAGTGCAGCTCCCCACAGCCATTATCCCCAGCAAAAATCCTCTCTGTAGCACCAGCAGCCCTTTCCTGCTGCAGGAGTCAACTTTCTCCAGTGACCCTGCTATCCAGCCCCCCAAATGCTGGAGAAGAGCCCTCTCACTGAAGTGACCCAGCTCACACACTTCCTGTGAGCACATCCGCATGCACGATGGCTTTATCTCCATGAGAAATTCCAGGCAGCTGCCTCTGGCCACCACAAGACCCTCTGCCTGCCTGGAGTGGAGCAAGCACCCCATTTGTGGATCTCAGCAGGCTCAACAGCACCGTGCCAGGGCAGAGGCTGCTGTTATCTGTCTTCATTTAGCCATTATCCAGAGGGCTGGGTTTTAAAGCCAGAATGTCTGCTCCAAAATGAGGCATATGCTAATCCTACGCAGGACAGCGATGGATGAGGCAGGCTAAGAAAAGCAGGCAAAGAGATCATTACCTCACAGTGCTAATCTGCTCTCTGCAATTATTCTATTGCACTGAACGTGTCACTGGCTAAAGCCCTAGGTTGCAAATCAATCTGTTTCTGCTGTGAGCTGCAAACCATTAGAGGGCTCAAAGTGGCGTCCTGACTGCTCTGGGGACCTGTCAAATCCAAATCACCCTTGGGAGCCTGTCAGAGCTCCACGGACTGCAGTGTAGGCGGGGATGTTCCCCCGGGCTATTTCACCCTGGTGCCTGGCACTGCTGCTGTCATGGGATGCTGGTGCTGGGGCAGCTCCCAGCCTGAATCCGTAGGAGGTGCTCGCTGAGTTACTGTGGAAGCACAGATGGTCAGTGATGGTTTAGGGTTTTGTGCAGAAAGACTACCTTGAATTTCCAGGTGTAGTTAAAATGATGGGTTAAAAAGGGGGTCAGGTCATGGAGCAGCCCTCGGCTGGGAGGGCTGAACAACCTGACCAAACCAGCCAGCACAGTCCAGACACCCTTATCTGCTGCTGACCTGCAGCCACAGCCCAGACTCACCTGTCAGGAAGGAGCTGGGGGAGATTTTCAGGTAACAAACAGGCTTGAGGAGATCGTAAACCATTTGCATTTATTTCAGGCGGAAAAGAAATACTGTTTGCCTTATGAATTATTCACTAGGTAGTTAACTGGTTTGTTTTGGAGTTGTTCCATCCTGGGCTTCAATTTCTGTTTAAAACAGCCCATTTGGGATACAAACCCAGGGCTGGCACCCCTGCTTCGCCTTCTTTAGCTTTTTGCCACTGTGAGTGTGGCAAGAGGGGGGCAAATGCTGACAGAACCCCTCACAGAGGAACTGCACAACCTCGGGACAGAAGAACAAAAACCTCCAGGCCTCTGCTGCTGGTTCCAAGGATTTTTGTTCCCTACAAGGTCTGTGGGAGCTGCTGGGAGGACAGGAGCAGGTTTTGTCTCAGCAGTCATGAAGGGAGTGAGGCAGTTTTGCATGGGAATGCTGAGAAAGTTGCCAGCCCACGGCTGGGGGCAGGACCACACATCCCCAGCCGCACTGCAGTGGTGCAGGTGGTCATTCTGCAGGTTCTGGTGGTCATTCTCACCTGACATTCACTCCTTTCTGCTGGGGCTGTTGCTTCTGCATTCTTCCTCCTCATGTTTGGGCACTGATCGTGGAGCTCATAGATTGGCTGGGGGCAGGGAGGTGGCACAAGGTGTTCCCCGTCATCTTCATTAATTAAGTGCAGCTCGCCCGGTTCGGGGGCCCTGCATCACCCAGGGGCTTCCCCCTCCTGCTGGGACCAGCCTTTGAGAGTGGCCCACGCTTCTGAGCCAGCTCAGGATCGAGCTTCAGGCGTGCATCTCCCTTCCTCCCCACTGCAAAGTCCTCTCCTACCTCCCAGTATCCCAGGAAGGACAATGTCAGCATCTCCTGCCTGGCACCTGGGCAAGCCTGGCAGCCCCGACGGGGCACAGGGGGGTGAGTGACTTCTCCCCCGGGTTCCCCGGTGCAGGAGGTGTGGGGGGAGCTGCTCAGCTCCAGGCTCCCCTGGCTCTGCGGCTCCGCAGCTCCCCCGGCTCTGCGGCTCCGCAGCTCCCCCAGGAGCCACGGGTTTGTTCTTCCCCAAATGCCTTTTCCAACGGAGCGTTTCTCCTTTCTGATTTACGCAGCTGCACGCCGCTGGGCTTTTTGTTATTAACAGCCTTGAGGAAAAAAAAAAAAAAAAAAAAGGCTGCTGAAGCACTCTGAATGCGAATGGAAAAAGAAGGCTTGGGGGACAGCCGGATCCCCTGAGCCTGGGCAGAGGGAGCTGTCCCAGGCTATGCCCTGTCCCAGGCTGTGCCCTGTCCCTGTGCCGGGCAGGAGCCCACGGCGCTGGCTTCTCGCCAGCCGCAATTCAATCAAAGGCATCGGGCTAATTGACTTTGGGCTCCCGGCGGAGCCTGCAGCCAGCCGCCGCTTAAGCCGAGATCAAGACTTGACAGAGGAAAACAAAGGAAGAATTAATTCAGGAAGGCCCCTGGCTGCTGCCGTGCCTGGATTCTGGGTGCTGCTATTGGTGTCCCAGGGACCCCGGCGTGCTTCCAGCGTGCCAAGGAAAAAAAAGCACCTCATGCACGGCTGGGGCTCAGCCCTCTCCTCTCCCCAAGGAAGGAGCCAAGGAGCCCCTTCCTCTCGCAGGTGATGGGGTGGTGACCCCTCTGAGCCTTCCAGCAGGAGCCAGCCCCAGGCCTGGCTGTGCTCCCTGAGCTGATGTGGCAGGGATGTGCCGTGCTGCTGCGGCGAGTACCCGATGTGGATCTGCCAAATTCTAGTCTGAAAACAGCGGGGAGCCCCATCGGCGTCACAAGGGCAGGCGAGGCTGATGTTCCTCCTGCTCCTGCAAGCACTGACTGAATCCCCTGGGATTTCTCCTACAGGGAGAGCGAGGCTTTGGAGTGACAATGGGCCCTGGGCTCTGGTTCCTTACACCGAATTCATCTTTATTTGCATTAAGCCATTCTGAAACGCTGTCATCTCGTGGGAGAGAGGGAGGGATGGAGAATTCCTTTGGCTCAGTACCTGGGTGGGAGGGACAGACACAGATTCCTGCCTGCAGTGGGATGTAAAGCAAGGGAATGGGATGTAAAGCAAGGGAATGGGATGCAAAGCAAAGCACTTCCCATCTCCGGTGCCACCCAAAGCACTGCCTGCAGGCACCCAGGACAGGAGCCAGCCAGAAACACGAGAGGCAGACAACAAGTGGAGAGGATGAGTTTCCAAGCCTGCAAAGCCAAATTTGATTTGTTCATTAAAAAAAAAAAAAAAAAAAAAAAAAAAAGTGAAAATATTTTTAAGAGGAAAGAGAGGAGAAGAAACCCCAAACCCAAGCAAAAAAAGCAGCCCTCTAAGGAAGGAGAGACCTGAAGGTCTAACCAAGCTAAAGCCCTTATTGATCAACAAGTGGGAAACAGTGATCCTAGTCACAAGTATTGATAGAGCTGAGTTAATAATGCTTAAGGGGAGAGAAGGAAAGGTCAATGTAGAAGTGAAAAATTGACTGCTGCCTCGTTAGGCCCGGGTGCCTGTATTATTAAATAAAAACTTGGCAGTGCACCTCAAGTAAACCAAGGAACATAAATTATGTAAATTCATCTCCCATCTTTCTGCTGCACCGCATCAAAGGAAGCAGGGTAAGACCCAAAGTACATTATAAAGGGGGGAGATTAAAAGGAAATGCTTATAAGCTTAGAGGTTATAGTATGAATAGATTGGGTCATAAATTAATTTCAATACGAGGACTGTTAAAATCATCAAGCATAACCCTGGCCAGAAAATTTCCTTCAGACCTTTGTCTGAACAAGAAGATACCCTCCAGAAGGACACTGAGGTCTGATTTAAAGGCAGGGCATAATAGAAAAATCACTTTATCATTAATAAGCTAATGCAAAAGTCATTTCTTCTATCCGGTATAAATGTATTTTGCTTTACTTTCCAGAGAGACTGGTTGCCAAGCAGGAAACTTTGAATGAAAAGGTGTCCTTTCCTCACGAGGCCTAGAAAATCTAGGAAACCATTATGAGTGAAAGATCAAACCATCAATCATTTCAGGCTGGTATCACACATTCAGATGTAGAAAGAACATCCTTGTTAAAATTTGCTTCTTTACATGTTGGCACATTACAGGTCAGAGATGAACCTTTACCTGGGCATCCCACTGGGAATCTGGATGTTTGGCATTTTTAGAGCAGTAGGATTATCCCAGTAACTTTGCTTCTGTGTACAACTTGGAGTTTTCATCCTAGAGGTGCTGCTGCCCTGACACAACACAGGCAGGCATTTCTGCTTTGCCCTCCCAAGGAAGCAGAACCCTGGGGGCCACCGAGGTGCTGTAGCAGCAAGAAGGTGCCCGTGAGAGTGAGGAAGAGGATGGGCTGGTGGGAGGACAGCCAGGGGTTATCCAGGTTGATAACTTGTTCCCCACCACTGTTCAACATCATCTCCTGATTAGCAGCTGGGCAAGAGGGTTCTGCTCCTTGTGGCCGCAGAGCTGCCAGGGCAGGCAGCAGGGCTTGGAGGAACAGCACTGCTTTTGCCCCTGCTGCATCCCTCCCTGCCTTCTGGCTGCCCACAGGAGTCTCTGCCCTGCTGCACCACCGGGTTTGGAAAACTTAGGAAGGTTCATGCTCTTCCAGGGTGCTGCCTTTTTGTCAGGTTGGGTTGAGATTGAGCAGCGAGTTGGAAAAACTGCAGGGAGACACAGGGATGTCGCAATGAGCCCCAGCCCTGTGGGCACCAGGCCAGTCCTGACCACAGGCACGAGCCCTCATTGCCTCTTGCAGGATGTTTCCAGGGAAAAGGAGGTGAATCCCATTTGCCAGAAGCCATGGGTGTCACAAGGAAGCCCAAAGCACAGGCTGCAGTCATGAGTTGTTCTTTTTTAGAGCAGCTCCCTGCAAAGCCACCTTGAATTTGCCATCCCTCAGCACCATGAGTTGGAAATGTTTCATGCACCTGTTCCCAAAGTCAATATTTGCTCAGCTCACCCGTGCCTGGCTGTCTCCACACCTTCTCATTTGCCTTGCCCACATGGAACAGGGTGACCAAGGTTGCCAATGCCTAAAAATAACACCTCCATTAGCTGCCACCCCTGATACCTCCTCTTTGTGGAACGATTTTCCAGCAGAACAGGGCTGCTGCAATCATGTTGTCTCTTTGCCTCTTGACCCCATAATTCACTTTCAGATCAGCTGGCCACTGTCAGGGGAATGTGGCAGCAGGGTGGACATCTCAAAGGCAGCTGAGCTGTTGCAATCTCAGCAAAACTACCTAGTGGAGTGGAAGAGAGAGACTCAATCTTGTAACCCCATGTGGGAAAGGCTCAGATCCTGTGCCAGACCTCTGTTAGTGAGCAGCAGAGAAGCCACCAAGGCCAAGGGAGACGCACAGCCTGACTGCAGCAGCTCTGCTCACAATCACTGTCTTTGTAAACAGCTCATAATCCATGAGCAGGACAGAGGCCCACGGCACTGTGGGCTCCCAGGCCATGGGGAGATCACCAGAGTGCTGCTGACAGCACGGGTGGATGGCTCCAAGCTGCACCTGAAGTGATTTAGTCCCTAATAACAACATTTGAACACTTGGCAATTGAAGAACTCTCACACAGCTTCCCTGTCAGTATATCAGGGTAATCTTTTCTAAGCTGTAATATTAATCAGGTTTAGGATTCCTCTTTTTCACAGCAAAATGCCACATTTAACCCCAGCATGCCATGCATCTCTATTGCTGGAAGCCATTCTGGAGGCTTGGTGGGGAGCTCACAGCACCCTGGTGTTTCATTTGTAGTCGAGAAACATCAGTCAGGGTTGTTGTATCTCAGTCCTGTCGCCCTTCAGGGCTGATCCAGGGGCTGCCTCTTGCCAGCAAAAACCTACAGCCCCATCTCTGGATGGGTGGGAGCATCCTGAGGCAGAGGTAGCTGAGCAAAGATGGAAATGGGTCTCGGAGATACTGGTCCCCATCTGGGCCACGGGGGCTGCCCTGGGGACTGCACAGTGAGCACGGACAGGGAGGCAGAGAAGGTTCACAACCCTGTGCTGCTCTGCCTTGGTGGGATTCACACATGGTGGAAACTGTCCCCTCATTTCCCTTCTGGAAGGGGATTCTCAGCCCACCTCGGCCTCTTGGTTTAAACTCCCAGCAGTGAGTGTTTATCAGCCATTGCCTCCCTCCCACTGGGGTTTGCTGCTGACACTCCAAACCCTGCAGAACAGAGCAGGGAAAATGCACAAAAATGTCCTCATTCAACAGATGGCTTGAAAAACCCAGGAGGGCTTAGCCCTGTGTAGAAGACACTTGTTTTAAGGACGCTTCATACGCTGAACACATGGTTTCCTTTCATCACTTGTGTCAAGACTGGAGCTGGGCTAAGAGGTGTCACCTCCCTCACCACTGCATGCCTGCCTCCTTCGAGCTATGTTGAGAACCTCTTCACTCCTCTCTCTCTCTGGCTTGATACTTCCCCTTTGATCTGTGTCATCTCAGGTTTATTTTCCAAGATGCAGAAGGAGCCTTGTCAAGCGGGCAGGGGCAGAGCCTCTCAGCAGAGGATGTTCACTTGTCAGGCTATTTCTCTTCCACATCAAGTTACTTCTTTTCCTTTATCCTCCTGCACAGCAGCCAAAGAGGGAACTTCTTTACCCTGGCCCTGGGAGAAATCTGCCCCTGCCAGGGGCTGGCAGGGCTTGGGGACCACGTGCAGCTCTGCCCAGGGCTGATGGCTTCACACCCAAGTGTCTTGTATGGTCCAGAGCATGACACTGGCCTAAGCTGGGCCTTCCTTTGCCAGAATTGCCTTGGTGGCTTGCAACAGCAAACATTAAGCAGAGCACAAAACTGGCCAGTGGGTACCAGGAACCTCTTGTGGTTATAAAACAAGAAAACCAAAATAGCTTTAATGCTTTCCACACTGTGTAGGCTTAAGTGTTTTTTTTTTAAAACAGCCTGGGTGTTCCCTGAATGTGGTAAATGAGTTCTTCTGAGTCCTGGAGGGCTCTCAGTGTGCAGGAGGCTGAGCGTGGCAGGACAGGCAGCCCGAGACAGCAGCAGTTCAGCATCCCCCAGTTGGCTCAGCGACGCCCTGTACTGGGGTGCAAAGGTCCTTTTAGGTAGAGGTGCTTTGTGCAAGGGGTAGGGGAGGACAGGAGCTGCCTTTGCTGTAAGTACTGAAGGCACTGTCAATTTTTTTTCCATCTCACGGGTCTGTCTTGAGCAGTGCTGGGGGCTCAGACAGAGCATGGACCTCTCAGCTGAGCTGTGCTGGCACAGGCTGCTCTGCCCAGCCTGGTGCCAGCAGTGCACAGGACCTCACTGGGTGGGTAAGAGTGAATCCCACCCCAACAGCTTCCCTGGGCTAGCTAATCTTCTCCTTGGGACAGTCTGGGAACTGGGAGTTGCACTGTGTGCTGCTGGATTGTGCTGTGAGGTTATACGTGTCACACAGACCATGTCTGAGTTTTATCTCTCTTTAAAGCAAAGATCTTTTTTAGCATGCAAATAAATGCTCTCCTAAAAGGGAAGGCACCATCTGCTCTGAAGCACAAATTTAATTTTCCAAAGGGTTAGGTTTAAATAAGATCCACAGTCTCAGAGTGGTAGCTGGGGGAACCTGCAATGGGGTTTGGTCCCTTTGGCATCTTGCTGGAAGCAGATGTTTTAATTTCCGGGAGGGAGACACGGTGCCCGCCAGGAAAGAGGGATTCTGGCAGCTCCACAAACTCCCTGTGCTCCTCCCGAGGCCCCAGTGGTTGAGCAGGAGCTTGCAGGTGGGTTTGGAGCACTGACGTGCAGACAAAGGATCAGAAGGATGTTGTGTGGGGCCTTGCCATGCACAGCCTGTGCCCAGCTGCAGCTCTGCCCTCACCCTTGGGGCAGTCAGCAAGCAGGAATCCCAGCTGCAGCCAGGCACTCTCCTGTGCACAGCCATTTGTTGGGTGAGCTGGAGCAAGGCTGTGCACCTGGCTGGTTCTTCGTGTGGGAGTGCTGGGAGTGCCAGCAGCTCACCAGTTCCACCAGTGCAGGGCCCAGCGCAGCCCCCGTGGAGCCCTGGTCCCCCTCAGCTGAGCCAGCAGCCCTCAGGAGCTTTGCCTCTCTTCCCTTCCAGCCGCTGGTGTTGCTGATGGAGTGGCCTGAAGCCACCAACTTCGCCTGCCTCATCGCAGGCTACTGCCGTCTCCTGGTGGACTCCAAGAAGATGATCCTCTCCAGGGCCCCCAGCCAGCCTCCCCCACCTCAGATTATCAAGGCAGGTACGTTTCAGCCTCTGCTTTCTGTGCCAGCCCCTTCCCCGGCCTCCCTCCCCTCCCTCCGCTCAGGGCTCTGCAGCGTTAGGAAGGTGAAGGGTTTCCCTGACGTCTCCCCTCTGCTCCCATTCACCCTGAGAACCAGCAGACTCCCTCTTTAACCAGAAAGCAAGGAGCAGGGAGAGAGGTCCTCATTTTGGATCAACCAAAATGACCTGGGGTATCAGCTCAGGCCCTAAACCCTCAGCACGAGTGTTGTTGTGGCAGCTCCCGGAGCAGCTCCAGGAGGTGCTGTTTGGGAAGACCTGTGAAGCTGCCAGCCAAGTGCTGGGCCCTCCCAGAACAGCCTGTGCACTGCTGCAGGGATGCAGCACACATTCCCCGAGTGAGCGTGCGAACTCAGGGGAGAGCATTCCTGCTGCCTCTGGACACTGCTGCCTCCGTCCTGGGGCTCTGAGCCTCGTGGGCAGCCCTGCAAGCGTGGCTGCTCTGCTGATCTCCTAAATCAGGAAGGCAACTTTGCTGCCCCAGCTTTCCAGGGAGCAGAAGGGTGGTCTGGACACAGCAGGAGCTTCCATCCCAACAGGCACCAATGCTGTTCCTTGAAGATGGATTGCAGGTGTGAGTTAACCTCCAAAAAGAGCAATGATTCTCAACAGTGATTTCAAACAAGAGCCAACCATGAACTACATGCTGCTGTTCCATGCAGGTGTTCACATCCATTATATTTTGTATAGGGAAATATAAAATACAGGTTCAGTGACTGGAGATGGGCAAAATCCCAACCCAGCTGCCTCTGGAAGGTCACTCCCAGACCTCCTAAGTGACACTGCAGCTCCAGAGAGCTGTGACAAGTCCACGGTTTAGCTGGCAGTGTTAAAACTCCCTTCTCAAGATGGGCCTGGCTTGGGGAGGTGGGAGGAGTGCAGAGAGCTCGCAGGGTCCTTGGGAAAGGATTTGGTGCCTTTGAGGAAGGCACCTGAACATGGATTTCGCACATCCACTCACAAGAGGGATCAGGAAATCATCTGCAGCAACCTCAGTGAATCCAGAAAAGGCCGGGCAGGTGATTTTGGTGTAAGTATGAGCAGTTTGCTCTCCCTTCTCCCCCTGTGCCTCTGACTGACAGCTGTCGCTGTGCTCTGCCCTGGGTGCCCTGTGGAAATGTATTTAGTCACATTTTGCTGTCAGCAGAGGGTGTTTGCAACTTAACTGGTTTAACTGTCATCAGAGTGATCCTTCCTTGGCTTGTGTCCCCTTGACATTGGCTACCAGGACACGTGGGGCACGTGGCTGTGGGGAGTCAGAGAAGTGGAGAGCATCCCATACCCAAGGGCTTGGGAGGAGGCTGGCAGCACCCACAGGTCCTGGCCCCTCAGGGGATGTCTCAGCATGTGCAAGCAGTGTTTTCCCACACTCCAGCTACTGTGACAATAGCCAGAATTTTTTCCTGAGATTCTGCTTCAGGGCCATGGTCCAAACCTCTATCAAAAAAGGCTTGTAGGTCTTGCCCTGATCTTGACAATCTCCAGACACCAATGAACTCTGCAGGGGCAGGGGTGAGTGTGAGAGGGAGTTGCAGTGTGCGTAGGACAGCAGTGGAGCAATGGATTCGTGCCAGCCCCTCTCTGGGTGGCCTGGTCTGTCCTCCTGGGTGCAGTGAAAACCTCTGTGAGCAGTGGAGTGGAGCAGTTTCCCTGCAGACCCAGCGCACTCAGCCCAGCCGCTCGGGCACCCTCCAGAAGGAGTGGATTCAGAGTGAATTGAGGAAACAGTCTGCTCACAGTTCTGCTCTCCACAGGGCTGCAGGCTGAGCTGTCAGGAGCTGGGCAGATCACAGGGAGCAGCGACTGCTGATCATTAGCACATCCTTGCAGGAGAAAGCCCCACTGGGATGAATTAAGTTAGCCCAGACTTCCCAGGCTGCAGGCAGACTGTGCCAGAATCTTAAATGTAAAATCAAGCCTTGGCCCGTGGTTTTACCTAGAAGAGGAGCACATCCATCTTCCCTGAGGCCCATTAGAGCCTCCTGCTGAACAGCAGACATTTTTAGAAATGCACATGCCGTCCGAATGTTGTCACTTAGATCCATCTCCCTGCATTTCCCTGCGGGGCCATATGCCAGAGCCTTGCCCTCCCTTGTGCTGTGCTGCAGCCACACAGGTATTCACCTACCTGTCCCTTCTTCTCCCCACTCTCACCATCAGCCATCATCAGCTCTGTGCCCTTAGCTGCTCTCTCAGCTCCTTGTCAGGAAGTTTTCTCCCAGAGCATCCAGCAACTGGATTTTGGATTTTAGGGGTTTGGCCCCATTCAGCAGCAGGCCTTGGCTTGGTGTGGGCAGTCAGCAAGCCTCTGCCCCAGCCCTTGCCACCCTGCTAGAGCCCACAGATGCCCAGCTCGGGCAGCCTTGTGCTCCCTCACACAGCTGTCACTTCTGAGTGCTGCCATGGCCAGGAATGAAAGAGATTTTGTTTTTATTGGGATTTTAGCATTGCAGGTGATGAGCAGTATAATACAAACATGTGTTTGGGGAGACAAATCGTCCAATTTGTTGAGCTAATGAATTTAATTAGGATTTATTTGACTTAATTTACCCTTGGTAAGACAGAACCTGCATCCCCCGGCAGCCGCTCTCAGCACAGCTGCACGATCCAACCCGCAATGCAGACAGATGCCCCTCCTGAGGGAGGGACCACTGGCCAGAAATCCAAGCAGTATTTCAGCCACTTTCCTTGCACAAGGGAACAAGGGGAAGCTGTCACTGGGAGATGCTTAACAGCAAGAGCAAGGGGCTCTGTTACAGCCAGCCCAATCCAATAGCTGTCAGCCAGATGGAAATAACACATGGGTGGATCATGGGCAGCGAGGGACAAGGGGCTGGGGAGTGTCTGTCACTTGAACACAGCCAAACTACAGTGGATGTCTCCCCAAAAGGCAATATTGCTTCACTTTTAGTAGTCTCCTGGGGAACACTGCTTGGTGTGGCCAACGTTGCCCAAAAATGGCAACAATTCCTTCTTGCCATATAACGTGTGAGCTGGCAGGCTGAGGCTGGAGGTCCTTGTTGCAGCAGCCAGGCTGCTCCTGCTACCCTCTGCATACAGCTGGTGGATCACTGATGCAGCACCCACATCCCTGTGTCTCAGTGTGCTGGCCAGCCCAGCTCTGCCCCCAGCAGAGGGATCAAGCTCAGGAGTCTGTCCTGGGACCAGGATTGTTTCATATCTTCATCAAGGACACAGTGGATTGAGAGCACCCTCAACAAGTTTGCAGATGACACCAAGCTGAGTTGTGCAGTTGAAATGCCTGAGGGACAGAGTGACATCCAGAGGGACCTGGACAAGCTTGAGCAGTGGCCCATGGGAATCCCACGAGGTTCAACAAGGCCAAGTACAAGGTGCTGCACCTGGGGCAGGGCAAGCCCAGTATCAGTCCAGGATGGGGGATGAACAGATGGAGAGCAGCCCTGCAGAGAAAGACTTGGGGGTGCTGCTGGAGGAGAGGCTGGACACGACCCAGCCATGTGCACCCACACCCCAGAAAGCCAAGTGTGTCCTGGGCTGCCCAAAATGCAGCATGACCAGCAGCTCAAGGGAGGGGATTCTGCCCCTCTGCTGCACTCTGGTGAGGCCCCACCTGCAGTGCTGCCTCCAGCTCTGGGGTCCCCACCACAGGAAGGACAAGGACCTGCTGGAGGGAGTCCAGAGGAGGCCATGAAGATGATCAGAGGGCTGGAGTACCTCTCCTACATGAGAGAGTTGGAGGTTTTAGTCTTGAGAAGAGAAGGCTCCAGGGAGACTTTTTAATAGGGCTTGTAGCTATAGGACAAGGGGCAATGGTTTTAAATAGAAAGGCAGTAGGTTCAGATTAGATACAAGGAGGAAGGGTTTTATGATGAGGGTGGTAAGGTATAGGCACAGGTTCCCATCCCTGGAAACATTCAAGGTTTTCCCTAATGTCGGATATAGCTCTGAGCAACCTGATCTAGTTGAAGATCTCCCTGCTCATTGCAGGGGGATTGGACCAGATGGCCTTTAAATGTCCTTTCCAACCCATTCTGAGGTGAGGACATTTCTTCTACCCTCGTTGCTGGCAGACAGGCCCAGCAGGTTTTCCAAAGGACCAGCCAGGTGGCCTGAGTGTGCTGCAGGAACATGGGTTCCTGCAGTCCAGCGTGCTGAGGGCTGGAGGGCAGAGAGCACACGGGTGCTTCTCCAGGGTGAGCAGGAGCTTCCTTGGGCTGTTTTCCCTTCATCCGGGTGCTGCTGCTAATGTGCCTGTTGTGGTTTTGGTTTAGATTACATCAACGCACACAACTTCCACCGGCCTGCCACGGCAGGGCACATGGGAAAGAAAGAGAATGGGCTGGTGGGTGGCTCTGCCACTGTCACCGGAGCAGCCGGGGCTTCTGCCACCAGGGCTTCGGACTCGGAGCTCATCCGCTTCTGCTACCTGCACATGCGAGAGCAGAGGAAGGAAAGAGAGAGCGGGACGGATATCAATGAAAACCTGATTTTTTTTGAGGAAACTCGTCCCAGGACCAAATCTGACCCCACTCCCAAAAGCTCTGGCCAAGGCTACAACGGGGCAGCCAAGGAGTACGACCCGGATGGCCTCGAGCAAGACAGGCACGCGAGCAGGGCCAGGGCACACACCATCGACACCCACCTGCGCAGCGACGCCTCCCACTTGTACTGCGAGTCCTGCCAGGCCAAGATCAAGAGCCGGCTGGCCTCGGGCACGGGGGGCAAGCCTGGCAGCACCCGCGACAACATGGTGGACTTGATGTCGCTCCCCCCTCCCGGGAACGACGAGGAAGAAGACGAGACAACGTCGCTGCTCCCTGCCATCGCCGCCCCCCCTCCTGGCTTCCGAGACAACAGCTCCGACGAGGATGACCCCAAGCGCCGGGCGGCTGCCCAGAGCCAGGAGCAGGGCCGGCACCTCTGTGGCATCCTCTACGACGAGATCCCGGTCACGCTGATCGACAACGTGCAGCCACGGACGGTCCGAGACCATGCCCAAGAGCTGGATGATGCCCTGGTGTCCACCCTGCAGGCGCTGGAAGCCCTGGCTGCTTCAGAGGATTGTCCACATCCCCCACCACAGCAGACAGCAGGTATTTCAGTGGCTGTGACTCTCTTTTGTCCCTATAGCCTTTCTTTCCTATTGTACATCCTTCCCTTTAGTCTTCTCCCATCCTATAAGTGACTGTGAAGCAGCTTCTAGTAAAAACTAAGTGGTGGCAACAGGCTCTGGCAGCAGCAGCTGAATTGCTGCTCAGAAGATTTCTAAGAAGCTGAGGTGGGACTCCTCTCCCTGACAGTGGCTGAGGGAGTCTTTTGGTTATCCCATATCTGCCACAGTCCACATGCCACGATGCTGGGGCGAGTCACTAACAAACCAGTACTGTGAGCATGAGTTTCTCCCCACTGTGACCCCACTCAGCTGGGACCTTTGGCCATCGGTCTTTGCAGGTTCCCACCCAGGTTTTGCAGTCTGTGAGCCCTCCACAAGGCAAACCTGCTGCCAGATGGGTGACTCTGGGACCAGCCTGCTGGCAGCACAGTCCTTTGTCCCTCTTCCCTCCTTGGTTGCCCTACTCACTGTGGCAGAGTACCTGCTGCCTAATTTTCCTTCCTGTGCCAGACACGTCCCTATAGCTCTGCTACCACCAACAATGGAAAGCTTCACAGGATCTTTTCCTGGGCCAGAAGCTCTTGCTGAATTGAGCTATCGAGCCAGCTCAATGCTGACAAGTGATCTCCCTTACAAGCCTTAACTCTTAGTTGTGAGAAGTCACAGAAGTTTCTCCAATGTGCCCTGCATTCCTGGGACCCTCCTGCCGCAAGGAGTTCCCCTCTCCTCCACACAGCACTGTGGTGTGAGGGTTGTTGTGGGGTTTTCTTTGTGTCCCTCCTCAGGTCTTATTGTCCTGGCTGCCATCACTCCTGAGTCATCCTTGGACTCTGGCCACGAAACGAACTCCTCAGAGCTGACCGATGTCTCGGAGATGGTCTCTGCTATGAAGCAGCATCAGAACGCAGCCTACTTCCTCACTCAACACATCAACAAAGAAAACCTCCTGGCCAGGAAGGACTTGCCTTTCCGAATCCAGAGCTGTGCTGCCCAGGCTGTTCTCACCTCACCCCACCCCCTGAGCCGCCAGGACCCGAGCCCTTCACTGAAGCCAGCCTTCTCCACCCAAAGTCCCAGCCTTACCAACTGCAAGAGCAAACAGGAGCAGCAGCACGGGGAGCGGAGCTGCACCTCGGCTGCCCAGCCAGGGCTGACCCCCCAGCTGAGTGAGCAGAGCAAGGGGGCTTCAGTGCCAAGCTCTGAGTGCAAAGGTGCAGGTCACACAAAAGCTTCCTTTGAGGTATCTCTGCATGCCACAGCAGCCCCGAGCAAGGAGCAGACACAGGATCTGCAAGAGAAGATGCCCAAAGAGGTGCAGCCGAGCTCCAAGCTCCTCCTGGATCAGAAAAGCGGTGTAACTCCAGCTATTGTTTCAGCTGCTCTGCAGCAGGTGGCAAATGCAAAAGCCTCAGCTCCCCAAGTGGTATCAGCCTTAAAAGAAGACCAGAACATGAATGGTACCAGCAGCTGTGCACCAGCCAGCAGCAAGCCTTTGACACTTAAAGGAGGTCCACAAACTGCAGAGACATTATGCAACTGTCAGCAGCAGCAGCAGCAGCAGCAGCAGCAGCTCTCTCCGCAGCAGCACTGTGACGTTTCTCCAAGTCCTAAAGAAGCTCCTGGCAGTCAGGCTGAAGCTTTCCACCTCGCCTCAGCAGGTGAGGAAATTACGTCCAGTAAGACTTTTGCCTCTAAAAGCTACCAGCAAAAAGTGAGTAGAGATGCTCCAGGAAAAGCTGCAAGCGGAGAGACAGGTCAGAAGGCAGGTGGGGAAGCCACAGGCCTCGTCTTGCAGAAACACACAGCTCCTTCAAACCAAGGACAGAAGATACAACAGGAGAGCTCGGCCAAAATCCTAAAAGCTGAGAGCAGCAATGTGCACTCTCCAGCACCTGGTAGCACTTTCAGGAGCACCAGTGAGGAAGCCAAAGGGCCAATCCAGCTGGTGCCCAGATCCGAGAGCCTGCAGATTAGCACTGTGCCTTCCAAAAAAGTAGAAAAAGTCCTGGAGGTGACCCAACAAGATGCTGATGTTCCAGCTAAACCCAAAGCCCCAAAAGCTCCCTTCAGGCTTAGGAACCTGTTCTCTGCAACATTTCCCACCCGGCTGAAGAAGGAGACGGACGAGCGGCAGGCCCAGCTGCAGAAGGTGAAGCAGTATGAGCTGGAATTCCTCGAAGAGCTGCTCAAGCCAAAGAGCAAAGGTGACCTCCCGCCACAGGAGTATCTGCACCCACCTGCCCCTGGGCGCTGCAGCTGCCAGCTGAGGAGCAGCCCTGTGCAAAAAGTCCCAGGGATGTCCAGGGAGCAAAGGCGCAGCTGTGACTGCAAGCGGATTTGCAGGGGGATGAGGCCACCCCCCAACCAGCTGGTGATGCCAGAACTGGAGAGGCGAGGCAGGGATAAAGTTGCAGATGACCAGAAGCAGGTAGAAGCCATTAGGCTGACAAGCTTGTGCAGCCCTTCCAAAGGCAAACGGATACGATCCACAAGTTTGGAGTCCAGAGACTACCGGTCAGACCCAGAGAATGGCATGTCCTGTTTGACAACGTGCACCTCCCGAGGGGAGTGCATGGGTGCACCCCACTACAGGAAGCTCTTGCGTCGCTACAGTGTCAGTGAAATAGATAAGACTGACAGGACGTCCCTGTCCTCTGACATCTACCAGAACATCTACACAACCAAGCAGAAAGGCCCCCAGAAAGAGCCTGAGCCCAGCATCCTCTGTCCTGTTCTGAAGAGCAAAATCCAGGAAGCCTCTGGAGTGGCTGACCCCTCCTATGTCCAGATAGCACAGGAGAAAAAGAACCAGAAGGGACCAGCAGTGTTCTCTGTCCAGGAGGAGATGTACCCAAGTCCTGCTGAGCTGCGGGATGAAGACATGGAGGATGAGAAGTGCTGCTCCATCCGGTACTGCTTCTACTACAGAAAATGCGATGTTGCAGATGATGGGAGTGAGAAGGATGAGCTGTCCTATTCCATCCCCATGCAGATACTCCCGGGAATGAAGCTGGACAATCAGATGGTCCCAGTCATGAGCAGGACTCTTCAGGTCCTAGACGCAACAGCCTGCAGCAGTCCCAATGAAAGCCAGACCCAGGAAATAGATTTAAGGACCTCCAGTTTTGAGGGGAGCTTGGCGAAGATCAACACCCTTCGAGGCCATGCCTACAGCTTTCCTAATGGGTTTCTGCAAGTGCAGCTGGACACCAACGAGCTCCTGACCATCCTGAGGCAGTGTGTGCTGAGCCCTGAGGTCCGGGACTGCAAACCCTACATCTCCCAGCTGGCTGAGTACAAGCAGGAGCTGGCCCTCAAGTTCAAGGAGTTCCGGGCGTCCTGCCGCCGCGTGGCCGCCGTCGACAAGAGTCCCACCCACATGCTCTCCGCCATCACGAGCAGCTTCCAGGTGCTAAGCAGCCTCATCGAGACCTTCGTGAGGCTGGTGTACGTCGTGCGCTCCGAGTCCCAGCGCCAAGAGCTGCTGACGAAGGTGGAGGAGGTGGTGAGAAACTACACCTTCCTCCTGAAGGCTGCCGAGGAGTCCACGGCCAGGATGCTGAGCCACCAGCAGACTGTGGAGCAGCTCGCCCGCCAGTCAGCCACGGTCGCCACTGTCATGAGCACCCTCACACGCTCCCTAAAGACGTTGATCAATAAGTAAAGCCAGCTGTGAAGACCAACAAGCCAGTGCGTGCCAGGCCGTGCTCTCAAATCTCACGGGTCTGGTGAGGATGCGATGTCTGCAGGCCCACGTTTACCGGGGTTTGCGGTAGCCAAGACGCTCTTTGATCTCTGCAGAACGGATGGTTGTGTTGGTGATGGGTTTGAAGGGTGAATTCAGCTGTGGTCAAGGGGCTCAAGCAGCTTCTCTGCTTGTTCTTCCACTCTGGCTTGTTGGTGACCGTACTTGGGAGGCACAGGCACCCCATCTCCACACTAGTTTGGTTCCATGGGGTTCTGGGCCTCGCTCGTGCCAAGACCTTTGTCACAGTTTGTGGTGGGCCAGTGAGTTACCAGGAGCTGAGCTGAGATCTCCTGGCTTCACTTGGGCAGTCTGGAGCCAAACCTGTGTCTTGCCACGTAAACAACTCTTCTGCGTCCAGGATCTTCCTGGCCCACAAACACAACGTAATTAGCAGCAGAAGGGATCTCTGGGGTGCAAGTCCCCGCTGCTATGCCAGGGTTTGGGAAGTAGTCCTAGCATGGGCAGGTTGCCATAATCCTGAGACAGAGCTAGGGCACCTTACTGGGCTCAATTCTCACAGCTTAGGCACCAGTGCTGTAGTCCTGAGCACAGGCACTGCCTGTGCCAAAGGCAAGGGCTTAATGCCTGCAAGTGGGGAGGATCCAGGGACCTACAGGCCTGTCAGCCTGACCTCGGTGCCCAGAAAGTCACGGAGCAGATGATCTTGAGTGCCATCACACATACAGGACAAGGGGATCAGGCCCAGCCAGCACAGGGGAAAGGCGGGTGCTGCTTGACCAGCCTGGTCTCCTTCTATGACAAGGGTGACTCAGTGGGTGAAGGAAAGGCTGGGGATGTTGTCTACCTAGACTTTATTAAAGCCTTTGACACTGTGTCCCACAGCATTCTCCTGGAGAAACTGGATGGATGGACGGGCCCAGAGAGTGGTGGGGAATGGAGTTAAATCCAGCTGGGACCATCACCAGTGGTGTTCCTCAGTGCTGGGGCCAGTCCTGTTTAGTATCTCTTGAGGGCACCCTCAGTCAGTGTGCAGGGGACACCAGTTTGGGTGGGGGTGTTGATCTGCTGGGCAGCAGGAAGGCTCTGCAGAGGGGTCTGGACAGGCCGGGTCCATGGGCTCAGGCCAATTGTATGAGGGTCAGCCAGGCCAAGTGCTGGGTCCTGCCCCTGGGTCACAACAACCCCTGCAGCTCCAGGCTGGGGCAGAGGGGCTGCAAAGTGTCCAGTGGGAAAGGCCCTGGGGGTGCTGGTCAACAGCAGCTGAACATGAGCCAGGTGTGCCCAGGTGGGCAAGAGGCCACTGGCACCTGGCCTGCCCCAGCCATGGTGTGGGCAGCAGGACCAGGGCAGTGACTGGGCACTGGTGAGGCCACTCCTCAAGTGCTGGGGTCAGTTTTGGGCCCCTCAGGACAAGAAAGACATTGAGGGGCTGGAGCATGCTCACAGAAGGGAATGGAGCTGGGGAAGAGTCTGGAGCAAAAGTCTGATGAGGAATGGCCGAGGGAGCTGGTGGGGCTCAGCCTGAAGAAAAGGAGGCTCCGGGGGGACCTTATCACTCTCTACAACTCCCTGACAGGAGGGTGCAGCCAGGTGGGGATTGGTCTCTTCCCCCAGGTGACAAGATGAGAGGAGAAGGCATCAGATTGTGCCAGGGGAGGTTTAGATTGGATGTAAGAAAAATTTCTTCACTGCAGGTGGTCAGGCTGTGGAACAGGCTGCCCAGGGAAGTGGTGGAGTCACCATCCCTGGAGGTGTTTAAAAGCCATTTAGTCGTGGCATTTGGGGACATGGTTTAGTGGTGGGCTTGGCAGTGCTGGGGGAATGGTTGGACTCAATGATCTTAGAGGTCTTTTCCAACCTAAACAATTCTGTGTTCCCCTTCTGGATGGCTGAATCCATGCTAGAGACCCTGCAAGGAACCCAGATTGGTTGATCTTTGACCACTGCAAGCCAGAAGCTGGGCTAGCAGCTATGGGGAGACCACTTTCACACCATTCTCCAGAGGTCAGGTTCATGCCCCCAAGGCTCAGCCCAAACCCTCTCCTATTTCTTTTCACTGTGACCATCAGAGAGGAGCCCCAGATCAGCTTTGACCATGAGCCAGGCAGGGGCTGTCCTCCTTGCCAGGGTGTTGGGGTTCTTCTTCTGTCTTCACGAGGCTGACTGCCATAAGAAACATTTAGTTCTGTGAGGTAGTTATTTACTTGGAGTTGGGGTTTTTTTTGATTGTTTTGGGGTTTGGGTTTTTTTTTTCATTTCTAGGTGAATGGTAAAATGATTCCTATTTTTGTTCCCCTCCTCCTCCCAGTCTGGTAATAGACACAATCAATGAGTCAGCCTTAACTGGTGTTTCCCTGCAGCCACCTGCCCTCCAAAACAGAGCAAGGAGAGAAATGCAAGGTCACACATTGCATTGCCCTCACCCTGCCACCCACTGCACTTCACATCCCACCGGGATCCCGGTGCCTGTTCCCATCACACCCCTCCAGCTGGGCAGGAGGTCACAGCATCAGCCTCAAGGGAGTGAGGGCAGTTGTCCCACCCAGCCAGCTCGCCCCAGCCCTCGGGGATGATCAGGGATCTCCCTGCGAGCAGTCGCTTCCCATCTCTATTATTTTTGATAAATATGCACATTCGAAATGTCTTGTTCTTCCATAGGAGCTATGGAAATGCACAAATGTGCTTTTAACATGCGCATCTTTGGAGTGCAATAACCTCCCCCTGGCCCATGGCTGTCCTGGACTGGGGCCGTGGCTGTCAGCAAGGCACAGAGGATCCTGCTGTGGGGACAGCCTCCTGATTTCAAGAACCATGTAGCAAATATCCAGTGGAAGAGCCAATTGGGACTTCAGTCCATGGTGGGCAAGGCCTGTTACAGTGCTGAAGGCTGACAGGGAGATGTGTTTTCCTTTTCCCTAGGAATTACCTACTATGAAACTCTGAGTTTCTTCAAAGCTCCCCGTTATGCCTATATCATTCCTCCATAAATCTCTCAGTCTAATACAGAGGAAAATTTTTTTATTGTCTGTATATAGTATATATAAATAAAAAAAATATATAAATTATATCTATACGCAAATTTATGTCTTGTTTTACAAACAAGAAAGATTAAATATATTAATCTTAATATCCAAACTAGCATTTGTGCCTTTTTTTAAGAACTCTGTGGAAATGTGGCTACTCTTAGATGTACAAGATACTGTTTGTAAGCAAAACCTCCTATTATTGTTGCTGTACAAACGCAGATATCTCACACAGGTTTGAAATGAACTGTTTGACTTGCCAAGGTCACTTTTGTTTTGTTAATGGCTGTTTTGGCTTAATTCTCCCCCAGAAGGGGAAGGCAGCAGCAGTCACCCCTTCAGCGCTGGCACTGGGCACTGTGCCCATGCTGGGACACCCTCCTGCCCTAAAGCTGGGGAGAAGGGGGTGCTTTAACAAAGCCCTGCCTGATCCCTTTCAGCTGAGCCAAGGTGAGCACCCACTGACCAGCTCCAGTCTGTGTTTCCACCCAAGCCTTTCCCTGGCTCTCCTTGCCTGGGAAGAGGTGACAGTGTGGACCTGCCATCAGCGGCCTGATGGTTTTGCTGCCCTGTGGGCAGGTGTGTCTGCAGGGGAAAGCCCAGCAAAGCAGAATGCCACACCTGGGGAGAAACCTGAGCCAGGCAAACAATTTTCTAGCCACAGATGATATCCAATGTACACGTTTTTGCCTGGCACCATGAACTGCTCTCTGTTTATCAAGGAGGAAGGAGTTGATGTGTGTTCCCTCTACACATCCCAAAGCCTGCAGGAATTATAAAAGCCAAGTCTAATAAGGATCCAACACAAAAAAACCCCCAATAGGAACTGGGTCATTCTCTGTACGGGGGTTGAATGTGTTGTCTGAAGCAAAGGCGGCAGCACTTGAGACTCACACACGTTCTCTGTGCCTCCAGGCTCGTTATTTTAATCTGCATTACACCATTTCCCATGCTGAACTAACGATGACACTGAATGGGACAAAACCCACCTATTTATAAAGCTGGATAGGGATCAAAAACATGGAAAAGCCAAGAGGTTTGATAACAACCCCCAGAGCCCGAAAATGTTATTGACAGCAGGCAGTTTAATCAGCGATTTCAGACTCGGTGCTTAGTACCATCTAGAGGGCAAGAAGCACACCATCAGAATGTTGTTATTTGTACAGGGATATTATCCAGGAGCAGCCAAATGTCCCTGTGTGATCAGAGCAGCTGGACTGGTGCATACCCCGAAGGATGATGTTGCTGTACTCGTTTCTTAGGTGCAGTCCCTGAACTTGTTGGGGACTTGTAAATACTCTCAAAGGAAATAGTCCAGGTAAAACGTTCTTGTTAATGGTTCTGAATTACGGACATTTTAAAAAACTGCATCTCAGCAACACAGCACAGAGAATTAAAAGTGTTTTTTTCCCCCCAAATCTAGTTCCCATTTCACTGCCCATCTAGTTCATCTCCCCACAGACTGCCTGGTTCTCATTTAACATCAGCAGTTCCTCACTTCAAAGCCACTGTGCCCCAGGAAGTCAAAGCAAGTTTAAATGCTCTGTTGTTTTCAGGTGTCTGTGCACAAAGACAAACCAATTTTCCTGCATCCCCTCCCACCAGAGCAATCTGCCTGAGAGTGGCAGGTTGTGTTTGCTGCCCTTCAGCACCTTCCCGGAGCAGCCCCAGCAGTACCTGCCCTTCTCACACTGCCTTCACCCCACGTTTTGCTGTAGCCCCACAGCTGGTGCAGATTTCCTCCAGGACCTGCCCAGCTCTCGGGAGCACGGCTCAGCCACAGCATTCTCTCCTGGCCATCTGATGTCCCTGCACCCCCATAGTCTGCTCCCTCCCTTCATCTCCTCTGATCTACGTCTGCTCTCAAGGAGTTCTCACCAAAGCTCTATCAGTGATGATGGATTGAAATGGAACAAAATTTGGGCTTCTGCTGATCCCTCTAATGCTCAGGAGACCAACGGAAGACGTGGTGTGCTGGTTTTGGTTGGGGTAGAGGTAATTTCCTTCACAGCAGCTGCTGTGGGGCTGGGTTTTGGCTCTGTGCAGGAAACAGGGCTGATAACACGGGGATGTTTGAGTTATCACTGAGCAGGGATTGCACACAGCCAGGGCCTTTCCTGCTCCTCACCCTCACCCCTGAGGAGGTTGGGGGGCACGAGGAGCTGGGGGGGACACAGCCAGGACAGCTGATCCCAGCTGAGCCCAGGGATGTCCCAGACCATCCAGCACCACCCTCAGCACATAAAGCTGGGGAGAAGGAGGAAGGGAAGACATTCCAGGTTTGTATTCCCAAGTCAGTGCTACACGTGACGGAGCCCTGCCTTCCTGGAACACCTGCCTGCCATGGAAGGCAGTGGATGAATTCCTTGTTTTGCTTTGCTTGCTTGTGCAGCTTTTGCTTTATCTGTTCAGCTGTGTGGTGCTGCTTTGCCAGCTGAGGTTAAACCTCACTACCTGGCTCTCAGGGGTTAAAGTGTCAAAGGCAGAGGCTGGAAAATCAGCAGGCCTCAAGCAGCAGTCCCAAGATAGGTTTTGTGTCTCCATGGACTTTGCTGGTCATTGTCAGCTGGAGACAACAACTGGGCACTGTGGTTGAGAGCACTTTGAACTCTAATCCCCATGGCGGAGCAGACGCATTCTCCTGTCGGGATTTCCATCCTCTCCAAGGTCTTGGCAACACTACACAGGACTTGCAGGAGCCCCAGATACAACAGCAGAGCGAGCTGAATAGCTGGGACCCACTGCTGCTTTCATCATGCCCAAGGGAGCTGACAGTCAAATGGAAATGAGTAATGTCTAAATTTTATCCTCATTTAAAGCACAGTGTCTGGATTCCTGTGTGAAATATCCTGACAAATTCCTCACATGGCCACTCGCAGTGGGGCTGGGAAGGACACCTATGGCTTTATGTGGACATGGGAGAAGTCTGCCAGGGAACACAGGTACCTCAGCCTATTTACAGCACCCAAACATATCTAATATACACAAAAACAGCCTGAACACTTGATAGGAAACTTCTCCAAAGGTTTTTGTGTCAGGCTATGTAATTCGATGTCAGGACATGAGCAGACACCTCATCCCACTGCAGCTGCTGCACAACCTCCCAGGCCAGCTGAGATGGTGCCTCTTGCTGTCACTTATCCCCCACAGACAGAATGGATGGAGGGGGCTTTCTGCAGCTGGAATATTAAAATTATTAAAAAGCAAACATGTCCAAAGTGGCAGAAATTCTAGTGCTGCCCCTCTAAGGTTTGTTGCCCATACTAAGGGCTGGTGAGAAGATTAAAGGGCTGGGAACATGCATCGGGTCAGGACATTTTACAATGCTTTACTAAATCCCACTTTCGAAAAGCATCTTGGAAATACTCCTAAATCTAATGAATATTCACCTCTTCCTAAGGCAAGACGGCTCATTCCTCAAACTTTTACCTGGGCTCCTTAGAAAGGCACAGTAAAAACGCCAAGTGGAAAGATCAGGAACACAAAGGGAACCAGTCAGGATCCTTTAAAAACGATCTCTAAGATCTCTATGTCTGTTTTATTTCTAGACTTGACAGTACCATTCATTTCCCAGCGTTTTCACCTTTTCCTGACAAATGGTGTGCTTTTCCTCGGTAGGTGTGGGCCAGTGATGTCCCATGTAACTCTGGGAATATTTAGAGTGCTAAGGGTGAGCACCACTCCTAAACACCTTTCCCCCTCTCCGCCAGCCTCTTCTGTTCCCATGCCGGTCTCTCACCCCTTTTTGCCATCAGCTTTCAGCCTCCCTCCCCTTTTCCGCCTCTACTTCTCAGCCTTCCAAACTTTTTGGCATTAATTTTTTTCTCAGCCTCTACTTTCCTATCCATCCTCTCACCCTATCTCTGCCTCTACTTTTCTTTACTTTTTTTTTTTTGACCTCCACTCTTTTCCAGCTCCTGCTTTCATCCACCAAGGCAAAAGGGCAGAGCCCGGTGTTATTTCCATCGAGTGCCATTCATTAACAGAACCGGCTGTGAGGCACTGAAGTCACAAGGCAACAGAAAGGAATAACAACCCTCAGCCACCGGCTTTTTGCATGAAAATGTGCTCTTGATTAGTGGCTGGTGGTAATTGAGTGGCAATTGTATGCAGGAAAGTGCCAAGAGGGGGACATGGGCTACTTGTCTTGATTGACGTGGCCATGAAAATTCGATGTTATTAACGTGCTGCTTAAAACTTCCTGGAAAATTTATTCTCAGCTTTCGACACACGAAGGTATTTCTGATTGATTGCATCTCCTTAGAATCGGGTAAGTAAAAAAGATTTTTTTGCTGTTTGTGTGTTTTCAGGTTCTCCTTAGTTGGTAATTTAATTCACAGTTTATAGAACTCGATGGAACACAGCACCTCAGGCTATCAGCTTGTCCTTTCCGCTTGTCCAGGCCAGCTTGTGCTTGTCCCTACTGTAAACAACAGGAAAATTAAATAAAATTCTTTAGATTGAAAGTAAGTAATTCAATTTATTGTATTTTGCTTTCAGAATGAAGCAAGCCAGCTGGAATGAGGTGCTTTAATTCTGAATAAGGGCATCCACATGGGAGTTCAGACACTCCAATGCTCTTTCACGATCTGTGATCATTTCCCTGAGCATCCTTTGACAGAAAACCTGACTCCCAAGCCAGTGCGAGTTTGGTTTTCAATGGATGCAACCACAGAGTCTCCTTTCATCCCAAGAACCTGATAAACCTCTGACTCTTCAAAGCTGCTTCTCCTTGTCCCTGCATGGCAAAGCAAACTGCTCCTAGACAAGCTGTGGCTCAGGAACCTCCTGAGCGAGTTTTTGGCTTTGTTTAACTTAGACTTTGGTGCGTTAAGAGCTTCTCCTTAATCAAATCCCTGAGCTTATCCTGTTCCAAGAGCTTTGTGAGTCGTTAGTGGAGGTGGACTTTTGTCCTCAGGAACAAAGCACTGTCTAATCTACAAAGGCTGAAACACTGAGGGAAGCAGGTGGGTGTGAAAACACACCTGGCTGCCAGCTCAGAAAGGGGAAAAATATCTTTGATTTTACACATAACAGGTTGCCAGTTCCTGGTTTTAGGATTCAGGAATTAATTAATTTTCTTTTCTTTTTTTTCTTCTTTTTTTTCTTCTTCTTTTCTTCTTCTTTTCTTCTTTTTTTCTTCTTTTTTTCTTCTTTTTTCTTTTTGTTTTGTCAGATTTTTCACTCCTGCAAATCACATCTCTGTGATGCCAGGAGGAACCAGATAGGAAAGCTACCTCCAAAGTCCTGGGCAGGGAAAGCCAGGAAGGGCTCATCAATGAGAGGCATAATTTGCATGTTTAAATATACCTTCAGCTGCCTTCAGGCTCAGGTTCCCAGTGCCTGGTTCACAAATAAACCGAGGGGAGCCTGGGATGTTGGGGCACAGAAGACTCTCATTCTGTATTCAAGAACAGGGGAGAAAAAATGGAATTTAAAACAAGAGTGAAGCAAATACTTCAAAACCAAGGTGTGCCCCAGACCAAAGTCCAGGAGTCAGTGGTGAGTGGCTGCAGTGATGTGGATTTGGGGCAAGAATGTGGCTGCTGGAAATTTGGGAGGTATCCACAAATCCCATCACTTGAACCATCAGGTAGCCACCCACCAGTGAAGTTTTCTTCACTGCTAAGATGATTTTTGTTTGTTAAGATGAGCAATGATTAGCAACAAACTAGAAGCAAAGGGCTTTATTCTTCCTTCCTCATTCCCTGGATTTTTTGTCTATCACAGCATCTCACAACTGCTACAGCTGCACCAGAAAATAATCAAAATTACCATATATTGCTATTCCAATTCCATCAATGCCAAGTATGGGAATCAGCATCTATTTTAATCCAGATGAATCCCAAGTTTAATGACACTACACCAAGCATAACAGAAAAACTTCCTCAAAGTACGGTTTTGTAGTCATTAATTTATGGGGTTTTGGGGATAATGGCAGCAGCATCTGGGGTCAGGACAGTTGTAAGGTGAAATAAAGAAAACGTGGCCAGCCCCACCTTGATTGTGGATGATTTATTCTGGTTGAATTCTTAAGGACTTGAAGCAAATCAATCGGAAGTTTATTGTCTCTCAGACAGTCAGGTAACATGAACAGGAATTACACAATAGCATGAAAATTCTGAAGAAGCTGGCTGTGGCTTATTTTCTATAAATTTTTTTTGTATATTTATATATACGTGTCAATCCTCCTCCTTCACTGTGTGGGGAAAATAACAAGCACAGACAGGGAGTGCAGAGTCACTGATTTGGTGTCATCATTACACTGGACTTGCTGGTTGTTGTGTGTTTGACAGAAATACAGAAATGTGAGCAATTATCAATTCCTGCCTTTTCTGTGTGGAACCACAGGGTCTTTTTATTTGAAGGGTTTATAAAAATACATACAAGCTAAAATTTGAGTATCATTTCCTTCAAAATGGTGAAGGGTAATTTGAGATAATTAAGTCTTATAAAAAAGGACAGGACTATATTAGCCTATTAACAATGAACAGAGACTAGATCAGAAATTTAGAATGAGAATAAACGACTATAAAAATCACACTGGTGGGATTTTTGGGGGTGTCCTGTGCTGGGACAGGAGGTGGGACTTTGACAACCCTTGTGATTCCCTTCCAAGCCAGGACATTGCATGATTCAATGATATACAGGTTTAAAGGTTAACAATTCGGGTTTAAAGGTTAAAAACCCTTAAGCACAGTGTTTCTTTTCGCTGAAGATAAATTAATGGGCATAATGCAGTCACATACCAGCGGATAGCTCACAGAAGACTAATTTGGTATTAGTCTATAGTTAGTTACATATATAATTATATATAAGATAGATAAGATATTCATACGCACATCTGTATATGTATTTTTATATATATATATATATATCAATATATAATTTGGTACGGAACTGGGTACAAAATCCCGACCATAAACGTAAAAAAACCCCTCAGGAATCAATCGCCCTGTTGAAACACAACCCCCACGCGGGTTCGCAGCGCGGATCCCAAACCCAAACCACCTCTGAAGGGCACGGCCGGGGCCTCGGCAGCGCTGGGCTCGGCGCCCCCGGCGGTGTCCTCAGGGCCCGTCCGGGGCTCGGCGGTGCCGCAGCGGGCCCGGGGCCGCCCGGTGCCAGCCGGTACCGCCTCACAGCGGGGCCGCCGGGTGACGCCAGCTCCGCGCAGCGCCGCGCAGGGCGCCGGGGGACGGACGCGGCGGGCGCGGGCACGCCGGCATGCTGAGGTAACAAAGAGCCGCGGCGCCGCGGGGCTCGGCAGCCGGCGGGCCGGGCGGTGAGGGGCGGGCGGGCGCGGCGCCCTGAGGCGGCAGCGGGGCCATTGCCCAGCGCCTTGCCCCCGGCGCGCTGGGCGCCATCATGGCCGCCGGGGGGGGGGAGGGGGGGGGGCTGCCGCCGCCGCCGCCGCGGCCACGTGGGGCAGGGCCGGTCGCGCGCTCCGGCCGAGGCCGTCCTGGCCAATCGCAGCCCAGGCCGCCGCGAAGCGACCAATCGCAGGCCGCCTTCTGACCTAGGCCCCGCCCCCAGCGGGCGGCCGCGCGCGGCTCCGCTCGCCGTCGAGGAGAGGGAGGTGCCGCGAGCCACGCCCACCGCTGCTGTGCGGGCGAGCGGGGCCCCGCCCCCTGCGGCGGAGAAGCCAATGGGAAGCGGGAGGGGGCGTGTCCTCGGGCGGAGAGGCTATAAAGGGTCGGTGCGGCAGGCGGGAAGGGGTAAGATGGCGGCGTAGGGGCGGCTGGCGTGACCTGTTCCCACCGTGCCGCGTCCTCGCAGGAGGCGGGCGGGTCCCCGCGCGGCAGCCGCGGGCACTGCGTGGCGGAGCGACGAGGAGGAGGGGAAAAAGGGCGCCGCTGCCGCAGCCGCCGCCATGCCCAACATCAAGATCTTCAGCGGGAGCTCGCACCAGGACCTGTCCCAGAAGATCGCCGACCGTCTGGGCCTGGAGCTGGGCAAGGTGGTCACCAAGAAGTTCAGCAACCAGGAGACATGGTGAGTCGGGGCGGGGCGCGGCCGCACTACAGCTCCCGGCAGGCTGCGCGGCTCTGCGGCGCTGGGTACCGCGCGGCCTCCGCGCGGGGGGCGATGGGGGCTGTAGTTCGGGGGCCGTGCGGTCGGGCCCAGCACCGGAGCCGCGCTCGGAGACTCCCCCGGAGCGCTCCCGCCGGGCCCCCGCTGCCCCAGAGCCCTCGGGTGCATCGCGCACGTCCCCCGCGGGCAGAGCCCGGTGTCGGTGCGGGGCTCGGCCGGGCCGCCGTGCGCCCCGGGAGCCATGTGCGGCCCGGGCCGTGCCTCCAGCGGCCCCCGCCGCACGGTGCCGGCCCCACGCGGGCTCCCACCGCCGCGTCTGGGGCTTCCCCCGCACGGGGAGTCCTGAGCTTGGAGGATTTGTGTGACCTGGCCTCTGTGGCAAGTGTTGGAGCTGTGGAATTCGCCATCCGGACCTTGCCCCTTCCACCCCAAAGCCGCGAGCGGATGGGACGGCACCTCTCGGAGTTACACCTACACTGATTAGGCTTTTTCGTGCTTAGAGCTAAGCCGTGATGACTTGAGGCTTGATATTTTTGTGCTTAGTGTGTAGCTGGTACCTTTAAACTACCCTGACGACTTTCAGAGTCCTAAAAAGTATTGATAGATTTCTTGAGGAAAGAGAAGAGGCTGACACCTCCGTGCATCCCACGACGCATTTGCAGTCCTGCAGTCTGTTTCCCTCAAGCTCTGAAACCTAACGTTCCCCTTGTGTTACGTATCTCTGCTTTAAAAATCTTGCTGCCATCCTACGTAAAGCTAAAAAGGAGGTTTAAAGTTGTTCAGAGCTCCTGAAGCTTGTTTTAGTGAGTACACTAACCGTGTATACACCGCAGGGTATAATATGAAGAACCTTGATTGCTCCAACCCACTCCTTCTCAAAAATCCAGGATGTACATGTGACGTACAATATTATGTTTCTCTTGCATGGGTATTGATTGTAAAACCTCAGTGGTAGTACAGAGAGTTGTAGAGGAGTTACAAAAAGTTCTGTTTGATTTACAGCCCTTGCACTGTTCTCATTGTTCTTTGTTAACTGCTCTTACCCATCTAGTTGGCTGGACAGCAGGTTCCTATGTCAGCAGGTAATTCGTCTTGAAGACTTAAAAGACATCTTATTTACCCCAATAAACTGACAGCAGGTGCTTCCCCATAAGAGTAAGACTGTTTTAACAGAATAATCCATAGACATTTTTGTACCATAGATGTCTTAAATCACCCTAATATTGGAGATGACACTTGTGGGCTAACTGCTGTTAATCAGCCACTTACCCAGCAGAGAGTTCTCATTGACTGAAACTCTCCATGAGAGATGGATGCATCCTGTAAGTCAGTGTGCAGTAAAGATGACAGAAGCTCGCTGATGGATATTGAGCAGTAAGGCTATAAATAGATAACAGTCTTCAAAAAAAGTTTGAAGAAGAGATCAGAAGGGTCAGAGAAGAAAGTAATAACATGAGAACTGACCCTGAGGGTCTCTATAAGTGAAGTGGTTTCTTTCCCACTGTTCTGGTGCAGGTGTCTCCATACGTGCACTGGAGCTGGCATTTTGCTGCTGGCAAACAGGACCTTTGGCTTGTGTTCAGGCCCTTCATCAGCAGGGATTAGTGTGCATTGCATCCAGGAGGAAATTAACCCCAAAAGCCTTTCCAGAGTGAAGTGCTGGAGTGCTTCTCTCCTGGAGCCAGTGATGGCTGTTATGACTCTCAATCTGATAATTGGCTGTGGTGTTGCTTTGGTAGCAGTTTGACCCCACTCTCTCTGGTGACTGGCCATGGTCCTTTGTGCACTGCTGCTCTTAGAGGTGGCTGTGCTTGTGATTCCAGGGGAACAAGGCCTGCTCTGGGGTGTTTACATGCTCAGTTTGCATTGAGATGGAGAGTACAGGCTGAGTGCTTTTAGCCTTACTGGCTGGACCATTAAATCTGATCAGTGAGTGCTGTAAAATAGCCACTGAGCAAATAAACAGCAGTTTTCCTGCTCAACAGCCTTGATTATGTGGCACTGTCACCCACAGACCCTTGGGAGTGCAGTGCCTTGGTTGCTCTGCAGGCACAAGTAATGGCTGTGCTGTAATTTGTATTTGGCTACAACCCTGTTCTCATCTGTTTCCAGCGTGGAAATAGGTGAGAGTGTTCGTGGGGAGGACGTCTACATTGTGCAGAGTGGCTGTGGGGAGATCAATGACAATCTGATGGAGCTCCTCATCATGATAAATGCCTGTAAGATTGCCTCAGCCAGCAGAGTCACAGCTGTCATCCCCTGCTTCCCTTATGCTCGGCAGGACAAAAAGGACAAGGTAAGGGATGTGGTATGGGTTTCTGCAGGGAAGTTAAATACACACCTTGAAAGTCCTGACTGCTGGAGATTTAAATGCAGTTTTGTTGCCTCCTCTGCATATGCAACCTCTTTTCAGTTCTTTAAACTTCAGGACACTGGACTGCAAAATGATCGTTTCATAAAGATCTAGTTCTTCTTGAGAATATACTAAAGTCTAATCACTAGCTGATGCAAAGATGCAATGTTAATGAGTGCTCCTTTTAGTAACTGCTTGTGAATCACTGCCTGGAAGCAGAAGGCTGACATCTTGATGAAGGAGTTGAACTTGTCTTATACTGTCTTTTTTTTCCTGTACTAGAGTCGAGCTCCAATCTCTGCCAAGTTGGTTGCAAATATGCTGTCTGTGGCAGGTGCAGATCATATAATCACCATGGACCTGCATGCATCTCAGATTCAGGTAGGAGCAAAAATCAGGAAGGGATTTAACCACTTCCGGTCTGAGCCTCTTGACTGCTTTGCAAGCTTTCCAGTCATCTGCTTTTTTGAGACACAGCAGTGGTCAGGACTGGGGAATTTGGGACCAGATGGGGAGGTGGATCACAGGTTAACCTGTAAATGAAAGTATAGTTGTTCTTGATCAGACTGAGTGTATTGAGTCTTGTGTAAACGAACTAGCAAATGATCACTACGGCTTTGTTGCCACACACTGACACTGTGTATTCCTCACTAGACCTTTGAGGACTGTGACATGGAGAGTGTCCTTAAATGCTGGGTAGAGCTTTCTGATACTTAGTGTGTTGTCTTGGGGAAGTGAGCAGTTGGTTCTGCCCTCAGGTGTCCTGGCACAGCTGCTTTTATGGGTTTAGCTGACCAGGACAGGGATCTGATAGCTTGCCTCTGGCGAGATGGGCAATCCCACTTGTACCCATTCAGTGCCACCCTCCCAGATAACCTGGCTTTGGTTCTCTCCCATGCTGGTGGTGAATTGAAAATCATTCATAGACTTTGTTGGCTTATGAACAGAATGTCTCACGGAGCAACTTAAGTCTTGAACTGGGCTGTGTAAGGAAACTGGCAAGAATATTTGCCAGGGAGAGGAGGGGCTGCAAGCTGTATTTGATTTTGGTTGTGTCCACCTTGAGCAAGTGCTCAAGACCAAGAAACCAATTCAGTGCAACTGAGAAGGGGCTGGCAGAGGGAAGGCTGTCTTTTGTATTGCTGCAAAGGGTAAGGTAGCTACTGCCTGGTGAAGTAAGTGGCTGGCTGTCATTTTAACAGTTGGAAGTGCAGCCATTCACACTTCAGTATGATTTGCCCAGAAATACTGTCTCAGATGAAGAAAAATCTCTGGGGGCACAGCTGAGAAGAGTCTCAGAGCATGAAATAACTGAGCCCAAGGGGGTCCCCCTCTTCCTTAAGAACTTGGAGTTGATGTGTGCCATAGGACTGACCTTGCAGCAGCAGCAAGATTTTGGTGAGATTTAATGAGATAATTAGTGCATATGTGCTTCCAGCATTTGGCTGGTTTCAGCCTGGTTCTCATAGCTGCTGCACTGCTGAGCACAGAAGGAATGACAGTGAGAAGGGTCTCTCACCCTTGTACCTTGAAGCTTTCCTCAGGAGCAGCTGCCCCCCACTCTCATGTTTGCTACTCCAGGGTTAACTTCTGGCATTTAGTGACCTTTGAGGTTTGCCTGGAGAAGTCTGCAGGGTCACTGTAAAGTTATGGAACCAGCTGCATTAGTTTAAAGACAGATGTTACTCAAGCCTATTTTGTAGATGTGAACAGTTTGGGTAATGAGCTTTAAAGACTGACTGTAAACAGGCAGCCAGCTGCTCTGGAAATGAGTGCATTTGATGCAGGCTTTCTGCACCCCTTAGGACAGCACTAGTTTCATTTTGTGGAGGTGTTAGATGTAAAGTGTTATTTATGCTGCTGAACTATTTCTGGCTCTGAAGACTCCTTACATTACTATTCTGTGTATCCCAAAGACTACTGCCCTTACATCAAGGGAAGTAAAAAGGAAAGCTGAAAGCTGTGGAAAGGTGATGACTGCATGCCTGATCATATGGAAGGCTTCTTGCAACTGTTTCTGGAATGTGACTTTCAGCTGCATCTGTTCCTGTTGTCTTCCTTGCAGGGTTTTTTTGATATCCCTGTTGATAATTTATATGCTGAGCCTGCTGTACTGAAATGGATCAAAGAGAATATTCCAGAGTGGAAGAACTGCACCATTGTTTCACCAGATGCTGGTGGAGCCAAGAGGTGAGCTGTCAGACAGGTAGCTTGAGATGCTGCTTCTGTGTCTACTTCAGTTCCTAAGAATACTTGTGACCCTATTTTTAAAACATGTTCTTTCTGCCAGTCTGCCTTCTCTCAGACAGTCTGGGACAGCTGGTGAAGAGTGATCAGATACTCTTCCTAGGGAGTGTTTAGAAGGTTTCTTGGGCTGCATGGAGGATTAAGTAGCCTCTGGAATCACAGCTGCATAGGTAGGAATTGCACAACAGCTACATCCCTTAGACTAAACCAATTTGTACAAGAGTATTTATGCCAGTTGAAGGAGGAAGTAGTGTAGCTTACACCCCTGTGCTAAGGAAAGGTTACTGCTCCTGATTAATGATACATTTTTATCCAGGCTGCTTTCTTTGCAGAATTAAGCTTAGTCTGTTGAGGCATTTTTTTACTTTATTACTCTGGATTTGGATATCTAGCTGTGATTTAAGCCTGCTGCCACTCTTGCTCTTCCCTGAGAGTGAGGAAGATAGATGGTTCCTTTCCAAAAAGCAGCAGCATATGTTATAGCATGTTTCTATTTTGATAGCCTGACAATCTCCCTGCAGACAAACATGCCAGTTTGTGGGCAGCTCAGAATGTTCTCAGGTGCTTTTTAGGAGAAACTAGGCTATTCCTTGATGCTTCTGTCTGAGGGCTACATGTGAACAGTAAAGGGGGACAGATACATTGTTTAATCGAGGATCATCACACCAAAATGTTGGTGTGTGCTGATCTGATTCATGTGCCTCAGAATGTTTTAAGTGATGTGTTACAAACAGTCAAGGGACACACTGTAGTCACTGTATGACTTCTGTAACTTTGCTGTGGTCAGTGTATTGGGCAGGACCTTCTGTATATTCAGCTATTTCTGTAGCTGGTTGCATAACACAGTATATGAAATACCAAACCAGCCAGATATAATCTGACTCATGAAAAAATCTGCTCAAAAGCCTCTTATACTGAAATGTGTCGATCTTGGCTGGTGCAGTATTTTAGGGAGATATGCAAAGCTAAATACTTCAGTTTAGTGTAACAGTCTTGTGGAGGACCCCCAGGATGGTAAGTCTGATCTAGCAGGACTAAGAGTCTACTTATCTCAAGTGCAGAATTTCTTGGGGGCATGCATGTTTTACTCCTTCCTTCTTAATGCTTTCAAACTTTTTACTATTCATCAGTATCAATACATAAAGTTAAGATCCCTCTAGTAAGGTTGTTTTGCAGTCGCTTTAGTGGAAATAAATGTGAGGTGGTCTATTTGCATTTGCTGGATGTGTAATCCTGCCACAATCTGTGCCAGCGCTTGTGTGCATGATGATTGACTGCTTACAAGAGTGAAAGCAGAGCCCTGTCATAGCACTACTTAAGCCTTTCCAGTGTAGTGTTACAAAGATGACAACTGTCCAAGTGTTTGGATCACTTCAGGTTTGCTGACCTTGCTGGTTAAGGTTTGTTTTTATCTTAAATGCAAACTAGCTTACAGTGGTTGTGATGAAAGATGAGATCTATGTGCTGCCAGTGAGAGAGATTAGATCAGAGATTGCAGTTTAGCTGCTTGAAGGGAACCCAAGGTGGCAGAGTGCCTTTTATTAATTGCTTGGGAGCAGTAGCAGATGTGGTGACAGCTCCTCTTAGTGCAGCGTGCTTGATACCGAAAGAGCTTTGATTGAAGCTGCTGTGTGGAGTTAAGTGTTGTTTGGAAACTGTTCTCTCTTCAGAGTGACCTCCATTGCAGATCGGTTGAATGTAGACTTTGCCCTCATTCACAAGGAGCGCAAGAAGGCCAACGAGGTGGATCGCATGGTGCTGGTGGGGGACGTCAAGGACAGGGTGGCCATCCTGGTAGATGACATGGCAGACACGTGTGGCACCATCTGCCACGCTGCAGACAAGTGAGTGGGGCTGGGTGCTGCCTTCCTAATCCGGGAACCTGCTCTTAGTGGACACTGTGGAATGAGTTAAGCAGATTATTTGCATGTTGAGTTTCACAAGGTCTCCTGCAGTTTCTTGATGATTCATGTCATACAAAATTACAGGAAGAAAACCCAGTTAAAGTTCTCACAGTGGGAATAGGTAGAAGACCATGGTGTCTTTTTTTTTTTTTTAAATTTGAAAAATTTCTGTGTTGAAAATGGACCATCACTGACCATGCCAGGTAGAACTAAGTGTTGTCTGGTCCATCAGCTGATTTCATATTAGAAATAAGCTTTTCAAATTTTGATACCTTCAAAGTTCATGCCTTTTACACTAGAAACACCAACATATGCAAGGCTGTTAACTATGAAATACAGTATTAAATATTAGCACAGTGTTTCATACTGTATTAAATACAGTATTAAAGTATTAACACAGTATTAAATATCTGCTGCCTTTTGTAGGCAAAAATTACAGAAGGTCATTTGTATGATCTGTTCCAAATACTCCAGGGCTAAGAACAAAGGGGTTTTTTCAGTGTGTGCTTTGCCTGTGGCGGATTTCATGGGATCTGTAAAACTGTTTTCTTCCCCAAGTCAGTAGAGAAGGGGAATCAAAGGTAGCCTGTCCCCTAAGCACATGGTGCTGTGTCCTGTCATTCATGCCATGTGCCCTGCACTAATGTAAGCTTAACACTTGCTGAGAATTACTCACCCTTCTCCTTTTGCTACTCCCTTGCAGGCTTGTGTCAGCTGGAGCCACCAAAGTTTATGCCATCTTAACTCATGGGATCTTTTCTGGGCCAGCAATTTCCCGGATCAACAATGCCTGTTTTGAGGCAGTTGTAGTCACAAACACAATACCCCAGGAGGACAAGATGAAGCAGTGCCCTAAAATCCAGGTGAGTGTCTATTTTCTGTCACACCTGGTGGGCAGTAGCCTTGTCTGTTCACCTGTTGAGGGTGAAAACGCCACAATAAATACTGTGTAGTGCTGACAGTGGTTCTGTTGGTACTGCCATCAGTGTTGACTAGTTCTCTTGGCCCTCTCTGTTGCTGTGGGGCAACAGACATGTTACACTGACATAAAGCAGCTTCTGTTCCAGCTCACCTCAAACAGTTCATTAAAGGATCTTTTTTCAGGGCTTGTTTTACCTAGATCAGGTGTCTGATTTAATGGGGCCACAATGTAGGCAAGTAGGTGGATGTGTGCCCTTTGGAGTGACGTGCTGATGATGTGCAATGCTGAAACAGAGGCAGGCAGGGACTTCTGATGTTGGTGCTGACAGCTTTGTTGTGTATCTGTCACTTTATGCCCAGCCTTTGCCATCCATATGAAAGCTAAAAGTTGATCGTGAGTCCCAGAATCTGCTGTTCAGCCAGTTGTCAATCCACTCATCCAGTGTACTCTTCTTGAGTTTGCCTGTGAGGATTTCACGAGAGACAGTGTCAAAAGCCTTGCTGAAGTCGACAATATCCATGGCTTCCCCCTCACCCATCCAGGCAGTTGCTTTATCATAGAAGGTGATGAGGTTGGTTCAAGCCTGATTTACCTTTGGTGAATCCATGCTGACTATTCCTGATCATGTTTGTGTCATCCATGTGCATAGAGATGGTCTCCAGAATAAAGTGCTCCATCACCTTTCCAGGGATTGAGGTGAGGCTGGCTGGCCAGGAATTCTGGGTTGGCTTTGCTTTCTTCCAGTCCTCAGGCACCTTCGCTGACCTCCAGGACCTTTCAAAGTTGAGCATGAGTGCCTGGCTGGGATGTCTGCCAGCTCTCTCAGTACTCAGATGTATCCCATCAGGGCCCATGGACTTGTGGATATCAAGTGTGCCCAAGTGTCCTCTAACCCAATCCTTGACTAAGGAAAAGTCCTCCTTCCAACATTCCCTTACCCTGCTCTCCTGCTTGTCAGTGCAGACTGATACAAAGAAGGTGCTCACTAACTGCTTTCTCTGCATCCTCTGTCACCAGGGTCCCCCTTCCCTTTAGTAACAGGCCCACATTATCATTAGGTTTTTCCAAATACATCAGTAACAAAAGGAAAACATTCTTGTTTTCCCTGACATCCTTGGCCAGATTCAATTCCAGATGGGCCTTGGCTTCACAGCACAAATATCTAGGACACAGGCATTTGGAGAAGATCTGGCACTACTCAGACTCAACCAATGCTGTGGTGTGAGTGTAGAAGCTTCCCCACTACTGAGCTGCTGGTGAAAGGAAAGCTGAACTGGTTGAAGCTGCAGTCAATTTTAAGCTGCTTTTGGAAATATGTTATAAGCTGATTGCAAGCTGCTGTTGGGTTGCATTTCTTTCAGCACTAACTTCTGGATGATACTCCTGCAACATCTAAAACATGTCTGGTGCTTCATGTCGTTTCCAAGCTCCACACTGCAGCTGGTGTAGGCAAAAATGTTAAACTGGCAGCCTCTGTGTAAATAGCTGTAGCCAAAGATTGCAGTGGAGTGGTTTTCCAGGCTCTCCTTAAATACCTCACTTTTACACACTGATGTTTGATGTTGAGGAACACAGAGCTAAAGGATTTGTTACAAGTCACAGGCTTTACTCTGCAGCTTGTTCTTTTCTTCCCTTCAGAGACAAACTTATCCAGAAGATAAAAAATACTAAGTATGGTTTTCACTTGGTTTCCTTAATGCACCATGAATATGGTGGTTTTTACTAGTCTACATATATTGAAATGCCTTAGCTGTGGGGATTTGGAGCTGGGATTTGGCTGAGACTCGACTTTCCGTCCTGGTACCTGTCTGACCCCACCAGATGGAGCCAGCACAGCGTCCAGGAGCTGAGCTAAGCTGCAGCACAGCAGCTTCATCTCTCAGGCTGCTGGCAGCAGTGGTAAAACCTCTTGGCTCAAGGGAAGTGATTTCGTCTTGATTGAGACTGCCCTAACTTCTCTGCACAAAGTGAATAAGAGTCCTGTGGTAAACAGGCTGAGCCTAGGGAGTCTGAGCAAAGCAAGCATGGTGACAGTAGACTATAACTCTGACAGACCAACTACAGTATTTGTAGTGCTATTTGTAGAGTATCTTCAGGCTTATATGTAATTAAATCCTAATCCTGTGTAGAAGTAATTTGTCTGCATCTGGCACGTTATAAATGTGGGTGATGAGTTTATTCTTTAAGTTCTCCTTGACTTCCCAGCCAGTCTTTCAAGCTTGATGCGTTTTCTCAATGGCACTGATGCATCTTTCTTCCCTTCCAGGTGATTGACATCTCAATGATCCTTGCGGAGGCCATCAGGAGGACTCATAATGGGGAATCTGTTTCCTACCTATTCAGCCATGTCCCTTTATAACAACAGATGTCAGCTGCTGCTTGTATGGCTTTTTTTTTTTAAAACCAAAAGTTGTTCAGCTTGTTGTAAAGTTCAGTAGAAGACTCTGCTTGTTCCAGTGCAGTTCTCCACAGCTCCTGCTTAAGTCAGGCTTACTGGCTCTGTTCCCAACACTGGGAGGCTGGAGGGGGAAAGCTCATCTCTGTAACAGCCAACTCCACCAGCACTCCTGTGCATGGAGCTGATCAGTAGCACTGACTCAATTCTGCAGGTCTGTGGAGAGCAGGACTGACACATGGCTAATTGCCACAATTATTTTGAGGGGGGGAGGGAGAGGGTTTGTCTGTGGGCAGGGTTAGATGATCTGGCATGTGCACCCTAAATTGTTTGGGAAGTAGAGCTCCCTAGGACATGTTGATCTGGATCTACAGCAAGAGCCCAAGAGACTGCTGGCTGTCTTACCATTCTGTACCTGACAGAGCCCTTGGAGAGTGGTGGGGAAGGCTTGTGTCTTGGCCAAGCTTGACCCTTGCTGAAGCCCTAGGGGACACCTGGAAGGTGGTTCCACTGCAGCTTCCTCCCATGAAAGGAGATCAGTGTAGCTTGCAAACTTGCATTCCTCTTAATTGTTGATGAAATTAAATGCCCTTTAGTGTGCTACACACAGCAGAGTGAGGATGAGAGCAGCATCTGTGCACTGCTATGTTTGCTTAGTGGGGAAGGTGCATCCTGGGCAAGTGTTCTTTTCCAAAAACTCTTGATATAGGGAACTTGTGATGGTTGTGTGCTTTGGTTTCTAGTGCAGGCTAAAACCAGCTTCTCAATTTCACAGCTTCCTGTTAGCCTTGTTAGCTAACTAGAGGACTGCTGTCATGTACTGCAGCTGCACCTTGACCTGCTGTGCAACCTCTTGTCCCTTTTTTTTACCAGTACAGTAGTAAACAGAGCCTCTTTATCCAACAGCAGCAGGATTGTTGCATCTAGCAAGTGCCTGCTCAGATGCTGGGGTGACCTGAAACACAATAGCTTTGTGTCCAGCTGGCTTAGCCTCTCATTCATTGCCTGTTAACAGTCCTGTTATCCTGTGAGTTACTGACATATCAATTGTCTGCCTTTCCTTGAAAGCGTTGCTTCTTGCAAAATAACTTAAGCTAAGGAGCGTTGCAGGTTGCAGGACATTAAAACCTTGAAGGAACCCTTGGAGTGGGTCTGATGCTTCTCAGGAGTGTTAATGGCAATGGGTTGAAGAGGCTGGTGGTCCATAGTACTGGGAAAACGGCAGATTTAACACCAACCTGACAGGCCACAAAGTGCCTGAAAGAAAAATACCAAAACTAGAGCTGGCTGAGGCTCTTGGATGTAAGAAGTAACATCTGAAACTTGAATACTTAGAAAATGTACCAGACAATCGTAAGGTAAACTGCTAAGTCTCTCTTGAACTCGTACGGTTTATAGACCAAACTGTTTTATTCTGGTTTCATTTTGGTTTTTGGGTTGGTGTTTTTTTTTTTTTAATAAGCACTCCTCTTTTATTTGTTTTTGAGCTGGAGGAAGGGAAAAAGGGAAAAGAAGGAACTTGAAATTACTTTCTAAAGTAACCAGCATGGCTTTGAGAGGCTGGGGGCTGGGGTATAAGTGGAACTAACTGAAAGATGCAGTTAAAATCCAGGGAAGTACTTCTTTAGTTGTGCCTTTTACTGAAGACTTCTCTCCCTTCCTAAACTCCTGTCCTGTGGCAACGTTAACACTTCTATTAGTGTAGAGCTTTTCTTTTTTGTATAAGAACTGGTGTTTGTCTGGAAACTGTGTATCTCTTGCTTCTTGCTTTGCTTCCTGCACTGAGCTCTCCTGAGAGTCTGTGATCCCACTTCCTGTATGGGAGCCCCTGCTGCCATCCTGCTGCTGCTCTGAGAGCCAAAAGCCAGGACAGCAGAGCAGCGCTGGGAGGATTTTCAGCAGCATTTGTGTTTAAAGTTAAGACCTGATGAAGGAATTAAACTTTTATTTAAAAAACACGGCCTCTGCCTGTAAGTGCTTCTAAATATCTTAAGTGACATGAATCTTCTGAGTTGGGTCATTTTAAGGGCAGATCATGAAGTAATTTTATTTGGAAGGGGCCTTGGAAGGTCATTGGTTTAACCCTTGTGCATGTGGCCAGCTGTGAGGTTCAGATTGGCTCTGCTCACACTGCATACAAAGAAAATCAGGGGACCAAGCACTGAGCAATTGCTTTTGTCCATATTTGATTTCCTGGACTTAATTGTTAGAGGTGGTAGTGCAGTTTCTCTTGTACTGTTCAATTATGTATCTGAGCAGATTTGTTCACATAATGTTCAGGTGGGGGAAGCTTGAATATTTTAACAAGTACAAATGAAGAATTTGTAAGTGTCTTGCACAAAGCTGATGATCAGAGCAAGATTATGTCCTGAGAAGCACTTGTTCTGAATAAACCCTGATTCTTTCTCATTGTGTGTTGCAGATGGGGAAGTATAAATGAAGTCAGAAGGATGAGATGGCAGGTCTAGAGAAAGGTCTTTGGCGTTACAAATAGACTTCCAGGCCTAGACTGAACATGACCATGGCCTCAGGCAGACATTTGCCGAGGATTGTTGTCCATCTGTTAAAATGTCTTGCAGTACTGGCCAGTGAATAAGTGGAAAAAATGGGGTTTTTTTCCCCCAAATAGCAGGGTGGGTGCTGTGGGTCTTGTCAGGATGATGTAGCAGATTTGACCCTCCTTTAGTAGAAAAACAGAGCTTTACAGCCATTTGTACACAGGAGACCATTGCTATTAGTGTATACAATGTTTTGTTAGTTACTTTAATAGAACCAGGGGTTCAGGTTGGGAGAGGACACAGGGTTAATATGCTGTATGGCATTGTAGCTGTTAAAAAGGATGGGAGATACCTCCTTGGGACAGTTCTCATACCTCTGTGAAGTTACTCTGCTCTGAAACCTTCAGATAAGAAGGGATGGAGTCTTTACCAAAGTCTGGAGGTGAGCTGTGGGGTGCCCTAGGCTTTCCCCACAGCTGCCAGAGTTACTACTATAGAAAACAAGTTATTCACCAGGAGAAAATCTCAACAGAGTCATTTGCTGTGCTCCCGCAGTTGGCGCTCTGGAAGAGCAGGACTGAGCTCCAGCAGCTCCCTCTGCCACAGGCACAACTGGAATGTGGCTGCAGGTGTGAGGATGCTGGTATTGGTGCCAGTAGCCATCTCGTGCCTGCCTGCTGTTAATTCCACAGGAACAAGGAACACATCAGTCACTAGTCCTGTATCAGCCCTGCTCACCTGCCTGGGTACCTGAAACTAATGCACAGGGTGGGAGCTGAGCTTACCAAGTGTGCCTTGCAGGTAGCAGGATGTGTCCACTGTTTAAAGTAAAATGAGACACATCTCAATTTGCTGGCAGCTCCCTCCTGCCTTACTGATGTAAGGAGGTCTCCTGGAGTTGGTATTCCTGTGATCTAAAGAAAGCAGCACCTCATCTTGCTGGTGTTGGGCAAGGGGAAAATGGTGTTAGCAAGCCCTTCTGTAAACTGGAGCAACATCCACAGGAGGAATGAGCCCTGTAAGACACAACAGCCCCAGTATGTTGCTGCCTTCCTGGGGCTCTCTGCTCCTGCCCTAATGGACCTGAAGGGTTGTGGCAGGAGGCTGAGGTAAAAACGGGAGAAAGTGCTCTGGCCCTGTGGAGTGGCTCAGCCTGGCAGCTGTCATGGTGGTGCCCTGCAGGCAGATGGGTCAGGAGGCTGACAAAAACGGCTGATCAGAGAAAACTTCCTGCCTCCTTCCTGTACAGGAGAATAAAGCATTCCTGGAAATGGCCATCAGGGAGGCTTGTATCAGCCCTGGCAGCCTTGTTCTGTGCGAGATTTAAAACCCATCTAAAATGGCTGGCAGTCAGACTGTGCTATTTCAGGTCAGGGCTGTTTTTGCTTTCTCCCTATCTGTTGATGTCTCAGTTCTTTTGTTATAAATTATTGAAAGCAGAAATGCTAAAAGACGTAAGAAAGAAGCTGGTTGTGCAGTTACAGGAGGCTTTGCTAATTTGTCAGGGGGAAAAGCTCTTGCTGGGATATAAGCTCCTTTCTTGTTCTTTGTGCAAGATGGGTTTTAGCAGCTCCCCAGCAGCAGCCCCACCTCTCCCCTGCTGGCAGCGCACAGGGCTGGCTTTAAAGCTGCTCTGGCCGTGGTTTGTGCGAATGTGGTGGTGCCTGTGTGGCTTGGGGAAGGGGGAGCTCCCCTTCCCCTGCCTGCATGGCCACTGTGGTGGCTTTGTGCCCAGACAAAGACCCGGGGGTTGCAGCATTAGGAGATGGCAACACATTGCCCAGGGGCTGTGCCTTGCCTGTGGCGGGTGCAGCTGGTTCTGCTGAGGGGCTGGGAGGATGGTGACACGGTTTTTGGGTGCAGCTGGTGCTGGCGGGGGGCTGTGCACAGGCAGGGTGGGGATCGGGTTCTTTCGCACTCGCTGCCTGCCAGGGACAAAAGCTACGTCAGACTGCAGCATCCACAAAGGAGAAGCATGTGGAGAAACAGGCAAGCAAAGGGGGAAGCTGAGGGGAAGGTGAGCGCAGCCAGAGAGTAAACACATGGTAAAACGCTTGTCTGGCTATTTGCATGAAGGCAAAAAGGATTTCCTGCGTTCATTTTGAAACTGCATGGATGTGTTGGTTCTTGCTGGGTGTGCAGGAAAGATGAGCCTTTTCTCACTGGGGCTGGGCTGTGTGATGCAGGCTCTGCAGGGTGGGTTTGAAGGATGCTCATGAAGGCAGCCCTGCCTGGGCTTGCAGCTCCTGGCTCTGTGACACTCTCCAAACCTGGCCCTGCCGAGGGCTGAACCACCAAATCAGAGCTGCTCTGGGAGCAGCCTGGCCTGGAGCTTTGCCTGGAGCTTTGCCTGCAGCTTCTCCCTCCCTCCCCCAGGCACAGGGATGAGAGGCTGTTTGCCATCCAGACTCCTGTCGGAGGAGCAGCCTGGCCTTAGATCTTGGCCTTTGCCTTTTCAGCATTTGCCAACTCTTGGCGCTGCTTGAGTTCAGAGCCCATATTCTGGCTGGAGCAAGAAGGTGCCTCAGGGCTTGTGGCAAAGGGCCACCTCCGGCCATGACCTGCTGTCGCTGGATAGCACCAGTCCCTCCTGCCAAGACGGCAGTCGTCTTGTTAAAGAACACAAAGCGAGTGTTTCCTCCGGATTGCTGGGGATTTTCTCCGCAAAATCTCCAATAAGCCCTGAGCGAAACCCAGAGGCTGGCAGGCCAGGAGGAGGTGGAGGTGAGAGCTGCTGCAGCACAGCTGCTACCCCTCATGCTCTGTAACAGGTTCCTGCTCACCATGGCACCGAGACCTCTGCAGAAAGATTTTGGCAAGCCTCATCTGCAGTCAGGATGCTTTTGCTTCCTCCCCTTCCCATCTTTCCCTTCAGCACCTACAGGACCCTTCTGGCCCTCTACTCCCTCTCTATCCTGGTGGCCAGCACACAGACTGTGCCGCTATCCTTCCTGCTGGGATCAGATAGGCTGCCTGCACTGCCCCTTGGCTTTTTCCCCACCAAAAGCGTTTCTTCCAATTGTACACCAACCCATTTGCACAGTTTTGGCTGCTCCCGGGCTTTGCTGCAGCCAAGCAAGAGCCTGTGAGAGTCTGGTCAGCTTCTTGCCCACCCATGCTGTTTCTTTACTGACCAGATCTCCCCAGGAAGTGCTGTGGCCAAAGACAGGGTAGACATGAGCTGGGCCCAGTGGCCGAGCACCTCTCACAGGTCTGAGAATAGGGTGCCGGGTTTAGCCCAAGGCTTCCTTTATTCAAATTCTGCTTCAGCAGCGGGAGCATCCCTGGACACACACACGGGCCCCAGCCGCCTCCGTTGCTGTGAGGAACCTGCTTCTGGCGGGAGGGAGGGTGAGGCTGGGACAGTGCCTTTGGAGTCATCTGGTCTCATGGGCACCGGCCTGCTGCCCCTCACACCTGGCATCCGGCTGCGTGTGCACACAGGAGGGGCAGCGGGAACCATGCCCGTACGTGGGGGCAGCAGGAGCTGCGTCCCCGCGCGCGTGAGGGGCCGTGTGAGCGCTGTCCGTGTGTGTTGTGAGGAGGTGTGTGGCCCGTGTGTCCCCGGTGCCCCCCTCACTCGGCCTCTCCCTCGCTCGCTGTCCCCTCGCTCCCCGTCTCCCTCACGCCCCTCACGCGCGGCGCGGCGGGAACGGCCGCCCCCTGGCGGGCCACGCGCTTCCCGGCAGGCGCGGCGGGCGGGCAGCCAATGGGCGCGCGGGCTGGGCGGCGGCCGGGGTATAAAAGGCTCCGCCCCGCGCGGCGCGTGCTCCACACTCACCTGGACACGCAGCGAGCGGCTCCGGCACCGGCACCGATCGCACACCGCATCCGCCGCACGTCGCACCGCGCAGCGCCGCAGGTACGGGCTGGGCCGCGGAGGGGGGGGAGCCCGGCGCAGCGCTGCTGCGAGGAGGAACTCGCCGGGGCGCCCCGGGGTGGGGGCTGAGGGCGCGGCGGGTCCCCGGGGGGACGTGGCTGCCCGCGGCGGGGAGGGCTCCCCCGGTGTGTGCGGGCACCGGGGGCCGCCCCGCACGGCTGCCCGGGCCCGGGGAGCGGCGCGGTGCCCGGGGCGGCGGCGCGCCCCGCCCTGCGCTATTGTCCACGGCGGGGGCCGGGGGGGGCCGGGGCCGCCTTTGTCTTCCCGTCCCCATCCCTCGGCTGACTGCGGCGGGGGTCTCGCAGGCAAAATGTGCGACAAACCAGACCTCTCAGAGGTGGAGAAATTCGACAAGAAGAAGCTGAAGAAAACCAACACGGAGGAGAAGAACACGCTGCCCTCCAAGGAGAGTGAGTGCGGGGCCGGGGGCTGGCGGGGCGGGAGGCACGGGCGGCGGGGCAGTGCCCTCGGGGGTCTCGCTGCCGAGGCATCCGGGGGAGAGGGGCGGCTTGGGGCGGCAGGGCTCTGGCCCCGAGAAAGCCACGGGCAGAGGTGTGTGCAGCCCGGGGTAGCGGGCATGGGCACTCGGAGAGGGCTGTTGAGCCAAACTGATGCCTCAGGGCATCACTTTCCTGTGGACGGACGCAGACAGGTGCCCGACTTGCTGCCACGCACGCGTGTGGCTTGTCATTTTCTAACTTGACTGTTAAACCACCCCTCTTGGGGTCAAATCACCAAACTGGGCACCAGGGCCTGAATGAATCCTCTGAAACCTCCGCTGAGTGCTTCCACAAAAGAAAAAGGACTATAGACTAATGGGCCTCTATTCTCTTGCAGCTATTGAGCAGGAGAAGGAATGTGTGAAGTCTTCCTAGAGAGAGATTGCCTGGCAGGAAGAGCGACTACTCAATTATTTTGCTTTGAAATGAATCATGTGGGTTTTTTTAAATTTACATCACATACATGTATAGAAAACAGCTGTATCACCTAACACACTGTCCCACTTTGCTGGCAGCTTTGGCAGGTGGGGGGACAAAGCGTGGTCCTCTCAGTCCATCAGTAGCCTGACCTGATGCCATCTCTGCTGCCCAGCTGCCTCCTGTGACAGCACTGATCTTGCTCTGATGCAGTGGGGAGATGAGCAAGGGCCATGGAGGCTTCTGGAGATGGACCCCTTCTGCCTGGGGGAGTGGGGAACCTTTCTGGCCTCACCTCCAGCCTGGGTCTGTCTTGCATATTCTTCACTGACAGTGTTCTGTAGCCTCACTCACAGTTTTTTGTCTTCCTTGGGGGAAAAATGAGAAGTTTATTATAAAATAAAAAATTGTAATGATCTACCTATGGCTTGTGGCTTCTTCACTGGCAAAGATTCTGGCTGTAGCTTGCCATGGAGGGTGGGGAGGTCAGAGGGTGATGTGGGATGGTTCCCTGCAGGGTGACTCCAGGTTGGTGTGTGCTTGGGTATCGGTTCCTGGAGGAACTGGGAGCATTGTTGGCGTGACCATGGCTACTGTGCTCCGCCACCATTGTGGTTTCTTGGTGCATCTTAAAAGTAAAGGCTAACCTAGGCCTTGCGGCCCATGTGAAGGCTGAGCCTCCTGCCTTGGAAAGTTTGGTGTCCCCTGCCTTAAAACGTTGTGGAGCTGGGCTGGTGCCTTGTCAGCGCTGCTGGAGGTGCTGGCAGTGGAGATGCTGGCCCGGGTCCTGCTGCTGTGCTGGCCAGGCCAGCTCTGCCCACCCAGTTCTTGGAGCAACAGTTCTCCCGTCACTGCCTGGCACTGCCCTTCTGTTCCCCTTGAGCCAACCTCCGCCCCTACCCTTGACTGAAGGTGGTTTCTGCAGCCCTGTAAGGATGGGTTTTAATGCAGTAAATCCCTTGGATACTCTCTGGGCTGATCCCAGCCCTGCCTTGCAGGGGTGGAGATCCCTGGGTCCTGCAGCTGGCTGCCAGCACAGTGTGGGTGAGCTCTGACAGTGCCTCCAGGTCTATGCTGAGGCTTCCTGGCTACTGCCAGGATTTCCTCACCTCTACCTGGCCCTCAGGGTCACTGAATAGACCAGGCCACTTATGGAGGAGGTGGAGGCAGACTGGCCAAAACTTGCCAGCTAACAGTTTTGGTCAGTGTTCCTAATGAGCCTGGTCAGCTGGGGACAAATACGGGGCTGTTGCGCCTGTCTGGACATGGTGCCTATCTGCCCGGTGCCTCCACCTACGCTGCCTGCTAAGGACTGCAAATAACACTGCCTGTGTGGTTCCCCTGCCTCCACCCCTTAAAAAGCAGAATTGAAAGAGCTGCAGGTAAGAGTTTGGTGTTTGTGCGCTGTCGGGGCAGCGTGCGGGGTTTTCCATGGGGTGAATGCAATGGGGAGCAATGCAGAGGCCCATCTGGGGCTGCTGCTGTGTTGGGCTGAGCGTTGGGAAGCCCAGCACATGCCAGGGTGGCTGTGCCCCTTCAGCACCCTGATGTCCCCAGGACAGAACCCTATCCTGGATGTGGGAATCTTCTCCCAGTGCCAACTGGCAGGTGGTTTGTCAGGGTGACAATGTGTCCCTGCTCAGGAGTGGTTTTTCTCAGGGAGCAGGGGCAGGTAGGTAAAGCCAGCCTGAACCCTTTCTAGATCCCTCTGAACCAGAGCCTGAGTTGAACCAAGTGAAGATTTTGGGATGGAAACACAAAGTGGCAGTGCTGATCTCCCCTCCTCAGTGCTGCTTTTGGGGATAGGGAGGTGCCAGTGGCTGTCCAGAGCACCCTGGCTGCTCCTGACACCGCCCCGGTGCCTCTCCCTGCTACGTGCTGCAACGGGCCCCTCTGCGGGCATGGAAAAGCACCAGGGTAAAGCACCAGGGTACTTATCTCTTCCTGAGTCACATGGACGTCTGCAAGGCCGCAGCAGGAGTGTCCCCTCCCTGGCACTGCTGTGTCCACAGTAACTTCCCCCTCACCCTGTGCTGTGCACACAAGCAGCAGAGCCTGCCAGGGGCGCTGGGCACCCCAATCCTACAGAGCCAGCTGGTTTGCCAGCCAGGGCCAGGGCTCTGGGTTGCTCCACATGGCAGGGTGGCTGGTGCCAGAAGCTGGCGATGCTCCAGCGTTGACCCTGAGTCTGTGGAAGCGGCCCATGGGACCCCCATGCATCCTGGGGAGCTGTAGGGGTGTTGATGCATCTAGGTTTGGGTTGCTTTTTCACTGCCGCCAACTGCAGGGTGTAGCAATACAGATTTAGACATGGGGTTAAGTGCTGGTACAGCCAGGTCTGTGCCCCAAGGAAGCTGCCCCACGGGCTGGCAGTCCCAGCCTGGACCCAGGGACATCAGCTGGAGCTGGGAGCAGCTGCCCAGCAAACACATCTCCATGTGTTTTATGGCCAATGTGGCTGTGCTCAGCTAAAATGAGGGCAGTCCAGGCATTTGTCCCAACCACATTCCTGCTGGAATGGTGCACATGAAGTACCAGAACAAGTTGCCTAAATGCCCTATCCTCAAGACTGAGGGTAAGGGGCTACCTATTTTGCTAACCAGTGTCCAAAATGTCCCTGTTGCCAGCAGAGTGTGAGTAAGGGGAGAACCATTACAGAAAAGCTTTTTATATCAACACTTTCCCTCCCTACCCCAGACCTTTCCCTTTTCACCCTGGCACACAGCTGCCAGTGGTGTGGGAGGCCAGGACACATGCCAGACTGATGTCTCCTAGAAATGTGGTGGCTTCAGCAGCATGGGCTGCCCCAGCAACCACCCACACACAGAAGATGCCATCCCAGGAGCTTGGCCTGGCTCTATGACCCTTCCCTCGCTGGGCACCAGGTGAGTTACTCATGTCAGCCCCTCTTGGCAATGCCAAGAGAATATAATCCATGCCTCTCCCATCCGGGGCCCATCCCGCTGCTTCTGGGAGGTTTCCTCCCATGCTCAGTGAGATGGTGAGCTGTGGCCTCACTGCAGAGGAGGGAGGAGAAGGCTGAGTCACCGTCAGGAGGAATTTGGGCAAATACCTGGTGACCAGCAGCATGAGGTGAATTCAGATCAGGGCTTGCTGCTGGGATGGGTGTCTGCCCCTGCTGCTGCTCCATCCCCTCTGACTCAGACAGGAGAGGATTTGGCCCAACACACACATGTGTGGAGGATCATAATAACCCCATTTCTGGCAGGAGGTGCCTGAGTCAGCCTGTGCGTGGCCCTGTGTTGGGCTTCCCTGTGCCCCACTGCTCCCTGCCAGTCTGTGGCACCTTCCTCATGTCCCGCAGCACCACACTGGTTTGTAGCACCACCCATCCAGGGCAAGGGAGGCTTTTGCACTCTGACAGCCGAGGTTTTCCCTTTGCCACTCATCACCTGGCAGCCCTCAGAGCTGTGGAAGAAAGTGATGAGAGCCAAGAGGTGTCAGTGATCAAGGCCTGTGACAGCTCCTGCATGGCAGGAAATTGCCAACCTCAACCTGAACCACAGTTGGTCCAAGCAAACCTCCCTTGGAAGGTGTGTGTTTGGCACCAGAGCAAACAGGGTAAGGTGAAGCCAGGCTGCACAGACAGGTGGATGCTGCAGCTCCCCAGTGGGTGGATCCTGCCCACCCCCACCTCCCTGGTCCCTGCATCCCTGGGGAAAACATGTCACCACCTGTGTGTCACTTGGATTGGCCTTTCCGTGCCAGGTCTCTGCTGCCTGCCTGGACTCATTGCCAAGCACAGAGCTCAAACCACCCCATGGTGGCAGGGGTTGAAAGGGAAAGCAAAGGGCAGTGTCTTGGGGTGACTTTATGATGTGTATCCCCTATCGCTGCCAGGGAAAACTTCTGCTGGGAGTGCTTGGGGAGGATCTGTACATGCATGCATGGGGGTAGTTAAAGAGGAAAGCATGTGGCTGTAAAAGAGGAAAGCAGAAGAGAAGGAGCAATAGTGGGGAAATGAAAGTGTTGTGTGGCTTAGTGACCACAGTCCTTTGGCAAAGGAGTTGATAGTAGGCCACCATGGTGTGCAAGAGCTGTGTGTGATGGGGCCACTTGGTGACACAGGGGAAGGATGGATAGACAAGCTGTCCCCTTCCTGTGGTGGAGCACTGTGCTGGAGAACCCCCATGGCCATAGGGAGGGAAAGCCACTGTCCCTGACCAGTGGGTGCAAAGGCACCCCCACAGCAAGCCAGGAACCTTTGGACACCTGCACTGGGAAACTGTGAGCTGCACACACTCAGCACAACCCCACACCTTCCCCAGCAGCGCAAAAGTTACTGATGCTCTTGAAAAAACGCCCTGGCGGTCAGCTTTACCAGCAGGAGCTTACTCATGCCCTGCCAGCGAGGGCTCAGCATGAGTAGCGATGAACCGGGAGCACGCAGAGCTTCCTGCTCGGGGCCAGGCTCCCGCCAGCACCTGGCCCTAAACAAAGCCGGGAAGTCACGCACTGAGCGCCGCCGCAGCCCCGCGCTGCCCGCACTTGCCGGGGCTGCGGCCGGCACCAGGCGCAGGTGGCTGCGTGCCTTGGCCCGGCCACACGCGCGGGGCTGGCGCCGGGAATGCCGAGCCCTGCGGGGCTCCTGGCAGCGGCCGGAACTCAGTGCTCGCTTCTGGCCCCCGCGGTTGCATTCTGCAGATTCCCGCGGGCCCCAGGGGCCGTGCCCGGAGCTGCGGCAGCCGTGTGCTCCTGCGGGAACGCGGCTCCGGTGTCGGCGGCAGCGCCCGCACTTGCACCCGAGCCGGGGCAGCTGACGGAGCAGAGGAGCGCTTTATTTTAGGAAGCAGCTGGTTCACACAGGAGACATTGTTTATCATCTTTCTTGCCTCTGGTGTTTTATTACAAAGGATTATGGCATGAAAAGCCATTTTGTTCGCCTGTTCCCAATGCATAGCCCCCTCTCCACGATTTATTCCTCTCCACAGGCAACAGCTGGGGTATGACATCCCAGGAAGTGGGGGGGAAATAAGGTGGGGGCTCGAACCCATGGCAATGATGGCAGCAGGGATGTACCCAGTGCCCCAGTCATGGCACAGCTGGCAGGAGTTTGCCAGGGGTGCCTGAGACTGCTCATGTACCTTCATGATGTGAGGGGTGGAAAAACAAAATCAAAGCCTTACCACGGTGGGTGCCACCTGTGAGGCAATGTCACCTCGCTCTGTCTGGACAGGGCAGAAATCAGTGTCCTCTTGCCAAGGACGCTGCTGTCGCCAAGCCTGTGTGCCCCACTGCCACTGCTGGTGGCATCCTGTGGTATCACAGCCCCAAACCTGCCTGGATGAACCTGTACAGGAACGTCCCACGGGGAACCTGGGGCCAGGCTGGGCGCAGCATGGTGCAGGGTACAAGCTGGGCACAGTGGGTGGGATGCAGGGTACAAATTGGGAGGTCAGCTTGGGAACATGATCCTTTGCCACTCCCCCCAGAATCACCTGCAGGCAGGGTAGAGACTCCTCCAGAGCCACAGCAGGAGCAGCTTCTTTCTCTCCCTCTGTCCAGGAACTTTCCTTGCCAAGTGACAACCAGAGTACCATGTGCCCCCTGTCCCCCTCCTCTGTCCCTGCTGCTGTGTGCGTTTCCTGTGGGTCCCAGAGCAGAGTCCGTGGCAGCACAGGCTGAACTCCCCTCCCCCCGGCTGCGGGCCAGTGCCTGACAGACTCCGCTGTGGTTTTCCAGGAACCAGCTCCGGAGCTATGGGCAGCAGATAAGCATGTTGCAACAGATGCCTCGCACTGTCTCCAGAAGGCCCATCCTGTCTGTGCACCTACGTCAGGGCAGAATTATGTCTGGTGCTGCCTCCTATGGTGCTACCTGCTCTGTCACCTTGTCATTTAACATGTCCCTAAAAACCAGCCAAGGGGTTCTGGGGAAGAGCTCGGGATGGGCGGGGAGGTGAGGGCAGTGGTGTGTGGCTCAGCCACTGCCTGGTCTGCGGTTGCACTGAGGCTGGGACAAGCCCCTGCCTGTAGTGTTGTGTCTGAGAGGCAGCTCCACAGCCCAGGCATGTCCCCCTCCCTGCTGCCTCAGACCAGCTCACAAAAACAACACAGGTCACTTCTTTAGGGCAGGTTGAGCTGTGTGGGGTAGAGGAGGATGAATGATGGGGTCTTCCCCAGCTTTGCTCCAGCTATGGAGCTCCTTTCTGGGGAGATGGATGATGTGGTACCTGGCAACCACTGCTCAAAGCTGTAGGCTCAGGGCAAATAGGGGTGGCCAAGGCTAGGGGTAGCAGGACTGTTCAGGGGGTTCCTGTGCTGGAAAGTGCTTCAGAGCAGATGCCATGGGCTGGAGCTGCTGCCGGGTACACGCATTGGAGAAGCAGCTGCAGTGCCGTGCACCGGGGCTGGAACAAAGGCAGAGACCCAAGCCCCAGCTGCAGCACGGGACGTGTGATGAATTAATTGGGGCATGAGCTGGCAGCATTGTGTGACCACAGGCTGGCAGGGGGTCGAAGCTGGATCAGGGCTCCTCACCTTGGCACCAGCTTCCTGTTGTTTGCCCTAACTCCCAGAGCTGGCAGTGAGAGCCAAGCAGCCGCACACGTGCTGCAGCCTCTCTGGGCAGGGATGCAGCTGAGCCAGGGGAGTTAAACCTCTCATGCTGAAGGAGCCCCGCACCCTGCAGAGTCCCTGCCCTGCTGCCCCAGTGCAGCTCCTACAGCCCCGATACTGCTCACCCAGCGCGTGGCTCCTGGGCCATGTCCCCATCTCCAAACAAATCCCCCTGGTGCCCAGAACCCACAGGCAAGGTCCCATCCTGCCCATGGGGCCAGGGCAGTGCTGCTCTCAGCGGGTTCCCACCAGCACAAGGTCATGTCCAGATAAGCCCATTCCTTAACTTGTGCTCAGTGTGCTTTAGTCATAGTAGTTACTAACTGGGCAGCTCCTGTTGGGTCACAGTGTTTGTTGGCTGCATTTCTTATCTCTTTACTTTGCTGGGCTTTGGGAACATGTTGGTACAAACCATGGCTCTGTGCTTTGCCCTGGCACTGCTGGCCTTGCTCTGCTGGGGGAGCTGCCTTGTGGAGAGGATCAGGGAATACATCCTCTTCTCCTTACCCAGGACTGATGTGGGTGGCATTATTGTGCAGCCTCATGAGGTCCCTGCTCACTCTTACATGGGCTGTTTAAAACTACTGATTATCAACTGGGTGTTTGTGGTAGCAATTTACAGCCTCTGCAGGAAGCTCCTCTCAAGTGTGAGGGCAAGATATCTATTCAGGGAAGAATCTTGTGAACTACTCAGGAAAGTGGACCAGCACAGGTGAAGGTATCCAGCACCTGAGAGAATTAAGTGGTGCTGGAGGTCATCTGCAGTGGCCTGTAAAATGATGACGTCTCCAAAGATCCAGAGAGTGTCCTGCATGCACAGACTGTGTGGAGGGAGGTGATTCAGAGTGTCCCAGTGTCATTCTGACAGCTTGGCAGCAACGTATTGTCCAGATATAAAAACACCATCTGTGAAGAAAACATCTTCTTGGCTCTAGAACTTTGAAGAAATATCTGTCCTTCCTCATCCCTATAAGCCAGTGCCTTGGCTGTCAGGGGCACCCCAAGAAGTCAGTCCCCTCCTGCCCTGGTCAGAGGGAGAGTGAGCCCCAGGTGCATGTGGTGCACTCTGGTTCTTCTTGCCTGACCAGGGGAGGACAACAAGCAGTGAGATGGTGAATTCAGCTTTAGGCTGGAAGCCTGTGTATGAGACGTGAGAGGGAAGAGAGCTGTTAAGAGCAGGAAATCCCAAGGAGGCTGCCAATGTAATTGCTGCAGAGACACAAGTAGGCAACCATCTTTCAGAGCAACCATATGAGTGCTTAAGCCCTACTTCCCAGAAAGCAGCTGAACATCACCTGCTGACGGGAAGTAGAGAATAAATCCTTAGCTTCTGCATGCAGCTTTTGCTTTATTAATCTGCCTTTATCTTGACCCACAAGTTCTTTTCCATCTTACTTTCTCCCTGCCCTATCCTGCTGAGGAGGAGAATAATAGAGCAGCTTGGTGGGTGCCTGGTGTCCACCACAGATGCCAAACAGGCTGTTGTCCAGATCAGCAAGACAACCAGGCTGCACAGCCACTGGAAGCCAAACCAGACCAGGCACATCCCTGCTCAGGTGGGCCAGTGACTCCAACAGCTGCCAGCACCCAGGGATTACCCTGGAGCTACACAGGGGCCCCTCCAGCACGAGCACGGTCAGCTGGGGTCACTGGCCATGTGGTGTCTTTGGCTGAGCTGCAGGGACGTGCTGCCTTCCCTAAACCCTGTAGGCAGCATCCCCTGAGGATTAGGTGTCTGCCAGGCCTGACAGGGGTGGTGCAGGGAGGCAGAGCATGGCACAGTGCTGCAGCACAGCACCATGCCCCTGTTGCTGTGGCAGGATCTGTCGTGGTGGCTCTTGCTTGTTCAGGATCAGGGCTCACCCCTGACATGCTAAATCAGATCCCTAATCAATAAATACCGGCATATAACAGGATTGAACGGTTGCCAGGCAAAGGGAACTTGGCAGGGGCAAGTGTGCCATGCTCAGAAGCTCGCTCCAGCAATGCACAGTCCTGACAGAGCTGGCATGGGACCCGGACTGGTTTGGAGGGATGTCCCAGAGGGTGGTCCTGGCTGGGTCTGCCACTGGTACCAGCAGCAGCCCTGTGCTTCTGCCCTGGTGCTGCTGTGTTCAATGGTGCCCCAAATGCACACTCCTGGAGCTCCCCCATTTTCCCCAGGCTCCTCTGGGCCCCGACTGCCAACACCCTCAACCTTGGGCCCTTGTGCTGCCCACCCACTCCTCACCCCCCTAGGCTTCCCTTGTTCCCCATCTCCTCTGACAGATCACCGAGGTCAGTATTAATATAATCCCTGGCTTAATTTAAATCCTCCTCCCATCTCATGCTTTTCTGGGGGGAGAAGGGAATTGGTGCACTTTTGTGGCACCCACTCCGCCCTGGAGCTGATGCAGCATCCAGAGGGCCAAAAGCCCTGGCTGTCCATGCAAAGGGTCCCTGCTGTTCCCCCCCTGGGGAAGGTGTCCAGGGCATGTTGCAGCCCCAGTGAGATGTGTCCCCAGTTTTCAAAGGTGTATCTCAGTGAGCACCAGGCACTAATAGGAAGAAGAGCTGATGATACCAAACATAAGGGAACATACAAGTGGCTCCTGCTCCCCAAAACCCCTCTGCAGCTACCTGGGGGTCTGGTTTCCCCCTCCCTCTGCCCTCACTCTCTGGGCGAGGCTGGCGTGACCTTGCCACTATTTTCCCCTTCAACTGTCTGTAATGTTCGTATTAGCCGTTCTTCCCCAGAAACCTCCTCAAAGATATTCTCGATCCTGATCCCGTGGGCTGCTGTGACGGTGGGGTAGTCTTGCTCTTTCGGGCAGCTGTCATTGAAGTGACAAAGTGGGGTCGGGGGGACTGTGAGAGGAGTGACGGGGGCAGGCAGCGAGGGGGCACGGGGGGGACTGTGAGGGCAGTGGCAGGGAAGGGCGATGACGGGCTGCAGTGCTACATGCGGGACTGTGAGGAGACGAGAGATCGGGGAGTGACACGGACTGGCACTGAGGGGGCTGCGGGGGGCAGGGGGCATGCGGGGACTGTGAGGAGAGTGACAGAGGGGACGGTGAGGGGAGTGCCGGGGACGAGCAGCGCGGGGCTGCGGGGCACAGTGGGGACATGCAGGGACTGTGGAGGGGAGTGACGGGGGGTACGGTGAGGGGCTGCGGGGCGACATGCGGGACTGTTTGGGGGAATGACAGGGCGGGCAGTGAGGGGCTTCGAGGCACAGGGGGACACTGAGGGGACGGGATATCGAGGACAGCGAGGGGGCACAGGTGGGACTGTGAGGGGGGAGTGTGAGAGGGCTGAGGAGGCAGAGCGGGGACATGCGGGACTGTGAGGAGAGTGACGGGGGGACTAAGGAGGCTGAGGAGGCACAGCGGGGACTGAGGGGGCTATGAGAGGAGTGATGGGGGGACTTAGGGGGCTGAGGAGGCACAGGGAGAACATGCGGGACTGTGAGGGGAGGGACGGGGGGACTGAGGGGGCTGAGGAGGCAGCGGGAACCTGCGGGACTGTGAGGGGGCTGAGGAGGCACAGCGGGGACATGCGGGACTTTGAGGAAAGTGACGGGGGGACTGAGGGGGCTGAGGAGGCACAGCGGGGACGTGCGGGACTGTGAGGGGAGCGACGGGGGGATTGTGAGGGGGCTGAGGAGGCTGTGAGGGGAGTGACGGGGGGACTGAGGAGGCACAGCGGGAACGTGCGGGACTGTGAGGGGGCTGAGAAGGCAGAGCGGGGACGTGCGGGACTGTGAGGGGAGCGACGGGAGCAGTGTGAGGGGGCTGAGGAGGCAGAGCGGGAACGTGCGGGGCTTTGAGGAAAGTGACGGGGGGACTGAGGGGGCTGAGGAGGCACAGCGGGGACATGCGGGACTGTGAGGGGAGCGACGGAGGGACTGAGGGGGGCTGAGGAGGCACAGGGCGAACATGCAGAACTGTGAGGGGAGCGGCGGGGGGATTGTGAGGGGGCTGAGGAGGCAGCGGGAATATGCGGGACTGTGAGGAGAGTGACGGGGGACTGAGGGGCTAAGGAGGCACAGCGGGAATATGGGGGACTGTGAGGAGAGTGACGAGGGGACTGAGGAGGCACAGCGGGGACATGCGGGACTGTGAAGAGAGTGACGAGGGGACTGAGGAGGCTGAGGAGGCACAGCGGGGACGTGCGGGACTGTGAGGGGAGTGACGGGGGGACTGAGGGGCTGAGGAGTCACAGCAGGAATATGCGGGACTGTGAGGGGACTCAGGGGGCTGAGGAGGCACAGAGGGAATATGCGGGACTGTGAAGAGAGTGACGGGGGGACTGAGGGGCTGAGGAGGCACACGGCGAACACGCGGGACAGACAGCAGTAACAAGAGCCCGGCTGGCCGAGTGACAGCGGGACCGTGAGGGGCTGCGGGGCGGGTCCTGCGGGCCGGGGGCGGGCCCTGGCGGCCGGCGGGAGGCGCGTGCGCGGCGCAGGCGCGGGCTGAGCGGCACCTGCGCCCCGCGGGCCGGGCGGCGGCGGCGGCGGCGGCGGCCGGAGGGCGGTGAGGGCGAGGTAAGGGCGGGCCCGGCGCCGCCGCCCCCGGCCCGGGCACCCGCAGAGGGGGGGAGCTGGAGAGCCACCCCTTCACCCCGACCCCTGGTGAGGGGGCCCCCCGCGGGTGCCGCTTCTCGGTTGTGGGCTCCTCCTTGGCAGCTCCCGTGGGGCGGGAGGGGACCTGCCGGAGGGTCTCGCCTCCGCCGAGGCGGGGCCTGGGGAGCGGGGGGGAGTCGGGCCTGGCGTGCCCACCCCTCTGTTGGTACCTGCACACAGGTGCTGGCGCCCTGCGAGAGCGGGTTGGCCCTGCTGCAGTGGGGTTCAGCCTCCGGGACAGCTCGCAACGGGGCCAGCGATGTCACGGCTGTGTCGCGGCTGCCGGCAGCGTGCTGACCTGCAGGCTCTGGAGCAGCCCGACGTAACCTATTAGTAATTTTTAAAACGAGTCACTTGCTAACAGACCATTTCTAAGCAGAAACTCTGCTCGGGGCTGATGGCCTGTGCCATGAGGCGCTTAAGCGACTGTCTTAAACATCCCTCAGGAAGGTTTGGGAAAGGAGCAAGGGTATTGAACAGCTCACCTGCTCACGGGGCGGGAGTTCCCCCAAGCCATGGGCCATGGGGACCTGTGCTGCAGTTCCTGTTTGTCTCTTTTTACATTTGCATTTTGGTCTTTTCTTTAGAACTACTGGGTCACACGCTGCTCCTCAAATAGCCCATCAGGTTAGCTCAGCTGTGCTTGGTTTGAGGTGTTTCTCTCCAGGGAAGTGAAATTTGTGAGCCTTTTAGGCAGGAAGTGCAAAAACTCACTTAAAGCAGAAGTTTCTGCTTTTGGCTTTGTGGTAAGCACTGTTTGAAAGGGCTGCAAAAAGAGCAGAATCAAGATTGAACAGGGCCCCCCGAGGTTAAGGCAGAAAGCAGGGTTTGGCCTGGAAGGAGTAGGAGTGCTGGTCTGAGCAGTGCCACGCACTCCTGGTTCAGTGGGTTGGAGATGTCATCACTAAGCAGCACCACTCATCCACACCTTTCCCAGGAATGTTGGTAGCAGGTGTAAGCAAGCTCCATCTCTTCAAACCAGGCTCTTGCCAGTTGGCTTACGCTCCTGGTTTTAGCAAATTCAGGTGCATGTTCAATCCTCAAATCAGATTCCAGGGTGTGTGAATAGGCAGGACAAGCAGATCATAGTTGTTATCATCCCCTGGATTGAAAGGAGGCACAGGGTGCACAGCCTGTGCGCTCAGGTCAGAGTTCCTTCAGTTTGTTCTGTTCTTATCTGGAGTTCAGCATGCACATTGTACTGCCTTTGCCCTGGCCAGAAATGGGCTGTGCTCCATTTCGCTCCGGGCAAGGGAAGCACCTCAGTGCTTTGTTCTTGCTGTTTTACTCCAGCCGTCAGTACTGTGTGTGCAGGTTCCTAGAGCTCTGCACACAGAGCTCTGAGATGGAGCTGTCCATCTCCAGATGGATCCTAGAGATCCATCCTGGATCAGTGTCACAAACTGAAAGACAACGAGGGCAGCTCTGGTAACCTTGATGACTAATGTTTGTTTTTTAGTGACTGTTACACTGGAGGAGGGTGTTCCCTGGACAGTCCTGGAGACAGAGCAGGTACAGTACAACAGCCAAACAAACCTCTTACTCCATGTCAGGCCTTTACGTTTGCTTTGTAGAGAGTCCCTGGGAGGGGGAGGATGCATTGGCACTTGGCCCTGAGGGTGCTGACTCAGGAACCTGTGGTGTCTGGGTTGTTGCAATGTGAACTTGCAGCTGAGCCCAAGCAAACGGGGCTGTGACAGGCATTGCCAGCAAAGAGCAGCTGGTCCCGGTGCCTGGGAAACCCCTTCCGAGCCATGGGGATCACGTGCAGCTCTGCTGGCAAGGTGAGTCAGCATCCTCGGGGTGGTTAAGAACTGGCTTGACAAATGACTTGTATTGATATTAGACCTGCACATCTATTACATCCTTCCAGTAGAGCGAGTCAGAGAGAAGAAATTATTTAGCTGGTGATGATACTGTGGAAAGGAAGGCCTGGCGACAGCCAGCCCTGGTGATTTTGCTGTTTCTGTGATAGCCTCAGGATGCAGGCCCGGAGAGATGTTTTAAGTAGTGATGATGTGTTTGGAAAAACTGGACAAGCTTTCTGATACAGAGTTTTCACCACAAGTGGAGTAATTGATACTAAACTCTCAACAGTTGTTTTCACCTTGCACTTAAAGGGGTCACCTGCTGCATCCATTTTGGACCTGATGGAGGACTTGAGTGCTTGAAAGCTTGTCCAGTTTCCAGCTCTAAACTCTCTAATAAGAGAGATTAGGATAATAAGAGCTCTCTAAAAGGAGAGATCACCTCCTATATACAAATTCAGAAATGGGAATGGAAACACCATATTCTGTTCTTCTGCGTGTCTTTCTGCAGAACCCACAAGTCAGAAGGCTGTTCTGTACTATTTCTGACCCCTGCAGATTGCCTTGGTACCCTGCTCCTCCGTCCTGCTGCAATGAGTGGGAAGTCCTTGCTCCTAAAGGTCATTCTCCTCGGAGATGGTGGAGTTGGGAAGAGCTCCCTCATGAATCGGTACGTCACCAACAAGTTCGACTCGCAGGCGTTCCACACGATTGGGGTGGAGTTCCTGAACCGGGACCTGGAGGTGGACGGGCGTTTTGTGACCCTCCAGATTTGGGACACTGCGGGACAGGAGAGGTTCAAGAGCCTGCGGACTCCCTTTTACCGGGGAGCAGACTGCTGCCTGCTGACCTTCAGCGTGGATGACCGGCAGAGCTTTGAGAACCTCTGTAACTGGCAGAAGGAGTTTATCTATTACGCTGATGTGAAGGACCCTGAACACTTCCCATTTGTAGTCCTGGGCAACAAGATAGACAAACTGGAGAGACAGGTGAGCACAGAGGAGGCCCGGGCGTGGTGCATGGAAAACGGTAACTATCCCTACCTGGAGACTAGTGCCAAGGATGACACCAACGTGACAGTGGCTTTTGAGGAGGCTGTGAGACAGGTGCTGGCGGTGGAGGAGCAGCTGGAGCACTGCATGCTGGGCCACACCATCGACCTGAACTCCAGCTCCAAATCGGGGTCTTCCTGTTGTTGAGAGTGGCTGCTGCTTCAGGAACGGTGCTCGAGCCAGCGGCTGGATCGGAACACACCTGGGCAGCCCTGGGGCACTCTGAGGAGAGTGGCCACAAGGACAAGAGGCGGTTTGCTCACTGGGGAGCTGCAGCCTCACCATCTGAATCCTGCCTGGAGTTTTCAAGCACAGAGCATGTATCTGCAGGAGGGAGCTGTTAACAGAGCATGTGAGCGTAGTCTTGCTTCCATCTCTGTCTGTTTTAGCAGGTTTGAAGGGCTGGGTTGAAGTCCTTTAAATTCACTAAAAACAATAGGGATTTGTTCTGTACCAAGAACTGCCTGCAGAGCAAAGCTGAGAGCATCCTAGACACTGAAGTATTTTAGTCCTGAACTAAAAAAAAAATACTAGACCCACTCATGACCATACTGCCAAAGGAAATCCCAGTCAGCATACTGAACAAAACCTGTCGTAAAGACTCTGGCCCATGTGACTGTGAGAAAGCCAAATACTGGAGTGGCTGGGATGTGTGTATCTGTTGTTTGGGATAAGTGCATTGTGTCCTGAGGCTGAATTGTGATGAGAATTGTTAGAGCTCTGACCTGAAGCAACATATGAAGGAGAGATGGGCCTGTGTTTGAATGTGACAACATTGTTTCTTCATAGCTGCCTACTTCTGGTCTGTTTTTCCTCACCTCTAACTTTGTCTTGTGTGAGTGTTATTTTTCGGAGAGACTGTCTGCTTGTCGTTTAATACATGTTTCCTTGTGTCTTGTGGAGGCTCAGCCTTGAAGCCCTCTGTGAAAAACCCCGATGTGGACATGTCAAAGGGTTGCTCAGGAGATCTGGAGTGTGAAACCTCAGCTGGTTTCTGTCACAAGTAATCACTGTGTTCAGGTGATGTGCTCTAGCAGACCAGATGGCAGGTGGGTGGGCTGTCTCCTAGGCGTGCAGGTGGTTGGGGGACTCATGTGGTCAGCTGTTAAACCCACTTGCTGCCTGGCACTGGTGACCACTGTGCCTCATTAGCTGGCAGATCCATGCCTTCAGTTGCTCTGGCATGGATGTTCCCATGGGAGTGCTGCAGCATGGAACCATTCACCTGTTGTGTCAGGCACAGGTCTGCTGAGCACAGTTAACCCGTGCCATCGGCCTAGCCCTTGATCCCTCGTGGGAAATCCAGGATGTTTTATCTGTAATTCCTGTGAGAGACTGGTCAAGAGCATCTGCTGTGTTCTGACTGCTGTGTTCAGTCCAGCGGGGAGAAGGCTGCACCACTTCCTCTGCTCAGGATGGCTGAAAAATGGGCATGGGGGGCCCAAGGAACCTTCTAGAAGGGATGCCAGGCTTTGCTCCTGTCTCCTGCTCGGTGTTAGTGCCAGGCTGTCTGTGTAGCAGAGATGAGTTTGCTGTCTTTGCCATTCAAACCTCGTGCCCTGCAACCTCCTGTGCGAGCATTTGCCCACTGGCACGTAGGAGCCTGCCCCGAGCACGTATCCGCTGGCTGCTGGGTGTGAGTCCCATTGTGATCAGCTGCTGGATGGTAAATTTTGTAGCTCAAATCAAGCAGCCCTCCCTTAAGCTGTGCTTTAGAGCAGGGCAGTCTCTGCAGCTTGTCTCCATCACGGCACAGTCTCTTGAGCATGCAGAGCATGAACATTCCCTCATTTCCTCTGGGGTAATCCAGGGAGATCCTGCCCTTCTCTGCAGGGCAACCGTGTGTGGGCGGCACTGGAATATTAATGCTTTAGGGGGGATCTAATTTCCAAACAGTTGTATTCATGGGGATTGAATGCTATCCAGGCAGCTCTTGCAGCCTCTGGAAAAACAGGTCCCTTAAGAAGATTCTGCCTCTGTAGGTGCAAGATTTTACAGGATGTTATTGTTACTGTTTATTTACCTGTCTGACCTCCCGAGGCCTCTAGATTTTTCTTCATTAACACTGCTTGATATTTCCCTCAAGGACCCAGGCTCTGTGACCTGTGGTTCTATTTTCCATCCCTGAGCAGCCTCATTCCCTGGAGCTGCTTTGCACCGGGGCTCAGGGTCAGAACAGACTCAAGCCCCCGTGTGCTGGCCAGCCCTGCCAGGGGGACTGCTGAGGGAGCTCCCTGCAGGTGAAACTGCCACTTCCCCATGGATCTCCTGGGATCTGTGTGAGGACTGGCACCTCCTGTGGAAGCGGGCAGAGATTCAGCATGCCACGGTGCAGGAGGCACATGGGCAGCTGTTTGCAGCACACTGTGCGTGTCAATGCTGGTAGCTAAAGCTCAAGAGCCTCGTTGTGCACGTGTTATACAGCACCTTTTATTTCTAATAGACATTGGATCATTGACTTTTTTTATACTACCCCCTATTGTATTAGGCTTACGTGGTTTTTTTTAAAAAAGGTATAGTATAATATATTTCAGTTGTTAAATTTATTTTAAATGAAACGCACAATTCCCAAAGGAGCCAGGATTTTGAACTCTGTTGCAAGTTCGGTGCCAACAGCCATCCCTTCCTTGTGTCCACTCGTGCTGCTGCGGTTGTTGCTATTGCTACAGAACTGGAATTGTAAAACCAAGATTCTACCTTTATTTAAGCAAATAAAACATGGATGTATTCAAGTGAGTTTGGGAAGTGGCTGCCTTCTTGGTTTATCGATGTTCAAGTCAGCTTTTGTTCTTCTGAGGACTGATTAGTTCCAGCATCTGGCAGAGAGGAGTCACTAAGGGATCAGAGGGATTGATTATTCCTTTGTGTACCTACCTGGACCAGGAGCTGAAGGATCAGAACTCAACAGCTGAATCCAGTGACCAGTTTTGTCTTTTCAAGAGTATCAGAAAACAGTTCCAGAACAGAAATATTGCACATTGCTTCCTTCTGTCACTACATCTTAAATTCTCAGCCTGGGTTCTCAGCAGCAAGTCCGGTACTTTCCTGTGAATTCTTCCGGTGATCTTGGAACTGGTTCCTTGGGCTCCAGGGGGTTTTAACCAGGCATGATTTCCATAGGATGCCGAGAAGGACATCAGCATATGGGAACTGTTCTGTTCCGCTGTCCTGCCAGGATGGCTGCTTATTTTGGGAGGCTTTCTCTGTGTTTGCAGAGCCTGTGCCTGCTGTTTCTTTTGGCAGAACGTTTTAGTTTATTTTCCTCCCAGGTCTGCTTGCCCTATCCACGATTCCAGGAGGCAGTGTAGGGTTCAAAGTCCTTGGAAACTGTGCATTTTAAATGTGGGCTGGAATAGCTGGGGTTCTCCAACATCTTACTTCAGCCATTTCAAAAGGCAGCTGAAAACACAGAGTCATCACAACCTGGTGGGAGATGGCTGTGGCCTTGGAGCATTGCAGGGTTTGAGGTTGAGCAGAAAGAGTAAGTTAAGAATGCTTTTCTAGGAGCCTCTGAACCCTACTCCAGGCTGCAGTTCCAAACAGGGGCTTGGGGGCAGCTCTGACACTGGGACACTGGCATGTTCTGCTTCAGACTAGGAGTGCTCCACGCTGCCCGGGTGAGAGGTGATGGCAGCTCCCTCAGTGGTTGTCCGAAGGGCACAGGTGAGTCAGTCCCTGGACAGGGAGATGGGGCTGATCCGTGAAATGGTGCGTTACCTGCTGAGGCGACTGCTCCTGCAGAAGCAATCAGAGATGGACAGAGATATCCCCCAGCCCCATTGCTTCCCTGGCTGGTGCAGCAGCTCTTTCCTTGTGGCTTCATGGAGTCCTTTGGGGGCTGGTGCTCATGGCCACGTGCGGGTACAGGACTCCTGGAACACATTGCCCAGAGAAGCTGTGGATGCCCCATCCCTGGAAGTGTTCAAGTCCAGGCTGAATGGAGCTCTGAGCACCCTGGTCTAGTGGAAGTTGTCCCTGTCCATGGCAGGGGGTTGGAACGGGATGATTATGTTAAAGTCCCTTTGAACCCAGGCCATTCTGTGATTCTGTGACTTTCCAGTTTCTATTCCCTCCTCATCTTCAGACATCCTGGCAGAGCTGGACTGCCAGAGATGGAGAGAAAGCAGCTGAGTGCCTGATGGGACGCAGGTGAGGACTTTAGCCAGGGCAGGTGGGTGCTGGTACCATACCACGGCCCTGGCAGGCAGAGCTGCTTGCCAGGCATGGCTTATCCAAAACATAGCTCTACTAGCCACTGTGAAGAAAATGATCTCTACCCCATCTGAAACCAGCACATCATCCTACCCAGCCTTTCCAGGGCTGAGTCCGAATCCGTGCTAGGAGAAGCGAGACTTCGGTGGTGTTTCTGGTGTGTCCCGGCGGGCTCTCTGCGTTCCGGAGGCTCGGGGAAGGAGCACCGTCAGCCGGGGCCGGGCAGCTCAAGGACAGGGGCCGGGGCTGCGGGGGGAACCGGGGCTCGCCCCGCTTGCCTCGCTTACCCGAGGAGCCGGCGCTGCGTCCGACGGCCGCGGGGAGGAGCCGCAGGACCGGGGATGCGGAGCCGGCCGGGAGCAGCATCAGCCCGGCAGCCCTTCGTCCTTGCTGGGAAGCCGTGCTCATCACCAGCACCCTTGGGTGCCGCCATCCCCTCCTCTCTCTTTTCCTCTCCCCGAGGCACACAGGGCCGTCTCCCGGGGCGGCAGGGCACAGGATGGAGGGATGGGAGTCGCCTCCTTGCCGGCAAGCCAGCCCATGGGACTTGCTCCAGGGTGCCTTTCTCTGGTCCAGCCTTTGTGGGGGCAAAGTTCAGCCACATTTTAGCTGCTAGACAAGGGAAAACGCGTGATTGCAACGGGTCCCCTGCTCGGAGCTCTCCTGATGAGCCATTTTACAGAGATGTGGTTTGGTATGAGGCAGAGCTTATTCCCTGTCTTTTCTCAGCCAGCTTCTGGAGGGCGCTGGGTGCCCAGGAAAGGAGCTGCGAGGGCAGGTCCCGTGTCCCCAGCTGGGGTGACAGCGGGGCACGGCCAAGGGCACACCTGATGAGGCTGCATGTGTCCTTTGGCCCTCGGACTTGCCCGGCACCCTGGCCTTGCTGGCTGCTCTCACACACCACCTCGCACTTGCTGTCCCCAGCCCTCACCCCGGCCGGGGGGGCACCAGTCTCTGCCAGGGGAAAGAGATGGTGTTTTGTTCCCCAGCTCGCTCCTGCCCAGCGGCTGATTGTGCACACACAGGACCCTTTCAGCATGGGGAGAGGAGGGTGATGGCATCTGGGAACGCCGGGAACAAAAGGTTCCATTGATGCTGGCTGCAGCCCCAGGGGTTTCTGTCAGCCAGGGCAAGGCCGAGCTGTGCCACTGAGCTGGGGCAGCAGCAGTGCATGAGCTAAACCTCCCCTGGCCAGCGTGCATGGGCAACTTTGCTGCCTGTTTGGAGGGGGCTGAAGCCAGGGAAGAGAGGGAGGAGTGGGATTTGGGCTAGAGTCCCATTTAGGAAGAGCAATGGGTTCCACCCTGCCACTCCTGGTCCTGTGGCTGTGCCTGAAATCTTCAAACAGCCCGGGGCTGGGAGCATCCCTCTGTGACCTCACTCCCTGGAGGCCCCTGAGCACAGGTCCTGGGGAGACTTCCAAGAGAAACAACATTTAAATCAATAATTTTTTGAGCAGCTGCTGTGGAAAGATGCACCTAAGGGTTTCTGGGGCAGAAAGGCTGCAGCTGCTGCCCTGCCACGCACCAGCACCGTGCACACTGTTAATGATGGCAGATGGCACGTGGCCACCACGGAGCCACAGCCAGGACATGCAGGGCTCTGGGACAGTCCAGCGTGCCCGTGGGCTTTAACAAGACCGTCCTGTTCCACACAGGGCTCTCTGCAAGCATCGCCCACCCTGCATGGCTCTGGACATGTTCATCCCACACATGCTGCCTAGTGCCAGCCAGCTTGGCTTGAGCTGTCCTGTTTGTTTTGTTGTGGTTTTGTTGTGCTACATGAGGAGACATAGCAGAGGCTGTCACCACGTGGGCTGAGTGTTAAAGGGCAGCAGCACCACCAAACACAAGCAAGCAGCTGCTTCAAGACCCCAGCTTTCCTCAGGGTGGCTGGAGGAAAAATAGAGGTTTTAAGGGCCCCCCAGCTGGGAACAATGATTTTGAAGTCAAGAGTTATGAACCTCGTGGCTGGAGTGGGCAGAGACCTGCATGGGCTGCTGGCCCACACATGGGTCAGCAAGTGCTGCTCCTCTGGGACATTCTCCTCTGCAGCCTCCCCTTTCCTGAGGAGCCTCCCCTTTCTTTTTTGTTGGGGGGTCGGGGTTGGGAAAGCCAGCACAACAAATGGACAGGCACACGTACATCTTGTTCAGAATGTTCTTAATTTTAATGTATTTTCTTAATTTTTATAAAATACATCTTGTAAGATAAGTCTTTAAAAACTTGCTCCTTTTTATTGCTGGTTAACAAGTTGAAATTCTAGATCAGAAATGAAGGAAACACTTTCAGTTGATTAACTCTTTTTGCGTGTGTGTGTGTGTGTGTTTGTGTGTGTGCGTGTGTGGGGTCTGGGGACAAGGGTGAGAAGGAGGACCTGGTTATTTTTTGTTAAATGGATATGAAAAAAAAACCCCAGCAAACCCCCAAGAGAGATAGCATTGATGTGAATTTCCAGATCTTGACTGGTTTCTCCCCACCCTGCCACCCCTCCTGGCATCTCCCCCCTCCCCATCCCGTGTGCGTTGGTAGCCTGGCCAACCTATTTCAGCATTCCCGGCGGCAAGGATCCTTCAAATGCACTGCTCAGCAGATCTGCCTCCTTATCCTTGCCCCTGCTGAAACCAGCACTTAAAAATATATATATAACAATAATACAGACACAAGAAAAGAAAAGAAATCCATGCAAGATGGAGCTACAGTCTGCCACTGAAAGTAGTTTCTCCAATAAATAAACACAAAGATTAGCATTAAGAAGAGAGGCAGGGAGAGCAAAACAAAATCACCAGTTGTCAGGGAGGACTAGAAACAGCACTTCTGCAGGTCTGGCTGGATCCATGCTACCCAGCCAGAGGGCTTTCCTCCAGCTGGAGAACAGTCATGGAGGAGAGGTCTCCACCCAACCCAATCCCCTGTCCCCCTACCCCTCTCCATGGGAAAAGACTGGCACCAGGAAGGGTCTGGATTGCAGAGATGGGCTGTGTTTGCACCCTGTGACCCCCAAACCGCCACCTTTCCTTCCCTCCTCTATTCCTTCATGGGTTTCACCTGGAAGTGAGATGCTGCCAGTCCCTCCCACCCCGGCAGGCACAAGACAGTTGTCCTGACTTGCAGGAAAAGAAGTGAGGGGACGAGGGGGACGGAACAAGGGGCGGTTACATTTGCCAAGGGCGAGAAGCGAGCCGAGCTCTCCGGCGCAGAGGAGGTTAGAGAAGCAGACGTCACCCCAGAGAAGAGCACCATTGTGAAGGGCACTGGCAGGGCAGGGCAGGCGAAGGCACGCGGTCCCGAGGGTTACCCCCTGCCTACGGAGGGATGGCTCTGGCTTTACGCTCCCAGGGCTTGGTGCAGAGATGTCCCCTCCTCAGTCAAACCTATTTGCTGCCTCTCTGCTGGCCTGGAGGGTAAAGCCAAGAGTTCCCCCTTGTCTACAGAGACACCAAACTCCTTTAGGCTTTAATAGGGGCAGCTGGGTTAGGGCTTTATCAGCATTGGGGTCAGCACTCTCTTCTCCACACTGGGAAGATCCTTGCCCTGAACTCCCTTTGCCATGGCTGCAGCAGGAGATTTAGGTTAAAACCATCTTTCTCTGCTAAGGGAAAAAAAATCCTTCTCTTATTCTCCATCCATGGGTGGTGACAGCAGACAGCTCCAGGAGAGTCTCTAGCAATGGTACCAGGACTGGGCCAACTTCCTTTTCTCTCTAGGTAGCCTCTTGCTACTCATGGAGCAACCTACATGGATTTCTTCCTCCCAGGAGCTTGAAGGCCTTTGCTCATCCCTAGGCAACACTGGGACACTGGAATAAGTCCCTCCTCTTCTCTGGCTGGTTTTGACGGGCTTGGCTCTAGAGCGAACCGGTTACGGATGAGCAACGAGAGAAAAGTGCATGAAGAGGCGTCCATTGGTGGGAAGCTCTCCTTCCTGGTCACGCTCAGCACAATGGATGCGAGGGAGGAAGAGGAGGGGAGTCATCAGCGAAGGCAGAGTTAACGCAGGAGACCTGGTGTCGGGTGGCTGCAGTGTTAAAGCCTCGGGGTTAGACAAAAGAAGGGCGTTTGGTCTGGCTGGGCTCCGCCTCATGCGGGCTAGAACTTGGTGCCTCGGCCCATCAGCTTGAGGACTGCGAAGTTGTAGGTGGCAGCGATGATGAAGGTGAGCTGTGGGTGGGAAGAAAATGAGCGAGGGGGCAGCCCCCAGCCCCACACCCCAACAGAGCAGTGCCCTGCAGAGCCCCACAGCCCCACTGCACCGTCGGGACCCCGCGGTGTCGTGTCGCTGGTGTAAAGCAAGAGGAGAGCCGGGGAAAGGCAGGGGGCTCAGTGCATTGGCAGCAGGATCTCTCCCTTGTGGTCTCCTAAAGCCTCTCCAGATCCCCTCCTGCAGCCACCTCTACCTTATGGCCTGGATTCACCGTCTGCACTTACGTGCCAGAAAATGACACGAGCACAGGCTCTGTCCCATCCATGCCCACCACCTTCGCTGTCCTTTTCCCCCACATCTTTGCCAGGCGGAGAAGAACGGCTGGGCAGGGGGAGCACTGACTCACCAGCGAGACCAGCGTGGCAGCTGCCCCCACGAAGGCTGCGATGAAGAGGTGGAAAGTCATCTGGAACTGCAAGGGAAGAGGAGGGTGAGCTCACGGGGTCTCATGGGCTGCCTGGGGAGGCCAGTGCAGAGGTGACCCACTGAGGGAAGCACACGTGGGGTGGCAGGAGTTACTCACCTCACTGGTCTTGCAGATGGAGAGCAGGTTGGAGCCACACACCTTGCCAGGGAAAGCATTCCAGGGCAGGACACCTGTGGAGATGTGGGAGCCAGGTGAATGGGGCACGGCTGACAGCTGACTCAGCTTCCTGCAGCCATGTGTCTCACACACACCCCAGCATTTTGGGGCTCTGCAGCACTTGCCTTGCTTCATCTCAGCCCAGTGTGCCTGGGCCCTGTCCTCCATCCCCTCTCCTCTGCCCTGAGCCCCAGCTCCCGGGTGGTGAACCCAGCACTCACCGTACATCCTGGCATCCGCACACAGGGTGCCAATGCTCGCCGAGGTCTTGGTGGGGTTGGCAATGGACTGGCAGGTGGTCCAAGTGTTAAAATAGATGTAGACGGGCACCGCAGAGCAGGCGAACACCAGGAGCCAGATGATGGTCAGGACGTAGGTAATGCCCACAAACTGCAAGGGGCAGGACAAACCCGGGCAGAGCCGTGGTTACCAAGTGGCCAAGGACACGGACAGGGGAGCGCGAGGTTCCCCAGGCAGGGGAGGGCGTGGGGCAGGTGGGGGACTGCGAAGCTGCCTGCATCCAGCTCTGCACCGCCTGCCAGACCCAGCGTGTCCCCAGGCAGGCGGCACAGGACAGCAGCCCGAGCTGGGGGCTCCTGCAGCTCACAGGGCCAGTGCCAGTCCCACATTCACGCCCGGCTGTGTGCACATGGGGGTGACCAGCAGCAGCAGGATGGCTGCCACGTTTGGGGGGGGGATAACAGTGCCCATGGCCAAGCAGAGTTTGGTCTCTGTGGGAGGACAGCTGCAAAAGCTGCCTTGGCACGTCAACGTGGCTCTCCTGCCCTCCCTCCATGGTGCCACCCCAACCAGCCCCCAAGGGAACCACAGCCGTGCCCATCTGCTCCCCCAGGCCATAGGATCCCTTTGCCAGCACTTTGTCATGGCTCCCAAGCCCAGCAGAGAGGATGACCCCAGGGGTACCAGGTGCCATAGAGCTTCAAGCTGCCAGCACTGCAGGGATGCTCAGATTCTCCCTGCCTCCATTTAAACATGAAGCAGTTTTGTTACACGTAGCCACGTGCGCTGCTCTGGTCGCCAGGGACCACGGCAGGCCTGGGGGAGGGTGGCCAGGCTGTGCTTCCCTCTGGGATATCCCAAAACCCGGACGGCCGCAGTCTCCTGCCCTTTGGCCACACCGAGCGTGGTGAACCCGCTGGGGCGCGCGCAGGGGTGCCAAACCCCGGTTAAGATCACCTTGTCAGGATGTCCTAGCCACTTTCCCAAACAATGACACACCCGCTGCCACGAGTGAGCTCGCTGGGGGCCTCGCGCTCCCCTCCCTTTCGGGCCCCCAGTTACCGTTGCGCTGAGGCCCTTGCCGAAGATGGTGGTCCTGTAGTCCCCAAAGATTTGCCGGACGGCGCCGGTGGTGTAGAAACCTTCGGCCAACAGCAGGGCTCCATAGAGGAAGAAGAAGGCAGCTGTGCCATAGATGAAGTACTGAAAACCGTGGATGCTGCGGAGGGGAGAGGAGTGGGCAGGGATGCTCAGGTGCCGGGGTGGTGCTGGAGAGCTCAGCCCTGCCTGTGGCAGCCCGGCCGCTGCCACTTTCCCTCCCCGCGCTGCCCCAAGGGGACCAAAACAGAGGGTGAAACCACAAGAAGAGCAAGCTGGGGCAAAGCTGTGGTGAGCAAGGCTCCACTGATTCCCCCACATCCTCCATACCTACCCAGTGCAGAGGTCCAGCTCTACCCAGGACACCTAGCAAAGGTCAGATAAAAACTGGTGTGAAATGAAAATGAGTGGCCACTTGGACCCTGCCACGGAGCCATGGGCAAAGGCAGCTTGGAGTCTCCCTGGTACCTGGGTGAGAGCCTGGTCCAGGCCAGCCCAGCCAGAAATCACAGCCTGGCATACAGCAGGATGAAGCAGGACGAGGGGGATGCTCTGCAGCGGGGTACTTACACGTCGATGAGAAACTCATAGTCCTGGTAGTTTTTGGAGAAGTAGGTCTCGATGAGCTGCTCGGTGCCTGTGAGAGCTTCGTGCCCACAGCCACAAAACAGTGCTACCCCAAAGAAGCACAGGCCAGTGGCAACCAAGGAAGCAAAGGGTGCTCCGATGAGACATCTGGCACAGCACTCGAGTAAACCTACAGAGAAAAGAGGTGAGGTGGAACGGGACTTGCTTGGAGCCTCCAGCTCAGGAGCACAAGTGCAGTGTGGCAGAAAGGTGCCTGGCAGGAGGAAGGAAACAGCTTGAAGGGAAACCCCAGAAATAACCCATTGCAGTGCTGGAGAGCCAAACCCAGCAGCTTCCCCGAGAGCTCTCTAAGTGGCCTCACAGGAGCCCACCCAAGGGTGCCCAGGGACGGTGGCAGGGTAGGGCACAGGGGCTGTGAGGAGCTGAGGCGAGCCAGCCATGCTGACCCGTGACAAACAGATGGAAATAGAGCGTGATGTAGCGTAATGCCAGTGGGACCTGGCAAACAAGCTGCTAATGGGCTCCCCACTGCCACCACAGCCCGGCTGCGGGCGGCAGCCACGCCAGCCTCCTGCAGTTTTATTTTGCCTTCGAAGGTGGAGGGGAACCCAGCACCTGCACAGAGACAAACCCCAGGGAAGATCCAGCAAGGTGGCCCCGCTTGGGGCAGCACAATAGAAGCTAGCATGCACCCCAAGCACTCTGGACTTCCAGGTGGCACCCTGGGCACTCGTCCCTTGCCTGGCACCCCGCAGGCAGCTCGGGCTGCAGCAGCCCCTTTATGTAGGCAGACGTGCTTATAGGAAGGAGCCGTGTAAGTTCCACAAATGACAGCACTTGTGTAATAGGTTCAGTCCTCCAGGACCTGTGTGTGGGCAGGGAAAGCGAGGACACACGCCAGTGTGCTGCTTGGAGTGCCTAAATGCTGGGTTTTTTCAGCACTGAGGCCATGGGCACCTGCTCCTTCTGCACGTCAGGGCTCTAACACGCAGGAGTGTTGGCTCCGTTTCCCGGTGGGCCGAGTTTGGAGGTGCCCAGCCAGCTGCTCTCCTGCTTGCTCTGGGGGCAGGCAGCCCGGTGGGTTTGCACCCACCAGCATCTGGCTCCAGTTTGGCTCCAGCTAAGCTGGGACAAGCTGCTGCCCTGGCTGTGCGACACCGGCTCCCAGGGAAGCTGCTCCCCTTCCCCAGGACGTGGGCTCTGGCACCCCAGGGCACAGTGGCTGCCTGGGCACATCCCATCGGGGCATAGCATTTCTGCTCTGAATGCCAAAAGGGTACCCACACCAAACCCACGCTCCTCCCACGAATCCCACAGCGCTTATCTCCTCCCCAAGAGGACGAGAAAGCCGTGGGGTCCTGGCCAGTTCTCTCCTCCCCACTGGGAGCAAGGTTGCGCAGTGGCACCGAGGACAATGGGGGATTGTCCTGGCACTGCCACCCCAGTGGCTGCCCCATGCCAAGAGCAAACAGGGAACAAAGGCAGCGCTATCGGGGAGTGCTGGGACCCCTCCCTCTTGTTTGCCTTGGACGCAGCAGGTCCAGGGGGAGTCTGGTTCATCCTGGCCAGCGCTGCTCCCGACCTCGCTGGGACCCACCGGGACGGCCCTGTGCACCCAGCAGGGTGCTGGGCCAAACTTGCCTTTTCTGCTTTTATTTCTGGCCACCTTGGGAGGTGGCTCGGAGGTGCCCACTCTGGGACAGTGAACAGCTCCATTCCTAGGGGACTGCAAGTCCCGGGATGCAGCAGGGCCTGGCAGGCTCCCTGGTGCTTTGGGAAGCTGCAGTGGGGGAGCCTGGGGAGGGGAAAGGAGGGGAGAAAGAGCCCTTGTGCGGCACAGTCCTTTGCCTTGTACCCAGGCTGCGCTGCTGCCAGCGCCAAACAATGTGCTGGAGACAGGAGGAGGAGGCAGGGGGCCAGCAGCACGAAGCACCCCCGGGAACAGAGCACCCCCGGGAACAGAGCACCCCCGATATCCCAGGGCTACACTGGTAAGTATCAGCTCTGCTGCACCAGTAGGGAAACTGAGGCACAAGCCGCGCCTCCGTTTTCCCAAGGCTGCTGGCACACAAATGCCATGAGCTGTGACAGGCTCAGTGCCCCGCCCGCACCTCCCGGCTCCTGCCAGCCCCAGGCAGGAGCTCTCACCTCTCCAGCCCATGTGGTGAGGATGGGACAGGCTGTGAGGATGGTATCTGCCCCCACAAGCAGCACACGGGGACAGAGAACTGCCTTGGGAAAGAAAACGTCACCCCTGCCATGCCAAGGCATCCTCCCTCGGCTGGCACGGGCACACCGGGGTCACCGGGACCTCACCGGTGCCAGGAGAAAGTTTCAGTGGGCTCTGCTCTGGGCTAAGGTCCCCAGAGACACCGGCAACAGCTCTCCCACCCTCACCCCATACTCACCCATGGTGCTGGACTCGGTCAGCTCCCCCGGCCGCCCGCTCTGCTGCCTCGGCGCTGTGTGCGGAGCCCTCCCCTGCCAGGCGGTCCCACGCCCTCTATTCCCCCCTCTGGGTGCCTGTCCGGCTCTCCAGCAAAGAAAAGGGCTCTCTGAGTGACAGCCACCCCCCTTAAAGGGACCGGGCCCGCCCTCCCCCGGCCCCCCCAGCACCCCTTGGCTGCCAGCTCCTGGGTGCCGCTGGGCAGAGCTGCCCAATGGCCCTGCTCGGGGCTCTGGGGGTAAAAGGCTTTTGCAGAAGTAAGAGAGCAGTCTGGGGGCAGGGGAGGGCATTGTCCCCCTTCACTGGGGGCTCTGGGGACATCCCCCAGGCCCACGGGGCTGCGTTTGTCCCAACTGTGGCACTGGGGGAGTCTGGCCCCATGGGACAGCAGTGGCGTCCCCCTGGCACCTCCCTGACTCCCAGCACCCATCAGTAGGAAATAGGGGTTCCCCATCCCAGGGACCTGCTTTCAGCTTTGGGGGCTCCAAACTGGAAGCTTTCCCCCTTGTGATGGGAATCCTGCAGCGCCTTCCCCCAGCCCCGTGACTCCCAGGGGGGAATGGCATCCTGGAGGGGCCACTCGTGGCTCCCCATGGCCTCAGGGCTGGAGCCTGGTCCCTGGGGTGCCCCGTGTCCCCCCCAAAGCTCCCATGGGTGCCCGTGGTCCCCTGCAGCTGTGGGGCCAGCACAGGGCCGAGGGAGCCTGCAGAGGGCAACCGGCCCCTTCCTGGCAGGCACAGGGTGGACAAAGCCCTGCTGTGTCCCTCAATGCCCCACTTTGTGCCAGGCAGCGAGGTGGCAGGGCCTGGCTGTCCCTGGGCTTGGGGACACTGGTGGGCTGGGGAGTGTCAGGCCAGGATCAGGGTGGGCCACTGAAACATTGGGTTTTGCTAAAGTTAACTAAAATTAAAAAAAAAAAAACAAACACAGAATTCAGCTAGAGTTAATTAAAGAAATTCATGATTAGTCAGGAAGTTAAGTATAGGATAGGCTTTGATTATCTGATATTTGTTTAGCTGTGTTTATAATAGGTAATTAATAATCTTAAAAGAAAAAATTCAAAGGAAGGCCTAGACAAATTCTCCCATCTGCAACTTATTCAAAAGCAATAAAGGAGGGAACTGGGAGTCTTCCAAGGTTAAATGTATTATTAAAAACCAGAAGGGCAAAAAGGTCCAAGTGAGGAAGACCAGCCTTACTTCATCAGGACGGCCCCCTCCTCATTTTCAGGACCACCGACTCAATTCCATTGCAAGAATTGTGCATGCTTAATGACTTTTTGCTAATTTTCATAAGAAGCAGGGAATAGGAGGTGTCTAGGCAATGAATATATATTTGTATTTTAAATGTTCATTACCGTTTTAGATAAATAGGTTTAGATAAATAGGTACAAAATAAATATTGTATTGTAACCTTGGAACTGTTCGGGAGCGATCCCTGCAGCTTCCCAGCGCTGGAATAAACAGACACCTTCTAACCCTAACAAGTTAGAGAGTCTTTGTCCATCTCAGTTGGATATTGATATTAGATCTATATCCATATTTTAATAAATCAGTGGGAAGGTGACAGACTTGCAGCAGCCCTTTGGAAATAACCATAATCCCTCCAGCCACTGGCAATGAGCAGAGCCCTGCCCGCATCCCAGGGAAGCCCAGAGGGATCCCCAGCCACCAGGAAGAAAAAGTATTACATAAAATGTTCCCCATAAATAAAATATATAAATTGCAACATAATAGGAAAGGAATAAAATATGACATGGGGGGGAAAAAACACAGCAGCCCCTCTTCTTGTTTCCACAGAAATTCCAGGCTTGCTGACTCTGCCATTTCTGAGCACCCTGGAGGGAAGTGGGAGTTTTATCTCATTGGGCACAAGGTGAGCAGCTGAGAGGGACTGTGATTTCTGCACCAAGTGCAGAAATTCTGGCCAAAATTCTTGGCTATTGGGCCCTTTTTGTCAGGAGGTGTTTCCCTCCTGGGATGGAAACCCCTCGGTCCTGTCATTAGTGGCAGTAGGGACCAGCCCATCACCTCCTGGCTGTGCTCCACAGATGCTCCAGAGCAGGGCTGCAAGACAGGGAAAAGGGAGAAATCCCCTCCCTGGATTTCTAAGGCTCGAGGGAGAAGAAAACGTGCAGGAAGGTGTTTGGAGTTGCCTTTCTGTGCCCCAAGCAGCTGGGTGAGCAGCCCAGAGCCCACCCCAAACACTGTCCCGTGCCTGCACTCTGGGAGCCAGAGCTCCTGGGGCACCTGTGGCCACGGGGATGCTGGAAATCCCTTCCTGCATCCCTTTCCCTTTTCGTTTCAGTCGGAGAGTTTGTGAGAGCCTCTGCTGCAAACCCTCAGTGCACAAACCACACACTTGTGCACGCTTGGAGCAATCCTGCAGCTCAGCCCCTTCCTGGATGAGGCCCCAGGGGAGCTACAGGGATCCTGCCAGCCCACATCAAAGTTCTCTCGTTGGCTCGTCCCTGCCAGAGAAAAACACTGCTGTTTCCCAGGTGGGGAAGGGAGGACACATCCCTGTTCTCCAGCCAGGAGGGGAACACGCCAGGCTGGTAAAAATAAACCCACTTAGAAATCAATATGGATCACCTTGCAATTTGTTCTGACCCTTGGGCAGGGGCCAATTACGTCCAAAACCACCCCCAGCCCCCAGGGAAATGAAGGATCCCTCATTAAAAGAGCCCAGGACTGCCAGGTTTTGCCCCCTGTGAGGTGTGCTGGGGCTGGCAGGGGGGAGGCTTGGAGGGGATTTTCTTTCCCCAGCCACCCACAACCTGCACTGAGATGCTGCAAAGAGCTGCACCAAAATGAGGTATTTGGATGGGTACATACATCTCCAAATGAGCTTCCCACGTGGAAAGGGCTCTCGGGAGGTTTTGTGGGTTTTTCTCTTCACAGCTGCAGCTCAGACTCAGACTTCCCCTGGGCAGCAAACTTGGGGCTGGGGGGACAAGCAATGGCAAAGGGGCAACCACTGATCCGTGCCACTCCACGAATTTAGGGCAAAGAAATGAGATAGAAAAGCAAGCAGGGACATGTGGGGCAGAGGACCAAAGCATCCTCCCTGTCCCTGTCTCCACGTGCAGCCACCTCATCCACAGTCACCACAGACCATCACACTTGTCCCATCCCTCTGATGGCACAGGACAGCCTCCTGCTTCTCCTGCGCCCTCCCAGCACACGCTGGGCAGGCAGGCAGCCCTCCCTGGGGTGAGGCAGGAGGCAGCAGGGGAGGCCAGCCGGGAGAAGGGGGTTTCCTGCAGTTTCAGGGAGGATTTGTGTTCCCTGCTAATGGATTTCTTTGCTTACAGCCCCGCAGGGGCCGCACTCCCTGCGCTCCTCATTTTCTGCACTCCCCTGGGCACGGGGCTGGGTTTTCAAAGATGCACAGTGGCCAAAATCAGTGTGTGCTGACCCTGCAAAACGCAGACAGCCCCTCCACTCTGCTCCCCAAAACGCAGGCACGGCCCTGGGTCCACCCAAGAGGCTCCAGCAGCGGCACGTGCGGTGCCCTTATCCATCTGTCAGCAGGAGAAATCCCAGCGTATCTTGTCACAGCTGAGAACCTTGCTGCTATTTTTAGGCACTCACTTCCCCGGTCAGGATGAATTTCTTGTCATCTGCTGCTGATTTTAACTCTCCTCCTTCACCCACCTCCCTGCCCCGCTTCACCCACCAGCAGGGTGAAACCACCCCGGCTGGGGAGCCCGAGCAGCAGGGATTTTCCTGCCCTGCAAAATCTCCTGTTTTCCCAGGCGGCCCCGACCAAACCAAGAGGAGACAGTGACCGTGGTGGGAAGGTTGTGGTGGCTCCAGCAGCATCTGTCCAGCTGCCTCCTCCCGGGATGCCAAGGACTCCCTCTGGAGCCAGCCCTGCTCCCGCTGCCCGGGCCTGGCTGTCCTCACTGTCCTATTTGTATTCCCGGGTTGCTGCAAGGCTGCAAAATGTGCTAATAAAAATTAAATTAAAAAAAGAAGAAGCTGGTAGAGGCTGTCAGAGGACAGGGGAAGCGTACTGAAGGACAGACAGACAGGCCAGTGTTGCAGGATGACAGAGGAAGGGCAGGGGCTGCTCAGGAGAGGAGAGGCTAAAACCCTTGTGAGCCTCAGCCGAGGGTTGAGCAGAGGGTGCCAGCCTTGGGTGTGGGGTCCAGCAGCAGCGGGACCCTGCACCCTGAGCCCCCCAGGGATGCTCTGGGGCTCTCAGGACCCTCCCCAGCAAGCAGGGTTGCAGGCAGTGCAACAAAGCCCTGCTGGATAACCCGGGGACAGAGCCCTCCTCCCCGGCACCAGCGCTCATCTCCTGCCTGTCCAGACTTCATCTGGGACCTCAGAGGCAGCCAGGAGGTGCTGGCCAGCAGGGATGGCACCGAGATGAGCTCACCTCCCACGCAGTCACCCTTTAGAGAAGATGAGCAGATGTCTGCTCTTCTGTTTTGGTGCGTCTGACTGACGCTTCCCTCCGCAGGAACCTTGTCTTTTTAAACCAAGTTTTTAACTTTGGAAGATCTTGTCCAGCCTGTGCGTGGTGCTTGGGCTCACTGCTGGGGGGCAGGGGGGACCACCAGCTCCCCAGCCATGCTCGGGGCAGGGTGCCTGCCATCCTGGAGGTGACACGTGTAGGAGCCTCGCTGCTGTCCCCACACCTTTCAGGGCTGTGTCACCCAGGTGAGTGTGGGGGTTCAGGCTGTGTTTGTGCCTGGGGGATCCGGGGCTCAGGCAGCTGCTGGCAGCAGAGCCCAGGGTACACCCAAGAGGTGCCAGCACTGGCACGTGCAGTGCCCTCACCCAGGGCCCAGCTGATGGGAGGGCAGCCCAGGCACTGGAAGGCTTCCCGGCTGCTCGCTGCTCCTTTTATCCACCAAACAGCCCTGCTATTTACGGCAGAAGTAGGGGATAATACAGTGCTACAAACAACTTTCTTATTCTGGTTTCTAATATCCAAAAGAAATTCCCACCCAGCTTCTCGCCTGGTGCAATGAGTCCGTCAGATTAATTACAGGTTTGTGGAGAAGGTGATTTCTTTTCCCCTGGCTCCTTTTCCAGCAGATTTGCCTTTCACATCCACTGCCTTTCTCCTTGATTTTCTTCCTGCTGGAGGGTAAACAGATGCCTCACTCTGATGTTCTCCAGGCTGTTCATTACTGTCTCGCTCTGCCATTCGTGGGGTCATATTCTTGAACTGTTCTCATTCACTTTTCAGAAAATCCTGGAAGGGAAAGACAAATGTCATCCTGCCTCCTTGGAGGGGATGGTATATGAGAACAGCAAATACAGCCCAGGATCACTCTGTCTCTGTGAAGATGGAGTGGGCTCTGAAGAGGGAGGGTGCAGACAATGCCAGCACCAGGCTCCGTTCTGGGGTGTCCCCATTTATTTCTTGCTGCCCATTTTAAAAGGCTCAGGTGAATTCATGTGCTTCCAAACAGCCAAGGAGGTGTTAACTTGTCCCACACCTTCCCTGAGCCCACTGGGAGGTCCAGTGATGCTGGGGGAGATCCTGGTTTAGTCAGAACAGCCCTTGAGCAATGGGGGTTGTGCCTGCAGTGTTCACTCATGGATTCCCACACAGAGAGACCCTGTCCCTGTACTTCCCTCTAGAGCCCAGGAAGATGCATCTCATGCCCTGTGTCTGTCTCGGACACGAACACGCAGATTCAAACAGCAGGTAGCCGCAGGTCAGATCCAAGTCGAGGCCAAAAGAGAGACCTCCCACCTTTATTCTCTCACTTTTATACCTCTTCTAAAACAATCATACATTGGTGGATGAGGTTAACACCTCTAGCATTTTACAGGATAGGAACACAGTCTATCACCTTTCTCCGCCTTGGAGAAAGGTATGAACACTATCAGAACATTCAGTAAACAATCTTAGCCGGTTAGGAAAACAAGAGCTATGTTTATAGAAAGTGCATGAGAACTTCTACTACAAAAGCAAAAACATGGAGCACTGTGAAAACCAGGGCGACAATGCCCCAGTCCCATATATGCCAGGGTGATGCCCCTCTCAGGGACCAGGGGACAGGGTCTGACCTGGCTGCTCTGAGCCCTCTGGCAGGATCCATCCAGGCTGGCAGGATGCCCAGCAGGATGCCCAGCCGGTGCCAGCAGCAGCAGGGCTCTCCTGAAGGATGAGCACGTGGGCACTGGGAGGTGATGGCTGGGCTGGACAGCAAAAGGACAGCAGTGACAGCCCCCAGGGTGGCATTACTGCCACAGCTCCTTGTGCCTGAGCCACAGAGACCATGCTGGGGCGTTTCCTGGAGAGCAAACCCAAGGGCAGGAGCAGGAGTTGGGTGAGAGATGCAGACATTCCCCCCTGGCACCCAGTGCCTCTCCCCAGAGCTGCAGACACAGGCAGCTCTCAGACAGTGAGCGGGGACAGCGGCCATACAACCCTCCTGTGCTGGCCATAGAGCCCCCCCAGACACCACGCAGGTTCCTCTCCTGGGGTGGCTCTGGGGACTACGGACTCATTTGTGGCTCCAGGGGTTACCTTTCCCGAGGGAATGTACCTGTGCAGCCCTTCCATGCCAGCAGCTGCACAGGGAATCAACCTGAGCCCCTGGGGATGGCGAGGTGGTGACGTGGGGACAGAGGAGATGCTTTGCCAGGGTGCCACTTGCAGCGGGGACCCCAGAACACACAGCACAGAGCCCACAGCAGCGGGAGGCAGAGGACGGGGTGGGGATGAAGCCAAGATCACAGCAGGCTCCTCATGGTGTAGAATCTGATTTTCGGTTTAGGATGGTCAAGACGGAGACGAAAGATCTCTGAAGTCAGGTCTTAGAGCATGAGGTTTGTTGCAGAGGGTGTGGGTGCAGAGGACCTGCTTGGAGCTGCCAGCCACAGCCCGAAGCAGGCCAGAGAAGCAGGAGAGCAAGCAAGAGAGAGTGAGAGAAGAAGAAGAAAGTGTGTGGTTCCCGTTTACAATACAATAAATCATCTTCTGTGCTGAATATTCTAATTTTCATTAACCAATCTGGTATAAGCTACAAATCCTATAGCATTTACATACAGCCTATAAGAATCATTGCATTACCATAAGGTGTTATATTTTAAACTCTAAAAACTACTTTTGGACCCTTCTGCCAAGTTGGCAGGGTCTGCTCTGACCCTAGGACCTGTCTGCAAGCAGAGGGCATTGTTCAATCAAAAGGGGATTACCTTCAGCTGGCCATACCATTGTTTTCCAGTTTTTCAGTAACTGGGCTTTGGTATCTCAAAGCTTGCTTTCATTTCAATCTCACTTACAGTTTCCATATTCTCAGCATCTTTTGACAGGCAATCATATTTATAAGGCTTTCCTATTTCGTCTTCCCCAACATCATGGCACCATCCTCTGCAGCCACAGGACCAGCACCACCCGAGTGGCCCTCAGCACACTGTCCCCTCCCAGCCGCGGCTCCTCTGGCACGGTGACACCCACCAGCTCTGTGGGATGCAGGTGCCACCGTGGCAGCTCCACGCAGCGACTCCCACAGCCGATATTCCCCCTGGAACCAGCTGCCGCCTGCCCTGCTGCTGCTGTATCTGCGCAGCGGCGGGAGGGAGGATTTGCCATCGGAATAAATCCTCCATCTCCACCACTGAGGCCATGTTGGGGGTGGAGAGGAGCAGCAAGGGCACAGGGCAGGGGGCACAGGGCACAGGGATTGGTTTCTTATTCCTTCTTCCCTGCACTTGCCACCTGATGTGTAATGTTCCATTTTCTGAACTTGTCCCTCCTGGGGGTCTCCAGTTGAAGAAAAAAATAAAACCAGTCCCATCCAGTGAGGTGGGGGCGGGCAGCCTACAGGGAATGGCACACAGCACGACCCCACGGTCTGCTCCTGGTGATCTCCTTCTGCTTTCCTGCTTGGAGACTGCTGGGGCTGAGGGCAGGAAATCTGTGGAAGCCACAACAGTGAACAGAGCTCATCAAACCCCAGTGCTCCTGCCGCAGGGAGAGATGTGCATCACCATGGCAACCGTGGCCAAGGATGCACAGAGCTGGGTACCCCAAATCGGGAGGAGACCAGGGGACCACGCTGACCCTGTCCCCACTGCCCCACTGCCACCCCCTAGCCCAGCACTTGCTGAGGCATTGATTTGGCACAGCAGCTCCTCCCCTGCCATGCTCAGGCAGGGCAAAGAGCTGCGGGGGTGAGGGGAAGGCAGAGGTTAGGGCTGAGGGGTCTTGCAGTGTCCAAGTCCAGTAGATTTTCTCCAGAGTCATTGGAAATGCTGGAGGCAACCAGAGCAGGGGTCAGGCCAGCACCCTGGGGAAGCGAGGTGTCCTCTGAGGGTTTTGGAATCCGTGCCAGGCTTTGCTGCTGTCCCCAAAAGTCTCGCTTGACACTTATCTAAATTAAATCTCCCTGTTCATCCTGCCGGCTTGCCAAGGTCACAGGATCAGGCAGTGCCATTTCTCCAGCCTTCCCTCCAGTCTGCAGCTCCCTCCTCGCTTGCTCCATCTGCAAATACAACCCACAGAGTTCACCCAAAGCAGAGCACCACCAGCGCCAGGAGATAGGAGTTCTGCAGCCCATGGACAAAGGAAAGTTTGGACCATCCAGTCCATGTCTTCAGGCCAGGGTGGCAGTCCCTTGGTTGGATGTGATGGGTGGGATGCACACAAAATATTTCCTTAAGAACCTGCCATGAAATATCAGAAATATGTCAGACAGATGAGGGTAAGCACCTGTTGATGAGGGGGTGGTTTTGAAGAACAAGCACTGGACTCTCTTTTCTTTGATGGCTTTCATAGCAACAGCTGAAACACCTCCCAGCCTGCAGGGAAGGTGCCATGGGGCTCCAGGATGCTCTAAGTGATCTGCTTGGAAGGGCAGAGAGGAGCAGGGCTGAGCTGCTCCCTATGGCCAGGAGGGCACTGAAGTGGGACAGGGCTGGTCCAGCTGGATCCTGCCATGCTGGGATTGCATCCAAGCCTCAGAGAGGCTCCTCAACCCTGCCCTCTCCAGCCACCCACTCCAGTGTCCCAAACCCAGCTCCCCAACAGCTTGGACACACAGGGACAGGTAAGTGTCCTCTCAGCCCAGTGATGTCCCCCCACAGCTGTGTGGAGGGTCTGGGGGCACATTTCCTGAGCATACGCAGCAGCCCCACAACCACAGTGATGGGCTCAGCTCCTCAGGCCTCTCTGCTCCTCGTTAGGAAAATGAGCCCTGTTTTAACATCCCACCCCCCAAGGAGCTCCCTGATGAGCCCAAGTGACCCTCTGGGATCAGCAAAGAACCCAGTGCTGGGCTGAAACACAGCTCAGAGTGCTCACTGAGGATGCTCTGTCCCCACATGGTATTTTGGGGACTGATGGATGAGCAGCTGCATCTGGCACAGCCCTGGAGAGAGGCGCCAGGTCATCTGGAGCGAGAGAAGAGGTGACCTCTGCGCCTGGCTGCTCACGGAGCAGGAGGGGCAGCCCCATGGCTGCTGGCAGGGCCACCCCAGCCTGATGGTGCAGCTGCCCTTGGCCAGTCCCGCAGCACAGAGCGTCCCTTCACAGCCACTGCACGCAGAGCCCACCCCCAGCACCAACATCAGGGGTATTTTTAGCCTGGAAAAGTGCCACAAAATCATAGAGCAACATTTGCTGGAGTTGGGACCAATGTCTCGGTTCACCTTGCAATCCTCTCTGGGTCACCCTGCCCTGCTTGGTGAGGCACTGGGTCCCGCTGGCACTGCCACATAAACACCAAGCCCCCACTGGGGTCCCCAGTGCCTCCTGTCCCCTCCTCCCATACCACGGTGCCACCTTCCTTTAGGAGCAGCTCCAAATCCCTGCCAGCAGCCCCTGACTTTCCCAGGCCACAGGAAGGGACATCCTGCCCTGTCCCTCTGGTAGCTACACCTGAACCCAGTGCCTGCTTGCCCTGTTAAGGAATGGGGGGATGTTTGGGCTCTCTGCCCATGCTCTGGTACCAGTCCCCCCACCAAAGCACCACTGCAGTTACTCATCCCTTCGCCATTTATTGCAATGAGATGATTTTTGCTCCTGCTGGGAAGGGAAAGCACCCACAGATTCTCCAGGGAAAGGCAGGGACCAACACAACACTGGGAAAAACAGTGACATTACATGACAACAGTGTCCAAACTGAGCTCACGCCGGGCAGCCATGAGAGCCTCGGGCTGGCAGCAGTGCACAGCCACCCACGAGAATGTGTTTTCTCCAGCATTAATTTCACACTCCGTTAAATGCCTCGAAATGTTTGCTTTGGGGGACTCTGCCTCCGTGTCCCCCCCAGGGTAGGGGGGGATTTTGTCTCCCCGAGTGCAGGCACGTGGGGTTTTCCTGTTTGTTCTGCTGCTTTCCTTAGAAACTGTGGTGAGACTGTGCCTGCTCACACTTATTTTCACTGGTCAGAGGATGAAAAAAGGGAAAGGAGAGCTGGCATAGCCCTAAACTGAAGGCACAGAGAACTTGAATCTTTCACAAGGAGTGCTTTGCTCCCCAGGGCTCATTAAGCATTTAAGCAGTTGGTCCAGAGAAGAAGTGCACAGCAGCACTTGCATGCTGGCTGGCTGGCAGAGCCCTCTGCACGCAGCAGCTGTTTCACACCTTGGTTTCTGCAAAAGAAAATCCCAGTCCTGGGACAAAAGAGATGGGAGGATGTCCAGAGCTCTCTGGGCTGGCTGGGAGCCTTGGGAGAGGGGAAGGAAGTCAGGAGAGAATTAGGAGACAGGATGGAGGTGCCTGTGATGTGGTGCTTTCTAATTACAACAAGCACGGTCTCCCAGAGCATCAGACTTGGTGCCTGATGAATTGCAGAGTTGTTATCCTGTCCTGGCCCACGTGCCAGCCCTTCCCTGGGTCTGGGGCTGAAAGATGCAGAGCGAGCAATGCCCCCAAAACAGGAGCTGCCTGTAAGCTGCTACCAAGCCCTCCCCAGAGGAACTGACCCTCCGAGCTGCTGAAGGGGTGCTGAAGCAGGTTGCTCAAAGCCCACCACAAACCTGTGCCCAGCTGAAGCTTCTGTCCTTCCTGATGCTTCAGGTCTTCCTGGCTCTAGGGCAAAGGCAAATCTCTGTGCTCACTCCAAAAGGAGACACCAAGGATGGGTGGGAAGCAGCAGAGTGATTCTGTGGTCCTACATGAAGAGCAAAATGTACTCCTTTGCCTGCTGTCCTTCCTCTCCCTCACCCCTCAACACAAATAGCACAAAGCTGGTCTTTATCCTGAAATTGAGCTTAAGCACCTGAACCTTTTCTCTGGAAAAAAGCCCAAACCTGTTTTCAAGGGGTTGAATGACTCACTCCCACCTTGTAATTGTGCTGTCTGCAAATACACTTCAGGGTTTCATTTTTCAGATGGGATTAAATCTATAGGTGTGGCAATGCAGGGCTGAGCAGCAGAGAGAGGTTGGAGTACAGGCAGTGTGGACTGTCCTTCTCCAGGCTCTGGAGCCAGGCAGATTTGAGGCAGGTGAGTGTCTGGCCTCAAAGAGGCAGTTTGATGTGAACTCAGAGATAGTGGAGGGAATGGGGAAAAAAAGATATCGCACTTTTCTCCCCATCTGAGCAAACCCAATCTCGGTGCCTGCATGTCTCCTGTTAGCAGAGCCAGGCACTGTGACAGGGACAGCTTTGGGGCAGGGACAGGGGGATCCCCCTGGGGATTGCACCAGCCTGGCAGCCACTGGATCAGTGTGGTCTTTGCCCCCTGCCCCCTGCCCAGTCCTGCTGCCTCTGGGGACAGCAGCCACAGGGCAACCTGGTGGTGGATGCCTGTCTCCGGGAGCCCAACGCTGACAGCTGCCCTCTGGCTGGAATCTTGGCTGTTTACAGAAAACCCACCTCATGCTTTGATTTGAGGGACATGGGGGATAAGCCCATTCTTGGCGCTCCCAAAAATCCCCTGGTCGGGATGAGGAGCAATCCTGGGATCCCCTGGGCACTGCTGGGGCTCTGGTTGTGCAGCTCCTGCTCCATCCCCCCGACCCAGCCAGCAACAAATCAGCGCTGCCTTCGCCCTCCTGATGGGATGCTCGCTGCCTTCATTTTCTCAGAGCTTATTTTCAGCACTGCTTCGCTCCTCGCAGTGCTGGCTGCCTGCAGAGCTGCCGGGCGGGCAGGAGGGCTGTGGCTGCAACATCCCCCACAGTGCTGCCCGTCAGGGAGCCACACTGGCTTTAGCAGCCTCTCCAGGAGCCTTGTTAGCTCGGTCCCAGCGCCCTGCTGGCCACAGCATGTGCAGTCATGGCTTGTAGCTGGTTATCTTGAGCTCCCATGCTGGTGGCCACCTGATACACTGGCCCCACAGCTGCCGCGAGCATCCTCAGGCCCCTCAGCGGATGCGGGGACACCATGGCAGTGCCTCAGTTTCCCCAGAGAGCAGAGAGGATGCACTGGCTCCCCTCCTCCCGACGGTGTCAGGTCCGCTTAGCTCGGACAGCGTCTGGCAGAGGAGCTGTCACACAGCGCGCGTTTGCTCTGCTCCCTGGGGCTCCCGACCGTGCCTTGCGCCTCCCAGCACCGTGGCCCCGTAAACATTAATGGCCACGGTAATCAGAGGAGACTTCTCCCAGCTCCTGGTGGTCCGATGAGTGGGGATGAGGACTCCTGCACGCTGCCTGGAGCTAAGTGCCCGCTGGCTACAGCCTCCAGCCCCCTCTGCCCTGCGCTGGACCAGGCACCCCAAGCTTGGCAATCGCACAGCCAGCCCTCACCCACACCTCCTGCCTGCAGCAAATCCACCGGGGAGCTCTCAAAGCCCTGGGCAGCCCCTCACTCGCCCTGGGGAGAGCAGGCACAGGAGCACCGTCCTCTCATCCTCCGCTGAGATCCTCCTCTGCGGGCCCCTGCAGCAGTGGCTTTGTACAGCAGCTCCCGGCCATTATCAGGCTGCAATTAATATAAATAAATGAGATGAGCCAGCCACAGTAGAGTGAACAGAAACCTGACTGACATATCTGCCAGGAATCATTTATTCTGCACTCTTATCTTTTTTTTAATACTATTTACTTCTTTGCAAATTAATCACAGATTGCCTTGGACCAGAGGCGCCTCTGCGGCTTGGCCGGGTGGCCCCAGGGGACAGGGCAAAGGCAGCCGAGCAGCCCCAGTCTCAGCCCTGCCTCTGGTTAACAGGCAGCTCCTCTCCCTCTGCCTTGGTTTCCCTCTCCCCGGCAGCCGCCGCAGCTCCCGCATCACGCAGACATGACTGTCCATCTTGGGCTCTCCAAGGAGCTCACCCAGGACAGTCTTGTCCATCCGCTGAGCCTCTGGGAAAGGCAAGCGCAGGGGTCCCGGCAGGAGGGCTGAGCCCCCCGGCCCTGAGCTGCGGCCTCAAGGCCAGGCAGAAGGATTTAGGAGCCCGGTTTCCCCCAGCCGCTCCCCCCCATCCGACGGGCAGCTCCTCCGGGACATCCCTCAGCCCCTGCACAGCCCTCGCTCCCCGCACGTCCTCTGATCCCAGCACGCTTCTCGTCCTCCGAGCATCCCTTTCACAGCCACCAGCGCTGCCACATCCCTAAACCCCGGCGCATCCCTCGACCCCACCAGCCCCGACCCCGGTGCGCCCCGGGACCCTCCCAAGCCCCGCAGGGGACCCTCCCTCCCCGCGCCCGGGGGCCGGGGGCTCCGGGACAGCCCGGGCTGGGCGGCAGAGGGCCCCGAGGGGACGGGGAGGAGGCGGGCACGGGAGCCGGGAGCCCCCCACCGCCGTGCCCGCCTCCTCCCCGCCGCGGCGGGCGAAGCTCCGCCCGGCTCCCGGGGCCCGCAGCCGGCCGGCGCCCACCCCGCGGCGGCCGCCCGGACTATGAGGAGCGGGAGCGGGCGGGGGGCGGCGGCAGCGGCGGCGGCAGCGGCCCCGGTGCGGCGGGAGCGGGAGCGGGGACGCCGCCGCCGCCGGCCGGGTCATGCCCGTGCGCCCGGGGCGGCGGGGCTGCGGGCTGCGGCGGGATGGGCGCGCTCCGGGCCGGTGCCCTCGCCTTCCTCCTCCTCCTCCTCCTCGGCTGCCTCCTGCCCCGGCGCGGCCCGCTCAGGTGAGCGCACGGCGCGGGTGCTCGGTGCTGCGCGGGGCTGCGGGAGCGCTGCTCTCCGAGCCGCTCCCCGGCACCCGGACCCCGTCCCCCGGGAGCCGCGATTCCCCTCCGGCAGCCGGCTATCACCCGCTCTCGGGGACAGATCTCTCCTGCGGGAGCTGGGCATCCCCTGTCAGACCCGGACGGGTCCCGGAACCCTTCCCCCGACCCCCGATCCGGACCTGTCTCCGGGGCCTGATGCCCCAGACAGAAGGCTCCCAGCTCCTATCTGGACCTCGCCGCAAATCCGGCCTCGCTCCCCATTCCCCAGGACCCTGGCCCAGCACCCCGGGGGACCCACCAGACCTTCCCCTTCTATTCCCCCACCTCACACAGCCAGACCCTGCCTGTCCCCAGCAGTCCCTGAGGGTTCCCCTGGCCCGGGGCCAGCGGAAGAGTCTTGCCACCATGGGCGAAAGGGCGAGCTGAGCCAGGTGATAGCCCGGGCAGCTCCTTCTCCGGTGCTGCAAAGCCCCTGAGAAGTCCAAATCCTCTCCTGGCTCATGGTGTCTGAGGGGAGGAGAGCTCAGGACAGTCCCTGACCCAGACCCTGGGTCACTCGGGACAATGGGTGGGTGCCTCAGGTCCCATGGGTACAGGAACAACCCTTAGCCCACTTGGGTGGAAAATCTAAAGCCCCCGGGTCCCTTTTTCCATCTCTGCCCACCTTGGGTGCTATCTGGGACAAGGTGGGATGCGGGGGAGAGCGGGCCAGGAAGGGAGGGATTGGGGGGCTGCAGGACTCCTGGGCTGAGCCTGCTCCCAGTCCCCCTCCCACCACTCAGCCAGTATGGCTGGAGCAGCATGGGGGGATTTACAACATTTATGGCAGGGAGGGGTAAAACCGAATTTTACTTCACGTGCATAAACTGCTTGTTTCAGGGCAGCGTTTTTAGGCAGACATCAGCATTTTCCAGCCCTACTCGCCGCACAGAGGTGCTGAGCTCCAGGGCCCTGCGGTGCCCAGCCCAGGGTCGGGGCAGAGGCCCCAGGGCAGGCAGTGCCTGAAGTGGGGAGCTGCAGGCAGGGGCTGTGCCCAAGGGCTGCGTTCCAGCACGGCCCTGCCAGGGATGCCGTGGGAAGTGGCTGCACTCTGGGCATTTTGGCATCCCCCACGCAGGTCTGAGCATCACCAGGGCTGCAGATCTGCTGTGGCTCAGCCAGTTATCTGAGCCTCTTCAAGGAGCTACCTGCCAAGCGAGCCCGGGAGCCTCCCTCCCACGTGCTCCAGGGGAGAAGCCTCAGTGTCCTCCCCAGCTGAGGAGGACATGGTTCACAGCTATGTGCCAGGCAGGAGCCTCGCTTAACTCCTTGTCAGCCTGGCCTCTCCCAGCCCTCCTCCCAAAGGCACCACACCTTGCTCGTGCAGCTCCTGGTGGGGAATTTCTCCCAGCCTTTCACTCTTGGTCAGGATGAGTCTCAGGTACTCTCTGCTGCCCTTCACCAGTTAAAAGAAATCAAGAACGTTTTGGGATGGTTGTTGTGGCCATTTCTAGCTGGCAAGGATGCACATAAGCCCCTCTAGGATGAATTTCACCTCCTTGAAAAGAGGTGGGAACAAGGTGTATTGGTAGGAACAAGGAGGTAGGAAGAAGGACCACAGGGTTCCCAGCAGCATCTTCTTCTTGCAGTGATGGGGTTGTAGCTCCAAGCAGGAGTAAGATCCACCTGGACATAGACCTGGTGGAGTTATAAGGCAGCATGCAGCAGCACCAGCAGCATGCTCAAAGCTCCTTTTGTGTCCAGAGATCTCTGGCTAATTCCTCTCCATCACAGCCACATGCCTGGCAATGTGGTGAGTGAACATCTCTCCCATTGTTCCTTGAAATTATCATTATAGACTGACGGGAGGAGAGAAACTGGCAGGCTAAGATGCATTCACAAAAATATCCCCTCCAGAGTCAGTTTAAATAAATCTCCATCATCATTCAGAGCGCTGTGTGGGAGAGCTCATCACCATGGCTGGTGTGGAGGTGGGCTTTGCTGCGCCCCTCCTGCCACATCTCCTTGGCCCCTGGCAAGGCGTCAGAACCCAGCAGTGCTCTGGACACCTCCTCACTCAGGCAGGGCTGTTGTGTCCCCCAGCCCCCCCCAAGCCACGAGTCCGTGACAGGCAGCGAGTGATTGTTTGCTCAGCAGCTCAAGCTGGAGGTGGAGGTGGAACCTGAGAGGGAGCCTCCCTGCTTTCCCCCTCCGGGGCTGGCACAGAGCTTGGCACAGAGCACAAGGCATGGCCTGCTGTGCCCTGTGCCCACCACAGCCCTGGAGCCAGGAGGCACTGGCCCCCAACCCCGTGCCAAGGGACGTGGTGGGCAGGGGCTTTGCTGGAGCAGGGACAGGCAAAATGTGGGCGTGTGACACTCAGGGTATGGCAGGTGAGGGGAAAAGCCACCAGGATCCCAGCAGAAGGAAGGGATCCCCCCAAGATGCTGGTGGGGCACTGCAGTGGATGTGGCACAGGCACAGCCGCCTGCCCTGGCAGCCCTCTGTCCCCATGGGGTGCCAAAACGTGCCTGCAGAGCTCTGGTGGCAGCGGGCAGCAGCTAACCCGCCTCCCCCTGCCCCGCAGGCTGGTCTCAGGGCGGGAGGAGATTAAAGCTGCTTCCCGAAGCTCACCCCAGCCCATGTCACCCTCTGATTTCCTGGACAAGCTTATGGGACGAACCTCAGGGTATGACGCCCGCATCCGACCCAACTTCAAAGGTAAGAGCGAAGACCTGAGGGTTCCAAACCTGGCAGATCCATGCTTCCGTCTGCCCAAACCCAGGGGCTTTGGGGCAGGACCCTGACCCACACCCCTCTGTGCCAACACCCTCCCCAGAGCCCCGGCTGCTCCTGCCAGCACCATGTGCTCACTTTGCCTGACAGCGTGCAGGGCGTGCTGGGGTTCACTCCCACACCCGGGGGTGGCAGGGGAGGTCTGTGTGCGTTCAGCCACACGGTGCCTGCCAGGGTCGGTGTCCCCACGTGTGCCAGCCGAGCACACGTGTCCCAGCAGCCGGCGGCAAGAGGAGGCTTCACGCTCTTTTCCAGGTCCACCCGTCAACGTGACGTGCAACATCTTCATCAACAGCTTTGGCTCCGTCACCGAGACCACCATGGTGAGGGTTCTGCCGGTGTGATGGGCTCTCCTCTCCCAGAGCCTCGGGGCTGGCAGGGGCTGTGCCGGGGAGCGTGTGGGTCCCAGTGCCCAGGGCTGTGCTCACAGGGGCTCCTGTGACCCCTTCTCTGGAGCCATCCCTGGCACCACGGTGGGGACATGCAAAATCATAGCACATGGCTGTGGCTTTTCTGGGGTCAGGTAACACAAGCTTGGCTGTGTGGGTCACATTCCCTGTGCCTGAGCTAGAAGAAAGACCCCCAAAGGGTCACAGTGGGGCATATGGATGTAGCCCCCTGCCATCCTGAACCTCCTTGGATGCATGAGGAACTCCTCTGAGGAAGTCCCAGGGCTAAAAATGTCCTATTTGTGCTTCTGGAAAGCCTTAATCCTATCAACAGGCCCACAGAGCCATGCACAGACTGCTGCAGGCAGCAGTTACTGGTCTTCCTCCTCCTCCTCCTCCTTCTCTCAGCTGCTGTGGCCTTGGCTTTTTAATTTCCCCTGGCTGCCAACAGCACGGGAAGGCTCCTGAGCTGCCGCGGCTCCGTGCTTTATTAGTGACAGGCACACAGCAACAGCAGGGCTGAGCCTCAAGAGAGGGAGCCCTTTCCACCTCCTCCTCCATCCCTTCCTCCTCCTCCTCCTCCTCCTTCCTGGGCGCCCCAGGGTGCTCGCAGCTGAGGCGGTGTCCCCTGCCCCAGGACTACCGGGTGAACGTGTTCCTGCGGCAGCAGTGGAACGACCCCCGCCTGGCTTACCGGGAGTACCCCGACGACTCCCTCGACCTCGACCCCTCCATGCTCGACTCCATCTGGAAGCCAGACTTGTTCTTCGCCAACGAGAAAGGGGCCAACTTCCACGAGGTCACCACTGACAACAAGCTCCTGCGCATCTTCAAGAATGGCAACGTGCTCTACAGCATTAGGTAGAACCTTCCCTTCTGGTGCAGTGCCTGAGTGGGGAGGCAAAGATTTCCTCTTGCCTTCCATGGGGCAACTTCTCCCCACTGACTGCCCCAGCCCCAACAAGTCTCTCCTTTCCTCTGCCTCCTCCAGGCTGACACTGATCCTGTCCTGCCCCATGGACCTCAAGAACTTCCCCATGGACATCCAGACATGCACCATGCAGCTGGAGAGTTGTGAGTACCTCAAGGGGTTCAAGTTGTGCTTCATTCCCCTCTTCCCATCCCATCCCCTCCCATTCCACGCCATCCCAAAAGCTGGCAGCTCACTTTTTCTGAGGGACATACACAGGAAAAAGCAGTGGTTCAGGGTGGGGTTGAACAGGGTACATGTCCCCATCCCATGGCTCCCTACATCCCCTCCAGTTGGCTACACCATGAACGACCTCATCTTCGAGTGGCTGGAGGAGCAGGAGGCCGTGCAGGTGGCAGAGGGCTTGACACTCCCACAGTTCATCCTCAGGGATGAGAAGGACCTGGGCTATTGCACCAAGTACTACAACACAGGTGAGCACCCCAGGGACCCGCTGCCACCCCCTCACCATGGCCCAGGGGTCCCTCTCAAACATCAGGGCCGTCTTTCCCTGCAGGCAAGTTCACCTGCATCGAGGTGAAGTTCCACCTGGAGAGGCAGATGGGTTACTACCTGATCCAGATGTACATCCCCAGCCTGCTCATTGTCATCCTCTCCTGGGTCTCCTTCTGGATCAACATGGACGCGGCACCAGCCCGGGTGGGCTTGGGCATCACCACCGTGCTCACCATGACCACGCAGAGCGCCGGCTCCCGGGCCTCCCTGCCCAAGGTCAGTGCTGGCTCCGTGCTGAGCTCCCTCACTGCTGTGCTCCAGGATCAGGAGCAGCCTTTCCCTGGGAATGGCTCGGCTTTGGAGCCTCATCAGCTGGGGCACCTTGTCTGCTGAGGGGAAACATTGGCTGCTCTGGCCTGTGTGCCCAGGCTGAGAGGGCTCCTGTGCTTGTTGGCAGTGGGATGAAGCTGGCAGTGGGGGGGACGGGCAAAGTGGGGGGCGGTGGGTCCCTGAGCCCCCCCTCACCCCGGCAGGTGTCCTACGTGAAGGCCATTGACATCTGGATGGCCGTGTGCCTGCTCTTTGTCTTCGCCGCCTTGCTGGAGTACGCAGCCGTCAACTTTGTCTCCCGCCAGCACAAGGAGTTCATGCGCCTGCGCCGCCGCCAGCGACGGCAGAGGATGGTGAGTACCCCCCTCTCTCGTGACATCTGCCCATCTCAGCCCCTGAGGGGACACCCCAGGGCTGCAGGGCCAGATTCTCAGCAGCCCCCGGGGCAGGGCTGCGTTCCATCGCCCCAGATGGCTCCTCCGGCACCCCGGGGACCCAAGGGCACCACAGCACAGTGCACAGCACTCATGGGTGCTCCAGGCCCTGCTTAGGGTGCTGTCCTTCTCCTGCTGGGACATCCTCAGGCTCTGCTTCCTCTAAAAATGCAGAAAAATAAGCAGTGAGGATGGGGGGAAACCAGCCTTTCCCCTTACCTGCAGCCCCAAACCCGGGCTCCTTGCTGTGCCTCAGCAGTGACAGGGACTCACCTGGTGGCACCCAGGGACAGGTTTGGGCTGCAGACGGGAGCACAGCAGGATCTGGAGAGGCAGGATCCCCCACTGATGGAAATACTCCTCCCCTCTGTCAGCCCATCAACACAGGCATCAGGCCTGCAAGAAGCTTGGGGTAGGCATGTGGCTGCCCTACTCTCATTTTCCTGCTACAAACACACCATGAGGCACCAGACCTCCACAGAAGACACGAGTACACACACATACACACCACACAGCGTCCCGTGCAACCAAATCCCTTCGGCACGCGCTGAAGACAGATCCCGGTGCCAGGCCACACTGGGGGGGCTTTTTCCCCCCACACAGAGCCCCTCTCTCCCCACCATCCCCATCCTGGCACCCAGAGCCGCTGCCCCGGGGCCGGGGTAGAGCCCTCGGTCACCCGCTGTCCTGTTTCTGTTTGGTGCACACTGCTGGATGCCAAAAGGGCCTGAGCAGCAGCACGGCCAGCCTGGAGTCCCTGCGGCAGCTGAGCAGCCGGCACAGCAGCGAGCACACCTACGCGACGCTCTCGCAGCTCTCCAGCTCCCGGGTAAAGCACGACCCTCCGGCAGCCCCCCGTGCTTCCCCAGCCAGCCTCACCCTCCCCTCCCCAAAAGCAGCCCCCAGGAGCCGGCCCTGAGGGGCCAGCAAGGGCCTGTGGAAGAAGCAGGCCAGTGGTTTGCACAGAGGATGTGCCCGTAGGATGGAGCTGCCAGTTCCTGGGCTCAGAAGTTTTGAGAGAGGGATGGGAATGGAGCAGATTTTCCTGCAGGCACCCCCACTCCATGCCTTGGGCTCCCCCTCGTGAAGCAGCACCGACACAGTCCCCTTTGCTGAGGGTCACTGCTGGCTGCTCCTGGGCCGCTGCCCAGCTCCCCAGGCTGTGCCCAGCTCCCCAGGCTGTGCCCACGCCTCTGACAGGGCGAGGGCTGGTTCGAGGCACTCCCAGCTGCCTGCAGCCACTCCAGCACGGGCAGCTGCTCAGGGCACACGGGCACTCTGCAACTTGAGGCATAGGGAGAAGTATGGGGCAGGCCAAGCTGCCAGGATGCTGCGGAGATGCAGGGGGCTGACCACAGCTCCAGGGAGGAGATCAGGCCTGGTCACCCTCACCTCCTCTACACCATCAGCAGCCCTCGGATGGCAGGAGAGGCATCTTTGCTCCCTGCCTTTCACAGATGATTCCTGGAGATCAGCACCCACCCAGCCAGGGCAGAGAGGGGGAGGCTCTGTCTAACCCAAGGACCATCTGCGGGCTTAGAACAGACCAAAGCGCAGCTGCCCTGAGGTGGAGGCTGCAGAGCCACCCCGGGGTGCTGCTGGCACAGCACTGGATGCAGCCAGGAGCACCCCGGGGTACTGCTCAGTCAGACACCAGAGCGGAGCCCAGCTACACACAGCTCCTGTGCCTGACAAAGCAAAGCCCAGGTTTCACAGCCTGAAGGCAAATCCCTCCCACAGACCACCCAAATCTAGGCTCAGAACAGGCTGGGCCTGCTGGCTCCCCGGGCTGGGGGAATCTCTGCTGGTCCCCAGGGCACACAGAGCACCCCAGCTCCTCCCATCCAGGGTGGCTGCAGGCACTCAGCCTGAGGCAGGGAAATAAAACTGTACTCAAATGGGAACTAACCTCAGCAATCTGAGCCACTGCTGCTCTTCCCACTGGAAAATCTTGCTTAGCCTGTGGATTGCTGAGTTAAATAAAGATGCCAGGGTACAAACTCTCTGCATGAGAGCCCCCGTGGCAGCCGAGTGCCTGCAGGGGCTGACCTCAGCGAGCAGCCTCTGTGTCCTGGAGGGCAGTGCCAGCCAGAGATGGTGTTTGGGATCCCAAACAGCACCCGGACACAAAGTGAGGCACTGGCCTGCAGCAGGCCCTGGAAGAAGGGACCCACTGCAGCCAGATACAGCACCAGCAAAGGCAGAGGGGAGATGAGCCACAGAGACCAGATGAGTCCAGGGGCTCAGCAAAAAGCCGGATGTGCAGCCTGTGCTTGCACATGCCCAGCCCTCATCAAATCTTTGCACACATAACCCTCTCCAAGGCTAAAAGAGCAGGACAAGGCGAGTGGCTGACAGTGCCCAGCTGCTGATAGGGAGGAGTGCAGGCAGTGCTGGCCAGCCCCTGAGGCACCCAATCAGTGCCCTCAGCAATGGCAGTGGGCTGCGACCAGAGGCTCCCAGGGCAGTTTTGCAGCCTTGATCATGAACATGCAACTCCATGGGCACATTGCCCTCTCTGCAGCCCTTTGCCAGCATGGGGAGAGAGAGGGTGAGCAAGGGCAGAGAGGCCAGCAAGGAGTCCAGCTCTCTCAGCCTCCCTCCTCTGTTGCACCAGGCAGCCTCTGCCAAGCAGACACGGGGAGAAATGAGAGCCTGGCTTCTTGGAGGGACCGGGGTGCCCTGCAAGCCCTGGTGGTAGCCAGGTTCCTGCATCCCTGCCCAGCTCTGCCCCAGCAAGCTGCCCGTCCCCTCCTCTTCACCATCACAGCCACACTTCCACCCCACCGCAAACAGAGCTGTCACAGCAGTGCCCGCACGCCTCAGCTCCCTGCACCCAGTGCACCCAATGCACCCCATGCACCCCCATGTGCCCCCTTCCACCAGCTCACCTCCCACCCCTCCGGCTGCCAGAGTCAGGCTTCCCAAGCCCCCGAGCTGGAGCCGGGAGGAAGCTGCGGGGACGCGTGTCGGGCTGCCAGGGTCGGGTTGCCTTTTGGATGCTCCCTAAAACACACGCTGGATGAGCAGGCAGGGGCTCAGCGCTCTACCCCGCACCCCGTGCACAGCACTGCCGGCCCCGTGCTCCTGCCTGCGGGGTTGGGGCTCTCTGAGGAAGCTCCCAGCCTCGCACCAGGCACTCACCGGCACCGCAGGGCGCGCAGGAGGCGCAGCCTCAGCCCTGCAGCAGCAGCAGCAGCGCCCGCGGGTGTCCCGGCTGACGGCCTTTCCCTTGGCCAGGAGGAAGAGCTCAGCCGAGAGAGCCGCTTCTACCTGCGAGGCTACGGGCTGGGCCACTGCCTGCAGCCAAAGGAGGGGGCTGGCGAGGGTCCCGGCGTGTACAGCCCCCCGCCAGCCGGCGCGGTGCTGCGGGAAGGGGAGAGCCTCCGCAGGCGCTACATCGACCGCGCCAAGCGCATCGACACCATCTCCCGAGCCGTCTTCCCCTTCACCTTCCTGGGCTTCAATATCTTCTACTGGGTCGTTTACAAAGTGCTGCGCTCAGAGGACATCCACTTGGTGCCCTGAGGCTGGGGAAGGACGACTGCCTCTTTGGCGTGACCCCCGCAGTGTGCCCAGGTGACACAAGCTCGGCCAGAACTACATTTCCCTCTGTCCCTCTGAGCGGTGGCACGGCTCGGCTGGGCCTCAGAGCCTGGACATGCGGCAGCCCCCGTGCCCCACTGGATCCCAGGGCACAAAGTGGGGGGATCAACAATCACAGGTCCCCACGGTCAGCTGGAGAGAGGGGCCCCTCCTGCTTCCTGCATGGTGTCACCCCCAGGTACCCCGGGATGCTGTGCTGTCAGGGCACAGGGAAACAACCACTCCCCAGGAGTGTTGTGCTGCTGGGGGAAGCCCTGGGTATCCAGGGACACAGGAGAGCCCCAGGTTCTTTGGCACAGTGGCCAGAAAGCATCATCTCCCAGAAAAACACCCTCCACCTCTCCACACCTACCATGTTAGGCTGCTGCTTCTCCAGCCTGCATCACTGAGCTGTGAGCCCCGAGCAGCCAGGGAAGAGGCTGCAGTCCTCTCCTCTGGCCTGGAGCTTGGTTGCAGGAAAGAGCAGGCTGCACCCCTGCCTGCACCTGGACTGTACAGGGTGCTGGCTATGGCCCCAGAGCCCCCTGCCCAGCAACGGACAGGGCCCCTCCAGCCCCAGCCAGCTCCAACGCACAGCAAAGCAGCAGGTCGGGGATGCTTCCCTCCCTGCAGAGCTCAGAGCTGCCCGTGATGCCCAGGGCTGCAGGCTGGACTGTGGCAGGGACACTGGGCAGGAGGCTCTGTTTGCTCCAAGGAACACCAGCCCTGAGGCAGGCAGCAGGCAAGCTCCATCCCACTGGAGGGGCACAGATGGCCATTGCAGGGGCAGACGGGAGCCACTTGGCACTGGGGAGGTGGCACTGCATTATCCGCAGGGTAAGGCCCACAGCCCATCTTCCCAGGGAGATTTTTCAGGATGAAGGCAGTGGGGAAAGCTTGGCCAATACTGTTGGAGGAGCAGAGTGAGTGGTGGCATCCCCAAACTGCTGTGTTCCCGCAGCACCAGAAGAGAGATGGAGGTGAAAACTGCCCCACACCCCAGCCCAGCACCCGGGTGCAGCATCCCCTGGGCAGGTTCATGCCTAATACTCCTCCACTGGAGAGGAGAGCAACTGGAACCTCAACAGGACAAGCTCAGCAAGGCTTCCAGCCCTCCAGACCCGGATACCCTCCGTGCTTTGCAGGAAATAAAAGCAGCAGGTGATGTTTAAGTCCTACAGAGAGGAGTGTGGTGATGCTCTCCTTTCCCTCTGCCCACAGTCAGCCTGGAGGAGGTTGCAGCCCAGCAGGCCCCATGGCCATGGGCACAGGAGAGGGCCCAGAGTCTCCCAGACAGGGCATGGAAATGGGATTCACCCCTTCCCTTGAAGGCTGTGGTGCCCCCATGGCACAGCGAGTGCTCTGGTGACCCACCTGCCATGGCAGGATGGACACTGCAGGGCAGGGGGACATGGGCAGGAGGCCAGCACTGCTTTCTGAAACCAGACCCAGGCAGAAAACCCTGCTGTGATCCCTGGCCTTGCTCCTCAGGCACCACTCATCACCCTCTTCCTCGTAGCACTGACTGGCAGCGTCGTCCAGCCCCTCTCAGCCCCCCCGAGCCCCATAGAGTGCTCAGCCACATGCACCCATTTCACAGATGGGGCAAGTGGAGAACTGGCCCCAGGCCACCCCCCGAGGGGACTGAGGGTCCATGAGGACAGGCTGAGCCAGCTCCATCCCACTGCCAGCACTGTGCATGCCTCCCCTGCCGTGGGGTTCCCCAAGGGGCCCCACGTGTGCCCAGGCCAGACTTGCTTTTGGGGAGGCCCCATTTGGAGGCACCCTCGGCTCCCCCAGTACCCGAGGCAGTGCCAAACAGGGAGGTACCAGAGTCCCAGCAGCACCCACAGGCACTGGGCAGTGGTGGGTTTTTAAACAGCATCGATCTTCCTACGCAAATAAAGCTTTCTGGGATTTTCAGTGGTGTGTGCTGGGGATTTGTCTCTGCCAAGAACACTGCAGCCAGCTCCCACTCACAGTGTGGGGAGGGGACAAGGGCACAAGTGCCCTGCAGGGACAGGAGCCCTGACCCACCATTACACCCAGATTATCATTACCTCTCCTCTTTTTCTGACATAATTAATGACCGTCACATTTAACTCCCACATGGGAGATGCCAGGAGGGCTGGGAAGGAGCCCCCTGCAAGCCCTCAGCCCCAAACCTCATCACTTTCTCTCCCCACCCACCTCTTGTGGGTGCTCCCCACAGTCACCCCAGCCCCTTTCCACCCATCCAGGCATGGCCAGGGGACAGGACCCAAGATGAGGCGGCGCTGGGGCCGGGGGGGTTCCAGCTCTGCGGTGGAGCTCAGACACCCGAGCATGTGCAGCACCCCGGGTGCAAACCTCCCTGCGTGGCCCCTCGGCCCCTTCACTCCGGCTCGCTGGGCAGGCGCCAACCTTACAGAGCTGCCAGCTGTCCTGGGGGGCTTACGCCAGCCCTGCAGTGCCACCCGGGGCCGGGGCTTTTGTCCCCAGCTGGTGCAGGGGCGGGCAGAGCCTGCAGCTGAGGGCTGAGCGCCCAAGCAAACATCAATCTCCCTCTGTGCTCCCGGCCAAGTTTCACAGACCAGCTCTGTTGGTACCTCGCAGCCCCATCGCCCGGCCAGCCCCAGCGAGGGCCTTCTGAGGCAGGGAGGAGAGAAAGCAAGCTGCACCCACGCCGGTTCAGTGCTGGGGTTGTTCTTTAGGTGGGACAAACGAAACTTCCCCAGGGTCTTGCTGCTGTCCCCACCCCAAACCGAGAGAGGACGCAGGAAGGGGGAGAGCTGAGAGGTATTTCACACCAGTACGGTGTGCCTGCTTCCTGCATGCCCTGCTCTGGAGTCAGGACATCAGGTCTGGGCACTCAGTGCCTGTCTGCAGACAAACACTGCAGTCAGCCCTGAGCCATTCAGCTCCGGGAACCAGCACATCGCAGAAAAAATGAAAAATGGGAAAACCCAACACATCCCCCCAAGCCAAAGCCCCCAGGTCCCACACACTGCTCACAGTGAGGTGGGCAGCTCATTTCTGCCATCTCACTTGCAAAGGCATAAGGGGGGCACTGTCCCATGGCCCTGAAGGTACTTGTGGTTCTGGTGTGGTTCTGGTGTCCCTGGGGGCAGTTTCAGGGTCAGGAGCAGCACTCAGGCCCTGCCCCTGGTCCTCCCAGCAGCCCAGTTTGAACTGGGAGTCACTGGAACACCGTCACAGCTGCAGGGCTGCCACTGCCCTCCAGCACAAAGCTCCAGTGGGTCCCTCACATCTTGGGGAAGGGGTGCTGAGCCCCATGCCCTCTCACAGCATGGCCAGGGACCAGCCCAGGTGGCTCAGTCCCCCAGCAAAGCCCACGGTCCTTGGACAGAATCAGTTTTTCATTCCCTGCTCACGGCTGTGCCTTGGCGGGCGCATCCCAGCCACCACAGAAAGCAGCCGTGGGCACAGGACCAACAGCCATGGCCAAGTTAATTGCTGGTTTAAAAGAAAGTTAATGAAGTTAACACCAGGTTAATGGGACTCCCAGACTGTAAAATGAGCATCATCAGCACTGGCAGCTTCCCAGCTCCTGCCAGCAGCATGCTCAGGGCCAGGAGCACACACAGGTTGGGCACAGCACAGCTCTTTGCCAGCCCCAAGGGCTCCTTGTGGGGCCCGTGTGGGGCCAAGGAACCGTGCCCTTGGCTGGGCACTGCAGTGATGTGCCAGCCAGGCCCCTGCCCCACCAACCACAGAGGGCCTGACTCTGCTGGCACTGAGCTCTGCTGCTGTCCCTGGCAGCCTCAGGGCACTAGACTTCCCCTTCTTCCCCCTCTCCCACAGCCTGGAGCTCATGTGGGGCAACTCCAAGTGCCAGAGGTTCAGCAAAGCATCCTGTGCAGACAAAGTGATGCCTGCAGGACAGCCTGTCCCACACTGATCCCGACGCCAGAGCCAGGGCTCTGCAATGCCACAGGAACAGGATACAGCTCTGCTGGGGCTCTGAGCAACCTTTGAACATTGCCTGAGCACATAATTCTTCTAAAGAAAAGAAAAACCTCCAAAAGTCAGCCAGGCAGTCCTGAGTGGGCCAGGGCTGCCCCTTACAAGTGGGAAAATGGACACAAGAGGAAAGCACCAGGAGCTGGATGGGCAGTGTGCCCTGCAAGGATCGGCCATGCCACGGGAACAGGGCCCTCACAGGACCACAGCCCCGCAGGGAGTGGAACCCTCTGACACAGGGAAGGTGCAGGGTGCTCTGGCAGCGTGGCTGTGCCAGCACCCCAGCCCTCAGCACAGCCCTGCCAAAGCTGTCCCCTCAACAGAGGAGTCCCAGCGCCACCGAAGCTGTGGCATCACACCACAGCCTGTCACCTCCACCTGCTCAGAGAGGCTGCACCAGGGCCCTGCCAAACCCCACACCACCATAACCACACCCACCCCCCCAGATTGGCTTTGGGACCAGCCTGCACCACTCTGGAGGCACCAGCCGGCACATGCAGCCCACAGGGCAGCCCACAGCTCCCATCCCGAGGGGTGTGGGTGTGCCAGGTACTCCTGGGGGCAGGCAGGACACCTGGGAAGCAACAGTGAGAGAGTGCTGGAACACAGAGACGAGCAGAGATCAGCCCTGCAGCGCTCCAAACGCTGGGAATTGGGGATAACCACCCAGCTCTGGGCTGTCATTTTGCACAAGAGAGAACAAAGCCATGAGGTTTTCCAGCCCCCAGAGCGTCTTGTTTTGTCCGACTTTGAGAAATCTCTGCGCTTCAGCTCCCCAAGGGACAGGGGGAGGACCCCGGCACTGAAACAAGGAGTGTTTCAGTGTCACGGGCTCTGAAGAGCTTTTGTTCCCTGCAAGTGCCAGAGCAGGGATGGGAGGACACCTAGCGAGATGCCTCGATGGCACCCAGAGCCCTGTGCCTTGATGGCCACAGCCCTGCCGTGGTTCCATCCAGCCCCCCTCCTCCTGCTGTGGTGGGGCCCAAAACAAGAGCTCCAGTGGGGCTGCGGGGCTGGGCCAGCCCTGGGGGAGAGGAGCAGGGGAGAGAATTGGCTCCTCACATCCCATTTCCCACTGCTGCCTCGGCAGTGGGAGCCTCCGAGTCTCCTTGACAGGCCACACAGTGCTGACACCCCCAGCAGTGCTCATGGCTGTGTGACTCCTGCAAAAGCAGGGATTAAATCCAGGGCTCACCTCAGAGATGCTGACTGGCACTCATGTGCCCTTTACAGCTCTCCAGGTCCTGCTGACACCAGCACAGAGGTTCTCATCTCAACTGCCAGCCAGAAGGAACTGGTGCAAATGGGGCAGTGCCCAGTGACCATGACTTATTCTTGTGGCTGAACTTGTTGAAGAGAGACCAAAATCTTTGAGTGCAACGATCTGGATGGGCCCGAGCACCCCAAGCAGAGACAGGCTGGATCCAGCACCACAGGGTCCACACACACAGGCAGAGAGGCAGCAAACAGCCCGACCATAATCCACGCTCTGGATCAGGCTGGATCTGACAGAAGAGCACGGGGGAGAGGTGCTCAGGAGGAAGGCTCATTCAGGAGCTTCTCACGGAGTTTTTGAGGCAGGACTGAAAGGCCAGAGCCAAAACCAAGTACCCATGGGGTACAATCCCCCCTTGCCCAGGACCCTGCGCTGACACACAGAGCACACACAGCCCCACACCCTGCACTCACAGCACCCCCAGCCCCTCGGGCAGCCCCGGCACTGCTGAGCACACAGAACCATTAAGGTTGGAAAAGACCTCTGAGATTGGCTCTAACTTATCACCACCTCGCCAGCTAGACCACGGCACTGAGTGTCATGTCCAGTCTTTCCCTGAACACCTCCAAGGACGGTGACTCCACTTTGCTGGGCAGCTCATTCTGATGGCTTGTCACACTTTATGTGAAGAAATTACTCCTGATATGCAACCTAAACCCCTGGTGCAGCTTGAGACGATGTCCTCTGATGCTGTCTCTCGTTCCCCGGGAGCAGAGCCTGACCCCCGCTGGCTGCGCCCTCCTGCCAGGGAGCTGTAGAGGGTGATAAGGACACCCCGAGCCTCCTTTTCTCCAGGCTGAGCCCCCACACCTCCCTCAGTCTCTCCTCGTGGGATTTGTGCTCCAGACCCTTTCCCAGCTTTATTGCTTCAGTAGCTCCATGTCCTTCCCGAGCTGAGGGGCCCAGAACTGAACCCAGCACTCGAGGTGTGGCCTCAGCAGTGCCCAGCTCAGGGGGGCAATCACTGCCCTGGTCGTGCTGGCCACACTACCGCTGTACCGGCCGGGTGCCAGCGGTCTCTCGGCCGGCTGGACACGCTGCTGGCGGGCACTCGGACGGTGCCGGCCCGGCCGCGGCTCCCCCGGCACCGCCGGCACAGCCCGGCACAGCCCGGCCCGGCCGCCATGGCCCCTTCCGCTCGGTCACGTGACACCGCGCCACGTGACCGCGATGGGAGGCGGGCCAATGTGCGCCTCGCCGCCCGGGATTGGCGGTGGTGCGGGCCGTACCGCGCGGCGATTGGCTGTTCCTCCAGCCCCGCCCCGCCAGCTCTAGGAGGATTGGGCGGCGGGGCTGTCAATCAGGCGGCAGTCGGCGGGGCGATGGCGGCGGCGGCGCGGCGGGCGCTGCGCTGGGTTGTGGCGGCGGCGGCCGCGGCGGCGGCGGCGCTGGCGCTGGACAACGGCCTGGCACGGACACCGCCCATGGGCTGGCTGCACTGGGAGCGCTTCCTCTGCGCCACCGACTGCGCCGCCGACCCGCGCCGCTGCGTCAGGTACCGCCGCAGGGCACGGCTGTGCGGGGAGCCCCGGTACCGGACAGCACCGGGCACCGCGGTGCCTTCCCCCCGCGGTCAGGGCGGAGGGCCGGGCTCCCCTCGCCGCGCTCCCCCGTGTGCCCCCTGCCCGCCCAGCCCCGTGCCTGTGCCGGTGGTAGACACCAGACGTTCTCTGCTTGCTTTCCCGGTCGTGCGCCCCGCCCGTGCCCGTGCCCGTGCCCGTGGCCAGCGAGCAGCTGTTCGTGGAGATGGCTGACAGGATGGTTGCCGAGGGCTGGAGGGACGCCGGCTACGAGTTCATCTGCATTGACGACTGCTGGATGGCGCCGACGCGAGACAAGCAGGGCAGGCTGCGGGCGGACCCCAAGCGGTTCCCCGGCGGGATCCGCAAGCTGGCCGACTACGTGAGTGCCTCGGCGGTGCCGCAGCCCGGCAGCGGGGGAGGGCAGCGTGGGCACGGCAGCACCGCTGCTGAGACAAGGCCCTCCTGCCACAGTGGGGTTTTGCTTCCCTTGCTGCCCCCAAATCCTCCTCCTCCTCCTGCCTTGGGGCTGCCCCATCCCCAAGTCTGTTTCTGTCTGCAAGCACAGGTGCACTCCAAGGGCCTGAAGCTGGGAATCTACAGCGATGTCGGGAACAAGACGTGTGCTGGATTCCCTGGCAGCTACGACCACTATGACCTGGATGCCCAAACATTTGCTTCCTGGGGTGTGGACCTGCTCAAGTTTGATGGCTGCAACTCTGACTCACTGGAGCTGCTGGCAGAAGGTAGGCATGGGCTCAAGGCAGCTATTCCCATGGGTGGGAATGTTCTGCAGGCAGCAGCAGTTCCAGGCCCAGCATAGGGCTCCAAGGATTTGCTTCTCCCTGAGCATACTCATTTAAGGGACTTGCTTACAAAAGCAAATCTGAGGCTCTGTCCCCAAGGTGCTGAACGTTGCTGGGTTAAGTGTTTTTACCTGCTCAGCCCCCTGGAGCTCTCTTTCAAGCACAGCTTAGAAAAGGAGCTTTCTCACCCCAGAGCCTGGATCATGCCAAGCACAGACACATCAGCTGAGTGCTCTGGGGTCTGGCTGTGCAGGCTGCTACCTCAGCCATTACCTCAGCACAGGCTCTGTCCTTCTGCAGTGCCTGTACTGGAGAGCCCAGAGCGTTTCACACACTTAACCCTTAATCCCTGTGGTGGGGCCTTGTCAATGTGAATCAGCCCGAAGGTAGAACAGCTTGTGTCAGCCATGAAAGGAGCAGTTAGGAGGGCTTTTAACAGATAAAAATGAAGGGAATTACGGCATAAAAATCCTACTGGGGTTTTCCTTTTAAAGCACACCAGTGTAAATACCACTTTAGAAGTTATTTGCACAAAGGCTGGCGAGCCAGCAGCTGAAAGCTCTCTGTGCTGAGGGGACTTGGCTACAGACTTGTGAAGCACAGGCAAATCCCAGTGCCACAGGAGTAGATTTGTGGGAAGAACAACTAAACTCAGAAAGCTTTTTTCTCTTGACTGGGCTCTCTTGCTGCTGGCACAGTCAGCACCACCATGTTTGGCAGCAGGAGTCCTGCACAGTGTCCTGTCTCTGCCTGGCACAGAGAACCTGCCCAAGGGACAATCCCATCGAAGCCAGATGGTGGGGCATATGCCAACTGCCACAGACAGGAGCACAGCTCAGCACCCTGAGTGACAGCTGAGCTGAGAGCTCCTGTTGGATCATATGTGGAACCCAGATACAATCCAGTTGTACTGAAGTAGTTCCAGAGGAAAGAGCAGACTTTTCATTCCCTCTCTCCCAATTGGAAGGGACTTAACAGGGCTGTCTGGGGACAAGGACGGGAAAAACAAGAGCTTTTGCATTCCTGCACAGTCCATATGGTGCAAGTGCCTCATGAAAACACACTCCTACATTACCCAGCAAAGCTGCACTGCTTGATAGATACTGACTTGTGTTTCCTGGCTATCTAGAGGAAAAATGCCATACAGGAAAGCTTTAAACCTCTTCCCCTGGCTGTGTGTACAAAGGGATAGCAGTCTTGGAGCGACAGCGTGCCCAAGCAAAGCTCCTGTCCTTGGGAGGCAGGTGACCAGCTGCAGACTTGAAGTTCCCCTGTCCCTCCCTGTGGTGTCTCAACCACAAAAATGTGTTCAATCTTAATTTTGCAAGAGTTGAACTGAAACCTGAACCTGTGACATTGGATTAGTTCTGCTGTGTGACCAAGGAGGTTGTGTAACCTCTGTCTGTCCTCCTCCTTCAGGATACAGGCGCATGTCTCTGGCCCTGAACAGGACTGGAAGGAGCATTGTGTACTCCTGTGAGTGGCCTTTCTACTTGAGGCCTGTGCAGCAGGTAAGAAGTGCCTCTCAAGGTTTATCCTGGGGCTCAAGTGGGAAGAAGAGAAAAACATTAAGATTGCAAAACAGCATCCCGAGAAACTTGCTGCTCTCTGTTCTGACAGAGAACAAGGCTGTAAAATGGAGGAAGAAACCTTTTTCTTCCAGAGCCCTGAAGCATACCTGAATCATTGCTCTGCTGAAACTGATTCAACAGGATGCTGCAGCATGAAGGCACAGCCCAGATGGAGTGTGCCTAAAAAAAACACAGCATCCATCTGCTTCCTATCTCCAAGAAGCCAAGCAGCAAACCATTGGCAATGCAGACACGCAGCCTAGCAGATAGCTCAGTGTTACTCCTCCTGGACACAGAGTGCTGCAGACTCAGCCTTACAGTCAGCCCTGGGGACTAGGAGAGAGGCTCTGTGACATTCTCCACATTGTTCAGTGACAGATTTCTGCCAGCCAGGGTCTGTGACTGACACGTTGCCCTCCACCCACAGCTGGCTTCCCCTGTGCCACCGTGACAGGATGGTGCCATTCCCTCCCACTGGAATTAAATGAGTTACTCACCTAAGGGTGTAAACCCAAGAAATAGCAATAATTACTGGGATGTTACAGTTTAATCCCGCTGGCCCTGTCACACCTTCAGTAAAATTGTGAAGGAATTTTCTAACAGAGCTGGTGGTCACAACTGTTCTCCCAATGGGAGGAGTAGTGTTGTCTAGAACATGGCAGAGTGGAGTTACTGGGCACAAAGCATTCCAGGCAATCAACATGATCATCAACTAGCTGGTGATGGAAGGTGTTACCCTGGTTCTCCCCCAAGCTACCCTTGGTCCAGTCTAGCCTTGTTTACACTCTTGTTGTACAGGCAGGTGCTCTGGCTAATCACACTTATTGTTCTGGCAGCCCAATTACACAGAGATCAAACAGTACTGCAATCACTGGAGGAACTTCTACGATGTCTATGACTCCTGGAGCAGCATCAAGAGTATCTTAGATTGGACAGCACTTCACCAGGACACCATTGTGAAAATAGCTGGGCCAGGAGGCTGGAATGATCCTGACATGGCAAGTACAGCAACACCCATCCCCAACTTGAAGCATCAGCAAAAAAACCTTCCCTCAGCTGCAGGCCAAGAATGGGAAGGGAGAGAACTAGGGGAGAAACATTGACAGGAAGGGCTCTGATGGGACCCTAGGATCAGGATCTTGATGAGAAGGTCCAGAGTGGAAAGGCAAAGAGAACTGCAGCTATGGATAGTAGCAAGGAAGCACCATCTTTGTGTCACACAGCCTCCACAAGCAGTATCAGTTCAGAACACAGGTGTGGCACTGGGGGACAATCTCCAAAGTGATGTCCCACCAGACCAAAAACCCCTGGGTGCCAGCATTGCAAGAATCTGAATCCAAAAGCATTCTTAAACACTGCCTAGCCACGTAAAGAGCTTTCTTCACTTCCACCAGGGACTTATCCTAAATTGCCACGCAGTCATGCCTTGTTTTTCCCAACAAGCTGGTCCTGCTCCTGGCACTCACCCTATCTAGCCAGGCTCCAAAGAGAGGTCCCACCCTGTGATTTCCTGCTACTGGTGGCCCCATTTATCATCAGCAGTCAGCGTTACCAGGCACTTTTTGTTTGCTTGTCACAGCTAGTGATTGGAAACTTTGGGCTGAGCTGGGACCAGTCGGTGACTCAGATGGCCATGTGGGCCATTATGGCAGCTCCCCTGTTCATGTCCAACGACCTGCGGCACATCAGCCCCGAGGCCAAGTGGCTGCTCCAGAACAAAGAGGTGATCGCCATCAACCAGGATCCGCTGGGCAAGCAGGGATACCAGCTTGCCAAGGTACAGCAGGAGAGGGAGGGGGGTGCAGTGTGGGGCACAGGAGGGATGGAGAGGTGGCTCAGGGTTTGGGAACAGGAGCCCAGTGAGCCCATTTGTGCCTGAAGCTTGCTGGAACACAGAGGTGTGAAGACCATCACTTCAGCCTCCCCCAGCCTAAGCCCTGGTTTGTTTTCTCCTTGGCAGGACAAGAACTTTCAGCTGTGGGAGCGGCCCCTGTCTGGCCGAGCCTATGCTGTGGCAGTGCTGAACCATCAGGAGATTGGGGGACCCCAGAAGTTCACCTTCTCCCTCACCTTCCTTGGCAATGGGCTGGCCTGCAACCCAGCCTGCTCCATCCGACAGGTGCTGCCAGTCAGCAGGGACTGGGGCGTTTACAGCTGGATCTCCTCCCTGAGCGTGGAGGTGAACCCCACAGGCACTGTGCTGCTCAAAGTCATGGCACTATAGGAGGCGCAAAGACAATCTTTTCCCAAGCCTTAGGCTCTGTCTGAACTTGAGGAAACTCATCTCCTTCTTCCAAGCACGTGCCTTTTTTATCAGGCATTCATTATTTGAACCTTCAGCTTATTGTGATCAATACCCAGCACTCCATCAGCAGGAGGTAACAGAGAAAGGGTGAACAGCAGGGCAGTGCCCCCTTCTCTGGCATCTCACCCAACTCCTCCTCCAAGGGGCTGGAAAGGCTCCAGGAGGGCAGCAATTCCTGTTTACACCCACTGCCACTACCAAGCAAGGAAAGGCAAGGGATGCACATGCAGCATCTTACAGCTGTCCTTTAGCATTTCAGGGACGAGAGGGAAGCACACCCTGGCCACCTTGCTCTCTTTTCCAGATGGACACAGTCCAAGAAAAGCTGCTCCTAACCCACTGAAGAAACCCAACACTTAGAGCATGGGCATGTACTTCCATCTTTTGACAACTCAGGGACTGACATGAACCATTGCACTTCTTAGCAACTTTCTTGACAGCTGCTGTCATGCCTTAGGACTCAAATTTTTGAGGGTTTCCCCTCATTCCAGGAATCTCTCACCAGTGGCTGTCACTTCCCCTTAGATGACAGCTCCCTCTCCACCCTTCATGCAGCCACTGGAGTCCCCTTTCTCCATAAATCCTGCCTCCCAGAAATCCCTGAGTGCTTGCTTCCCACTGCTGGCAGCAGCCTTTAGGTTGAATGACATAGGCTCTCCAATCAGGAAATGGATAATCACTGAATGCAACCATCATGTGCAATTATGTTCTCTTCTGGCTACAATGGAATCAGGATTTCTTGATTTTTTGTTCTGTGATTAAGCACTTTGATTAAAATCCCTGTAAAATGCTAAGCTTTTTCTTACTTGCAGTGTACAGGAGTACAGCATGGTATCTGAAATGAAATCATGGTTTGGAAAACAGGCCAGTTTGTTCCAGTCATGTAAGTTTTTGTGAAATTTGTCATGATTACTAGAAACAGCACTCAGTGAAGCTGACACGATACATCCATACAGTCATCCCACAGGCCAAAGCCACCACTGCCTGCACAGATCTGAAAATGCCATCACATCAGCCAGTACTTAATAAGCAAAAATACAAATTCTCTTACAATTCAGTAACTGAGTTGCTCTCAGTCATTATAAATATGTGAAGAGGCATCTCTCCACCGTCCAGCTCCATTGCCACTAGAGGAAAGCTGTCCTTCAGGGTGAATTCTGCACTGCATTCCCAGCACCTGCTAACAGCAGACTTCCTACTCACAGAGGGTCCTCTCCAAGCTGTCCTGGAGGCTGTTCCTACCATCTACCACACTCCTGGTTGTTGCCCGTTTGAAACTTCACTGCTGTGCTTGGCCTTTTTTCCTTCAAGAAAATTCTAAGAGGAGCCAAGAGCAGTTGGGCACAGGGGAAGACAGCTGAGGCCTGTGACAGGAGCAACCACAGGCATGGAGCTGTCCCTCACCTCTCTGAGCTGCCATAGCTAATGACACCTGCCTAATTACCTAATTATGCACCTGCCTAATGGTGCAGGTATCAAACCCAGTGGCTGCTCCGAGGCCTTTGCTCCTTAGGGCAGTAAAGCCCTTTGTAAAAAGGGGCCTACAGCCAAGTGCAAGGGCTGTTCAGGGGAGTTCATAAACAAGCCTGCACCATGTTCATGCAGAAAAGTCACTGCTACCCTTTACAAAACACCTCTTGGACATACAGTGAAGACATCTCAGCCAGTGGCAGGGATTTTTCAAAAGCCAGGTTAAAAACTGTTCTCTTAAGTGGTCCCTGCTGAGCTGATGTACACACAGCTCACACCCCCAGAGAAAACACATTTAAAAAAGCAAGGGATAGATCTAATTACTTTAATACGGGGTCCAACACGATGAGTAGGATGATGCTCAGAACTGGATCACCTGGCCCTGTAAGAAGCAAGAGGCAAGGGACAAGAGTGAGTTTGTTCACCATGGAGTATTGTCCCCCTTTCTCAGCCACTCACAGAACACAAACTCACCTTTCTCTTCTTGTCTCCTCCCAGCTCAAAGTGCTTGCACCTCTTAATTGCCAGCATCCTCTTGGACCTGCAGTTGGGCTCCACACACTCCAGCCTCAGCACAATCTTCTTGGTGGTCTTGGCCTGGGAGGAGGAGCAAGGTGTATCAATGAACCACACATCCTCAAGGAGACAAACTTGCTCTCAGGAAGAGCTTGTTCCCTGCACTCCTGAACATTCAGTTTGTTCCCAAAGTGTGAAGAGAGGCTGTCAACACAGTTAGGCTCCCTCCACTGAAAACAAGAAGGCACCTTAAGGATCAGTTTGGGAGTGAAGTGGATCTGTACCTTCACAAAAAAGGAAAAAATATTCAGTGGGGCAGGGCTGGTCCAGGCAGGGATCAGCCACTCTGGAAAAGTCTGTGCCAGTGAACACAGCAAGAAACTTGCACTTTTACAGTGTGGGAAAACAGACCAGCAGTGCTCTGGAGAAATCCAGCAGAAAACTGGGCAAAAGCAACACGACTGGCAAACTTTCCTCTGGAAGGAGCAGTGACACAACAGGCTCAACGTAGACCTGCAGCTACTCAAAACTTGGATGAAACCTGACAGACTGCAGAGGGAAGAATCCAAAGCTGAGAGGCTGCTGTAGCAGCTGGACACAGCTAAAAACCTCAGCCAATCATGCATACAGTGCTGACTGGGAAAAAACAGAAATGGGGATTGCAATGTACAGGTAGAAGAGTGCCAGCAATGCAGTTGCTTGGTGTACCCTGCTTGCAGAAGCATTTTCTGTGAGGTCTCCCCACTTCCTGGCACAAAGTCAACTCGAAAACCTGCTGCCTCATTTTCTTCTTCTTGCTGGAAGGCTTCCTGTACATCTCCAGCAGGACACCAGGGGTTCCCAGCAACAAGCCAAGCAGCTCTGTGAGCATAACTAAACAATTCACACCAAGTAACAAATCCACCCACTGGGTTTTGCTTCCCTGCTGTAAATACAACAGCAAGCAAGTAGCCAGCTCCTTTCCCTTTGCCAAGTCCTTCCCCTTGGGCAAAAAGGAAATATTCCTTTCACTGCAAATATCCCTCCAAGCAAGCCTCTGCTCCCCTGCAGCACCAAGGCTCCCCAAGAACCTGCTCTGCAACCACAGCCCGAGTCACCCTGCAAATGAAGGAGCATCTCCATGAGACAGGACAGCAAGGAGATGAGCCATGTATCCGATAGGAGCCTACAAGGGAGATGGAGAAGGACTGCTTACAAGTACATGGAGTGACAGTGCAGTGGGAAATGGCTTCACATTGACAGAGATTTCAATCAGAGCTTAAGAAGAAATTCTTTCCTGGGAGGGTGTTGAGGCCCTGGCACAGTTTTCCCAGAGAAGCTGTGGCTGCCCCTGGATCCCTGGAAGTGTCCAAGGCCAGGCTGGATGGGCCTCGGAGCAACCTGGGATAGTGGAAGGTGGCCCTGACCATGGCAGGGGGTTGGAACAAGATGACCTTTAAGGTCCCTTCAACCCAATCCGTTCTGGGATGAGGAGGGGCAGCCTGCACTGCCAGCAGAGAGCTGCCAGCACAGCACTGCCAGCACAGAGCTGCCCCAACACAGCCAGAGCAAAGCACTGAGGAATCCTAATCCTCCCTCAGCTGGCATGTGGGTTGCCAGGGAAGTTTCCTGTCCCAGGAGCAAGGCTCACTCACCTTTTTACGGAAGATGGGCTTTGTCTGGCCCCCATATCCACTCTGCTTCCGATCGTAGCGCCTTTTTCCTGAGGGGAAAAAATGGCTCTGGTCAGGCAGCAACCTCAGAGATGCTACAAGCACAACTGGCACGTCCTAAATCCCAGCAGAGCCCAGCCTGTCCCTGCACAGCCCACCTGAATGAGTGCCTCCCTCCTCCAGCAGCCTCATGCTCAGCCCATGGCCACGGCCCTTGTGCTGTTCCCAAAAGTGGAAGCTTTTCCTTGTGCAGCCAAGACACACACAAGGTCAAGGGACTCGATTTATTCAGAGTTCTGTGCAGAGAGGGGTGCTGCATGGTAAATCCTCAAAATCAGCACATAAAAGGCCAAAATATTTATACAGTCCTGTTCAGGTGATATTTTCATAATTAATCCACATCACTACTGGCCGAGCTACCACTGGATTCACTTTCTTTCACCTCGGCTTGAAGGTCCAGCACATTTTAAACTCGCAGCCCATGCTCAGAGGGCAGGGCTCTCCCTCGGGCTGGGCAGCCTGGGCTCCAGAGTTGTGCTTTCACATTACAGCCACCCAGGTTCACCCAGAGCCCATTTCCTAATAAGTTAAACATTTCTATATGACAACTGGCTCGGGCTGACATGTCCTTAGTCTTTTTCCCTTTGTCCTTTTTTAATTCCGTCTGTTGCACACCACATCCTTCAGGTCAAGCTGTCGTCCCCCGCCATACAAATATTCCCGACCTGCACCCCCCGTGCAGGGCACACGGCACCCGGACCGCAGGCAGCTCCCCTTGGCCGCGGCCCGGAGCGAGCCCGTCCTCACCCTGCGCGTAGAGCGAGTCCTTCCCCTTCTTGTACTGCGTGACCTTGTGCGGTTGGTGCTTCCCGCACTTCTTGCAGTAGGTGCGGCGGGTTTTCGGCACGTTCACCTGGAGGAGCAGAGAAGCCGCTCAGGGCCGCTGCGCATACGCCACATCCCGCTCCGAAGGCCCCGCTCCGGCCCTTCCCTTCCCCTCCCCTCCCCTCGGGCCCTGCGCTGCCATCCGGGGATGGGGAAGCCCCCGCGCCGGCCTGGCCGCCCACCACGCACCCAGCGCAGCGGAGGGAGCCCGGGCCGGCGCTGCCCCGGGGCGGATGGCGGCGGATGGAGCCCGGCCCTGCCCCAGCACTCACCATCTTGGCGGCGGCGGCGGTCCGGAGAGGAGGCGCAGACCGGAAGCGGAAGTGAATGTGAGCTGGGGACCATAGAGAGGAGCGCGCAGGGAGGGCGTGGGGCACGGCGCCCCCTGCCGGCGGGAGGAGCGCAGGGCGGCGGCCATGGAGGGAGGCTGGGTCCGGGTCCGGGGGTGGGATTGGGATGGGGTCCTGTGGCATCTGCCGGGGGCAGGGGATGTCCAGGGGTCTGAAAGACAAATTATGTGTCAACAGAGTTGCCTTGTTGAGCTTTAGAGCTTGACGTGTTTCAGCGATCTCAGACCCGGGCGGAAGCCGACAAGGCTTGGGAAGAAGGATGCACCACTGATAGCGGGCACAGCAAACACAGAGTTTTGGAGCACAAGAACAGTTGGCAAAACTCTCAAGACAAGGATGTAACTGGCAAAGCTAACTCAGTACCGGTGCTGAAGCAGCTCTGAGTGGATAAGAGAGATTCCAGCATGGGGAGATCACAACACCAACTCACGCACCAGCGACCCAAGAACCCCACTGACCCAAACAAAGAGAAAGACTGAACATGCGGACTAATTAACATAAGAAGCAAGGGAATCATTTAACACTACAAGACAGAATACTAATGAATGATGCAACCTGTAGCCAATGAACATTAATGTTTTCATTTGCTAAAACGTACCAACAGTGAAAAGTTTTGATGGTCGCTGTGCTGGCCTGGTGAATTTGCCACCAGGATCTCTTTCTGCACAGAACTGTAAATAAAGCAAATTCCCCAGTTCTGCGTGGGGATCATCCCTGTGCACACCGGGTGAAAGAACCCATTTTGGGACAACACAGGGACGGTCAGCCACCTCAGCCAACGCCTGGCACTGCCCACAGCCCGGGCCAGGCTCTGGCCACGGCCGGCAGCCTGCTGACCCCACGGCGATGGCCCAGCTGTCTGCAGGAGGAAACACAAACGCTGCCTTTGAGTCACAAACCTAAAAAAGGGGAACCGAAAGGGTGGGGTTGGCCGGCCCCGTCCTTCCTCCCTGCGCACCCTGCCGTCTCTCCCCGTCCCTGCTGCCACAGCCACCCCAAGCGCCGGGGTGGGCGCGGGCAGCGGCGCGGCGAGACCCCGGCTGGCCCGTGAGTATGGAGCCATGGCACGGGGCAGCGCTGGGCTGGGGGCTGCGGGGTGATGGGAGGCTCCGTGTGGCCTGTGCTGGTGGCCTCACACCTCTGCTGGGCTCCCTGGGGGCAGCAGAGCCATGCTGGGCACAGGACACATGGCGCGGGTGAGCCGGGCTGGGAGGGCTCTGCCTTGTCCCACAGCCCGAGCAGCTCCGAGCTGGTGGCATCCGAGCCCATCACCATGGGGCTGTGGGGTGCAGCAGGGCAGGGAGATGGGGTGGGGGGTGCCAGGGGGTGCAGGCTGCGCTGCAGAAGGGAATTGCACTGGTGGGTGGGTGCCAGGGACCCCAGGGGTGCCCCAGAGCAGGGATTGGGGTTCTGACAGTGCCTTTGGCCATTCCTCACCTGTGCTTTTTGCAGAGGACACTGCTGGGGTGCAGCTCTGGGTTTGCTCACGAGTCTCTCCCGTGCAGGAGGTTTCCTCCTCTGTCCCTCCCTCTCACCCATCATTTTTGACACCCTCTGGGCTCAACCGGAAACATGGGGGCCGTGAAGTTTGTCGTTCACAGACGCCCTGTCGCCCTTCCCTCTGGTCCCTGCCAGCCCCACATCAGCTCGGCTCCTTAGCAGGGATCAGACAGCAGCCAGAGCTTGCCTGTGGAGGAGGGATGGCCCCGGGACCATGGTGGGCACAGCATCCAGTGGCGTGAGCCCAGCAGTGTGTGCCAGGCCCGCTGGTGGTCTCGGAGCACGCTGGGGTGAGGTGTGAGCATGGCAGGAAGTCACACTAGCTGGGGGGGAGGACACAGGACATGCTTCCACCCACCCACTCGTCACTCTGCTGTCACGGCACGGCAGTGGTGGCTGTGGGGGTGAGCCCCGTGGGGCACCCACCATGCCGAGGACGGGCAGGGACAGCAGAGCAGGTCTGGTGGCAGCGCTGGGGACAGGGAGGCTGTGCCACGATGGGGCACAGCAGCCCTCTGAGACACTCACCGTCCTTTCCCCTCTGGCAGTTCCATCCAGAGGGCACGGTGAGGACGTGTCCCACCTGCCTGGCACTGCTGGCCATGACCCTGCTGCTGTGACTCCAGGTGAAGCTCCAGGGACCCGGTGCTGCAGCTGGGATGGGCTGGAGCTCACTCTGCTCAGCCCCTGTGTCTGTGCCAGGGAGGGCAGCTGGAGCCCAGGGCCACTCTGCTCAGCCCCTGTGTCTGTGCCAGGGAGGGCAGCGGGAGCCCTCCTGCTCTTGGGATGCAGCAGCCACACTTGATAAGTAGGGAAAATGAGGCACAAGGCTACAGGGTGGTCCCAGGGTCACTCTGGGGTCATCCACCACCTTGTCAGCAGTCCGGGGGTCAGGGGCCACACCAGCCACCTGCAGGGACCCCAGATCCCTCCTCCTGAGGCCTCAATCAGCTCACTCAGGCTGCTGCTTTTTCCAAAAGGCTCTGATGACTAATTTTTTTAAGTTGGGGGTTTTTAACCACCCAAACAAGCTGGAAAGGTCTGAGCCATAAGGGCCACAAGGAGGGAAGAGGGAAGCCTGGGAGAGGGGAATCCTGCTTGTCCCCAGCCTCTCTGGGGACAACAGAGCAGTGTCAACACTGCAGGGTCTGTGCTTGGGAGCGTCTGGGCATGGCCAGCAGATGGGAGGACACCTCTGCTCCTGTCCCCGAGTTGGGGAATGCCCTGGAGAGGGGCACAGTGTGTGGGACCGGGTCCTGGCATCTTTATTCCCCATCTGACCCCTGTTGTGAGTGACCAATGCCCATCTCCTGCGTGGGGAGAGTTGATGGAATACTCAGCTGGGGAATGGAGGGGCTGAACGCCTGTCTCTGGCCCACCTCTGAGCCTCCCCCCAGAGGAGATGGGCTGTGGGGAGCAGGGGAGAAAAACAGCTTCTCCCAGGTCGCTTTCCAAAGCTGTGCTTATAGGAGGAAAAAAGGGAACAAGGTGTGGGTGAAGGGGAAGCAGGGACTGTAGGTGGTCAGGCAGGAGACACAGAGCCGAGCTCCAGGGGATCACAGCTCAGCAGTGGCCCCACACAGCTCTCTCATCAGCTCCCCAGACTGCAGTCAGGTGCTGGTCACAGCCCACAGCTCCAGCCACGTGGCTCTGGGGGATGCTGGACCCACCTGGGGGTCACAGTTCCTGGGTACAGCATGGAGGGATGAGGTGAGATGCACAGACTGCTCCAAGAGATGGGCCAGGGTGATTTCCAGCCCCTAAAAGCTGGGCAGCAGTGGGATACGGGGCTCTCATGTGAGCCCTTTCCTGCCCTGCCCTTCCCCAGAGAGGCTCAGGAGAGGTTCGGTGAGGGCTGGGGGAGGATTTAACCTCTCTGGCTGCTGGCTGGAGGCAGCCCTTCAAGCCTGGCCACTGACAAGTGCTGCTCACAGGGGAGGAAGGGGGGTTGAGCTTCATCCCTGCACTCCTGCAGGCTCCATGGACACACAGGGCACGGATGACTTTAGGTCTACTCCGTGCTCTCGGCAGCACGGCACTGTGACTTTTCAGGGCCAGGACCTACCCACAGCTTTTTAGGGACCAGCCTCCCGTGGCCACCCCTTGCACGCTGCCAAGTCAGCACGTCCCCAGCACGAAGTGGCTGCGGTGGGGCAGGAGGAAACAGCCCACACAGGCTCACATGCACAGAGCTGGAGGAGAGGAGCGCCTGCGGCGTGGCACAGCTGGCTCCCCGCTCCTCCCTGGGGCTCCAAGCTTCTCCCGGCTCCCTCTTTCTCCAGCTCTCTCTGTCCATCTGAATATCCTGTGGGCCTCTTCAGCAGGAGTAGGAGCCATCTGGGTGGTGGCTTGGGCTGCAGCCTGGCGTGGGAGAGGGGCTGGGAGAGGTCACATCGCAAACAACCCACGCTGACCTGCCCACACACCTCTGGTCCACCCTGCCGTGGGGGTCCCAGCACCCCCTCTCTGCCCTTGGGGCAAGGGGGAGAGTGCACCTGAGCGAGGTGCAGCAGGTTTTGGGGTGAACGAGCACGGTGTCAGCATTGTCTTGCCCACAGCAAGCCGGTGAGCACGGCGTGGAGGCGGCCAGGGGTCTGACATGGCCAGCGTCATCCTGGAGAGCATCTTCTTGAAGCGCTCGCAGCAGAAGAAGAAAACATCTCCCCTCAACTTCAAGAAGCGCCTGTTCCTGCTGACGGAGAGCAAGCTGTCCTACTACGAGTATGACTTTGAGCGGGGGGTGAGTCTGCAGCCACAGGGGCTGTGCCCTGGCAGTGTCCAGGGGTCACCAGCTGCCTGTCCCTTGCCACCACGTAGCCCACGGGGTGGTTGGGCAGGGACAGGGGGTGGTTTGAGTCTCTCCAGGTCTCCCCTTGGTGACCATTTGAACCAAGACTGTCTCTTGTAGCGCCGGGGCAGTAAGAAGGGCTCTGTGGACATTGAGAAGATCACCTGTGTGGAGACAGTGGCACCTGAAAACAACCCTCCCCCTGAGCGACAGGTCCTGGTGAGGAGGGTCCCAGGGTCCCTGCATCTGTGCCCTTGTCCCCTCGCTGGGGGAGTAGGGAGAGTCCCTGGGGTGGTGGCAGTGGGGGACAGCCCTGCTTGGCATGGGGGGCTCTGTCCATACCATACCAGGGGTCCAGCTTTATGCAGAGCCAGCGGGATGCCAAAAGCCCTGGGCTTGCTCCAGGGGAGATGCCAGCAGCTGAGCAACGGGATGCCAGCATCCATCTCTGCCTCTCTCTTCCAGAGGAAAGGGGACGATTACAACAACATGGAGCAGATCTCAATCATCGAACGGTTCCCCTACCCCTTCCAGGTGAGTCTACACTGCACCCTCTTTGCTGGTCCGCTCTGCCTGGTGGCAGGTCCTGAGGGGAGGACCCCACAGGGGCCTGGGGTCAAACGTGGCATCACTGCCCCAATGCCCGGTGTCACTCAGCTGCCTGGGGACACTCTGCTGCTGTCCACACTGCACGGGGCAGCCAGGTGAGCCTCTCTGAGCCCCGAGGCAGCTCTGTTTAAGATGGAAACCTGCTTCTGAGCTCTGTCCTGCCCCTTTCAGTCCCCTGCCTGATGCTGGAGGGCTGCTGGCTGCTCACTCAGCCCCCAGCCCAGCTGCCTGCCCTGCTGGCACCCCCGGCACACCGAAAGTCAGAGAAGGAAGTGGAAAGTCTCGGGGGAGGGGGCTTATTTTTAACCTCTTTGTCACGGTCCCGCGAGCACCGTGCGGGGCCAGCAGACACCGGCAGGGCTTGCTCGGAGTGGCCACAAGGCTCGGCTCCCCCCGTGCCTGCCCTGAGAGCTGCTGAGGTGCCTGGTCCTGCAGGTGGTCTATGATGAAGGGCCCCTCTACATCTTCTCCCCGACGGAGGAGCTGCGCAAGCGCTGGATCCATCAGCTGAAGAGCGGTGAGTCTGGGGGCTCTGCAGCTCCCCCGGGAAGCCAAGACGGGCACTCAGCTCTGCCTGTGCCTGGCCCACAGTGCCAGGCTGCCAGGGGCTCGCTGGCTTATGGCTGCCAGGCTGCCAGGGGCTCGCTGGCTCATGGCTACGTATCCCATGTCTGAGGAAGAGCGAGCTGCTCCCACCCGGGGGAGTGGACATTGGCACCCTCTGCGGTACCACAGCCACCTCGGCTGAGGCTCCTTGCCCTCTCACAAACCTGCTCCAAAGTAGCTCAAGCAGGCTCGGGAATTGTTGGGGGCAAGAGGAAACAGCAGATGTGGCCATACAGCTGTGCTGCCTTGGCGTGTGAGGGTTGAGTGCCCAGTGCTTCAGGAAACATGGACAACAAGCCTGCTGGGAGCCAGGGAGCATCTTCCCCAAACCACCCCGAGCCTTGCTCGGTGCTGCTGAGCTCATGCTCAGCTGTGGGGCTGCTCCCTCCTCCAGCTGGGAATGTGTTGCAGCAGCACTGTTGTGCCAAGGGGCTCGGGCCACCCAAAATCCGCTGGAGCCGCCTGTATGTGCCTCCTGGTGCGTGTGTGTGTGTGTCTTGCTGTGGCTCTGTGCTGGCAGGGTGAGATTAGCTGCTCGAGTTGACACGGGGAAGTTGGCTGGAGCGCGGCGGAAGAGGGGCAGGCTGATAACGGGGAAGTGGGTTATCTCACCAGAGCCCTGCTGCTCTGCCCCGACAGGCAGCCAGTGCTCTCCCCACCTCACTGCTGAGGGAGGAGGGTTGCTGTGGCAGCTCAAGTTAGTGTAAAATCCACAGGGAAATGAGAGAAATGCTGGCTTTTTGCTGGCGGGATGGCCTCCTCTTATTCCACCAGAGAAAGGGCTCTCTGCACCCCATGTAGCTGCTGTGGGCCAGCCCCAGGCTGTGGCAGTGTTTCGGCACAGCCAGTTGTCCCTCTAGCTTGGGGAGAAGTATGAGGAAGCTGGTCAGCCTGCCTGGCAAGGGAATATTCTCCCTTCAAGGGAAGGGTGATGGCAGTGCCCTCCTCTCCCCATGGAACAGCCGGGCACAGCCCTGGCCTCACTCCCCACTTCTGAGAAAACAAAAGGGCTCAAAAGAGCTGTGAACCATGGACCAGTGCAGCCTGGACATTTTGGCTGGCAGGAGAGCCAGGTCTTTCTGTGACTGTCTCCATGTTCATGCCCCTTTGCAGAGCTGCTCAAGAGCTTAGATCAGATCTGAGAGCCAAGCCTGGCCCTTCCCTGTGGCACAGGGATTGCACAGCCACGGCACTGAAACAAGGAAATGATTTAATGCAGCTGACCACCCGCATTCAGGGAGCAGAGAGCTCTTGCAGCAGGCTGGGGATGCAGCCCTGGGTCACACACATCTTCCCTCCTCTGCCACAGTGATTCGGTACAACAGCGACCTGGTCCAGAAGTACCACCCCTGCTTCTGGATCGACGGCCAGTACCTGTGCTGCTCCCAGACGGCCAAGAATGCCATGGGCTGCCAGATTCTGGAGAGCAGGAATGGCAGTAAGACACCAGGCACCCACTGCCCTGTCCCCCTGCCCCAGGGAGCACCACAGGGATCTTTGCTCACCTTAGTTCCTCCTCTCTTCTGAAGGTTTAAAAGTTGGGCGGTCGCATCGCAAGACAAAGAAGCCCCTTCCCCCAACTCCTGAGGAGGACCAGGTAAAAGCCAACGTCAGGGTTTGCTCCAAGGTGTTGAAGAAAAGGTCTGCGTGGAAAAAGCAGAAAATATTCAATGACTGCTTAGAGATGTACAGGCCAGGACTCAGCTCTGGGGAGGGATGTCAAGATGGTGACCTAAGGGAGAAGGAGCTTGAAGAAGACCTATAGGAAAGTCAAATTATCTCAACCTTGAGGGCAGCTGAGAGATTTAAGCCCTAATGTAGGCTGGAGGAGTCACAGGTTAAGCCAAAAGGTAAAGAGAAAACACTTACCTTTTGTGGAGATGGGGAAAAATATTTTGATAAAAAGTCCTGGGAGAGGAAATTGATGTTCTGGTAGAGACGTGTGGGAGCTGAGACAAACATTGCGCTGACCTTGCCTGAGGCCACAGCCCTGCCAGGCCTGGGAAGGGTCTCACGTGGTGTGTGTGAAAACCTGACCATGTCCCACGCTCTCCCTCCTGCCATGGGAAGATGGTGATGAAGCCTCTGCCTCCCGAGCCAGCCCCCAGCACAGCAGGGGAGATGAAGAAGGTGGTGGCCCTGTACAACTACGAGCCGATGAACGCGCAGGACCTGCAGCTGCAGAAAGGAGAGGAGTACTTCATCCTGGAGGAGAGCCACCTGCCCTGGTGGAAAGCCCTTGACAAGAATGGGTGAGAGTTCCCACTGCCCACAGCTGTGGCTCTGCAGTGCTGCCCTGCCCTGCTGCTCAGGCACTGGTGGGCAAACACACCCCTCTGGCACCCCGAGGGTGAGGACAGGCTGCCTGCCCACCTTTGGGCTGCCCTGGTGAGGGGGAGGAGGCTGGAGCTGGCTGTGGTGTCAGCCCTCCCCAGATGGGTTTGCACCAAAGTTTTTGAGCCCTCCTGAGACAGGAATATCCTTTCCCCTTGGCCTCCTCCATCCGTGTGTGACCAGCCCCTTTTCTCCTGCAGGAGGGAAGGATACATCCCCAGCAACTACGTCACTGAAACCAGAAATTCCCTGGAGATCTTTGAGTAAGAGAGGGCACAGGGACCTGGCGAGTTGCACTTGGTTGGAGACGTTTTCCATTTGGTTCTGTTACCCTACACAGCCCGTGAGCCCAGCCTGGCTGGGTCACTCTCCCTCTTCCACATCCTCTGGCAGTCTCCAGCCCCTGGCAGCCACCCCTGCCCTGCTCTCTGCACTGCCTGTCCTGGCTGGGCCAGGGTCAGACTGGGCTGGGGACAGAGGTGGCTGTGGAGATCTCCCTGATGGCTGTGTCCCTGTTCCAGGTGGTACTCAAAGAACATCACTCGGAGCCAAGCGGAGCAACTGCTGAAACAGGAGGTAAGTGTTGCCTCCTGTTCTGCACACCAGCCCTCCATGGGCTCTTCTCACATTGTGGCCAGCATGGGACCAACCCTGGCTTGTGCTGGGAGGGGAGTGTTGCACCAACAGCCCTGGGAACGTTCTCTATCCCAACGTGAGCTCCTCCAGGCAGCCACCTCAGGAGGTGGCCTCCTGTGCAGGGAGTGGAAATAGGACTCCTCTGACTCACTGCATCCTCTCCAGCCCTGCTGTGATCTTCACTCACTTTAAGTTTTGCCTGTCACAGTGACACACAGTCCCCACAACCATCCAGTGCCCTTTGCCCTTTCTGTTTTAGGGTAAGGAAGGGGGCTTCATTGTCCGAGATTCCACCAGCAAGACAGGGAAATACACTGTCTCCGTCTATGCCAAGTCCTCTGCGTAAGTGGCTCTAAGAACAGCTTGTTTCTCCCTCAGAGAGCCCCTCCAGGCACCCCTCACCCTCTCTCTCTCCTCCCCATGGCCCTGACCCCGTGTTCTCCCTCTCCAGAGACCCCCAAGGCACGATCCGCCACTACGTCGTCTGCTGCACACCCCAGAACCAGTATTACCTGGCAGAAAAACACCTGTTCAACAGCATCCCTGAGCTGATCACGTACCACCAGCACAACTCTGCAGGTCAGTGGTCAGGAGACAGACTGAAGCCAGCAGTGTTTTCACTGGCACCACGGCATCCCCACCCTCCTGTGCCGAAGGCAGGAGGCTTTTGTGTTCCCTGCTGGAAGGTGGCAGGTAAGTCTGGAGTGGCAATCTCTGCTGCTGTGTTTCAGGGCTCATATCCAGACTGAAGTACCCCGTGTCTCAGTACAAGAAAAGTGCTCCTTCCACAGCTGGCCTTGGCTATGGTAAGCCAGTCCGGGCTACCTCACAGTTCCCTGGTTGCAGAGTTTGTTTCTGCTGGCAGCAACTTTCCCAGGCTCTTAGCCTCCCCAGGAACCACTTCCCAAGTGCCCTCTGGTGACAGTATTGACCCAAAGACTCCACAAGCTACCTTGCTCCCATCCCCTGGAGGAACAGGTCTCAGATTTTGTGGGTTTTGTGGATGATTTTTCAGGCAGCAAATGCTTGTGAGCTTTTCTTGGGCTTGCTAGATCAGATGATTGAGAGCACCGTGCAGGGAGGTCACCTGCACCCACATTACACTCACACTCTCTGTCCTAGGGTCGTGGGAGATCGACCCCAAGGATCTGACCTTCCTGAAGGAACTCGGGACGGGGCAGTTTGGCGTGGTGAAGTATGGGAAATGGAGAGGCCAGTACAATGTTGCTATCAAGATGATCAGGGAAGGCTCCATGTCAGAGGACGAGTTTATTGACGAAGCCAAAGTCATGATGTAAGTGGTGAGCACCATGCAGGTCAGTGCTGGATGCTCCTTGCCAGAATGGCTGCACTCCTGGGAGGTGTGGAGGGACAGTCTAGGGCAGTCCCATACTCTGAAAAACGCACCCAAGATCCCACTGACTTTGTGCAGATTCCTCCGTGAGGTTTTCCACCGTCAGCTGGGCCAGAAGCATCTTCCCTTCCCAAGCTCTCCTTATTCACAGGTGCTTCCTTTGCTGCCTGGCTTTCTAGATGCTCAGAACTGCCTTTGTCCCCAACACAGGAACCTGTCTCATGAGAAGCTGGTGCAGCTCTACGGGGTCTGCACTAAGCAGCGTCCCATCTTCATCATCACCGAGTACATGGCCAATGGCTGCCTCCTGAACTTCCTGAGGGAAACACGGCAGCGGTTCCAGCCTGCCGAGCTGCTGGAGATGTGCAAGGATGTGTGTGAAGCTATGGAGTACCTGGAATCCAAGCAGTTCCTGCACAGAGACCTGGTAGGGCTGTGGCTGCTTTGTTCAGGCAAAATCTCACTGGGGAAATCGCCCTTTCATAGATAAACAGGATGCTTGGAGGGCTCTGTTGCTCTCTTTGCTGAGGACTTTGTAGCTTGCCCCAGTCCAGGTGAACTTGCAGGATGAAGTGAAGTGTTAGGTGGGTGGGGATGAGATGAAGTTCACCTGCTACAGGGGGATGGGAGAGGCAAGAGCAGGTAGAAGTAACTGCCTCCATCTCTCTATTCACAGGCTGCTCGAAACTGTTTGGTGAATGACCAAGGAATTGTGAAAGTGTCAGATTTTGGTCTTTCCAGGTCTGGTAGATATGTCTGTGTCACTTTCCTTTCTCAGTACCCCATCTCCTCCTTCCATCAATTCTATATTTTAGTCTTTGTGCCCACCACCCTGCAGCTCTGCTTTCCTTTTATCTTCCCATTTCATCTGCCTGGCTCAACCTTCTGCCTCTCCACTTTCCACCATCCCTTTCTTACTTCCTCTGGCCCTTTCCCCCCTCCCTTTGCATCTTCTTTCCCGCATCTCTGGTCTCCTGGCTGCAGCTTGCTCTCCACATCCCCTTTTTGCTGAGCTTCCATGTCAGCCAGTCCCTTCCACAATCCTGACTAACACGCACTTACTACTGAAATCCATGCACAGTTGCAACCTCTGGTCATTCTGAGCCACCCGTTCCTTTTCGGCTTGGTCAGTCGTGTAGAGGAGCGAAATGTGAAATCCAAGTGAGGCACCCTGATCGATTTTCCTGCTGCAGGTACGTGCTAGATGATGAGTACACAAGCTCCATGGGGTCCAAGTTTCCAGTGCGATGGTCTCCTCCTGAAGTGCTGCTGTACAGCAAGTTCAGCAGCAAGTCTGACGTCTGGTCCTTTGGTAAGAGCACGGCACAGATGACTTGGAGGCTGGGAACTCCTCTGCAAACCAGGCACAGGCACAGGTGCTCCCATGCCATCAGCTCTCCCTGCCGTTCCCCCCTACAGGCGTCCTGATGTGGGAAATTTACTCCCTGGGAAAGATGCCTTACGAGAGGTTTAATAACAGCGAGACAACCGAGCACGTCATCCAAGGCTTGCGCCTGTACCGGCCGCAGGCGGCCTCGGAGCGGGTCTACGCCATCATGTACAGCTGCTGGCACGAGGTGAGTGAATTCCACGCCTGGTGACACCTCCGGCCACCCTGCCGGGGTGACAGGGCTCCCCGGGGCACGGCTGGGGCAGGCGTGGGCTCCAGCCAGGCTCCCCTCTCGCCCGGCAGAAGCCTGAGGAGCGCCCCACCTTCACCGCGCTGCTGGGCAGCATCCTGGACATCGCCGACGAGGACTGCTGACCGCGGGTACTGCCCGCTGACCCCGCCCAGCGCTGCTGCTGCCCACCGGGACAGACCTGCGCCCCGGGCGGTATCGCGGCTGTCACGGACACGGCACGGGCGAGCAGGAGCCTAGGGGAGCCCCCATGGCCGTGCCCACAGCTCCATCACATGCTCAGAGCTTTATCACTGCCCTGGAGCTCCATCACCACCCCAGGCTCCATCACCGCACCGGGCTCCATCACCGCCCCAGGCTCCATCACCGCCCTGGAGCTCCATCACATCCCCAGAACTCCATCATTGCCCTGGAGCTCCATCACATCCCCAGAACTCCATCATCGCCCTGGAGCTCCATCACATCCCCAGAACTCCATCATCGCCCTGGAGCTCCATCTCCGCCCCGGGCTCCATCACATCCCAGGGCTCCATCACATCTCGGGGCTCCATCACATCCCAGAGCTCCATCACCGCCCCGGAGCTCCATTACTGCCGTGGAGCTCCATGACATCCCAGAAATCCATCACCGCCACAGAGCTCCATCACCACCACGGAGCTCCATCACCGCCCTGGAGCTCCACTACTGCCGTGGACCTCCATGACATCCCAGAAATCCATCACCGCTGCAGAGCTCCATCACCACCACGGAGCTCCATCACCGCCCTGGGCCTCCATCACCGCCTGGAGCTCCATCACCGCCCCAGAGCTTCATCACATCCCGGAGCTCCATCACATCCCAGGGCTCCATCACCACCCCAGAGCTCCATCACTGCCGTGGAGCTCCCTGACATCCCGGAAATCCATCACCGCTGTGGAGCTCTACCACTGCCATGAAGCTCCATGACATCCCGGAAATCCATCACTGCCACGGAGCTCCATGACATCCTGGAGCTTCATCACATCCTGGAGCTCCATCACCGCCCCAGAGCTCCATCACCGCCGCAGAGCTCCATGACATCCCGGAGCTCCATCACCCCCCCAGGGATCCATGACATCCCGGGGCTCCATCACATCCCCGGAGCCCCATCACATCCCCGGAGCTCCATCACATCCCCAGGGCTCCATCACATCCCGGAGCTCCATCATATCCCGGAGCTCCATCACATCCTGGAGCTCCATCAGCGCCACGGAGCTGCATCACCGCCACAGAGCTCTATCACCGCCCTGGGCCTCCATCACTGCCCCGGAGCTCCATCACTGCCCCAGAGCTCCATCACCTCTCGGAGCTCCACTACCGCCCCGGAGCCCCATCACATCCCGGAGCCCCATCACATCCCCGGAGCTCCATCACATCCCGGAGCCCCATCACATCCCCGGGGCTCCATCACACACCGGGCCGCTCCCGCTCCCGGACTCTCAGACCCTCCCCGGTCCCCGGGCTGCGGCCGCTCCTCCCGGCCGGCAGGGGGCGCGCGGCGGGCGGGCGCGCATGCGCGGGGCGGCGCGGGCGGAAGGGGCGGGCGCGGCACCGGCGGCACGTGAAGGTCGCGGCGCGGCGGCAGCGGGAGGGAGCGGGGGCACCGGGAGCGCCATGGACGCGCCGTCCGCCGCCGGGCTGGGCGGGGCCGACCCCCAGCTCCAGCGCTTCATCGAGGTGGAGACGCAGAAGCAGCGCTTCCAGCAGCTGGTGCACCAGATGACCGAGCTCTGCTGGGTACGGGCGGCGGGCAGGGGCCGCCGGCTCCGGTGACCCGGTGGCGATGGTGGGGCAAGGCGGGCTGGGAGGCCGCGCAGACCTTTTGTCCCCGGGGGGAGGAGGCTGATGGGGACAAAACGGAGCCGCCGTGGGAGCAGCCCCAGCTCCGGTGAGCACAGAGCGGGAGGGAGCGGCGGTCCGGGAGCGGCGGGGCGGGGAGAGCCACGCGTGGGGAGGGTCAGGTGCGCCCGAGGGGATGAGGGTCCCGAGAGGATGAGGGTCCCGAGGGGATGAGGGACCCGAGGGGATCGGGATCCCGAGAGGATGAGGGTCCCGAGAGGATCAGGATCCCTAGGGGATGAGGGTCCCGAGAGGATCAGGATCCCTAGGGGATGAGGGACCCGAGAGGATCGGCATCCCGAGGGGATGAGGGTCCCGAGAGGATCAGGATCCCTAGGGGATGAGGGTCCCGAGAGAATCAGGATCCCGAGGGGATCAGGATCCCGAGGGGATCGGGATCCCGAGAGGACGAGGGTCCCGAGAGGATCAGGATCCCGAGGGGATCAGGATCCCGAGGTGGGGGGAGATGCCAGCGTGCCCGAGGGCTGGAGATGCCCGGAGGCACGGCCCCGGTGCGGGGTGGGGAGGGCTCGGGCTGCGGTGCCCCGGCACCAACGGGACCCCGCTGTGTGCAGGAGAAGTGCATGGACAAGCCGGGCCCGAAGCTGGACAGCCGGGCTGAGACCTGCTTCGTGAACTGCGTGGAGCGCTTCATCGACACGAGCCAGTTCATCCTGAACCGGCTGGAGCAGACGCAGAAGTCCAAGTCGGCCTTCTCGGAGAGCCTGTCCGACTGAGCCGGACCCAGCCCCCGCCAGGCCAGGCCCTCGCCCATGCCCACTCCGCTGCCCGAAGGAGCCAGGATCAGCTCGGGGGGGTGGTTAGGATTTAATTAAATGCCAGTCTCGGGGAAGCTGCAGCCAGATGAGAGCCCACAGCAGACACACGGACGCTCCACGTCGGGGTGATGTGCTGCTCCCGGCCCCGCGGGCCAGCGGCCACCTTCGTGCCGGGGCCCCGGTGCCACGCAGGGGGCGTTTGGAATGTGCCCCCTCGGCTGAGCAAAGGGGTGCTCATCCTCGTTCCATGGGTGCTCGCAGCGCTGATGGGAAGCTCGGCTCTGGGTGAGGCCAGCCCATGGTTGCTGCCTTAAACAGTGCTGCACAAACCAGCCCTGCTGGGCACATCCTCAGCTGCCCCCGGGCACCATCGCGGGCCGGGACAAGGCACCCTGAGCAAGAAGAGCATGTTGGGAACAGTGATCATCCCAGGCAGTGCCACTGATGGAAAATACTTTCAGGCTTCCATAGGTAAATCATTCATATGGCCAAGTGACCAATTTTCATACTGCAGCACAACTCTTGTCGATGCTGACTTGCTCCATTAACTGCTTTCCCTGGGTAAATGTAATAAATATTAACTGGGTCAATTTTTAAGATGAGATTCTCCTTTGTTCAGGTAGATCACTGCCAAGAATGGAAAATCTGGCCTTCTTGTCACTCCCCCTTCTTCCCAGTGATCCTATTTATGGCAAAATTAGTAGGAAGGGGGCATAACTGTCTTTTGGCTAGAAGGCCTTCTCTGAATTCTGATTTGTTGCTCAATTGATCTAGTCCCATGAATCAGACTTGATTCTGGGAGAGGCTGTGACCTTTCCTCTTCTTCCCCAAAAGGTTAACAGCTCCTGCTGTCCTCTAGAGTCCTTTCTTTAGAGAGACTAAATGCAGGGAATAACTAACCAGCTGCTTTATAACCTCGTGCACCTTCACCTGTGGAGGTCACTGGTGGGAGGCCTGTGGGTGTGTCTTCTGGACCTCTGCCCCCAGGACACAAAGAGGAGCTTCAAACTGGAAAAACAACCAGCTACTGATCAGCCCTCCAGGAAGGCAGCAGCATTTCAGCAGTGCTTGTATGCTGCAGAGCTCTGGGAAGCCTGGAGTGACACTGACAGTGGTCTGGAGCTCTACACAGGAGCCTGGTAAAGCAGTTCTGCACACAACCCATTGCAGGGGCTGCTGGACAGAGTGTGTGAGCTCCTAATGTGGGTGGCTTGTGGCCAGCAGCCTTCCTGGGAGCAAACTCAGGATGTGCTCAGCAGCTATGCAGATGTAAACCCATGTCAGTGAGGACACAGCTGTCTAGTTATCTTTCAGATACTTACCTCAGTAGCTAAGGACTAGGTTCCCAGAGTAGGTGAGTCCCTCTCCTGTCCTAACTTGAGTTTCCCTGGAGCACTCACAGAGTTCTTCCTACCCCTGTGATCCTCCACGCCTTCCAATGCTGGCCCAGCTCTTGGTATAAATGCATCATGCACCACTTGGTAACTGAACAGATCAGTTTTTAATAGAATACAGGAAGCTTCATCAACCTGCACAGCAGACATTGCATGAAGAGGTTGGTCCCTCTGTAAGAGCCACAGCAGCATGTGGCAGCACCACTGAAGTTTCCCAGTTTGGGCTGTGTTCTGTTTTTGGATGTGAATCTGTAAATAAATTCTAGCAGAGTGAGCAAAAACAAGTACTTGACAGAGGAATTTTTGCATTAATACTCCCTGTTTGTCACCTTTAAAGCCAGACATCTGTCTTCTCTCTGCGTAACCTTAGCACCATGTTAGATCATTTTGTAACTGTTAATTCTGGTTTTAAAAAACAGTGTGAGCCTCCCCAAATGTGTGATCTGCCACGGAGTCAGGGCTAGCACTGTGTTAGTGCTGCAGGCATCTCTGCACAGCTGAGGTCCTGATGAGGGCAGATCAATTCTTCACATAAAAAAACAGTGAAGAAGCACAGGATGCCAAGAACTGGGCAGTCCCCAGGGCTCCTGTCTGTGGCCACCAGAGGCTGCTGGCCCTGTCAGCCTCCTGTCAGTGTGGTGGTGCCTGGGGCAGGCAGAGGGTAACTCACAGCTCCTGCAGCAGCATGTTCAGCCTTGCAGTGGGAGCAGGAAGCCAGCAGTCACGTCCTCACCTGCTTTCACTTCTCCTCCTCCTCCTCCTCCTCCTCCTCCTCTGCACTCTGAGGGCCCTTGTCCTCCGAGGGCAGCAGAGGCTGGTGCTGACAGGACTGCTGTCTGTCTGCCCTGCCTGGCTGCAGGAAGAGGGGCAGGAGGTTGGGGGTGAAGGGCATGTCCCTGAAGGCGTGCAGGAGGAAGATGCCGGCCACGATGGTGAGGAAGCCGCTGATGGAGCCGACGATGTTGTCCAGCACCATGTGCTGCCACTCCTTGAAGAGGATGGCTGAGCACATCATGACTGCCGTGGTGAACAGCACGTAGTAAATGGGTGTGACCACAGAGGTGTTGAAAATGTCCAGGGCTTTGTTCAGGTAGTTGATCTGGATGCTGATGCAGATCACCAGGCACACCAGGAGCACCCAGCCCAGGGGTTCTTTCAGGACTGGCTTCCCAGAGAACAATTCCTTCAGGGCAATCCCCAGGCCTTTGACACAGGATACGGACAGTGAGCCGATGGCGGAGCAGACCAAAACATAAACCAGGACGTTGCTCTGCCCATAACGGGGTCCAGCCACAAAGATGAGCAGAAGGGAGCTCACCAGGACACACACAGCAAATACAATGAATCCTTGGGGAAAGAAAAATTCAAGAGCTCCATCAGAACGCAGCAGCAGCACCAGTGACAGATGCAAATGAACAGCAAGTAGAGGACAAGCAGGTAATTGCCCCATCAGCCTTTCTGGCCTCCATCTGAAGGGACCAGGGCTGGGAAGGCTGAGCAAAGCTGCAGAGACAGCAGCAGCTCCTTACAGTGTGATCACAAGTCAGGCTGCTGGGGATACAGTCTGTGCTGGCAAGGGCAGGGGCACAGCCAGGGGCAGGGGCCCAGCCAGGCTCCACAGCACTAACAGAGGTGGGGGGCTTTTGACCAGTCCCACAGGAGGCCCAGGAGGGTGGCAGAAGGCTTGGGAAGCCATGGCTGAACTCTGCAGACTGTGGTGGGATAAAAAGGAAAGTGCCACGTCACAGGAATGCCCTGCCAGAGCTCCCCTGATAACATCTACCTGTTACTCTGCTTTGCTTTTCTTCCTGTGCTTCCTTCCTCCATCTCTTGTAGCTTATTCTGCCATTTGTGCCATTCCCACATCATATCCTTGCAACTTGATTCATCCTCTAACATAAATACCAGGACTGCCTGATCTTGGGCACAACTCCTTGAATCACTCGTTTATCTGCCTGAATTTCCTCTGTCTTCTCTCAGCCACACCACTGCCACACTTGTGAACAGGAATTCCCTCTGCAATTCCTGGCACTGCCACAGGCCAATCCCTTCTGCTGAGAGCTGCATTTATTCCCCTGCTCCTCACTTTTTGCATCTATACTTCACAGTAAAAAAAACCAGCCCACTTGGTAACTGTTAATGATTCCAGTGGGGTGTGCAGAACAAGAAACAGCTCAATTACCATTTAGTTCAGTCCTTTCCATTCTATCCAAGTTGTATCTCACCTTCTACTGTCATTAGCCTGAAGCCAACAGGAAACTTTTTATTTTAGTACCTGGATCCTTGAGCTTCTCTGCCATTGACTCCAGGCTGGAAACCTCTTCTTCCTGCGGAGCATGGATCACCATCACAGTGGAGCCCAGGATACTCAGGATGCAGCCAATCTTCCCATGAACATTCAGCTGCTCATTCAGGAAGATGGAAGACAGAACTGCACTGAAAGAGAGCAAAGAAAAAAAAAAAAAAAACCATCCAAAACCAATTAGGAGAAGAAATGGATACCTGAGGGAAGAGAGCAGAGCAACTGCTTTCATCACTAAGGGCTGGTAGGTGAAGTGAGGGTGTTTCTGAGGCTGCTTACCTAACAAGGACACTTAGAGCACCCAGTGGAGTTACCAGTGTTGCAGGGGCAAAGGCATAGGCAGCGAAATTTGCAGCTTCTCCAACTCCCACTGTAAGAGAAACTCCTGTGAGCATCAAAGTAGGGGCAATTCACCATTATACAAGTTTGAGTATGGTCAGAAAAGCCTCAGTTTCCTCCTGAGCATCCTGTTTCTCTGAGGTGTGTTGAGCAACCAGGGAAGAACAGCACCAGCAAGAAGAAGCAGAAGCCCCACACAGGTTCTCTTGGGAAGAGAAGGCTCAGTGTTATGCACAGTGATCCTTAGTCACATGTGCCTCTACAATGAGCAGCACCCACAGGAAAGTATTTCCGTAATTGCCACAAAGCTGAAAGGCATCTGTCCTTCTCCTGGAACAGCTTTTACAGCTTTTTAAAGGGTAAATCAAGTATAGTTTTTAATATTGAAAAGTGTAAAGTAAAGCTGCTGAAATTGCTGTAGCATTAAAGCCACGGTGCTGGATGTCCCTTTATCATTACATCCTCAGGGCAGGCCACTTCAGAAGCACTTAACCCGACCCAGCTAACCAGCTCCTCAGCTCCTGCTTAGCAGAGAAACCTGCTAATGCATGAGATTTTAGAATAGTTTAGTTACAACTAGATCAACATCCTATCAGAAACTTGGGTAAAACTCAAGCAGTCAAACAGTAATGGTAATAATAAAACATGAAACCGACTGGAAACAACCACAAAGACAAAAGACAAGGCTCTGGGGTGACCTAATTGTGGCCTTCCAGTATGTGAAGGAAGCCTACAAGAAAGATGGAGAGAAACTTTTTACAAGAGTGTGTAGTGACAGGACAAGGGGGAATGGAACTGAAGGAGGGTAGGTTTAGGTAAGATACCAAGAAGAAATTCTTCCCTTTGAGGGTGATGGAGCACTGGAACAGCACTGCCCGGAGAAGCTGTGGCTGCCCCATCCCTGGAAGTGTCCAAGGCCAGGCTGGACGGGGCTTGGAGCAACCTGGGACAGTGGGTGTTCCTACGGGAGGGCGTTGGAACGAGATGATCTTTAGGGTCTCCACCAACCCAAAGCATTCCGTGACGCTATGACAAGCGCTGCCTTACCACAGGTACTTACTGCACAGCAGCCCTGCCCACCAAAGCCACTCCCGCAGGTACGCGTGCCCTCCTTGCCCTGAGTGCGGAGGAAACAAACGAGAAACCTCAGAGGAAGCCAAACCAAAACCCCTGGCCACGACCCTCGGCGGGAGCAGCGCCCCGGCAGCGGCCGTACCTGCCCGGGAGCGGCCGCACAGCCGGAGCAGCCCCTTCTTCTTCAGGACGAAGCTGCCGCCGATGAAGGCGCTGGAGGCCAGGGCCAGCCCCAGCCCCGCGCCGAAGCCGGCCCCCATGGCCACCGGCACCCGCCCGGAGCAGCGCGGCCCGAGCGGGACGGGAACGGCGATGGAGCGGAAGGGGCGGCGCGGCGGGAGCGGCTTCCGCGGGGCGGGACCGGGACCGGGAACGGCGCTGGGGGAGGCTCTGGCAGCCGGCCTGAGCTGGGGTCTCCGTGCGGGAGCCTTGCCGAGGGCGAGGTAGCCGCATGGTGCTGGAAGAGGCGGGATGAGCAAGGGCAAGGACGATGCTCCGCATGAGCTCGAGAGCCAGTTCGTGCTGCGGCTGCCGCCGGTAAGAGCTCGGTCCGGCGTGCCCTGGCGAGGTGCACCGAGCTCGGTCCGGCATCCCCTGGCGAGGTGCACCGAGCTCGGTCCGGCATCCCCTGGCGAGCTACACCGAGCCCGGCCCGGCCTGAGGCCAGCACCGGCTGCCGGACGGGTTAACAGGGCAGTGGGGAAGCTGCGGGGCTGGGAAGGGATGTGGGAGCAGGCTGGGTGCTTTTGGGGCCTGGGTGGCCCCTTCCCAGCCTGGTGAATGGGTTTTCCACGGCGTCCCCTAGAGAAGTGCTCCTGCCACACAGAGCGGGAGGCTCAGAGACAACGAGAGGATTTGGGAGGGCATTTCTGTAAGGGTGGAGCTTTGACAAGTACTGGCTCTTTAGTTTCTGTGGCTGTAAGTGCCCTTGTTGCTGTTTGTTAGGTAGTTAAAGCTGAGACTCTCTTTTTCTGGTGCCCAGCGACTGGATGATAAATTAAAGCACAAGAGGTTCCACCTCAGTATGAGGAAGAACTTCTGTTGAGGGTGGCAGAGCACTGAAGCAGCTGGCCAGGGAGGTTGTGGAATCTCCTTTTCTGGAGACATCCCAAACCCACCTGGACACCTTCCTGTGTCACCAGCTCTGGGTGACCCTGCCTTGTCAGACGGGTTGCACTGGGTGATCTCTTCTTCCAACCCCAGTTATTCCAGGATTCTGTGAGGCTGTGTCCTGCTGAGACCACAAGGGCTTGGTGAGAGGAGCTGTAACTCCCCACAGTGCTGTGGAGCTCTGGCAGGTGTCTCTGTCAGGGACCTCACACCCCTGTCACAGCTGTGTCATGCCGGGGTATGGAGAGCACCGGGAATAGCAGAGCCACAGGGTTAACGTGGTGTTGGGAGGAGGATGCAGTTCACCATGGCTCTTGGAGCTGCTGTCCAGCATGTGGATGTGGATGGCAGGTGTTTAGAGCTGGGTGGGTTGGGCAGAAGCCTATGGTAATTATTGGAGGAAGCACACCCGCTCCTGAAGAATTCCCTTCTCAGGAATATGCCTCCACCGTGCGGCGAGCAGTCCAGTCTGGGAATGTCAACCTGAAGGACAGGCTCACCATTGAGCTGCACGGTGAGTGAGCAGCACCAGGGCATCTTGTCCAGGCACCTCTGCCTGCCCGCAGGTGAAGCTGTGCCACTTGCACGCGTTGTCCTGTGAAGTTCTGCTGCCCAGGGCTGTGTTGCCCAGGGTGGCTGCTGAGCCACAGCACTGACCTGTCCCCTGGCTCTCCCCAGCGGACGGGCGCCATGGGATTGTCCGTGTGGACCGGGTGCCACTGGCAGCCAAGCTGGTGGATCTGCCCTGCATCATCGAGAGCTTAAAAACCATTGACAAGAAAACCTTCTACAAGACAGCAGATATTTGCCAGGTAGGAGCTGTCCTTCTCTCCTGCACAAACAGCTTAATTCGTTGCCGTCCTCTCCAGGAAAACCCTTGTACACTTTGGCAGCTGGACACCCATTATAACATGGGTGTATATATTATTCCTGTATCTCACAGTATTAGCAGTTTAAAATTCCCCATTCCACTTGCTGTTTAGAAACCTCATTCCTAAAGTGTGAAGTGTGGTTGTCCTTGTGACAGCTTAACTGCTGCTGTGTCCAGCTAAGCTGGGGGTGAGACTCTGTTTCCCACACCCTGAGCCCCTGAATCCCTTTGGCTCACAACGTTCAGTGGGCAGTCACTGTTCCTTTGTGTGGTAATTCCAGATGCTTGTTTGCACTGTGGATGGTGATCTCTACCCTCCTTTGGAGGAGCAAACCGTGAGCACGGACCCCAAGGCAAACAAGAAGAAGGACAAGGACAGAGAGAAGAAATTCATATGGAACCATGGCAGTGAGTAGAGGCTGTGCCAAGCCCCTCCACCCCAGCACCCCACATCTGAGCAGAGTGCTCACAGCTGCCAGGCTGTGCTGCTGCTCCTTTCCATGGGCTCTCTCTGTTGCTGAAGGGATCTTCTCCCTTCTGACACGTGCTTCTCTCACTGAGCCATCTGCCTGACCCATGAAATCTGTTCCCTCTATCACAGTCACTTTTCCCCTGAAAAATGTACGGAAGCGGCGATTCCGGAAGACAGCTAAGAAGAAGGTGAGTTGCATCTCACACAGATGTAGGTGAAATACCCAAGGGATAGGAAGGCAGAGACATTAGAGCTGTAACTGTGACTGGTCCAGAAGCCATGTGTTTTCTGAGTATTTGTTCACGTTTCCTTACCCAAGGTGAGGGTGAGGGGAGGGTAGTAGATTTAAACACTTCTTTGGGTGCTTCCTCTGTATTTTCAAGATGCTCCTGAGAGGAAAATCCTCTGTGCAGAGTACTGCTGGACCTCATTCCTGTGGCTGCCTTGCCCCAGCATATCTCTTCCTGCTCACAGAGGAGAAAGGAACAAAGGCTCACATGGAAATGAGGCTTCACTCATTCCTGCTTTCCCAGCTTAGATCTCCTCTTTATGCATGGCCCATTCCCTTCCCCAAATAGTACCACTGTCACTTCAGCCGGGGGAGTGACAACAGATGGAGCTCAGAGATCGTCTCTGTGCATATGCACAAGCCAGGCAAGGTGTTGGGGAGATGCAGCACCCTGAGGCTGGGAAGACTTGTTCTTCTCTCCTTTGCAGTTTCTGAGAACAGGATTGAGTGTGATTCTGCATGACGTTTGGGAAACAAATTACTTGAGACACTCTTGTAGCCCACAGGAGAGATTTGATATCACTGCAGTAAAATTCCTGACTAATTTAAAAGTGAAAAATGAAGCCTTCTTTTGAGTGGGATGGGAAAGAGTTGAGCTGAGATGACCGTCAACACCTCAAGGACTTTCTGCATATACACAGAAAGTCTGATGAAAAAAAGTAGCATAAGCAGAAAAGTGAGAGCACTCAGCCTACCAAGGTACAAAAACGATGGGTTGTTTTTTGGGGGGTGTATAAATTCCTTCACAGTTAAATATGAGCAAATGCTGAGCAGAAAGCTGAAGGTAAGAAAGCCTTGAAACAGTGCTCTATCCAGAGGTGGAGGCTTGGAGCTGGCCAGCACCAGCAGCATGCACAAGGCATTTAACAGTGTCTCTGTTCTTTTTCCCCTCTCTGGCCCAGTATATCGAGTCTCCTGATGTGGAAAAAGAGGTGAAGCGTCTCCTGAGCACCGATGCTGAGGCTGTCAGTGTCCGTATCCTTTTACTGGGGAAAAAACTCAAGAGTAGGACAGGACACGTGTGTGACCTGGGGGTTCTGCAAAGAACAAGCTGAGCTTTGCGTGGGTGTGGGACACTGGGAGTTAAACACACAAGAGGCACTGAAGTTTTGGAGCTTCATCTTTGCCTTGTTCAAAGCTTATTGTTTCCTCAAGGTGGCCTTTCTTGTGGGCTGTACAGTTGTGCTGAGCAGGAACTGAAATAATAGAGGAGAAGTCATCAGGAAAGAGGTCTGGGATGTTTCATCGTGGGTATCCATAGGTACAAGGCCAGACTGGTTGAAGTGGCAGTGATCTGCCACTTTTAGCCTCTTCCATCCCACTGCATCTTCCACGTTGCTCTTTTTCCCTTGACTCACCTGTTCCTGCTGTCAGGCTGGGAAGTCATTGCTGAAGATGAAACAAAAGAAGTGGACAACCATGGCTCACTCACCAGCCTGGACATCTCCTCCCCAGGGATGTCAGGACATAAGCAAGGCCATGGCTCCTCAGGTGCAGTGGGGAAGGCTGGTTTATTTCTAGATGTGGTTCCTGGCAGGCCATCAGCTGTGTTTTAACTCTTTTGCCTCCACCTAGAACACGATGAACTGCGGGAGATATTTAATGATATCAGCAGCAGCAGCGAGGATGAAGATGAGAGGGATCATCACGATGATGAAGACCTGAACATCATGGACACTGAGGAAGACTTGGAGAGACAGCTTCAGGACAAGCTGAATGAGTCTGATGGGCAGCAGCAGGAGAATGAGGGGTCCAACCAGATCGGTGAGTGGCCAGCAGTGCGTGGCAGGATTGTTGGGATGCCAGGCAGGCTGTGCTTCCCAGCTCTGCTGCTGCTCTGGGTCTGAGCTCACTCTCCCTTCCAGCCATGGGCATTCAGAAACAGATTGACAACCTGAAAAGTAAACTCCAGGAAACTCAAGACAGGAGGAAGCGCCAGGAAGATCTCATCATGAAAGTGGAGAACCTTGCCCTCAAGGTGAGAGCTCTCCTGGGGTCTCTCCAAACCTGCTTAACGCTGGCTCCTCATTAGATCCAGCAGGCTGATTTGGAGAAGCCAGGAGCCTTTGCCTGGTGGGTTAAAAATAGCTGTGGTGTGGCCATGCACGCTGCAGCATTTCCCCATGGAGGCAAAGCAATCTGTGAAACCGGAGGAGATAAGGGGGTGGTTGTCACAGCACCATTTGACACGTTGTAGCAGCACCCATTCTGTTGGGAACACACTGGGAACTGTGGTCTCCACGTTTGTCTCTGCAGACCCGTCTCCAGGCCGTGCTGGATGAGTTCAAGCAGCAGGAAGAGCGTGAGAAACAGCAGGTAAGGAAACTCCCACAGTGGAGTGGGAGGTGGTGGGGAACAGCTCTGTTCTAGGCTTGGCCTGATGGAGTTCCCCAAATCTTTGGCCCCAGCAGCTGCTGTGAACTCCAGGGTTAGAGGTCAGCTGGGGTTGTACCTCATCTGTAGCTGCATGGAGCTCCCCAAGGCAGGAGGAGATACAAGGAGTAGGGTTGGCTGCAGCCTTCTCTCTGGAGGAGCCAAAACACTTCCAGTCAGGAGTCCAGAGCTGCCAAGATTGCTGCCTGGGATAAAACATGTCACACAAACCTGTTAGCACCCATGTACAAGGAGGGCAGTGGCTGTAGGGTTGTGGCAGATTTCCTGCCTGGGCAGCTCTGTTTCAGCCAGGTACCAAGGCAGGAGGTTCTCACTCTCAGATCCCTGTGGGCAGTGCCAGTTCTGTCCCAGAGGAACCCAAGCACAGCTCCAGGCAGTGCACAGGGAGAGCAGCCACTGGTGTGGGTAGATGTGCAGGAATACAGAAGTGCTGGGGCTGCCCAGAGTCCCAGATGTGCCTTACTGTAACATATCACTCCCTCTCCCCAGATGGCATCCCTGCAGGAGCAGCTGGAGTCCCTCATGGAGAAGTGAGGAGTGGGCGTGGGTCTTTGTGAGCAGAGCTGGAAGTGGTTGTGGCCTGCCCTGCTGAAGTCTTTGCTTTATCACACACTTCTGCTGCCAGATGTGCTGCTGGGCAGTGGTGGAGGGTCCATGTCCAGAGCTGATTTCACATCCATTCTGCTGGGTTTGGCTGGTGGAGCTAAAGAACTGGACTATGGCTGTGAGAGCAGCCAAAACAACAGATTTACTGTCAATAGCCAGCACTGGCCTCCCCGGGACAGCACGGTGCTGGTTTCTGCATCTTACGGAGCCTTGGGCTTGATGGGCTGTGGCCTGGTAGGAGCTTGTTCTTGTGTTTGAGGAATGCTTATATCTGCAAACCAAACTTAATAAAGTTTCCTTTTCAACCCTGGTCTGTTCCTTTGTGGTCTCCCAACCACCCAGCCCCTGGCAGGGAGCCCTGCCTGGGCACCTTTGGTGGGGCACTGCTGGACTCCTTCCCCAAAGTGCTCTTGGTGGAGCTGGGTCAAAAGTGCTGTCACTCAGTGGGAGGAACGAGGCCCTCCTGATCAGGGAGTTCCTGTAATTCCTCACAGACTATGCAGGCAAATCCCAGATTAACCTGACAGGGTGGGGAAGAGGATTAGAAGGGCGGTTACAGAAAGCAACGGAGGACACCGAGGGCTTCAGCGAGTGTGTGCAAGGTGGGGACGCCCCTCTCACAACCCGAGGGCAGGGGAAGAAGGCTCTGCCCCAGCACAGAAAGGAAAAAATCAGCAGGAGCCCGGGAAGACGATGTGTATGCCCAGATAGTGAAGAAAGAGTCACCTAAGGAAGACGTGGAGCTCTAGAAGGGCCAGGGCGTGCTGGCGTGCGTGTGATCTGTGAGCAGCCATGGAGGAAACCTACCTGCTGAATGTGGAAGGGGTCAAAAAGAAGATTCTGCACGGAGGCCGAGGGGAGCTGCCCAAGTTGCAGGATGGGAGCAAGGTAAATTGTCTGGGTTGTTGTTCCTCCAGACCCCTGGGAGAAGGAGTGGGTCTGACATCCCTGCCCATTGTGGTTCACAAGCCCAGCTCCAGGTCTGGGGAGCAGTGAGAGCCCTCACAACAGAGGTGCAGGAGGGGCTGGTTTGGGCACAGGCAGCCAGGTTTCTCACAGTGACTGCTGGCAGTGCCCACGGCCTCACCTCGCACTGGGCCTGTGACATCTCCTCCCCACGGCGCTGTTAGAGCTCAGCAGCCCCAGTGGGTTGCTGAAATTTGCCTTTCAGGCCGTGTGCCAAGCAGGAGTGAGATGTGCCAAGGGGTTGCTCCTGGGAGATTCCCCAGCCTCTGATCACTGTGGGTTCCACCAGGTCCTGGTGCACACTCTGAGAGCACCCTCTGGGTTATAAAGGGGGATCCACAGGGAGAAGCAAGACATAGCATAGATGGATGCTGAGACATTCAACCATCTGCTTGCTGGCTTAAGTGGGCAAGAGGCACAAGCTCCTGCTGTGGAGGGAGAGCTGCCAGTCAGAGCAGCACAGGGCTGGGAGCAGGCTTGACTCCACAGCTGAGGTCACTGTAGCTACTGAGGGGACTCTGACCACGGGGCTCTCTCTGGGGCAGTTCACCTTCCACTTCCAGACGCTGAAGGATGACTTTGAGCGGACGGTGATCGATGACAGCCGGGAAGCTGGAGTGCCCATGGAGATCATCGTGGGCAAGATGTTCAAGCTGGAGATCTGGGAGACGCTGCTCAGCTCCATGAGGATTGGGGAGGTGGCAGAGTTCTGGTGCGACATCATTGTGAGTGAAGGGCCCATAGACGCCCCCTCCCCCCCTTTCCTGCAGAGCTGGGGCACAGGACCACACACCCCAGAGATGCTCCAGCCTTCTCTGGTGCAAACACGGGGCGTCACTTGGCTTCAGCACCAGGGGGCTGCCCCAGACAAGGGGGGTGGCCCCCCGGAGCTGAGCAGGCTGCTCCCCCTCCTTGCAGCACACAGGCATGTATGCCCTGGTCTCCAGGGGCATGCGGAGGATCGCGGAGGGCCGGGACCCCTTGGAAGGCCAGAAGCACCGCTGCGGCATGGGCAACATGTTTGACTACCACAGCACGGGCTACGACGACCTGGACGAGCTGCAGCGGACGCCGCAGCCTCTCATCTTCATCATGGAGCTGTTCCGGGTAAGGGGGCTGGCGGGGACGGGGATGAGCGGGAGCGGCTGGGACAGGCGGCTCAGCTCCTCCTGCCCGTGCAGGTGGAGGACCCCTCTGCATACAAACGCGACACCTGGGCCATGAGCAAGGAGGAGAAGCTGGCAGCAGTGCCCGTGCTGCACAGCGAGGGCAATCGCCTCGTCCTGCGCAGGGAGTTCGCGCAGGCGGCGGCCAAGTACCAGGAGGCTGTCATCTGCCTCAGGAACCTCCAGGCCAAGGTGAGCAGGACCAACACTGCCCCAGCCCTGCCTGGGTCATCCCTGAAAGCCCTTCCCTGGGTGCCTGGGATGGGGTGGACACAGCCACGAACCGCCCTGTGCTGCTCGTGGTGCAGGAGAAGCCGTGGGAGGACGGCTGGCTGAAGCTGGAGAACCTGGTGACGCCGCTGGTGCTCAACTACTGCCAGTGCCAGCTGGAGCTCGGCGAGTACTACGAGGTGCTGGAGCACACCACGGAGCTTCTCCAGAAGCACAACGGTACCTGTGCCCTGCATCCCAACCCCTGCTGTCCCCCAGGGACTCTGTCCTCCGAATCCCCCATCCATGTCCCTCTGCCTGTGATAGTATCTGTGTCATCTGGATCCCCATGTCCCAGTTCTCCCTGCCCATGACAGTGCTCATGGCCTTGGTTTCCCCTGCCCACAATGTCCCACCACACCATACTTCCCCTTTCCATGATGATCCCTGCCCTCCCCATGCCCTGCTGCGCCCGCAGGGGCAGGGCATAGCCCAGGGCTCCCTGCCCTCCTCACAGGTGTGTCCACCCCACAACTCACTGCCCCGTCTGCTTCATGTCCCCTGGTCCCCAGGGTCTCCAGCTCCTGTGGCTGGTGGCCCTGAGCTGCAGGACCCCCACTGGGGGCTCTTCTCTCCTGGCAGACAACGCCAAGGCCTATTTCAAGCGGGCGAAGGCCCACGCTGCTGTCTGGAACGAGCGGGAGGCACGGGAGGACTTCCAGCGTGTGGCTCACCTCGACCCCTCCATGGCGGCTGCGGTGAAGAAGGAGCTGAAGCAGCTGGGGGAGAGGATGAGGAAGAAGCACGTGGAGGATCGGAAGCGCTACCAGGGCCTCTTCCAGTCATCCCAGGGTCTGAAGAACCCTGAGGGGCGGGAGAGCAGGGAGGTGGGTGATGGGGCACCTCAGGGTGAGGTTGGGGTCCAGGACACCCCTGGGCAGGGGGAGCAGGGTGCTGAGACTGAAGTAACAGGACAAGCAGGGGCTCCCCAAGCAGAACAGGGGACCTACAGGGCTGGGGGTGAAGGGGCAGCACCAGGAGAAGAAGAAGCCCGGGGAGAGCCTGTGGGAGAAGAGGTGGAAGGGAGGGATCGGACAGCACTGGGGGAAGAAGTAAACCTGGGCACCTGTGGGGCAAAGTCAGAGAGCCTGGGAACAGAGGAGGAAGATGAGAAAGAGGAGGAGAGGGAAGAGGAAGAAGAGGAGGAAGAGGAGGAAGAAAAGGAAGAAAAAGAGGAGACCGAAGAGGAAAAAGTGGAGAGGGGGGCAGAGGAAGAAGATGAGAAATTAAAAGAGGGTGAAGAAGTGGAGAAGGAAGAAGAAAAGGAAGAAGAAAAGGAAGAAGAAAAGGAAGAAGAAAAGGAAGAAGAAAAGGAAGAAGAAAAGGAAGAAGAAAAGGAAGAAGAAAAGGAAGAAGAAAAGGAGAGGGAGGAGAAGGCAGTAGCGAAAGGGAAAGTGGAGAAGGACAAAGAGAAAGAGAGTCTACCAGCAAAAATGGAAAAGCCTGAAGCAGGGCAATGTGGGACAATAGGGGAGACAAAGGCAGCAGGGCCAGTGCAGGGGTTGGAGCAAGGAGCCAGTGGAGCAGAGGGAGCTGGCACAGGGAGTGAGGCCCAGGCTCAGCCAAAGAGAACCCCAGAGCTGGGGGCTCCCAGCAAGAGGCTGGGTCCAGCTGAGGGTCCCCCAGAGCTGGAGGATAAAACATCTGGGGAGGCTCTGGACGAGGGGAGCTGCAGGGAGCAAGGAGCAGGCAGCAGACAAGAAAATTCTGGGGAAGGCAACATCCCACCAGAGAGCTTCACCCTGGGGGAAGATGAGGAGCTGGGTGGAGGGGCAGAAACACCCCCCTGCCCCATAGCAGCCAGAGAAGGCGGTGCTGCACCCCTGGAGCAGCACAGCAAAGAGCAGGGCCATGATCAGCCCTGAGCAGGGTCAGTCACCCCTGCTTGGGGTGCCAGGCCACTGACAAAAAGGCACAGCACAGCCAGCAGGGCTCCTGTACCCTGAGAGGGAGCCCCGGGGCTGGGGACTGGCCCAGCAGTGACCCGGGAACAATGCAGTCCCCACCGGGCCCCCCAGCCCCGCTGTGCAGCAGCGCCCGCCGCGCCCCTGCCCCGGCTGCTCGGCTCCAGCGCCTTTCAGCTGGGCGCCACCGAGCTCTGCTGGCTGAGAAATAAAAGCTCTTCCTTGGCACCGTGGGCTGGATTTGTTCCTGAACGTGAGCAGCTTCCCTGATGACATTCCACACCTCCCGCCTTGCCCTGGAGCCCGTGGCTGTACAGGGATGGGGCAGTTTGTGCTACACTTGGGAGGGGTGGTTAAGGAGACTGCATTTCACCCCTCTGAAGCTCCTGAATCTCTCCTGCCTGAGTGTCCCCAAACTTCCCTGCAGTGGCACCGTGACAGGCCTTTACCCAGCACTGCCAGCCCTTCCAGGCACGGGTGAGAGCAGGTCCAGCCCAAAAGTTGTCTGTCCTGGGCAGGCTTCACCATCAGCTAAGTCTGGGCAGTGGAGAGGGCCCGAGAGCCCCTGGCCTCACCCTGAACTATTCTTCATCTGAATCCCTCATTGTGCCACAGAGGCACAGTGAACATGGGCAGCACTTGGGTCTGAGGCACCCAGACAGCTCTGGGCACTGAAAACTTAATGGAACTCCAGAGAGAAAGGAGGGAGAGGACTGCCTTGCCTGCCCAGCATCCCACTGCTGTCTACATCCTGCCTGGGACTGAAGGGTTTCCTACAGCAAACGTTCCTGAGTGACACAGAGGGACTGCTCCCACACAGCCCTTGTCCCACCCCTCAGGCTGCCACACAGCCTGGACAGACCTTGCTGGAAGAGGAGGAAGATGGTGGCTGGGGGACACACCTGTGTCTGGGGATCCTGGGGCTCTGCTCAGAGCTTCTCTTCTGCCTCAAGTGGTGTGGACAGCCAGGGTGACAGTGCAGGCTGTGTCCCGGCAGCCCTGCAGGAGCAGTGCCAGGATGGCACAGCAACGGGAGCTGACTCAGCCGAGATGCACGGATAGAAGAGGCCAGAGCACTGATCCAGGTCTCAGTATAAATACAAATTTATTCTCTTTCCAGAGCAGAGATGCCACAAAGCAGTGAGGACAGCAGCACCACAGTACATGGTTACCAGAGCATTAACCAGCCTGCTCCCCCTCCCTGACACATCCTGGCTCCCAAACACAGCCCAAGCACCCAACCCAGCCCCTTCTGCTCCCCACACCTGGCACTGGGGCCAGCAGCTCCGTCCTCATCCTGCCCTTTTTCTTCCTCCAGCTCCCCCCAGGCTGGATACTCCTGACCACACCCTCAGGCCAAACCTCACTCTGCTGCTCCCCTCGCTGTTCCCATCCTGCTCCTGGGATAACAGAGGGGTCCAGCTGGGTCTCACAGGCTGGCCCGTGGTCCCTCTGACCTGCAGCCTGACACAGCATGCCCAAAGCCACCCTAAGGCCGCCACACTGCCCTCCTGCCACTCACCTGGCCAGGACAGGGCACAGCAAGGACAGCCACCCATGCTGCTGCTGGTGGACACTGGAGCCCTACACACTGAATACCCCTGGCTGTAAGACTCACACTGCCTTGTCCTTGCTGTGGGCACTGCTCCTCACCTCTGCCAACACCCCAAAGCCAAGCCCAAAGCCCTGGGCCTGGCACCATGCCCTGGTCACAACTTCCCTGGACAGCTCAGCACCACGTCCCATCCCAGCCAGCAACAACAGCCCTGGCTCTGTCCTTGCAAGCCCTGTTTAGGTCGGATATTTCACCCCAGTGTGCAGCCCTGCCCTGCCCCGAGGGCTCGAGCCTCTCATCTCTCCACAACCTCTGGCCCCAGAGCACCAGGGCCATGTCAGCCCCCGCTCTGGGCTACCCTGCAGCACCTGACTCTGCCTCTTTCTCGACATAACACAGCACAAGACAGCCAGCCTGAGGGATTCCTGGGGACCAGGAGCCACCACCCCCAAGCTGCCCTGCCAGCTGGCAGCACAGCCTCCCTGCACTGCCCCGTGGGACTGACCCACTTTTGAGGGTCTCCAGGCCCCCAGCTCAACCCAAAGCTGGGGACAGCAGTGGGGCACCTGCTCCTTGGGGGTAGCAAGGAGGTGCCCTGCCTGTCCTGCTGCCCACCCACACTGCCATGCACTTGCATCAGACCAAGGTGGCCCCAGGGCTAGAGTATGGCTGGAGAAAGCCCTCCCTGCAGGAGCTGGGGCTCCCCAGGGATGGAGCTGGGTCAGTGCAGGACAGGCTCTCTGCGCCATGGCAAAGGCACAGATCCCCAGGAAAGCAGGCACCATGAAATACCCGCTGTGGGTCCAGCCCTCACTGAGCTCCCTCACAGCAGCCCTGCAAGGCAACACCAGCAACAGGGAAGGTGCTGGTTCCCCTAGGAGCAGGAGTTGGGCTGGTCTGAAAGTGAAGGGCAGCTACACTTAAGGTATTAGAGTTTAATAGAGTGAGTCCATGAGAGTATTTAAGTACAGTATATATATATATATAATATATAGAAATATATGCAAATTAAACAACAATAAGGCTCTGTTATAAAGACCCTCTCAATATAAGGCTACTAGCTGGGCTGAAGCTCTAACATGGACTCAATCCCTACTCCATAAACCTCACAGACTCTCTCCTGGTGGTATGTGCCTGGCTGGCTGCAGAGCCTTGGGTGGCAGAGTTCAAACCATAAGGCTGGCAGCTGCTCACTGTTAAGAGTTACTTTAAAAACTGTGTGGCTCCAGGAGTATTTTGGTGCCCATAAACCTGGAGGGCTCCTGGGCACAAATGAGGAGTGGGATGCTGAGCTCTGCATCCCCTGAGGGCTGCAGGCAAAGGCAGCAGCCCGTGGGTGCCAGGGGAGACAGGCAGTTTTCATGGCTTCAGTTCTCTCCTCTGAACCATCCCACCCAGGCTTGGACACTGCAGCCAAGTGACCAAACCAGCCTCCTGGGGTGCCCACAGTCCCACTCCTGCATGACCTATGTTCCCCTGAGATCTTCTGGAGCTGGCAAGCATCCTGCACCACCAGCTCGGAGGGAGTCTGTGTGAGGTCTGCTGCAACACAGGGAGCATGGCAGGGAGAGAGGGGGAGGAAAGCAGCCAGGTAGCTGGTTAGGAAAAGCCTCTGGCTCACAGGAGGTGTTAGATAAGGGAGGTCATACCTGAAAGAGAAATAGACAGGTCAGGAAAATAGGACTCAGAGCCACCTGGTTAGAAGGGGGCTGCTGCAGAGCCAGGAGGATCCTGCTCAGGGATGGCAGAAAGTGGGCAAGAGTCTGCACGGGCAGACCACTGCCTCATGTTAGTGCTGGCACCAAGCAATGTCTCCCTCGGGCAGCCTGGGCAAGAGACCAAGTGCTGCTCCTGGACTGGAGCACAGAGGGGAAAGAGGAGAATGACTAACAGCAAAGCCCACTGAGTGAATGCAGTGCCATCCACACACACATCCCCCAGTCCCCATCCCTGCTGGGAAGAGCCGTCCATGAGCAGCCAGGAGAGCTTGCACCATCGCTTCCATCTCACCAGGCAGCTGGGGCCTCGACCTCTCCTGCAGAGGGGTCTGGACAGGGATGAAGCCAGGAGGTGGCTCAAAGCTGTCGCTGCAGGTGGGTGCTGGCAGGTCTGTTCATCCTCACAGTGGGAGCCCCGCAGGGTGCAGGTCCTGAGCAGGGCAGGAGGCTGCCTTGCAGCTCATCACGGGGATCTGTTTGCTCTCGGGGATCTGGCAGCTCTCATCACCTCTCCTTGCAGCTGTGAAGCCTCCTCCTCCTCCTCCTCCTCTGTTCCCAGGCCACACACCCGTCCCAGCAGCACTGCAGCAGCAAAGCTCTTGGCTGAAGCACTGTGGGTCATCAGCTGTCGCAGGGAAGCTGGGATCGGGGCAGGGCTCTGTGGGGAAAACCTCACCTGAGGGAGCAGTAAGGAGCGAGAGAGGAGGATTTCACTCAAGTACCTCGAGAGTTGGGGAAGGCGCTCCGCAGCTTCTCCATTATGTCTTCCAGGCACATGCTGACTTCCTGGGTTTTGGCTTCCACCTCATCTACAGTGGGAAGGAGGGTGGGTGGGTGGGTATGAAAAGGCTCTCTGGACATCCACCTGGCTGCCAGCATCTCTGCAGGATGGCAGGGCATGGGCAGCTTCCTGCAGCATGGAAACAAGGGAGCAGGGCCAGGAGCTCAGCCCAAACCTCACCTGCAGTTTCAGTGTCGGGGGTGTTGTGCTCTTTCTCCTTTGCCTGGCTGCCTTCTGACTGATGTGGAGATGAAGCCAAGGAAGAGGCTGCTGAACCATTGCCTTCTGACTCTGCTGGAGGCTGGAGTGAGAAGAGCTGCTGTGAGAAGGTTCATGATCCTCCATCCTTGGCTTCCCCTGTTCCACCCACCCCCTTTGTGCCATTGGCACAGCTCTGCTGTGGCAAAACCCACCCCAAGGCCCCAGATCCTTGCTCTGAGCCTACCTGCAGCAGCAGCTCCCTCAGCCTGTGCAGCTGCGACTCCAGCTGCTTGTTGTGGTCCTCCAGGATCTGCATCCGTGTCTCCAGGCGGCTCTTGTGCTGCCGGAGGATTCGTGCTTCTGCCAGGAGCTCATCGTTACGTGGGTCTTGCACTGATTCAGGAGAGCCTGTAGCCAAGGTTGGAGACTCCACTGCCTCGTCATGCTGCCATTTCAGACGTCTCAGCTCTCCCTGGAGGATCCTGCGGGACAGCCCAGGTCAGCATCCCCACAATCCTTCCTAGAGACTGCTGGAAACACCCGGGAGCTGCACACTGGGGATGATGGCCCACGACTCAGACTAAGCTTTGCCATTTGTGCAGCTTAAGGGCCAGGATGCTGCACTGCAGAGTGGCCTGTCTGTGGTTCTACCCCACTCAGGGAATTCACAGGTATGCAACCACTTCCCAAGAGGCTGGAAACAAGGGCAGGGAAAGCATCACCTCCTCCTGAGCTGATCTGCCCTGCCTAGAGCCTCACCCCGTGTGATCCAGAGCAGCACCACCACTGTTCACAAGGGGCTCAGGGACAGGAAAGACAGAGTGCCCTGGGCTCACTTCAACTAGTTTGGGATTCAGGAGGGGACCAGGTTCTGGGGATGTGGGAAGGAACATTTTGGGGGTACAGAGTCATCTCCCTTCCTTGGAGAGCACACCCTCACTGAGTTGTAGTGCTCAGCTTAGACACCCTCCAAACCTTCCCTCTCAGCATCTGCAATCCCCTTCCTCCAGACCCAGCAGCATCCCCTGGCTCCACTCTGAGCTCCACAAGGCTTCTCCAGCCCCTTCCCCCCTCTCAGGTTATAACCCCCACTTTCAGAGTTGCCCCTGTCTCTACCTGTTTTCGTCCTCTAAGTGGGCCAGGACTCGCTCCAGCTCTCCCTTGTCATCCATGTTGAGGCTTCCTGGAACCTGCTGGCTGCCCCCAGGCTCTCTGTCGGTGATGGGGCTGGAATGGCGCAGCAGGTACTGGTCCTCATCCCTGTTCCAGCAGGTGGAGAAACACCTTAATTAGGGAAATCATGGGATTTGTGTGCCCTTGGGGAAGGACAGCATGGAGGGAGAAGCGTTCACAGTTGCAAAGGGCAGCTCCTTCTGGCTGCTCCAGGCCTAGAGCTCAGAAGGGGCTCAGCATCCCTGATAGCTGGGGGTGCCCCAAGAGCCTCTCACTCAATGGGACTGGCAAGGAAAGCATTTCTGAACCCTAGCTAGGCGTGAATAGAGCCACAGGAGCCCTGACTCATCAGGAGGTGAGGAGAAGGGAAAGGAGACAGAACTCACAGGCTGTCATCAGGGGACAGGCTATCACTGAAGAAGGAACAGTTCTGGCTTTCCATCTCTGCAAGCCTGAAGGGAAGAGAAGAAGGTTGAGATACAGTCAGAGACACCCTGAATGTCTGCTCAGTGCACCCTACTTAGGGCAGCCCCTGCAAAACTCCTCTCTGGCAGGGTCTCCCACCTGGCCTGCACCAATCTGCCCCTCTGCACAGGCTCTGTTTTTTTTAAAAACCAAAATACACTGCTGCTCTGGGCATAAGTCTCTGGAATAAAGAGCTGCTCCTGTGCAGTTGGCTCAGCCTCCTCTCTCACAAGCTAAGGAAAGAGGTGTAAGAATTCCAGCTCCAGCCTAAGGCCTGAGCTACAAGTACAGGATCCCTGTACCCCTCGGGTCTCCACGGTGAGGACAGAGGCACTAGAAACCACAAGGCAGCAGCAGTGGGAAGCTGGCAAACAGCTCTGGTGAGGACACAGACAGAGCAGAACAAGACACCCAGGGATGTGCCCGGTGAGAATCCATCCAGCAGCTCATACTGGGAAGAGGAGGACAGTACATGGAGGCTGCTGCATCACTGAGACATCTGCTGTCAAAGGCATGGGCTTTGCTGCCAATTTACACAGCATCAGCCATGTCCCAGGCAGGTTTGCCTGGCTCTGCAGCGTGCTGGGAAAGGTGGAGGGGCCTATGATCATACATCCACCCCAAACCTCTCACCCCCACACCCAGCAGGGTCGTGCTCCGTGCCCAGGCAGGACAGCAGAGCCCAGTGGTGGTACCTGCTGGCAAAGTGCTCAATCCGGGAGTGTGTGTCGGCGTGTGGCAGCATCGGGGAGGAGGCTGGGCTGCAAGAGATGCACACTGGTCAGCAGGGCTTGGGAGAGGCTCATCTCACCCGGCTCAGAAGAGCCAGGGACAGGCTGGAGAGGGAGGCTGGAATCTCTGTTGCTTCAAGAACAATGTGTCCTATCACCCTCAGAGCAAGTGCTCCTCCAGCCTTCCCCCAGGAGCCCTGTCTGAGCTGAGATGCTCCTTCCATCCACAGAATTCATGTCTCATTCTGGGTCCAAACAGAAAACCCAGGGCACAGCCAACTCACGTCTCAGAGAAGTCAGCCTCGAGCACAGACTGGACAGGCAGGTAACCCCTCTGTGGGTGCTTGCTGAAGTACTGCTTGGACCGAAACTTGTTCTTCAGTGTCGTGGCAAAGTCTCTCATGTTCTCACTGGATGTGGTCTGCAGAGACAGAGGTGACAAAGGTGCTGCTGAATGGAAAGTGGGGGATCACAGCTCAGCATCCACAGGAAAGGAGCCCACTCAGGCTGGGCATGAGCTCCACGGGGGAAGAGGCAGATAAAACTGAGGAAGCAAGGAGGGCACACGGCAGCTCTGTCAGTCCTGGGGCCTGGCACAGGGCAAGCTGGGCATTGGGGACCATGCACCCTGCTCACCATGAGCCCCAGAAGAGCAGGGACACAGGCAACCTCCAGCATGCAGAGGGTACAAAACTACACAAGGGCTCTGCTTGTGGGGCTGCACCAGCCTAAACATCACAAAGCTGCTGCCATCAATGGGACCTGCTCTGAGCCAGGCCCTCCCAGCCCAGCCCAGCCCCATACCGGGGTGTAGTACTCCATGATGGGGTAGTGCAGCTTGTTGCCCTTGCTGGCTCGCCCGGTGAGGAAGCAGGTCTGGCAGATATCCACATTGAACTGCTTCAGGCTCCGATACCTGGAGAGGTCAAGAGGCCATAGGGAAGCACTGGAAGTCATCAAAAACACGTGTCTAAAGCCCAAGGAGAGGTCAGTGGGAGGGGACAGAGGGGGCCTGTGCTGCTCGAACACCCCAGTGAACCCACAGTGCTGATGGCTGAAGTTCCCAGAAAAGCACCCTGCTCCTTCCCCTGAGCTGGCACCTGCTCTGCCCTGCCTGAAACACCGCTGGCTGCAGAGCTCCAAGAGCACAGAGCAAACTCAGCTCTTCCTGCAGGACACCACACACTCCCCTTGGGGCCAGGGTCCCATATCACACCCCTCACCTGAAGCCCTTGATGGGGCACTGCCGGCAGACAGAGCACTTGGTCTGGTGCTTCACCTGCTCGGCCATGGTCACCCGGTGCAGCACCGCCAGCCACACCATGGACTGCGGCTCCAGGTTGGCCCACTCCAGGAACTGGGACGCCTCAATGGCAGACTTCCCATTGCTCTGGGGAGGGGAGAGGAAGGGGCTGCTCAGAGCTGGGAGCCAGCCGTGGTGGGGTGCAGGTCCCACGGGCCAGCTCGGGAGCCTGTCCCCAGCACAGCCGCTGCAGACGGGGCGAGGGCCGAGGCCCCGCACTCACGAAGCGGAAGCAGCTGCGGATGCTGGGCTCCACGTTGCTGCCCCCGAACGCTGCCACCTCTCCCAGCTGCCGTGGGACCTGGATGGCCTCGTGGAGCAGGACGCCGAGGTGCCGCTGATCACAGAGTCCCCCGGCGTTGGCCACTTGGCTGAAGAGATCTGCGGGCAGGACAGACACACAGCTGGCACCACAGCACCCCGCAGGGGAGCAGTGTGGGGGTCACACCAGGGACCCACTGACCGCCTCCAGCACGGAGCTCAAATAAGAGGAAAAAACTGAGCTGTGATTAAATAACCTTTACCAGCATCTTTCCGGCTCCTAATAACTAGTTTAGAGTCTTCTTCAGACAGGGGCTACATAAATCATTTATTTCACAGCCACAGCTGGCCTGTCCTCTATGAATCAGCCCGGTCCCTTTATTTAACCCCTTGGTGCTCCCTATTCTACACAATATTCCCCTCCACAACATTCCATGGTTAAAATGCAGTGAGGAAAGCAATTTGCCTGAAACCTACTTCCCCGTAGCCATGCACCCCCTGGTATTTTCCTTCTGGAAAGCATTGGGTAACTTTCCTGTGTGCCTTCTCTGCACTGTTCCTTACAGTGCCATGCAAGCAAGATCACTGCAGCAGCAGTCACTCTACAAAAAGTCTAATTTCGGTGGCGTAGGCCTGGGGAGGGAGGGAGAGGTGATGATGCAAGCAGCTTAGTCACTGCAGGAAAGCTGTTTCTTTGCTCTTCCTGGGCAAAGAAGGTGTAAGCCAGGAAACAAAAGCACTCCTGTTTTCCCCAGGTTAATTCTCACCAGGTTGTGAGGGAGGGAGACAAGGGACTCACACTGAAACTTCTCCTTGACCTCTGTCCCGCACAGACACGCAATGCCCGTCTTGAAGGAAAGAGCCCTCATCTTCCCACTGCGGCCACTGCAGGACGAGATATTGCACAGGTTGGAAAATGCTCCAGAGTGGGGTTTTTTTGGCAGGGAGGTCATCAAGGCAAGCACACACCAGGCAGCCCGAACCTTTCTGCAGCACTGCCAGCTGGAAGAGCAGCACGGAGGTTTCCTCCCAGGCATGGCAGCCCCACAGCTCGGGGGACACTGAGGGAGAGGTACCTGTCAAAGACGTTCAGCAGCCAGTTGAGGCTCATGTCCACGCACAGGGGCACGTTCACCAGGATGCCCCGCTCCTCCTCCAGCCGCTCGTACAGCGCCGTCAGGCAGTGGATGACCTCCACCACGTCCATCGCCCGGTCGCTGGGCTGCAGGTCGTGCTCGTTGAAGATTTCCAAAGCCGTGCCCAGGGTGACCATGTCCACTGCACAGAAAGCACAGGCAGAAGGATCAGAGGGAAAGGGGGGAAATGACAGAGGTGAGAACCAAGAGGAGAGAGATGCAGCCCTGCCCTAACTTGGGGCAGTGTTAGTCCCCTTGTGTTGGGAAAGATGCCGGCACAGCTCCTAGAATTCCTCTCTGTGACCTTCTTTCCTCATTGCTATGTCCAGCCACAGCCATGAAAATGCTATCCATGGAATGCTCAGTGCAGAGTGAGCCTTGGATGCACTTGGATTTCCACAGATGCAAAGCTCTCTGCACGTGCCAGGTCTCCCTGTGGGGCTGGTGTGGGGAGGTGAGGGGGCACAGACCACACAGACCCCACAAGCAGCTGCCCAGAGATGGATCAGTCCTGTCTGCAGCTCTAACAGGGTGAGGGAGTTAAGGCACAAACCCAAACCAGGGCTAGGACACCAGGAGCTTTCAGATTTCTGTGGCTGCAGGTTGTACGTGCTACTGTGTTAGCAACCAGCAATATTTCTTTCCTGAAAACCTTTCCATCTTTGAGACCATTTATGTTCACAGTACCCAGGGGATTGTGTGCCTTCTCCACACTGTAACTTCACTCTGTGGAAAAATCCTCCCTTCTCCTGTCAAAGCTGCTACACTTGCACTGGGAAGCCCCAGCTCCCGTGCCAGGGAGTATCGCTCCTGCCCACCCTCATGTCCACACTGCCCACGGCTGCATATGGCTCTGATCTATCCCTCGCCGCCTCTTTCCTACACAGCCACTCCACCAAACTTCTCATTATGGGAAAGCTGCCTTGGCAACCTCCTTGCCCTTTTCTCAAGTATATCTCGAATAAAGAGCACTTATTCAAGTCATTTCTGGGCTGGAAAGAAGGTGACAGCACAGCACGTGAGATGCAAGAGATGCACAACCAAAGATGCTCAAGCAGCTCATGGGAGGGTTCTCCTTGGCTCTTCACCCTTGTTTCCTCCCCACACCTTGCCTGCTGCTGCATGGACACCTTTACAGGGTGGCAAAAGCCAGCTGCTGCTTTCTTCCATTTGCATTTCCTCATCCCTGAATGCCCCTGGCTCCAGGGCAGCCTGATCACCACAGTGTCATGAAAATACTCCACAGCCAGGGTTGGACACCCTCGAGAACCCAACCTCCTCATACCCTGGCTCATTGCCTTCTTCCAGCCCTTTCACAGGATGTCAAGGAGCACAGGTCTGCCTGGGACCCCACTGCTGCCTGGCTGTATCTCCTCCCCTTCATGAAGAATCAATTCAGGAAGGGGATTTCCCTCAGCCTGCTGCTGCTGCTGCTAATTTTGACAGAGCCTTAGGTGAGAGGTTTTGTCAAAAGCTCTGAGAAGCCAAGGATGCTGCAGCGATCAGATTCCCATCTGCCTCCCTTCCAGTTCTACCAGAAACTCCTCAGCAGTTTCCAAGGAGCAGCTACCTCTTGGAGAGATGTTTGAACTCCTGTCATTTCGTATTTACCTGGCTATTAATCCTCCAGTTCTCACCAACAGTGCAGAAGTCAGGTTTGCTGGCTCCCTTCCTCCTCTTTAAGCAGTGAAGCCCTCTCTGTCCCTGCCAGTGAGGCTGATTTCATGTCTCAGTTACATCCACACCTTCTCCACGCTCCTTTGGAGCTGCTTGCTGAGCTCCTGCCTGATCCCACAGCTTTGGAACTCGGAGCTGGACCACTTTGTTCTCACATTCCTTTGGCTAACACCTGCCCCTGAGTCATTTCCACCCCAAGCCTGTAAAGAAAGGCACTGACACAGACTTGTGGATTTGCTCAGCTTCCCAGGCTGATCCTCCTGGTTTCTCGCCTCAACTACCTGTCCCCTGGTGCCTCCTGCCTTTGATGTGCTGATAAAAGCTTGTGTTAGTTTAATGCCTTCGCTGAGGGAGACCCAGCAGGAGGGAAACCCTTCCCACACTCACATCGAAGGGCTTTTTGCACCCGCCGGAGTTTCATGGCCGTCCGATACGCCGAGAACTTGATGTTGTTCAAATCCGCTGCAGCAACACAAACAAGAAATAAAACCACGGCACAACATCCTTATCTCCAGGGCAGGAAGCAGCAGCTGCAGTGCCCAGACCCCAGCCCCACCAGCAGAAGCAGAGCACATGCAGGAGGGTGAGGAGCAGAGCCTGGCAGGAGTCACAGCCCCCTGCTCTGGGGGACCCTGTGCCACAGAGGGGAGCAGGGGGCCTGGGGGAATCCCACGTGCAGCCCACGATGCAAAAAGGCAGATATTACTCCTGTGATTCTGGGACAGAATCCTTACCCAGCGTCTGGTACAACTCTGTCATCTTTGGGTGGTCCCAGCACGTCGTCTGGGCCTGGTGGCTGGAAGGAAAATAGAGGGAGGCCAAGAGTCAATCTGGTAACCAAAAGCTGCCATGAGAGATTAACAAAAGGACCTGGCCAGCGCTGATAGAGAGTATTTCAATGTCTGCAGACACTGCTGCATCCTTCTGAGCCCACTCCCCTGCCACAGCAGCGTGAAGGATGCCCACAGTAGGATATCCCCACCTGCTGCCAGCCCCCTCTCCTTCCAGCCAGGATTTCCCCCATCCTGGGCATCCCAGCAGGCAGGGAAAGCTTGGCTCTACCAGGCTGGGCAAGACACGCTTCATTGGAGGTGAGTTCTCACTCCAGTCTGTTCACTGCCCCCCTCTCCTAACTGGTCCCCAATTCCTGGCCCCGCCAGGCCAGAGATGACCACGGGCAGTGTCTGGGAACACACTCACTTGATGTAGTATGGCACTTTGTTGGGGGAAATGGCTCGCTCCCACGGGACCTGGACAGAGGCTGCAAGGAGAGAAACACGTGTCAGATCAACACCAAACGTTCCTCTAAGCTGATGCTGTTTCTGATGCCAGCCCAGCAGGGCTGTGGGTGGGTGTCTTCCCAGATCACCAGCTGGAGGTGTTGGTGCAGGCAAGGGGATGCTGCCTATGAGAAAGGCACGAGACTGCTGGTCTTGTTAGAGACATCTTGCCTCTCAAGACAGGGGCTTTGTACCTGGCTGAGCTCAGAACTCAGGAAGAGACACTCCCTGATGCTTTTAATTGATGCCCAAGGGAGCTCTGTAGCCACCAGTGGGCAGGGCTCACAGCAGATGAGATTTGGGCACACAGACACAGCACTGCCTGTTATGGCCTGGCTCAGACACCCAAAGCATCTGTTGTTCCTGCTCTGTGTGCCAGCTGCAGTATCCTGGGAAGATGAGGATTCATCCCATACCAGTTGCCTGCCACCCTGTGTTATATAGAGGATGGAAGCCACTGCATGACCCTCAGTTATTTTCCTTTTTCACAGGCAGTGTATCAATTCCAGCAACTGGAGAAGTGATCCTTCCTTTCAGATAGGAGTACACACTGCAAAGAACCACAGGCCAACAAATCCCACTGGCATCCAGAGACTCTGCAGGGCTCAGCATTTCCAAGGACAGACCCCAGGCTCTGGAGCACAACCTGCTGCCCACCTTTTGCACATCAGAGAGCTGCCAGCCAACAGCTCTGAGATGTAGAAACAGCATCCCTCTGCCTCGCCACATGAGCGATGGCATAAAAATGCACATTTTTAACCTCCAAATAGCTAACACTGGAATTGAGGGACTGCCTCTTCCTGCCATCTGTTGTCTTGCTCTGAGGCTGACACAGTTCTGGTGTCCCCTGGGAGCTGCTGCTGCGAGTGTCACAGCTCTGTGCTCTGAAGGGAAACCACGCTCACGTCCCACCCTTGGTCCCACAAGGTGAGGCAGCGCAATGCCAACTTTGGAGGCACCTCCTGCTTTGGCTCCTGTGCACTGGGCACCAGCCTGGGCCCTTTTCCAGCCTCATGCATGGCTCTGGGCTCAGCAACAGGACTTTGCACCCTGTTTTCCTGTGCCACAGCCCAGGCTGCTCTGCAGAGGCAACCTCGTGGCAGAAGCCAGGGGGACCCACTCACGTACAGGAGAGGAAGTGCTGGGAGCCTGGCCCAAAGTCCCGGTGGGCATCTTGGAGCTGCTTCAGGCGTTCGTTTATGGAGGCCTGGAGAATTGAGAAATAATCCACTGGCAGTCCAACAGGCATTTGGGATTGATGACCCATTCAGGAAGGCTTGTGGGTGGACTCAGACATGCCCCAGCATGCTGATGCTCTTCCTTCCTCTCCTATCTTGGTATTTGTGTCCCCCAGCCTGCTAAACCCTCTACACCTCCTCCCACAGGCTGAGGCAGCACAGCCACATCTCCAGCTCACCTGCATCCATACTCCCACAGACATCAAAGCAGCCACAGCTGGGACTGACCCCCTCCACCAACACATCCTGATTCTCCCTTTATTCCTCCCACTGCCTTTCCCCAACCAACATCTCTGCAGATTTACTTTCCTCACACTGAACTGATGCTCTCCTCCTCCAGGAACATCCCTGCTGTGCCAAACCTTACTTTATCATCCCTGAAACTCAGCAGTGACGGCTCTTCCCCTCCTGCCCATGGTTTGTTTGCAGTGCTTGCTCCTGACTCCTGCCCACCTGCAGCTGTTTCCAGCGGGTGTTGATCTGCTCCAGGGTGCGGGAATTCTCCATGCACAGGTGGACATCTGAGATGGCAAGCTGGTGTGCAAGATCATTGACCACTTTCACCCCATCCTTCACGGGGGAGAGCTCCTCTTTGAACAGCTGGAGTCCAATGCCCGGGGATGCAGGCACAGAGCAGGGGAAGAAGGAAAAGAAGCAGATGAGCAGCCAGGACTTGGATCTGATTCCTTTGCTACAAGCTAGGGTGGGCTAGTGGCTGCCAAGCCACTGCTGACTAACCCTCCCACAGGGTACCTGAGCAGGGGAAAATACACCCAACCAAACCTACCAGGCTGCAGATTACTCCTGATAAATGAAATGGGGACAATGACTCAACTATGCTGAGCCACTGTACCTGTGTAAGGTCTGTGCCATGACGAGGCACTCAGCATGGCCAGTTGTTCAGGACACTGTTGGCCAAAACCCCCCTCACAAAGCAGTGGGGCTGTGGGTAGGAGGACTTGGCCCTGAGATCCCAGGTAATGAGGCTGCCTTGGACTGAGCAGTCCATGGAAGCAGCTCTGTCCTCCTGGGAAGCAGCATGTCATCCCTCCCATGGCAGAGGCCAGAGCCTTCAGAGCCAGGAGTACCTTGGTTGACTGGATGTGCTCCGGCAAGGAGTCAATGAAGAGGTCCCCAATGGGTTCCCAGGTCTCCCGCACGCTTTCAGCCTGGTCCAGGGTCGTGCTGAGCTCTTCCATAGCCCCTTTAATCTCCAGCAGCTGCTCCAGTGTCCGCTCAATGTGGCGGTGCTGGTCCACGCACCGGGCCGTGAGCTTCTCCCACAGCTCACTGGCCACATTCGCCTGCTTCCAGACAAAGCGGCTGATGTTCTGGATCCGGTGCCGGGGAGACACATCTAGGAAGGCAAAGCAGGAGGGGAACAGCGAGCTAAAGTGAGAGCCCAACCCAGAGGAGAGTGAGGCAAGGGATGGAGAGAGGACGGGGAAATGGGAGATTAAAAAATCTCAGGAAAACTGGAAAAAGGGAAGGAAAATAAGCAAGAACAGTATCCATCTCTGCACCAGCTCCTCCGGGTATCCAGCCTCTCTGTCCTCACAGGCAGAAGCCATGCTGCCTGTTAAAAACCCACCCCAGAGCACATCTGGTGCTGCCTCATGAGATGCCCCCTCATCATGGACAGCATCAGGAGCCTCTGCCTTTTCCTGGGGCAGTGGCACTGCCCTGTGCCAGTCTGACCTTTGGCCAAAGGACTGGGCACAGCCTGGGCATGGTGGTGAGGCAGAGCACTGATGTGCTGCTTTGTGCCACAGCAGCCAACTCCACTCCACCCTCTCCAGGCCAGCCCAGGAGGAGCTGGGAAACCAGAGAAAAAAATGGGGAGCTCCACAGACCTTTGCTTTCCAAAGCTGGTTCTTCTAATTCCTCAAATGGGTGCTGGGAAAGGAAAGCCTGTGCCGATTCCAGGACAGAGTAAATGTATGGTCCCCGAGACTTCACTTCTTCCATGAAAGCCTGGAGAGCAGAGCACAGAGATGAGACAGCAGGCTGAGCCAGAAAGTTGTGCCCTGGCTGCCCCCTTGCCAAATGCTGCAGTGATTTATTCACCCCAAGGCCCAAACCTCACTGGAGGCACAGAGGGAAGTCAATGTTAAGAGAAATCTTTTTGCAGTTCAGGGAAGGAATGACCACCTGCCAGAAGGTGGCTCCTGCAGAGGTTTGGCCTGCAGCTTTGCTGGAGTGGGAAGAAAGAACAGCAAGCCCAGAATGGTGGGTTTGAGCCAGGGCTGCACAAGAGGAACTGCTTTATTTATGGTGCTTTCAGAGGCACTGCTTGGAGACACTCCTCGCTCGTGCAGCGAGAGCATGGCCACGCCAGCAGCCCTTCCTTCCAGCAGCTGCTCAGCAACAGGTCCAGCTGCTGCAGGAGCAAGGAGAGGAACAGCAGGATGCCCCAGAGCAGCACATCTGCCACGGAAGACTTCAGAGGCACGCTGGTTTAGTGTGTCCTCTCCTCCCCTCCCACTGCAGCTCCCGCACTAGGGCTGTCTGCTGGATGGGCTGTTTGTGCACCAGGGAAGCTCCAGCAAGGATGAGGGATAGCAGCAGTAAACATTTTATTTTTGTTTTCAAGGCAAAAGCATCTAAAGCCCGACAGCCACTGGCAGTGAGGAGAAAATGCTGTGAACATGGGAGCAGGAAACTCTGATCTGTCTGGGTGTACCCCAGCTTTAGATACGATGATAATGTGTTCAGGCATCACTCTGTCCCAGCCACAGGACTGTCCCTAGACCAACCAGCCTTCTCAGGCCCCAGGACCCCAAAAGCAGAGGCCAGGGAGAGGTAGGACTCAGGGAAGCCACTACAAATGGCAGGGTTCACTACCAGCTGCAGGTGACTCAAGGCTGGAATGTGGGTTTATTGTCTAAAACCAGATGGGCTCTGCCTTTTTTCAGGAAGCAGAGGTGGAGACAGCCAAGGACTGGTGCAGCCCCAGGCTGTGGCGTGGGCAGTGACACGAGGCAGGGGTCCCAGGCAGGGCTGCCAGCCCCAGCCCACCCCAGCAGTGGCCGGGAGGCAGCAGGAACTTACCGCGTGCGTCTCCTTCTCCTGCTGCACCAGGAGCACATCGCCCCGCAGGGGCAGCTGCGCCGACAGCTCCTCATCCTTCTGCCCCAGCCAGTCGATGATCTCCTGGAGAGGCACCTGCAGCTTCCCACTGTGGTCAGAGAAGGCCTCCAGCCGAGCCCTGGCAGGAGAGCAAGGACAGTGAGATGGCAGACAGACAGACAGACAGAAGAGGAGCAGGCTCCCTGAGGAGGGGGAGCCCAGCACCGTGGCTGGGTGCTGACCCCCAGGACCTCCTCAGTGACTGGCAGCACACCTCAGCAAGGGCTGGGCATGGCTCCCAGCCAGCAGAGAGGCTACACTGCCAGGTGGGGTGAACCATGGAGGCACTGGGGACAGGAAACTGAAGCTATTCCTCACCCTGGAGCCCAGAGCAGAGGACAGTCATTCCGTGTTTGCCTGTGGGTCAGAACTGCTCTGGCTAGCACGGGGGGCTTGGGATGGCATTTACATGTCTGGGCAGCTTCCAGGAGCCTTGGATTAAGGCAGGAGACAATTAACACGCCCCAGTTAAGCTCTCTGTCATGCTGGCTGTGGAGCTGCAAACTCTGACAGACTGGAAGGCATGTTCCCCTCACGCAGTGGAGAGGGCTCCCAGCGAAGGGACAGGCACAGAGGAGGTGGAGGCAAAGCCAGGGGGCAAAAAGAGACAGCTGCAGAGGTGGCAGAGGATAGAGGGAGCAGCAGAAAGCAGGCAGGAGTGAAAGCAGAGAGGGAGGAGAGGATGGGATGGGTAGAAATGGAGGAGATGCTTTCCAGCATAAGGAGATTCAAAAGTCTGTGGACCAGAAGGGGAGCTGAGCCAAGGTCACTGTGCATTCATGTGGCTCATCAAGCAAAAAAGTTCAAAAACCTCCTGACAACCACAAGCAGCAGGCAAGGCTGGAAGGCCAGGCCAGCCTGGAGCTTGCTCCAGGCAGGACTCTTACCGAAGGCTGTGGGATTTTTTTTTGATCTCGTTCCAGCAAAGATTCATCTCCAGAGGGGCCTGGGGCCCAGCAGCACTGCTTGGAGCCCGGGGGGTTACACACGAAGGTCCTGCACCATCCTGCGAGGCTTCAACCTGGGCAGAAACAGAACCACGCTGCATCCAGAGATCGCTGCCTGGTGCTTTGGGAACCTGCCTGGGGACACCCACCCTGCTCTGCACTAACCCTGATTGGTTTTTCAACTCTCAAGGAGGCTGCCCTGCTCCTCTAGTGATCTGCTAGCAGCTCCCAGGAAACTCCTGGCTGTCTCTGGAGGAAGGATGCAGTGCCAGCTGCAGCAGCACTAAGAGCAAAGGTCGAAGGGAGGGCTTAGTGCACATCTCTTGCTCTCCTCAGTTATCCAGCAATGAGCTTATCTCACTGAGGGCTGTTAAGCCAGAGCTGGTCCTTATGTGTCACAGTGCCTGCAGGGCTAATGATGATTTTTCCCATGTTATTCAGGGCTGCTGCGCTTCCAGAAGAGGCTGATCCTGCTGTTCCCAGGCACCGAGGGGATCTGCCAACATCCTTTATGCCATCCCAAATACTGGGACTTGCCACCTGCTCCTCTACAGAGGCTTCAGGATATTCCCTGCCTGCATGGCAAATCTGAGAAGCCACTTCTCCTCCACAGATGCTGCTTCTCCTCCGCAGCTCTCCAGAATGAGCAGCCGTGGGAAGGGTGCTGCGAGAGGCCACGGAGAGATGACAGCAAATCCTAACCCAGCCACACGAAGGAAGCACACTCAGCTGGAAAAACTGGGTGCTGATCCCTGGGCAGCAAATCCTTGTTGGAATCCTCTCCTGAGCCTTTAGCACTGTATCATGCCCCTGCTCACAGAGCACTCTGCTGCTCGTGCTGGTGACAGCAACACACAGGATCAGAAGCCCCTCGCACAGGGCTCAGTGAGGGAGAGGGGATTTTTCTCTCCAAAAAGCACAGTTTGTTGAGCAAAACACATGGACACATTCCCACAAGTGAGACATCAATGAGTTGTGTTGGAGAAATGGCAGCATTTCGATCGAATGCTGCTTTGATATTAGAGCTCGCTGGAGATAATTATCCCCAGGTGCTTAATCAACCATAATTAAATGTGTTAGTACTTTCTAAACAGAGCATACAACAGGCCAGATAAGGGCAGCTGCCTTTGGGGGAAAAGCAGCAGCTCTTCTAAGGGGAATGTGTAAATACTTGTCACTTGTGCTGTCCAAGGGCTCATAGAGGTGTCTGGAGAAGAGATTCAGCCAAGGCGAGGAAAACAACAGGCAGGAGAAAACAACCAGACAAGGAATTTGGCTGCACAGCTAAAAATACCCCCTCCACACCAGTTCTCAGAGAAAAATCAAATGATCGCCAAGACTGGTGCTAAGTTTGATTCATCTAAAAACATCTAACAGGCTGTTCTCTGCCTCCCCATCCTGCCACTCCAGAAACACCAAGAAAACAGAGAAAACCATCACCCACAGAGTTCACAGGATTCTTGGGGCCACGAATAATAATCCACTCGAGCTAAAACTGCTGCTTGCACACAGAAAAATCAATCCTCTGAATGTGCAGGTCCTCATGGCACTGAAGTAGGTCAGTCCCAAGGCACTGTCAGGGAATGCTCCAGCCCTCCCCTCTATCCCAGGGGATACCAAAGGAAGGGATCAGCTCTGCCTGGGTGCAACTGCAGCACAGCTCTGCAGACAACATAGTCCTCCCAGCCTTATTTAATGAGGTAAAAGCCCACCACGCCTGCAACTCCCAAACCCAGCAGATAATCCTGTAGCAATGACCAAGCAGAGAGCAGGTGCTGAACATCTGCTTCCCTCGGACAAAACCCCTGCAAGCAAGCAGAGGGAGAAATAAGTGCTTTCCCTCCGAGCATCCCTTCCCCGGAGCCCCAGCCTGGACCCTCGCTCCCCTCTCCACCCCGGAACAGGTTTATTTTCGGGCGCAGAACACTCACGCAGGCTGTGGCAAGTGCATCTCCCTGTGCTCAGCCCCAGCTCCGCCGGAGGAGCGGCCATCCCCTCCCGGCCCCGCCGGCAGCGCCCAGCAGGGCAGCGGGCAGGCACCGGGTGCCCGGCAGAGCTGGGTGCCCCCAGCACTGACCCCCCAGGAATGCGGAGGGGGGCGGCAGTGCCTCAGAGCCAGCCTCAATCCCAGCTTTGTCCAGTGGCATTCCAGCAGCCTCCAACCTGCCTTAACCCCGTGGCTGCCCTCGAAGCACGAGGAGGGCAGAGATGTGCCCGCTGCAGGGCAACCCCACAGGGGACATCAGGTGTGTGCAGGGTCATTGCTCTGGGCACTGGGGAAGAGCCATCCTTGCCAAGGGCACGGCAAAGGGGATGTGCTGGGATGGCCAGCAGAGACCTTGGCTCGGATGCTGGAGCGCATACAGAGCAGACAGGGGTGTTTGCCAGGGAAGAGATTTATCTAGGAAATTATCCCATCAAGCCTCAGTGACCCAGAAGGTAAATAGGTTCTTGAGATCTAATCCCAAAAAAAAGTCAAAGATGCCCTTGTTGTCCCCCACGTGCTCCAGCACAGTGTTGGGTACCAGCAGATGTTCATGCCAGCCTGGACCAAGTGCAAATAGTTTCCTTTTGCCAGAAAGCTCTGGGCTGGCTTCTTGTGTCCCCCACAGTCCTGACGCCCAGAATTTTTATCATGCTCTCTTCCACCTACAGGGAGGGAAAGAAAAGCTCCCAGTATCTCTCCCTCTCTTCCCCTCCTTCCCTGCCTGCACATCTGATGGGACCAGCACAGCCAGCTCCTCTCCTCACCACCTCTCAGGTCCAACAGATGGGAGAGCAGCTCCCAGACTGGAGGAGGGGGCTTCAGTGAGGCCGGGATACAGCTAAGGACGAGCTTTGGCCAAGAGCTTTCGGGACTAGCAAGGACAAGGGAGGGAGGCTCTTTCCTAGGTGGCAACAGCAGAACCTTCAAAGGAGGCAGACTGTCATTAACACTGCTCCCGCTCCCCTCCTCTCTCCCAGCAAATCCCACAGGGCTCTGATCCCCTCACAGAAGCTTGGGCTGCTCAGGCAGGTCAGGAAATACATTTCCCTGCTCATCTTGTTCTATCCCTCTCCCTTCCTCACTTCATTTGCTGGGCTGTTTATCAACCACCCGTGCACTGGCCCGGCAGCAGCTTTGTAACAGCCACCCTGGGGCCAAAAAACCCTGACTCAGCCACCAAGAGCCTGCCCCCCTGCCTCATTCTTGCATGCTGGAGCCTCTCCAGAGACAGCTCTGCCTTCCTCCCGCAGCTCCCTGAGGCAGGTCGGGTCCAGGCTGATGGTCAGCCACTGTAGGGAGAAACCTCAGGCTCAGCCTTTGCTTTTCATGCGGGAAGCGCAACGAAAAAGGGATAAGCAGAGCTGGGACCTCGTTTGTCCTGGGAAGAACATTGCCAGTGCCCAAAGGAACCTTTGGCACTGTCCATCAGTCTCCAGTCAGGTGAGAGGTACCCTGGGACCAACAGCTACAGGCAAAGAGGGATCCACAGCCTGGCAGAGCCAAGGCAGCCTTTCCCCACCGTCAAGGTGCTAAAGCAGCTCCTGACAGCTCAGTGCAGAGTGCAGGCAGCTTTGCAGCCAGTTTCCAGCACAACTTTCTGCTCTTCACTCTGCTCTGCCATTTACCCGGGCTCCCCAGAGACCTTCCTTCCCCTCTGCTGAGGAGCCTGGCCTGGGGCTCAGAGACCCTGGGGAAAGGAGGAGGGAGACCAAGATCTGTCCCTCAAGATAACGAGATTAGAAAGAGGTCAGACTCCTCCTCTGCCTTACAGCATCCACCAGGGGCTTATTTCCAAGCTCTTCTCTGCAACCAGGAAGAGCAGAAAACCTACATTTTCACCAAAAGCTGACATTCTTCCAAGTTTCCGGGGGGGAAAAAAAAACCCCCAACCAAATACACAAGAGCTGTTAGCAGTAGCCTCTCGCTCTTTATTGTGAAAGAGGCTTGAAATCCAGCTCTGCAGGTTGTCTGTCTTCCCTTGCTTTGGGAAACACTTTGCTGGGAGGGCTGGGGCTGAGAGCCTTCCCTGCCACCAGCAACAGAGGGCCTGGTTTGCCCCCCGCCAGAAATCTGCAACCTCTGCGAAAAGCTGCCACGAGAAAGACTCCCCGAGCCCAGCTCTTACCTGAGACAGAGGGCGGGCAGTGCTGCTGTGCTGCGCCTGGTCCGGGATGTGCCACTCAGGACATCGCGGGAGGACATAGAGCCATTCCTGCATCACCAGGGGCTGCATTAGAACCGATGGTCATGGGGATGGAGCACCTGAAAAGCAGCGTTAGAGTCCCTGGGTCAGCTTGCACCTCCTCAGGGAGCTGATCCCCTTCCCAGCTGCCCTCAGCGCTGCCTCTGTGGCAGCTGGAGACTAAAAGGAAGCGTTTTTTTAATTTAATATATTTCTGCTAGTGTTGCAATGTTGTTTCATCGAAACATCCAACTCTTTTTTTGCACCTGGTTATGCAATTTGCTGTATTGATATGCTGTTAGTAAGTCCCACAGTCTATACTGTATTTTTAGAGAGGGTTGGGTTTCTTCAGCTGTACGAGATGCCCATGGTTTAAAGGAAGGGAGGGGGGATCTCACTGTCATGGCCACTGTGCTGGTTTTGGTTGAGATAACATTCTCTTTCTTCCTAGCAGGTGGCACAGCATGGTTTTTAATCCAGAACAACTTATGTTTAGACAGAACAGACATATCCCCATACCAGACAACATTTTCAAACATATTTTTTCCTTTTATATTCAGAAGGCAAATTGCCTAGAGCCCCAGCCTCATGTATCTCATACTGTGAGCTAGCTCTTTATGAGTTTTTACTCATTATGAGCTATAAAATTCCCTTCATTATCCCCGTTTTTTGAACTGTATGACCTGTAAAGCCAGTTAGCAGTGGCCCCTTGACTATTCTATAGATCAGAAATGCGACCTCTGGTCACAGTGCTGCTGGGTTTTGTTGTTTGGACTCTAAATGAGCTAAAATAGAGATTAATCTCACTGCCAGCACCATCTCAGCTATACAGAAAGCTATGAGAAATAAAGCTCAGAGAAAACTTGGTGACTGTTTTCCTACTTTTAGAAGGTAAAAAAATCACCTGCTCCAGCAGCCAGAGCTCATGTCTGCGTGGAGATGAGGCCGCTTTCAGGGGAATGAACGATGCTGATGGAAGAAGGTTGTTGGCTCCCTCACACCCAGCTCAGCTGGACAGCTGGGAACCTTCCTGCTTGGCCCTGGCAGGGCAGGAGCAGGCAGCACATCCTGCACTGAGCAGCCACACTGGACAGACGGCTGAGGAGAAATCCCCCTGGCCCTGCACACACTGCCCATCTCTGACACTTTCACATCCCTCACGCCCCTGCCTGAGCTTTCACTGCCTCTCTCCCCTCCATTACACACATTAAGAGAAGAGATTATCCTGTTACGACTTTTTTTTTAATCTCTTAGCGATTTTTGCAGCCATAATTCTCTCCCTTTCCAGCAGAACAGCCTGTGCTGAGCTCTCCAGCACGCTGACAATCCAAGGTCTTGTCCTCTCCCTCTCCTGCCCATTAGCACCAATGAACACTGCAGGCTGTGCATCCCTGCTCCTTTCCCCCCGCAGGCAGAGGATTATAAGGGGATTATGAGACCCACAATAATAATTATGAATGCCAGGGTCTTCAAAGCCCCCCAGCCTCCTGGGGCAAATTTACCTAACCCAACTCCAAGAGAATAGGAGATTTCTGACAGAAGGTAACACCACCTCCTCTTCTTCCAGTGCTTGTGCCATTTGGTCTCTGTTCCACTAAATGACCTCTGACTGACACAATCTAGCAGAAATACAATTCTCAGGGTGGGAAAAGTTATTTTTTCTCAAAGCCTCTAACAGAGGAATGCCACTGAGCTCATCCCCAGGACTGGGAAATCCATGGCTTTTGCCAGTGAGGCTCTGTCATGTCTCACTGCAGCTGCCATCCTGAGGCCTGGGTTTTTCTGTGGCACAGGGCAGTGAAACTGCAGTGATGTGTGCCAGCCAGACAAGTTCAACACCACACACAGGGGCTCTCTGCTCCCAGTCCTCCCAGCACAGCCTGGCCCCTTGTTCCTGCCACCAGCACTGCAGAACAGGAGCAGTACTGGGAAGGTCAGGAGCTCTGCTGTGACTGCCTTTTGCTCAGTGACAGACCTGCAGGCACTTGCAGGTGCAGTTCTGAGACAGGGGTGGGTAACCCTTGCCCTGCAGGTACCCATGTGCAGGACGTGGAGGGTTTCCACGCTTCCTGCCAGCATCACAGAAATGAGAACAGCCATTGCTGCACCTCCTGAATGCTGGGCTCCTTGAACTCCTCCAGGGATGGCAAGGCCCATCAGGACACAGATGGCACAGGGAACTAAAGCCTGTCCAAGGCAGCAGTCACACAACAAGCTGAGTGCCAAGCAAAGGGCAGTACCCAGTCACGTCCTGTGCAAAACCTCGCTGCCACAAACACCAGGGCAGGTTGGAGGGCAGTGGCTCTGCTGCCCTTTGCCACTCTGCAAGAGAAAGACAAAACCCAGAGGTGAAGAACCCAGATAATGTGGAACTAAGTGAGCTGCACAGCAGCCAGCACAAAGGAGGACATTCAGGGGGAGAGAGAGACAACCAGACGGAGAGGCACGTCTGCAGGCAAGCCAACAGCTCCACATGACCCCTTGCCAAATTCCCTGCTATTACTGGAACCAGGCAAGGAGAAATGCTCTTGATCTGCTCTGCTTCTCTGCTGAGGCACACAAAACAGCTCCAGTTCTGGCACTTCTACTTTAGTGCTTCCGCACAGCTCTGTGTCTGGGCACTGCACCATGTGGAGTAGAGATTTTGTGGATGCTTCCTGGCTAAATTCCTATTGCCTGATGCCTACGCCTGTCAAGAGCCAAACCTGTGATCCACTCTGCCTCTCCCACACCACCATTCACTTTCTGCACTTCGCTTTGGGTTGGTGCTAGAGACCCAGCACACGACAGCCAAGGTTCAACATCACACAAACCAGACTGAAGTGCTGACAACAAAAGCTAATCATCCCCACAGCCTACTACAAACCTCTACTGGAAAAGGGGTTGAGAGATCCTCCCTTGGAGGACTCAGGGAACAGCGTGGTCAGGCTGTTCAAGCAGATATAAAGTGAGCTTGGTCCCCTGGGCACACTTCTGTGCAGGCAGAGCAAACATCAAGGCTCAGCTGAGCAGAAGCAAGTGATGATTTCCACAGGTGGACACCACAAGAAGCAGCTGTAGAGTCACCATGGAGCAGGACTGGGGCATTCCACTCAAACAGTGGAGACAGCAAGGAGGGAAACCTCTTCCACTGGTGTCTCTCACCTGATCTTTCCTGGAGATCCCACAAAGGTGGTCAGATCAGTCCTTAGGAGGATCAGGTACAACCTCGTTGCCTTGCACTGTTCTGCATTGTCCCACATGAAAAGCACCCAACACTTGCCTCTGCTCTCAGTACACCCTAAGAAATGAAGCAGTGCATGTTCCACAGTGCCGTGTTACAGCTTCCAAACACTTTAGTACTCAAGCCACGACCACAGCTGAGACCTTGATGATCCTCTAGTTAAAAAATGAGAAAGCCAAAAATCTTCATGTTACATTTCAACAGCTGAATGCTTGGGCATTAGGGTGTATTAAAACCAAAATAATTGCCTTCTCCCTCTTCCTACATGAGCTGTACCTGTCACAAATTCAGCACTGGAGAGCCTGTCCCACTCCCTGCTTTCCAGGCAGTCTGACAAAGGCAGCTGGAACGGCCTTTGCTCAACCAGTTCTGCTTCAGCTCTGTCACACAACTCTCTGCTCCACTCAGGGACCTCAGTGCTCTCTCTGCTTCACAGACCTGCTGCAGCAGCATCCCTGGCTGGCAGGAGAGGCTGTGTCCCAGCTCCTGCAGTGCCTCTTCTCCATCCCAGCCAAAAGGAAGGTGACAGCTTACCACCAGTGCACAGGGTGCACAGTATTCTGCAATTTTGCTGCAGTTGCTTAAAATCCTCCTGACACAAACCCATATCCAAACTCTCCCCAGCATCAAGGGAATTCACACTGCAGATGATCTCCATGGCTAAAAGCAACTCCCAGGATCAGGAACCTGTCACAGGAAGCAGTGTGTAATGTCAGATATTGAACTTCCAGCTCTCTACCACATATAACAGCAGCAAATACAGCATATAGGTCAAGAGGTCTCTCAATCACATGGTTTGTGCTTTGAATTGCTAATTTCCTCCAAAACATTTCTTTCCTGAAACTTTCCACTTCAGATCTTGGCCTATAAGGAAAAAAATATGGGAACATCTTGAGGCAAGGCAGCTCAGCTCAGCCTTTATCCCATGAGGAGAGTGGAAATACAAACATGTTCCCTGCTGCTGGAAATGTTAATGACTTTGTTGTTGTTTAACTTACTGTACAGAGAAGTAATAACATTTCAGCTCAGCATGTTCAGTGTCCTTTAAGGGGAAAGGTGGGAGGCTTTGGGAGGCTTGTGGATATTTCAGAGTTCAGCTCCCATGTAGATGTTAACAAAGGCAGCATTCCCAGGCTGTCAGACAGCAGGACTCCCTCAACAGCTTAACAACACATCCTGTTTCAGCAAAAATTGTTTTCTGCACTTGTAAGTAAATAATTTAAGCCTGAGATCGAGGGCCAGACGACCTACTTCCCAAGACCTCACTGGTCAAGATTTGGTGAGAGAGAGGGAACCTTTGTCCTGCTGGGATCAACATAAAAACAACACAGCTCCCTCTCAGAGCATGGGTCCTTAATCTTCATCTCTTTACAAACCAGGAATAGATACCCAAACACACTCCCACAAAAAATCATCCCAGCATTCTCCTGGTTGTTAGATGCTCCTGTGTACCACAAAAGGGGACTATCAGCAATCTTCCACACGTGGGAGCATTTTCAACCCCATCAACTGAGGGCTAAAATATCCTAGGTGCCAAAGGTGCCACTGGGCTTCACGCTGCACTTCCACCCAAGAACCTGGTCCCCTTTATCAATTAAAATGAAGGGTGCTTCAATTAAGCACCCGTCCATAAGAAGTAACACAAAACCTCTGCTGTATCTGGTAGTGAGCAAGCAGCACAGATGATGTGTTACTCACTGAGGATGGGTGAAGTGGGGACTCTCACATCTAATGAGCTCCTTTCTTAAATGGCCACTTGGACTCTGAGCTCATAACCAAAATGTTATTTTCATTCAATGGATAAACAGGTGCCACACATCTTAATAAAGAAGCAGCATCCCTTCTCCTGGCTCACTCACTCTCCATTTTCCCAAGCAACAGAATGTACACATTCACACAATCTCAGACTGAAAAATTTCACCAGTTGGCTTTGCACTAGGAAACTGTGATGATGATGTCCCCACCTCACCAGGTGAGCGTGGGTGTATGCCCACAACATGGTCATGCAGAACTGACTACCCCTCTCCCTGCTCAAAAATAACTTCCGGGATTTTTTTAAGGAAGATTGAAAAACCAAAATTTCTTTTGCATGTCATTTCAGGCTCCCAGCTGGGTTTTAAGTTGCTCTCTCCAAAGCTCACTTTTCCTAGGAACTCTTCCCATCTCTTAGCAGATTAAAGTACTGAAATAATGACTCGAGCAGGCAAAGGACCCAGCTGTGAGCCCACAGCCCTGCTGTGCTGGACACAGAGAAGCTGCTGCCTGATAAACCTGACAGACAGAATGAGCAGGAGAAGGGGAAGCAGCAACCTCCCAAAAGGGACAGCAGGGCAGGGGGAAAATCACTTGCTTAATGACTGAAAGAAGGTCACACCAAGCATAAAAATTGAACCCTTCTTCAGAAACTTAGTGCCAGTAGCTCTGAAAACTGCTGATCTAAACCAGTAAAAATCTCAAGTCTTGTCTTTGTCTTTCTCCTCTAAGCACCCGAACTTTCCCTTCCTTGCTGCTGAAGGCAGGAAACAAGTTTTGCTGCATTGTGAAAAGCACATCACCCATTTGCCACGCTGTGTAACTGATCAACAACAGTGGCAAGGGCACACCCACACTCATTTACGATGGCCGAGGCAATGCTGCTGACTCCTGGCTTCCTTGGCACTTTGCTTCTCATTCTCCCTGTAAAGCTGGCACCTGTTTCTCTAAACTGAACACTCTGCCTTGCCCCCAAGGTTGACTTTATAATAAACTCCCTGCCAAAGTCCAAGGCTCTCTGGCCTTCTGAGGCCATGAATTTTATGATCAGGCTGTTTGGCCCATGAAGCCACATTTCCTTTCCCTACCTGAGATGTCTTAGAGTGACCTTATTCTTATGCAAAGGGAAACAGCAGAGGAAAATGGAATGGAGCTATTTTGGCTCAATTCTGAAAAGATTGGTTTCGTCTTTACACACCTATGAAAATGAGGGTTTTTTGAAGGCTGAATTCTTTCTGGTCAGTATGTCTTATTTCATGAGACTTATAATTCCTCTTTCATGCTTTTGTCATAGACATCCAGGCTAAAGTGGAAGCCTTGAATATATTTCTCAAAACATGATTATATTCATAAATTCACCGTATGTCTCCAGAACTCAGGGCTTTTGTTTGAACCCATTCATTTAATCCCTTCCCTGTCTCACTTTGGTTAGTTTTGCAAAGAGCCACTCCAACCTGAGCAGTCCCATTCACAGTTGCAGTCCTGGCCAGTTTTAGAGAGCAGCATTGCTCTGCCTCAGGTATTAACCCAGAGACATGGTCCTCACCTCAGCTCCTCCAGCTGACAGAGAGGAGCTGAACACAGCATCACATCACAGCACCCACTCCATTGCTTCCCCTCCCAGCGCTCCCGGCACCCACATCCCTGGACACTGCTGCAAAATGAGACCATGGTCCAGTTCCTTTCCAAAGTGCCACCACGTCCTTGCAGAGCCCTGCCCGGCCAGCTCCCACAGCAGCAGAGAAAGCAGCTTTCAGCACGGGGATCTGGCAGGGGACATCTGAGATGGCACCAGAGCCACGGCAGGCACACGAGCCATGCATGGGTGCCAGGAGAACAGAAACTCTCCCGGCACAACTGAACCTTGTGGCTGGGACCTCACACAGCTTCCTCAACAAGAGCCCTGTGGTCAGGCAGGAAAGGCTGTTAAAGAGAATAATCAAGCAAGAACTCTCATGGGTCCAGACAGAGAGGTGAGCAGCAGCAGGAGAGGTGTGAGGGACCTTGGATTTAGGGCACAAGGAAAACAAACTGACAAAAAATTGACTAGGTTTTTTTTTTTTCCCCCCCCAACACTAAAACTCAAAACACAAACAAACATTGGTTTTTCCCAGAGAAAGCATGGTATTTAAGGGCGTGGGAGTAATTGCTCCACACCCCTGTCACTGCCCATGGGCAATCTCAGCATTGAGACCCCACAAATACAATGCTGGCACATCCACCCGTGGACCTCCACAGCTGTGATGCTGTGCTGGACGGAAGGCTGAAGGAAACAGGCTGGACTGGGGACCTGTAATAATCTGTGGCACTAAATCTTGAGGAACCACAGCCCAGGCTGTTCTGTCTGGCAGGGAGAGGGAGGCAGAGTGCTGAGCCCTGGGGAGCAGGAAAGGTCCCGTGCTTCCTGCAGGCGACTCTGCAGTCGGTCAGGGCTGCCTGCATCCAAGGGAAGGTCAGTGGTGGCAACAGAAGACCTTGAGAGCCGAGGAGGAACGATGAGTGAAAGGAGTTGGGGAGAAGCTGGGGGAGGGGAAGGCAGACACATAAAGGAGCAGGGCTGGACCGTGTAAGGTAGTGAATGAAAAGGGCAGACCTGGGACTGTGGGCTGATCCTTGCTTACTACGTGAGGAATGTTTGGGTCCCTGCCTTGCCCTGCTGCCTAATCCGCCCAGGAAGATGCTAGAAGGCCACCACGCACCCTGCCCGGAGCAGCCCTTCAGCCCAGGCAGAAACACTGCCAGGGTAAATAAGCCTTCAATGTGCACAGCATCAAAGCCGGTGAAACCGGGATGCTGGAGACTGTTGTTTGCCTCGGGAATCCGCATCCCTAACTGGTCCCTAGCCTCTCCCTTGTGGAAACGGTCTTGGCCACCTCTCTCGCTCTCACCCTGACACCCCTTCTTTTCTTCTGTGCAAGTTTCCTCACCCGCACATGCATGGGCAGCGCTGCTGCGAAGGGACACACACACACGCACACCCCCAAAGAGCGCATTTCCGAGCTCAACCATCTGTCCAAATTCTCCCCTTTTCCAGCCCAGCCAGGATCTGAGTGGGAAACGAATTTTGTCATGGCCTACCTTCCGAGTCCGCCGGCTCTGAGACGCAGGGGCAGCGGGCAGCGGGCTTGGGGAGCAGGGAGAGGGGCTGCGTGTGTGAATCAGCAGAGGAGTGACAGGGATGCATGCTGAGGCTGAGCACCGCTGCCGCACGCTGCCTCTCCTCCTCCACCGCCCCGGCTGCTGTGTTGCTATGCAATCACATCACCGCCACCAGCATCTCGCCGAGCCTCCGAGGAGACACCCTTGACTCGGCAAAACACAGCGGGGAACAAGGATGAGCCCACCGAGCGGCCGGCCCCTTTCCTTTGGAGATCTCGGCCGGAGATCGATCCGGAGGAGGGGAGGGAGAAGAGTGGAGATGCAAAGACAGGCACGCACGGGAGGAGGAGGAGACAAAATACACATGGAGAGGGGGGAAAGAAAAGGGAGGAGGGGAGATGTACAAACACAGAAAGCGCCGTGGTCTGACCTCTGGAGACCTGACACGAGCTGCTGGGCTCAGAGGCGCTTCCCACTCCTCGCCGACATCTCCCCACCGCCTCTCGGGGCTGGCGTCTCTCATTTTAGGTTAGATATGGCCACGCGTGTGCTGGAAAATGCCAGGCACATTCGCCTCCTTCCTTAACCACAATTTGGGTATCCGACACGATATTTTACAATTTAAGAATAGCCCATTTTAAAATGAAAGTTAAGGAGCAAAAAATAGGATTGTCGCTTAATTTTGGATGCACTTCCTATTTTTCTTAGAAAAGAAAAATAAGTAAAGGAAGGAGCCAATTCTCCAGGCTGGGGAGATCTTTTAAATGTCAGGGTATCTTGTTTCAGCTGACAAGAAACAGAAGGATTGGAGCTGCTAGCTTGCATGAGGACACAAACAGACACAGAGTTGGGATTTTGGTCCATAGATAAGAGTTTACAGTTCTTCAGATCATTCCACCCAAGGATTTCAAACCGCTCAAGTCACCACTGATGTTATTTTCATATAACACAAAAAGAATCAGAATTAAATTACTTGGTGAGAAAGAGGATTCAAATCTAATCCCAGCTCTGTGTTTTAAGCACTAGACTGTGTCAGCCTCTCCATGGGAAAATTAAAACTCAGGAAATAGAATCTTCCTGGTCCTTGTCAGAACAATCTTTAATGAGCCTTAGCCCCTTTTTTCCCCAGAGCTGACAGACTAAAGATGTTAATTTTCTGCTCATACAGTCATGTTATCCAGAAATATCAGTGCTGTTTGTAAACATTTTCCATTTTCATGCATTTATTCCCCATCTCAGGTGTATCCCAAAATGCAGGTTCACTTGGCTCACTCAGACCCAGCCAATGTAACATCTTCACACCTCCACCACATTCCTGAAAAATCACTTCTGGCCAAGCCAGCAATGGAAATAACAACTGGCAAACTCCCTGCAGCATCACAAGGCTTTACGTGGGCTGAGGGACGATGGTCAGGAAATGGTGCTGCCCACAGGGGCAGTGCCCAGCCTGCCCCAGGGCTGTGCCCAGCAGGGTGGGGAGCCCATGGCCACCTTTCAGCCAGTTTGGGCACCTTACAGAGCAAAACTTTAGTCCCACACCCTGGGGATGTGAACACATCAAAAGCTTTTCTAGATCACCAGTTTAAACCTGGAGAAGTTTTAAAACTCAAAATACGGCTGATCTTGTGTAAAATACGTTTGAGAGAGTCCTCAAGAAACCAGTGAGCTCCTTGTGGTGGTACCAGCTAGAACCTGCAGCAGGTGGGTGGCTGACCCTAAGGAAGGTCTCCCTTCATCCTAGATGGGTGCACCAGGAGTCAGGAGCAGAGCACAGTGAGGCACAGAAAACTCCTGTAACTACACTGAAAGGAGATTTTTAAATAGCAACCTCCTTATCGTTGGTTCCAAAAGGAGCAACACTGAATACTTCGAGTACCGACCCAAGAATCCTTATTCACTCCACACCTTCTGCTCTTAAAAGTCTCTTTGATAGCTTCTGCTTCCACAACAGCTGTACTGATGCAACAAAATCCCTCCTGGAAAGCTGTGTTTAGACCAAAAAAAACCAGAAATGGATCAGAAGACAAAAATGAGCAGAGACTCTGCTGGGCTATTTTTGTGCACACACACAAATAATAAGTCCTGGGTTAAATAAGGAGAGCGAGGGGGAAAATAACAACAGATTCTGTCCAGGCAACTCCAAAGCCACCATTCTCCAGAGAGACACGACCAAATCGATGGCAGCATGTGTCTGTCACCACCAGCATCTGTAAGGGACATGACAACATGGATAAACAGATCAAGCCAAGTTACACATGCACACAAGACAGACATCAGCACAGAGACGTGAACAGACAGCATGAACCACAAAAAACAAGGTGCTTTGCAGTACAAGCATCCTAAATTATTGATTGTTTAAGGACAGCAAAATGCACTAGAGAAAAAAAAAAATCTCTTGTGTCAGTTTAGTTTAAATTATGAGGCAAACCAGCATCTCTGCTGGGAGAGTTGCTCCCAGGGCTGGGAACGTCTTCCCAAGTCCCCCAATAGTTTCTGTTTTAAGGATATAATTAGGGCAAAGAGAGGAGGAATTCAGAACTCAAAGGGAATGAGGGAGACCAGCTCGGATGTGTCATAATCGCAGCTTTCACATAAGCACTACAACTTTTTAAAGTGTATGGGAAGGTTTCTGAGATGGGAGGCTAAATTTGGTGTGCTTTGAGTTCTGAAGAGAATTTAAGCCGAAAAAAATCTCCCAAGGAACTCCAAGAGCTGAGCTTCCAGAAGATACAGTGGTACCTACCTCATGTCTTCCCCTAATGAAACATTTTGGGCATTTTATGTTTTATGAAACATCAAATATGTATCTTGTTTGGAAAACTAACAATGTCCACCCACCCAACAGGGGCATCTCAATAGGCACAGTGCTAAATACAGTGTACAATCATACAATAAGTAAAAATTAGGACAGGTTTTATAAGGCTTGAACATAAAATTCACATATATATAGAGAGAGAGAGAGAGACACTGACAGTATTTTTAGTTTGAAAATTTTAAAAGCTAGAAATAAGGGCTGTGTCTGCTTTCGGCTTAAATTCTGTTTTACATTCTCCATATACAAAGCCACTATTAATCACTTGGAAACTGGAACATCCATCACACTCATTATTCTTGCATTACCAACCAAATAAAAACATTAACTCAAATTCTGGCATTCACATTTTCAACACGAAACTTCAGGGTTCAATGTAATTAAAGGCTATTACTTTTATATTTTTCTTCCCATAAGTTCCCACCAATTAACTTTATCTTCTAAAATAGTCCTTGTCACAGGGAATTGGTTCCCAGAATGTGCAGTCGCTCTTCCCTCCTTTGAAACATCACATCTCCTGAAAGGGAAGGATCATCGCTCTTGTACAGAAGAGGAAGTATTGTTACCATCCTTTGGAAACTTTAATACATTCTTTCCCTTTCAGAGTAAAGCTCAAATTTATCAATTTATCCCAATTAAAATATTTTAGAGAACGATGCTTTACCCAAGAACAGAATGTAGACTTTTCCTTGTCAGAAGGAGAACACAGGCAGACACCAAGAAGAAGAGCACTTTCCCTAGAGCCATACACCCACAGTCCTTGTGGATCCATCTGCTGAAGAAGAGTTTGGTGAGACGCTTGTGAGCCAGGACAAGGTCCCTTATGGCTTGAAGAAATCCAGTTTCTCCCCAAGAGCCTACAAATCCCTGTTCTCCTGAGGCACGGGGCTCCCTCCTCTAGGTCTTTTCCCAATTAATGCATCAGACAGGGCTGGGCTCTCTCACAGCTGTCCACATCCAAAGAGCTGTAGCTCTGTTTTGATGCAGGATCATGGATCTCAGTGGTTGTGCTGTGCCCACCTGTGAAGGGGCAGCCAGAGGAACAGATCTTGCACAAAGGGACAGACCTGCCCATCAATTCCAGTACATTAGACAGGCCAGCAGGCTTGGGAGCAGAGCACAAAGAGCCTTTCTTCAACAAGAAGGAACAAAACTAGAATTAGGGCCCTAAGAAAGGAATTTAGTTGACTGGCTATTGTACCACCCTGGGGAAGGGGGGGGGTTGTTTGTTTTGTTTAAATAACTGATATAAAATAAATAACTGTACCTCTTTTGCTAGCATCAATAAGCACAAAAACCTTCCCAGAGCAGATTCTACCCTGCTGAAAGCATTTACAAAAACAGCAGGGTACTTTCAAAACACATGGTACCTGGGGTGAGGGAGAAGAATGGGCAGAGAACTGATACAAGCAGACAGCTGTCATGCACTCAGAAACAGAATGAATCCCCCTTTTCATGTGTTCCCACACAGGCACTGAAACGATCCCCCCAAATGAGAAATAGGGGCTAAAGGGGAGAGAGGAGATATTTTCAGAGCAGCAAGTGCCAAAAGAAAGAGGGGTGGGTATCAAAACTGTAAAAGAATTTGGGGGAAGAGATGGAGAAAGAAAAGAGAAAGGAGAAAATGGTAGAAAAGAAAGTAAAACCATGCAGGAGAGGAGGGTAAGGCAGGCAAGGCAGTTTTCAGGGGCCGTTTTGTTCTTCAAAAGCTGTCAACACGTTCCCAATGTGCTTTCCATCCCCCTCCTTATTTACTGGGCCGTGCACACAAAGAAGAGCAGGAAAGCAATCACACAGGAGCTGCTGAAGATTCACTTTGACACAGAACAGAGGTGCCCTAAGAGAAAGGAAACTGCTTAGTGATCCGTGTACAACAAACCATGATGGGGAGTTACAGGCCTAGAGACTCTGGAGAGAGGGCTGGGAGGAAACCTGCAGAGAGCAGCCTCTTCCTGCAGAGATCACACTCACAGGCAGCACAGACACTGGAGCAGAGCGAGTCAAGCTGCACGGGGATACAGCTGCACATAAAAAGATACGTTCACAGGAGAAGCTTATCCCTGAATTCTTCAAAGAGCCCAAAGGATTTGGGCAGAGAGTAAAATTTTTCAAAGTATCTGTTGCAATTTGCAACGTAAACCCAGTGCCTGAAGCTCAGGAGCTCAGCCACGTAACAGTGACTTAAATATCCCATGACTGAGCCTGTGCTGGAACAGCCCATCCTGTGTCACGTTTCTGGCAGGTACCACAGCTTGCCTGATGCACGTTCACTCATTAAACTGCAGAATGGGATCACGCCTCAGCCTACAGATTTCTAAACATTGTCAAGGTTAAAATGGTATTTAGAGCCTGTGTAGGTACCTGCAGCTTTTTTTTTCTTTGAAGATCAACTGTTTCAGTTCCTACATTTGTGCAAGAGTGAGCCTGGAGATTAAAGCCTTTTTTAAAAAAAAAAAAAAATCTTACCCTCTGTTATGCAGACTTTTTATTCCTACAAGATAGGAAGCTGAGGGGCAGAGGCATCCTCACAAGATACACACCTTGCAGAACGTTATTTATGTACTTCAACACCTCCCTTGCCAACTATAATTACTTGGACAGGTCTAACAGCTACATACAGTTCTTGGGAATCCTGTGCCCAAAACCACATCGCCAAATGCTAAGGACATAAAAGGCATTCTTGGTCAAAAGCAGGGTTTGGTGAAATCCAACCTTCATCTGACCATAATCGTTGCTTCCATTTTAGAAAGCAGAGCTGTAATGAGGGAAACCCATGGGTACAACATAAATCATCTTTCCTGGAAGAAAATACCTGAAGACTTTGTTCTTTCAAGATATTCATCATCCAGAGCAAGCTTTTTACCAATATCTGTTGTTTTTCATCCAGATGAGATGCATCCTCTGACTAAAAAGCACATAAAGAGCTCTCTCACACACTCTCTCAGGAGCCACAGAGCTACAAATCAGCCCAGTGTGTATTATTAATGACAAGTTATCAGAAGATCTAGGACAACAGCCAGGCAGGAGTTTCACTGTGCTGTGATTCTGTGGAGAAAATGAACCCTTTGCCAGGTCAGATGCCACAGTTTCCCTTGTTCCTGTCTCCCCTGTGCAAGAGATTTGTGATAAGCCATTTTGTCACAGCAGCCAGGTGATTACCCTGCCCTGGAGGGCTTACAACTAAGCTTTGCCTAAGAGACAAAGGGAACCAAGTGAGGAGACACTGGGTAGAGCCACAAACATCTTAAACATTATATTAAAAAAAAGGCAAAGTGAATTTTATTTTGGTAGCAGTTAAATGCTAATAGAAGAGTTCAGGAGCACCCATATTGGCAGTTGTTAGAGCTGCAGTACGAGCCTCAGATTCAATTTTCTGAGTGGTTACAGCTGTACCACCTTCTAAATCCTTGGGTCCTGATTTATTCATGGCATTAGGAATGCAAAATGCAAGCAGAGGGAAGTAGGCCAACAAAAGAATAGAAAGCAGGGATACAGAGGAACCAGTTTCTTCATTCCAGCTGAAAACAGGTTGAAATTAACTCTTTCAGAGCAAGCTCTCTCTGAAAGGGCAATAGACTGATGCATGAAGATGCACAGATGAGTCTCCCACCACAAAATAAAAATGAACAGAAACACAGAGCAAACATGCCTTCAGAAGAATTTGGATTAACTCTAGCCCAAGGCATTTGGATTTTCAGATGCAGAATGCTGACTGTGTCTGACAGGGAGGGGTTAATGGCTTTGGTTGTGTGAACTGGGGACCAGATGTTCAGCTGGTGCAACTCCACACAGATCCATTAGAAATTAGTGGAGCTGTGCCTGCTTACCCCAGACAGGATTCTGGCCCAGTACTTTGAAATCCTATTTAATACCCACTCAGAGATTGCTCCAAAGGGAGAGGCCTCACTCTTTGAAATCAGCTAAAAAGCTACTAGCAATGCTACAGGATGTGGTTAAACTCAAATGGCCACTGCCATGGCCTGCTTATGATATTACAAAACCCCTAAATCAAAAGCCTATAGAAGCCTTGTGACAAACAACACCACAGCACAGTTGTTTCTGTTACAGTTTCATAGTGTCCACCTACCTTACAATGGGCAGAAACAGGCACGAGAGGTAAATCACTCATTTGTCACTTACCAGGCAATGGATGGGTCTTGACAATGTCCATTTTAGTCCTCAGAGCAGCTGTGGTCAGCCAAGTCTTTGAGCATATGCTTTTAAGAGAAAATGGTCTGCTAAAATTGCTGTGATGATTCAAATGCAAAGAGCAAGCAGGAAAAAAAATAAGAAAATAGAAAAGGTACAGTGACAAAATGCAAATCCAAAATGGATACCACTGACACAGTAGCACATTCTTCCCTAAAAGGGCCATTCTTCCACTCAAGTGCAATGCTCATCAGATAGTTAGAGGGGCAAAAAAAAAGAAGAAAAATGTCCAAATGTCAAAAAAGGCAAGAGCTGCCACAGCATAAAGGCTAAAAGTCATCTCTGGTGCCCAGTAACAACAGGCACATCTTTATTGCATGGGATGGATTTTAAACAAGCATCTTGTACAACAACAAAAAAAAGCTGACATTAAAATCAAGTCATCTGTCCTGTTGTTGTAGTTCTGCACCTCTAAGTGCCCAGCCTGTGCACTTGAATGTCAAAACTGTGCACATTCTGCTTAAATACTTTCACAACACAGGGTATAATAAAAGACCTGTGATGCTGCAAGTCTTCCATAAAATGATTCTGTTTTCTCAACCAAACACCAACCCCAAGGGAAAACTGATCTCAGGGACCAGTAACTGTAAAATATTCAGTATATCCTAAAGGATTCTGCTAAAAGCTCCTTTAAATACATTTACACGCATCACACACACTCTTAAGAACCTGGGCATCTTTCACAAGTGAAATGATGAAGCCTCTGGCTGCACCTGCCAGTCTGACAGGGATGACAGAGAGCTCTGCACCTTCCACAAAATCCAAACAGCACCCAGGCAACAGGGAGCCTTGTCTTCCTGGCTATTGCTCCTTTGAGATGCTCTTCACCTGCTCCTTTCCCCACTGAACAAGGCTGCCATGCACACATCTGTCAGGTAATCTCTCCAGCCTGATTCCTGTACAGAATCCCAGCGTGGCAGTACAAGTCTGGTCAGCATCTGAAAACACCTGCATGGTGTAAGGACAAAAGCTAAGGATGAGGCTGTCCTTAGGGACTGCAGTGCACAGGCTTTCCAACATAAGTGGAAATGACATTTCCAACACCATTAACATTCCCAACACCAATAACATTTCGAACCTTTTGAACCTTTGTAGGAAAATTATAAAACTCGTTGTATGTTAGAGTCACCTCTTGAAACATATCCACTTGGAGGAATTTTAGTATGTGGAGTTTCTCCTGTTGAAAAAATAAAATCAGGGTTTTGAAGATCTGTCTCTCTTGACAAAAAATAGCAAGCAGCACATATTCTACTTGGGATAACACAGATGAATGAGAAGGGCAATACTTCAGACACAGTAACCAGATGTACTTGAGCTGAGAACTGTGGTACTCGAGCAGTCTGATTTTGAGGGGATGAAGAAAGCAAACATCTTTAGTGGCTCCAGTAGCTCTCAAGACTGATTCCTGTACTGAACCAAAGTACAGATTCACAATGCAAAATTCAATATAATCTAACACAACTGTCAAGAGGTCACAACCTTGTTTTACAGCAGAAAAATAAAGTTCATTCAAATTTTGGAAACTTCACTTCAGCTTCTCTCAACTTCTACTCAGACTTAAAATGAAATGACAGGAGAAGATATTTTGTAGAAGAGTTTTTTCAAAACAACACATTAGAAATATTTTACAGAATATAAATTATACATATGTACACATAAAATATACAACACCTACAGAGCTAAAAAACACAAAAAGGAAAGCTACATTTGCACTTATCAATACAGAAAATGGTGAGCTGGTGGCAACATTGTATAAGTGCTCAAATCAATAAACCATCAACTGAACACCAAATTTTCCAGCTGCACTAGAACATCATTATAACCAAAGTTAGAAAAAAGTCTGTTCTGTAAGCCACAAAATGAAAATTAATTTCAGGAAGGTCAGCTTGGTCAGCCTGTTAGAAGTCAGTATATACAGTGTACAACAGGGGATTGAGAAACTCCCATTGCTCCAATCCAATGCACACACAGCACCCCTGAAAGGCTGATTAAGTTATTTCTCATTATGTGCTGCTGAAGAAGGCAAAGCAGGTCGGGGTCAACATTACTTATAAATGAAGCACCACTGCTTGCTGCAATTCTGAGATGGAAAATGTTTGTTTCTCAATCAAAACAGATACTCCAGCAGAGAAACACTAGGGTGAAGAAGGTGGATGTTACATAACACAGAGCTCCCCAGCTTCAGACCAGAGAAGTTTAGCAGGGACAAGAGGGGGTTCAGTGTCAGTGAACCAAACCAGGCTAAACATTCCTTCTGTGTCTTCACTTTCCTAAGAGAGATGTCAGTACAAAAGTGCAGGTAAGAGTAATTGCTCTGTTTCTTTCCTCTGAGGAAGGAAGAATTAGTGACACAGTCCTTCAGAGTCTGCCAGTCTGCTCCAGATGGCAGAAGAATTCCAGTGAGTCCCAGGGTCACACTTCCACATTTCCTGCTTTGCTGTGAGAGGCCTGGGACACACGACGGATGCTGCTCTCAATAAAGACCTTCAGCCCCTTCAAACCTTGGGCATAGAGATAATCCAGATACCAGTCCCACCTCTTCCCCTGTAAACCAGAAAGAAGAGTCAGATGTGCAGAACAAAGCTCTACCTTTCTTCAGCCAATTTGAAAAGGTGTGCAAGCCCTGCCTTCCTGTGTGACATCTGTAAACACACAAGTGTACGGGCTCACCTGCTGTTCCCAAATGCCCACAATTACACAAGTCACATTCTTAGACTGAATCATGATCTTTCTTTAATACTGCAAGTTTTTATAAATCCCAGTTCTAGAAAGAGCAAAGTCTATTGGATCAATGGAGCATGTCAGGAATTAAATGAACATGGATATTAAAGCCTTCCTTCCATCACTAGTGGTGATTCCTCCAGATCAGGTTTGAAGTACACCATGATACAGGAAAGGAAATCAACTGCCACTGTATTTGCTCAGTGGAGGATTCCTGTCCAACGCTGTAACAAAGCTACACATCTGTCTCAGAAATATAAGAAGAAGCAGATTTTGCATTATCAATGAACTTTAAGTGCATCAAGAATGTCACTCATTCTGGAGCCTGCAGAGAACAATAAACAGCCCTGTTCTGACACTGCACTGAATCATGGAGGAAATACATAAAATCTCAAATCACTAGCCACAGATATGTAACTTCTCAGGTGTTGATGTCCTCTTGTTTGGCCCTGTTAAGAGACTGAACCAAAGCCAACAGCTGGAATTTTTCCCCTTCCAAAATTTTTCTAGAGCATTTGTGAGTTTGGTGAATATTATAACCTCATCCTCTTCAACACAGCTGCTGAAAATTGCCTGCTTTATTTACTAAACCACAAAATCTTACCTTAATTAATTTAAAGTTGAACGTGGTATCGTCAGGATAAACCTTAAGGAAAGGGAATAAAACAATATCAAGTCAGATAAAAAGTATGTCCAGAGTTGCTGGGTCTCTGCTAAGTCCCCTCCTAAATAAGGAATTGTAGGCATGCAAAAAAATTCAGAGATTTTTAATCCTGCTTCAGAGGGGGCTTCCAGCATCATACTCTGTGCATAAGTGGCAAGGTAACATCTGGACCCTCTTGCCCTGTGCTGCAGCCTTACAGGATAGCAACAGGGAATATTCACAGGTATCTTTACCATTGTCTCTCTACAGTGTAAAAGTTTCCCTATCAAAACATTAGAAACTCACAACAATGAGAAAGAGCAAGAGGAGAGAACTAACACTGAGGTCAGTGCTTGTGTTCCCCCAGTGCTGCAGAGCAGTGCCCTCTGGTGCTGAGCACTGCTCAGGAAAACATGTCCCTGCAGCTCAACATTATTTCCTCTTGACTTAAAACACACTTGTCATAGCTGCTAAGCAAAATCTCTCCTAGTTCTACAGTAGGAAGAGAATGCAAGAATTCCCCACCAGAAGCTTTGGGGGTTTTTTAAGGGATTTTGAGGTTGGGTCGGTTTTGGTTTTGTTTTATGGTTGTTGGTTTGTAGTTTGGGGTTTTTTTATATGTGCAAAACCTACAAAGAATTAGGAATCTGTGTCAGGGAAAGTTTAGGTTGGATATCAGGAAAAGGTTCTTCCCACCGAGGGTGATTGGGCACTGGAACAGGCTCCTGAGGGAAGTGGTCACAGCACCAAGCCAGACAGAATGCAAGAAGTGTTTGGAAAACACTCTCAGGCACAGGGTGGGATTCTTGGGCTGTCCTCTGCAGAGGCAGGAATTGGACTCTATGATTTTTTTCCCACTGCAGGATATTCCATGATTCTAGGAAGCCTCCCAACAAAATTTATGTGGACAAAAGACAGATGTACAGAACTTCTTTTCCTTGGTCTAACAAAACCAAAATAGCCTCCTTCAGCAAAGACAAAATCTGAGTTTCATCAGCAGTAAGACACAAACTAGCTTGATTCAGGACACTGAGCACATAACAAAGGGAAATTTGTCAAGTGTTCCTAACCAGCATTCTTTGCTTCAACTTCTCAGGTGCCCCTTGCTGCATTCCAGGAGCCACACCTACGCTTGCCTTGAGCCTGCCAGCGTTTCTCACAACAAACTGGCATCTCTGTGCAGCCCTTGGACAGCCTACAAAACCCGGTTTCTTGGAGCAGCACACACACCTTGGGACAATAACAGCTCTGGCAAACTGCTCCCTCCACTCTTCAGCAGCTGCACTGAACACATGAGGGCACCCACAGTTCAAGACAATTCCTGGCAGAACTCACACCAGATAATACAAGACAGCACCACGTTCTTACCTCTGTATTTGAAGCAGCTACTTGTATTTCTATTTTAATAAGCCAAAAAACCTACCACAAGAGCCAGAAAGCACTGCAAACAAGTTCTACCATGAACAGCTGGATATTTCTATTTTAATAAGCCAAAAAACCTGCCACAAGAGCCAGAAAGCACTGCAAACATTCTACCACGAACAGCTGCATATAATTTAACCATGTATTTCGTCAAGAAATTTCGTCTAGAGTTTAAATATTTAGATCATGCTGCCTGTTTTGTGGGGCAGAATGCACCTTTGGTAAGCTTTTACTGAAGTGTCATTTATTTCATTAATTAGCTATTTTAGTTCTTTCTCAAAATTATCCTAAGTACAAATTCACATCCAAAACTGCTACTTTCATACATTCAACTGCTTTCATATCATGCAAAGAAAGACTCTTCAAATTGTGCCATTAATCTGACACAAACACTGAATGCCACAGCAGCTTTTCAAAGTTCAGTTGCATCTACAAGTCAGCCAGGACAGAGAGACACTTCTCGAGAGAAACAGTCAAGACAGAACATCTGGTGCCATGAAAAACCCAAATCTTGGCCTACACCATTACCTGCTGCAGGAATTGAACAGAGTAGCCCATCATGGCTGGATGATTGACAATGTTAAAGCTGGTTTTTAATTCCTTCACTGCAGTTTTACTCAGCAGTTTATCATCCATACGAAGGCCTTGAGGATGAATATCCTTCTGGAATGCACTGGATGTCCACAGACAGCCCACCATAGCTATTATGTACTGGTTGTACTCTCGGTATGTCTGGCTGCTGAACTTGAACTGCAGAATTTTCTGAGGGGGGGAAAAAAATAATCAATAAATAACATCCTCAAAGCAACTGTGTGCTCCCTCCAGCCCTTAAGAGATGGTCATTGGAACACCTCCCCTCCACTCAACCCAATTCCTTGCTAAAGTCTGTTCTAGCACATAACAGATGTGTTCACAATACCTTTTTACTCAGCTCATTTTCTTTTGCAGCCACCAAGTTGGTTCGATACCTGCAAAAAAAAAAAAAAACAAAAAAACCCAAAAGAAAGAAAAAGTTAGAGGCCTGTAAACTTTTACTACATGCCTGTGTTGAAAAAAGCTGGAGGAATGTATCAAGAAAACTTATTTCTGCCATGAGAAAGATCATCAAACTTTATTGTTTAAAAGAGAGAGACATGAAAAAGAATTCAAAGGGACTTTATCACTTGGCAGAGTAGGGACACATCTAATAATATTAGTCTCTTAAATAATTTACACATGACCAGTTTGCCTGGGACAGTCACCTTCATAAATGCAGCACACAAGAATGGACATCCAGCCTTAAAATCAGCAGAGAAATGCAATGTGTTTTTAAGAAAGGAGACTTTCATTCACTAAGCAAAGAAACAGAAGCCACTGGAAGTAATGCAACTTGACAGTTGTTCTATATAATAAGCACTAGCTCCTCTTACTTCCTAGAGACCTTCCTGTCATGTTAATTACCCTGCAGATTGCTTAGAGAAGAAGCCACATGGAGAGCCCTGCACCAGCTGTCAGCTATTGGCTACTTTTCTCCTCAGATGCAGCCACTGGAACTAACGAGGCCAAGAAGCGCAGCCTTGGTGGTGGATCCTGCAGAGCAATAAACTGTGCTGTCTTTGGCCTTGCCAGCAGCACAAGGCAGTCCCAAATTCCTGGAGTTTGGAGGTGGAAGAAGTGTTTCCTACTCAGCACATGACAGATTTTGTAAGGTAAAGCTCAAGCTCAAGCATAGTAGCCAAAGTACAGGAGTGAGAAGTTGTATAGTTACTACTGTTAATTCCAGCTGGCTGACTTTAGTTCTCTCAAAGCAATAGGGAAACTCCTTCCTTCACATATCAAAGATATGGAAATAATACCAGGAAAGAGGTCAGAATCCTGCTATTTTGGATAACAGACTGAAAAAAAAAAGAGCAGGATCTACAGCTATAAAATCCTTTATCATGAAAGCTGGACACAAGTGGAATTTTCACCTTTGCCTTGCACGGCAAGAAGTAGATTCCAGTTTTTTACAACAAAGTCATTTCATCTCCAGAAGACTGAAAGAGAAGACAAGAAGTCCCTGCAGCCCACACCTGTTGCAGTACCTGTACATGATGTGGCAGAGCTGATTCAAGTTGACAGAATCCATGCTGAGCAGTGCAGGGTAGAAAACCCCAGCAGGAGGCATTATCAGCAAAGGCAGGTTGTACTTCAGGTACATGTCACACACCTGCAGGAATGAAGCACATCCAGGCTGATTATTACTGCCAAAGTCATGATTATTACAAACTCTTGAGGGGGTAAGACCAACAGAGAGCATGACACTGCATTCCAGCCAGATCCATTAAGTTCATCCAGAAGGCAAGGCCAGGGTGTCTTATGCAACTGTTGTTACCCATTAGTTTTGTGCATTTTTAATGAACAATTCAGTTACAAACAGATCCCAGAATTATCATTGTTTTTCAACTATTCCCAACCTAAATTGTAGGAGCTGTTGCTGTTGTTACAGCATGGCTGGAGTTCACAGTAAGCACAACTACAGAGAGGACATGAGGAAGCTTAGGGGAATAGACTTAAGGCTATTTGACGCTGCTTAGTTTGCCTACAGCACAAACTAGAAAAAAACCCACATTTTTAAGGAAACATTTAAGGGGAAAAAACCAAGATATGTTGTTTGAAATTGAACTGATCATTGCTCTTTAAGAAAGCATTGAAAAAGCATGTTATGGTCTCCTGTTACTTCTCCTTCCTCAGTTCACCTCTGACTTAAGAGCAACCACCTTCTAGCAGCATATTTAGTTCTGCCTTTGGATGCAACAGCAGCTTTCACCTGTAGATCTACCAAGTATTTGGAATATTCTTGCATTGAACCACAAAGTTCTGTAAACTAGAATGAGGAAGATGTTTTTATGCTCTAGCTTAAAAAAAATGCAAACAGCCTTAGGAGTACTTCAAAAGGAAGACAAAATGACTGGGATACACACAGTGCCATAGAAATCCAGAATGAAGTAGAGCAAGAATGTGGAATTGTTTTCCAGACGCAGAGCAACAGTAGAGATCCATCCCACAAAGTGGACCAGTTCAGCCACCACGTTCACTAGCCCAGAGAGGGTGGTGTTCCTGCAGCAATGACATGGCACAACATTACAGATACCTCTTTGCAAACAGCAACATGGAAAATGGTAAAACAAAATTGAAGTTTATGCTTTTGCCCCATCAAACACTCAGCAACAGACACTTGTTCTTCAATACAGCCAGTTACATATTGTTAGCAGCACCATTATAAACACCCAGCTGTCAGTGTTACGAGGATTTTGAATTCTGGACACTTCAATTTCCAGTGTCAGTAGAATTACTTCTAAAGAAAGACACAGAACAGGACTGACAAGGTAGCTTACAAGACAGCAGAATCATAATGGCATTATTAACCTGCTGGTTGGTCTTTATGCTGTGTGTTAGGGCTAGAATATGTATCTAAGTACATTGGTGAGCAACACACAGAACATGGCTTGCATTTTTTAAAGACAAACTTACAAAGAAGAAAACTCCAAATCCACTTGAATCACATTGCAATTTAACCAGTTGTGCAACAGCTCTTTCAGGCTCTCGAGAACACTGCACTGCAATAGGCAAAAAGAAATCAGGTTGATGACAATTTATGCAAGCGAATAATGCCAAACAAAGAATGCCTTGAGAACTGGCATATCCAAGGAGAGGTAGCAGGAGTGTCTCAGGAGCAGTTACATAGTTGCATGTCCCCTAGACTGAATGTATGTGCTGTATAAAGCCTTTCCTGGAGAATGTGAATTTCAAGTAGTGAGTTAAAACTGCAATAAGACAAACGAACTATTGTGTTGTGTGCTATCAGTTCTTTTCATCTCCAGTGCCCCAGCTTAATTCCAGTCAAAAAAAAGAAGATATCTTAAAGGCACCAATTTCCTAATGAAGTTAAACTGTAAGTATATATTTTACCCTGTTTGGGCACAGACTTCTCAAAAAGAAGTTCCCTACAGAGTCCCTCAGACTGCTACACCTAACACAAATACAGACAGCAGTATCAACTAGAAGCAAACAACCATTGTATTTACTTAAATTACCTTAAAGTAAATGGATGATGTGAAAAAGAGCTGTGCCAGGGGATCATAGAGATATGACTTAATATCTGAAACGAATGAGAAAGCAGCATAGTATCAGTGCACAAATTCTATGCCCCGAGATATCCCCACTGTCCAACCTCACCCAAAGGACCTGCAGCACCTACCAGAAAAACTGCTGAGGGAGATCCAACTCACAAGTCTGAGGACTGCTGACCTGCAGCAGAGGCCATCCCAGAGAGGAAGGGTCTTATAAAGGAACTCTTCACAGGCAGAAAAACCCTCCTGCAAAGGAGAAGAGAAGCATTCAAAAATTCATCTGACTGCAACTTGCCAGCTCACATCACTCTGGAGAAAGAAAGAGGCTTACACCTCCTTCCTGCCATACAACTTGCCAGGATATTCAAATTATCATTCTTAGGTTATTTTTTCTGAAGAAAATAAGGCCATTTCCAGAATATTGACTTGCCATAGGTAAAGATATTTTTATTACTTGAGCCACTGTCTCAGAAATACTACAGGAAACAGGCAAGTGCCAGAAGTTTTTTAAGGGAAGACTTTGTGAAACCCTTGGCTTCCACAAAACATGCACTTACCTGCAGGAAACATTCTGCCTTGTAGACAGTTTCCAGGAAGCTCTTGAATTCTTCTTCATATGGGTTATCAACCACACACCAGGTGCATTCTGAACAGGAAAGAATACTGTAATTGAATATGAGCACAGCAAGAACAAGCACAAAGAGAAACCAAATTCAGAAGTTCTCTTCCAGTAGCTGTTTTAACCCTATATGGTTATCACTGTAAATCTGAATAGCAAAGTACCATTACTGAAAAGTGAAAAGCCTCAGACGTCCTTTACCTCTCTACCTCACAAGATAATACTAAAGCTCCTACCTTCCTGGAGCATCTGGCCCATCCAATAGTAGAGCCTCAGGTAAATAGATTCATCTTTCACACAATTCATGTAGTGAAGCAACAAGGGGTGTGTTAGCACTGAACCCATCTGGGAAGGAAACTGCAAGAAAAAAAGAAAAGAAAGAATTATTCAGTATTTACATCAATAAACTGCCAGAGAATCTCATGTTCAATCTTTTCACCAGCAACAGGACCGTTTCCAGGACTCATCCACCATCCTCAGTTAGGACTAGATGCTCTGCTGGAATTAGCCCACACACTACTCACATATAAACAGGGTGCAGAGGAATATCCTTTGATCTCCCAAAACATCCACCAAGACCCTCCTGAAACTCACCTCTAGACAGTGGATATTTTGTAGGAGCTGAGGGAACGTCCGCAGCTGCTCCACTGGAAAAGACTCATTTGTACTGAACAAATAAACATGGTTATTTTCCTTGTCCTCTTCTAAATTATTTGTGTTTTTGCTGCTTGCAGGTATAACCAACTGGGCATTCCATTTCTGTAGAAAAGAAACAAACAGGAATAGCAATGAGTCAGCTTCCAATGCAATTGGGTGCACTCATAAACAGTGCTCCCAGAAAGACCCAGTTTTACAGAAAAGGTATCCAGGCTTTCATTATAATGCATTGCTGCATTTCTGTATAGCTACCCCCACCTTCCCAGTGCTGAAATAAAACCAGACTCACATTATTTGCCAACATTCACAATGAAAACCACTACTTGGCACCTTCTAGGGTGTGTCTTAGACCCATAACATACCCTTTTTCGTGATTGAGGTTGAGATGTGCCTAAAAACACTGCCTGGGAGAGGGGAGAGGTCCCCTGGTTTCTTTGCCTTACTGCAGAGATTGCTGCTTTCCATGGGCCCTCTGAATTCTTGAAGTAAGTCTGGAAACAGAAATCAGACATTCATGCAAGAAGCCAAGCTAAGACAAAAGATCAGAAAGATCACTTTCTATTCTGATAAACATCACCACAGTCATGTAGAGACACTCTACTCTGCTTGATGGATGTAAATTCTTCAACAGATAACTGTGCAGCACAATGCAAAGTATAAATTTATAGAACAATATAAATACACAAGCAGATTGAAACAAAACAAATCTTATTTTATTGAAACTCAACTTGCCTGCATATAAAGTAAATGTCTGTTCTAAAAAACAACAAAAATCTCAAACTTTTAAGGCTATCCCATTGAAAGAAAATTCTGTTGCACAATTTAGGTCTCACCTGCTGCTCTTTTCTGTTATATATCTGGTTCTGCTACATGTTTCTACGTGGTCAAAGGGCTGAGCACACATATAGGCCTCTCTAAAAGGGGAGTCATTTTTTGCTGTTCCTTGCAGCTCTGACAAATCAGTTTCCTACTTTTTTTATCTGCTTTTTTCTCTCTCCTATGACACAGACTTTCCAAGTGCAAAGCTACTTACTGACTTCTATTGTCATTTTTACTTCAGAATATCAGCAATTAGAACAATGCCTTGACAAATTAGTTTGTTTCCTGCAGAACTTAATATTGTGTGAAACAAGTCAAACCCAGCAGGAACACCAAAAGAAGGATTAAAGTAATCCTCATAAAATAAAGGTAGATGTCATTCCATACCAAATCATCTCATTATGCTGGAGAGGAAACAAAACACAAGGCAAAGAATCCTCATCCAAACATGATTTTACTCAGTGAAAAGAGGAAACAGAATTAATCTTCACCAGTAAATCCTGCTATAGCTTAAATAGAAAGCTCCATACAAATACTGTAGTAAATCCTGGTTTCCAATTGACTAAATCTAATTCCTTACCTTCATTTTCCCAGGAAGGGTTATGGTCACCTGTTCTGGGCAGAAAAGTTTGTAAAGGGATAGTAGAGCTTGCAGATGAGACTGCATTCCCTGTCAAATAACAAGAGGGAAAATATGTGGGGTATGTTTTTAATATAGAAACTGAATGCTGTATTTTAGAAGCAAAAAACCCCAGTGATCAGTAAAAGCTAAATTTCTAAAGCTATATGTCACCAAGTAACCACAGATAAACTGAAAGTGACAGAAACAACAGAAACTGGGACAATGAAATAACCATAGGAAGAAGACTGAAGACCTTTCTGCAGTCATAACTAATCAAAAGGAATTTAACAATCAAAGTGATAAAAAATAGTCTTCTGCTGTCTAAAAACCGTGTTATTATAGCAATGTTTTTTTTCTTAAAAAAAAGAGAGCAAGGTCCCCTACAATCTTAAATTTCTCAGTCATTTTTGGTACCACTTGAAAAAGAATGATGAATAGAAAATTAAAGGCTGTAATAGATGAATGAAGCTGCCCCTTGCTTCAGAGATTTCACTATACCTGGTCACAAAACATCCAGCTTTGTGCATATCATTGCATGTGCTCACAAAACACACGTGAAAATTAGGGATGCACATGCAAGAGAGAAAATTTGATGCTACAAAGACTAAAACCTACAATTCCAAGTCCAGATACTCTTCTCCACTCTGTAAGGACCTTAGTCTTACAAAGTGCATTATTAACCACAGTTCAAACTCTACAAGATCTGAAATAAACTCACCATTTTTGCTTGGAGGTCAAGCAGTCTCCTAATCCGAAAAGGTTTGACTGGAAGTACAATGAAGAATATAAAGGATTTAAAAAACACTGCATCAGACATTTAAGCAAAAATTATGTAAGTAACATTTTTATAATAAAGTCATGAGGAAGCAAGCAGAACCAGTAATTCTTATTTCTAGGGTCATAGAGAGGTTTCCAATTCAGCAAGTGTTACACCAAGTTTTGCCTGAACTACCACTCATGCTTCCTTTGCCTTAAAAGCACAATATTGGCTAATCTTTGTATTAGCTGCATTGGAAGAAAAGGCAGTACCAGCAAACAGAATCAGGAACAAGATGGTATTTGAGCTCACACAGATGAGACTCACCATTTTCTTTCCTGGTCAGCAGGTAGAGCAGGTGGCAGACATAGGGGCACTGCAAAGCAAAGGCAGCAGTGAGCTCTCCTGCTGCTGCAGACACACAGCCAGGACACACAAAAAGCAGCACAAGAGACAGTCCCAAATATCAACTTCATTTAAAATTTATCTGCACTGTGAGCAGTCCTGACAGTAACCAAGCTATTTAATTAACTTGGATCATTTCTTTTGGAATGTGGTCTAGAAATTACAAGAGTCAGCAGTGAAAGTGCAATTACATTTTCAAAAGGAAAGGCACCTTTGAACCAATATACTTTTTTAGAGCTTCCAACTGCAATTGAGGCTGTAAAGGATCTTAAATTAGTTTCAAACCAACTCTGGTGCACTTTCCAACTGACCCATCATCCCTGAAAAAGCTATTTTAAACATTAAGAATTTAAATCCAGTTTTATGGAAAGATTATAACTAAAGTTCATCAAAACCCATTAAAAACATAACAAGAAATATAACTTTGGGAACTTGTCTTGGCCACAAAATATCCTAAACTGAAAAAATGTTAACAATTTCATACCTAACATGACTGCCAAGATCATCTTAATATGCACTGAATCCAAACACTTCAAAATTCCTGGATTTTACAGTTGCCATATGGCAGAAATTGCCTGAATGCTTGTTCTCTTTTAAGCCGTATTTCAAATCCGTTAAGTAGAACAGCAATTAGTTTCTCACCCTTAAATAAACACTGCTCCAAAAAGCTATTTTTTTCTTTTTGCCCAAGGTATACAAGTTACTTTCTGCCCAGGAGCAGGAGACTTTAGCTGCTGATGTCTGACAATCCCAGACACTGCTGCACCACTGTTTCTCTTGGGAATTTAGATAAAATATATGGTCACACTCTCTGTGATACAGCACAGCAATTCTTGGAAGCATGTTTAAGCAAACAGACCACAGCAACCTTACAGCATTTGCCTATTTGTGGATCTAAATTACCGAGCAATCTTATAATGCAAAGTGAAAATAAAAGAAATTTCAGCCATCAGAAAATGGTTTGTAAACAACACCTACTCCCAACTAATTCTAGCATTAATATGCATACTACTAATGAACATTTAGGTTTATTTTGTCAGTTCCATATGTTCTTCAGCTCTCCTTACCATTTTCTCATCTAGCAGGAAGGAGAAGAAGATACCGTAGAGGGCATGAAGTTGTTCCTTGTGATCAATGAAGTCAAACATTGTGATCAGCCACCTTAAAAAAAGCAGCTGCAGACAGGAAAAAAAAAACATATTACATTAAGTGATGGGCAAAAGCAAGGCAGAGGAATCAGAAGCCAACTCCAGAGACATGATCAGTAAGGATACACACCATTCTCAAGGATAACTAGAGAGCTACAGGCAAACAGTTCAGGGGTAATTCAGATGAAGGAAGTTTGCCAAGGGATTCACCAGGTAAACAACTGGCCCTATCACTGCTGTTGGCAACTGGGTTTTGGTTTCTATAACCATAAAACCCTGTTTTTGTATCAATGGTGATTGGGAGAGAGTGAATCCAATGGATGGGGCACATGTGGGCTCAGCCTGGAGAAAAGGAGGCTCAGGGGGGACCTTCTCACTCTACAACTCCCTGAAAGGAGGCTGAAGTGAGGTGGGGGTTGGTCTCTTCTCCCGAGTAAAAAGGTGATAGGTCAAGAAGAAACAAGCTATAAATTGTGCCAAGGAGGTTGAGATTGGATATCAGGAGAAATTTCATCACTGAAAGGTCTGTCAAGCACTGGAACAGAGGGCCCAGGGAAGTGGTTGAATCACCATCCCTGGAGGGATTTAAAAGATGTACAGATGTGGTTCTTGGGGACATGGTTGGGTGGCAGCATCAGGTTAATGGTTGGATTCTGTAGTCTTAATCTTTTCCAATCTAAATGATTCTATCACATAAACCTTTGAGCAGACCATGTGAACATGAAAAAGACTCTTTTGCTAATGTTAAGTCACGTTGCCACAACCAAGGTGCACGTGACCTAAGGGATACCTCACATAGCAGAAGTATTTCACAGAAATATAGGTGGAGACACCATTCCTGAGTTCAAAGATACAAGACAAGCAGGAACCAAACCTCCACTGACACTTTTAAGGTGTTTCTTGGTTCCTCAAAATAACCTGTTCTTATAGTTCCTGTGCAGAAGCAATAACTACTGTAAACACTAAGTTACCTGGATGCTGCCTGAGCATTTGCTGACACAGAGCCAAGACACAGCTGTAACCACAGAACTTTCTGGTATCACTGAGGCAGGAATCAGGCTCTTCAATAAACGAGTATTCACTGTATCAGCTGGGAAAAAAATGGTTTCAAATAAGATGGTGCTCATGTATCAGGTTCTTCAATATTGTTTTTCAGCTTAGGTGAAAATTCCCTCTGGACAAAATTATTTAGAGCTTCCTTGCTCAAAGCAACGGTGTATAAGAATTTAGTGAGGACTTACCTATACCTCAAAATTATGACAAATAATTCATTCCAGCTTAATAGAAGAAAATGGAAACTACACCAAAGCGTGCCAGAAAAATTAATTTTATGCTACAGTAGCCACCAGTACCATAAACACATTATCTCAGCAGGTTTGATTAGAGGGCAAAGATACATTCACAGAAGATAGACCAGCAGTATACAAATGCTGTACCGAATTTGCCACTGAGCACCACGTTCAGCAGTATCTCAAACCCTTCAGGGGGCAGCCCTTGTTTCAGGGCAGTGCTTTCCACAGCATCCAAGTGTTTCTGCAGAACACTGTTCTTCTTCAGTACCACACGGTCTTGAACTAGGAAAAACAAATAGGGCAAGCACTGGATGAAACAACTTCTGAACAGAAATTAACTTAAATAAAGCTTCTCTGAACTGTCCCTTCATATAATCCTTCTTCTTGACATAGTAACAAAGCAGAAAAACTTTTAAGACATTAAAAAAACATTACATAGCTCAGGGATTAAAGAGGGAAAACAGAAGTAAAATTTTTCTAAAATTATTCGTATTTTAATAAGAAATATATAAAGAAACCTCTTACAAGAGCATGTAGTGACAGGACAAGAGGAATGGCTTCAAACTGAAGGAGGTTTAGATGGGCTATTAGGATAAAATTGTTTACTGTGAGGCTGATGAGGCCCTGGCACAGGTTGCCCAGAGAAGCTGTGGCTGCCCCATCCCTAAAAATGTTCAAGGCCAGGCTGGATGTGGCCCTGAGCAACGTGATCTACTGGAAGGTGTCCCTGCCCATGGCAGAGGGGCTTGGTCCTTCCAATCCAAACCATTCTATGCTATTACTTTTTCCTCACATAGTAGTAGCAGATAACTTCTAAGACATTAAAGAAATAATACATAGCTCAGGCATTAAAGAAGCAAAACAGATGTAAATTAGACTTTTTTTTTTAAATTAAAAATGTAGTTATTATCTTCTCAATCCTAAATAGCCACCCTAAAAATGCTCTTACCTTTCTCCAAGTAGCTCAAAGCTCGCTCTAGAGACCCTTCCTGGCTATCATATTTCTGATCAGTAGCAGACTGACGATTCTGCAAACGTTTTTCAGAGTCAATTCCCCCTCCTTTCCGCCACGCTGAGAGATCAGTTTGGCTTTTATGGCGAACCTGCAGAGGCTGCTTTGGGGTTTTGTAACTCTGTCTTCGCTGCATCTTTTCAGACTCCCAGCTGAGACTGGAGAATTTTACTCATTTGTCACGTGAGAGCCAATCCTTCATCAGGCAAGAAAAGAGATCAGCTGAGGAACATCAGAGAGCTGCTTCCCTGCAAGGAAAAAAAAAAATTTATTTTTCTGACAAGCAGATTTTAGAGGCATCCTGCCTAAAAATTTACAAGAATAAATTCAGAAGAAATAATTTAGAGCTGACTGCTCTCCATAAGATCAGACAAGATCCTCAGAAGAGGCACAGACAACACTGTATCAAAACTCTCATCTTACATTAAAAAAGGAAGAAAAAAATTCCCAAGTGAAAATTAACACAAGCTCCTTTCAAGTTAAAAATTATCTGATACAATCTTAGACAACATTTTGAAAAAAAAATCAACATAATCAGAAAGTTAGCAAAACACTACCAAGTTTTCTTCTGAGTTAATTCCTTACTTGCATTGTGTATGCCAATACAACCAGTCAACAGAGTCATGATCCTCTACAAGGTTATGTACAGATATTAGAGGATCATAACAACACTTTCCCTATTTCACAAAAATTAGATTCTTCTGCAGCCTTCCTACTAACCAGCTAGGAGTGGAAAAATTAAGAAATTTTGGCAAATTTCCAAATGAGGCACAAGAGCTACCAAACTAGTTCCAAACTACACAGCTCTGGGTGAAATACAGCCAAAAAAAGAGGCATTTTCTTTCAATATGCTGGAGAGATCAACCTTTTACCCACAAAATAGGAAACTTTGCTACAATTTCCTGGACTTGGTAGTGTGCACCCCTGTCCCTGGATTGCTGGAGCCTGTCTTTCCTGACACAATAAAACAGAATGATTTTCAATTCATACTCCCTCTCCAGCTCTCACTCCTCACAAGATTAGAATCATCACTATTTCCTTATAGCTTTGATTGTCACTTTCCTGTGCAGCAAAGCTCGGTGACCACACTCTGGAGTACAGCAACAACTTTCTCTCAGCACCTTCTCTACCTGTGTTTTGCTTTCTTTTGTCCTGCAGGAGAGTTCTACCAGAAAGGTTTGGTGAAGAAGAGAGTAGCGATACCAGGCTGGAAAGGCAGTTCTGGCTGACAGCGAGCCCAGCCCTGCGCAGATCCTCGGTGCCGACACTGCCACAGGGGAATGTGGCACCAGCACCGCTCACCCTCCTTCCCACGCATCCCTTCCCCTGCAGCCCCTCGGTGCCGACACTGCCACAGGGGAATGTGGCACCAGCACCGCTCACCCTCCTTCCCACGCATCCCTTCCCCTGCAGCCCCTCGGTGCCGACACTGGCACACGGGAGTGTGGCACCAGCACCGCTCACCCTCCTTCCCACGCATCCCTTCCCCTGCAGCCCCTCGGTGCCGACACTGGCACACGGGAGTGTGGCACCAGCACCCCTCACCCTCCTTCCCACGCATCCCTTCCCCTGCAGCCCCCACCGCGACTCCCCCAGAGCCGCCCGGAGCATCCCGAGGGGGCGAGGCCTTCCCGGCCCAGCCCAGCCCAGCCCAGCGCGGCGGCCCCGGCCCCCCAGGCCCTCAGTGGCGAGCCGGGCCGGGGGAAGGGACGAGGCACTGACCACCCCTTCCCACTGAAGGGCCACTGACCCGCCTGCTGTCCTGGCCACTGACTACCCCTCTCACGGCCATTTCCCCGGCTGCTAACCCTCCCGCTGCCCTAGGCACTGACTACCCCTCTCACGGCCACTGACCATTTTCCCGGCCACTGACCCTCCCGCTGCCCTGGCCACTGACCACCCCCGCTGCCACGGCCACTGACCATTCCAGGGCAATTGACCCTCCTGCTTGCCTAGGGTGGTCCACTGCCCAGCCGTTCCCAGGGCCGCTGACCATCCCATGGACACGGACACTGATCCCTCACGGCCGCCTCCCGCCACCTCCAACCGTCCTCACATTCAAACCCCGCCGCCGCCGCCCCGCGCATGCGCACTGACCGCAGCCGCCCCTCAGCCCGCCCGGCGCGCTCCCTCCCCCGCCCCCGCTCGCGCATGCGCAATGCCGCCGCCGCGCGCCGCGGGCGGGAATGACGGCGGCGCTTCCGCCCTTCCTGCGCCGGGCGCCTCTGAGCGTGCGCGGTCCGGGCGGGGCGGGAATTCCCCGTGAGGGGAGGTTCTGCCTCCCCTCAGGTGGCTCTGCGTCCGTCGGGTTGGGCGTTAGCCTAAGATTAAGTTTTTAAAACGTGAGGGGGGAAAAAAAGGCACATATAAAGCGAGGCAATAACCCCGAGGCTCTACACAGTGGCGCCTGGATGAGGGAGACCGGAATGAAATTCGGGCCGTTGGAGATAAGATAGGAAAGCGCATGAGGGGAAAAGAAAACAGGAAGAAAGAATTTGAAAAAAAAAAGAAAATAAAGGAAGAGTAAATTAGGATCGAGATCTTGCAGAAGGAGTGGATCTGTTCTTGTCACTTCCAGCGAGCACAGATGGCTGGAAGCGTCCAAAAATAGCTGTTTAATGCTGGGGGCAGTGATAGAGGTCAGCCCGCTAAGATAAATACAGAATTCTTGTTACTGGGCTCCGAGATGAGTTGTCTCGCTCGGTAACAAAGAACACGCAGCCACCGCTGCGATATAGTTGTTCATATCCCTGCAAATGTGAAAAAAGCGGATTTTTTTCGTATTCACTGAACAGTGTGAAGCTTTTACAGAGATAGGCTTTGCTCCATGAGATGCTTTATTATTTAATCATCTGTACAAGTATCGGTGAGGAATGTTACAAAAGATAAACAAAATAATTGTTCCTAAAGGTTTCCTGGGTTGGATGCACAGGTGAAAGGTCCAGTTGTATAGGAATGTACAGCGTGGGTTTGTAGGAAATACACATGGTGTGACTTTGAGTTGGTGGTGTTTTTATTTGGTTTTGAATTAAAACACAATTAATCACCCCAGTTGGGGCATGGTAGTTAAAGTGTCTTTTGGAAAGTAAAGGAAATTCTGTATATTTATTTTGGATGACCTTGAGATCGTCTTTGAAGATGAGATCGTCTAACAGAGGTGACCTGCTGGTTTTGTTGCTCAGGGTGCACATCTGATAAGAGAGATTTAGTCCATCTGGAGCTCTGGGAGGAGGCTTTTTCAGCATATATATATTTATTTACTTACTTTTTTATACATATTTATATAGGGCTGCATCTGTTGTAGCAGCAAACATCAGGAGAAAACTGCATAGGAACATCCATCATCAATTTTTATAGAGATAAAATGCTGACGGTTTACTGGAGTTACCTTTTCTCACTTCTACACTGAACTGTAGCAGAAATTTGAGACTCTTTCAGTAAAATACCCAAATGTCTCTTTTAAATATCTGTGGTTATTAATATATAACCAAGTAGAGTTTATCTGACTTCCACTCTGCATCACCTTGTCTCTCAAACTGCCTGACCCAATTCTGCCCGTTTTAGGTGGAGTGTTTGACCAAAGGGAAGTGTTTTCAGACACGTCTCTCAAATAAGAAATTTGCTTCTGTAGAGACATTTTTTTCTCCAAATTTCAAAAAGTTTATTTTTGTGAATAATTAAAAAAAAAAAAAAAAAAGGAAAAACTGAAAACAGACAAACATTAAGAAAACCAGACAAATAATTCAGAGGTAACACATGCTCCTTATGACACTCTAAGGTTTCAGATACAACACAGGGATTCAGGCTCTGGTAACAGGACTTATTCCAGCTCACTGAGGCTGTACGTGGGATGAGCAGTGAGGTACCTGCAATTGTTCAGACCCTCATCTACCAGAAATAAACAACAATTCTATAAAGTCACAGTAGCTGTGGGGGAGAAAAAAAAAAAGGAACTTGCAAGGAATTGGGGAGCACGATGCTACTTGCCAACATCAGAGAGATATTTTGGAGTTCTTTGGGCAGTTCTGCTCCCCATCCCCACTCCAGGGACCCTTACTCTCTGCCAAGGAGGGTAAAGAGATGCCACTGCCTGGTGTGAAGCAGGCAAAAAACTCCTATTGTCAGGCCATTTGGAGGCTCTGCACGGAACTCAAGGAAGATGTAAACAGAGCATCCCATGTTTTCTCTGGCTAACCATTCTGCAGAAAGGACTGGGCACAGAGGCAGCAAAGCCCAAGGAATCCCTCTCTCCAACACAACAAACAGCACTTTTTTTGGTAATAGGGTCCCTTTTACCCCTCGCCCATGCAAAGGGAAATGCAGATGTGTGTGTGGGGCTGCACGAGCCAGCACGGGGACACTGCTCATGTCCTGCCCAGCCACTGTTCCGGGCAGCAGCAGCAGCACACCCAGGCCAGCTCTGCTGCCGTGGGGCTCAGGGCTGGTGCTCAGGGACCCATGTCCCCACTGCAGCAGTGCCAGTGTGGCCTGACTGCCCTCCCGGGTCTCTGCCTGAGGTCTCAGGCTGGTTTTGCAGCTCCTGCTGAGGCCAGCACTGCTCCAGCCGGGTTGCTGACTGCCTCCAAGCTGTCCCTGTGGAAGCTAGCTTGTGTTTTTCTACGTTACAGGGCAGCAGCAAAAGCAAGACTACACTGTAGACATACCTTGTATCTCTCAGACCCCAAGTGCAACTTTATTTAGACAGACCAAAAAAAAAATAAAAATAAAAGCAAGTAGGTAAATAAAAACCAAATTTTCTGGGTGATTTTGGAGAGAGCTGCCTCGAGGGTCCGTGTTTCCTCACATGCACTCAACTAGGATACCTTCATTTTGCCTTTCTCGGGAGCTGCTTCATGGATGAGAGGCTGCTCATCCCCATTCACCGACAGCATCCTCTTCTCCGGCGGCAGCTCCTCGGGCTGGCGGGCAATCAGCAGGCGGCAGGTGAGCAGGATCCCAAAGACCAGGGCGTGGGCATAACGCTTGAGGGGGTCCCCCACGAGCTGGTGGAAAAAGAGCACGGCCAGCACGAGGAGGAGGAGGAGGAAGTTGGCCACGTCCTTGGGGCGACCGGGCACCAGTGTCATGACAATGCCGCACGCCACTTCCAGGGCGCCGATGCTCTTGCGGAGGAGGATGGAGCTGACTCCCATCTTCTTGAGCATGGGCAGGGCCCGCACGTAGCTTTTGTAGGCTCGTTTCTGGAATCAAGCAGCCAAGGACATCGTGTGAGAAAGTGAAGGCAAAGGTGACTTCCATTGAAACAGATTGATGTGCAAGATGACCTAAAAATCATTGCAATCATCATAGACCCCTCTGGCACAATACCCAATCTGTAAACCTTCTGTTTGAAGGGATATTAAAGCATCAATCTGCAATTCTCCCTTTACAAGCTGTTGTCTCCTCACTGGGAAAGAGTTCTGCAACGTTGCATCCATCTTTGGAACTAGAACCAGGCCAGATGTACCTCACCCTGAAATCTCAGGTTCTGGTTGCTAGAATTAGCAGTGCAGAACCATGTTGCTAAAACAAACAAACCTCTCTCTAAGAGTAGCTTGTCCTTTAAAATAATACACCAAATTGTAAAGCCAAGGCACAGCAAGTAAATACAAGTCTCTTTTCTACCCCAAAGCAACTTTGCAATATCTCAAAGCAACTTACAGTAGTGTTTATGGGCAGCGCAGTCTTAGGGTGGGACTATACATCAAAGTTGAGCTTCACCAGTCCTATCCTGTGCTTACATACCTTTATGATCCTTTCTTTCCTCAGGTGAAAGCAAGCTGACATTTGACATTATTTGCTCCCTGGTTTATGCTGGATTTAGAAGCAGTGTAAGTTGCAAGACTCAGCCTGCTTACACAGCTGCCTCATTTTGGGGGGAAAAGAAACAACTGTTGTCCTTACACATGTCCAGGCTCTTGCATTTGAACGTTAGGTACTGGTGGCCTTATTGTTTGGGCTTTTTTCTTTTTTTTTTTTTTTGTTTTGCATTCAAGTATTTCCTTTTATATATATATATTTTAATAAGGCTCCTAGTTATGTGACACACTGAAATTATTTCCACTGACACTTGAGTATAATATCCCTGAAGACATTCTTGCCATGGTGCTCTCTGTTTTCTAATCAGTATGAGGGAAATGGAAGCCAAATCTCAGGTACAGGATTGTTCAGCTCTCACAGGCACTGATCAGACTGTGGATTTACTTCCATACAGTTTTGGAAACCTACATTACAGGCATACAGAACTTTCCCACCTCTCTGTAGATTTTGATGCTTCCTTCTGAGAGGATCTGATGCTTCACACGTGGTTAAAAAATATCCAGCACTGTCATTTTTTTGCAACAAAATAATTGAAGATCTCATGACACATTTACTCCAAGTGTTTGCATTGTAAGGATGTATTTTAAACCATCAGTGACTAAAACCTCACAGCAGAGTATTTTTAAACAGTTGTGAAAAATACAACATTTTAAAGAAATGTACTATAAGTATGTCCTGGAGCACTCTGGTATTTTAGGTATTTTAATAGACAATCTTATGTGGTTTTTGCTGAATGAAAAACTACAAGTTTGGTGTTTTCAGTAGATAGCAGAGGTTCTTTGTTTGCTGGGGGCAAAAAGCTATCCTTATGGATTAGCAAGGTCAGGTTTTTTCCTAATTGTCTGCATGACCTGCCAGACCACCCCAGTATGTAGCACAGCAAAGGCAGGAGGGCCTAATGAGCCATGAATATGTAACAATATGGGCTATGAAGAATAATGGTGCTGTGTAATACCTGCTTTCTCCTTATAAAACCAGAGAACCTTCCTACCTGTAGGCCTGAATCTTGGTAAAGCAGAAAGGGGCACAGAAGTGAAATATTTTACAGAACAAGCATTTTGCAGTGCTCCTAAAGTCTCTGTGCTTTTTTTTTTTTTTCTGTAGCAGAAGCTGAAGAGCTTTGTTTTCTAAGGGTTTTACCTCATGTGCCTCCTGCCCATGAGTTACTTCTTGGGGATTTTCCTCTGTGAGATCCCTTTGCTGGGCTGCAGACTAGGCACTGCAATTCAGCTGTTATTTGAGAGCTAAGGAAAAGCAGCTGGGCAGGTGGAGCAAAGGGAGAGAACAGAACGTGCTGGAAACTTCCAGCACTGTTTTTTTAGGGGCACAAAAATTATACCAATCTTTTCAACCACCACAATAAATAACAGGGGAGGCGGGAGGTGGCGGGGTAGGAGAATAAATAAACATAGATGAGGAAGCAAAATGTGGCAGCCAGGCCCCCACCTGCCTGCAGCTCTCAGCTGGCAAAGCCCTGCAGCAGGGCTGGCCCTAAGCAGAGAGGAGCATAAACCAGCTCACCAGGTGAGAAATGCACACAGAGGCTCCTCCGTCCTCTCCTCACCCCTCTCCTCTTAGGCAAGAGGGGGAGAGGCTCATTTCCCAGGCCAAAGAGAATAATAAGAAGACTATTAATAATACCTCCCTCTGCCAGCTAAGAATCTCAAAGCATTTCACAGTCATTAATTAATCCCTGCACAAGTCCGGTGAGGTAGGGACAGTCAGTATCATTATCCTTGCTTTAAAGCATAGAATTTTGAGGATGAACATCTGCCAAAGCAGGCATCTGTTTTCCTACCCCCCCATCCAGTGGAGAGGTTTCCCCTTGGAGATCAGCTTGTTCCTGCCTGCTGCATGTCTGGCACTTCTGCAGGCCTTGCTTTTAGAGACCCTTGTGTCCCCATCTTCTGCAGGCTGTGTGTGCTGTGCTACCCCACCGTCCCTGCCTCCCCTCCCCATCCTTATCCATCAGAGGTTTCTCCATGGATAGGCTCAGCTGGAGCCCAGGCGAGGGCTGCCAGGATATGCTGGGCACTGCGTATTATTGGCTTCTCTCCATGTCTATCAAGTAAAGAGTCAGATAAGCTTCTTCCCTCTCCTGCCCCTCGCTCGGGGCTCCGGGGCAGTCACCCCCTGCGTCCCCCCACCGCTCCTGCAGCAAGGCAGGGGGGCCCTAAAGCACCTCCTCCCGTGCTGCCCGACTCACCATCTCATTGTAGGCATCCCTGCTGAGCCGGGGGGTCAGTTTGATGGTCCCCATAAAGACGAAGAAGAGCCCCAGGGCCACCGAGAGGGCGACGATGGTGATGGTCCTGGGAGATGCCATAGAGCCGCAGGGATCCGGTCCTAGCGAGGCCTTGTGGCTCTGGCTGCCAGCCCGGGTGGGAGGGAGTCCGTCACCATTGAAGGCTGTAGGAATAAAGCTGCAGAGGCAGGAGGATGACAGCAGGAGGGGATTCAGCCTCCTCCACTCAGCAACCCCTGGGTCCTAAAGCCCTGCAGCCGGAGCCAGGCAGCTCCAGCACTGGAGCGCAAGAGCAGCTCATCCTCTTGTTTCCTTGCGTGTTCCATAAATCGCCCACAGGAAGCCGAAACGGAGTCAATTCTAGGGATGTGGGATGGCAGCCAAAGGCAGAGCACAGTTGCTCATTAGTGGTAAAACAAGGACATGTTAGCAGAGGGCACGGGAGTAACGTGCTGGGGAGGAGAAGTGGGCAGGGGTCTCCTGAACATAGAGAGATTTCAGTTTCAGATATTCAGATGCTCATACACAGCAAACAACATATTGCTTCATTTATTTGTGCCGGGAAAGGAAAAGAAATGTTTTGTCCCTGTGGCACTCCTGGAACCTGATGCTCAAAAAGGAGGGTGAAGCCACTTGTGCCACCCACCCCCACTGCAGATAAAACATATCCTGTGTGTTCAGCTCTCCAGAGGCCAGTGGAAAGGTTTTATGATCCTCTATTACTTTCTAATTTAAAGTCATTGTCTGCCATGCAATTAATGTGACAAATTTCCTTTTGACCAAAACCTAGCAGAAATCTACTCAGATCTCACAGTGAGAAACCAAGGTATAATTACACAAAAAAGAACTGCTGGAATACTGCATCCTTTGATATAAAATGAAAACAAGAGGCTGCAACAGCGTGTAAAAACCTACACCCATGGGATAGTGCAAGAGTAACACTTGTATGCCTGTCAGGAGTCTCATCATCACTCCCTTCATGGTATAGTAATTTTCAAGTCCTAAACACATGTATTTCAAGGCCCCATGGCTTGAGAAGTGGTTAATGTTATTATTCAAATCTCAGGACTGGAATTGAAAGTCTGAAAAATATAGGCAGCTCTCCCAGTTTCCTTGGGAGTTTATCAGCCTTGATTCAAAACATTCTGAGACACAACACAAGGGAACTCTGCTCACTCAGACTCCCCTCCCCATTACAACAGCTCCATCTCTGGAAGAGCTGGAGAAATGTAACAACACTGTGAGCAGGACAGGACACATTTAAAACAGAAGAAAAACTTCAATTAGCTATTGCAGAACATCCTGAAGAGGAAAAATACCGCAGCTGACATTTTCACAGGGCACTTCATATTTAGGCACCAGCAATCGTTAGTGGTGAAGGGGGAGACAGGTGTGGAAAGACAGACACTGAAATCTGTTCTCTTCATTTTGTTTTCTAGAAAAATCTCATTGCCGAAGCCAGTGCCTCCTCCGGGCAGGGACCCCAACAAAGGAATCCCTGGGCTTTCATACTCTTCCATCCTAAATCTCCCACCCCTTGCACAACAGTTCTGACCAGTGGAAAATTGGTGTCTTCTCATTGTTCATTGGTTTGTGCAGAATCCGTGGGTGAGAAGCCACCCACCCCCAGCCAGCGCCGAAGTCCCGTGTCCTTTGTTAGGCACAAGATCAGTGCCCATTCACGGCTCCTTGCCTGGGGCTCCAGCGATTTCCCACTATCCAGGGCACAATTTGCAGCTGGAACACCGGCCCTGGGCATATTCCTCAACACAGGGAGAGTATTTTCCAGGCTGCTTTAACCAGCAGCCCAAGGTTTGCAGGGGAAGGGTGATGAAATGCTACAGAGAACCTTTTCACCCCAGAAATCCAAGTAGTTCTCTACAGAACAGTGTTTCTAGGCAACCCAAAGTAAGAGAAAAACCAAAACTATTTATTTTTATACAACTTTCCAGGAAATAAGTTAAAATCCTAACTACATTGGCTCTTGAGGACAGCAGGAGGTTGCTCCCCAGGCTCTCAGAGCTCACACCTGCCTCCTTGTCAGCGGGTGAACAGCAGCACCAGCTCACAATGCACAGTGTGAGGAAACATGTCAAAAGGAACAGCCAACACGGGGGTAAATGGCTCCCCTGCCAGCTTCTTCCGTGGGTCAGGTGGGCAGCACAGCCTGTGGGAAGCAAAGAGCATCCTTTAGACCAGAAGCAGAAGCCTTCCCACCACTGGTATCACAGTCCAAAGGGGATCCACAAAGGAGGTATCATGTGTTTGAGTAGCATTCCCCACTCTGCAGCTGACACAGGCTGAGGTGTGGAACCATCAACACTGAATCCCAAACCAGCTCTGACAAGCTGAACAGTCAGTGGCAAGTTTAAAGCTCCCTTTCTCACAAGCCATCCCAGCTGAAAGACACTAAATTTTCGGTTTTGCACTGCTTTCATGCCTACCTGCAGATTTATCACCTGGGTCTACCCCAGATAAAGGCTGACCAGATAAAGCTACACGATTAACCCCTAAGCAGGTGACAAATCCCCTTGGCTTCGCTCTCTTGGCTAGGGGCCAACCTTCCTGCAGTGAACCCATGGACTCTATCCCACATCTAGATGTGCTTTATTTTTGGAGGAGGATGCACAATGTCATTGTGCCACGTTTGCATTATTTTCTATTCCTCTCTGATGCCTTGTCTGGACTTAACAGGGTCTGTCACTGAGGTCAGTAAGAAGGAGGACAGAGCTCACTCAAGGAAGTTCCTCATGGCTTCGCCCTCTGGCTTGCAGGAGATGTAGAGCAGCCTGCGGATGGACCTGCAGTTCCGGATGGCTCGTACAACCCTGGAATCTGCAAAAACAGACACCCTGCTTTCCCAGGGACCCACCACCACCCTGAGCTCTCCAGAAGGAATGGCTGCACAGCATCACAGAACTGCACTGAACTGTCAAACACACAGATGCATATTTTGCCATGTCCTGTCTCAGTGCAGTCCCTCAGGAGGCCAAGGATGCAACCCACACCACTGACAGCTTAGCCAGTTTGGCCAGCAGCGCAGAGCAATGGGAGAAGTCCCTCTGCTTCCCAGGGGGATGGAGGATGAGAGAAAAATGTTACTCAGTTAAGCAAAGGCACATAAAACCTTCCACACACACTTGTGAGAGTGCATCTGGGCACCAGCACCAGTGTGTGACTTCCCAGTACACACTGGAGGGAGTCCAGGGGAGACCTCTGAGACAGTTCGAGGGCTGGGTTATTCAACCTGGGGAAGAGAAAGTAAGCAAGGACCCATTTGCTATCTTCAGGGACCTCATGGGGGATTACTGACAACTGAGAATCTTCTCAGAGGAGCATGAGAAGGGGATGAGAAGCAATAGATGTATGGCAGCAAGGAAAAATTCTGATTAAATATATTAGGGAAGACATTTTTAGGAGAGGGGAGACACCCTTGGACACATTCAAACCTCAGCTAGGCTTTATAGCCCTATGCAACTTTACAAAACTCTGAAGCTGGCCTTGCTATAGTTGGGAGATTGCACCACAGACCTCCAGAGGTCCCTTCTCTCCTAAATAATTGTGCGAGCCTGTGAAAAACGGAGAGAAAATTAGAGCTAAAGAGAAAGCATAATGAAGGCACTGAAAACAGCAGGCTCTATGGGATTTTAGCTGCTGTCAGCAACAAGAAACTAGAGACTAAGCTAGGAAAGGGTTTGGAGCCAGTGTAACAGGTCTCACAGAACTTATTCAAAACTCTCTGTTTACAAGATGAAAATAAATAGCATTTTCTCTCACGTAGGCCAGCCCGAGAGGGGTTCACCACAGCAACAAGCGGTCGGGCATCCTCCCACGATGCCAGGAGTTGTGGCAACACAGCCTCTGCCTTTCCACTGTGAAACTCACAGTTTGAGATCCCTGTGAAACCAAAAAGCAGCCACATGAACTGAGTCTCACCAAGAGTTAGGTATAACATGAACCACCCTTTGCTGTGTGAAGGTAACTGGTTAGGGTCCCTCTGCTCACTTCTACTCCAGTTTTTCAGCATTTAGTTCGAAACGTTTTGCCACAGCAGTTTGGACTCACCATTGAATGCTGCATTCCACTCAGCATCCTCTACTGCCTTCTCCACCACCTCAACACCAATGACCTTGGACACTCGGTGAGCCAGAGAGAGACCAATTGTACCTGGAAACACGGGAAGCAAAAATACTCCATATATATTCATGCTGCAGAAACAGGCCTTTACCTAGCGAGGATCAGCTCTGGAATGCCAAGCTCTGGAAGCCCAGAAGCCCACCTGTTCCACAGCAGATGTCAAGGAGGACAGTGTCCCCTGCAGCCTGGCAGAGCTCCCCAACTGCCTGGTACAGAACTTCTGCTCCAGCCGTGTTGACTTGGAAAAAGGCATCCGGAGAGATGCGGAACTTCAGGCCAAGCAGTTCTTCAAATATGTGTGGTGATCCGTGGAGGAGCTGGAAGGGGGACTGCTCGTGGGAGCAGCGTGTCATGGTGCTGGCACATCACACAAAAACCAGCTGTTAGAAGGCAGCAGAGAGGAGCTGCTTTCCATTCCCAGGGTGCTCATGGGCAGCAAAGGATAGTTCTTCCCCTCAGCAACTTTTATTTCATGGGAGCCTTTCAACAAGATTAAAGAATTTTGATTCTTTGTAAGGGATCTGTGACTTGCACAGCCTAAATTTCATTACAAGGATCAAAATGACTTAGCAGAAGGCAGCATTCCTCAGGTCTATTCCCCCTATTTTGCTGTCCATGTAATTTACTGTCTTGGGATAGTCACTGGAAGTTTTTTCTTTAGTTTCCCAGACTCATAATTCCCATGAGGTAGAGCCATAGTGTGTTCAAATATTTCAAGTCTGGAAAAATAAAAGATGGGGCCATCTAAAGCCACATCTTCAGGAGGGATCCAAACATCTGTCATTCTCTTCCAGCACTCCCTGAACTGGTGGAATTTGAATTTGGTCAGAGAGGGGGTAGAAGAAGGAGGTGGCTTTGTTTCCACTTATTCCGCTTGTCGAGGCATTTACCTCTCTTGGAAATAAAGTGAAGTCAAGGCACAGACTGCTCCAGGCCCACACGTGAAGAACTCCTTCAGCAATGCTTTCTGAGTAGCCAGTGCCTCCTGTCAGGAGTGAGAAAGGAAAAGTAACCTGATCAGACCCCTCTCCCCAGCAATACATGCAGCAGGCTCAGCTCAGCCAGATGTCTGCTGTGCCTCCTGCCCTGTCCTCGTGCTCACCTGGCCCAGCTCCTGGGGGTGGAAGGTGATGATGGCCATGGTGTGGCCACAGCTCGTGGTGCGAACCACGAGCTCCCGCCAGTGTCCTCCTTCATGGAAAAGAATGCAGGAGTCCAGGGGGGAGCGACAGATGAACTCCTCATAGCACTGAGAGGAATGGAAATGACACCTTTAGTACCCTGAAGAAAACTGCCCTGCTCTTAGCCCCCCAGACAGGCAGCCCTTCCACCACTGTGATCTGCTTTTTCTGTTTGATTTCAATACGTTGGGTGAAAGCTCCTTCCAGGCTCTTGAAAGAGAACACATTTTAATAATTTCAATTTGCAGTTCTTACGTATTTTAATAGATCGGCAGGAATTCATTGTCACTTGATTAACTTCATTACTCAGGAAAGTTTAGGGGCTGCAATATTAACATGTGAGTTTTTATAAAAGTATTTATCCACTAACTAGAATCAGACACGAAACTTTTCAGAACATGAAAATGGACTTGAAAACACGGCATAATTAAAATTACAGTGTTCTCCCAATTAAGACTGATTGCAGTCTCTCTATTCCACAGTCAAGGGACAGACATGACTTATTTATTTACCTGGGCTACTTGTTTGTGTTTTGAGGGTATGTTCTCCACATGGTTGGCTTTCACACAGACAATGTTTCTTTCTGGAGAGAGATGGACAGGTATTTAATTGCTCTGGTTCAGGGCATGGAAACCACTGTAGCATCTGACATGACAAACATGGAGAGTCCTTTCCCCATTTCCACAGCCCATGCCAGCAGTTTCCTATGAGTTTCTTGTCCTGCACTGACCTCTGCCAGTTCCTACATACAACCCCACAGTTTTGGGGTTCCCGTCTGGTCCTCGGTTCACAGAGAAAGTCGATTTGTTTCGGTAGCCATTAATGATGGGCTGGGGGAGAAAAGAAGGAAAAGTAAAGCCTCGGATGGAAAGAAAAAGCAATGGAGGAAAGCCAAACCCCAGCCTGGTTGTTCTGCTGCCAACATGGGAAGATGTATGTGAATGGGCAAAACACACAAACAGAGCTTGTGCACAAGAGCCCCAGTACTGCCCCTTGGGGACAAGAAGTGGCTCCCTGTGACAGAATGGTGACAGGTTTACCAGGGAGGCCTTGGGCACAAAAAAGGGTTCCCAAGCACTGGGCTTATTTCACTCTCGGGCAGTCACAGGCTGCAAAGCACAAGTTAGCAAGCACTGCCACAGACACTCTGGAACCAAATGATGCCCCCCATGAGACTCTCGAGCTGTTGAGTGAGAGACTGTTCGTGGCTCAGAGGGGAGAGCATTCCCAGGGACACTCACCGAAGGGACTACAGGCTGGAGAGGACAGCAGAGCCCACCAGGTTTCTGTGCATCTATTCCCAACTCCTCAAGACGAGATGCCAGTGTCTGCAAAATCTTCCTCTGGCTTTCATACTTTACCTGCAGAGGAGTTCTAAGGCAGAAACACTCTCACAGGACCACACGACGGTGGGCAGCTCTTCATCACCCACCCCTGGGGAGTCCAACAGGAGGAAAAACTGCAAGTGAAAATACAGCCCCAGAGGAACTCTGCCTTTTCCATAACCACAGCTGCTTGGAGAAGCAGGAAGAAAGAAAAATTCTGTGTCTGTGGTCCCCAAATGCTGACCTGGAACACTTTGTCTAACCTGGAGCCCCAGTGAAGCAGAGCAGTCCCACAGAGCACAGGATCACTGTGCAAGTGCCCATCCTCTGTACCATAAGGAACCTCTCAGTTCCATCCTTCAGGACAACAGGATTAAAGCAGCAGTAAATGGGGTCTGAACAGTTTGCAGCATTAAGGTGCTAAGAGCTATTGCTCAAGGGGATAGGAGGGACAGCTGGGGAAAAACAGCAGAGAAAAGTCTGTGTAAACACATCTTACCTGCAGCTGCTCTTGGTAGGGAAGTCTCCACAAGGGTGTCACTGCATTTGCTAACCTGGAAAGCACAAGAGCAAGGCATTGCCCAGAGCTACTTGACTCCTGATTCCTATGGCATAACATCCCTGTCAGCTACTTCATGGGCAGGACTGTTGTGGTGTGGGCTCTGCACCAGGGCTGGCTGTGAACACCCAGACCCCCAGGGAGCCACAGTGAAATAAACAGTTTGTGTGCAGCAGGCAGGGAATTTCAAGCTGCCCACTCTCACTGACCTGGCCACCCACACAGAAGTAGTTTAGAGACAAATCTCAGAACTTGCCACTACTCGTATCCAAAGCAGAACAAAATACGTAAAAGCTGGTAAAAAAAAAAAAAAAAAAAAAAGACACACCTACCCTAAAAAGACCCCCAAAAAAGAGGTGAGGTTGATATGATTCACTCATCACTGACTCCCTGAGCCCATGTAGAACACCACCCCGCAGCTATTGCTTACTAGGATTTTTGGAGCTGCTTCCAAAGCACCCAGTGCAAACTATTTTGAGGTCCAGGACTGCAAATCAAATGGACTATCACTTTTTGCTTGCCAATACGGCAACTTATCTGCTCCTTTCCTCTCAGAACTTTTCATTTGTCTTCTCCACTATCCCATCCCCAGACCAGACTCCAGGCAAACAAGCCGAGCCCTGGTTCTTCTATTCCTACTGGCTATAACTAAACCCCCCAACCCACCACCTTCACAGCTCTAGGTGCTTGCTGCTTTGAAAGCAAGCTTGGTTATTTTGGAAAAGCCCTACCTCTCCTCCCAGGCCGACTGTGGCAGGCTGCAGCTCTCCCTGGCCTTTTTCTTCCCTTTCCCCGCTGCTGCCGTGGTTGTCGCCAGGCTGCGGTGCCGAGCGGGCGGGCGGAGCAGGGCGAGCGGCGGAGGGCGCAGGGGGCAGCGCGGTGGCCTCAACACGCGGGACAGAGCCATGGCGAGGGGCGAGGGGCGAGGGACTGCGCCCACGGCGGGACCCGAGCAGCGGCACGGGCTGGGAACCGGCCCCGCTCCGGGAGGCGACAGGACCCGCTCCGGGAGGGAACAGGACCCGCTCCGGGAGTGAACCGGCCCCGCTCCGGGAGGGGACAGGACCCGCTCCGGGAGTGAACCGGCCCCGCTCCGGGAGGCGACAGGACCCGCTCCGGGACGGAACAGGACCCGCTCCGGGAGGCGACAGGACCCGCTTCGGGAGGGGACAGGACGGGCTCCGGGAGTGAACCGGCCCCGCTCCGGGAAGGGACAGGACGGGCTCCGGGACGGAACCGGCCCCGCTCCGGGAAGGGACAGGACGGGCTCCGGGAGTGAACCGGCCCCGCTCCGGGAAGGGACAGGACGGGCTCCGGGACGGAACCGGCCCCGCTCCGGGAGGGGACAGGACCCGCTCCGGGAGGGGACAGGACCGGCCCCGGCAGTGACCCCGGCGGCCGGCGGCGAGCGGAAGGGGCGCGCTGAGAGCCGCGGTGCCGCCGCTCCGGGCGGTGCTGGTGGCCCAGGGACCTCCCCGCGCCCGCCCCGCGCTCCTCGGCCCGGGCTGCCTGCGGAACCCGGAGGGTGCGGAACCGGGCGGTGCTGGGGAGGGCCGTGCTTTCACCCCTGTGCTGGGTAGCAAAGCGCTGAGCCGGCCTGGGAAAGGCTGAAGGCTCAGTGCCACCGAGCCTGTGCGATGGTGATGTGCAGGAAATGGGATGCTCAGGAGGGAGGTCTGGCTGCCGTGTCAGCTCGGCTCGCAGGGTACGTGCATTTGGGTACGTGTGGTCATATGGAGAGGAGGGCAGGAACAGCCTCTCCCAGCCAGCCCAGGGGTCTGCTCAGCCCAGGCCGTGACTCCAGCAGATGCTCAGGGAAAAGCAAGGAGCAGGGAAGCACACATGGTCCCGCGCTCACTTAATCTCTCCATCACGAAATGTTTTCAGCGCTGGAGATTGCCCGAGTCAGACGTGGTTTATCTAGACGCCAAGAGTTCTTTTGTCCAAGTGTTCACCTATCACTCTTTGACACCTAAAATCCCATTCCTAAAAGGCTGTGCTGCCACACATCCTTTGGCCAGGAGGCTCACCCACCCACCTGCTACCATTTGGGTGAACTGTTCTTGTGTGAATCTGGCCGCTGCGGTTACCCCAAAGAGCTCCAGAGCCTGGCACGCTCCCCGCCCGCTCTCGATCCCGCTCCCGATCCCGCTCCCGGTCCCGCTCCCGGTCCCGGTGGGGCCGGAGCAGGAGCAGGAGCGTGGGTCCTCCCGTCCGCAAGGGGGCGCAACACTGCTCAGGCCCGCCGCTTTTGGCCACGCCCCATGGGCGGGGTCTCTCCGTATAACCCCGCCCACACAAGCAGTGACGCCTGGGACGCGCTGTCTGCAGCCGCCGCGCCCTGGCCACGCCCCAGGGCGCGAGCCGCCGGCGCGGGCGCTGATTGGGCGGCGTCGCGCGGCGTCGCGCGGCCCGGCGCGGCGCGTCAGTTCCGTGCGGGCCCGCGATGCTGTCGGCGGGCGGCGGCTCCGGCCCCGCCGGGGCGGGCGGCTCCGGGCCGGGGCTCGGCGGGGACGGCGATTTCCTCTCGCGGTACCGGCTGGTGTCGGCCAAGCTGCGGCGGCGGTTCCTGCGGAAGCCGAACGTGGCGGAGGCGGCGGAGCAGTTCGCGGCGCTGGCGCGGGAGCTGCGCGCCCAGGAGAGCCTGCCCTACGCGGCCTGGTGCCAGCTGGCCGTGGCGCGCTGCGCCCAGAGCCTGTTCCACGGCCCCGCCGAGGCGGCCGCGCTGGCCGAGGCCGCGCGGCTCTTCCTGCGCCAGGAGCGGGACCTGCGGCAGCGCCTGGGGCTGCGCGGGGGCTTCGGCGAGCACGTGGCGGCGGCGCAGAGCTGCGGGGCCTTCGCCGCCCGCCTGCACCTGGAGCGGGGGCAGCCCGCGCTGGCGGCCGGGCCGTGCCTGGAGCTGGCGGCCGCGCTCCGCGACACGGCGCAGCCCGCCCGCGCCGCCGCGCCCCTGCAGCGGGCGGCCGAGCTGCTGACGGCGGCGCGGCTGCCGCTGCAGGCCCTGCGCTGCCTGGCCGAGCGCGCTTCCTGCCTGCTGCTGGCCCGCGACTACGCCGGGGCGCTGGCCACGCTGACGCGGGCGCAGGCGCTGGCCGGGGCCGGGCTGGGCGCTGCGGCCGGGGCCGGGGCCGCGCCCGGCGGCGCCTTCCTGGACGTGCTGGCCCGCTGCGAGGTGTCGCGGGTGCTGCTGCTGCTCCTGCTGCAGCCGCCGCCCGCCAAGCTGCTGCCCGAGCACGCCCGCACGCTGGAGCAGTACTGCTGGGAGGCGCCCGACGGCGGGACGGGCACCGGAACCGGGAGCGGCACCGGCACGGGCGGGGGGCTGCCGCCGGCCGCCAGCTACCTGCCGGCCGAGCTGTTTCTGCTGCTGCAGTCGGCGGTGCTGGCGTGCCAGGAGAAGGACGCGGAGGCGCTGAAGGCGCTGCAGGGCGAGCTGTGGCCGCTGCTGAGCGCCGAACAGAACCATCTGCTGCACCTGGTGCTGCAGGAGATGCTGAGCCCTGCCGGACAGGGGCTCTGAGCGCCGCCGCCCGCAGGAACAGGTCGGACTGGTCGCTTCAGCCGGTGTCAGCACAGACTCTTCTTCCGTTATTTATTTTTAATGCGAGTTCTGTAACACAATGAAGTAATGGTTGATGAGAGAATGCGTTCATCTACACGTTTGCCTTGTGTCACAGTAAGCTACTCGCTGTACGTACTGGAAGTTGTCATGCTCGGAAAAAGTGTAACTAAAGCAGAAAGGCCGTTTCAGGGCAGAAGGAAACTGTTCATTAAAAGACTGGCTGCAATTTGCATGTGTTGGAGGATTTGGGTATCTAGGAATCAAATGTTAGAGTTGCTTTTTCTAAAAAAAAAGAACAAAAAACCAACAAAAAACACCATAAAGAAACCCACATAAAAAAAAAAATTTAATTTTTCCCCCTCCTGAAAACAACAGACACTGCAGCCAACATAAGGCCCTGAGTTTTGTGGTGGTCACTGACCTGCAAGTGGTTCCTGGGGTGATGGTGGCCTGACTCCAGTCTCTGTAGCAGCTGTTAACCCAGAGAACTCGGTCTGCACGATGGCAAATCCACTAGAGCTGAGGGAATTTGAGGATGGAATTAATGGTGGAGGTGGTGAAGTTATAGGAGTTACTGGAATGTGGACTATTTGCTTAATTCTTTTCAACTGTTATCCGTCTGCTCTTGGGCACTTCTGTCTCTTGCTTCCTGCTTCTTGGGACCTTTAGGTGAAGGCAGCTGGTCTTTAGATGAGGAAAGACCCTGCTGTCTTGGGTGCACTCAGCTGTTGGGTATAGGCCTTGCTAAATTCCAGCAGTGCTAAGATACAACCTCAAGCAGGGCAGGCTTTATCCTGGAAGCTGCAAGTGCCCCGGGAGTGTGCATGTTGGGTGGATAAAGAGCAATTCTCGTGCACCCAGCTAAGGGTCAGTTAAACAAACTCTCAGCCAGCACTTCCAGAGACCCTGCAGAGGCTGAGGCTTTCCCGTTTGTACACCTGGGAGAGACGCCAGAGGTAAGAGGTAATTGTGTTAAACTGTGGCATTACATCTGATTTTAATATTTGGGTCTGGACGCAGCCGTTTTTTCAAATGCTTTTCCAGTGTTTTTTACCTTCCACATTTAAATAATGAAGAACTTGCCGTTTTCCCCTGTGAAACACAAACAGGGAAGCTGTTCATTTTAAGAAGCCTTAATTACCACAAGCCTCTTTTCGATAAAGTCAAACGGCAGCTGAGACAGGCTCGGATCCGAACTGGCTATCACTTTATGGCTAAATCAGCCGTGGGCGCGCCAGGCCGGGGAGCAAAACTAAAAACCCGTGGGGCGAAATGACATAACATCCTTATCCTTTTGCAATTCCAATAGGTGAAATCGCTCGCTGGACTCGTAACCAGACGCTGGTGCCGGGGCTGGGCGGTGCCGGGGGCGGTACCGGGAGCGGGGCCGGGAGTGGTGCCGGGAGCGGTACCGGGGGCGGGCGGTGCCGGGGCTGGGCGGTGCCGGGGGCGGTCCCGGGGGCGGTGCCGGGGCGGGCGGGCGGTGCCGGGGGCGGTGCCGGGCGGTGGGGGGCGGTACCGGGCGGTGGAAGGGGCGGTACCGGGGGCGGTCCCGAGGCTGGGCGGTGCCGGGGCGGTACCGAGCGGTGGAAGGGGCGGTACCGGGGGCGGTACCGGGGCGGGGCGGTACCGGGGCGGTCCCGGGCGGCGGAAGGGGCGGTGCCGGTGCCGAGGGCGGTGCCGGTGGCGCGGGGCCCGGCGGGACGGGACGGGACAGGACGGGGCGGGCGCTGCGCTGCGCTGCGAGCGGCGGGGAGAGCACGCGGCGCGGCCATGGCGGACGGGGACGGTGCGCAGCGCTGGGGAGCCCCGGCGGGGCCGCGGGGAGCCCCGGCGGGCAGGGGCACGGGAAGGGCTCGGGGCCGGCGCGGCGCCGCTCGGGGAAGGCTCTGCGGGCGGCTTCACCCCTCCGGGCCTTCGCCCTTCTCCGCCGCCGGCCCTGCCGCGCTGCCGGCGCTCACTCCCGGCGTGTCGCTCCCGCAGGTTCCAGCGTGAAGAAGCGGCGCAAGAAGGAGAAGCGGGCGCTCGGCGATGATGATGTAGCGGTGAGCGCGGGGAGGATGGCTCGGGGTGCCGGGGGGGGTCCCCAGTCCTCATCCGTGGGGTTCCTCCATCCCCATCCGTGGGGACGCGTTCTGGGGATCGCGGGTAGGATTGGGAAACGGCTGCCCCCATCCCCGGCCGTGGATAGGGTTGGGATGAGCTCCCCCATCCCCGTGCCCGCCCCGCGTGGCGGCAGCGGAGCCTCCCGGGCCACGTGGAGGAGGCGGCAGCGCGGCCCGCCGCGTTCTCCCGCCCTGAATCCCGCTTTGCTTCACCCCCCACCAGGACATTCAGCACACCGAGGACTTTCTCATCAAGCCCGAGTCGCGGGTGGCGCAGCTGGACACGTCGCAGTGGCCCTTGCTGCTCAAGGTGGGGCGGCTTCTGCTCGACCTCGTGGCGCGTCCGTGTTCCCGCTCCTTTTGTCCTCTCCCCCCGGAGGTGTAACCCCGCTGCGGGCAGCAGCACACGTGGTGCTCCGCATGCAGAAATCGTGTTGCAAAGTCTCTGCAGCAGTAGCATTTAAGTTTTATAAGTTCTCCACGCCACATTTCTTAAATTTTTAATCGCGTCTGCCTGTGGCTTCTGTAGATTTCCAAGTTGCTTCTGTTGAGTTTCTGGGGCATATTAGATTTATCTTGCATTGTAAATGTGTATACTGTGCTGCTTTCCCATCTCCTTCAGTTCAGGATTTCTGTTTTTCTCCGTTTTTGTAAAATATTATTGTGGTTTCATTCTTGGGCCGTTTTCGTTTTGGAAGTGGCTCTATCAGTCCAATGTACAAATCAGACCTGGTGTGCCTGGGGAAATGCACTGTAGCACAGCCACACTGACATCAAGGGAGCTTAAGAAAACATGTAACTTCTGCTTGGATTTTGTAGAACTTTGACAAGTTAAATGTGAGGACAGCACACTACACACCTCTTCCTTCCGGTGCTAATCCCCTGAAGAGAGAAATTTCTGACTATGTTAGGTGAGTGCAATACAGGCCAGAGTGGTTTATTTTTCTTTCACAGTTGATACCTTTAAAATATTTTCTGTCTGGATTCCCCTTGTACCTTTCTGCTTGACTCAGTGCCTTGCCATAATCAGTAAATATTTAAATAGGGCCCACTGGTCTCTCCCTGTAAAGTTTCTGTATTCTGGGCTTGTGGCAGATCTGTGGATGGAACATGCAAACCACCTGAGGAATTCTCTGGGGTTTTTGGAAAAGTCCCTTGGCCTGCTTGGCTTTGAAACTGCTTGGAGTTTGTAGAGTTTGGGGTTTTTTAAGTTAGAGTAGTGTTGAGCAGGCAGGGGAGAGGAGAATTCCTTGACCATGGGATATATCAGCTGTTGTGCATGGAGCAGATCAGTGTGGGCTCACTGAGAGCTGCTTATCTGGCCGTATAGAAATAACATTTCTCTGCAGTCCTGACAAGTATTTCAAAGGCACTGCACTGTTGCTGTGTTTGCCCTGGTGCTTAGCTCCCATTCCCTGCCTTTTTGCACTACAGGTCTGGCTTTATTAACCTCGACAAGCCCTCCAATCCATCCTCCCACGAGGTGGTTGCGTGGATCCGGCGCATCCTGCGGGTGGACAAGACGGGGCACAGTGGCACCCTGGATCCCAAGGTCACTGGGTGCCTCATTGTGTGCATCGAGAGGGCCACACGCCTGGTCAAATCTCAGCAGAGCGCAGGTATGTTTGTGGCCCAGGGCTGTTCACAGTGACTGCGGGTGTGTGAAGTGCTTTTGGAGACAAAATGGAGATTTCTAAGACTTGAAAAAGTCAGTCTTAAGTCTTCAGGGCCGTGACCTTAAGGGTTGCATGTTACTCCAAGCCACTGAGAACACATCCGTGTTTTCTCAGGTGGTTTTTTTATTGCTTCTCTGGTGCTTGGGCTGTTATAAGTCAGTGAAAACACATCTGACATGATTTTATGTACCAGTTGAACTTGGGGCCTCAGCCTCTAGCAGTCCAGAGAAGAAATAGACATAGCTTAGGTTTATTTCCCTGGAAGAAAAACTGACTCTCTAATAAACCGTGCCCATTTCCTAGAAGAGATGGTTGTTATCATTTGAGGGGTCTGGGGACGTGGGGCTGTGGAGCAGGGTGGACCTTGAGGTCAACAGCAAATGCAAGTGGCCGCTCCTGACTGCTCTTGTCATTCTTTCAGGCAAAGAGTATGTGGGAATTGTTCGGCTGCACAATGCCATTGAAAGTGAGGCTCAGCTGGCCAGGGTAAGTCTCACGTGCTCTTAGCCATGCTGGCATCTGGCATGCAGCGTGCTGGGCACTGGTGGGAGATGAGGGGCCAGGAATGGAGCTCAGGTGAGCTGTGTGTGAGGTGATGACACAGTTTATCCATTCTCTGAGTGCAGTGGAGCTGCCCTCCTGCAGCACCCCAGCTCCTGTTCTAGGGTCTGGGTGCTGTGCAGCCTCCAGACATCCTGCAGCGTCCCAGTGTCCTGCTGGGGGCTGCTGTGGTTTGTGGCTGGCTGCCTGCAGGAGGGGAGGAGTGCTGGCAGGGCTGGAGCCCCTCTTTGTGGGGCTCCATCCTCACTGGGACGAGGGATGGTGTCTGATCACATGCTGCCATCTGATGGAAAAATCCTGGCTGTGCTCACTGGCATCTTGACCTCATCACTGGCTTGGATTTGCTTTATTAAATATGGCCTCACCAAATTAGGATGATCCTTGTGGTTGCTCACTCTTGGAAGTGGTCACAGTTGCTGGAGACTCCCAAGGTGCTCCTGCATTAGGGCACGGGTGTGAACTCTTGCTTCTCCTTCCTCCCTCAGGCCATAGAAACCCTGACAGGTGCCCTGTTTCAGCGGCCACCCCTCATTGCTGCTGTCAAACGACAGCTGAGAGTCAGAACCATCTACGAGAGCAAGCTGGTGGAGTATGATCCTGAGAGAAGATTAGGTAAAACAGGCCTTTCCTGCCTTATTCCTATAAAGCTGAAAACTGATAAATTTTCTGTGAAATGGGCTGCTTTTGGCAGATGTCTTATGACCTAAATCCTCCCATTGTCCAGCAGTTACTTCTTCATGCATTGCTTTGGTGTGCTGGGAAGCAAACCCCATCTTTTTCTGTACTGCTGCACCCTTCATGGAAGAGCCAAATGATGTCAATTAGATGGCATTAGCTCTCAGGGCAAAGATGACCTTCATCTATCACCCCCTGCTGATGGCTCTGGGGAGGGCTGGGCATACAGCTTCTCGTGGAGGATGTGGTTTATTTTTTGCTTAAAAGCTCTCTCTCCTGTCGTGCCTTTCAGGTATCTTCTGGGTGAGCTGTGAAGCAGGCACGTACATCCGGACACTCTGCGTTCACCTGGGGCTGCTGCTGGGCGTGGGGGGCCAGATGCAGGAGCTCCGCAGAGTGCGCTCAGGCATCCTGGGAGAGACGGTACAGTGGCACCTCAAACTGTAACCAGCCCGTTTGGAATTGTCAGAATGGCAAAAATTCCTTGGGGACTCTCTGAGTTTTGCAGTGATAATAGGAGGTTTAGGCTCCAGGATGAGTTTTGTGAGCAGCTCCCAACCAGTGTGAGCTCTTGCCATAGATGGTCTGTAACCAAAGTGTTGAGTTCAGTTCAGGATGTTGCTCCTGTTCTGGTAATTAAACTTTGGGACAGTGAGTGACTGGGAAGTGCACCGTGGTGGCTGAAAGTTTGTTTTATGTCACCTGTGTTTCTCAGCCTACAGACCCCAGTTCAGGAGTGTGAAGTGACTGCTTGGCGTCAGCACAGCTCAGGGAGCGTGGTTCATTGGGATGAGCCTGGAAGATGCAGTCCTGTGTGATCGTGGACACTTGTACAGTCTTTTCACTCTGGTCATAGACAGATCCTACTGCTGGTCCAAACTCCAGAATGAATTTCTTTTTTTTGCAAAGCAGCAGTGTCAGAGGGCAAGTGCTTCCCCACCCATCTGTGCTCTTAGCACAGCTGTAATCACTGGGTCATTTGTGAATTCCAGGCATTGGGTGCTCACAGCTGCCTCAGAATTTATTCCATTTCATGAATTGAAGAGCTGATTAATTTAGACCTCTGCTCACTAACCTTTGTCTAAGAGTTCCAGGAATTTAAGTTAGGTCATATTTAAAAGTTTCATGTGGACAGACCTTAGACCCTAGATCCAAGTGCTATCTGAGATGAGGAAGGTCGAAGTCTGGTAGCCCAAGTCAGGCTGACCTCAGGCTGGTGATAGAACGTATTCTTGCCTCTTTTAAGTTGTGTTTTGATGCTTGTGGTGGGCACCTGTTTTTACACCCTTTTTCAAACACTATTTGCTGTTGGACTTTAGCTGTTCTCTTGTGTGTGTTCCGAGTTGGTGGCTGGTGGGAGAGCTTAGGAGGGTTTTGTCTTTGCAGGACAACATGGTGACCATGCACGACGTGCTGGACGCCCAGTGGCAGTACGACAACAACAGGGACGACAGCTACCTGCGAAGGGTCATCCTGCCCCTGGAGAAGCTGCTGACTTCACACAAGAGGATCGTCATGAAAGACAGCGCGGTGAGTTCCTGAGGCAGTGCCAGGGGACAGACAGAGACTGCAAAGGGTCCTCCTCACTTGCACAGCTGCTGGAAAACACAGGGGATCAGGAACCATGTGATACCTGGTGTTGTCCTGATGGTGACTTGTGTAGGACCTCATATGGGCTGCTGCCAGATCGCTATGAAGATGCAAGAGCCATGAATTCAGTGACAGGGAATCTGCTCTCCTCACTTGAGGATGCTGATGGTTATGAGAGATCTGCCTCTCCTGTTGTTTGCTGTGATAGGGGCTTGGCTTTCTTCTTCCAAAGCTCCCAAGTTTTATGTAGTGGACAAAAATGAATAGATAATTAAGGATGATGTTGCTGGGATGGTAATGACAGTGGGAAGCTAAAAATTAGAGACACTTCATACTTTAATTCTTGTAATAGCTGACCAGCCCTCCCATTCCCTGCATTTTCAGGTTAATGCCATTTGCTATGGAGCCAAGATCATGCTGCCTGGTGTTCTGAGGTATGAGGATGGTATTGAGCTTAACCAGGAGATTGTTGTCATCACCACCAAAGGAGAAGCCATCTGCCTAGGTATGAAATGCCTCCTTCTCGTGCCCAGCTACACAGGCTGTGTGACAGTAAAGTCACAACACAAATGAGTACCCAAGCACAGAAGGTTTAATTAGTGCTTCCTGATGGGGAATGTGGGCCCAAGGCAGCTGTTTTTGGGCAGGATGTTAAGAAGCAGTGGCTGCATCAGTCCTGGGCAAGGTGTAAGGGGTTGGCCAGCTGTGTGATGCTCAGGTGAGCTGTGTGTGAGGTGATGACACAGTTTATCCATTCTCTGAGTGCAGTGGAGCTGCCCTCCTGCAGCACCCCAGCTCCTGTTCTAGGGTCTGGGTGCTGTGCAGCCTCCAGACATCCTGCAGCGTCCCAGTGTCCTGCTGGGGGCTGCTGTGGTGTGTGGCTGGCTGCCTGCAGGAGGGGAGCAATGCTGGCAGGGCTGGAGCCCCTCTTTGTGGGGCTCCATCCTCACTGGGACGAGGGATGGTGTCTGATCACATGCTGCCTCCAGGCACATCACATCTGCTGGTAGATCAGTGCAAAGGGACTCCAGCAACCACCACCTTGACTTGAAAGGGTGCCCAGTTCTAACCAGGGTCTTCAGAGAAGCTATGTGACAGTGCCAGGAGTCCTTGGGGTGGCACTGGTGGGGGGTGTTGGTCCTCTTTGTGTGGACAGAGGCAGAACAGGCTGTCAAAGTTGTGCTCCTCAAGAGTTACTGACCTCCCTGCCTGCTTCTGCAGCCATTGCCCTGATGACCACAGCAGTCATTTGTACATGTGATCATGGAGTAGTGGCAAAGATCAAGAGAGTGATCATGGAGAGAGACACATACCCCCGGAAATGGGGGCTGGGTCCCAAGGTGAGTGCTGTGGGTGTGGGGTCAGTCCCAGGGCAGTGGTGGGAGCCCAGCTGTTGGGATGTGGGACTCTGGGACCCTTGGGCAGAGGTGTGCCCGTGTCTTCTTCAGGGCCTTGGTGTAATTCTGCTGTGGCCTCCTGGAGCCGTGATGGTGGCAATTCCCAGTGCCAGGGCTGTGGCAGCCCAGTGCTGGTGGGAGCGAGGCTTTGCCTTCCAAAAGAGCCTGGGGGCCACTGCTGGTGTTCAGGCATGGGCTGCTCAGGTGTGTACAGCACCAGCCCTCGTCTGGTAAAGAGCCAAATGATGTGAAGTGGATGGCATTAGCACTCTGTGCAAAGATGACCTTCATCCATCACCCCATGCTGATGGCTCTGGAGGGGCTGGGCAAGGAGCTTCTTTTCCTTCTGGTGCACCACTGCTGAAATGCACACTGTGAGACACTAAACCTGTGCCTGAAGGACAGGAGCAGTGGGAACACTCATTGTTGGGTTCCTCTCTCACCTCAGGCCTGGTGGTGATAGCTTAAGTGCAGCCAGGCTGGTCTGATGCAGGTTGGACTCAAAACCCAGTGTCAGGTTGCTGTGGCTGGTTCCATTCCTGGGGTTCAGGTGGAAGTTTTGGGGATGCCTGCACATTTGTCTCACAGCAAAGATGGGCTAATACAGGACAGTTAAAGCATTTCGGAGTCCCTTGCAAAACCTTGCAAACAAGTGGTTCAGCTCAAATGCTGCAAGCCATTAAGCTGGAAAAGCCCAGTCAAAGCTTGCTCCACGATGTGCAGGCCTATTACTGTTGCTGTTACTCCTCCCTCAAATTAGCCCTTATTTACTGATAAAGATGGCTCTTGTCTGAGGTTTAGGCTGCTGTGCAGGGGATGTTTTGTCTCATTTCTCTTAAGGTCCTTGGAGCAGTGGTAAATAGATAATGCTGTAGTTGTTGACTTGGCTTGTTCCTGGATTCCCTCCTCCTAGCTTGAGAGGGAGGAGTTTTCCTACCTAGAGCTGCAGTTTGACTTGTTGCACTTTGCTTTCAGGCCAGTCAGAAGAAGATGATGATCCAGCAGGGTCTGCTGGACAAGCATGGAAATCCCAATGCGAACACACCAGAGTCCTGGAGGAAGGAATATGTGGATTATAGGTGGGTACTGGGTGTGTGGCTCCCACAGGGTTGTTCAGAGGGAACCACTGTGCAGCAAGGGCTGGGCTGAGTGCTGCTGTTTGTGCATGGATCATGCATGTCCCAAGGCTGTCTGGACCTGTGGCATGCAGTTGCATTTCTTGGAGTACGTTGCTGTTGGGCAGTGTTGGAAGGAAGGGCCCTGAGCAGACAGTTATCCCTTTTTAGCCTGTTGTGGTTTTAGAGGGAGTCAGTCTGCTAAATCAAACGGGGGAGGCCGTGCTGTAGCCCAGCCCAGCTGGCCCTGGTGCAGGCTGCAGGTCTCCCCCACACCAAATTCCCCACCCAGCTCCTGGGGTGGGTTACAGGGCCCTCGTGAGGGGACAGGAATTTGTACCTGCCCAGAGCAGCTGAGGCAGTGACTGTCCTGTGCAACCTGGGGATCTTTCCTTTCAGGGACACTTCCAGGAAAGAAGCAGCTGCTGATCACGGAGCTGTTTCAGAGGTGGACAGGGCTGCAAAAGTGAGTATTGCCAGTGCTCTCCGGCTCTTATTCTGTGCCCCTGCTATTCCCATGATCTGCCCACGCTTTGCACCTGCCTTTTGGTTCAATGAGGATTTGTAGTCCAGGGTCTCCCGTGCTCTTTGTTAAGCACAGGGTCAGTGCCCATTCGTGACTCCTTGCCTGGAGCTCCAGCAATTTCCCACCATCCAGGGCGCAATTTGCAACTCAAACTCCAGGCTATACCAGCCCTGGGCATATTCTTCTTCTCTACAGCACAAGAAAATATATTACATGGAGCCACAACAGAGATTTGTTGTGCCAGAGAACCTTTTTGGAGACTACAGACAGGTGCAGAAATGTCCATGCAAGAGTTGTACCTAAAATTCCCTAACTCAGGGCTTTTGCATGGCCTTGGAAAGGTGCAGTGGTGTTTTAAACTAATATCTGGGTTACAGGAAACACTGAAAAATACAGGGGACAGTTCTGGCAGAAGCAAATCCTAGACAGTGTGTGCTGGAGTGGACCACTGACAGTCTGCAGGTCACCCTGCCTGCTCAAAGCCTTGTTAAATGAAGTTGTATTGAATCAGGCCATCAGTTTTCCCCTCAGCTGAGCTCTTTTGGAAGATGTTGGTGTGTCTGACAGTGCGTTCCCCTAACAGAGGAAGCGAGGCTCAGAGAGTGAAAGTGATGAAGCTGTGACCCCACCGTCCCCTGCCACTCCAACACCAGAAGAGCTGAGAAAAAAGGAAAAGAAAAAGAAGAAGAAAGAGAAGAAGGCCAAAGAGGCAGCTGAGAGTGAGGGAGAACAGATAGAAGTGGTATGTAATTGTGTGCATGGTATGGTGCAAACACGGGAGGGATTGCTGTCTGTCCCTAATCACCCCCAGGATCAGTGCATCAGCAGCCTGCTGTGTGTGTCCACAGAGTGCCAGGCTCCCCACAGCAGAGGAGGATGTATTTAGAGGTGCATTTTAAACTGAACTGGCTGAGGGTGCTGGGAGATAGGGCAGGTGCCCCAGGACAGTTTTGGTGGGTTCCTGCCAGGCCACATCTGTGCCCTGGTGCCCTGTTATGGGTCCCCGTGGGAGGATGGTGCTGGAATTTCATCTGTGCTGGACTGATGGGTGGTGGTGAATTGCAGTTGTGGAGAGCCTGCACTGCTTCTGGGGTGGAGCTGTTGCTCTTGAAATGAGCAGTGGGAGGATTCCTTTTTGATGGCTTCCTGACCTTTCCAACCTCTCCACAGACCAGTCACACCAGCACCAAGAAGAAAAAGAAGAAACAAAAGGAGGTAGAAGAGAGCTCGGAGTAAGCAACTGGATCTGTCCAAAGCAGGCAACCTGATCAGTAAGAAGGGAGGAGTTTTAGGCCTTGAGAGGAGGAGGACTGGCTGCATGGCAGAGGAGTCAGCAAGTTCGAAGTTCTTTTCTGCTGTTCAATGTTGAGTGGTGTTTGCCCTGCTCAGGTGCCCCTCTTTATCCTGTTTTAAGGGTTGCCAGAGGAGTGGGGTGCCTCGCTGTCCCTGCACTAGATTGATCTCTAAAGCTGAGCACCATGATGCCAACAGAAGTGGTATCTTCAGGGAGACTGTAGCTTCTGGCTCTTTCTTCCTCCTCTCGAAAAGTTGAAGCTGTTACCTGAGAGTTAAAGAATGTGTTGCTGTTGAAGCTGTTACCTGACAGTTAAAGAATGTGTTGCTACCTGGAGGAGTGGCTTTGTCACAGCCCATGTGAATGGGTTTGCATGGGGACAGTCAGATCAGTGATTTTTGTTTTAACCTGGCCGCACGCTTGGCTTGACCTTCGGTTAAATGAGAACAAAGAGTCCGCCCAGATCATTTTTCACTCCTTTTTTTTCTCTCCTTTATCGTGAAAGGATTAGAAAACTTAATTCCTCCTTTTTGCATTATAGCACAAGGATGTGCTTGTTCGTGGTGTGCTGATCCCTAAGCCCAGTGACTGAGGCAGTGTCCCTCAGGCTGGATCTTTGCTCTTTTCTGTTCACTTGTGGGAATGGCACTGCAGAGTTTTTGGTTGCCTTGCCTAGTTCTGATGCCCAGGGTGCTCTGAAGGCTGGAGGTGGGGATGTGGCTGGGGGGCAGAAGGTGAGCAGGAGGTGACTGGCCAACACATTTTTCATGCTGCTGGGACTGGAGTCCTTGTGAGGAAAAGCTTGGTCAGCTGCAGCTCTGCCAAGGGGCATTGGGTGTGGGCTTAAACGGTTTCAGGTAAATTTTTGTTGCCAGCTTCCTTATCTGGAATGACTTGCTGGGTGCAGAAGGTCTCTCCTCTGTCACAGGGGTAGTGCTGAGCCAGGATTTAACTCATTTTAATGGGGAAGGACCCCAGGCTGTTTTGTTCTGAGTTACATCCCTGCAGAGATTCTGTTAACTGTTGGTTTAACCTCATGCATTGCTTTTGTCTTAATGGTATATCCTCCCCTCCAGTGCTGGAGATACATGCAAGCAGTGGGGACAGCAGCTGGTGGGTGTTACAACCTGAGCAGGCAAAAAAAAAAAAAGGTCCATTTTTATTTACTGTTTTTTACAAAAAAGAAATAAAGTTCTTGTTTTGAACGGGTGATTTTCTTACTCCTCCTGAAAGGTCAGTGCTGTTCATGGAGTGGGGGGGGCAGCTTTTACCTCTGTGCTCCTCTCCTGAAGATGCTGCTGGTGCAGAGAAATGGTCGTGTTGCTGAGGACCATCACTAGAAGGGCCTTTGTCATTGCTTTGTCAGTGCCCAGCCTGAGAGGTAAAACACCAGCCATGGCAATGTTTCAGCACACATTTATTGCTGCTCATTGTTTCCCTGCAGTGGATCAGAACGAAGGTCCCTATTGCACATAGATTTTTATTTTTGGCATCCTTAAAAAAAAAAAAATTGCACAATACTTCTTAACCACCTTCCCCTTGCCCCTATAGCTGACTAAACACACAAATGAGATTTTTCACCTACGTGGTGGACGTGGTTTGCCCAGCAGACACAGTGATGCTTTCCAGACATGGTGGTGTGGGGCTTGTCAGCACAAACCCTGTGGTGAGCATGGCTTGCATCTTTGCATACAGTGTGTGAGACACCCTAGACTGGAAAACATGCCTGGATGATCACTGTAGACACTTTTCTACTGCATGCAACAGATAGTTGTGGCTGGAGGTAATTTACCCCTTGAAGAGTCCCTCTGGGGTTTGGTCTGTGGGACTGGCTCAGCTGCTGCCCCGTTTCTCTGGCCAGGCAGTAACAATCCAAGCTGCACGGTGAGAATTCCAATACACTGAGTTTTTACACCTATGGCTGCACAGGGTCAATGAGAAAACTCCAACCTGGGAACACTGGGTGAGGCCTGCCTGTGGGTGCTCTATGCCACATTCATCATATTCCCCATTTGTGAGAGGAAACCCTTGGATGGAGGGGCTCTGGTGTGCTTTGGGAGAAGCCTCCTAAGATGTGGACTTGAAGCCTCACAGACACTGGGAAGGGTTTTGGGTTGGGTGCACTCCTGCCATGTCAGATTTCTGCCACTTCCCTTGGGACTGCTGCAGGGCAGATCAGCTGGGTGCTACAGCAGGACTGTGCTTTCCCTTGCCCGGGGCGGGCAGGGAGCTGTGCTCTGAGCTAACCTGGGCTCTGCTGTAGCCACTGCCCTGCCCTGCAGTGCCACGGGAGGTGATGGCCGGCCCCCAGGCACCCTCTGTCCCCAGGAGAGGAGCTGTGGGCACCCTGTGTGTGTGTGAACCGCGACCATGTCGGTGGAGCAGCAGAGGAGGGAGTTGTGCTGGGCTGTGTGGGGCAGGGGGAGCTGAGGAGGTGTTTCCCAGTGGCTGCAGGATGGCTGATGGGAAGCGGCTGGGCTCGGGTGCCCTCTCAGTAGACCCAGGAGACGGGCACCCACTGTGGAGAGCTGCAGGCCTGCTCGAAGGCTTCCTGCAGCAGCTGGAGGCTCTCTTCCACGCCGTTGTTGACCAGGGACAGGTCGAAGTAGTGTGCGTACCGGCTCCGGATGCTCTCCGAGTCCTTGCGGAGCTGCTGCAGAGCCTCCGACTGCAAGGAACAGGACAGTGCTCAGGAGAGGAACTTCACAGCACACCCCAACCGGGAAACACCCTCCCAGCACCAAAACAACTCGAGTGGTTGTGAAGTATCAGAGCACAGAGAATCCTTAGAGCTTGTCTGATGGGCCAGGAGCTGTTGTGTGATCTCTGGGCTTGTGTCTGGGGCTTTTGCTGGACTTCGTGTGGTGCTGGGAGCATCAGGTTACCTGCTAGACTGAGGCCAGACCTGCTGGGTCTCATATTTACCTTTAAATGCTCTGTGGCAGGTCCCAGGGAGAAGGCTCACAAGCAGCAGGCTGCTCAGTGCTCTGCTGGGCACTGCCACCAGCTCTGGGCCTCAGGCCGGGTTGGAGGTGGGATCCCTGCAGGATGCTCCCTTCCCACTGGCTTTTGACCAGAACAGCACCAGCTGGCAGAGCTTTACCAGCCTCTCCACTGGTTTTGGCTGGGTTTTTAGTGCTGTACTTTGATAGTAAAAGCAAAGCTGCCTCTCCCTTCCTGCCAGTGTGGCTGGGCTGCCCACCCTGTAGGGGCAGCCCAGGGGAGCATCCCCTGGGCAGCTCTGCCCCTGGCAGTGAGGTCCAGACCATTTCCACCTATTTCCCTAATGGAGCCTGAAAGCCAGGGAGCTTCTGTGCCTGGGGAGGAGGGATAGCCTGGGGTGCAGTGCTCACTGAGCTCTGCTCTGTGCAGATATTAATAGATCTAAATGGGTATTATTAGATTATATTAATTATCATATCTATTATATAATTATATCTATTATCAATAGATTAAATAGACCTAAAAATATATTAATAGACCCAAATCAGACCAATCTTTATGTCCTTCCCTTCTCTTTTGTTAGACCACGTGGGTATAGATCACAGTAGTGACACCTTTAGTGGTCAGCACTAAAAACACACTAGACATGGCACAGCAATATTTGCAATACCATACCCTCCCTCAGGGCACAGCAGGCTTCTGGCTTTAAGGTGTTCAGTTCAACACTGACAAACTTTAAATATAATTATTACCCTAGGGGCAAAAAAAAAATAGTGCTTAGCTACCTTCATCTTGAAAGAGTTACTGAAAATATTCATCTGTTCGCATAAAATTAATTTTTCCTATACTGTGGATGAAGCCAGCAGCTGTTGGGGGTGGAGAGGGGAGGGCAAGGAGAGGTTTTTGCTCACGTGAGCTCTGCAGGGTCACATTAACTCTGCCGCATCCCTCTCCTCAGAGTGAGCCGAGCTGCAGGGTTATATTTAGTGCCTGGCAGCAGGGCTGGCCCTGCCCACTGCAGCAGGATGTGATTCCTCTCTGGATGGAGGCAGCTGTGGGTGACAGAGTGGTCCTTTCTGCTCTGAGAGCTGTCCCCTTTCCCCCCTCCCCAGCCTGCTGCAGCAGGCACTGAATGTGCCTCTAAATACCTGCACAAGACTTGCTCTGAAGGTTGCATAAATATCCTCTCTGCAAACTATCTGTAGCTTAAGCCTTACAAACACAAACTTAATTGGTCGGGAGAGGTGCCCTTGTTGCCATTGAATCCAGGAGGAGCACAGCTCTGGGTCTTGTTTGCCTCTGTCTTCCCATCTCCCTGCCAGACTGGGGCAGGACAGGGTAGGCAGCATCCCTGCATCCGGGGGGGGGTCCCTGGGAAGTGGTAGCCTGTGGCTGCCAGCCTGGTGCTTGGCACTGAGTGAGTTAACTGTGCTATCAGCGCTGCTTTCATCCTCACGTTAAAGGGATCAGCATCCTAATGAGGCAAAGAATGAAAGGAGCAGTTGTTTGTGTGTCTATTTGCATAGCTGATGGCAGGATAAATGGTCCCTCTCCGGCTGCTGGGCTGTGCTCCCCACTGCGATTATGCTGCTGGGATGAGGGTTGCTGAGTCTACAGCTGCAGGAATTGGCAATGCCTGCTTCTCAGGTCGGGGCCGAGTTCCGGACCACCAAAAGCAAAGCAGACAGAAGATGCTGAAGGGGAGAGCCCCGGGTTGCTGCAGCAGGCTCTGCCACGGGCCAAGAAACCCAGGCAGAGGGGGACAGGAGGGGACACCCTGCCACACTCACCTCCTCTGCCTTGTCTGTTGGGGCAATGAAGACAATGAACGGGGAGAGCTCGGCTGTGCGGACGATCTTGAGAGTCTGTGGAGAGAGGGGTGCAGTGAGCAGAGTGTGGCCCTTCCCCAAGCACAGCTGGCTGGCTGCTGTCCCCCACCCCCCATGCTGCCCCCAGTGATGCAGTGGGGGGCTAAAGGAGACACCCCTCACTGGGGACATGAGCTCACTGGGTGGACTCCTGGAAAAGGGTCCCTGCAACCCACTCCCACAGCAGCCTGGCCGTGGCCTTGCTGTCACAGCCAGGTGTGTGCTGTGACAGGAACACCCTCATTGTACCCACGTCTTGGCAATGGAAATGCCACCCCATGGCTTGCTGGCTTTTTCCTTCGGGAAGAGAAGGCAGGGACAGTCATAGCCAGCACCCAGTAGTTCAATCTGTGGCAGCCCCTGTCCACCCACCCCTTCCCCTGCTCCTCCCCACCTGAGGCTCGATGTCCAAAATGGCGACTTTGTCCTGCTGGTGGATCTTGTGCACTGTTTCAAACTTGGTGCCAAACATGTTTCCCTGGTAGCTTCCAAACTCCAAGAACTCATTGGCTGAAATGTCCCGGGTCATCTCCTCGGTGGAGACGAAGTAATAGTCCTTCCCATCCACCTCATTCTTCTTCTGGGGGCGTGTGGTGTCTGGGGAGGGAGGGAGAGGGTGAGTGCTGGCCCCCAGAAGGAGAGGGGAACAGAGTGGAGCCAGCATCAAGACTAAGCTGTACTAATCCCCTGTTAACTGCTTCCTGCTTTGGACAAGGACCTTGGCCAGCTGGGGACAGGCTCTGGATGAAAAGAGTGAGGTGTCTGTGTGTGGGTGGCAGCAGCCCTGCAGCCTCTGCGGGTGAAGGTGGGTCCATGTGGGACAGCAGGCAGGGAGGCCCTGCATGTGGGGACCTCTGACTTCAGGGGCTTGGTGGTGCTGGAGGAACATCTCCTCACCTCCCACCTGCTGTCAGAAGGGGCTGGATCAAAGAGGTGAGAGGAAATGCATCCCCTGCTGTGCCCTCCACCCTGGGTGGGTACTTACATGGGGGTGGGTACATGAACTTCTCTGGGTTGTTGCTGAGCAGAGCATTCTTGATGTGGCTACGGCCCACGCCACTGGCCCCTACAAAGAGAGAGAGATGGACACTAGAGCTGGGCTCAGAGCAGCCTGTGGGGAGATGCTGGTGCCCCTCCATAGCTCTGGGCCTGACAAAAGGTACAGAGCTTGGCCAGGGCTGTGCCGAAGATGTGCTTTCTGGGCTGGTCTGTGGTGTCATCCAGCCCTGGAAGAGGCTCTCCATGTCCTGGGGATGCTCAGCTCCAGCCCCAGCTGGAGACAGGACTGCTGCCTGCAGAGCAGCCAGCCTGGCTGGCCTTGGTGGGCTGCCCATGCCCGTGGAGTCCACCACCAACTGCTCAGTCCCCATAGCATGGGAGTGCTTGCTTTGGTGCAACTGCACACACCAGAGCTGCTTTGAATAGAGATTTTGCATTAAGATATTCAGGAGCTGCAAACACGTGCTTTAACTCTGCCCCAGCATTGCAGTGCAGATGCCAGACCATGCACAATGCTGCATGGAGGGGGTCAGCCTGTGGGATGACTGCTGCAGGCTGAAGAAATGCTCCCCAGACCTTACCAGGTCTTGAAGGGCCGCAGTGCCCCAGCCCCTGGGCAGTCCTGGTTCCCACCACACAGCCCTTGTGTACAGAGGATGCCTGGCACAGGACCTACCAATGAGCACCAGAGTCTTCCTCTTGAAGGCAGGCAGCCTCACCACCTCCTCGTAGGAAACAACATCCAGCTGGTCAAAAACTGGGGTGGAGGAGAAACAAGACAGAGGGGTCAGAGTTGGCTTGGCTACACCAGCACAAGCATGTGTGTGTGTATGTCAGACCAAAGCCAGGTCCTTGGGCAAAAGGACAGGAGGGGTCAGGACTGAGCTAGGAGCTCATCCAGGTTTGGCTGCCTGGGAAAAAGGGCAGCAGCAACATCAAGCAGCACGTGAGGGGCAGAGTGGGTGCCGGGGAGCTGCCAAAGAAGCCGGGGCTGCTTTTGCTCAGTAATTTTGCTCAGGACAGTAGGACCTGGGAGTTGGGGTGGAGAAGCAGCAGGATGCTGCAGGGAGCTTGCTGCTGGGGGAGCTTTATATATCTGGGTGATTTACAGCTTTGTTTGTTGCTGTTTGGAGCTTCAGGACGGGCCAGGAGCCAGCTGTCCCTGGGCACCCACTTTTGCCAGCTCTTTGCTCAGTTTAGCATGGGGTGTTTGCATGGGTGGCTGAGGGGAAGTTCCCTGCCCCACCGGGGTCAGGACTTGGCAGCTGTGGGAGCAGTTCAGGCTGCTTTTAATTGCTGAGCAGCAGCACTGCCACTGCCTGCCCTGTGTTCAGCAGCCTGTGGGGTTTGAGGCTGGGGAGCCTGACCTCACAGGGCTGGGAGTGCAAGGGATTTGTCACCAAGGGGAGAGCACAGGAGCTTAGTGCTCAGCCCGCCCTGACCTCGTGCACATGGGGACACAGCTGTGGCCACATGAGAGGCATGAAGACTGGAGAAGGGACTCAAAGAAGTGACAGCTATGGGGTATCCTGAGGTTCCACTGCTGACACAGCTGGGCCCTTTGGTTGACTCCCATGTAGGACAGACCCAGCCCTGCCCAGAGGCAGGAGAGATGGCCAAGGCTGGGGATGGAGGCCACTGCCCTGCTCACACTTACTCGAGCTGTGCTTGGCCAGGTATTTATCTTTGCACTTCTTCTTCTTCCCGAAGGGGCTGCAGCTCGGGGATTCACTCTGGGTGGGCTGGGTGACGCTTGCCACACGCCTGCCAAGAGAGGAGGACACCACCATGGCCCAGCTGTCACCCTAAGACCTGGGACAGCAGTGGGATTGTCCCTCAGACATGCAAGAGCAACAGGCTGGCTGCTGGGACAGAAAAAGCTCACCCTGCAGCACACGAAGGGGACATTTGCCTCCTTGTCCCAGCAGTGATGCTGCTGTTACCCAGCTCACACTCCTGATAGCACATGGTCACTGCTCCCGCCTCCACTCCCAGATCCAGCCCTTCTGGCCAAATCCAAGGACCTACCACTCCTGCAGCTCTGGAGAAGGGATGAGTCCTGCTGACTCAGTGGAGGAGCCCTCCACCCGGCCCTGCCACCAGTTGCTGTCATCCTTGTTTATGATCTGAATCACATCACCGATCTGAAACTTCAGTCCTGCTTCCTTGCAGGGGATCAGGTTGTCTTTCTTGGGGTCGTAGTCAAACTGTGCCCTCATGAACATCTGCAAAAGAGAGAGCAGACCAGAGTCAGTAAGGCCATGCAGGGTGGCCGAGTTTGGCCCCCACATTGCATTTGCCAGTAGTGACTGCAGAGATGGCTCCAGGCACAAAGCCCCTGCTCCTTTCCAGGCCCCACAAGGTTGTGTGGGGAGAAAGGAGATGCACAAAGCTTAGGGGGCAAAGTTTTGGGTGTGGAATTGTAGTGAGATGTGCTGGTGAGTGCATGAGGGAGGGAGGATGGCATCTTGGCCCTACTGGGAGCTGGTGACAGGGCTGCTGCCTCTAGGCAGACCCACACACGCACAGCTGCTGTTCAAACTCTGCCATAGGGCCTCCCTGCAGTGCCCTGGGTGCTGCACAGTGCTGGTGAGTTCAGCTAGCCACAGAGGAGTCCCACAAACATGGTGCACAACTGGGGTCTGCAGTGGGGTGAGCACAGAGGTGATATCGCAACAGGGACCCCAGGGAAGGCCATGGCTCAATCTGAGCTGCTCTGTGCTGCCTTTCCCCAGAACTGGGCACTCCCTGCATGGCACGAGGCCTTCAGGGAGCCAAGGATGCAGTGCTGAATCCATCCCTGCCTTGGTCTGTCCCAGTCCCTTCAGCATCAGCTACTCTCACAAAGTTACAATTCATCACAGCTGCAACTGGAAAGGAGCTGCTGCTGCTGCTTCCAAGGCCACTGTGCATCCTCCTGAGGCTGGAGAAGCCCTGAAGACCAGGAAGGTGTGAGAAAGTTGGCTTTCTCTGTCCTTTCTCCTTGCTCAGCTCTTTGTGAGGGAGTCTACAGCACCCACTCCCACCAGGAGTGGACTGTAGGACTAGAGTGGAGGCAAAGCCAGGCAGAGTATGGAGGATTAGGAGTGAAAGGCAGAGTTTAGGGAACCCTGAGCATGACCCTAGCAAGCTTGTTACTCTAGAAACACAGCATGTAGCAAGGGGGAAAAGGGTTTCACATGGGGTGATGCCTGTCCTGCCCTCAGATGTGATAGGCAGGGCCTGCAAACTCATCCTCCCTGGGTAGAGAAGACCATGCTGTCCTCGTTCCACATTAGAACAATTTCCCACAGTATGTCCTCCCTCAGCTGCGCTGCTGGAGGCACAGAGCCATCAGGACACAAGCACGGTTCCCTTTCACTGCCAGAAAAGAGCATATGGATCAAGCTGTGACATGAGAGCACTCAGGAAAAAAATGAAATTAGGAAAAACAATAAGAGCAGAATCTCCTTTCAGGATGAGGACTGCTGCTTGCATTGAAAGCACTCACTGGCACCAGGAAGCTGATCATCCACACAAACACACAGGGATACACAGCAGGCACTGCCCAGAGCTCTCTGCTCCTGCAGCACTGATGGTCCAAGCCAGGCCATTTTGGAAATATCCCCTCTACACCAGTTAGGAGTTGGCATCAGACAGCTCCACACCTCACCCATAGCTGCACAGGGCCCTTTGCCTGCCTTCTGCCAGCCCCTCTCTAGGGCCAGACACTCAGCTGCTGAGCAGGCTCCAGAATGAGAAGTCCTGGTCTTTTAAAGTAAAAAGGCTGCAGGGAATATGCTGGAGGGGACATCAGGAGCCTTGAATGCTCTGTGCCTCCTCTCATTAAGACCCTCCCAAGCAGACCTGCCCCAACAGACACTTGGCCTCTGTGGAGCAAGCCAGGGCAGGGGAAAATCATGACACCAGGATTCTCCACCAGTCCCTAAAATAAAGGTGATCATGGGGATCCAGGATTGGAAACACAGTCCACTCTTGGTGGTGGTACTGCAACAGAGACACAAGCAGCTGTGGCTCTGGGGAGCAGACAGTACCACTGCCCTGGGCACAGCAGGAAAGAGTACAACTGTTGCTGGGACAGAGTCTGTCCCTGTGTCTTTCCCTGAGCCCATGGCTGGCCTCAGGTGAACCAGAAACTGCATTCTTTTCCTCTGGGGTAGTTTTTCCCCTGGCACTGAGTTGGCCGACTGAGCTGGCTGGGTCAGCACAGGGAAGGCAGATAAGACAGCAGGGAAGGACAGACACGGGCCAGTGTTTAATAAACACACATGCAAAGCTGGTCAAGCAGGACTGAGGACAGCATGGACTGAGCAAGAAACAGAGCCACCAACACTTGCCACCACGTTCAGAACTTCAGCTTCTCTGAGTAAAGAATGACATGTGCTCCCTCAGCCCATTCCAGCCCCATCCAGCCCCCACCCTCTGCCTCTGAACTCCTCTCCCTCCCCTGCCTGGCCATGATGGGGGGCTGCACTGGGGTTGGCTCCTGCACCAAGACAAGACAGCAAACCATCCACCACGCCCTGAAGCCTTGGCAGAGAACACAGCCCTCCCCACTGTTGTATTTCAGCTACAGCAGGACTTCAAAGGCAAAGCCACGCAGGTGTCACCCCCTGGTGACACAGCATGGCCCCCCCACCCTGGCTGTGACAGCAGCAAGGAGCTGCCTTCCTTCCCCCCACTGCTTCCCTCCTCCCACGCTGTGTGCAGCAGCACCCAGACCCACGTCACCCTCACTGGGGCTGGTGCACCCGGCATCAGTGACAGCAGGGACCACAGAGCCAGGGGCTGGCCCTGGCACAGGAACGTGGCTCTGAAGGAGACCTTCACGTGCTCCCTGGTGTGCACCTGCCACTGCTCTGCCATCCCCAAACGCCACTGGTGGCTCAGACATCCCAGCACACTTTGGGTAAGCACATCCACACAGGCCCAACAGATAGTTGTTTGCAGTGATGTAAGCACAGGACAGGCCCCTCCAGCAGCTCAGACAAGGTGCCAAGGCAGCCACCCCCTTGCTCTGACACCCCTGGCTGAGCACAGCTCTCTCCCCAGCACTGGTCCTGCATGGTTTGCTCTGGTCCCACCCTGCCCCACAGCCACATCCCAGCACTGCCCGCGGGTCCAGAGGCTGCACTTACCTGGAGAGCAGGGAGGCGGCTTTGCTGGTTGGGAATGACTTTTAATGAGACCATCCCCTTGGTTTCTTTCTAGTGAACAAAGGGGAGAAAGAAGAGTTGGAGGAGGTGGTGTCTGGAGGCAGCTCAACAGCAGCAACCTGTGCAGGGAGGTGCTAAGTGCCAGCACCTGCAAAGGCAGGGCTCCTGCGTGCTCCCCACCGTGCTGGGGGACACCACAGCCTGGTCAGAAACAGCTCTGCTTGGCTTTGCCATACTTGTCACAGTCCCATGGGGGACACCAGCACCCTCACAAGGGTCTGGCTGTGGGCACTGCTAAGCACCATCAGAATGAACATGGAGATCTGCATCATCTCCACCCCGGCTGCTCCAGTGAGGAGCCTGGGAGGAGAGGTTGATTTCTCCCAGGTCCTCTCCATGCTGGCCTCTTGCTCTGGCCCTCCTGGTGGCATTAGAGCACAGCACTCTCTTGCCTGCCACAGGCCAGGGCACTGTTGCCCCGCATGCATCACAAGATCCACACGGCCCCATGGGGACAACCACATGTGGAGGCCTGGAGGGACCACCTGGGCCAGCCACCCTGCTCAGGAGGCAAAACCAAAGACAAACCCCTCCTTGGTCCCGCTGTCTGGAGCAGGGACATCCTGTGACACTTTGGCAAGGCCAAGCCTCCTGCTTAGGACCCTCACCAGCACCACCACGTCCTTCCAACAAGGTGCCACATGCTGGGCATGGATCAGGATCATCAATGTGTGAACCCAGGGCAGGTTGGAGGCCCTGTCCAAAGGTGTCTCTGCCAAGGGCCAGACAGGATCACCACAACCTCAGCAGCAGGCAAATGGCACAAACATGACATGCATGTGTGGCTCAGGTCTGCAAGAGCAGTGCTGGAGCTGCACACCAACCTGGGCAAACAGAGGTGGTTTCCAAGCCCCACACAGAATCAGTACATGTCAGGGACCCAGTTACCAGCCTTCACTGCTGCTCCAGGAGGCCAGAAACAAGCAGCAAGCACAGACCCCACCGGGGCTGCATGCAGGGTGGTTTCTGCCACATCACACTGCTGCATGCAGCCAGCTGTGTGCTGGCCCTGGTGTGTGGGAGGGGGTGAATGCTCACAGCATGCAGGGCAACGGGGTCCTTGCCAGGGAACAGCCCTGACACACACAGATACCTACCAGCATCTTCTGCAGCTGGTCAACCGAGTGGTTGCTCGCACTCTGCCCATTGATTTCTATGATTTCATCACCCACGTGAAGGGAGCCTGCCAGCAACGTGAGAAACATGAAAATGCAGAAAAGGGACAAACCCGATTTACACAGCTCCATCAGCCTCCTGGGCAAGCTGTGGCCAGGACACTGCAGTGTTTGCCTGGCAGTGCTTCTGGAACCACACGTGCCATCTAAGCACATGGGAGTAAAGCACAAGGGGAATGAATTGTTCCCCCTCCACCCAATATACACACTGAGCCAGTCTGAAAATCAGGCTGCTTTCCACTGTGTGGAAAGTGTTTTGTACTGGTCAAAGCACCTGCATCAGTGTTTCAAACCCAACCCCAAGTACCTCACCCGAAGCCAATGACAACCTCCTTACAGGGCCCTTAACACAAGCATTCCTGACTTTGTGTGGTTTCAGTTTATATACCCAGGCAGATTACAGCCTCAGATACACTGCTAAAAATCAGGCTCCAGTAGTGTTATTGGAATGGCTCCTGTCTTATTTTGGCAGTGGTAAGCACAGACTTCCCACTTGGATCCAAGGCTGGAAAAGCAGCCTCTTCTAAGCAGAGAACATCTCGTATCCACGCCTCCCTGGCAAGACCCAAAACCAGAAAATAGCACCTATTTATTTCTTTTGGCACCTTCTTTTGGTCTGCAGAGCCAATCTACAGGATGCCTGTCCCACCTGTGCACTTTAGGAATGGGAAGAAGAGCTTCCCCCACGGTCCCTGGGGTATGATCTATCTCTTCTTACAGTGACCCCACCATGAGACAGAGACAGATGATCTCCAGTTCCTTTTTGGGAGAGCCCTTCCCCCAACCCTTTATTTATCCCTAAAGCCTCCAGTGTATTAACATGACAACCACGCAGAGAGACCAGTGAGTCCCAAGCTCCTGACACGTCCCTAGGGGAGGAACAGGCACAGATGTCCATGTCACAGGGGAAAGCCAGCACTGCTGAGGACCTGCCTTATTGCTGCATGGAAAGAAACCATCTGCAGGCGTGCACCCCATGCACTTCTTCTATGAAGGCCTTGTTACCTTGTCTGTGAATCATGCCCCCATGGAAGATCCTGGCCACCATGCAGCTCTGCTTGTCATTTTGCTTCAGCGTGATTCCCTGGAAGACAGGAAAATCCATGACTGCTCGCTAGAGGGGAGAGCTCTCCTGCCCTCAGCAAAGTCCACTCCAGGCCCATGTCTACAGTGGGCTGTGCAGTGGCTGGGGGGAAGACCCTGCTAGGCCAACTCAGGCTGCTGCAGCTCCACTTGGCACCATAATCACCACCCTTTGTGGGGCTCGCTTCGGGTGCCCGGGCAGAAGGCAGAGTCCAGCGCCTTTTTCCCATGGCCGAGATCTCCAGTGATCTGTTTCCCTCAAGGCCAGCCTGCTGGCACAGCTCAGCCTGCCCCTCCACCCCCCCGGGTGCCATCCAGCTTTGGGGCCTTGCCAGCTCTCACCATGGGCTCCTCGGTGACCTTCTCGAACTGGACAATGCGGATCTTGCGCACCTCGCGGCTGTTGCTGTGCGAGGGGCTGCCCAGGGTCGCTGAGCCGTTGGTATAAATGTCCTCAGTCATGGCGTATGGGGACTGAGTCATGGCCTGTCGGGGCAAAACAGAGACCAGGGTTTAGGGGCTCCACCTGGGAATGTTGGATCCCTGCTGCAGGGCTCAAATGTGTTAAGGTGCCTGCAGCGCAGGTGGAGCACAGGGGAGGAGAAGACACTAAGGGCAAGAAAAGGAAAGGAGCAGAAGAGCTTGAGCCTTGGAGATGTGGATGTGGGTTTAATCTGCAGTTTTCCAGCCTGGGAAACACAGGAGGTAAGAAAACTTTGGAAAAGCTACAGGTAGCAGAAGCCAAAAGAGTCCACAGCTGATCTTCTGAAGCAAAGAGTCACAAACGCTCCTCGTGTGTCGCAGCAGCGCTTGGCTCACAGACAGCTTGCTGCAGAGCATAAAGCCCAGGACATCTTCACCAAGTGAACAGAACAGTTTGGGACTCACCCCTGAGAACTGGAGCCAGCTTTTGCTCTTGCTCAGTTTGCAAGTTCAACCTTTCCTGACCTACATCAGTGGGCAGCTGTACAGTGCAGAGCCATGTACACAACATCCGGGCACTGAAGGCAGTGTGCTCCCAAGCCAGCCAGAAACATCCCATTCCCCTTCCCAGCTCCCAGCTGCAGGTCCTTTGATGCTGGTTTGCACTGGGATGCCAAGCAGGGGCTTTCAGCTCTGAGGAAACCTCTGTTCTTGGCTTCCAGCACATGCTGGCACCAGGGCAGATGGAGAGTGCATGGGGTCCTATACAAAGACCTCCAAACCCATCCTGCCTGGTGAGCTCCTCTCTCCCAGCCCAAGAAAGCCTGACACAGTCCTGTTAAATCTCTCAGACATGCTGGGCAATGTCTTTACACAGCTCACAAATGTGCCTGTTTAGCCTCAAGTGCAGTGGACTTTCCTCAAGCCTCTCCCAAATCTGTGCTGACCCAGCAAAACCCAGGCCAGCTTTGATCTGCAGCTCCTGCCTGCCCTGTTGGCACAAATTCCCATGCCCATGATGCAAAACAAACTCTCCTGGCTGACCCACTCCACACCAAACTCCTGGCTTTGCTGCCCAGTTTTCAGCCTGCACCCTCCCCTCCCTCCCAGCAGTGCCAGAGCTGAGAGCCATAGCCAGCAAACCTGCAGGGACACCCAGCAAGGTCCTCACCAGCTTCAGTCCTGCATCAGTGTCGTGGCCATCCCCAGACAGGCAGAGCCAACACCTCTCCCCACCACAGCCTGACTTGTCAACTGAGCACCAGGGCCAGAAGCTCCATGTCAGGAGCTGGGAAATATCAGCCTGACCCCCCTGCCCCACCTCGCTCTCACCCACCCCAGACCCCTGGCCTGGAGCAGAGGAGAAGCTGCAGCCCCACACTGCCAGGTGGGGAGGCAGATCTGGTCAGGCCAGAGGAAGGCTCTCGAAGAATATCTGCTACTGGGCTGCAGCCATGGCACTAAACCACAATAAAATGAGCTTTGGTAGGGATGTGCTGGAGTGCTGCCGGCTGAGACAGTGATCCAGCTCTGTGCAATGGCAGAAAGCAGGGAGGGAGCCAAAGAAAGGGGCAGCAGAGTCAGGACTAACAAGGATAGCAGGAAAGGTGCTGGCAGAGAGGTACAGACCAGGCACGGTCACTGTCACAGCCCCCAGATAGGGCACTGGTGGGGCTGGGCCAGTGAGGGAAGGACTCAGGGAGCTGTATGCCCATGATGCAGTGATTTATTTTTAAGCCAACTACTTCCAAAAGTGCCAACCAACCTCCTCCTCGAAAGGCAACCACGTGGGCTCCAGCTGCCAATGGCTTAAACATGGAGAAGAAGGCTGAATCCCAGCCCAGAACAGCACCCAGGCCATGGACTGGCAGGATGGAAGGAAGAACAACTTGCATCCATCCCCCCCAGCCTGGCTTGCTAGCCCCAGCAGGGCACGATGCTACCACACCATTTGCAGTGCAGAGGAACAGATCCAGCACTGAGCGTGCCTAGAGCTGTCCCCCTCTGTGAGACCAGCAGTTGCAAGGAGAAAGAGGAGGACAAGGACCTTCTCCAGCCTGACCTGAGGCCAAAGTGCCCATGGGGTGGTTGGAGTCAGCACAGATCATACTTATCTTGGTCATGCCTTGGGAAAGTGTTAGACCATGCAATTCCTGCCTTCAAATCTCTGGGCTCAGCACAGCCCGATGACCCAGGACACAGCACAGTCTGCTCCAGGGACTGGGAGTTCCCATCCTTACCATCACCATCAGCTGAGCCTCCTGACCCCGACCTTTGCTTTTTGCTGAGAGCTGGAGAAAACACCCAGCCCTCGACGCTGACGCAGCACCAGTGTCACCCTGGCGACTCCTGGAGAACAAGAGTTGTCACCAGAGACTGGCTGCTGTGCCTGGGGATGGCCACCAGTCACTTGATGGCAACTCTGAATGCAGAAGGGTCCTCCAACAACTCTCTCTGCCCAGAACCATGCTGGGATGGTGTGGGCTGTTTTGCTGATGGCACTGGGCAGCCAGCAGGTCTGGATGGAAAAATGCCTGGTTCATGAGGACAACCAGGACCCTCGGGGTGGCAGATTCAGTCCTGATGCTGGCACCCAGAAACAGGAGACGTGTGGCTCTCATGCCCCATGCACATGAGCTGGCTGGCCCGATCGCCTTGCACTCTCCTGGCAGCTGCCACGCTCTTGGCTGGCTTGGCCCAGCGTAGTCTGTGACCTCAAGAGCCTTTTGAGTCGCACTGGTGACTGGCCAGACTCTGCTCCTTGTGCACTGCTCCACAGGAAACATCTGGGAGTGCTGCTGAGAGCCAGCTCGTGGCCACCAGCCACTGCCAGCTCTGCACATCCCCGGGCTCTGTCACTGCCAGGGTCTGTGCTGGGGCAGAGGTGGGGCAAGGAGGTTGGGGGGCTGAGCTGTGCAATAGGGGTGCAGGATAGCCCAGCACCCAGCAGCCCTGTGTGCCTCCCAGCTGGTTGATGAGAGTACAAATCCTCCTGCACAAATCCTGCTCCAGTGGCAATGCACACAAGAGCCCCCAGCTCCATGGGTCAGAGGTGCCCCACAGCCTCCTGCCTGCCTGCATTTTCCTCAAGAGCCCAGATTTCTGCCCCATATCCTGGGGCAGAGGGAAGTGTTCCAGTTCCTTGGGCAGTGTTTACCAACAGGGAATGCAGAGAGGATCCCAGGACTTGGCATCCTGTCCCCCAGTGGGGTCAGCACTGTCTGCCAGGGTTGCTGCTGCTGCACTGGCCCCACCAGGCTGCACGCCATGGGCAAATCAAACATTAACTGGGCAGCTTGTTTGCAGGAGGCTGAAGCAGCACTTGAGGAAAGCAGCACTACAGTGCAAAGGGCACGTTCAGAGATTTGGTTCCTGGGCTCTCCTTGCTGCTCTAACCAAGAGACTTCAGTATCAGGTAGCCCTGGAAAAACAGGGCTGCCTGGCGAGTATGTGGAGAAAAGTGCTGCTGGTTTTGCCAAGCAGACCCCCAAAGTACAGCAGCTTGGATGCAAGAAGGAACCCTGGAGCCAGGTTTCTCTGGGATTGTCCTCTTGGCTGGCAGGAAGACACACTCTTCTCACACTATGAGGACCAAAATCCCAGCTCCCTCCAGGAATCATCACCCCTCACATTATAATCACCATGGGTGCATGGAGGGACCTTGGGGCATTGCTTGGTGCAGAGATGTCCTGACCCAGCAGTATCTCCTGGCACCCTCCAGTGCTGCAGCCTCGCCTCCTTCCCCATCCAGGATCTGTCCATCTCAATCTTGTACAGCTTAAAAACCCAGCAATGTGTAAAAAAAGCAAAGTAGCAAAAAATTGAGCTTGGGAGCTGCTTTAGGGTTGCTCCAGCAGTTTGGAGAGCAACAGCCACGTGGACATTTAGAAGTAATTCATTCTGCCAGGGGCTACTGACTTCCCAAGTCTGCCTGCACAACCACAGGAACAATCTCACCTAAAACCCCTTCTAGCAATATGATTGAAGTTTAAAAAAAAAGAATCAAACCAACAAACATTTAAAGCAAAAAGGATTACACTGCTGACACTGAGAAAAGGCCCGGCAACACCAACAGGTATCTGTGGGATGGGGAAAAGAGAAATAGGAGGGATACAAAATGGTTGTGGCAGCCAGCAGGTGCTACCAGCTCTTTGTGCCCTCACACTGACTCCAGATCACAGAGTGCTGCAATGGAGATGGGCCAGATTTTCAAGGGAGCACAGTCAGTTTTGCTGAGGCACCACCTTCCCACCAGAAAAGGCTGATGCAGCCTTCCAGATGTGTTTGTGAAGCTGGTCACCTCCGAGGGACAGCCAGTGAAACCACAACACTGACAGAAGGAGGAGCTGCCCTGCCACTCCATCCCAGCTTCCGGAACAAGCCTTTGCAAAACAGCTTTTTCCCTGTAGCTGCTACACATAGCAACACAGCCAAACACATTTGAGATTAAAAAGTTGGAACCAGCCCTCCCCACTTCATCAATCAAAGCCAGAAGTTTAGCTCGGCTTTCAACCAAGTTTTACCTGTGGTCAGTTCAGGATTTGGTCCCTGGGGATTGTGGCCTCAGTCTGCTTTGGAGCTGCTGCCAGTTGGATGCTGAGAAATGCTGCCCAGAGGCAAGTGCAGAGTTCCCTCTGCTCCCTCTGCACCCTCAAGATCAGCTCTCCCCAGAAGTACCCTCCTTTTCTCCATCAAACTCCCAAAGGTCACATTCACTGCCCATTTTACAGCTGGGGAACTGAGTCACAGATGATAAAGGGACAAGCCCAAGGACATCCTGCCAACCAGGAGCACAGCTGGGAATAAAGCCCACACCTTTTTGGTAAATCTGTACTTGTCAGTCAGGAGATATGGCAAAGATATGCGGGCACGTGGTGAGGCTCAAGAGAAGAGGCCTGGAGTTGTTCTCTAGCAATAACATGGCTTCCACTTGCCATGATTTGCATGCCCTGCCGCCACGTGAGGAACACAGGACAGCAGTTCCCAGCACGTGGCTCTGCCAGAGAAAATGCAGAAGAGAAACCTCCAAGGCACCCTGTTTGACTCCAGAGCAGGAGCAGCCAGGCAGACCCAGCACCCCACCCAAGAGCTGCTGCTGGGCAATGTCCTCGTGTCCCACGAAGGGACCACAGCCACTGTGGGCCAGCACCATCTCTGCATGCCCACGACACAGAGACGGGCATGTGGGCAACTGGCAAGCTCAGGACACTGCTGGAAGCCAGCCCTAAAGAGCTCCTTTCAAAAGGCCTCATGCAGATCTCAGTACACCATCTCTCCCTTTATCCCTACTAAAATAAATACACCATAATACCAGGAAGCTGTAGAGCAGCTCCTACATTTTCCATGCTCGGCTGCTGTTGGCAATTTGTCCTTGCTCTGTTTGCAGCCAGGCAGGCCCTCTGCCTGGATCGTGCAGGCAGAGGGATGGGAGAGCTCCTCTCAGCAGCTGCCTGGTCCAGACACTTTGCTTTAATTTTTTTTTTCCTACTGTTTTTTTCAAAGCACCCTGCCAGGGTTGAACCATAAAAAGCAGATGAGCCACTGGTGTGAGACAGATCTGACAAGCCTCTTCTGCATGTTTAAGTGTCCAACAGGATGGGCCGAGGACAGCACTTCAGGGAAATTTCGTCCCTGCTCTCTCTCTGAGGCTCCCCACAGTTGCAAGGAAATCTAAGCCCAGGCACATTATGCCATGGCTTCACCAAGGATGCCTGCTCAAAGCTGAAAATCTCTGCCAGGAGAAAAGCACCAGCTGTTTAACACTGGCAACCCCTGACCTTCTCCTGGTTGCACCCAAGCTACCCCAAGCAACCCTAAATGAGGAAGGAGCCCACCCAGCAGAACCAAGAGGGCTGGTACAGGCTGCTCTCCTTCTGTTGGAGGTGGGTGCATGTGGCCATCGGCTCATTCCCTGTCCTGGGGTAGGCATGAGAACGGCTGCTTGCATCCTCCTTCCCTGGGGAAGAGACCCCCACCCTCCTCCAGCCCATGCTGTGGACCTGGAGGTTGCTCAGCAGCTGAATCAGCTCATGTGACAGGCAGTTCCAGTTCAGACCAGCCACAACTTTGCAGCAAAACAAGCACCATCTCTCCCGTGGCAGGATGCTGGAGCCTTCCTCCCCTGCACCCAGCCCCTCCTGCCCTGCCGGCTATGCCGGCTGACCCCTCCCCGGAGGCAGCCCCCGTCCCCAGCGAGCATCGCAGCTCCCGGGGTGCTGGGGACCAGCGACGCCCGGCACAGGGCACGCACCTGGATGCCCACCAAGGGGTCTCTGCCTCTGGGACCCTGCTCTCCCCTGCATGTGCGGGAGGGACGGGAAGCAGCGGGACCCCCGGGGGAGCCGTGCCGGGCCTGAGCCGGGCGCAGGGTGCTGGGCTAGGGGCCCGCAGGCAGCGAGGCACGCCGGGGCTCCCTGCCGGGGCTCGGCGGAGCCGGGAGCGGGATGGAGCCGGAGCCGGGGGCGCGGGGCGGGCGGAGGCGCGGGGTCCGGGCGCGCACCGGGCCGCTCACCTCGGGCTTGGGCCGGTTCTGCAGGAGGTGCTCCAGATAGAGGTCGGAGAGCGCCGTCCTCATGCTGCTGCTGCCGCCGCCGGCGCTGCGCCCCGACTTGAGGGTCATCGCGCCGGCAGCTGCGGCCGCTCCCGCTGGCCCCGGCAGCGCTGAGGGGCCCGGCCCGGCTCCGGCGGCGCCGCGGGCTCCCCACACGCTCCGCCCGTGTGCGGCGGGGGCCGGCGGCGGGCGGGCGGAGCCGGGCGGCGGGGGCGGGCCGGGGACGGGCCGGGGGCTCAGCAGGGCTGCCCGGCGGCAGCAGGGTAGCGGTGCCGGCGCTGGGAGGCTCGGGCAGGGCCTCGCCGCCGCCGCTCAGCCTCGCCTCGCTGCCGCGCGGCGGCTTCTCCCCCTGTGGGAGGGTCCCCATGGCGTCAGGGCCGTGCCAGCCCCTCGCCCGTGCCAGCCCCTCGCCCGTGCCAGCCCCTCGCCCGTGCCAGCCCCTCGCCCGTGCCTGGCCCCCGCCCGTGCCTGGCCCTGGTCGTGCCCGAGCACTCAGGTGACAGAATATGCTGAGTGGGAATGGACCCGCCAGGGTCATCGAGGCCAGCTCCGGGCCCTGCACAGAACATCCCCAAAATCACCCCCTGTGCCCGAGAGCACTGTCCAACCTCTCCGTGAGCTCTGTCAGGCTGGTGCTGTGCCCACTGCCCTGGGGAGCCGGTTCCAATGCCCGGCCACCCTCTGGGTGAAGAACCTGTCCCTAATGTGTAACCTAAACCTCCCCTGACACAACTTCAGCCATTCCCTCGGGTCCTCTCACTGTCACCACAGAGCAGAGATCAGTGTCAGGCCTTCCTGTTCCCCTCATGAGCAAGTAGTAGACTGCAATGAGGTCTGTCCTCAGTCTGTTCTCCAGGCTGGACAGACCAAGTGCCCTCAGCTGCTCCTCACAAGGCTTCCTCTCAAGGCCCTTCATCTTCATTTCCCTCATTTGGACACTGGGCAGAGGCCCAGCAAGGACATGGGGAGCACCTCTCCAAAGCAGCGCTGGTGCCTAGCTGGCTCTCACAAACCAGTGGTCATTCCTGGGCTCTGCCAGGGTGCAGAGCTCCAGAGTGCCTCCAAGGGATTTCTCTGCACTGCAGCAAGGACAGCCCTCTTCTTGAGCTGTTCTGGGTCTTCCACCTCCTTCAGCTTCCATGGGTGGCATGGCAAATCCCTGCATTTGTGAGCTGTGCATGGTGCAAAGGGCTTCCGTCAAACCTTTTCTGCCCTTGCTGTATGTCTTACTGATGAGAGGGCCCAGGTGAAGCCTGAGCTTTATTTGGGGATGTAAAGTTAATTCTGCTGGATTATTCTTCAAGAAAATCATTGAAAGGGTTTTGCATACCATCCCTGGGATCCTGGAGGTTTAGAGGTTTCCTTGTACCAGACTCCCACACAGCTGCTAGATGAGTTCCCAAGGCTGAGTCGGTCTAAAGTTACCCTAAGAAATACAAGAAGAACGGTGCAAACTCGTAGAGAAAGGAAACAGGAAACCAGAACGGGGGGGTGGGAGGGGAAGGGGGAAGAAAGAAGGAAAATCCATCTCATCCTGACAGCAAGTTTCTCCTGCCCTGTGGGAACAAAACTGTTCCTGACTAGGCTATAAGAAAGCCCAGAATGCTGTGAGATGCAGGGAAAAGGAGGTGTGGGAGCTGCAGGCACTGATGTGACTGGCTCCAGCAAACTGCTCTAACACTATCAGGAACAAAGATTCCCAGAAGCACAGCCTGGACTGGGAGTGCTCTTCCCATCAGTCCCATTCCTGTGACAGCTGTTGCACATTTATGTGGGATCACCTGCCTGGAGTCCTGCATTATCCAGACATAACTCCACTTCTTGCTCTACTCTCAGCCTCACACTGCCCATCTGGGGCCTTGGGCTTTGTTGAAGGAATTACCCCACCTGCCAGGATTTAAGCCACCATCAGCAGGGCTTGGGACTGCTTGAAGAAGACAAGGTGCCAATCCACTGAGTAAATAGGTTGTTTATTTATCTGACATGTAGAGCAGCTTGAGCTGAGTGCCTCCAAAGAGGAACAATCCAAGTTCCCCACCCCTCACATGTCAGTTCTGACCACTAGTAATATTAGGATCTGGGGTATTCCCATTCTTTATTGGATCCCCCCACTGTCTCTAGGAGCGCTGTTCCTTCTCTTATCTCTAAGACTGCTGTGTCAGCTGACCTAATGATGGTAGCAGCCTTCCTTGCTTCCTTATCTTCCAGCTCAAACCAGCTCTGGGGCCCCCTTTTACTTAACTTGGTAAAAGTTCAGCTTATCTGGGTTGAAATTTACAACTTGCGGTCTAAGGCTTCATCAAATTTAGCTCCTGATGCTAAGCGAGTTCTGTGTACCAAGCACATAACAGGCTTGCAGTGTTTGTAGGAGATCAGGGGAGTCAATAGAAGAAAGACAGCTAAGAGAGCCATGTTTTGCAGCTGTGCCTGGTGGAACCTGTGGCCCAGACTTTGTCTGCAGGGTTCCCTGGACAGCCTGATTAGGATGAGAAAATAATGGACTAGAAAAGTCACAGGGTGTCTGACTGAATTCAGGAGATGTGCCCACCAAGCTGGAGAATGCTGCTCAGAGCCTCATCTCCCCCAGCCCTGCCCAGCTGACCAAGAAGGGTCTGCAGAGCACTTTGTAGCATTCTTACCCAGCAACTGCAGCAGCCTGCGAGGAGGAGAGGGGAAGTATGGACACACACTGGGATTGGTGGGGCATGGCTTTGAGATGTGCTGCCCTGAGCACACCCTGGAGGCAGGACCCCTTGGTGCCAGGCTTCTCTTGCCCTCACGGGCTAGAAACAGGCTGGTAGCAACGTGGAGTAGGAGGCAAGAGATACAGAGAGCAGAGACATGCCCTGAAGTTAATCATGGAACATGTAGTAGGAGGGAGAAATGTGACAAGAGACACCTGACAGACAGAAAAAGGATGTCTAAGTCTGTTCATTCCCTCTTCGTTACATATGGGAAAACTGAGGTGGAGGAGGTGGTGAGTGGCTTGGTCCAGGCTCCATGGCTGAGCAGGGATTTAAGCTGTGATTGCCCAAGTCTGCTTTGCTCCTCCATTGGCCATGGTCCCTGCTCAGGTGCTCTCTTCAGCCTGCTGCTGCCTGTTTCTGTTATGTGCTGGCAGCTTTTCCTGAGAATGGTGTCCGCCTGCACAGCTGCAGTACCTGCAAACACTCCCCACATCTGGCTCTGGCAGGGGAACACACCAAGAACTCTCCATCCAGCATGAAAGAAGGGAGATTCAGAAACCTCTCTGGCCAGTGGCTTATCTAGCTGGGGATCAGCACTGAAACCTCACACACTTGGGCTTGCAAATTAATCTCTGCTTGGGCTGTAATAGAAAGAGACAGCCAGGATGTGTTTTGGCTTCCTGGAGACACCAGAAAGCTGTGCGATCACCAGATCACCCAGCCCAGGCAACCCTGGCAGCTGAGCCATGAAAGACAAAAGATCCCTGGGGTCCCAGAGGATTCAGCCAGGCAGCCCGTGTTGCAGCGGGGCTCTTTGCAGGGTGGTGACTAGGCAGGACATCTCCTGGCTGAAAGGCAGAGGGCTTCATGCCGGTCAAGCCCTTTCCCTGCACAGAAACGTCTGTGGCTGGGGGAGGACGTGATGCATTTCAGAGCTGCGTCGTGCTGTGAGGAAACAGCGTCTGGTCTCCGTTCCTCACAAGATAAATGTCAAGACATGCTTCCAGTAATGGATGCCAGAACTTGGCAGGCTCAGACACGTGTGCCTGCCTGCCCACTAATGATCTTGCTCAGCACAGTCCCTTCCCTGCTTCCTGGCTGGCTGGAGAACATCCTGGAACTGCCCGGGGCTGGTGGGTGAAGGCTGCTGGGTCGCCTGCAGAGATTTCAGCTGTACTTCCTTTTTGAAAGTAATCTGGAGCGGGCTCTGGTGCACAGAGCTTTTCCTTGGATCTGACCCTGTGTCACCAGACAAATGTGCCACAACATGGCAGCCTCTTTCTGGAGGGAGGAGGAGCCTGAACATCCACTGGTACAGATCCTGAAGGGTATTTGTGCTTCAGCTGGTCAGGCCAAGCCTGGACATGGGCAGAGGGTGCAGATGCTTGCCCTTATCCAAGGTTATCAATGTGGGGGACTGGGCCAGATCCTCAGCATATGTGGGTCTCTGTCTAGGGTCCAGCTGCCCTTTGGGTCTGAGATGATGTCTCTGCTCTGTTCTTTTTGCCATCAGGGCCTTCACATGTGTTCCTCTGTGCTGGGTGGCCCAATGGCTGCAGCCAACTGTCCTTGTGCAGCACTGACCACTGAGCTCAGGAGAGATGGGGTTGCTTCGGAGCTGAAGGATGCCTTGAGAAGGGCCTGGGGTGGCAGGTTTTGTCCCTCAGGCAGGGGTGTTCCCTTTGAGATGAGCTCATGGCTTCTATCGCTCTCTTCAGGCCAGTGCTTGCCTGACCTCCTCACCTCTGTGCTTGGTTATTGTCAGAATGCAATTAAGCCAAAGGGTGATTGCATCTCCTGCTTGGGCTGTAATGTAATCACTGCCAGGGCCACGGCAAAGGCTCCCTGAACAGCAGCATGGAAGTGGCAGATGCATGGGGCTTTTTCAAGCTGTTATTCAAAACACCAGTTTCTGATCTCCCCTGGGTGTGGGTTCCCAGATAGGTCACAGCACTGGGGTGATCTGCAGCACCAGCTGCTTCCTCCAGACACAGGATGTGGAGGAGAGCATCTGTGTGCACAAGCCTGGTGCCACTGATGGCAGGAAGGAGCTGGGGGGCTCAGAGCAGCCCTCCCTCACACAACCACCCTGCTCGTGGCACAGCCCTGGTGTCCCCACCACTGCTGTCCCCTGGGCTGCTGGCAGAGCTGTTCTCGGAGCTGCTGCAGGCCACGTCTCATACAGGTGTGAGCAGAGACTGCCGGGCTCTGATGGGACACCCTGGAGGTTCACAAGGCAATCGCTGGATGTTGCTGGGCTGATGCAGCCATCCTGCCCATCCCACTGTGACAGCACCCAGCTGACTCCTGCCATTCTCCAAAGCCTCCTCATAACCCTGCTATCACCACCAAGCAGGCTGCCAGAGCCTTTGTGGGGCCACCCAGCTCTCCCATCACAGAGGGAGGACTCACTGCCCTGGGGGTAGGATGGCACAGGCTCTGGTGAGCTGCTGTGTTAGAGAAGTGCTGCCCAACAAGGACGACCCCATGCCTTCCCCACAGCCCTCCAGGTGCTTACCACCCTTGTGAGGTGTTCTGGAAGGTCCCCACCCCATGAGAGGAATGAGGCAGGAGCCCGTGTCACCCTGCTCATCGTCATTCCTGAAAGGGGAAACATCTGCCATGTGTGGGCTGGGTGCTAGGGATGGGGAAGGGTGTCAGGAAGTTGGCTCTGGCCCATGGCACACCTTGCTGGGGATTATGTCAAGCTGGCAGCTCATCCAGCAGTCAGTGTCCTACCAGGGTCCCTGGGAGCCACAGGCACCCACAGAACTCCTCCTGTGGAGAACGAGGAGGGCTTGCTCAAGGCAGCCACAGAAAGTGGGGTGACGTCACCCAGCCACAGCAGCAGCAGCACTGTGGAAAGGAGACCAAGGGAAGCACAGGGCCAAAGCCCAGTGCTGAGTCAGGTTGAGCAAGAGCTGCCTCCCTCCAGCCTCCGATCCCCACCGATTGTGAAATGGACACTGGGGCCTGGAGCAGGGCCTCGACCCCCGCCATCCATATCTTTGCTCTTCCTCCTCCAGGACTGTGCCCAGGGCAGCAGAAACTTGTGCAAAACCAGGCTGAGAAGCTCTGGGGCTAATTAATTAGTAGCTGCTGGTAATACTGACTGGGCCCCTGGGGACTCCAAGGCTAGAGCAGAGGAGAAGGTGCAGAGAGACACTGGAAAATTACTGTTTAATTCTTCATCATTACATCTGAGTATACAGCATCTGGTAGACGAGAGACAGGAAAAGGCAGATAACGACCCAGCCACTTTGAAGCTCTGCAGCCCTTCTCTTCCCCAGCAGCAGGGGCAGCCAGGCCCCCGGAGGGATGGCTCCAGCCTTGGGGAGGGTTCAGTGTCCCATGGGATGTGTGTCCTTGGGCTGGCACTGCCTCTTCCTGGCCCTGCAGCCATCAGTACTCCTGCTGAGTGTCGCAGCCAAGGAACTCTGTTCGCAGGGCAATGTGGTTGTGCCACTGGCGGGGGTGTATCCTCACAAAGCGGGCAAAGAGAGGGGACTCCAGGGTATTTGTCACTGTGCTCTGATGGTCTTGGTTTGCCTTGAAAATCTGGAGAGGAAAGAGAAACCAGGGATGCGCTTTCCTCTGCTTGCACAGTGAGGACAGGATCAACCCAGACAAACACCCCTTGGAATGCTTTAAGGAAGGAAAAAGCACAGCCTGGCTCACTGCTCTTGGAAAGAAATCCTGTGAGCATGTTTGCTGCCAAGGGCTGTGCTTGCTGCCCTGGGAGTGGCCGTGGGCTCTGGCCATGGAGCAGCTCTGCCTACCTTCTCCTTGCCATTTTGCAGGACTGGGTTCCAGTGCACGCCGTCCTGGCTGATGGAGACAGCAAACTCCTTCACAAACATCTGGGTGAAGAGAGCTTTGGCACCTTGAGTTATGATTGCAGTCACCTTCTTGGTTACTTTGAAGTCCACCTGCAGCCACTCTCTGGGGCTGTTGCTCTGGGGAAGGACAGACTGCCTTCAATCCTCCAGCAGCAATGAGAAAGACACACTCACTGCAGCTGAAGCCAAGCTGGCCCTGCACTTTCTTGTGCTTCACCTGCCCTACCAGGCCTCTGGTGGGAGCTGCTGGGTGCTAAAGCAATGTGGCAGTGAGTGGGCAGCTTGCACGGTGCATGTGGCTGCACACACTTCCCACGTAGCCCTGACTGGGAGATCCCTGCTGGGATCCCAGCTGCCTGCCTGGTATCTCCTTGCACCTTTGGCTACCTTTGGCCTCCAGGCGTTGGTCCTGCCCTGAAGGTTCAGGCGGGCCAGGGCGGGTGTCCAGCTGGAGAAGACGTTGGCGCTGTAGGAGGATGCAGAGATGTGCTGGTCAGGAATCCCCCTGTTCTCCATTCCTAAGGGCATGGAGCAGCCTGGAAGAGAGGAGCAATGCTTGTCATGGGGTAGAACAGACCCATCATGGAGATGCCTTCTGCCTGCTCACTGCTCCAGCTGCCCTCCATGCCTTTTCCCTGGTTACAGGTTCTTCTGCAGTGCCTTGCTGCAGTGTCATGGTCCCTGCACTGCTTGGGGCCCCTGAGTGCAGCATGGCTCTGGCCAAACTACTCCCACCTTCTTTTCTCTCTGGAGATTTTATCTAAGAGGAATGTGAAGAATTTATGGTGTAAGGAGACATAAGAAGAACTTGTCTCCAGGGAAAGGACAAGAATACCTGGCAGGGAGACACCCTGCATATGTGTGATCAGGTGTGCCTGTGCACAGCTGCTTCAGAGCCAGCAGGCAGGTTCTGGGCAAGGGCTGACAGGACAGCCACTGCTGCTGTCAGCTGCTGCAGAGCAGGTGTACAAAGCCAGAGAAAGGATCCCAGGGCACCATTTCTTCAGGCTGCACTGTTGATCAGAGCCATCTCACCTTCAACTGGCGAAACCAGAGTAAAAGCCAACAGCATCTGTCTCTGCTTGTTCCCTCCTCCCACAGGCTGAGGCATCAGCTCCCCATTTATCAGCTTAGCTGCTGCTGGGAAGTTTCCTGTGCTTCAGTAAAAAAGTGTTGGGGAGAGCTGACCCCAGGCTCTCCCTCTGGTAATATTATCTCTAAGACCACAATGAGACTTTCCAGCCTTGTTCCCTCAACACCTCAGTGCCATCTCCAACTCCCTCCTTCCCCCTCCAGAAGTGCCTGGGAGTCCTGGCACACATGGAGCTGGCGCTCAGCACCCCAGCAGAGCAGAGGCCAGTTTGGGTGGTTGGTCTCTGTGGGTGGGACGCACTGTTGAGGTCGCAGCCGAGGAGCTCCATGCGCAGCGTTGGTCGGATGTTGTAGTGGGTGGGGTGGATGCGGATGTACCGGGCTACAACTGGGGGGTTGAACCGGTTTTCTTTCACCCCACTTGCATCCACATTCCCAAAGAACAGCTGCAAGGAAAGGGAGGGAAAGAATTGTTGTACCAGAGGAAAGAGAGATAGACAGGACAAGGATTACTGGGGAGACAATATTCCTGTCTGGCACTTCTGTATCTTGTCACCATCCTTACAAAAATGGCAGCTCAGGGAAATTATTTGAGATGTGATTCAGGCCAAAGAAGTGTAAGTGGCCCACTGAGAAAGAGAAGAAGAAAGTTCGTGTCTGTGCAAATTAACTTGGTTTTATATTTTCACCAAACGAGGGTGAGAAAAAGAAGGAAACAAAAGTCAGTCCTCAAACATTTGAACCTGGGAAAAGTTGTAGCCACAGCTGGTGCACACAATGGAGGCTTTTCTGGATACTCTTCTCCCAGTGGATTGATCAGCTTATGCATATTTAGGTTGTGGGGTTTTTTCTAGTGACTGTAGATTCTCCAAATCATCTGCATCTGCACATTATTTTTAGAAAGGCAAATTTGCCTTTGGGGTCAAAAAAGATGTTCAGGTAGAATTGTATGCCTAGCTCTAAGTAAAATGCAACATAACATTAAGAGGTGGATCTCACAGCCACCTGGGATGGTGGAAGGAGGTAGCTCAGACAATTCAAAATGAGACAGATGGACACAGACAGCAAGTCCCTTGCATATCTGTGATTCAGTCACCTGGCACTGAATGGTTTCTGTTCCTGCCCTAGTCCCAGGGGCTGAGGAGATCTCTGCCTTGTGTACAGAGCTCCCCAGCCCTTATCACCCCAGAACACCCCATTCTGGAATGGCACTCTCCTCAAGACCCTTCACCTTACCATCTGGGTGCTTGTGGCATTGCCCTTGTATGTCTTCCACCTTTGCCCATCAAGGCTGTAGAACACAACAAACTGGGAGATGTAGAAGCTGGAGAACTTTTGTCGAGCCCCTTGGGTTTTTATGCCATGAATAATCGTGGGATGCAAAAGATCCACCTAAGAATGAAAGTCAGGGATTCACTGCTGATGAAAAACTCAAGCCATGTTCAGGCAATGCCCTGTGAACCCGTGAACTCGCTTCCTCCTGACATAACTGAGCACTGGCTATGAAAGTAATTAAAAGAGTTGTTCATTGGAGTGCAAGTCAGCCAACAGCTGGGAGAGGGCAGGAGAAAGCTGTTTGGAAAGGTGAGCTCTTCTTCCTTGGTCTTTGGGGGATTTTTGCACAATCCAGTGCTGGGGCTGGACCATCAAGTGATTCTTCTGCTGCACTGAGGATGGGTATGGGGGTCAGGCCAGCAGCAGCCTGACCAGAGCAGCTGCCATTAGGATCTTAGTGCTCCCCTCTCAGAGGGAAGAGGGAAACAGCAGATGTGGCTGGGGAAGCACTGCCCATCCATGAGCCCTTCTGCACGAGCTTGACCTTGCAATGCCCCCGTGGCAGCTCCAGACACAAGGCCCCTCTTACCTGGATCCAGGCGTTGCTGCGGTCGGTGCTCCAAGCATTGATGGAGCCACTGTTGTCCAGCCTGGCCAGGTAAGGAGCCCACTGCCCTGCAAGCAGAGAGCACAGACACGAGGGTGCTGCTGGCCCTTGGTGCTGCCTAAGGTGGAGAGAGGTCCATCCACAGGACTGGGCCTGAGGACCACCCTGGGGTTTAGCAGCCACACACAGGGTGGCAGAGCACTGGCACGATGGGCCAGCCATGTGGGGAGGCCCCAGGTCCTGAGTAGGATGCTGACACTGGCATGGATGAAGGACTCTACCAGGGGCCCAGTGCAGCAGAACTTGGGGCAGGTAAACACATGAGTTATGTTGGCTGAAGCTGCCCTGACCCCTCCAGCTACTCACCATACTGCCCCGAGGCTGTGATCTGAGAGTCTGCAATGCTGCCTGAGGCCATACCCAGGGCATTCCGGCAGTCTGCAGGGAACAGAGGAAGGCAAAAACCAGGGACAGTTGGTTAGATAACTAAAGTCTAGGCTGGGTAGCAGCCTTCAGGCTCAGGGAGGTTTTCAAGCCTCCAGGAACTCTCACGTTTGTTTCTCTCACACCAAGGGATAGGTTTCAGAGGCTTCCACATCCATCCCTGAGTTTTAGGGGTGCTGGAAGTCCTTGCTCCCACCCCTCATGTCAAAAGCAGAGAGTTTGCAGCATCAGACACAGCAGCCTCTTGCCAAACTCCTTTCCCTGCGTCCATGACCTCTCATTCCCATGTCCTAATGTCCCAGCAGTGCTGACAAATATCTCCTCCTTATACCCATGTCTTGCTCCTGGGCCTTTTTGTTGCTAGGCAGCATCTTTTGAAAACAAATATCACATTGCTAAAGGAAAGTCTACCTGACACCCCTGTCTCTCTTTGTCTCTCTTCTGGTCTGCTGAGCACAGGGATGTTTGTCTCTTATAATAACCATTATTATTAGTGACTTGTCACACCTTGGCATCTCCACTGTGCGTCAAATGCTCCTGGGGAAAATGCAAATTTGAATTCTTAAGCGGATTTTTAACTTACAACAATGTTTTCTGGCTGACATTTAATATTCTTTTAGAAACAGGAGAGAGACTGTCACAGTGTGATAAAATATTACTCTCCCATACCACTGCCCCAGTGTTTACTTATGGTGAGTTAGAAACGTTCTGGGGTGGAAACAGAGATTTACTGTGGATTTTGCAGTCGCTCTTGGAGCTATTTCTATCAGACCAACCTGCAGTCAGGCAGCATCACTCACTGCCTCCTGTAATCGCCCTGTGCCTCAGTTTACCTCCTGACATATGGCTAGGCAGCTGGGCACTGTATTTTACTGACAGCATGGGCAGAGACCAGCCCATGCATACACTTGCTTGGGTAAGTGCATTTTATGGAAGGTCCAGGGACCCTCAGATTTGGAAAACAAGAGCTCTTGGAGTAAGTACTTGCAGGCCAATGAAGCTGGTCTCCCAGCCTTCACCTCAGCTGTGTCCCTGACTCTGTGCTCTCTGCTGGGCTGTGCAGGGTGGCAAGGGCTGAAGTAATGACTTTCTTTCAGAGTGAAAACCCAGAAGATCCCACTTGGGTCACCCCAGGGGAAATGCTGAGAGATCTGGGGGAGGAAGCTCAGATAAAAATTGATTGTGGCTGTGGCCCAGGTGGGTCAGGGCACAAAGAGATCACTCACTCAGGTCATACACAAGGAAGAGGGCACTCATCCCAGCCTGCTGGTGCTCTCCCACTTTGCACTCCACCCTCCAGATCCCAGCGTGTGAGGGCCACATCTCCACTGTCCCGAAGACACCTGGCCAGGAACAGAGAGCAGAGCAGAGAGTAGTTACTGCCTGTAATGGGATGCCACTGTGCCAAATGCTGTGCAACCACAGGGACAGAATATTCCAGATCCACTCCCCCTCCATGGTATTTCCCCGCAGGAACTTCCTACAGGCACAAACATGAAGCCCTGGCAGAGGGGGGTGCACAGTGCCTGTGCTGCATCTCACCAGGATAAAGGTTGTAGACTCCCATTCGATACTCCTGGCTAGTCCTGACGTTGAACAGCTGCCCATGGAAGTGGACAGAGTGGATGTCCTCAGTGCTGCCCATGTTCAGGAGGTGCCATCGGACCCGTTGCTGCTGGGCCATCACCAGCCCGGGCAGGGTGTCACTCACGTAGCCATTGATGGCTGGGAAAGGCAGCACTCAGGAGGGGCTCGAGGCTCTGGGGTATTTCCATCCCAATATAGGTTGTGGGATGGAAAGGGCAAGGGCAAGGGTCCTTACCATGGAAGGAATGGTTTCTCTTAAAGTCAGGGTCGTCCTGCTGGATCCGGCAGGGAGGGCGGCAGTTCCTCTTCACGTTCTCTGGGAAGTACCAGCTTTTGGTCTCGTCAAAGATGGTGAAGAGCAGGGAGAACTCCTGCACAGCCAGCTGCCTCCTGGAAACGTAGCTCAGCACCCCATGGTTGCAGATGATCAGTGGCCCGATGAGGCCTGAGTGCAGGTCCTTCTCCTGCCAGGGAGCCAGGAAAGAAGGGTTTTTCTCTGAGCAGGAGGCAGCACTGATGCCGGCAAGAGGCACAGCAGAGAGAACAGCGGTGAAGCTGTGTGCATCCCTGGCCTGACTCCCACTCTGGGCCACGTGCAGGGAGGGAAGGACTTGTTGGGTTCACTGGGGCATCCCCACTCTGCTCTGAGCTAAGAAAGGCTGAGCAGCAAGTGTTTGCATGTGCCTTCAAGAGACGTGGTGTCTGTCTGTCTGACAGTCTGACAGTCCCTACTGCATCAGACCCAGGGGCCAGATTCAGGCAGATTTGGCAGAGGGGTAAAAAACTGCAAAATGCCGATTTCCTGCAAGTGTCATAAGGTGGAGCAATTGGGGAATGGGGAGGAAGGGAAGGGAAGGGAAGGGAAGGGAAGGGAAGGGAAGGGAAGGGAAGGGAAGGGAAGGGAAGGGAAGGGAAGGGAAGGGAAGGGAAGGGAAGGGAAGGGAAGGGAAGGGAAGGGAAGGGAAGGGAAGGGAAGGGAAGGGAAGGGAATGGAAGGGAAGGGAAGGGAAGGGAAGGGAAGGGAAGGGAAGGGAAGGGAAGGGAAGGGAAGGGAAGGGAAGGGAAGGGAAGGGAAGGGAAGGGAAGGGGAGACACGTGAGAATCTACACAGCCCCAGGCAGCTTTCAGCGCAGCACCATAGGAAATTCCTTGACCTCACAGCCAGGACCCAGGCATGCTGCCCATCTCTCCTTCCTGGGATGCCCCATGGAGGCTCCCACCTACCAGGTCCACGTTGGAGAAGTAAGCCCAGGCCTTGCAGTCGAACTCCTGCGTGGTGGGTGCCATCTGGGGCAGGACTTTCCAGGAGTATTTGCGGTGGCCACCGGGCTGCACCACCCCACCCTGCGGAGCTGTGCCCTGTATCTCCTCATAGGCTGTCAGTGTGGAGTGGAAGGAGAAGGGCCATGAGGCCAGGTTCTTGAATGTCACCTGCACCAGAGGGAAGGCAAAGTGGAATGTGGAAGGGAGCAATGCTGACAGTGCTCGGGACCCTGGTGGTGGGTCCAGCCAGCTGGTGGGAAGGATGTCCCTGGTTCCCAGACCTCCAGCTGGTCTCCCTGCAGTGGCCAAGCCCTGCTGAACCACGAGCTGTGGCTGTGCAGTGCAGTCTCTGGTGGAAAGCACATCCTGGGTTCATGTCAGCAGGATGAGGCCCTTTTCCTGCTCAGTGGAAGCAAGGTCAGCTACACTACTGCCTCTGGAGCCCAAAGGTGCTGAATCCATCCTGGTGAAGATTTCCATGAAAACTGAGCAACTTCTCCAGGGACACAAGGAGCCTTTCATGTCCTTCTCAGATGGGTGTTGAAGGACCTTTGGTGGTGTGGGAAGCCTAAGCCTGCCCTCATACAGAGCACCTATAAGAGCTGTACTGAGCCCTGCTTAGCTCACTACCCTTTTTGCGATCCCTTGACCCAAAAGGACTCCCCATGGAGCCCAGGAGCTGATCAGGCCATGCTGTTGCAGGGGTTGGGTCTGTCTCAGGTCCAGGGCTTTGCATCTGAACACTCTGAGGTTCCTGCTGGCCCCTTCCTGAGCCACTGAGGTCCCTCTGAATGGTGGCTTTGCCTCCCAGTCTGGTGCCATTCACGTGCCAACAGGGCAGCTCCTGCCCCCGAGCCCTGAATGTTAACCACCTCAGCACTCCCTCTGGCTGAACTCCAACAACAACGAGGCGATTTATGGTTTTATACGAAATGGCAACTTTCTGCTCACCATGATGACATCTTGAACTTCTGCCCTGATGTAGGGCCCAAGGATGCCCAGGTGTTCATCCAGCTCTCTCCTCTGCACCGGCTGCGTGAAAGAATCATCCAAGTACTCTCGGAAAACCACCTTGCGGTACTGCCAGGAATGCTTCCTCCTGCTTCTTCGGGGGTTCCTGGGGGGGATGCCAGTTGGGTAAGTGAGGTGACACTGTCCCATAGTGAGAGCAGCCATGGCAGGGTTGTTACAGGTCAAGGGGATACAGAGCCAGAGCACCCCTGACCCACTTGCAAGGAAGCTCAGCGTTTCTGGAGGTTCAAATCCCCCCAGAGTAGAGGGGAGATGCTGGGAGCATCCTTCCCCTGGGCTGCTTGGCTGGGTTGCACCAGCACAGAACCATGATCGTGATCATGCCATGCCATGCAGTGCAGGAGGAATACCTGCAGGACAGTCACACTTACCTTGCTTTTAGGAAGTGCTGAGGTCTCTGGTCCCCATATTCCCACATCACCTCCACTGCTGCAATGAAGTATTGCCGTATCTCCCCCTGGAAGGAGCGTGGGTCGTGCTCCTCTTCCCCATAGATATCAAAATCCTCCATGGTGTGCTCTGTGTCACTGTACTCATCATAGTCTGGCTTGGCAGTCTTTGAGGGGCTGGAATGTGTCCTGTTGTTCAGGGCTGGTTCCTCCCTGTGTCCTGGGACATGGCTCCTCTCCCCAGCTGTGCTGTTCCTTTCCCCATCCTCCTTGGGCTCTCCTAGGCCCTGGCCCTCTCTCTTCCCTGTTTCTCTGAGGATATCTTCCCTGCCGAGCACCTGACATCCATGAGTATCTTGCCCAGACTGTGATGGTTTTTCGGTTCTGTTGTTGCTGTGAGGGGGACTCAGAGACAGTGAACAGTTCTCTCTGATGGCAGATTTCAGAGGCATTTCTTCTGGGCTTTGCCCAGACATTCTCCCAAGCACATAGCCTTCTGTGGCATTGGCCTTGAGCTGCTGAGGCTCAGGACTGACCCGATCCAGCTGCTCCACAGAGTTTGTCTCCTCCTCCATCTGGCTTCTCCCCAGAGCTTGCTCGCTCCCAGGAGCTCCCCAAATCGCAGCTCTGCCTGGCTGCATCTCAGCCAAAGCTGGGCTCTGCAAGCCCCTGGTGTTCACCACAGCCCCCAGAGAGACTGGGTCCCAGTTTGAGGCCAGGTCTGCAGCCTCAGCAGTGACCTGCCTTTCTGAGCTGCTCGCTGCTGCTGCTGCTCTTGTCCCCAGTGCTCCCCATGCGGGGAGGGAGCGTCTGCTGCGCTGAGCTCCCTCACTGCTGCCCTGTACACCCCTGTCTGTGCTCAGCCTCCCCTCAGGATACATCTCCTCAGCCTGTACAGCATCCCTGCCTGGGTGCAGCCTCCTCTCAGCCATGCTGGATTTTTCTTCCAGGCTTTGCAGGGCCACCTCAGGCAAGGTGTCGCTTGATACCAAGGACCTCTTTTTGAAGCGAGTGATGCAAAAAGGGGAATGAGGTCCACACGCCTTTGGGGCTTCTTTATTCACTGCTGTCTCAAGGGCCTGGCTGGCCAGGTCCTGCTCTGCTGTCTTACCATCAGAGAGGGGCTTCCTGCTGCTGGTGTTGGGAAGACCCAAACCTCTGCTCTCCAGTGACCTGGCTTGTTTATGTCTCCAGTCAGGGCCACTCAGGCTTCTGGCTGTAACTCTGTGTCTCAGAAACTGCTCAGAGCTCTTTAAGAAACCATTTGGGAATGCCCTGGTGTCATTGGTCACAACATTCGATTCAGAAAGGGCAATACTGTCCAGCTCTGCTAATTCCTTAGCATCCTGAAACACTTCTTTCAAGATTACTTCATCCCTCTCTTCTGTCATTATATAGCTGGATGGCTCAAGGTCATTGGTGTCTGCAAAGGTGCTGTCTAGAAGGCTGGTGCCTTTGGCAAGTCCACTGGCTTGTTCTGTGCCACTTTTTGCAGGCAAGGAGTTACTCTCATCTGTGAAGATTTCTCTTTGTACAGGTTTGTCTGACAAAGAAACATTTTGCTGTTCAAAAGTTTCGTAAAATCCTTGTGAAACCTCTTTGTGAGGCCTTTTTTCCAGCCTAGTGTCTAGGTCATTTGATGAATAATTGCTCTCCATGGTGTGACTGTGAACCACAGCATAAGTCCTATTATCTTCTGTCTCATCTGGAGATGCAGAAGGATTGTTCAGTGTGGAGGAAGAGTTGTGGTCAATACTTAAAGATGGTGTTGTGCTGATTTTCCCCTCTGAGTCATACAGGTTAAAGGATATTTTATCAGCCCCTTTTAGCAACTTGTCCTCATTACCCTGTGAAGACACATCTTGAAGTGCCAGGCTGTGCTCCAGATCATTCTGGTGAATTGAGCTCTTGTTCTCCTGAAGAGGGGCTTTACCAGCAGCATAAGCAATGGAGTCCCACAAGCTTGTTGCGTGAGCAGTTGTCTTTTGAGGCTCTGCTTCCAGGTTCTCTATCCTACCACCAGAGTGGACTGTCATTCCTTTTACTGGTCCTTGCACCTCTGGAATTTTTGTCACTTTCATTCCTGCCACAGCATCTCCTGGAGCTGCCGTGGTTTGGTGCAGCCATTGCTGATCTTCTTCTGAGCTCACAGTACCATGGACACTTGCCAAGTGTTCTCCAGGTGGGTTTGCTCCAAACCCTTCATCCTGGCTGATGAATTTTGATAATTCTTCATCTTCCAGGAAGGACTCATAGGACACTGGCTCATAGTTTGACTCTGGCAGAGAAGACATGGAGATATCATGTGGATTTGGTATTGTTCGTAAAAATGTTGATGTGCCATTGGAAGAGGCATCAGAAATCCTGCCATTGCTCAGGACAGCCCCATGTTCTGTCAGGCACAGTCTTGTCTTCTCTGTGTCGTTTCTGGAAGAGGTGATGTTGTTCAGTTGCTCATTCACACATGACCTCTTTCTTTTAGAGAAGCCCCTGGGTTGGAATTCAAAGGCAACCTCCTCCCCATCAGAATACACATAATCTTCCCCATCAGAGTATTGCTCAGACTGGCACTTCGAGACGTTGAACTTGGCATGCATCCCTCGATCTCTGAAATCAGGATTTAGGCACCCCAGCATCCAGACACCTGTCTCAAGAGAGGGCAAAAGGACACCATCAGCCCACTTCGGTGGGAAATTGGAAGAAATGTCATTCCCATGCTGCTCCCTTGCTAATGCAACCTGTATTTTCTGGTTCATGGTAGTGATTCCATGCTTTCATAGTCCCTAGAGTGTCTTACAGCCAGACCCACAGTGTTGTTGGCAACATCAGAGCCTGACAATCACCATCAGCGGGGCTGGTGTTTTCTGGCAGAGCTTAGTGAGCTACACACACCTGTGAGGGCCCAAGTACAGCTTGGTGAGAGCAGTTAATGCAGTGAGAACCCACGGAGCCTCCAGCAGCAGCAATCACCATAAGCCACCCCCAAAGACATCCTGGTGCTGTCAAACACACCTCTCTCCCAAAGACAGTCACCACATCTCTCCCACTGAAGGAGAAAGAAAGGAAAGGCTGCCTCTCACTCACATCCCCAGCCAGCGTGTTTGGTCCCAGCAGAGAGGGTGAGATGTGTGATTTCTGGGCTCTGCTGCTGGAGGGAGCTGCCACCTGCTGCCGGCTGAGCTGCTGCTCTGCTTCTGAGCAGCAGGCAGGAATCTGAGCTCAAACGGATGTGAGGCTTGGCTGGGTTGTAGAAAGCTTCCTGGGGTGTCTAGAAACCCTGACAGTTTGGCTCAGGGTGCAGTGCTCATGACTATCATATCAGTGTTGCAACCACATGGTAAATCCTGTGTCTCCTCTATGAGTGAGGAAATGGTTTGACAGCACTGCTTTTGCCAACACTAAGGAAAAAGTGCTGAGTGGGGGGAAATATAACTGAACTCTGAAGCAAATATTTTCTAGGGCTTCTCTGTGGCTGTGGTTTCTGTCCTTTCAAAAGTCTGGAGATAAATGGCATGACCAGCAGCTGAGCCCCCAGCAGGGACAGCACTGCCACTCCCCTTGACCTCCAAGCTTGGAGCCAAGATTGCAAATGTCCACCAGGCTCACATTACTGCAGCCAGCTTACTGGTTTGGCAGCATGTGTGACCTTAACACACCCTACTAATGAAGTAAAATACAGTAATGCAATTTATTTGATTCAAGCTTTGAAAGATTTAATCACTGCCTCTCACTTTGCTGCTCCAGCAGGCTGTGCATCCCTTTGCTCTCAGAGCTGTCAGAAGGAATTGGGCACCAGAGAACTGGCTGGAGGTGCTCAATGACCTCTGCTGGGCTGCCAAGCCCATGGTTTACAGAATAGCCCATGTTACTAACCTGGCTTTTCCAAACTCATGATGACTGTTTCTCCAGAAAATGGGAAAAGAGTGAGCACATCCTCAAAAACCATGTTGCGCTTGAAGGTGTTTCCAGAGAAGAAGATGGAGAGGAAATCTGTTTGGGCTCCAACACTCAGGACATACCAGTACACAACGTCGTTCAGGCAGAGGTTTGTTTGGAGGTTGTCAAATACAAAGCCATTAATAGCTGGAAGAGGGCAGGAGTGAAACATTTCAAGACCAAATTCCCCCTGTGGCTGCTGAGCTGCTGCATCTCCCCTGCCCCTTCCCTGGGGCAGGGATGAGCCTGTGTCTGCTGGGGCTTTGCAGGGAGCCCCTGGCTGAGTACTCACTGTGCATCACATTGGAGGCATAAAACTGGGGGTCCTGGGTATCCACATGGGCTGCATCAGAGCAGAACCTCCTGATGTTCTCCTCCAGGTACCAGCTGTGGTTCTCATCAAAGACCGAAAACAGCACCAACTTCATGTTGTCTGACATTATCTGGAAAAGAGAGGGAAGAAATGATTCCTGGTCTGATCAGAGCACCCCTGGTGCCCAGGTTAGCTGTCAGGTCTCAGTCTGGGTGCATGGAGAAGGTTACTGCTATTTCACAGGAGTTAGGGTGCAGATTTGGGGAAAAGAGAGCATGCAAGGGAGGATGGGGAAGGCAGAGGCATTAGGACTGCTGGTAGGATTGAAGAAAACAGGACAGACAAACTTGGTTTTACCTAAGTATTTCACTCACCACAGTTACTCCAGCCTTTCAGCCTCGAAGTTGAGGCAGCAAAGGAAAGACCCACCTGATTTCCCCTCTGATCCATGGACTTCTTGGAGCAGATGAGGAGGGGCCCAATCAGGCCCGAGGCTGTGTCTCGGACTGGGTCGATGGAGCTGTAGTAGAAACGGGTGAGGCAGCGAGGATCTGCCTGCGTGGGGCCATCCTCAGTGGTGAGAGTCCAGCTGTAGGTGAATGACTGCCCAGGGGGGATAGGAATATCCTTCACATCTTTCTCTGGCAACACACAACCCAAGAGCAGACCATTTATGTCTGGGCTGCTCCTGCAAGGGGTGATCCCACTTTTTAAAAGAGCTAAGAAATGTTCCCTGACCACACAAGCTGCAGAGGGAAACACCCATGCCCATCCCAGGATCCTGGTGGGATGGCCTTGCACAAATCATGGTCCTGGGAGCACAAAAACAAGGGGTGAAAGCAGTTCGGGGAAAGAAACCTGGGAAAAAAACTAACCCCAGAGCAAAAACTATAAATCTGCAAGAGGAAGAATCTAAATCATGATGAACCCCCACATGAATGCAGGCCAGAGGAAGCCCAGGGAATGAGGGCTGTAAATAAACTGCAAACACAGGCAGGATCACCAGGATGGTTCCTGCCTCCTCAGAAAGTGGAGACCTCCAGGATGGACCAATTAACATGGTCCCTGGTTGAAAATGCCCCTTCTCCCACTCGTCACTGAGGCCTTCCTTAAAGACAGGGTTATATGGCACCAATGGGAACAGTAAAATAGAATCATCACAATCCCTGGAATTGTAGAGCTTAGCTGCTTGGATGATTGGACAACCAGTCTTACCACAAGCTGCAGGAAACTCTCCTGGCCCAGAAAAATGGCAGTGGCCAGCTGATATCCCAGGTTCCCATGGCCTGCCTTACCTTTTGAGTGTCTCATGGCATGGTAGGGCCTGACGCTGGTGAGGCCATGAGGGTAGATGTTGTAGGGTCGTCTGGCCAGATTCCTGAACACAATCTGAAATGAGGACAGGCAGCAAGAATGTTTGGTGTTTTCTGATCACTGTAAGCCCTTGGAGCTGCTCTCAGGGTCCTTGCAGAGAGGGAAACACTGGACAGCAGTGCCCTGGGGTTGGCTACCTGCCAGAGATAAACAGGAGGGACCCAGACATGTCTGGGACCACAAAGCCAGAATACAAAAACTACAATTTCTCTGTGATGAGCCTATACTGTCCATTGTTCTGGGAGGTGTCTGTTTTAAGGAGGGCATGAAAATATCAGATTTATTAAAGAGAAAGTTGCTGTCTTTAGTCTTACTTTACATATGAGTCAGAAGAGGTCCATCAATCCAGGCCTCAGAGGACCAGGACATTAAGTATGCGCAGCAGTCAAGAGCTTTAAAGTGCTCCCCACTTCACTGCATGAAGCCCTTCCTTTATTTCTCTAAATAGCTCTGTCACATGCCCACAACTGCACAGGGAACCCCAGGGAGGGAGCAGAAATGTGAAGCTGCTGGAAACCATCCCATTCCTTCCAGCTGCAAACAAGTCAAGTGGTCAGGAGAGGCACTTCAGGAGACAAAAGCGACAGTCCCCAGTGCTGTGAGGCAACAGCAAAGAGATGGAGAAGAGCAGAGGATGACAGGACACTCCTGCCTCAGAGGAAGGTGCTGGATGTCATGTGTCATGTATTAACTCACACAGTTCCTAAGACACCTGCAACCAAGTCAAATCAGAGGGACTGGGCCACATCCTGTGCATCTCACTGAGAGTATTTACCTTAAGCTGCCAGTAACATCTGCCTTTCTGGTGAACTTTGAACATTGCCAAACATGAGAGAGCACCTCAATGACTTATGTCAGACCTTAGCCACAAACCAAGAGCTATTAGTAGGAGCAGCATCAAGCTTTGAAGTTCCCCCTTACACTGGAAAGCTGCATTTCTCTTACCTTAAACTGATCTCCAACCTCCCCCTTGATGACAGGCCCCAGGATTCCCTTGTCCTGTTGGTTGGACACCTTGCGCTTCTTGAAGGTTGCATCCTCATACTCCACAAACACCACTTTCTTATACTTTGAACCAATCCGCTGTGGGCCAGGCTCCAGGTACAGGCTTGTCATGTTTCTGCAAACAAAGGCAGAGAAAGAGCAAATGGCCACATGCAGGACACTGTGAGAAACAGAGCAAGACCTTCCATCATCCAAGGACCTGGCTGATGGCTGAGAAGGTCAGCAGGAGTTGTTGTCTGCTCAGAAGGGACTGATTCCAGAGGACTTGGTGACAGAGAGACAAAAGCCCTGGAGACCAGTGTCTCTGCAGGGCATTTGGTAAAATGGAGCAAAGTTGGGTGCTGCCTTCTCATGGCCTCCCCAAGACCATCCTTGTCCTGCATCTGTACTGTCAGTGTCAATAAGGAAGAACAAAACTGTCCAGGCTGGGCAGAATGAAAATTAATTTTTGGGGAAAAGGGGAAGAGCTGGCAGGGCTGCCTTGAGGAGCAGCCTCATGAGCACACATGCCCACTCTCACCTGTCCAGAGACACTGGCTTCACAGGCGCGTAGTCCCAGTCCATTTCCTCAGCTGCAATGTAGTAAGTCCAGGTCATGGGCTTGTCTTTGGCAAAAGAGCGCACTTGGATCACGTGATAAGTTTCCTCATCTTCCTCAGGGTAATCCACGTCCTCTGGCTCGTTTGACAGCTTCCCCATCTTCAGCAGGCGTTGCTCAGGACACTCCTCCACCTTCACAAAGGCCTCCATGCCAGCTGGGTTCAGACAAGCCAGGCAGAAAGAGTCACATTGATGAGCCAGTACAGGCAGTCACTGCCCCAGGCCCTGCTGGGAAGAAATCTTCTCCACTGCTGTTCCCATCAAATGGGCCAACGTGGATCAACCCATGCCCTCTGGTATGGGCCAGACTGCAGGTGGATGTAACACTAGGGAGCAGGAGGGGCCTTGGAGCTGCAGCACCGCACAGAACCCTGAGCCCAGGCCATCCCCTGGACTGCTTTTCCCCCAAGTTCTTGGAGAATAAGGTTACCTTGCTGATGGGACAGTATCTGGCAGAACATCCGAAACCAGCCAGCTGTTCCTGGCATGGTCTGGGCTGTGAGATATGTGGCAGGGGAGATTTCTAGGCTGCTGAGACGGTGGCTCCTCACCAGGAATGTGTGGCTTTCAAAGAAGATGGAGTGGACTTCTGGCCCAGAGCCCAACCCGATCACATGCCAGTGGACCTCCTTCTTGAGGCACAGTGTGAGACCTGCCAGGAGACAAGGAAAGCACCCAGGAGTCAGCACTGTGTCCAACCCATGTCCCCACTCCATAGACTCAGATTCTACATGCTGGTAGAGTCCCATGCCCCACAAGGTGCTGGCTTCAAGCTGGAGAAATCACACATGAACATGGCCTGTCTGAGCAAAACAGAGGCACAGGTCACATCATCCCCCTGAGATAAGACTAGATTTACAGACTTGGGGGGCTTTGGGAGCATTGCTGGTAGGAGCTCACAGTGGGACGCAGTGGCAAGTGAGAGAGATGTGCTCCTTGATTCTATAAATAGAGAACTTGGGCACTGGAAAGGAGAATCATTTGTCTGATCACAGCACTGGAAAGCCTGATACTAAAACATTGCATCTGGAGCAGGGTTCCAGCACGTCCTCAGCAGTAGCAGAAATACCACAGAGGGCAGAGAGGAGTCACCAGGATTATTTGAGTGCTGGAGAAAATTCCTTCCTCAGAGACATTCAAAGAGCTCAGTGTGCTTAGGAAATGGGAAAGAACTTGACTGCATTGTAAAAATACTTTCCTGAGGAGAAAATGGTATGTGCCGAAGGGCTCTGTAATCTAGCAGGGAAGTGAATAACAAGTTCCTGGAAGCTGAAGACAAACAAAGTAAAATACAGAGTCATGCCTTGTTTTTGGCACTGAGTGCAGAGGTGACTGGAACAGATCCCAAGGGCCTGGGAGGAAACTGGGTGGAGGTTCCATCCTGAGGCCCACAACTCCCCATTTCCAGCTCTCCATCAGACACCTCTCAGGCCAGGTCCTGCATCCAGGGAGGGAGATGCTCAGTGGAGGTGGACGACTTCTCCAGAGAAAACCCACTGTGCAGACACAGTGGTTGACCATGAGGTTTCCTCAGCTCTTAATCTCAATGAACACATCAGGACAGGGAATTTAGGGGAGTTCTGCTTTTGCCTTTCACTGGAGAATGGCCAGACCCAAGTGGGAGGTTTTAGGATGTGGTTCACCAAAGCTGCTGGTGGTAATGACTCTCCTGACAGTGTTTCCCAGTTTGTCTTGGAGATTCCTCATTCTCGGGCCGCTCTGGATCTTTTCCCAGGAGGACACCAGAAAATAGCAACTTTTATGTTTGCTGAGACCAAACACAGCCTTTTCTTTTGCCCTTCTGAAGAAGAGATGTCTGAGGGAAGACCTTCTCACTCTAGAACTACATGGCAGGAGGCTGTAATGAAGTGGGGGGTCAGTCTCTTCTCCCAAGCAGCAAGGGAGGAAGTAGCAACAGTGCTGTAGAAACAAGAGGAAACAGCCTCAAGCTGAGACAGGGAAGTTTATGTCAGATATTGGGAAAATTTTCTTCACTGAAAGGGTTGTCAAACACTGAAACGGGCTGCCCAGGTATTTAAAACACCTGTATATGTGACACTCAGGGACATGGTTTAGTGGTAGACTTGGCAGTGTTAAGTTTATGGTTGGACTTGATGATCTTAGGGGTTTTTTCCAACTTAATTGATTCCATGGTTCTATTCCCAAAATCCTGTGAAGGTGTTTTAGAGAGAGCTAAATGCTACCTCCAGCCTTGTTCAGAAGGCTACAAAAGATGAAACTCTGCTACCAGCACTGTTTCTGGACACCTCCAAGGAACTCAGCTGCACTTGGCAACACAGAGAGCTGGAAACAGCTCCTGCTCTGCTGTAAATGGGCAAGGCAGATCAAGGAGCTGAGATTTAATTGTCCCTCGGGGTGAACACAGCCTAACCAATCCCTCAGCTGGAAACTCCTCTTGATCTCTTTTCTCACTTTCCTTCACAAGCTGCCTCGAGTTTACAGACCAGGCTCCACCCCTGCTCCTAGCAGCTCCCAGGCCCCCCATCCCTGTCCCTGTCCCACCAGGACTCACCAGGCAGTGAGCCATTGATGTAGCCATTGATGGTGTGCAGCTCTGTCCTGTTGTGAGCCTGGGGCTGAGCAGCTGCTGGGGAGCCCTGCTCAGAGTACCAGCTTTTTCCTGTGGACAGAGGAGGGAGCAGTCAGCTTTCACTTGAGAGCATTTCAAAGCAAGAAATGCCTCCCAGGGAGGTTGGATGTGTGGTGCCTGTGGAAGTCCAGGGAACACCTGGCCATGGCTCTGCATGGGCGTGGGGGTGACCACCACACATGACAGGGAATGACTCCCCTCTGTAGCCTGTGTGATGGGAACAAGGCCAGGGCATGGGATGGCAGAGCAGGGGGGGGCTGCAAGCTCCCTGCACCTGGGGAAGAGAAGGAGGAGCAGTACTGCACCAGGAGCACATTGGATGTAGGGGCTGTACACGGCTCAAACCCTTGGGAGGGGATGTGGGTGCTGAGCAGCTGTGCTCTCACCATGGCCAAAGCAAACACCCTGGACCAGGCTGAACACAGGGTCTGACACCAGCCAGTCAGTAATTACCTTCATCAAACACTGCAAAGAGCAGCACAAACTCTTTCTGCAGGCCCTCATTCTCATCTCTCTCCAGGGTACCTGCAAGATGCAATGAGATGGATTTCTTTAAAGGTCAGCAAGCACCACCAGAGAATTGCCTTTGTGCTCTTCAAGAACTGGTAAACCAAGGCCAGGCTGTGGTTTAGTTTGCTTTTGTCATGTCTCAATTGCAACAGCCCTGCTTCCAACCTTGCAGTCCCCAAAAGTCCACGGCTGAGAGGCAGCTGCCCCCAGAAGGCATCAAAAGGTCAGTTTGTACTGCCTTCCCTTAAGGCAGTACAAACTTAGACTTCACTGAGTGGAGAAATTAGTCCTGCTGAGTCACTGGAGCCTGCAGACAGTGCTCAGTCATTTCCAGTGACTGTAGGGGGTCTGGACAACTACCTCCAGGATATGTCTCAGTCAGGGATGACCAATCTTACCCCAGGCACATCTCCTTGTACCTTGTGCCATCGGAATTTCAGGACTGAACCCCAGGAGCACTTCTGTTGGGCACAGCTCACTGACTCCACTGCCATGCTCAGCCTCAGGAAGGCATCTGTGATTATTCTGCTTTTCAATTAATGGTTGCATGTGGCCTGTCCCCACCCTGTGTGTTGTCCTTACCAGGTCTGCACACGAGCAGGGCTCCAATCAAACCAGAGTTGATGTCCTTCACGCTGTTGGTGTTGGAGGAGTAGGAGTGGGTCAGGCACGCTGCATCGTCATCCGTCGGGCCCTGGTTTTCCTGGATTTCCCAGACATATGTGTGTGTCTTCCCAGGATCCACCCTGTCCCCCTCCTTCTCTGGCTGGCTGGTCTCATCCTCATACCCTGCTCCTAAAACCAAAGAAATGGCCAGATGTCACTAAAGGTTCATCCCCAGCACACCGTGGGTACAGGAACACCCCTTCCTCCAACCCAGAACACAGCCCCACTCCATACCAGGGGAGTGAGTCCCACGGGCAGTGACAGGGCTCAGGGCAGTAGCAGAGCTGTGCCAGCCTCACTTGTTGGGCTGTGCACCCACCACCTGCCCTGAGGCTGGACAGCACAAAGCATCCTTGCCCTAAGCATCCAGCCTTATGTTTAACCTGTGTATTACCCCTATAACTGACACAGGTTTGCTCTGCGCTGTTTGCTCAGCTCGTTTCTGAGCTGCTCCTCCAGGCTAGGCCATCTCTGTGACCATCTGTCCTCACACAGGGACATGAATAGCAGGCTGAGGGAGGGACACACACCTGGCAGGCAGGTGGCAGAGCAGGAGGTGCTACACAAGGACTTGCAGCACCTGATGTTGCCCAACTCACCTTCCGACGCCTTCCAGTAGGACACCCCGACAGCATGGAGGCTGTAGGGGCGGGAGGCCAGGTTCTTAAACGTGATGACCACTGTGTCATAGACTTCTGCTCGGATGGTGGGGCCCAGAAGACCTGAAGGGGATAAGACAACGAGGTCAGGCAGCTGGGACCAGGCAGCTCACACCCTGCCAGGAGCCCCAAAGGGTCCTGACTTTCCTCCTGCACAGTTAGAGGTTGTCCCTCATGCAGCACGGCAGCATCAACTGCATCAGCTCCAGCAAGGCTCTCTGCCATCCCCAGGAGCTCTGCCATACTGGGATCCACCCAGGTGCTTTCCTGCTCCTGGCTGAAGAGCAGCCAGCACCCAACCCAGGATGAGTTCGGTGGCTGTCAAGGATTGCTGGAGTTCCTCACACTGCAGGTGCTTCTTACCCATCCATGCTGGCTTGAGCTTGGGCTGTATGAATGAGCCATCAGGGTACTCCACGAAAACAGCTTTCCTGTACCGGGGAGGGACACCAGCCGTGGGGGGACGTGGGCGTGCATGCCCCAAAACGCTGCAGGAGGAAGGAAAAGCCAAGGCTGATTGCACAGATCCATCCATGCATAGGCAACAGCCATCCTCTTCCTCCCCTTCCCACCAGCTTGCTTCCTGGAGCCCCAGGGATTGCTCACCCTGCTGTGTCCTTTGGATTTCCTGACAGCTCCCAGGTAGGAGTGGAAAGGTTTTGCTCAGCATACAGATGACAACAGGGCAGTGATTAGTGTTGTGGTGTTAGCCATGATGGAAGAAGACACAAGGCCATACCCAGCTGCAGCTGGCACAGGGCACAGCAGCAGGCATTGCTGCCAGTCTCCTGCCTCACACCTTGTCCAGCTTCATGTTCTCCTGACATGAAGCAGAGACACAGAGCACGGGCAGTGCCATGGTGAGCTCTGTCCTGCAGCCACGCCAACCCCGGCACCTTCAGGTGTGGCAAACACATCACATCATGTGTAATAATCCTCCCCAGCTCCCCCCACAGGAAAGAGACTGTCGGGCTGCTGGCAGTTCGTGGCAGTTTGCTTTGTGTCTGAGCAATGGCCCCACATTTGTTTCCTTTCTGCCCAAAATGGGATTTACACTTCACAGAAGAAAGATAAAGGAGGCTTGAATGTATTTCACACCCCACTTATCTCTGCTGGCCACTTTCTATCGGTAAGAAGCTTAACAAATTCATTTTCCCGAAGGAATCCGGCACATTTATCAGGATAACAAAGGCATGAATTTCTTCAAGGATTTTAGAGGCTGACTTGTCAGCCCCAGGACTAAGACCATTTCCAGTAACCAGACAGACCATTTCCAGACTTGTTTTGTTTGGAGCAAAAGCCAGGTGGTATTTTCTTCCACTGAAGAAGCAGGGAAGGTTTCTCTCCTGCTCTGATTAAGCCTTCATTCGAGCAGCGTTTCCCCTTGCAACTCTTCCTCAAGCGGAAGAGGAAGGAGACAGAGTGACTCAAATTTAGGAAAAGCAATGCACACTCGCCCCCACAACACTGGCTGGAAGCCACCTGCAGCTGGAGGGTGCTGAGGGGAGAGCAGGGTCCACTCTCCTCGGGGGCAGAACAGGATGGGAGCCCATGAAAACCCCACAGGCACCCAGCTCCTGCCTCTCCCACCACAGCCATAACCCCACGTCCAGGCTGGCAGGAAGCTCCCAGCAGACACGGCCCCGGTGAGCAGTGCGACTGCATTCAGCTGACTGCCCATGAACCATTATCATTCCTGGCTTGACAGCAGTGGGGTCCAGCTGGCTGAGCTACAGGGCTGCTGGCACTCGGCTGTCCACTGTCAGGAAGCTGTGCCTTAATCTCTAGCTCACAGAAAGCCCAGATTTGAGAATGCAGCCCTGAGATATGAGTGTCTGGTCCTGCTAATTCTGCAGTAAACAAGGCAGAAATCCTCTGGAGCCAGGGGGATTTTGCTGGCATGCAGGGGCATGGCCAGGAGGGGACTTAGTGACAACAGGGCTCAGTGCTGGGTCCCAGTGCTGGCAGAGCAGAGCCCACAGGAGACAAGAAGGCGGTGTTCAGCCCAGGGATGTCTGATGAAAGTGCTTCTGGACAGTCCTCTGTACTTGGGGTCCCCGTGAACTTCCTTCCCCCAGGGCAGCTGAAAATGAGGCAGGCCGATAAGTTTCTGGCACCTTGGATCAGCATTGTTAGCCACACTATCTGTTCATCTCTTGGAGCTGGGAGACATCCTGCACTGCCAAAGCACTCAGACAGGGGCTGCTGCTACGTGTCCACGAGCCCCAAGTCAGAGCTGAGATCCCTGGGGCCATTGCAGGATGTGCTGGTCCTGGCTCTGACCCTGCTGGTGGGGTTGTGTTTGGGAGGAGGAGAAACTGAAATCATGGGGAAGGTGTGAGCAGCTCTGGCCTGGTGTGTTGTAGCCCATTATTTTGTCAGAGCTTTTTACAAACATGCCAGAGAAACCCCTGCATATATACAAGGGGGTTGGAGGTCCTGCCTGGAGATGCACCTTTGGGAGCTGCCATGAGATGCTGGTACCCTGAAGGAAAATGTGTGAAGCAGAAGGCACCACACACTCAGCTCAGAGACAAGCCAGCTCCAGGGGCAGCTCTGCCTGCCGTGCTTTCCTGGCTCACTCCTGCATGCCCCTTCTTCCCAGCCTGGCTGTTTTCCTGTGCCCTCCTCTGTTGCAGGGAACTGGGCTGAAGTTGCAGGGGCAGGGGAAAGGCACCATCATTCAGCCTGGAACAGCCAGGACAAGCAAGCCCTGGTTCTCATCACAGCTTCTCCAGGAGCTGCGTTGCCCAGGAGTTCTCTGCATCTCCAGGCTGGAGCACACCAGCAAGTCCCTCTGAGAAAGCCAATGTTATCTTCCCCTGTTTTAGAGAAGGACAAGTGACCTCACAGTGCCTGCCAATGCCCCGCTCATCCCTAGGCACAGTCAGGTCCCTGAGTCACTCCAGGGTCAGAAATAGTGCCCATAAAACCAGTGCTGAAATGGAAAGCCAGAGGGTTTAATTAACAGTGAGTGAAGTCATCATCTCTACCGTGGCCTAATGGATCTGAGGGCAACATCAGTGAAAGCAGGGCAGGGGGGATTAGTAAAATGGGAGTGCTGGATGCAATTTTCCTACTGAAGTAGCCAAAAGGGGAAAAACCAACATAACTGGGACACAGTGACCACAGCAGCTAGTCAGGCTGACCTGGGTCATCCCTAGAGCCTGGCTTCCAGGGCCTGACCACAGCTCCCTGCTGCTCAAGCCACTGTGGGGCTGAGATGGGGTCATGGGCTGATATCGCCTCAGCAGAGAGTCTGGGGAAGAGGATATGGAAACAGGGCAGAGGGAATGGGCACATCTTGATCCACGGGGACTGCAGCCATCCAGCTCCACTCTCCATGCTCACCTCAGAACATTCACAACCATGCATGTCCAAGCCAGATGTGTCTTCAGACACCATCCTGATGCCTGAGCAATGCAACTCCCATTTTTCCTTCCTACTCCAAAGTACACAAGCAAAACCACCGTGCCTTCCTCCCTCTTCTCACTGTGCACAAACACCATTCTTTGCCCAAACACTACAAATTATTTTCATTTCCTTAGGGAAAAATTTCAGCCCCAGCAGTGTAAAGTACACAAAGATATAAATAACTAAAGCTGGATTTTACCAGGGGCAGACCCAGTGGAAAGTTTTGCTGCTCTGAATTATGTCAGGGGGGCACAGCCAACTTTCCTCTGCAGTGCCCAGGGAATCACAGGTGCCCATCTCCCCTCATATTTCCCCAAAGCCCCCAGGATGCACAGCAGAAGTGAAAGCACAGGCTGGAAAATCAGCTCGTGGCTCCTAGCAGAGACTTTGAAGAGTCATGGGCAAGTGGCATTAAGATAAAACAGTGCAGAACAGTGGTGCAGAGCAGGTATGCATCTCTCTCAATTCCACCTGTTCCTCCTCAGGGGTTGTGACTCCCCATCACACCACCCTCTCCCAGCTGTACCAGCAGCTCAGGGCACCCACATTGCCAGGTTGCCCCCATGTACCTGCCTGCCTGGAGCCAAGCTCACAGTGCCACATGCCCGGGTGGCAGAACACCCAGGGCATGGTTCTAGAATTGCAATAGGAAGAGCTTTACCCTGCAGGCGCTTGCAGCACGGACAGCAGGTCACTGTGTGTGTAGTCCCAGGCGGTTTCCACTGCAGCAATGTAGTATCTTCTCACTTTGCTGATGCCCTCCTCAACCAGGCAGAGGAGCAGGAGGCTGCACAGGGCTCCCACCAGCACCATGCCTCCTGGCTGGGAACAGCTCTGACTTCAGGAGGAAAAGTGAAAACGGAGGAATGAGAAAGGGAAGAGGAAAGAAAAGCCTTTATCTTCTCATCCAGCTGTTGTAATCCACCAGAGATGATGATTTAAAGTCAGCACCCACAGGCTCACTGAGAGCGCTGCAGAGTTTCTCAAAGATATCAGGAGAGGAATCACTTGAGCACGTCTGTGCAAAGAGCAGCGTGTGAATGATGGACTCTCCTGCTCTTCCTCTGGCAGTGGCAGGAGGAGAGGAAAAAACAAAAGGAAAGGGAGGGCAAGCACCGCAGTAAGTTCCGCTGCAGGACCCAGCTGGCTCAGTGTCCTGGCTCCTGTCTGGGAGCAAGATGAGGAAAGGGAGGGTTGCAGAGGCAGCAGAATTTAGGTGTGGTCTTTTACTGGACTCACCTTCTGTGTCACCTCTGAGAAAGAGAGCAGGTTGCCAGGGATGCAGATGTACACATGTGAGGTTATCCCTGTCCCCAGGATGCCTGCACCCCAAACAGTGATGACTTGGCCACACAACCTTGCCTCAAGCCACATGGGAGGGAGTGGGTTGGGATGATCCCTGGAGTCCCCTTCCCACCAGCTGCTCCTCTTCTTCCAGGGTCCTGCAGTACAGCTCAGAGAAGATGCACTGAAATGCTTTTGCAAATATTTTTTTGTTTTACTCACCAATTTTCAATATCTCTTTTTAAAAGCCCATGAAATCCCCCTCCCCCCATCAATGCACACACGTGTGTTCAGGCACAGACATTGCCACGTGGTTCTCCCTTGGCTCATGGAGGCAGGAAGATGAGGAATAACGCCCTGCATGGTCCCAGCATCCACTGGATGAGTGAGGTGGGGAAATGTCCCATAAATCACGTTACAGGGCAGCAAGAGTGCAACGGGGGCAGTGACCCCTCTGGTGACAGTCCCAGTGTGTGCAAAAGCATGCATGTGACAGGTCTTGGTGACTGGGATAGAGAGGGAGGCAGTGGAGTCGGTGGAGGGATGGGCTTTTGGGGGTCTGTAACACAAATCCTCAGCACAGGGCAGAAAGTGCTTTCCCCACACCACCCACCTTGTTCCTGGGGAGGCAAAGACTGAGAAACATTTTCTCCAGCTTTTGCACCCACGGTTGGCTCCATGACTAGCCTGAGGCTCCTTTTCTTTGTGAGCAACAACTCACCTCACTTTTTCCAGCAAGTATTTTGGGGCAAAGCAAGTGGTGTGTCACATTTGGGGATGCCCCAGGGTGCTTTGCATCCTGCCCTACTGCAGTGAAGCACAAGAGTACTCAATACTGGAGGGAAGAGAGTTTTCTGGGAGAGATACAGGAGATCTGGTCTGTGCTTCAGGCACCAGTGTCCCCTGCAGCATGGGTGTGACTTTATTCTAGTCATCCCACTTGGGAATCTCCTGGTGTTGTGAGACAGAATCACAGAATCACACAGAATGAACTAGGATGGAAAAGACCTTTGAGATTATCAAGTCCAGTCCTGCCTGGAGCTCATCTGCCCATCCCCAAGGGCACTGTCCTCCTGCACAAATGTGATGGGAAAGCCACGACAGGCTCCTGTCATGGAGACTCCCAGAGAAACGTATTTTGTCAGGGCTGAGGACCCACATGCATGCAGAAAGTGCTGGTTGTTCCCTGAATTGTGCAGTTCTCAGAACAATAACGGACCGGAGCAGATAAAAATTACTCAGAATCATTTGAACCATGTCTAATCTCTTCTGGAACTTTTTGTGTGTGTGTGTGTGTGAGAGAGAATGAGTGATTCTTGACAGCTTCTCAGAAATGCTGAGTATCTCAGAAGCAGCAGCCATGCAGAGGGCACTCACCTTTCCCAGCACAGGACAATGGCTGTGCCACACAGTGCAGATCTGGAGGATCAGGCAGGGGCCCTTCCATCAGCACTTCCAAGCTACTGCACCCCAGCAGTGATGGAGCAAAGAGGGGCTGCAGCCCAGTGAAGCTCTGAGATGGGTGAACTCCCGGACAGAGGGACCCCCAGGGAACAGCAGTGCAGTGGGGCTGATGCCATCAACACCCCTCAGTATCCAGAAAATCCATCCCTGATGGATGTACCCTAGCAACAGAGTAGAAATACTGACATGGAGGAGGTCCCAAAATTAAGCCTGCTTTCCTCTGCTGGGTTTCCCTGCAGGAAGTGGGTCAGTGGAGCATTTTTCCTTTCTTGCTCCTGACATCAGAGGCATCTCTGAATGAGTCAGGCAGCAGAAGCACTCGCTGGAAGCTCTCGTGGGCTGGTGAGCTCAGCCTGGCCATGGAGACTGGAAGGCTGTGCTGGTGCCAGGAGGGAGAGAAAGCCTTTGAGGTGGGGAATGGTGTTTCATGCCTGTGCCTCCAAAGCTGAACAGGGCTGCTCACCATGAAGGCAGGGAGCCCCAGTGGGGCTGTGGCTGCTGAGGTGCTCCTGCTGGGTTCTGTCCTTGCAGCCACCACCCCTGTGCCACCCACTGCACCAGGCTGTGCCTGACCCCACTGCACAGGAACCCTGCAGCACCTCTGCTGAGGGCAGGGGAGACAAAACCAGGGACATGTGCTGCATGGGGATGGAAGCCTGCCAGGTACCAGACATGCAGGAGACCCCAGTGCCACCTGACCCTGGTGTCCAGATTGGATTTCTAGGGCCCGACTTGCCTCCAGCCATCCCCTCCCCAGCCACAGCTTTTCATTCCATATCCAGGGAAGTGCTGTCCTACCACTTTGGTCTGAATGTGCACACACTGCTCCAGCCAGTTCCCCCTAATCAGGACAGTGCGGGAAACACGTGGGATATTGCTGCAGTTCCCAACACGTCCTGACCTACGTGCAAGGGACAACGAGGTGCTGGGATGTTTACTAGTGGGATGTCCTGAGCAGTGCAGATGAATGCCGCTGTTAGTTCCTAGAAGAGTGTTGTTAGTTCCTAGAAAAGTGTTTGTTCCCCTATCCGCCCTACACTGCTCTCCTGCTCCCACTCACACATTGCTTTCCATTAACCCCAAAGGAGGATCAAGTCTTCCCTGTCACAATCTCTCCATGAGGATTTCTTTTTTGTTTTTGGCTTGTTGTGTCTCAGGTTTTCCATCCTTGCTATGCCCTGGGCAGCTGCCATCCCCAGCTAGGAAGTAGGCGGCTTTGGTTCTATAAAGCTCAAGTGAGTAACGGCCCAGAAATCAGGTGTCATTATTTCAGGGGAAACAGTAAAATGTTCCTACCAGGCAGCATGTCCAGGCTGCCCAAATCGGCTCTGGGGCAGAGGCACAACAGACCACAGCTGGGTGAATGCAGTGCAGCAGGACCCCCAAGCTGCTTCCAACACACCCGAGCTCTCGTGCCAGGGTGCTCAGCTGCCCAGAAAGCTGGTGGGTTTGGGGTCTTTTTAGCACATGGCAAAAAGCACTGTTTCTGCACAGTGACAGCTCGCGGCCAAGCAAGAGCTCCGGTGTCAGAGCAAGCAAACCACCATGGGCTTTAGGAAGCTCTTAGGACACCCTTGGAAGCCCTTCGTCCTTCCCTGGATGCCACTGGTGCAGTGCTGGTACTGCGGGCAGCGGGGACGCCGGGGCTGAGGGGCCCGGAGGAGCCGCTCCGGGGCGGGCGATGGAGCTGCAGCAGCGGCCTAGGAGCCCTTCCAGAGGGGAGCACCGAGGGCACCAGCGGGGCACAGCCGAGCCTGGCCGGGCTGCACCCAGGCGCGCTCCCGCTCCTCCCCTTGCGCCCCTCTCCCTCCGGGCCCCTCTTCCTCCCTGCCCCTCTCCTCGTGTCTGCCCATCTCTCCGGCCCCCCCCGTCTCTCCTCCAGTTCCTCTCCCCTCCATTCCGTTCCCCTCTCCTCGTCCCTCTCTCCCCTTGTCCCTCTCCCCTCCATTCCGTTCCCCTCCCCTCGTCCCTCTCTCCTGCAGTCCCTCTCCCCTCCATTCCGTTCCCCTTCCCTCGTTCCTCTCTCCTGCAGTCCCTCTCCCCTCCATTCCGTTCCCCTTCCCTCGTTCCTCTCTCCTGCAGTCCCTCTCCCCTCCATTCCGTTCCCTTCCCCTCGTCCCTCTCCCCTCCGTTCCGCTCCCCTCCCCTCATCCCTCTCTCCCCGTCCCTCTCCCCTCACGCCCCTGCCGCGCGCTCCCGGTGACCCGCGCGCCGTGCCCGCGCCTGCGCGGAGCGCAGCGGCGTCATGGCGGTGCCGGGCGGAGGTGGGCCGGGCCGGGCCGGGCCGGGCTGGCCGGGGATGGCTCTGGGCGCGGGTCTCTCCCCCTGGCAGCGGGTCCCCGGCTCCCGCAGCTCGGCCTCCTCCGTGCAGAGCGCGGCCTGCGCCCTGCGCGGCGTCGTTCCCTTTGCACCGCGCGGCGGCCGCTGCCGGGGCCTGGCCCCGCTTGAGGGCCCGAGGGGGCGGCTCCGGACACGGGCCCCCAGCCCCGGCCGCTCTGCGAGGGGCGTCACCGAGGGGGTGAGGGGTCCCGGAGGCCCTGGGAGGGGGCTGAGGGACCTGGGGATTCCCGGAGACCTGGAGGAGTGCCGGTCCCCGTGAGCTGCGTGGCTGGGCAGGGCTCCTGTCCCCCTGGGGAGGCACCGGGCAGCTGCAGGGGGCTGTGGTACGGTAGTCCCAGCACTGAGCCTCTCCAGGTGCCTGCAGGTGCGAAGGACGACACATTCAACGTGCTGGACCTGGCGGAGTACACCAAGAACCGGCCCTGGTGGCGCAAGATCTTCGCCCCCAACTCGGGGTCGAGCGCTGAGAAATACAATGTGGCCACGCAGCTGGTGATCGGAGGGGTCACGGGATGGTAAGATGTGCCGGGGTTGCCCTTCCTGCTGGTGGCAGGCGCTGGCTGGGTCTTTGGGGTCACACTGACAGGTGCAGGGTGGTCATGTGGCCGTCATTCAGAGAAGGCAGATGCTCAGCCTGCTGACCCCTGGCATGGTCTGCTGAGCTGTGGGAGGTCTTAAATGCTGTCTCTAGCTTGAAGAACTGAGACTGTCCAAAGGAAGAAAATTGCACCAGTGTTTAATTATTTTTAACTTCTGGCAAAGGGTGGTGCTGTTGAATTAGGACAGGCAGATATGAACCCCTTGAAACAAGGATGCCTTCTACATTGGAGGTGGATGTGCTTCAGGCATCTGCATTAAAAACCTGCTGGGATCACAGTTCCCGAGGTTTCCTGTCATTTGTAGCTGGGACCGAGTGTGGCTCTACTTGCAACTTCATTCCCACAGCATCGTTTGAGTTTTAAAACTTTGTGTAATCACTGCTTTGCTTCTTACAATGCCCCTCGTTTTCACCGGGCACCAGGGTAATTATTTAACAGTGTATGACAGAGCTTTGTCTTCTCATAGAAGTGTGACCTGGCCACCTCTGTCTTGTGCCTTCACTCAGTAAGTGTGTTCAGAAATGGGTAAAGGCAGGTTGCTGTGTTGTTTGCAATGCTCATAAGGAAACCATGTTTCAAATGTGGTTTGGGTGGCAACAACACACCAGCCCTTTCCTGCATGACTGAGCAGTGGGGTGGTGCTGGCTGCACTTCTGGTGGCTGCAGGAATGTCTTTCATGTTGAAAGCAGGTAACCCATTTCAGAGACCATTATAGCCTTAGATCACTGCTGTGTGCTTGTTCCATCATTTTTCTCTTCTGAGAAATGAAAAGGTAAAGTAAGCAGTTGTTTACTGCTTACTTTACAAATAAATTAGAAAGAAGCTTCTGATTTGCTTCCCATGCTCTATCATGGAGCAGCACATGTGCTCCCTAATTTCCCCTCAGAGATGATACCAACACCACCAAAACCTAAAATCACTTGTTGATTTTGGTGAAATCACAGGTTTCTGGGTACTCTTTTGGGAGAAGGATGAGGTTGAAGAGATAAGAATCAAACTGAAAAAGGCTGGAATGTGACAGCACGAAGTGAAAAGCTATAAAGCATCAATTTTGGCTGGGTGCAAATCCTCTCTGGTTGCACTCTTCTGCTGTTCATCAGGTTGTCTCCAGTCTTGGATAACTCCTGCCAAAGGCAGCCTTGCCTGTGGGAAACATCATGAGGGGGGTGTGTGTGTGGTGTTTCATTCTCCTGACTGGATCCTGGTTGATTTGTAGGTGTACTGGATTCATCTTCCAGAAAGTTGGAAAGCTGGCAGCGACAGCAGTGGGAGGTGGCTTTTTCCTGCTTCAGGTGTGTATGAACAGCAGCCCAGGGGTTCTGGGAACTGAGCTGCTGGGGACAAAGGTATCTCTAGGAACCACTGCCTGTTGGGACACGTGGGGTCAGTCCCCCCCTCTGCCAGGGGCTTTGTGTGGCTGTGAATGTCAGAAGTGTGTGTTCTCCAGGGCACATGGATGCAGCAGCAGAGCGGGGTCACTGTGCATAAACTGCAGGAGTGCCAGTGCAGATCCACTGAGGGTCTGCTACCAAAGGCCAGGCCAGAGGCACAGGAGAGCTGCAGGGGCACCTGAGTGGAGCATGAGACAGCCTTCAGCTGCAGTGAACCTTGCTGCTGCTGCAGGACTGGCTGACATACTGAGTCCTGTGCCTGTGGACATAGTGTCCCTGAAGAACAGCCCTGGATGCCAAGAAGGATTTATCCATATCTGTGATATGTTTCCTGCCAAGCTGGCTTCCTGAGAAGTCCAACCAGCACAGATGGGGCTTGCTGTGAAGCACTGGGAAGAGGAGAGAAAGCAGAGGTCTCTCTCTGTACCACTTCAGGTTTCCAAGAGCCCTGGCACTGAGGGAAGATGTTTGGGTTTGAACATGTAGCTGGTGCATCCTGCAGCAGGTAGAGCAGCTCTCAGGCCTTGTTCAGCTCTCACCTGTTTGCTCCTCAGGCAGACAGGTCTTGTGTGTGACTCATTCTCCCTTGCTCTCCTGGTTCTGCTTGTTCTGCTGAAAGTGAAAAGCTTGCTCTGGGCAGAGGGAGTTCCACAGCTGAATCACCCTGAGCAGATAAAATAGCTTGAGAGGAATGGGCTATTAATAGCTTCGTCCACCCACAGCAGCAGGACAACTGCAGGGAGTCCCAACAATATCCATGGCAGTTGTGAGGGGGGAGGTGATGCCAGCTTCACATTAGGGAAGAGAGGCTGAAGCAGGCTAAGCTGCAGTGTGTGCCCAGCTGTTGGGGGATTACTGTGGCAGACAGATGTTGCAGAACAGATGACACAGGTCCAGGGGTGGTGTTCTGTCCAGTTTTTAAGCCAGTGTGCCCACTGGACTATTGCGTGGGAGGTGGCTGTGGTCAGGGAAGGTGGGTGGGCAAGGGGGTCTGTTTAGCCATGCTCATGCAGGACTTGACTCCAGGAACTTTTTTCCTAATCCTCAAAACTCTAGATTGCAAACCACACGGGATACATCAAGGTGGACTGGAATCTAGTACAACGGGATGTGAACAAAGCCAAGCAGCAGCTGAAATTTCACAGCAGTGGTAATAAAATACCTCCAGAAGTGAAAAGCAGAGCAGATGAGGTAAGGCAGCTCTCCCAGGGCATGTGCTGGAGGGACAGCAGAAAACAGGATTGACTCCTGGGCTGTTACGGATCTTCCATTGTGCAAATGCAAGGAGGGAATTCTTGCATGACAGCAAAATTGGAGAGATGGCAAAAGCTGTGGATGTTGTCTACCTAGACTTTAGGAAGACACCATTTCCATCAGCATTCTCCTGGCTGCTCATAGCTGAGCAGGGTGAAAAATTGGCTGTGTGCTGGTGCAATTAGGGAGGGGAGGTCATTAGGTAGGAAGCTTTCCCAAATCCGAGCAGTGGCATCTCTCTGAGCATTACTTGCCTCAAAGAACAACCTGAGGGATTTCTTCTTAGCAGGAGGGTCAGTGGGTGGCCTGATGTTGTTGAACACTGTTGTCTCTTCTCACCCCTGCTTAGGTGATCATATTTCTGAAGAAGAATGTTATCCTCACTGGAGGGTTTGCCGGAGGATTCCTGCTTGGAATGGCATCCTAGAAGCTGCACTGTCCTCTCATGCCCAACCTCCCCTTCCCTCCTCTACTGCTGTTATCTCTCACTTAGAAGTCAAAGGATGTTGCCAACAGACTCAGTCCCATCTGCTCACAGGTTCCAGCCAACTTATTTCTTACAATGCTGCTTCTGATTTCCACCTTTTTCTTCTGTCTGGGCTGTTAGAGTGCTGGGGTTGGTCTGAAAGCTTACAACTCCCAGTGTATCATTATGATTTCCCACCAAATATGCCCAGTCTTAAATTATCTGATGAGTTTCAATGTCATAAAAATGTAGTGGCAGAGAAACCTCTTAAATGTGCTTCTTCCAGGCGCTCAGGACTGTTACATGTACCTTTGTCTGCCAGTGTATGTGTACAACAGCTATCAGCTCTTCACCGTGATTTAGCTTTCAGTATTCCTGCCCTGGCCCCTGGAAAACCTCTGCTTCCCTCTGCACAGAGGTAGTCTGTGCAATCCAAAATGTGGTGGACTGTCCTGGGGTGGATACAGAAGTGTCAAAGGGCAGTCTGAACTGTGTCCAGGACAGGTGAATATGGATTTTCCTGCCCTCCCCCTGCTGTTGCACTGCACATAGATGGCCATTTGGCTTTCTCTCTGCTGGTATCCTTCCCCATACTGGAATTGCAGCACTGGCCCTGCTGATGGAAACTGAGCACTGAGGCTGACTCTGCAGGCCCTCTTCTCATCACGTGTTCTGAAACTCACCAAGTTCTGTGCTGTAGAACCACCTGACTGCTCAGCCTTTGAGGCTCTCTCCTGCTTCCAGCAGGCCTGACCTGGCTGTGTCAGATGGGGGCATTTCAGCTCTGCCACTTACTGTAAATCACTCTGGGCCTCTGACTGGGGTTTCCATGTCTACCACGACCATTTCTGGTCACTTTGGCACTGGTGATGCTCTCTAAGCTGTAACCATGTGGGACAGGACTGTCAACAGGAAATGCATCCCTGCTTAGGGTACGTTGTACTGGTCCAGGTCCCTGTTACCAGCTCTACTGGAGAAGGGGGATGATATGAAATCCGGAGTGCAGTCCTTTACCTGGCTCTGAAGAGCACAAATTCCTTCTCCCTGGTCTCTGCAAGCAACTGAAAAGACAAAACTCATGTGAAAACCAGACTGTGCTCTTGTGAGAGTGTTTCATTTGCATACTTCTGCCTCCGTTATGTTCCTTCCTTTTTGTGTTTGCCATTTCCACAAGAAAAGCTGCTTGCTTAATTCCATCAGCTGCAGCCCTTCTCCTGCAGGTGATGAGGCAGCCCAGGTGCAGTGCTCAGCTGTTTTTGGACAGTTTGACTCAGTGCAGTTGTGTGCAGTACAAACAAACATCCCCCAGAAGTACTCTGTGAGATAGAGACTTGCCTGACAACGTGGTGATGTCCTCCAGCAGGTATGGGTAGGAGTTCTTGCCCAGGATGTGGGGTTTTATGTGAAAGTCAGCTCATCCTTCAGTGGGACACGTGGTAGGAAATAATGACACTCATGGGTGGGTGGTTTGCAGCACCTGGCTCAGCAGCTGCACCCCATTTCCAGTGCTGTGCAATGGTTTTGTGATCTGCTGCTCTCAGTATGGCTGGAAATGGGATCTTCCCCTGGGAGCTGCTGGCAGAGCTGAAATGGTGGGTTCTTCCACCAGAGGGTTTGGAATGAGCACTTGCAGTCGTCAATTTTGTTCCAGCTCTGATTGAAGTGTCAGTGTAGCACCACATTGATTAAGCTGAGGTTTTTCTCACCTTCAGGATCTGAAAAGAGGCTGCAGGTAATCAAGAGACTGAAGTTGCTGTCTTTGCTCCTGTCCTGCCATACGTGGCCAAGGAGAATGAAGGAGCAGCTGGGCTCACATCCTTTTAACAGTGCCCTTCCTAGAGGCCAGTCTGGACTGCAGGAGTGATGGGATGCAGCAAATAGGTCTTCAATAAATCGGTGTTTGGCAGGGGAGTGACAGATGATGGTGGTGGTTTTTTGGGATTTGGTTTGTTTTCCTGTAGGATCTGCTGAAATGAACATGTATAAATTAATGCATTGATCTTACAGGGTATCTCTTTTTCCTGGAGGACAACAGCATTTCTGCTGTTTGGCTGGGTGGGCTGCGTAACACAGCTTCTTCTGAGATGCACTGATCTCCACAAAGCTTTCTCAAACGACAAAGCTCAAAGCAAATCATTAACAGACCTTAGGGATGGTTTTCAGGCTCAAGTAAGTCCCTAATTCTGCCCAGCCCTAGGTGGGGTGGGTTCTGCTCAAGTGCCAGTTTGCTGCTACAGAGAGAAATGGCCCAGAGAGGGAGCTAAAATGCCTGTATTGCTGCTGGAAGGGGAAACTAGTAACAGATTCATGTTGAGTTTGATGTGAATGTAGGCAGGGAATGGACAAGGACATCACGATGTGGCAAATCTTTCTGCTGTGCCAGTGTTGGGCTCATGGCTGGCACTGTTTGATGCTGTGGGTCGACACTGGAAGCTTTGATACTGAATCAGCCTCTGTGGGGATGCATTTTCATTGCTGCAGGTGCCAAGATGAGGTGTGTCCCTTCCCCTCCCCACTCCTGCACCTTTTAGTCTTGTTTCAACAACTTCTGACATCTGTTACACTATGGGAAGATTTCAAACACATTAGGCTTTTAAAGTGGTTTTATATATTGTATGTAAATGCTTGTTGAAGTGATATTTTATTAAACAGTTTTGCTCTAAATGCTTCTCTGTGTGAGGTCTGTTGGCTTCATGGGAACCAGCCTGTTCCTGTCTCACTGTGACTCAGGGGAGCACCTCCAGCCAGACCAGCAGCAGGTAGCACCTGGGGACATGGGTCAGTGCTCAACTTGGCAGTGCTGGGGGAATGGTTGGACTCGAGGATCTTAAAAGTCTTTTCAAACCTAAATGATTCTGTGAGGGCACCAGCTTCCCGTCAACCATGCAGGTAACCTGGGCTGCCTTAATTAATCCCTCTCCCTGATCATCCTGTCACCAATCACCCATATTCCCAAGAAGTGGGATGCTTCTAGGGCAGGAGGTGGGTCTGTTGCCAGCCTGGGTTGCATCTGCTGAGCAAATTTGTTCCACCCAACTGCAAATGGGCATGGAGACAAGGCTATTTCTTTTTCATAGGTGCAACAGAAGCCTAAATACATAATTTTTATCATCTCTTAGTGACTTTGTTTCCACTGTTCCTGCTCAGATAGGGCAAAAGAGAAAAATGAGCTATTTGTCAGTGTTTGGGGTGGTTCACAACATTGTCATCACTTTTCCCTACTTTTGAAGGACACTAAACCCCCTGTTTTGTTTTAAGGGTTTTTTCTTGGTGGGGGGAGAGCAGTGGGAGGGGAAGACAAGCCCTAAATTACTCTGATCTTCAGCTCCAGCTATGAAAATACCAAGCAGCTTCTATTTAAACATGGTGATCTCACGTGTCTCTGGGCTGTGAATGGCAGCCAAGCTGCCCAGCTTGCAGCTCAACAACCAAACGGAGACCACAGTTTGTTCCAGTTGTTTATTTTGTACCATGTTATTTCAGAGCAGTGAATACAGATGGTTTGCTCTTCTAGGCTTCAATACACACAACTATTGTGCCTAGACCTCAGTGGTCTTTTTATAGAAGCTCTATTTCATAAGTAAGTTGTACTTGCTCACAGCACAAAAGTCCTTTACGGCTAGATCTAATGACAGAGTTAGGGCTAGTGGGTTGGGAGCCTGATATTTGGGTGCCTGGACTCCTGCTGCAGGGGACAGTGAGACAGGCAGCTCTGAAGGGTGGTGCAGGAACCTGTCTATGAGCTCTTCCTACAGGTCACAGGAAATTCTGCTGCATGGCCGAGAGCTTCTGGAAAGCCATCTCTCCTGGGGTCCAGACACAGCCGGCTTGGGAGTGAGTCTGGAATGCTGTGTGGAAAATAACTGCCTACAACTGCTTGTTCTGTAAGCAGCACCTAAGTCAGTTCTTGGATCTAGCCCAGGGCTCTGTGACAGGCCTTTGGGTATCAGCAGGTTTAACTGGACTTGGATTCAAAGCATATTGCTTAAAGGTGTTCAATTAGACATAAATTTATAAATTTCGTATCAACAGTCAGATCTTTCAAATGAATATTGCTTTTTTAAAAAAATATCCTATCCCTGTAGCAATCCCTGAAATAATGTTCCTGTAACATCTTTTTTCATGCAAATAGCAGCGTGTAGGCAATTCAAATATAAAATAAACAACCCTGTCCAGTGGAAAACAGAGGCACTTAGGCGAAGTGACTTGTAGTCACTCATGATCTATGCAAGACTTAGGAACAATCATTAGACATGACTCCCATTCTTGAGCTTGAACCACTGGACAGGCAAATGTTGGTTGGAACTACTGCATGGTGGCAGCAATACCTTTGTTGTATCAAGATGGGTTTATTTCATGTTTAAACTCACTCTTCTGAGCTCATTTCCTGTACCTCTCGCTCCAGAAGCCAGCATAACTTGGTTCCAATTCTCCATTTTTAGAGCAAGGATGGATTAGAGTAAGGTAAGCATCCTAAAAACATCAAGTTGACATTTCACAGGTGTGATGCAGAGGCAACATAGATAGTGTGTTCGTACAGAAAATAAAGTTTGTTAACCAGGCCATCTGTTGGTACTGTGTTTTACTTTTTGGTGTTCCAAACGGTGTGTTCTCGTAGCACTCTGGCTTTTCTGAAAGTCTAAAGAAGGCTTGAAAAAACACACACGAGCTCTTCAAGTGAGTCCATGCTCCAGCACCTGCTGGAGCTGCATTGTGTTACTGAGGTGGTGGGGAAATTCCTTCTGAAGCCAACTTAACCTTTTCTCTCTCCCTTTCTTCTCTCTCAAACCCTGAACAACAGATGGATCTGCCCTTGGTGTAGCGGGCGCAGCATTTCCGCATCTCCTGAAGCACAGCTTCACACTTGGACTCCATGTAGTTGTTCGCTGGAAAATAAGAAGGAGACACCAGGTCTGCAGAGAGGAACAGGCTTTGTTCCCTGAGGGAACACACCCAGCCCAGCTCTTCAGCTGCTTACAAGCATTCCATCTTTTAATCTACTCACAAAAATCTCTCTTTAGTTCAGAGCAAAGGCTCTCGGAGAGGAGCCCTGCAGGAAGAGACTGAGTCTGGTTTGAGTTAAGAACCACCTGCCTGTCCACCCAGAAACAAAGGGCATGCAGAGCCACCTGCTCTGCCTTGGATGAGCTCTGCAACCACTACACAGCTGCACTCACACTCACACTGACTTTTGAAAGATTAAAAGAAGCAACAGCAGCATAATGTGAGACACACAGCACCCATGGAGAGCCCAGAAAGCAGCAGTGAACGCCTTCTGGTTAATGAGCAAACCACACTGCTGTGATCACTGGACTATGAATTCCCTGACTGGGTTGGTGAGTGAGCTGTAACACAGAGATCATCCCTGAGAGAAAGGTTGTGGTGATTGCTGCTAGCTGGCAGCCCAGGAGGCATGGCAGGCCCTTGGAGAGGAGAGCTGATCTCTCTCTGCCGTAACCTGCAGTTGATGAGTGCTCCCAGGCTCTCCTGTCCCTCTACCTTCACAGCTTTGTTTCTAAAACTATGGCTACATACAGGCACTCCCTGTTATCTGTCAAGGATGCATTCCTGAAAGTCACACACAGATAGGAAAACACAGAAGAGATTTACAGTGGGCATTCAGTCTCACAGAGGAAGCAGCAAGATCTTTTGGAACAATGACTTTCGAGAAGTCAGCATCTCCCAAAGGTCTGGCTCCCACCCTCCGTCCTACACACTGGGTACAGTGACTGTGCATTCCTCAGTTAAGGCTCTGAACTTTAATTTTTACAGGGGAAAATTGCTTTGCTCTCTGTCAACTCAGCTGCTTCATCTGTGCACACCAGACAACGCCACAGCACAATACATGAACAGCAGCACTCCAAAATGACAGCTCGAGCAGCAGTGACAGTGAAGTGTACATGCAGCAAAGAGCTTCTCTGCCAACACGTAACCATTCAGATCAACACTGTACACAAACCTACACAGGCAGAACACTTGGAATAACCTCCATGAATGTTATAAAAAGAACATTGTCTCAGATGGGACCAAAACAGGGTCAACCAGAAGCTTTTAAGTGCAGTAGTACAGGGAGAGAAGGTAGTCCTTTGTGGGAGAATGCTCCAAACCATGAAGGCAGTAAAAGGTAGTCACTAGACAAATGCTGGGGATATGAAGACCATCTCATACCTCGAGGACAGACCACCTAACCTGTTTCTGACAGACTTCTGTCTGACTTGCTCTTAAAACACCCCTGGAGCAGCTCTGCAGTCTTCTCATACAATCCACCTACTCCCTCACTAACCACGCTGTAAGAGAGCTTATTATAATGTCTAGCTCTCCCTGCCCACAGCTGAGTCCCAAAAATACACCTGGGATCTCACTGCCAGCATGGAGAGCACTCCAAGCACATTACTGTTACTAATGCTCTGTTTTATACTAATGATGTCTCATTATTTACAATTGAGCACAAAGCAATTCTATTAAAATCAGACGTTATGATTTCATTCGTTTTGCAACCAGGCGATGCTAATGTGCTTTGCTCCTTCTCAAGGTGAAAGGACAAGGTTAAGTTAAAAGAATTAAGTTCCACCAAAAATCAAGACACCAAAGACAAAATGACACTCGGTACCTTGCAAGCATTTCTGTATTTCACAGGCTTGTTTCTGGCAGGGATCCTTCCGGGACATGTTCAGGAACTAAAATGATAGGAAAATGTTACTGTAAATCAAGGTGCTTTTCAGGGGCTGGGGGAAAGACAATGTCCTACAGCCACATCTTCCAAGAGCTCCCAATTTTCCCCACTGTCACCATTCAGAAAACATCTATTGCAGCTTGCAGGTGCCTGCCAACAAACACAAGAACACACTGTGTCTGGCTAAAAGATGATGATGAGGACAATGAATATGGAAAGTTTCATGTCACTAAGTTTAAAAGCCTTTTTCTTTACTCTAGTCAAAATGTGTCCTTTTCCACTTGGATGCACAAAGATTCCAGAAAAGATTCAAATTAACATGGCTGACTAAATTTCAACAGTTTTCTATCTCTAGGCTTTATACTAAGACACATAGTTATGTGAAATCCACCTCTGTGAGCTTTACACAACCAAGGATTTGGTGCTAAGTCATGAAACTGCATCTGGAGAAGGCATTAAAAAAAACAAACAACCAAACAACTCAGTTGTGTACATCCCATCAAGCCAACACGGAGGGCTTTTTTCATTTTGTTTCAGGAGAAAGTCTCCTGGAAATCCTCTCCCTCTGTCCAAAGAACCCCTCAACCAGATTGGAGGCCAGCTCCATCTTCAAATGTTCAATGTTTAAATCCACAGGAAACACTATTTCAGACACTCAATTTGACTTCTCTGCAGCTGTGACACCTGTAGCTGTGTCAGAGTAAGATCAAAAGCCAAGCAAAAGCTGGTGGTACCAGTAGTTGAACGGGAGACCTCTAAGGAAAGCACCATTGTCACCAAAAGTGGTGGTGAGACTGAACCCTCTGAGCCACAGTTCAGCCTCTGCCCAGAGCTGGGAGCTGCTGCCTTTCCAGTTTCTGACAAGTCACCAGCCCACAGCACCTTCCAGTCTCACTAGGACATTATTTGCAGCATCCTGGCCAAACTCCACTTGGGGCAATTACATTCTGCCTACCTAGAACTCCCCCTGATGTTTCACTTGGTCACAATACTCCTCTTCACTGCCTGTCCTAAACTCTTGTGTGATGTTGCTGTGTGTTGTTTTTAACTGCTTCCACCTTAAAGGTGGCTGCATTTCAGTGGAGAGAGAACCTTTTATTGTACAAAACAGACAATGGCATCTTCCTAGAGCCACTGCTCCTGAAAGACAAAAATTCATATTAAAGAAAGACTGGGAGTAAACAGCGCACAGTACAAAGCAGGGGTAACGTCTGCACATACCAGATTAATCCCCAGGCACGAGTTTAAGCAGCAGTTCTTCAACACCACCAAGCTGTAAGTGACAAGGAAAAGTTCAATACGTCTACAGTTACTGTGGTTGAGCTAATGGACTTCAACAAAATAACAGTCCTTTGCCGTCCCTCAAGGATCTCAAATGACTTCACAAACAGGCATGACTATGGTCTATTGTTGCCACCATCCTTACCATGAGATGGTGCTCTATCTCCCAAACGCGAGAGTTACTATCCCTGTACTGCTCACCCTGGGACAGCTGCCACATGTGAGGCAGCCGGGATGGGGGGAGCTGGCTGGGTCGCAGCGCCTCACCCAGGGGAACCTGAACTCTTTGGATCCGAGCCCTCAGCATACCTTCCTCCTGGGGGGAAAGTAACAAACAGAGCAGGCAGTTACTGGCAGTGCAGCAGAGGCACCTGAAACAGCAATGCTACAACCACGGGGAAGCTCAAAGCACACACTTGCCTCTTCTGCAGTCACGAGCCAGGTTTTGCGGTGCTCATCGCAGTAAACCCCGACGCGCCGCACCCAGAGCCGCACGGGAGGAGCGCCAGCCTCCCCTCCCTGTGCCATCCCTCCGGCGCTCCCGCAGCTCAGGTGGACGGCATCGGCCCGCGGGGTGCACGCGTGCTCTCCTCAGCTCTGAGCACATTCACGGAGGGAGCTCCCGGACCTGGCAGACAGGCGGTGTCGGACTCGGTGGATGAGATGCTACGTACGGAAATGTCCCTAAAAGTCAGCTCGGGAGGCTGAGGTGGTGCCTAAGCCAAGGGAAGCGTCAGGCCGAGTCGTACACGGGGACACGCGTGCTGGGCAGCATTGGTAAGGCATTCTGGGGCAAAAGGTGCTATTGGTGCAAAGTTAAACCCTGCGAGTATTGGCTTTGCTCATTCCACTAACAGTCCTATTAACAGTCTTTGTGCAAAACGGGAGGGGGGAAAAAATGAGGTGCTCTAAATCCCAAAAGCAAAACTCGTGACCAGGAGTGAGGTGAGCTTAACAGGAACGAAGATCACTCTGGAGACAAAGCACGAAACTCGGTGTGCAGGACTCTCATCTTTGGAGCTCGCAGAGCTGTCGGGGCGCCGGGTCCTTTGTCTCATCTCTCAGGGGTGGCAGCTCTGTCCATTCACACACAAACCCCTCGGGAGCAGCTCTCAGGACTGCGTCGCTCGGCTTTTGGCTGGTCACAGAGAGCCACCAACACGGGCGGAGGAGCTTGGGGCACTGAGGTGGTTCCTGCTACTGTAACTTTTGTTTAACAGCACGTTTATCTGTGTGCCGGTTAGACCAAGCTGAGCCATTAGCAAATGGAGGTCAGGGGAAATGATTCTCTTTGAACCCTAGAAGAGGTAATCAAAATGGTACAGACAGTCTTCATCCTTTATCTAGGTGTAAAGTAGAACAAAGTTAAGCTGTAACACAAACAACATCCTCCTGCTATGAAGCAGATGCAATATTCCTTATCGCAGTGAAACACAGTGGTCTTCTGAAAACTTGTAAGGTTATAAGGCATATTTCAAACAGGAGCAAGAAAATCTGGGTACAAAAATAAAGGAGGGAAAGTCAGGGAGAGAAAAAAAAAATTGTTATACACTGGGGTGCATATATAACAGAAAATACTCTTCCATGATGCTTTCCATATCTCACATCAGTGTTTCTCTACCTTTTTGAGCCAAAGGAGCACTCAGCCTTTTTGAGAACAAAACACCAACCACGGATCAGCCTGAACAGCACTGTCACAAAGAAAACTTTGAATGCTCTTTTATTACTTCTTTTTTTTCTCCCATTCTGTTTGTTTCCTTGCTTGATGTGCAGGGATGTGTATGTGCCCTACACAAAGCACCACTGTTCTGACAGCCACCCTGTGATGAGGGACAGGCATTCCAAGGAATGCCCCACCAGCTGGATCACTGGCATTTAGAGGAATGTGACAGCAGTCTGACAAGGCTCACAAGGCCTTCAGCAATTAGGGTTAAAGGGACATTTCTGCAATTCTTTTCCTTTCTGCTTTACCCTAAGCCACTTGACAAATTTAAACCCCTGTGTGCAAACCACTCTGCCCAACAGTGAAATGCAGCAATTGCCACTGCTCATTTTGAGTCAGCTGAATGTAATCACCCCAGGTGGAATTCGGCCAGGATACTCTCCTACTCTGCAGTAAACTGCAGAAAGTTCCATCATGACCAGAAATGCCCAAGAACCTGCTTTTATTACATTCAAAGCTGGAATTTCTAAAGCTCATCGTGCCCAGAACCAGAAGGCTCAAGCCTGGCTCCAGTAATAGAAAATGTCTCAGTAAGTGAAATGTGTTTCCTACTGTAAGTAAACTCTCCTGGGAGGTCTCCTATCCAAATACTGACCTGGTTCAGCCTGGCTGAACTACAGGTAGGAGGACTAAAGCACAACATGCACGTTTGTGTTCATGGTGAGTGGAGATGGAAGCGATGACAGATCCAGGACAACAGAACAAGGTCTCGTGCAGAGGACACTGTGCAGAATGGGCAGAGGTTAATGTGTGTTTCCACCCTTTGCCCCACTGATTTGCCCCAAGCCTCCCCAGAACTGCAAAGTTCAAAGGCTCAGTCTGGCCTGTGGAGGTGCCCAGTTAGTGCCACATGGAAAATCCTGAGGTCAGGCAAAACCGTCGATTGGGTTTGAGGTGGGACAGGAATTGGGATTGAGGTGGGACAGGAACTGGGATTGAGGTGGGACAGGAATTGGGATTGAGGTGGGACAGGAATTGGGATTGAGGTGGGACAGGAATTGAGTTTGAGGTGGGACAGGAGTTGGGATTGAGGTGGGACAGGAGTTGGGTTTGAGGTGGGACAGGAGTTGGGATTGAGGTGGGACAGGAATTGGGTTTGAGGTGGGACAGGTCTGTCTGCAGCACCCAAACACACCAAAGAAACTGGAGATTCCACAAGCACACGCTCAGACAGTGCACCTGAAAACATTCACAGTGTCTGTTTGTGCAGGTTTGATCAGAAAGCAAAAACAAAGCCTGAAGGAAGGCATGGGTGGGAGGAGAAGAGAGCTTACTTATATTTTAAACAAGTTTTAAACCCAGGTTCTTAAGCTGCTTGCTTCATAACCTATTAAAAAACCCACCACAACCAACAAACCCCCCAACAGCTTAAATCTGCAGGATTGCAGCATCATCCTTTGAGACTTTTAACATTCCCATCAGCATAACTGTAGAAGGCTGAGCTGTTCAAAGTGTTGTTTTGGGGAGATTCAAATCCCAATCCCCACAGACAGGAATAATACTGGCAGATGTTCTGTCCATCTTAGCATCAATCTTAGAAGTTTAATGTGGTTCTGGGACCTGGATGGATTTCTGAGCCATAATACATGGATAAATGTGAAAATGGCCAGGAGGAGGAATGCAGCTTATAGTGACAACAATTTATTTGGTTTTAAACTGGGTACATTAAAATATTTTATGGAAACAGTGACAGAAATTACTCCAGATGCTGCTTGGACCACCCCAGAGCTGGAGCTCAGTGAGCTGAACAAACTCCACCCTTTATCACCTTCTCTTCTAAAAAGGAACCGGGAGTTCAGCTGCCATTTAGGCACCAAGGAAAAGCACTGCTGAGGCCCAGCAATGCTGTGCTGACACAGTTACAGCCCCCAGAGCAAGGCTGGCCAGCCTGGCCTTCTGTTGGGGCGTGAGAGCTGCCTGCACACCTCAGGGCTACAAGGGTGCTGAGCCTTCCTGAAAAACCCAGCCCGGCTCTGACAGCAACTCAGGATCTGATGATCTGGTGACTTAAGGGCATGTGGAGACACTCTAAAGCTTCTTCTCGGGGGTTTGGACTCTACTCTGCCTGGAGCAAGCCCCTCTGACTCCACGCTCCGCTCTGCCCGACCTACTGAGGGGTAGCAGATGCTCACCGACCAGCCGGGCTGTCCAGCAGCGTGGGGAGGGCAGACCGAGCTTTGGTGGGATCTAAAAAAACAGGAAGACAAAAAGATGCACATAATGCGGTGGGGAGCCACGCCGAGGGGCGGGGAGGGCGCGGGAGGGGATGCAGGAGCCGGGCCGAGGCGCGGGAGCGGGGGGCAGCGTGGCCAAGCCGGGCAGGGAGGGCCGCAGGGGAGGGGGTGTGGTGCGGGCGTGGGACCGGAGCGGCCATGGCGGGTCGGGCGGCGCGGCCGCAGCGGCGGGAGGAAGGCGCAGCACATCGCCACAGCCACGGCGTCCCCCCCGGGCCGGGGCCGCGGGGCTGGGCGTGCGGCGGCCCCGGGCGTGCGGCGGCCCCGGGCGTGAGGCGGCGCAGGCCGGGCCCGCCATGACCTACCTGCACCCGCGCCGTGACCGCCGCGCCGCGTGCGCCGCGCAAAGCCTTCCCCCGCCCCCCGCGCCCGCCGCCTCCCCGCGCCCGCCCGCAGGCCCCGGAGGCCGGACCCCGGGCCGAGCCGAGCCGGGTTAAGCCGGATCAGGCCGGGCCGTTCCGCTCAGGCCCGGCCCTAGCAGCCCCCGCCGGCCCGCCGCGGGCATCGGCCGCCGCGCCGGACAGCGGCGGAACCCCGGCGCTGCCGCTCCCGTGGGCGGCACGGCCCTTCCGCCGCGCCGCACAGCTCGCCTCGCCGGCGGCCGCGGCGATTGGCTGACAGCGCCCGCGAGCGCCGCTGCTATTGGTCCATCCGGCGAGGGGGCGGGGCGAGGGGGCAGGCGGGCGGGGAAGGCAAGATGGCGGTGCAGGCGGTGCACCTGGAGGCGGACGCGTTCCTTGTGTGCCTGAACCACGCGCTGAGCACCGAGAAGGAGGAGGTCATGGGGCTCTGCATCGGAGAGGTACCGCCCGCGGAGGGGCGGCCCCGGGGAGGGGCGGGTGGCGGCGCTGCCTATGGGGGTTGTGGCCTGCGCAGGCTGTGACCGCCGGCATCGCGCACGGAGCGACCCCGGCTCCCCTCTGCTCCGCGGCCCCGGCAGCCGCCAGCGGCTGGGTCAGCTCCTGCGAGAGTGGAAGCTCAGAGCCAGGACAGCTTCCCATCCCCGTGCCCCGGCGTGCTGCGGTGCACCCCTGTGCCCTGTGATGCTCAGAGGAGCCGGCCGTGCCCTGCGGGTGGTTGTTTCTTCAGCAGGGGATTCACTGATTCCCCTCTGTGTCGTTAGGTTGACACCAGCCGGATCGTCCACATCCATTCTGTGATAATCCTGCGCCGCTCTGACAAGAGGAAAGACCGTGTGGAGATCTCACCAGAGCAGCTTTCAGCTGCGTCCACTGAAGCAGAGATATCCTTTAGCAGAAACAGCAGCAGGCTCGCCAGTGCTTTACCTCAGAGCTCTTTTCTTGAGCTGTGTTTTATGCCTGTGCTGACAGTTGCCTTTCTCTGGAGTCTTTGCTGGTTCCAGCACTTGCAGTGGAATGGTGTTATAAATTTTTTATCGTTGTTTTGTATTTGGGCACAGGTAGAACTGCAGTGTGTTTGTGGAGGGGGGTGGCAGTTCAGCAGGGGGGCTGAGTGGGAGATGAGAGGTCAGCAAGGCTCCAGGTGCTGCACTGGGGAGCCTCTTCTCTACACACATTTTTGGGGATGCTGGTTTGAGCAGCTGCTGAAATGTTGTTTGTTGCCACATGCAAACAGAATCCAATTTGCTTCTGCAGCAGTGACTCCTGATGGTGCTGGGGAAGAGGCTCCCATCAGCTCCCTGCACTGTGTCTTACCACCCCTCCAAAGGGATCTGGAATTCTGCTGACTCATAAGAAACTTATAAAACTCTGCTGGTTTTCCTTGTCAGTACAGCTCTTCCCTTTGTCTGTTGGTTCCCAAAGCTCCTTGACTCCCACACAGGTTGGCTGAAATGACAGGACGCCCCATGAGGGTGGTGGGCTGGTACCACTCCCACCCCCACATCACTGTCTGGCCGTCACACGTGGGTAAGAGCAGCCCTGAGCTGGGCTCTGGGTGAAACTCCCAGCTGCTGATCCTGGTACTCAGTCGCTGGAGTTCCAGAGCTGCACATTAAAGCAGTTCTGAGCCTGAAACATTCCCTGGTAGGAGCAGATTGTCTGGGTGGGCTTCAGGAGCCCCTGCCAGTGTGGCCCCATTCCTGTGTGTGCTCTCCAAGGACTCAAACCAACTCAAGAGTCACAGATCAGCTACTGCTGTTCTTCCAGATAGATGAAACAGACCTTGAGTGTGGGGAATAGCAAAATAACCTGTGGGAATCTTGGGCCTTCTGTGGTGATTTCTGACATCTGTGAGTGTTAATGCATAGCTGAAAACTTTGGTGAAAGAAGTGCATGAGTATCTGATATGTGTTGGACTTCATGGTGACCTGTGGCACCAGGCTGGCTGTGAGATAATTTCTGGTTTTGTGAGCTCATCTTTTATTTGTAAGATTTGCTATTTAATTACATTTTAAATTGGATCAATTTTTTTGTTTAATCACCCAGAGTAAGGATGTAAACATAAAGTTTGTGCCATTTGTTACTGGATTTTAGATCACCCTTTAAAAGATGGCAAATCACTTCCCAGTCCTGCAGGTGAGCAGGGCAGGTCTCACTGACATTTCTGTGCCTGCAGATGTCCGCACACAGGCCATGTATCAGATGATGGACCAAGGGTTTGTAGGGCTGATCTTTTCCTGCTTCATTGAGGACAAGAACACCAAGGTAGGTTAACTTAAAAATGGCAACAAACCATCCAGGTGCTCATGAGGAACAGCAGGGCAGAGCTGAAGCCCTGGGGTGCAGCCTGCAAGAAGGGCACATGGAAAGCACAGTGGGAATGGTGGTGGTTGGATTGTGATCCCAAGGGCAGGAGAAGAAGTGATGGTTCCTCTGTGCTGCCCCACAGCCTGCCCCTGCCCACGGGGGCTGTGCTGAGGTGGGGCAGGGCTCTTCCCTCAGGTGCCCAGCCCAGCACACAGCTCTGCCCCTCTGTGCTCCAGCCTCTCCTGGAGGTGTGGCTGTGGTGTGGGATGAGCTGACAGTCAGGTCTAGGCTGTCCAGGCAGCTGCTGCTGGAGAGTTTCTCATCATTGAAGGATTTATCAATACATGCTTTAAGCAGCTCCAGCAGGTGAATCACAGCAAAGCATCTGGAATTCTATTTGAAAGCATATTCTGCTTCCTGAAGGAATGTGTGGTTTTTAGATGTTTTTTGCCTTTGGAATCTGACTTTCTGCTGTCTCTCTTAGACAGGCAGAATTCTCTATACCTGTTTCCAGTCTATTCAGGCCCAGAAGAGCTCAGAGTGAGTACAGCAGAAGAATATTATGTCCAGTTGTATTTCGTCTTGTCTCTTCTTTCTGGGTTGTCTCTAGTAAGTGACCTCTCATTTGTGAGGAGAAAATGTACAGAGATGCCTGCACAGGGTCTCCTGACTTCTGCAGGCTGCTGGAAGAGAATCTAAAGATTAGGAGTGATTCATTTAGCCTAGATAATTTATTATCTTCAGATTTGCTGAGGTCAGGGTGGGGATTTGTGCTGCAATTCGTTGTGTGGCAGCCCCACCTTTTTGCTTCCAGCTCTAGAGGTTGAGCCCTTAGGTTTGCACCTGACAATTAAAATTCAAGACAAGTCTGTGGATATGAAATGCTTCCCTTTGCCTGTCAGCTCAGGCCTGTGTTCCCAAAAGTGGATGTGCAGCACTGCCAGGCCTTGGACAGACTGTTGGAAGGTTTTTTTGTTTGCTGCTTTTAATTATATCTCATACCCTTCTAGATACGAAAGGATTGAAATTCCCATTCATGTTGTCCCCCATGAAACCATTGGGAAAGTGTGTCTGGAATCAGCTGTGGAGCTGCCCAAGATCCTTTGCCAAGAAGAGCAGGATGCCTACAGGAGAATTCACAGGTAACAGCCCTGGGGCTCTGCCCCTCTCCAGGGCTGTCTTTGCTGACATGTTCTATTGTTGCTGTACTTGGAGTACCAAAGCCTTGGCAAAGCTGTAGAAATTAAGGATTAGCAGCTCATGTGCCTCTGCAGAATTTACTGAAGTCTGTAGAACCTGAGCCTGGGGTTATCAGCAGAATTCTGGGGTTTTGTGATCACAGGTTCTTACCCTTGTGAATGTGCCCAGGTTCAGCAAGTGAAGAGGTTTAGGTGTGCCTGTGGTCTGCTCAGTGATTCGTGGGCAGCTGCTTTTACAGCCTGGATTTAATACACAATTCCCTGCTGTCTTGTCTCTAAACTGCTTTCTTTTCCTTCCCTTAGCCTCACACATCTCGACTCTGTAACCAAGATCCATAATGGCTCAGGTAAGGATTCCTTGCATGTGACAATCCAGGGTGCTGCTCCCAGAATCAAAACCATGGAATCTTGTTACATAGGAACAGAATTGTAACTAGATACTTAAAATGAAAATGTCAAAGGCTGTAAAACACCCTAATCCTGGGGTTCATGAATGTTGCATCCTTCAGGCTTTGTAGAATTGGTTAAAATTACAGAAGACTTTGGGATTCTTTGGGGTTTTGGGGTTTGGTTTGGTTAGGTTATTTTTTCTGTTGGAACAGGAAAGGGGATTTGGGATTTGTTGAGTGTTACAGTAGTGTCTGGCTGCCCTGTATGCACACTTCCATCTCCTGGCACTTTATATGTGTTACATGGGTGTGACATCTTTCCTTTTGCCAGTGTGATGGGGTGAATCCTAATCCCACTTCTGTTCCAAATTTATTACCCCATTGTCCATTCTCACACGTTTAGGAAATGAGGCATTCTATGATGCTTCTAAATTTAGAAATCAATTAGCATCAGTGATGAGCTGTGTGCAGATATTCACTGTAGGCCTGTCATCCCTGCCTGGGTCAGACTGAAATGCTGTTTCCCTGTTACAAGCTGCTGGTTCTGACCTTCCTGTGGAGATGTGGCCAGGATGCTGGAAGGTTTCCTTGGCTGTCTGTTGGCTTTGGGGGTGTTGTAGCACTGAGTCTTTTGTGTGCTGCCCTGGCACGATGTGTTGTTGCTCTTTGCAGTGTTCACAAAGAACCTCTGCAGCCAAATGTCTGCCATCAGTGGGCCCCTGCTGCAGTGGCTGGAGGACAGACTGGAGCAGAACAAACAGCGTGTGCAGGAGCTGCAGCAGGAGAAGGAGCAGCTGCTGGAGGAACTCGCTGCTTTAGAGTGAGGAGGAAATGCAGACCCTTCAGGAAAGACACATGAAAAAATCTTCAAGAACTACTCCGGGCTGAAGGGTGGGCCTACATTGCCTCTCAGTGAAGGTACTGGCTGTGCCTCTTCTCTTGCAGCAAGGAGCACATCTCCAGCATCAGGACTCTACCTGCCCCAGCTTGGTGCAAAGCAGTGCTGTGTCTGCAGGTGCTGCACTTCTGGATCAGTGGTGGGGCTGGGCAGCACCTGAAGACTCCTGTTTTGGAGAGCACACACCTAGGGAACACGTTGTTTCTCCCTCTGTATTTTGACAGAAATCCTACTCCTTTACATGTATTCCAGGAGCCTGGAACAGGAGGGTTAGAGGGGAAAAGTGTGTCCCTGCTTTCTTATCTGATGCTGCCAACTTCTGCCTTCTCTTAGTAGCTTCAGTTGACCGTGATCTTATATTTAGTAATGTTTTGGATCACTGGTCATTCACCCAGGCAGGTAAGAGGTGGGAGGGAAGCCTGGGAACAGACCTGGAAGATCTTTGACATATGATCTGTGTTCAGCATACGTCAAACCAAATAAAGAATTCCAAAGCTAGAGCTGTTGGGAGTAGAAGTGAAATTAATGCTACAAAGTGCCAGTGGCCTGCATTTTTTGGTCAGTGTGTAGTCTCTTACTCCATGGAATGTTGGTGTGTGCCCAGCATTGAGGTTCTGTACAAAATGAATTATTTCTGCTGGCTCAGTGAGAGGACCGTGCTTCCTTCCCAGAGGGAAGAAGGTTAAGATGCTGAGCAGAGAACTGGTAGATACACAAGCCTGACATTCATAGATGCTGAACTGCAGAGATTTCTTAAGACTGGAACAAAATAGCTGCTGTTGAACTTTATCCCTTTAAATGTTCTCGGTGTTGCATTTCACAGTATCCCCCATCATGTACATCCTCATCTGTGTTCTGCCTTGTGAATCTGTCTCACGTGAGCAAAGGATGGGACAATGAAAATAACAGAGCTAAGGAAGGCACTCCCTGTCAGTGACAGCCAATATTGATTAGCAGCTGAAAAGTGCTGTCAAGATGTGGAAGCCCCACAACCCCTTTGCTTTGTCATCCTTTTCAATCTTTCTGCATTTCTACTGGCAAATCCCCTAAGAGTAGAACTTCCTTGAAGTATATTGCTCACTACTGTTTTCTTTTTCCTTGGAAGTGCTGTGAACAGTAATTAATCAGTTTTTGAACGGTCAGTGGTTTCGTGCTGTTGTTTTTGCTATGGGTTTTCTAGTTCAAATGCTCCTTACCTTCATCGTTGCTGGGGAAGGGAGGGTGGTGCCTCAGTGCCCCCAGGCTTGATGAGGGCTCCTGGGAGATGACCCAGCAGCCCTGGGCCTCTCGGAATGGGGATCCTTAGATTGTAATCCCAGTGACAAAAAGATGTTAAGGACTGTGCTGATCCACAGCCTGGCTCTCCAGCCAGCAGAGCTGGGCTGGTACCAGGGTTCTGTATTCCTACACAGCCATGATTAAATTGAAACAAAGCAGCCTGATTCATTGCAAGAGTATCAAACTGGCATTTATTGATTATCAAAATTATTCATCCCCTGAGCAATTTGCTTACAGAAGACACAAACACTACAACACACATTCAGTTGCATTTTACATGAAAGACTTAAGCCATTGACAAGACCTCCTCATTCCATGGGGGAAAGTGTTTGAATCTGCTTTCCCCAACCTGAGCTTCTGCATCTATTTTAGTTTCTATGAAATCTCAATGATAAGAGGTACACTACATTCAAATTCAATCAAAGAGCTTCAGTCTTACTGAGGGCTAAAGGGCTTTGGAGAAACTCACACATTCTCATAATGGATTTAAGGCACCATCTACCCACCGCTTAATTTTAACAAAAACAGCCAAGGATCTCTCAGGAAATTCTACATGGGAGAATATCTGAACCCATGTTGAAGCCCAACTCAGGGATGCCCCTTGTCCCGCCTTGGAGTCATTCAGACACAGTCAGAAGACTTGGGTTGGTGGGCATGGACTTTCTTGCCTCTGGCAATCTCAGCCAGATGCACAGCCAGCAGTTCTTCAGCACACACACAGAGTCTACAGCATATCAGCTGCCCAAATGAAACAGTAAATTACTGCAGTCACTGAAGACATGCTATGTGTAAGTGCTGCTCAGAACTTTTACTACTCGATACAAAATTTAAGTGGCACCAAGAAAGGAGGTATATTGAGATATTAAAAGGAATCTTCCAGTTTGGTTTTCAAAGCAAAATCAGCGCTGAGTTTCCTCATGACCTCTGCATGACTCAGCCCGTGCTGCTCTCTCTTAGCAAGTCCATAGTTTTCCTTCACATACTTAGCAAAGGGCGTGAGCTGTGTCCTGGCAGGGGTGCCGCCCTTGCCCGGGGGCTGCCTCAGCACCAGCTGCCCCCTGCAGAAGGCGCACACGAACCGCGCCGTGTCCAGGGACCGCGAGTGCCGCCCGATCCTGAAAGGCAAACACAAGGACTTTGATTCCACAGAGCTCCTTTCTCTTCTGCTCAGGTCAGATTTCTAAGGCAGTGTTTTAGAAGAGAGAACAGTACATCACACAGTGGTACAACCAAGTCTGTATTACACTTCTCTACCCTACAACTTTTTCTGCTGTTTTTTTATCTTGGTTCCTTCCTCTGTCTTGTAGTTCTACTCTCAGCCTAGAGTATGAAGTGCTACAACATTTCCAAATACCTCCACACCTCATGTATCAACTGCCTCTTGAAGTTTCTGCTCAAAAACATCACTAAAAAAAATCTCAATGCTCTGTTGCATCTATGCAACTACTGACTGCATAGGCCTAATAAACACTTCAGGGTATGTCAGGTGTTTCCTTCCAGTATTTCTGGGAGTCACACATATGATCCTGAGGTAAAAAAAACGCCATAAATGGTGTCATTATTACAGGTCATGTCCTAGTGTCAATCCTTCCCATCACAGTGCTGCTCACATCTGTGTGACTGCAGTCAAAATTTAAAGTCATCAGGACACAGACCCCAGGAAGCTTCCTCTGATAGTTTTTCCTATTATCTAATCACTGTCAAATATTCTGTGCCCAGTTTTTACAGGGATTTGTTCCTTTAAAGCTTAGGTACCTATCTCTTGCTGCTTCCCAAAGACCTTCCCTCATCACCAATGGTCCTCAGACAACACTTCTGCCTGTCCTGACCTCTGAACTAGAACTGAAACTACCTGGAAACAAACGTGGACTCACATAGCGAGGTTCTGTGGGCTCTGGAAAACATCAGAATATCCAAATTGCTTTACAGTTTCAGAAACCCCTGCTTTCTAGACACAGGAAGCCTGCCAAGTTAGAAAGTTAATACACAGTCATGTGCAAGATGAAAACTTTACTCACGTAGCTTTGCACCGAACACACTCATAGGTGAATTTGTAATTAATCTCATAGCTGTGGCATCGTGTCACCACTGGCAGTTCTGGATGAATGACAGCTGATTTGTTGGCATAGAATCTCCAGAATCGCCCGTGGCCGTCCCGAACACCGTTGATGAGCCAGGTGGCTGCATGGCAAACCTCATGGATCAGCGTGTCCCGAAGGCGATCTTGAGGTGAAGAGAACAAAGACAAAGATCAGCCAGGTGCGGGGAAGAACATGCTCACTTTTGGTCACTGCTTCAGACCTCTGTCTCTTATTCTGTGCTAAGATGCAGGAGTTATTTTGGAGGTTAGAACTACCAATGTCTTGATAAGGTAAAATGCTCTAAAACAAGGTTTTACTTAGTGCATTTCCAGTTTTGTGATCAGCCCCAGTTCTGCATCCTAGTTACTCCCCTACACACCGAATCTGTTTGGTTGGTAAAGCTGCCCCATCCCTGGAAGTGTTCATGGCCAGGTTGGACAGGGCTTGCAGAAACATGGTCTAGTGGAAGGTGTCCCTGCCCATGGCAGGAAGTTGGTACAAAATGGCCTTTAGGATCCCTTTCAATCCAAACCATTTTATGATTCATTTTCCCATATTGGGAGGGGATGAGGGAGAAATAACAGTTACAGTACCACATAACAAAACTAAATTTGGCACTGACCTGTCTTTATTCCAGCATTAAATACTACCAACATGGTGGCTAGCTGTGATGGAAGAAGTCAGATTTTAGACTGCCATTATAACACAGAATTAAGAGTAACATGATGCCTGGAGGTCTTCAAATCGTTAAGAAATATAAACAAAGTACTGCAGTTAGTGTGACTACATCTCTGTTCTCACATTTCGTAGATTTGCCCAGCCTCTTAAAAGGGCTGTGGAATGTGGATAAATCCATACATGTATTTATTTATTTATACAAGATGATATAAAATTTCAAAGCAGGCTCCAGTTCTAGATCTCTTAGGCATCAGATTCATGTTTTTATCTCTAGAACTTGCTTCCTCAAAGAAGAATCAACACACCCTTTCTTAGACTTACCTGCAGAGTCACAGACTTTCTCAGAGAGCTCAATGCGAGCGTAACGCTTCCCTTCAGGGCCTTCCCTCTGCCCCGTTACACAATACCCCGCTGTTTTCCTCATTTTCTTATTCCAGGTTATTACCATGTCCTCTGGTAACTGAAAAACAAAACAGCACATGTAATCTACCCTCTCCTACCTCTCTTCTGGCCCTCTGACTCCCCTTGTATTTACTGCAAAGCCAGTCCAGGATGTCTCTGTTGGTGCCCTCAAGATGCCAGCTCACCCTCCATGGCTTCTTATTCCCACCATCAGTTTTCCTGTAACCAGCAATGGGAGTTTCATAATGCAGGATGAGACAGAAAGTCCTTAGTTCCTCTGTTCTACCTCTGAGTACCTCCAGGTACCAGGGCTGAAGCACTGGGCAGTAAGATATTTCGCTTCGGCAATAGTGAGTTTGTTCAGCTCAGTTTTGTGTAAAATCATGACCTCAGCCTGTCTTTGGTCAGCTCAACAATATTTTCTCATTTGCATGAAAACACTTTCCTTCCTGGGGGAAATCCCATTGGAATTACTGAGGGCAGCACCCTTCCTTTCAAGGGTATTTCTCCCCAGAGGAGGGTCCCCAGTAACCCAGATGATGATCCCAGGTCAAGACAGCAGTTCTCTGAAATTGAACCTTAAATTTGAAACACAACTTGTAGCTTTATGTTCACTCTAAACTGTTGTTTGAAGGATCACAACGTTTTTAATCTGTTCCAGAAAGGCAGACATAAACATGCAATAAGAAGGAACAAAGATTACGTGCAGCATTTCCATTACAGCTGGGAAAGCAAAGCCAAAACTGCTGCATCACAGTGGTAACAAACCCCTTACAAAGAAATTGCTTGGACTAATTCAAACATAAGCCATTGCTATAAATCTTAACTTCTACAAACTGAAGAGGATAAAGAGCAATCACATCAAAAATTGAGGAGCAACATATTAACGAGCATTTTAGAATGGTAGTTCTTGTTTTGAAACCAACCTTGTGCTCAAAGATGGTACTATTAAACAGCCTGTAGAGCTTCTGGGCCAGCTCCTCTTTATTTTTCTTGAAATACTTCACATAGTGGGAAGCTGGATTTGAAAGATCTTGCAAGAAACAGTCAGGCACTGAGCATACCCTGAGCCTGCAAGAAAAGCCATTAAGGTATTTACTGAAGTACAGAAAGGAAAAACACATGGAAAAATAATGGCCACTTGAGTGCCAATGAAGATCTCAGGGATGCTTCAAGTGGCATAAACCTCTCATGACTCCTTCCACCAGCTTGCCCTCATGAGGCTCATGACTGTCCTCTTACCCCTCCGAGAGCACGAAGGGGCAGAGCTGTTGCAACAGTCCTGCAGTTAATTAATTAATTCACAAAATTGGATTATGAGGACTCCCGAGTAGGAAAAGAGGGTGGCTCAGGCTTTGTGACACAGCGAGCCACAACTATACCAAAATTTAATCAATATATCAACAGCCCTAACATGATCATCACAATAAAGGTGTCTTTTCAGAAACAGCTGAAGATGGTCCAGGAAGGCTCAGGAATTCTTTCAGGGGACGTAGATATTCCACCAGGATTGCAAACTCAAATGCTGCAGCATTCTGACAAAGTCTCACCTTTGAAGATATCATTTATAGGTTTGGTAGTGTATACACCATAATAAAATGACTACAGGAAACAGCACATGGCTAAAAGGCAAAATAAGGGCAGCAATTAAAAATGAAAAACGCATTCTTTTGAAAAGCCTAAGCTGCATCCACATGTAGAAAAAGACACATGAATTCTCTAAGTTATAATAATACAAGTGAAAAACAAATCAATACACTCTTGTTAAAAGGGTGGAATTACAAATAGATCAGTTTTGATATCTTTTCAGAGGTAAGCAGCTGGAAATATACAATCTGTAGAGCCAGCACACATTAGAAGCATGCTGTACCAAGACAAGGAATAGCAAGAGAGATCACATTTACAAAGAAGATTTGACATTTGTCAGACTTGTCATCAATTCCTTTAGGCAGAGATCAGTTTGTATTCTCCCTGTCACACTGGAGACTGAAAACTCTGGTTTCCAGCTACTCAACCATTAACAAATGCTGAATCAGTAGAAGTTTCTAGGTAGCAGAGGAATCACATCATCCTAGGCAAAATGCTTAGCATCTCTTTGTCCATCTATAATTGTGCTAGAACACAGGAACAATGGAGAAACACTCACCTTTTCTCTGTCTTTGCTGACTGTGAGCAACTGACTGATTCACTCCTTGGAATCCTTGCAGGAGTCGTTTTCATGGAAGGTGTTTCTTGAAGGGAAATGGATTTTGGCTTTAGTGTCTTGACTCCCTCTCCTTCCACAGGCTGTGCATCTTTGCAGGGTGGCTTGATGTTTTCTAGTTCAACAGGAAGAGCCACATGATTACACAGCATACATAAAAAAAAAATAATCACAGAATCATTAGAAACTACCAGTTAGATTTGCTTTCAGGATAATTTTAAAACCAAAAAGCGCCTACAATGATAAAAAAACAGTAACAGTGAAAAACTTACATCTTGATAGCACAAGCTGACTTTTCTGAATGCTCAGAGGAGTAATTTTTGATTGCACCAAAATCCTTTGCAAGGTGCTGGGCTGCACCTCAGAGGTCCATGCCACACAAATGGAAAGAACCAGGCAATAAGCACTGCAAGTTAGCTAAGGACTGCTCACCTGTTGTGCTTGGCTGATAGACAGTTTTACTTGTGCTTAAGACTGGTTTTCGGGGCAGACTTCGCTTCTTTATCCGTTCCATTAAAGATTCAAAACTGTCATCTGAGCTATCTGATTCCACCCCTGTACTGTGTCCTAGTGCCACACTTGGCAATTTATTTTCTGTGTTTTCACAGCTTCTTTCTTTCCTTCTAACATGTAAATCTGGACTGCCTTTGAAAACTGAGTCTTTAAGATTTTGTGGAGGTGAAAGATTTATGCACTTCTGACTCTCTTTCAAGTCTTTCACTCCCTCTTTTTGGTGGTTATGCCATGGACTTTCTACAAAGACTGAATCTTCAGTGTCACTTGAAGTGTCTGGATACTGCAACTCTTGGCAGCAAGTGTTTCTCTTTCCAGGAGTCATCAGCTTTTTCGGGGTCTGAAGATCTTTCTTTGCTGCAATTCAAAAGAAAGATCTTAAAATTTTGGGAGTTGCATTTAGGAGACCTGCCTTTGTCTTAACACAAAAGAAATCCCTTAAAGGATAGGAAAACACAAGGAACAGTAAGGTATCTTCTCATTTTCTTTATTATGCCCTGCCCATTTACCATCTTACTACATGAAAAGTCACTGAAAGTAGCTTGCCAACAAACATTGCTTCTGACCCCTCAGATTTGTTCCACGAAGATCAAGGGATCATGTCAGATCTATAGGTGACTTGCTTTCTTTTTTTAATGCTTCTGGTCCATTTTGTTTCACCCATTTTCCCTCCAGACACCTTTCCATCAGCTTTTTACAGTCTGCAGCTGGCACACACATTTCAAGGCTGACATTCTCCCTACACTTCTTGAGCAGGGGTCTGCTCTCCCAAAACTTCACAAGCTCAGCAATGAATGCTACCTTCCCACTCATTAAAATATCTGCTTCATATCTGCTGTTGGATGACTGCTTACCACTCTTTGTTGTGCTCTTTTTCACTTTCAAGTCCAAGAAGAAATCATCCGAGTCATCAATGAAGCCTTTCAAACTGTGAAATAAAAGGCAAATTGTGTGGAATAAAGGTAGGAGTTAGCAGAAAAATAGAGCAGTAAGTTTGCCTTCCTAAAACAGCAATCCAGAAAAAGGCACCCAATATAACATTATCAGCAGCTCTCAGCAAATGCCACCAACTGCATCCATGAATAGGAATGGCAAGAGCATGTGCACCTCCAAATATCCCATTTTACATTTGCCCTGAACATGGCTGAAGATGTATCAGCTCTGTCTGCACTCCCTCCTATACAGGCCTATGAATCAATACAACTTTAGATTGTTTTTCTATATTCTGATCAGAAACATGATACAGAAAACTAAAATATGAACAGAGAAAATTCATTAATGACAGCACCCACCTTGCATCTGCCATTTTAGAAACAGATTTGGGAGTTTTCATTTTAGCTAAAACTGAAACAAAAGAAGATTAATTAAGAACAAGGTTCTATTTATCTTGTTATGCATTTTTTAAAACTAGTAAAAATTTGGTCTACAGAATTTTCCAAAAACAAACATGATTATATTAATGTATAATTCCAGCTCTCAATTCCTCAAACTGGCAGCAGCCTTCTAGTCTCTGGAGACTAAGAATGAAGCAAGTGAGTGACAGGGAACAGACAAAACTGAGGCAACATGAAAAATATAATGCAAGGCACAAAGAGGGAAAACTGAGGCAATTCAAGAATACTCCCTGTGGCACAGACACCAGGGCTGCACTGCAAGGAGAGAACTACTTTGCAACACAAGCAATGGAAGAAAAAAACGTGTAACTAGACAGAAATGCATCCTTTTCATACTCCTTCATAACACAAACTAATGTATCATTACTTACACGTTTCAAATTCATCATCACTGCTGGAAGAGAAGTACAGGGCATTGCTGCAAAAACGAAATGCAGAACTTTGGTCACAACAGGATCTGCATCTTCACTGATCTGAAACACCCGTGAATACCAAGAACCAAATATGCACTGGGAAAAACACTGAAAGTCCAAAATAGGCTGAACTATTTTAACTCTTTACAAAAAGCTCATTTCTTATCCTACACATGATCTGTGATATGACAGAGAAGTGCATTATAGTAAGCCTAAAACCTCAAACCATGCAGTGATGAGTAAGAAGCTGATTTAGCATAAAGTGCACTTTAATATAGCTGCCATGAATATTCAGCAGAACGCAGCAGCTGCCATGAAGCTATTTCAAAAGGCAGACTGGAGGCATTGCCACCTGGACTGCTATGTCCATGCAAATGTAGAGGCAGCCCACAATACCCTCACCAAGTTATTTCATTTTATGAGAACATGAACCAAACATTAACAACTTCAAAACTACCTTATGCAGCTGCTTAAAAAGCTAGTAAGACAGCTTTTTTAAATGGGCGCCATTTAAACCTTAAAGATCACAATTCTGAAACACGCTGATACCTACCAATTACCATAAAACAAAAGAGGGCATAATCTAGAACTATAAATCGATATATATATATATCATATAATATATACTACCTATAAGGTAGTTATATATATTCACACAGTTATATATATTCACACACATATCTATTCACACACGTATTACATATATGTGTGTATTAACTAGATTAAAAAAATCTACATAATAATAATAATAATAAATATCTAATAAATACTTAATAAATTTTAATAAAATTTAATAATAAAATAAATAATAATAAACAATTTAATAAAACCACGTCAGGACACACGGGCTGGGGCGCTGTTTCCCCCGGCGCCCCCTCACCTGCCGCCCCGCCAGCCCTGGCTCTCCGCGGCGCCTCTGCCGGGGCTCCCCCCGCCCGAAGGCGATTCCCCGCTCGCTGCCCGCCGTACCCCGGCGCCGCTGCCCGCCTGGCCCCGGCATTCCCGGCCGCGGGGCCCCGGGGCCGGAGCTGGAGCCGGGCCGGGTCCGAGAGCGGGGCCCGCCCGCGCCGCCGCCGCTCCCGCCATGGCGCTCGAACGGCCCGCGCCCTTCCGGGGCACCGCGCATGCGCACGGGGCGGCGCCGCCAGCGCGGAAACCCCGCTTTGCTTATTCCAACCCAAAATACTCATTTCTGCCCATAAACTACTCAAAACGTTACACAAAGGGACAGCCAGCAAGGGTTTTTCTTTCTGACAGCAGCACAAAACGTGAAACAGCGGTCAAATCAGTCAAACTGGCAAACCAAAGCTTTATTTTTTTTTTTTTAAAGTCTTTGCTACAGTACCTAGGACTGCACCCCTATACATAATTAACAATCATTCCTGAAAGATCTGTATTTGGCACCAGTTTGTGTTTACCTCAAACACTTGTGGGGAGGATTAATTTCAAATCAATTTTGGTTTTTCAACAGAATAGGAGCTGCCATCATGAAGCCAATTAGCTGAGTTATTGGAGAAGCTTAAAAAACAAAACAAAACAAAAAAAACCAGAAGTCCTTATCTTAACCAACACATTACAGAGAGCTCCAAAACAGAGGTCAAACATTAAAAGGCTGATATAGGCTCAAGTGGTTTATAAAACCTATAAGAAAAGACTACACCAGCACATATGCCCTTTCAGTCCACGCAGTTTAGAAATTAACACAGGGAGCAACTCGCTAGCTGGAAATCTTGTCATGGGAGAACCACATATATACCAACAGGAGTACCCAAAATCAAATGTTAAAACGCTCCAATTCCCAATCCACATAAAAGGAGAGAGGTTTGTAGGAAGATTAAATCAATTCATGATATCATAAATTGGTTGGGCAGTTCAAACTTCCCCCAGCAACCACTTTGTCACTCATACACACAGGCTCACATGTACACGGCTCAATCCCATTCAAATTCCTCATGGAATAAAAGGATCCCAGGCTCTATCGAGTCTTTCCCTATCATGCAAGAAATAAGTCTGGCTGTGCTTTAATCACCATCATGTATTACTTCAGCCACAGAGTACCAGGCAGATTAAGTAGAAATGCACAGTTTTTAGCTCATCATCTCTGCACAAGTGTTGGAGAGGCTCAGTTCCTGGAGAGTTCCTGGTGGGCAGACCCAGTCTCCCTTCATGCAGACTCGCTGGCCTCCACGGGTTTGATCATGTGGTCTGGTTTGTTGCCTGCAGCGTAGTGATCCCACATCTGGAGGTAGAGCCGCTCCAGGTCCATCGTGTACTGCTTCGTGTTGAACAAAGGGCTGGATATTCTCTGCTTCCAGACTTTGCCACGGATTTTTTTCAGGCTACAAAAAAAAGAGTTAAAGCAGTCATGAGACACTCCAAACATTACATAATACTGTTTACCTTTGAAACCTGCTGTTTTCAGCTAACCCAGAACTACCTGTACAACTGTTTCAGAAACACCTGCTCCCCCACCTCCACCAAATTCTTGCCCTATCTCATAATTTCTGATACAGACCACTAGGACCACTTCAATTCAGAAGAGCTGCAACACAAACTTGCTGCCATTATCTGTAGGGCAGTAACACTTCACAGCATGATTTTAACTTGAAGTGACAAACTGCTTAATCTTCAATTTAAAAAGAACAAAAAGTGAACTATATTGCACTTCTGCACATAAGCGGTTTCTTCAGAATTGTTGTTCAATTGGGAGTGCTGCTAAGTTACCATAAAAGCAGAAGCTGAATTAACTGCAACACAAAACACGTCTAGAAGAGGGCTGCCCGGCTATTTTAAATATAAAGTATCTGCAGGATTAAAACTACTGCTGTCTCAGCACTGTGTCCAAATACAGTGCTCTACATTCTCAATGTTCCCACATTACACAGTCCAAGTTTGCTTACTATTCCAGGTCAGTTCCCAGTTTCACAGCAATATCCTCATACTCCTGTCTGCTTTTTGCAATGAGCTCAAGACAACCCAGGCAAGTGAGCTGTGAGGCAGCAACTCGTGAGGCAAGAGTCTCGCCTGAAGAAAAGAAAATAAAAGGCAAATCAAAACCAACAAAAACAACCAGGAATGAGTTCATCAAGAAACTTATCATGCACTAGGAGTTACCTTCCTTCTGTCTACACAAGGAGCAAAGTTTGTCTTTGCTGTTTTAGTAACTTTAGTTACTTTAGCTTTAGTAACAAAGCTGTTACTAAACAATGACTAACATCCCAACCCATGTGTTCAAGGTAGGCTCCCTGTTGCATTACCTGGCATAGTGACCATTGGTGTCCCAGCCCAGAGCACATCCATGCCAGTTGTGTGCCCATTGCAAAGGGGAGTGTCTAGACAAACATCAGCCAACTGCCCTCTCCTCACATGCTCTTCTTTGGGGGCAACAGGTGAAAAGATGATTCGGTTTTGGGCAAGACCCAAGTTCTGTGCGTACTGCTGGATATTGGGCTCTCCTACAGCTGGGAAACGTAGCAGCCACAGCACACTGTTGGGAACTCTTTTTAGGATCTGTAACAAAAATAAAAAGCAAATACAGAAAGTTCAGAGAGGAACATTTATTTTTCTGAACAAGGAATTGCCACATACTAAAATGAAGTGGGGAAGGCATCATCATTCAGCACTTTGAGGTATAAAGGAGAAATTAAACATATCATCATTATGAATGGGATCACTAGGACTGCATTTATAATCCCACTGAAAGACAGCAACTCTGACCAACAATTTACAGAGCAGGTCTTAAGAGAGTAAGTCTTGAAATTATTGGTGTCATTTGTTTATACGCCTATATTCTGGGATATAAAAAATTACCCCCAAGTAGCTCTCAGCAAAATACTGTAAGCTGGAACGTGACACAGATGCTCTCCAGCCACATCAATCAATCTATCAACTGCCAAGGCCAGTTATAACTCAATTGCACAGACTAAGGAATTCCAAAATTATTTCACAATGGAGAACCAGCGTACTTAAGCTGTCCAAAACATAAATTGTCACTGGCTAGATAAACAGGTATCATTTTAACTTGCATGAACTAACCTGAACAGCTATGCCGTAAGCCTGACCTTAGATTCCCTACTGGATACAGATACTCACATTGGCCCACATCTGCAAGGTGGAAGGATCAATTTTATACAGCTGATTGAAGTTACAGTACACAACAGCATCCTCTGGCAAGCCGTACTGAGAACGGGTAGTAACAATTATAGTCCGTGGAACTTCTTCACCAGTTGCTGCTTTGTTGTTAATCTAAAGGAAAAAAAAAAAAAAAAAGCTATTGAAACACTGAAACTGCAGGAAACAAGACTATGCCCTGTGGAAATGTCCTGAGACACATTTGTTAGCATAACAAATTACTGTAAGCATATCTTTGGTTTTATGATACAAAACAAAATTGTCTACTTACCCACCGCAAGAATTTAACTGGTATGTGTACACGCTTGTGGATGCCACAATGTTGCAACCACCAAGGCAAAAAACACTGGGCATTTTCATGCCCTTCCTATATCTCCCCGAAATTCCAAGTAACTGGAATAATTGGAAAGAAGAATCATATAAAGAGGCATTACACATGGAATCCTATCCTCCTTAAGGTCACTTAATTTCCTTGAGACCAAAAATAAAATTAAAACTGAAAGACAGAAAAAAAAAGTATTTAGAAAGCAAAGATGGGGTTTGGTTTGTTTGGATTTTTGTGATTTATTTTTGGGTGGGTTTTTTGTGTGTGCTTTTTTAAGATATAATAAAGTAAGCACAGAACAGATAATCAGTAGATGCAGACTCATTTGTAACTGATAAGACTGTAAGGAACCAGTTGATGAGGAAAATAATGAAAATGCTAAAAATTAGATTAGAAGAGTTAATGATGAAATTAAAAAAAAAATTAATCTTACAGCATTCACAAAGAATAAGAATATGCTAATAAAAAGCAGCAGAGGATGAAGTCGGGATAATCAAGATACCATGCAAGAGTCCTGAGGATTAGTAAAATGGAAGCAGGATTTTTAAGGTTTTTTTTTAATAATAGCATGCAATGATGGGATCAAAACTAAACAGAGAGAGCAACACAGCTACTTAGAGCCTTTTTCCATATGTATGTATTTTTACATACATATCTATTTAAAATTTGGACAGTGGCATTGCAGCCAGCCACTGATGACACACTTGATGTGAATGACAAAGATTTGCTGTCACTGACTGTTAGAAGATGCACAACAGCTCAACAGAAGCTGGTAAACATGCTACTTATTCAGGTCACTGAGACCTCAAAAAACAAAATGCTCAGTTCTTGTTGACCTATGCCCAAAAGTAGCTGATCTCAGCACAAAGAAGTGCTATATTAGTGTCACTGAAAGATAGAAATCCTGTTTTAGAAGTGCACAGACAGAGCTTAAGAGTGTTTCATCTCAGCATTGGAGTGGTAAGACAAGAATTCTCTATGATTCTCGGATAACTTCAGAAAAAAATAGCCTTACAGACCAAACTAAGAGAAACTATTACCAACTCAAAGAAAAGTCTCAGTTGTGAACAGAAGAACTCAAAAATAAAACAAGGTATGAGATTATGAAGAGAGCAGTGGCAATAAAAGGTATCAAAATGATGTAAAAGAGGTTCCTGAGGGACTGTAAACTGAATAAAATTCACAAGATAATGAGTTATGCCAATGTCAGAATATGGCATTTCTGAAAGGGAAAAACTGTTCTGCAGTGGAAGAAGAGCTACACACCACCAGTAACTGTCACTAAAATCCCACGAACTGTTAAGCCCTGAGAGGTGGTAATACAATGCATAATTCTAAAAGATGAAAGGAGATAAATAAATGTTGAAATACAGTGGAATAACTTTGCCTCTATTCTACTACTCAGCAACTTTTTTCCAACAGAAAAACACAACTGACACTGAGTAACAGGTCACAAATCTCAGTAGGCTGCAGGCAGTAAGGAAATCTTGCCTTCAAATTCAGAACAAACAAATGTCTTCTTTATGCAACAAGAATGAATTTCTTTGGACTTTAGATACCTCTAGATACACTTCCTCTATCTTTGGGGGGGAAGATCATCTTCCAGTACATCTGTGGCTTATAATGAGCTTCCTTCAGTATGACAACTAAACGAATCAACATGACAGAAAACACATTTGCTTGGAGGCTTTTCTTCGTTATGTTAGAACATACATATATAACATAAAGCCCAAGAGAACAGTGTCCTGAAGTGCCTCACCTGAGTAGTTGCTAATCCATTACTGATGTTGAATCCATTGATAGTAATCTGAATTTGTCCACGGTTAATCATCTCAATCACAGCCTCTGCAATGGTGTTCATAGGGATGACTGGCATGCTGAGGGCGGCATTGCCATCGGCATTGTCACAACTGTCAGGACACTTCATCTGAGACAAATCACACAGGGATCAGAGCAAGTACTACCTTCAGCCCCCAGCACTGTACACAGACAAGAGCAGCTCTCACCTTAACAATCTTGACATCAGGAAGGCTGTCAAGGAATGCCTTCAAGTCAATGCCATTCAAAACAATCCTGTTATCATAAATATGACCATTGGACTTGAAATCAATGACTGCTTTTTTCTGAAAAAAAAAAAAAAAATATTTCAAGAAGTTACAAGATCACTTGCCAAGTCCATAGACACCTATGGAAAACACCTGCTTTTCTTGCCCTATCTTCCAACGTACCTTCAGATGGGGGAACATGTTGGCGTGGTCTCCGATAAAGAAAGTGTTTGGCATGTAAGCTAATTTCTCTGAATACTGCTCAGCCACCTCAACTGGGGAAGTTTCTTTATCTGTGATGATATAATCCATGAACAATGCCCCACTGGTTCCAGGATACCCTAGCCACATTGCCTAAAAAACAAGAAAGCAAGGCTTCAGTTCCATGTGCATTGCAAAAATAAAGAAGTTAAAAATCAATGAATTTTAAGTTACACTTGCCACATAGAGGTTCGAGTTCCTTCTTCTGCTTTACCAACTGAAGATCAACCCCTAACTCCAAACTTTCACTACCAAGACAGTGAACAGCTCAAAGATATTCTAAAATTGATGCCTCAAGCAAGTTTTCCTCACTATGTACAGCTTTAAAAGCCAGAACACTAACCAGCAATTACAGCTTCTTTGACCTGAGACAACTCCTGTAGTCTAGACTGACTTGATTATGGTTCCTCTCATTCTCTTTCCATAGATATTTTAGAAAATCCTTAGTCAACAGATCCCCCCAAAAAACTCTGACATTGATTCTGGCTTACTAAGAGCCCTCTGACTTGGTTACCTGAATAGGTGCTGGTCTCAGGGCAAACAATTCATTTCGGGCCCCTTTGGTGTAGCCATTCATATTAATGAGAATGTGAATCCCGTCCTGATGGATGCGGTCTGCTGCTTTTCCATTACATGGTATCTAAGGAAAAATAAATACATCAATACAAGTTCTTTGTGTTTTCAGTCTTTCACTAATAAATGTGATCAGTCATCAGTGTAACAATGGATAGATGCCAACTGCATAATTTAATTTGAGATTTAAATCTTGTTATTCCTGGTTTTACAGAAGTGTAAGTCCTGAATGCAACAGTGAACTCCAGTGGCAGTAAAACAAAAGCTAAAGGCTAGAAACTGAGGTTATACAAACCAAAACAGCCTCCCCCACACCCACTCCTCTAAGGCTAATTAGTAATCAAAGCTCACATGGGTCAAGTGGCACATTCACAAACTAAGGCAGTACGTAAGATCAAACTGAAGATCAAGAATAAGCCAATTAACTACTCTCTTCAGGGTTTTGCCTTGACTTCTGTGTACACTGAAATCCTGGTCAGTTTTCACACTGAACCTAAAGCAAGCCTAAATGTTGCAGTTGTGACATCTTGATTTCTCCATGACACTTAAGTATGACTTACCTTGAGATCTAATGTGAGAATTATTAAATAATGATAACGTTACTTTTTAATAATCAGAGATCACAAGATAAACACCACATCCCAGATAAGGCCTAACATTAATACCTTTACAAATTTCAAAGTTCTCAAGACTAACATCAGCCTAATTCAATAAATGATTTTAAGTAAGAATCTCAAACTACAGGCTCATCTCTTTCTTCATTTAGAAAAATTAAGGTTTGCTAAAAGGTCAGTGCACAAAACAAGCTCACCTGAGATAAGTCAACAAAATGATTTGCTTCAGCCATCACTTTTACACGGAAGTTTGTCCCATCATCAGGACTCAGGGCATAACAGAATACCTAGAATATGAGGCACCAAAAATTGAGTATCTATGACAACTTGCCCATAAAATAACTGTGCTATATTGCAATTTTAAATTACATCTAGTTTCACACAAATTATATTAATTTAAGTGGTATTTACCAGTTGAGAAATAAGTAAAAAAAGAGGCACTGGGCCATTTTTTGACACATTTGAACCAGGCCTACTTCTGGTGCCAGAGTATGGCACTGCATACTGCACAGATATATATCCAACGTTCTCATCAGTGCAAGGCAAAGTAATTTAACAGAAGATTTGCATAAGAATTAAATTCTCTAAGAACGCCTTCTACAAGTCACCTCTGACTTTGTAATTAGTGAGAATCATAAGTATGAATCAGGCTGAACAGACAAGCTAAGCCTCAGGGAAGCTTTTTAACAGTGACTTGCTCTCCCAGTTAGGAAACTGAAAGTGTGTCTGAAAACAACATTTCATACTGGTAAAGGAAGAAAAAGAACACTTCAACCCATAAAAAAACAAACCCAAGAAACAAAAATTTGCTCTTTTCTTGTTTAATTGCTTGCACCAAGAAAAAACGCCACTTATAGCTGTATTTAAAGCTTTAAGTATGCCATTTATATTTTTACCTCGAATTTGTCTGGGTTATGCATGCCTGGAATTGACTGCATTAGGTGTGAGGTTGGATGGTTTCCAAAGTCAGAGCTCACATAGCCAATACGAAGTCGACCTTCACTGGCCTTCAGATCCTTGGGATGCTCATATGGTGGCTTGTGAAGAACATTAATCTGCCAAGAAAACACAGGAGTGTTTACAAACTCAGGAACTAAAATCTAAACAAAGGGACAAAAACCTCCTAGGAGTTTGCAAAATTAACCTTCTCCCACATTCAAGCAAGCAGTCATGCACATATGTTATTCCAAACCTGCATTCTACGTATTCCACTGGAGCCAAGTGCAGTGCCCACACACTGTGTCACAAGATGTGATGTCTCTGCTCTCAAATACAGACATTGCTACTGCATTTCTGCTTTTCTAACAGTTTCAGTATTCCACCCCTGATCATTAAATACACTGATTCCACACCACAATCCTCAGAAGTTCTCAAACCACAAGCACCTTGTGACCAGAACAGTACTGCTGTGATGCAGCACAGCATTTGTTCTGTTCTCTGCTCTCCATCTTCCCCAGGCATCAGCCTGTAACCATTATCTCTGACAGGATTATCAGGCTACTAAGACAAGTCACTTTGACTAAGTGCTATCTTCCATTAGTTAATCAGACCCTGCCACCAGCTGACAGCACATTTTCAATTATAACTGGCAACCTGCACAAGTACTGTCTCAAAACTCACAAGCACTATCAGCTATGAACACTACATCCTATCTCTTTAGATGTCAGTGACTCAGAAAGCTTCCAAAGGCTAATACTGACAATCTGAGTATTCGATTTTGAGTAGGAAAAGGCAAAGCCCCAAAGAACTTCAAACACAACTGGTCTGTATAGAACTTCCTACCTTGTCCAAACAGAGATTTCCATGTCTCTCAGCAATTGCCTTCCTAAAACTGTGAGAAAGGGGATACAGCATGCTATGATGTGGGTGTACAGAAGGCAGTCTGTTTTTCTCCAGCTGATCAGCTACAATGCTAACCAGCTTCTTCATCCTTTCATCATAGTCTGTCCAGTCACAGACAATCTAAAAAAAAGGAGAAACAAAGATTAGGACAACAGATTCCTTTGACCTGTATCACTTATTTCACAGGTTGAGATTAAGGTTTCTTCCAAAAATGGAAGTGAGAACTTCCTTAATTACTGTTGAGACTGTATAATCTTATCTTCTGATTTAAATATAACTCTTTACATTTAAATTAGTAATCTGCTGCATAGGAATCCTAAGAATTACAATCAAAGCCTCATCTCCCTCACCTGCAAACAGTGGGCCAAGTTGCAATAGGCATCTGGGAAATCAGGTTTCAGTTTCAGAGCAGTACGGTAAGAGGCAATGGCTTCTGGTATATTCCCTGAATCCTGTGAAGACACAGAAATGAGTCAGCAGGTAAAAATATCCTCAGGGTAACTACTCACAGTGCCCCACCACACTCTTCTAAGAGTGAATCATTTGCATGTGCTACCTTGTGAATCGAGGCCAGATTGCTGTGGGCATCAGCAAAAGCTGGGTTTATCTGAATGGCACGGGTGTAGCACTGCAGAGCTCCTTGAACATCTTGCATCTCCTTCAAAGTGTTTCCCATATTAGAATAAGCATCTGCAAATGTGGGGCTGATTCTGAAAAATAAAGATAATATGTCATGAACAAGAAAAGCTCCTCCTCCAGCAAGAAAACAAACTCATACCCAGACTTTTCCACTTGAAGAGCAACTGTGTAAATTAAAACACACGACTAAGTCACATTCTGTATAAATCTAGGCACTTTCCCATTAGGAGAGCCTGGGACTCTTACAGAGAGTATCCATTTACCTAATAGCCTCTTTGTAATGCATCAGAGCTTCCTGTAACTTTCCCTGCTGTTGCAGAACACTTGCTAAGTTTGAATGTGCTGCAGCAAACTCTGGAAACACCTGGAAGAAAAAGAAATTGACTGTCTCAAACGTCACAAGCAGACCACAGCAAAAATACTTGTGCATTTATTACTGTATTTTCTTACTTTTTTTAATAGAGGAGGGAAAAAAAACTATGTCCTATTACAAATTCCCAAGGTGAACCACCCACCTCCCCCTCCCAACTCAACTGTACCTCAAGAGCCTTCCGATAAAGACGGACAGCTTCCTCAATATTGCCCTGCTCCCGCTTGATGTTTGCCAGGTTGTTGAGAGAATCTGCATGAGTGGGACAAAGTCGAAGGGCTGTGTTGTAGCATTCTTCTGCTTCTACCACCTTGAAAAAAAGGGACACTGTTAATATAGTAACATTTATTGTAAAAGCACTGTTTATGAGAAGTCATTATATGATCACTTTTAAAAGGTTCAAGATGGAGATTTCCTGAATTATTCTCCCTTTTAGTAAGTGAGGTTAACATCCATCTTAACAAAACTGGCGACAGCTGGTGTCTATTACAAAAGCATTCGGGTGTAATTCTAAGAAGGAAAGAAGTGCTCCTTACACTGCCTTTCTCCTTCAAGGCATTGGCCAAGTTGCAGTAGGCGTCAGGGAAGTGGGGCTGGAGCTCAATGGCCCTCCTGTAGGTGTCTATGGCCAGGTCTATCAGGCCCTGCTCATAGTACACACAGGCAAGGTTACCGTGCACAACTGCGTGATTTGGGCTCAAACTCAAGGCTCGCAGATAAGCTGCCACAGCTCTGTAACAAAATAAAGAAACAAAAAAAAAAAAAAAAAAGAGAAGGAAAACAATCAACCAGAGAGCACGAATTATTTACCTTGGTACAATGTATAGTGAACAACATTAAGTCTTCCGGAAAATAAGCAAAGCTTTCAGCTACTTTTTTTTAACACTCTTCATTACTAGGAAAACCACCTTTTTTTCCTTACTCCATTTTTTGCCAGTTTATTATTCCATTTTAACAAGATAAACAGCGTCATCTTACGTCTTTATTCTCTCCCATAAGCTACCGTGATTTACTTAAGACTTCAACCATCACTTTGTTCAAAATCTTTCATGTTTTGCTCCTACAGCAGCACTATACAAACAGCTGATGTATTCAAATCCAGTTTCTAGGAAAATCACAATATACACAGTAAGTAAATGTTTAAAAGGTGATGCAAAATCTGAAATTATGAAAAAATGTGCCTCTGTTTGGTCCACTGATTCATGGTTAAATCAGATATCACTGAATTAGTTAGACTGCGTGCAATGCAGATAAGTAACCTGTTCCTTGCAAGCTTTTATTAAATTTGGGGCCACAAACCACAGCTATCAGAAATTATAAACCAATTAATGGATGCAATATGGTACACTGCATATAAACAACACAGCCTGGATCTTTTCCCAGAAACAAAAGATTCATGGATCAGATTAGAGGTCTCAGAACAGGTTAGCTCAACAAGACAGCAGCACTACTGCAACCCAAGGCAATAACATGAGGTGGACATGTCACAAATACAGATTATTCAGTCAGATGTTTAGCTGAATTCCAGCATTTCAGATTGTCTCACACAGAAGGAAAATTTTAGGAGACACACTTGCAAATTATGTTCTGAATCACGTAATAAAAACAGAGAATTCACGCACTCAGGCCTTTCTCATGCATCTTATTTTCACCCTCCCCAGCCTTAATTTCAAATCTATTTTCATCAGAAACTCTCATTTTTGGCAATGCATTAAGTACAAGAACGCAGTATGAAAGAATGCATTTCACTGGATTTTTTTTTTTAATTTAAATACACCAGTAGCCTGATCTGTCTGCACTTCAAAGACATTTGCCTGCTCAGCTGACAGCTGAAGTCTTTGCTACCCCTGCCCATAGACACTTCACAGAAGGAACATAATCTGTATCTTGATACATCTGACAAGCCACAGAGAGCAACACTATTGATCTGCTTACCTGTCAAATATCCTTGCCTCCTTCAGAACATTTCCCAGATTGATGTAAGCATCCAAAAAATTTGGGTCAAGTGTTACAGCCTGAAAATATTTTTGAAGTAAAAGTTTTGAGCATTTAACACAAAAACATCATCTATGAAACTGAGTTATTTGTTGCTTTTCTGAAACTTGATAGACATAATCTGTGAGCTTTTAAGACTTTATCAATAACCTAGTAAGGAAGGAAAACTTACAAAAACCAATCACAGAGCAAAATTATTTATCTGCAGAAATGACAGCATGTACTACCTTCACATTTATTTGTTTGCTTACCCATTCAGTTGCAAATACTGCAGAATAAAGTGCTAAGCACTTATTTCACATTAGGCTGGTCATACTTAACACTCCTGTCTACTGATGCTATGTTGTCTTTAGCTTATTTTTAGAGGAGAAACGCTAAAAAACCTTATCTAGTATCCTTTTTCTACTGCAAAATAAGACAGAATTTTAAAACTTTACCAGTGCAGAAAAACAGAGACTGGACACAAGAACAAGGAAAGAGCAAATACATCACGTGTGCAGGGAAAATTCAGTAGCCATTTAACTAGAACATCTTCACTCCCTTCAAAACCAATAAAATGCAAAAAGCCACTTAAAAAATTGAAGTTACAGAAGCTGCAGTACAAAGCTACATGTGAGTATCTGACAAGCCCCACTGTCTCTTACAGTCTCATGGAACTATTAATTCCAAATTAAAATACTTCATCTATCACGAAGTAGACACAGATCCCCCCAAAAAAATCTTGAGCAGCTGGACTTTCTTCTGCAGCTTTAAAGCTACGAATTCCAGGAAGAAGCTGTTGCCACATCTTAAATCCAGCTTTAGGGCACTCTAGAAACTTATTAGAAATGAGTACAAAATTAATTATGATGCCAATTAGATACTAATTGGAAGGAATCAGACAACTAGTTAATGACACTAATCTAGAGAAGTCTGTACAGTGGTGAAAAATAACCCTGGAGAAGAGGAATTAATGTGTCACTTAAAACTGTTCTTCTCAGTTACTCAAAGGACAGTAATATCTGAAACAAAAGTCACAACGAAAAATGATTTTAAGCACCAAATTGATTCTCTCTCTCACACACAAAACATGAAAAACATCATCAAATCAGATTTTTAAAAAATTTAGTCCAAAAGAGGGCTGAAGAAAAATTTAATTAGTTTTTTCATATTTGACATGTGTGAAGTCCTAGGGCAGTTCTAAGTGTCTCTCTCTAGTAGAATATAGGCAGTTTGAAACACCAGCAAGTTAAAAAAACAATTAACATGAGCTGTTAACTAACAGGATCATAGGAAGTTCCCCACTATCAAAATATTTCTATCACCTGCAAGCACAGAACTGCATGTACATTCAAATCTAGCAGTGAAGCTGACTCCCTTAGGTAGTTACCTTTTCAAAGTGATGAATTGCAAGCCAAATTTCTCCTTGGGCATTGAAAACACAGCCAAGATTACTCCAAGCCACTGCAAAGTTTGGTTGAGTCTCAATTGCTTTTAAGTAACAGGCCTTGGAATAGTTAAAGAAGAGAGATACAAGGGAAGGGGAATATTTGTAAAAAGAAAAAAATGAGAAAAAATAATTGTTAGTATGCCTTCTCTAACCAGCCAAAAGTGACCCTGCAGTATAGGCTAGCTTGCGCCAAAACTAATGCGCTGCAAACTGTTGTTGATCCTGCGCCAGCGCAAACCAAAACCCAGGTGCAAGCCCACCATTTTTCAGTTATGCTGGTAACAGTTTAACATTCCTTCAGACACTGGATCACCACAGAAATCACCTTAGAAACAATTCAAGTAATTCACCAGAAAAACCTGCCGCCCTTAAATGTGTAAAAATCAAAAAATTACCGTGCAAAAAGAACTTCACTCTGAAACAAAATTTTCCAATATTCTAAATCAGATAGAAATTACTTAAAAAAAAAAAAAACAACAAGAAAACAAAAAATGAAAAAAGCTACTGAAAAAGATAAAGCCACTCCTCAGTTTTAAGCGTGCCTGTCAAACGAGATGACACAACCCGTATCTGTATCTTGTTTGCTGGTTTCTTCAAATACAATTCAACCTCTCCTGCAGCTTCAAAACCTCAAATGACAGGATTGCATGAAGGTTTAGGTCCCTGTAATGCAAGCGCAAGAAATCGCTGCGCATCCTACCCAGCACGGCGCCACGCTATCGCTGCGAACTGCTTGCCTCTAGTGATTGCCCCAAGGTGCAGTGAACGGCCAACCTGAATCATTAATCTACCAGACAGGCCCACACAAAACTCGCATGTTAAATTTGACGTCTGGACTCTGTAAATGCGTTACAAGCCAATTTTTATCCAAAAGGCTGCAGCCTGGAGCTCGGGCAGTCGCCCGATCAGAGATTAATCATCGAGTCAACCGTTCACGGGGGCTTTAATCGCACGCAATGCGCGTTACCGCTGCGCAGCCTTTGCGCTACTGCAGGATCACAGCGCATCATCAGAAGAGCAGAACGCTGCAATCCAAACAAAGAAGAAAAAAGGAAAAAAATGAACAACCAGAAGAGTTAGAAGCTTTTACTATTAACTATCTCCAATTATTTCTTTAAAAAATATTTTAATTTACTTTTACTTTATTTCTTTGAAAGAATTTGTGGCTAATAGTATAAAATATTCTTACATTACTTGCTTGTAATTAAATATTTTAAGCTGTTTCTGAAGCCACAAGACAGAAGATTCAGGCATGGAGGCAAATGGTTTTGCTGTGGCAGTTACAAACCCGTTACCATATTTCTCATCATGTGACTTTTCGGTGCGTTCCTTGCTGGAAGAGGAGGAGGAGGTGTGTGTCTGCCCTAGATCCAGGCCTCGAGCTCCCTTCAGCGAGGCACCTTACGCATGGAATAGGAGGTTTCACCCACCTGAAACCTTCTAAATACAATATCAGTGGTGAAAAACCAAAAACAAGAGAGAAAATAAAACAAGATCATTAGTAAGAGTTCAACAAAGCAATTGCATTTTTTTGGATATGTCTTAACACATGGGAATGAGGATAATCTGTCTGTAACAAGGGAGACATGCAGAAGGGAGAGGGTTAATCGGGCAATTGCATACAGCAGGGACTTTTTTTTTTTTGGAAGAAAGGCTCTGAAATATCTACAAAGAAATTAAATTTTAGTTCAAACTGTAAGGAATCTGCTGGCTTGATCTTTCAAATGGACTGATAACCAAAGAAACACATTGCAATTTACTCAAGATGTTTTTCCTCGTTTATTAAGTTCTCACAAAACGGAATAACACTTTCAAACTAGGTGTCTCCAGAGCTCTGAAACAAAGAAGTCAGCAACCTAAGGCAGGCGCAGTGTCTTGGCCTATACCAGTCACACTAAAGCTGCAGTGAAGTGCAATTCATGTTAGCTGTCCGCTTGGTGGGCTGAGAACCAAGTGTCTCAAAGACTGTTTAACTCCGAATGCTGCTATACAATGTTTTCAACCTGGATCCGACCAAATCAATCAGGCTGCCCTAAGGTGGTACACACATCCAAGTTGTTAGGAGAAATCAATAATTGAATTTTGAACCTGCAGTCCCCGTTACCCCATAAAGATGCCCACCCTCCCCAAATGGTGCTGCAGCCAAACAGACAGCTACGCTGTTCATACACTCCACTTCTGAGCATGCGCGTGGGGCTTGGAGCGACAGCCGTGGAGCCCAGAGTGGTTCTGATTTCTCCACACTCCTCACCCCGGCAGCGCGGACGCGTAAGGTGGCTTGTAACAAGACAATTTCTTTCTGCAATCCAAATTTTAAAACGTGCCAAGAATTTTAAACTCATCTTGGTGTTCGAATTCTCAGTTTAGGAAACGCGAGACTGCTAGAAGCCACCTTTCCACTACAGCAAGTTTTCTTTTGATCAGTTCATTTACCAAACAAACCAGCTTTGTCCTTCCGATTTCTTTATTTTGGGGGAGGGGAGAGGGAAGACATGAAGAAAAGATATTGGGGGATGGGGGTGGGGGGGTGGTGTGTGTCGCATACTGCAGCTATTATTTACTAGCCTTTCTTCCACTATCAAGGGAAGGGAAAAGTTAAAAGAATAAAAATCTTTAAAAGCCAATATTACAAGGTAACATTTGGATAAGTTTCTTCTCCACTTACAAGCCACAAAGGACTTTAGAAGAGCAGCCTTTTCAATAGCACCTGCATCGTACAGGGATCTCGAGCTAACCACAGGCTCTCTGCTTGGCACCAGCAGGCAAGCCTCAGATCTGAAGGATTGTTACTTATTTCCAGATGAAAGCATGATGGAGCCCCTGCCCAATACTTCAGAATGGTATCAGATAGTCTAGTTCAGCAGCAAGGCTCGGTAACTTTCCATTTCTTGACTTAAACCAACTTTTTAAACATGGACATGCCATATCTTGCCCTGCAACTACTCTGGGGTGTTTCAGTGCCTTCAGTTTTCAGAAGTTTCTCGGACTGTCTGTAGATCAACGCAGATTTGAAGACTTGGTGCAAAGTTCAAGTTTTCAAAACACTGACGTTTACATGTATTCTACCCAACACCTACCTTGGCTTCTTCCAAGCGACCCAGGGCTTTGAGCAGGTTCCCCAGGTCACTACGAACACAGTACAAGTCCTGAAAAATCAAAATCACACCATCATCTTCAGGATTTCAGAGAACTTGCAAGGGAACAACCCAGTCCTCTAAAGTTTAGTTTAGACTATTAGTAGATACATCACAAATGTAAATTATTTTCCTTGACCTAGCATTACAGACAACACATAATCTGACCAAATTTAGTACTGTAATGAACAACTGAAAAGAATAAAGAAGTAACATTTCATACAATTCCTATTATACAGAAATAGGAAACTGAAAACAAATGCCCCCCAGCAGCTTAAATCCTTTTCCCATTTTTAAGTATGCCAAGCCCCATTTATATTTTTTTTTTCCAAACCATGACTCCAAACCTGTACTCTTAAGATACACCATTGCCATTATGGCTTTTACATTGATATATAAAGTGATTTTGCTGCCTGCATCCCTAAAGAAGTTTTTCTCCCTGTTTTGCCCACTAATCCATCCATTTCCAACAGCTCTACCACATGTTCTTGTTCTTTAACTTGTCTGAAATGAAAGCACAGTCTGCAACTGCATTATCTAGCAATAAAGACCACAGAGAATGGAGACAATCTGTCAACAATAATGAAAGGATTTACTAACCTAAACAAAACTCAAGCCCTGTAAAAAACCCCACCATCTCACATTATTTTAACCAGTGCATCCACTAGTCACCCCAAGACACACATTAAGTTAGACAAGTTCACACTGGCTGAACAACAGAGAAACAAGATTCTGGGCTCTTGTTGGACTGGGTTTGCTTTTTCTTTTCCTACAGAAAAAGGATTTATGCACACAGGACCAATGCAGCACTTTAAGTACTCTTTATCAAAATGTCTGACCAAAGAGCAAGCAAACATCTTCATCATGCTGAGCAATACTACGCAAATTTAATGAGCATGATGCAAAATAAACAGAGGACAGCAGTCTGATACAACGTTTACTAAAAATCAATGTGAAACAGTTACAACCAAAAATCCAAACACCAGATCAATTCATCTTATAGAAGCCACTTACAGACAGACAGTTTCAGCCTGTAAAACCTAAACTGATGCTTCTGTAAACCAGTCCATGAGGGAAATCTAACCCAGTCTACAGCAGAATTCTAACCAAGGCAACGCTCAGCACCATGAAATTTCTAACTTCATGATAAAGAAACACCTGGTGATTTTTTGAGATTTCACATTCAAGTCTAAGCACTAATTCCCTCACTGTGATACTACCTTAAAGCACACAAAGCTAAATACAAGGCCATTCACTGAAGCTTCTGCCTTCAGAAAAACAAACAAACAAACAAACAAACCCTTGCTTTTCTTTTATCTAAACAGTTAAGTATGTTACATATACAGAAAAGCAAACAACCAGCAGCCCTTACTGCAATATACAACTTTTTCTTACAGAAGCCTTTCAAAGATCCTTAAAAACAGTATTAACGACTTCATTAAGTTTATAGCATACAGGTTGGAAGGGTTCTCTTTTGTTCATTCTTTGAAAGCTGCTACTTTTGTGTCCTGGGGCAGTAATAAAGAATGGACTTTTATAAAAATAAAGCATTACTTACAGGGTTGTACTGAAGGGCAGACACATATGCCTGTACTGCTCCTTCCATATCACCTGCAGCTACGAGTGCAGCAGCCAAATTAATATATCCATCAATGAAATCTGGTTTGAGGCGCAGTGCATGTCTGTAATGCTCAATTGCTTCCTGCAGCTGTCCACGCTCCTTGTACACATTGCCTAGATTTGAATAGGCTTCAGCCAGCAGTGGATTCTGTTTGATTGCCAAAGTGCTGAAGTGAGCAGACCTAGAGAGAACAGACAAGTTAGCAAATAAAAAACCACAGCCCAAAAACAAACAAAAAGAACACCCCAAACAAACCCACCCTCAACACTCAGTGTACGCCTGTTTATCTAGTTACTCTAATGAACCAAACATGCAGCCAATAAATCTGGACTTACAGAGCTGTCCTTTATGTTTATACTCCCACCTTATGGTGGGAGTATAATGTCCTTTATGGTTATACTCCCACATTAAACTCTCACCTCCCTTCCATTTTAGGTCGTACTGAACAAAGACAGCTCTCATTTACAGTCAGAAGGGTTCAAGCTGCCTCACCAAACCTGAGCGCAACACACTTGGAAAAAACACTATAGGAATTCCTCTTCCAACATCTGTACACTTTAAGCAATGTTCCTCTTGATATTCTTTTTAAGAAGCAGGACATGGCTTACATGTAAAATTTTGTTGTATCCCCACCAATTTTATTTTCCCCTATCTGAACTGCTACAACTTCAATCAGAAGACTACGTAAAACAAATCTCAGCAAAATGTTCTTACTTCCTTCACCAGCAAACATGAATTTACAGCTAGAAAAAGTGAAGTTCAAAATGCTAGAGGCACAGAAAGCAAGATCAGGAACAGGCAAGCAGAAAGAACACAGAAACAACTTTCAGATCAGAAAACCCCTTTAACTAAACACACTGTTGTGCAGGAAACAGTCTTGCAACTTAAAAAAAAACCCCAAAACCACCTGAGACTGTAGGTGGAATGAACATTACACATGTAAATCCTGCCAGTACACACCAAAGTGGCTGATGTTCCAATGTTAATAGGTATGACATTAAAATAACACAAGAATAATGGCAAGGCCTCCTGTTGGTTGTAAAGCTGATGAGTCCCATTTGTATTTCTCTTACCCCAGAGGGAAGAAGCCTACCTGTCCAGTCGGCGACACTGGAAGTGAATGGATGACAGTAACAAAAGCACACCAGTGTTATCAGGCTCCTGCCTCCAGAGCTGCATGCAGTGTCTCTCTGCTGCTTCAAAGTCTCCTGCCTGATACTCACGATGAGCCAACTCCGCTAACCCTTGGAAGGAAAGCATACGTTTCGTTGGTTCTGGAGAATCACCAAAACATTTAAAGGGGGAAAACAAAAAGTTAGATGATGGGAACAAAACAAAAAACAAAACAAAACAAAACAATGAAAACAAATGTACACAACTAATGGATGAAAATGTTTGAAATTATATGAAACACTACAACAGGTGACAGTTGGGACTCTAAGATCTTATCTGTGCCAGTCCTTGACTCCATCAGCTAATAATAGCAAAAATGCAGACTGTAATGACTGTGAATATTGGTAAGTCAGTCATTTTCTATTATTCTGAAAGAGACTCCTGTCATGATATGATATTTTGGTTCCTAATGGAAGTGCTGCTAACAGAACAATGACTCTTCTCACCCTCCCCCATGACTGAAAATCCTATGCTTTGCTATACTAAAAAAAGTTCTAACAATTCAATAGGGAAATGAAGGACAGGAGACAACGACTTTAAAGGACTTGAACAAAAGAAAGTTTGGCTGTACAAGTAACGAAAGCCCTTAAAAAAAAAAAAAGGCAAAAAAGGCAAAACGGGTAACATTCCCTGAATCCTGCATACTCCTACATTTTCTCTGAGTAGTCAAAATCCCTTCACAGAAAAAAAAATGGTCTTGGAACAACAATATCTGATGAGAGACAAACACACACTTCAATGATTATGCAACTGGCCTACAGGAGGAACCATTAAACAGACAGGGTACAGGAAAGGAGTTACTGCTCCTGGAGGCTTAGCTGGAACAGGAGTGACAAAATGGTTTTAGTATTTAATACCCAACTGTGGAGAACGAAATACCTAAATGAAATACCACCTGTTTTAGACAAAACAACTAGAAGTGAGAAAAGTAAGTAAAATTTCTTACAAACTCATAAACAAGTGCAGCTTGGAAAGAACCTACAACCATTCATCCTAGAAAGAAGTGGCCTTCAAATTATGCCTTTATACCAAAGACTCTTACTATTAAAAGGTTTGATTACCTCAAGTATCTCTCATCTTTCCTCCTGTACTCTGCAGTCCCTTAATTCCATTCATTGAACACTTCCCACCTCATCCTATGGAGCTTTAAAATTCTGAATTTACATGAAACACATAAACCTTTCCTAATACAAGAATGCACCTCAATAGCTGAGCCTACATTTTTGTAGTGAGGTAGTACAAAAGTCCAGAGACTCTCATGCTTTTGTGAGAACTTTAAAGGTGGCAAAAAAAAATCGTCAAGAGATTAGGAACAGATTTACTACCTAGTGCTAGTTTTATGAAATTGGGATTGATGCAAGTTATTTAAATTATTTTCAAATGTAGGTTTTTAGTACCAGTAGGTTTTAATATAAGACTACAAGTGCTCTGTAAGTACAGTAATTTTCCCAGACAGTACATTGTCTCTGTCAGTGCTATAAACCGTTTTACAGTAAACTGGAACTACCAAAGCCACTCATTTTCAGATAATTGCCAAATTAGTAACCAAGTATCTTCATCCAGATTAGATCCTGTTTTTCAAACACTGACTAAGGGCAAAATGGACTTCGGGATCTGGTTAAACCTACTGGCAAAGATAAAAAGGTACAACCTTTATTCAACATGAGAGTGTTGAACTGTGGCTGAAAACCACACCGTTTATAAGTGGTGCTGAGGGTAATACTGGAGCACCAGCAGACTGTTCCTCACTTGGCCCTTCTGGTGTTAACAGGTTTGGCCCTTCGGGCAGTCAGAGCATTTTCAAGCTCCGCTGACGGCACAAACAGAGAAACCAGACAGAGGAAGAGCGTGTCTCATGAACTGGATTTCCTCTTCTAATACATTTCAATTGCTTCGGTAAATTTCAAAGCTAAAAAAACCAAAAAGCACACCAAAACAACCCAAAAGTTTACACTTCAATACTTGTGACTGCTGGGAAGTAAGCTTTCAATCATGATCTAAATGCTACATTTTGCCTACTTAAAGCAAGAAGCCTGAAGTTGCAACTTCCAGGGCAAGAGAGCAGGCAGTTCAGATTTCACACCTGGGAATGAGAACTACTTACAAAAGCAACAAAAGAAGAAACTCTGACATTTTCTTTCATTTATCAAGCGTCTCTGTTTACAAAACAACCCACCCTCTGCCCCCAGAGATAAGGCAAACTCAGTGTAAAATTGCCAGTCATCTACCTCCAAGCATTTATTTTATAAATGGTTCTGAAGAAGTTCACTGAAAAGTGGGAAGTGGACAGCCATATCCCAAAGTTCAGAATGAGCAAAACTTTTAATAGAAAGTTGGCTGGAAGTTATGCAGTGCAAAATATCCGTAAGACAGCCCATGGATGGATGCTCACTGAATGAATTTGTAAAGAAAACAACTGCAGTGAGGACCCACAGCCAGGAAAATCCCGTATCAAGTCTTGCATAAATGAATTTCTGTACCTAGGCTAACTTGGGCTGCATGCTTTGACTATGACCTTGGAAAAGTCTAGTACATGCTGTGACAATGACCTTCCCTGAGGCTTCTAGACAATGCAAGCAGAACAAAAAGCTGCACAGAACCATCAGAAACGTGCTCGAGGCCATTTCCCCCCAACAAATACCATCCTAAACACTTGCAATACACTCATGCTCAACCCTGCGTTCAGATACAGTCTAGGACCAGACAAGAGCAGTGGTTACCTCCAGCTGGGAGGTGCTGGATGAGCACAGGACTCTCTCCCAGCGTGCACGTGGCTTTTTTTACCCCGAGGGATCCAGGCTACAAGAGGATGCTGCAGCCTCGCTGACCAGACACAGTTCTAGCTGAGAAGGTACGAAACACCGTACTGCAGCATCACTACCGTTCCTCTTTAGACCCCTTTCTCTGCACTGTTACCCCGTCTCTTTCTCCAAAAATCCTCTTTCTCCTTCTACTTTTCCCAGATATCGTTTCAGCTCCTCCTGCCCCTCTGGTTACAGAAACGCCCAAAATCTGGGGGATAAAGCTGTGCTGTCCTTTCCTCCTTTCAGTTAGCATAACACTTTTTTTTTCTTCTCTACAGAGAAAGTCAGATTTCTCCTCCATTCCTCAAGTTCTGGATCTGCAAACTAAATTTAGGGCAGGATCTTCCGTTGATGCAACACACTATCGTACTGTTCAGAAAAGAGCTCGGCTATGCCACAGAATCACAGAACGGTTTGGGCTGGAAGGGACCTTAAAGATCATCTCGTTCCAATTCCATCATGGGAAGGGACACCTTCCATTCGACCAGACTGCTGAAAAAGAAGTCCTAAGCGCAGCGAGCGATTCTGGGCAAACCAACACACATTTTGGGTCAGGCTTTTACCCTACTTCGCCCTCTAACGCAGTCACCTGATAGTCTGACAAATATAGCAGCGAGCCCGCCGCACTCACACCTCCCCGGCAGCGGCCCGGGGGCTGCCCACGGGCAGCGCCCACCGGAGCGCCCCCAGGGCCGCGCTCGGGCCCGGGCCGCACGGACCCCCACAGAGGCGGCGGGGGCACCCCCGCCCTGCCGCTTCTGGAAACTTCCGCCGGGCGCGGGCCCGGCGAGCGGGGAGCAGCCCCGGGGGCTCGGCCCGGCCCCCGCTGTCCCCGGCCAGCCCGTCCCCGGGGGCGCCGCAGCGCACGGTACCTGTGCTGTCCGCCACGTTCCCCACGGAGGTCGCCATCGGGACAGGGGCCGGGGAGGCTGTGGCGGCGACGGCAGAAGATGCGCTCGGGCCGGGCCGGGCCGGGCTGCCCGCGGTCGCGGCGCGCTGAAGCGGCGCTCCCGAAATGGCGGCGGCGGCAGTACCGAATGGCCGCGGCCGGAACTATCTGCGCCGAAAAGAGTCCGGGCGGCGCCGGGCGGCGCTCGGAGCACGGCGGGAGGAGGGACCCGCTGGAATCGCGGTACTGAGAAGCAAGGTTATCCTTCCGCGCGCAGCGCTGCGCCAAAGGCGGCGGGACTGCGCATGCGCCGCCACCTCCCGGTACGCCCGCACGTGGCCCCGCGGAACCGGCGCTCAGCGGGACAGCAGCGCTCAAACAGCGGGACATCGGAGCTCATAACACCCGGGCATGAGAGCGCAAACACCGGGACAGCGGAGCTGAAACACCGGGGAATCGGAGCTCAAACACCGGGACATCGGAGCTCAAATACCGGGACAGCGGAGCTCAAACACCGGGGCATCAGAGCTGAAACACCGGGAGAGCAGAGCTGAAACACCGGGGCATCGGAGCTCAAACACCGGGAGAGCGGAGCTCAAACACCGGGACATTAGAGCTGAAACACCGGGACAGCAGCGCTCAAACACCGGGACAGCAGCGCTCAAACACCGGGAGAGCGGAGCTCAAACACCGGGACATTAGAGCTGAAACACCGGGACAGCAGCGCTCAAACACCGGGACATTAGAGCTGAAACACCGGGACAGCGGAACTCAAACACCGGGACATTAGAGCTGAAACACCGGGAGAGCGGAGCTCAAACACCGGGACATTAGAGCTCAAACACCGGGACAGCAGCGCTCAAACACCGGGGAATTGGAGCTCAAACACCGGGACAACGGAGCTCAAACACCGGGAGAGCGGAGCTCACCGGGGCATCGGAGCTCAGTCACAGGGATAGCAGGGCTCAAACCCCGGGACATCGGAGCTCAAACCCCGGGACAGCAGAGCTCACCGGGGCATCGGAGCTCGAACCCTGGGAGAGCAGAGCTCAGTCACCGGGAACCTGCGCCCCCCGGGCACCGGCGCTCACCGTGTACCTGCACTCATTCACCGGGCACCGGTGCACAGAGAAACAGCAGCAAAGGCCTCTGTATCCCCCCCGTTCCTGCTCTATTTCCATGAGCCCCGTCAGCCACACGCCAGGACTGCATACAGAACCCTGGGGTCTGCACAAAGCTTCCCCGAGGCACTGAAAATTAGCAGTCTCTGGTGAACCGTGCACCTTCCTAAAGGCTCGAATTACCAAATTCTGGTTTCTGGAAGTAATTGCAAGTTATAGAAAAAGGAGGGCAGCTGTTTCTGAAGTGTTGGTAATAGTCAGGCAGTTCCCAAAGCCACTCAAGGGTGAGACATCAGACACTGTAGTTGTGGTCCCAGAGAAAAAGTTCCCCTTTATGAAATGAAAATTGCCTTACAGTTGTTTATCAACAGCAAGTATTTCACTCTGAGCAAGCGTTTTTTCCTGACAGACATGCATGTATCCAAACAAGCCAGTATTTCTGAGGAATTACTTTAAAGACTGAAGAACGAACCATACAAACCTGTATCAGGATTCTGGATCCAGTACAGGCTACAGCGAGCCAAGGCTTCAGCAGGACATGCTTGTCTAAAACTCATTTTTCACCATTTACTCATTCATATAACGCATTTTATAATCAATTAAAATATTGTATCTAAAAAAAAAAAAATCTTGTTAACACAGTGCACACTACACTGTTCTTTACACCAAACTGGGACAAGAGAAATTCAAGAGCCAAGAGTGGCCCAGGATGACCATAATCTCAGGGAAGGGAGTTCATTCATCTGAGTCCAGGTCACTGTCTCCTGCAATGGAGTGAAAGTCCTCGCTGTCCTCCTCATCCTCAGACAGATGGACCTGACTTAACACACTTGGCCCAGAGCGCTGCTGTTCTTCCTCCTCCTCCTCTTCTGAGATCTCATACCCTCCAATGCTGCTGAAACTCGTGTCTCTTGTGTTGGACTTTGGGTCTGGTTCTTCATAGCTGCCATAACTAGAAGAAAAAGGAGAGTAATTTCAAATGAGCTGCTGATACCAACAATTCTGTATTTAACTGCTATAAGAGTTGGCTTGAAGTCCTGTGAACACTAGGAACCACTGTGCACTTCAATTCTGTCACTGACCAGCTTTTCAGAATAAAAATTTAAAAAAAACCAGTTCTTCAATGAAACAATTCCATTCTCTTTACCCCACTCTGATACACTCAGAGCAGGAAAAACAGATTGCTCCAACACCTTCTGTCACCTTCACTGCTGACAGAAAGTGCAGGACTGTTTTCAACTCGTTCTCATCTTCTCTAGCATTTCCTGCTGACTCTTGTCAAGGTCCTGGGCTGGACTGACCATTGCCTGCCAGCACAGCCTATCACCTCTGATGTCTGTCATTTATTAGGCAAATATCAATAATGGCACTAAGGGACTGAATTCCACAAGTAGAAGAACAGAGAATCAAATACTTATACTCTACAGAATGTCCAGAGAAGGGAGAGCAGGTTGCTGTTCTCTCGAATGAAAAAAAATAAAGCTGATATTGTTGTACTTTTAATTTTCTAATAATGGAACGCCTTCCAAAATACAGAATATGCATATTTCTATACTTTTGGACTTCAACTAAGCAGTTGCCTTTCAAGTCAGGACATGCTTGTTCTTAGAGGGGGAAAAAAGTTAATCTGCTAAATCACTTTTGAACTTCAAAGGCATCTTGTAGTTTGACATAGCTTGTAAAAACCTTTATTTGTTCTGCCATCAAAAACCACTATGGACAGGAAATCATCTAACTTAAAAGAAAGAACTGGGTGGGTTTTTTTTTTAATTTAACTGATATTTTTATTAGTGAAAATCTTAACAGCAACCCCAAATTTCTGTCAGTAAGAATAAATGGTAATTATGGTTGCAACAGTAAGAACAGTCACAAAATAACTTTAAGAAAAATATGAGATATTCTTCAGGTTTTTTATGATGAACACTTCAAAAATCTTTAAAAGAAGGGATTTTAACAGGATTCTCAGCTCCAATTACCTGATATTGCTGTCCTCCATAACATGAGATGTCTCCCCACCATCTCCTTCATAGGACATCATGCTTTCTTCATTGTCCATGCCCATCCGTGTGTTCTCTTGAAGAACATGAGGTTGTTTGGGTCTCACTGCATTGGGCTCCACATCTGAGTCACTGCCACTCTCACTCAGCTGGATAGCTGTGTAATGAACCAATGTCTGGTCACAAACTGACATGTTTGTTCTGTCACTTACACACCCACTGTCTGTGTTTAAAGGCTGCAGTATTGACTGCAAGGAAAGTTTACAAAGTTGTGTCTCCACAAGGCAGCAGAAAAGGTATCTGGGAGGTGATACTGAGTGCCTGATTCTGATGTTATTCCAAAGCAATCTCATTACCACCATTACTCAAAAAGGCCTTATGTCTTGTCTACTCTGAAAAATTCCCCCTTCTTCCCCCCTAATAATTTGCAGGAGTCACTGCTAAATACCACTATGAGCTTTTCTGCATAAGCTTGTAGTAAAACTAGAAACAGTCTGAACAACCTCTGTACACCTCTTCCAGTTCTTGGTAACATTGTTTTGACATTAACATTTTACATTTAACATTGATAACCCTGTATCATATCAAAATAAATGCTGTGCTTTTACTAGACTGCCTATTCCTGGCTCTGCATACCAAATCATACTCACAGTGTTTTCAGAACCATTTGCTGTTTCACTTTATGAAATACAATCAACAAGATCTTGTCTTAACTCTGCTTTCTTTTGTGTCTGTATTTAGAGCATTCCTATTCCACTTTTGTTTTCAATTCCATTTGTGTTCACCCAGTTTCCTCATCTTGCCCCTTTGCTCTCTTACTGCATGTTTTTGTGATGGAAGCATGAGATCAGCTGGGTTAATGAACAACCAGAAAAGGACACTTACACGAGAAAGGATTATCTCCCTCTTCATCACTCCCATCATCATCATCATCCTCTCCATCAGACATAAGCAGGTCTTCATAGAGGACACTGGCCTGGGGCTGCTGGGCTGATCCTTCTTCTTCATCAGCAAGGTCACCATCTGCATCTTCGACTTCCTGGGTCATACAAACAGGGATGGTGAAGATCCAGCAGCATGCAGATTTCCCACCCTGTCCACACTGAAGCATTCCCTCATTTCACAGTGCTAACATTTCCAAACTGCATTTCAGAGTCTGTCTCAGGGCAGCAGACACAACAGACAGCCCTGCGAGTCAGCATGTACACTGTGCCTGGGATTTCTGTAAATATACTCACTGGGGCTGGAGTTTTAGGCTTCCCATCATCGTCCTCATCAAAGCCTTCAATATCTACATCAGAGTCTTCCTCGCCCAGCCTGCCTCGCCCCTGGCGCATCTGGACAGAACACAAACAGCAATGGCACTGAGGAAGGCACTACTGGACATCACCCAGGGGGTGTGAGGGACACCTGGGCCACAGAGGTGGGTGTGGGAGTACAGGAAGGGAAAGACAGAAAGATATGTGTATCACTCTGAGAGCAAGGATCCCTTCTCTCTTTATTGCAAGATCAGACAGCAATCTCCACACACTTCTACCTGATGTGCTCACCCTTGAATTGGGAATCTCCAGCCCTACAGCACCAGAGTTCCTCATTTAACTACTTATTTCTGAAAAATAGCACTAGGTCATAAAAAAAGTGCTCATTTTCATAATAGATTTTAAAAGCATACAGCATTTTCCACCAAGTCTTTTCTTGTCCTTCTCTTCCTGTTCTTCCCACAGTCCCCACGAGTCCAAGACAAAGAGGACATGCAGATTCTGTCCCAAAGACTATAAATTTCTACAGAAAGCTTGAAGACTTCCAAATCTAGAAGGCATTCACAAAGCTACAGATGGCTACCATACTAGACAGAACTATTCATAACCAATCTCTGTTTGCCTGCATTGTTCAGAATAGCTCTCACCAGTCTTTCTAGTACCACCTTCAGTCTTGTGGCTCCTCACATTCTTCATTCTCCTGGTAATTTATTTTCATGGTCCTATTAGTGCATCTCCTTCTGCTATTCCCTCTCCTTCAACATTTATTTTTTTGTTTAATACAGAATAAAGACTAAGGAAAAATATTCTGTGGTTACTGTAATATTTATAGTGATTTAATACCTTTAACCTGTCTGTTTTTTTTTTCCTTTTACAACTATAAGGTATCTACAGTGACAACCATTTCTTCCAAGCTCCTAATTGTCACTGGATGCAACCAAAATAATCTAATAATAATAATAACAATAATCCAATTATGATCTTCTGAATCTGCAGAATATCCTTCACCATTTCCCTACTCAGAATTAACAAGGGATTGCATATTAACCCTCTGTAGCATGAGTCACCAGGTTTCTACTTCCAGAAGTAGTGAAGCAAACAAATACCTGGCCTTAGGCAGATTCTTTTGCAGCTTTTAATTCTCTGTTCTTTGTTTTGCAGCGTCTCAATTCCCAGTGCTCTTTAATTTTTTTTTCCTTTTCCCTCACAGCAGTCAAAATGAAAGAAATATCGTAACTTTTGGAAGATATTCCCTTCTCTGCTTGGAAAACCTGATCTTTGTCACCTGTTTCCTACAGAGTCATTGCCTCCTTTTACTAATTTGCTCATACAAGACAACTCCCCAACCAGATGAGAAAATGGAGGATTCTGACCTGAGTTCCTCGCTTCCCTGTGGTAGTGATGGGAGTGTCCATAGCAGACAAATTGCTTTCATCTTGATAGAATGAAGCACCATGGGACACACTGAGGGAAGTGCTGGTATCAAACAAATCTGGTGGCTAAAGTATAGGTGGAAACAGGAGACAGAACATTCTCAGGCACTGAACTGAGACTGGAACAGTATCTTGAGAGGCAAGACTGGGATTTCAGGACTAAATGCAAAATGCATCTTTTTGGCACAGTGTTTATATTATTACACACTATTTAATCAAAATGAGCTAATTATTCATAAAGAACAAACATGGTAAATGCAATGGCTCACAACCTCAGGTTGAAAGTTTGCCAAATAGCAGATTTTAAAATAGAAGTCAGTACTTCTATACAGTGCTATTCTACAGAGGCCAAAATCATAAATGGGCTCCAAAAGGATTCAATAAATTTGTAGAGAACAGACCTCACTGCAGCTCATGAATGCAATGGTCCAGGTGCAACACCAGTTTAAGGTGCCTGAACAGCCAATTCCCAGAAGAGAGGGTTTGCTGTAAAAAGGATCACTGCGTGTTTGCATCCACCTACTTCTGTTCCCTGCCAGAGACAGGAGACTTGATTACATCAACCTTTGGTCTGACTCAGCATGGCCCTTTTCATTTACTTCCTACAATGGGAATGGTGTTGCAGCCCCAAATGCTCCAATCAGAACTGGGTAAAGTCTCTCACACATGAAATAGCAAAGCTTCAGCTTCCAATCACTCCTATATAAATCACTGGCTCAACCACTAAAGCTGATACAAGCAAGAAAAAATGGGGATTTGGATAAAGTGTTCCAAAAGCCAACCTGCAGTTTGCATGCAGATTGACCTCTGAAGAGTTAATGAGGACTTCAGACTAGGATTTTGACAAAATTCCTTCATAATACACAGTTCACAGATCATGACAATACTGAAAGTCTTAAGAACAGCAGCAGTAATTCTTAAATTAGGGAAAACAGGCTTTGTAAGAATTTAAACAGACGTGTAAAACACAGACAGCTCTCAGCTGTATTTGCTTTTTATATCCTGGAGTCCAACCTCTGAACACCCATATGGGGAGATAAACGTTGGCTGTCACAACTGCATTTAAAATAAAGGGAACTAAAGCCAAGCAATCTCCACCAGACCTGCCACCTGTGACAAGTTTGGGAGTGTGGGAAGTGCCAAGAAGCAGAGGGAAAGGGTGGCCTTCGGGTGACAAGTTCAAGGGAGAAAGCTCAGAGAGCTCTCTCCTCTTACCAAGGATAGCTCCCTGCTCAGGCCTCTTTTCCTCTCTTCTGATCCCCAACTTGGAATAAACTCTGACCAGGTAATACTGCTCTTGGGAAGGAAACCATCCGATAAGAGAATGGCATTTTTGTCCCTCACTCTCTGATGTACTGGGATCACCACTGATTCCATTTAATTCTTGAAATATATCACCAAATAGTTTCAATAACTCATCTCCAAAGACTCTCTTGCAGTCCAATACTTCCTATTGGCAGGGTCTTTTTCCATGATACTCAGCTTCAGTATTCCCACCCTGGTCAAGTTGATCATCGTTTCTAGCAAACACTTTTCACCTTCCTAAAATGCTACATTTTGGGATTTTTTGTTGGGGGAGTTGGATGGGAGGGTGTTAAATATTGCCCCAAACCCATTTGTGCCCTGCCAACCTGGCTTAGCCCTACAGTCTTTGTATACTTCTTGCCTAAACAAAATTTAAACTTATTTTTCTCTTAAAAATAATCTTTATAAGATCTTAAATTGTTCCTGAACTTCAAGCTCTTCTTTTCTGCTCTGACTTTGCTAAAATTAAATGCAAGTTTCCAGATGTAATTACATCACATTTGCACAGAATTAAAAAATGATTGGTCTACAATTGGGATGAACAACTGCAAAGAAAGCTTTGGTTTGTCTTCCTATACCACAACATTTGCATTTGATCATTCAATTATCAACACAGAGATCTTTCCCAGGACCTATGAACTTTTCCAAATAAACAAAAGGCACATCTCAGACAGTAGGATGACATTCCCTGCTTTCCTAGGCAAATTCCAAAGATAATTTTAGTTTCCATGAAATAGCTTGTCATTCCTGGTGAAAGTTTTTTACTGATGTTTTTAAAAACAACCAAACAACCCAAAGTAAGAAGAATTACTTTTAAAAAGTCTAAGTAGCTTATAAATCTTTGCCAAACTGTAAACATTGAAAAAGCAGCCCAGCATGAATTGTGCTGCCAACTTGCTCTGTAACACAGAGAAAATACCTGACACACACAATTGTCCTCTATAAAATAATGACAAAGGTTAAAAACCATTATTTTCAACTAGAACTGGAACAAAGAGATGTAAAGAATCCCAGCAATGAGGACACAGCTGGACTTTGCTGACCATATTAGGTAGTTTCTTTACTCACAGCAGTGAGCCTTTCCAACAATACCACTACCAAACAGCTCCCTGGATTCCTCTCAGCACTACATCCATGTTTTGTCCTCACATTCTCCTTACCTGTCCACTGCTGGTCTTCTGAGGGTTTCCAAATGTTCCACTTGCACAGACCTCAAACTTCTAACCAACACTCAGCTGTACCCTACTGTACACAGCCCATCTTTAGACCAGTTTTACAACTTGCTTGGGAAATGTCTCTCTTTGTCTTAGGTATCTCACTCTCTGAAGCATCAGAACTGCTTCTCATATTTATTCTTTAAAAGTAAGTGTTAGCACACCATCCAACAAGATACCCTACTAAAAGACAAACTGCAGACAGATGGAGAACACTAAACAAGGAAGAACCTCGGGATCAAACACTCAGGAGATTGAAACTAAAACAAAGAAAGTGAAAACCTTGCTTGGTTACTTGCCTGTGGAGTGTAGGGACCAGGTGTCATAGGATCAAGACTTTCCAGATCTGCCTCCTCCAGTGCTGCTTCCTTAGCAGTAGAGATGTCTCTCTCGAGTTGAGTCAGGTGCTCATCATACTGAGAACAAAAAAGCTTGCTAAGGTTGCAGAACAGAAAATTCAAACTGTAACTATTCCAGTAAAGTTGTCCACATACCTCAGCTAAAGTCTGGTAACAGATGTTTACAATCTCCTGGGCTGTTTTTGTGTACTGGCTGTCTGACCCTGCAGTAAGAAACAAATCTCTTTATACATTCTGATGTTTGCTCAATTCCAGCTGCCGAGACAGCAAGACACATTTTGGTTACACAGGTCTCTAAATCCCAACATCTTCTGATGTAAGGAGAAAAAACAAAGCAGGGCTCCCATTCAGCTAAAATAGCACAACCCATTTGTCCCAGCATTAAAAGTATGATTTAGGACACAGCAAGGTTGTACCCTGTCTGTCTCAAGGAAATTCCCAGAAACAAATCACTGGATCAGAGATGTGTACTGAGCAAGCAGAACATCTTCCCCAAATGTAACTGCCCCATTCTGCACCAGATGGTAATAAAGCTTTGTGTGACAGTGGAAACATCACTGTTTAAGCATCTCTTTCCTCGGGAAAGGAAAACAATCATCAAATTCATGATTCACAGCCTCGGGCTTCAATACATTTTGGCAGTACAGGTGCCCAGACAAATTAACTTAAGTACAAAAGGTAGCTGAAGCCTTATTTCCACCACCTACCATTGTATTTAATGCTGTTGGCAAGGATGAGGTTTACATCATCCAGGAAAGTCTCCCTGTTCTGGTATTTGTGTTTGGAGATATTCTGGAAGAGAATTGTCACTGAGTAAGTGAGCCAGTCTAAACACCTCTCAAGAGGCTGCTCGGTTCAAGCTACACACCTTGCGGATGGTCTCCAGATCCATTGGATTAGCAATCACCTTGTAATAATCAGGAACAAACTTTTTGTTAACTGGATGGTGAAATGGCCAAGACTGAAAAAAAAAAAAGAAAACAGACAGGTTTAGAAAGCTTCTGTGTAGAATTTTCTACAGTTTGAGCTCCAAATGTCATAAAACAAGCCTCCAGAAGTAACACTCCAAATGTATTTAAGGTATTTATGACAAGACCTGTTGAATCCAATCATTCAGGTTCAGGAGGGACACAGAGAAAAGATCTACCAGTTGGATTTTTAACTAGGCCTGTTGATATCTGTTTGACAGTAGGAACATATAATACAAAATAATGATTTTACAGAAGACTTTTCTATTTAATATCACTGTTTTCTCCACAACAAGATCAGCACATTTTGCACATCACACACAGAGTCACTCAAGATACGTACATCTGGAACTGCCATCATCTTTTGAGTCACAATGTTATCCAAAATGAAGGAAAAGGCCACTTGATCATCATCATCCAGGAGAGGATTAATTGCTTTTTCTAATCGAGCCAGTTTATCTTCCTTCTGCAATACAAGTAGGGAACAATCAGTGACTGATCCTAGACTAATAACTGTACTGAAATGATACTCTGTCCCAGAGACTCCCACGCACCTTTTTATGGAAACACTTGTAAATAACAGGGTAATAGCCAAGATATAAGCCTATAGACAAGATAAAGTAACTAGAGTAAGAAACAAGCATCTGTTTTGTTCAAAAAAACTCCCATGGGAACTGTTTCAAATGGTAAAAATTCCAATACCTTTGGGGGTGGGAGGAAGAGTTCCCTTAATCTTCTGTTACTCTCCCTAAAACCCCTGTGTTTTGCCTATGCACATCCTCTAACCTCAAAGTCTTCAACCACCCCTCCCCCTCCATTCTGACCACACCTCATTGACAAGACTTGCCTCTTTCAGTTTTTCATCACACAGGTCCAGCATGGACTGGGATATCTGTGTCAGTGAGTGCTTTGGCCCTGCAAACACACACAGCAAGTGCAGCCTGATTAAAAAATATCACAGTATGATTTATCTTTGCTCCTAAAGCATCACTGATTATATTTCTAGCACAGCTGGGGGAATACACTCAAAGTATATTCTCAATACACACAATTATTCAAGTTCAGCATGGATTTTATATGAGAAAAAGTTGTTTGTAGCAAATATTCCTGCTTCTGGCATACATTCTGTTAAAGTTTGGAAACCCTTTGGAAAGCAGCTGTGCCTGTGGAAGACTGGCCTCCAAGCCCTCCACCTCTGCCAAAAATTCACAGTAAAAGTCACGACATTTCTGTTTCCTTCACAGTCAGTGAAGCAGAATTGCTAAGGAAGACAAGATGGACATTTAAGGAATATTCAAAAACCCACAGCTTTAAATAATTTCAGGATTCCTCAGACATGGAAACAAGCATTTGCAACAGAACCATGAAAAAATAAGTCTTATTTATTAGGATAAATCAGGGATTAACTGTCTAAATAATAAAGGAAGCAGCAAATACACAAAGCCAGTGCTGTCAGTGTCACCCTCAATGCTGCACAGCCTAAAGAGACTCAGTGCAGCTGGAAGGTTTTTCTGTCAAATTAATGTACTTTGGACAAAGACTTTTCTATCAGCAGTCAGAATAAAGCTGACCCCCAACGAATCAGCACTTTCCCCCAGCAGATACTTGCTCTACCACAGAATCTGTGCTTTAACTTTCAACTAGCTTTCTTTCATTTTTTTTTAAAACTAGTTTCCTGACCTTCCCAAAGGGGGGAAAAAATTCATTGCAACTAAGAATCAAAATATGCAAAATCATGACAGCAAACTCTACTCCAAGCTGCATGCTCCAAGGCACAGGCTTCAATAGGTGTGACCTATTCCTCTCTGCACCGAAAGAATCATTCAATAAAGCATAATAATGTCATCTACTGAAAATAATGCTTTGCTTAGCTATGAAGGAGATAGGCAAGACTTGAAACATGCAGAAGTTTTCAGTCATTGACCCATGACTGAACTTCAACTACCACATCACAGTCATCATTTAGTTGTCGCTACATGCTGGAATTCACTCCTTTCTTATTTATGAATTAGTTCATTAACATTAAAACAATCTTTCAGGTATATCTGGAAAAATATATGTTCACTATTGCCACCTGGCAGTGAATTTATTCTGCTTTTCTGTTGCTTTTGTTGACTCTAAAAGTTCCAAAGCTCATCCATGCACAATGTAGTAGCACAAACAGGATTCCCCTGTGCTTTTACCATTGTATGTGGCACTGTTCTTCACAATGAGCTCCAGGTGTTCCCTGAACTCCTCCCGGGATGGGTACTGCCGCTTCCGGACGTTTTCACGCAGGGTCTGTAAATCCATGGGCCGGGTAATGATCTTATAATAATCTTTGACAACTTTTGGATTTACAGGCGTGTGAAAGGGGTATGTCTGAGGAGGAAAAAGAAACGAATGATTATCAGCACAGTACTAGCACAGCTAATCTCAGTTTAACCTCCAGTTAAACAGGCACTAATGTATAAAACATTTACACAATTAGTTCCTCAATTGCACCAGGGAAAATAGAGTAAGCTCAACCCCACAATGGTTGTCACTTTCTTCTACACAATATTCTTTAATAACATTGTAAGAAGGAAAATCTCACAGAGAATTCTCAGATGGCATTTTTGATTGCAGCACAAAAGTCAAGAAGCTAAACTTTAAAATTCTCGTTTCAACTCAAATCTTCCATTTAATTTTTTGATTTTGCAGGTTTCTGGCAAAGTCTGGTCAGAAAAGAGTGAAGTACAAATGTTCTCCAATGCCACATATATAAAAGCATTACACACTGCTACATTTCATGTATCTTGTGCTGGTTTTGTTGAAAAAAAAATTTTTTTAAAAATCACATACCAGCTTTGAAAATGTATCCATACAAAACTAGCCAAAGTCTGGTGTCTACAACACATAACCTACTTCAACTGTATTGCTTAATATGCAGGATTTGGGTGTCATAGCTTAAACTTACATTGGGAAGATCCCTGATGTCATTGATGATGCCCTCCAAGATGGATGAGAGCGTCACCATGGGATCTGTTCTCCGCCGGTGGATGGATTTATGGGGACGCTGAAGAAACGAGAGGCAGAAAAATTAAGGCAGTTCCAAGATGCAGAACATTTACTCACAGAAATTCTAGACAATTTAACTTATTAATTTTCTGGGCAGGTATGAGGAGGTTGCACAGGAGCAGTTAAGGGCCTGGCCAGTTGGTACAAACAGAAATGGAGATGCTGCAATCAGCTCAGTAACACCTTCACTCACATTCAGATAATCACAGTGCACCGTCGTCCCTACGCGACGCTTCTTCTTCGGAGGAAGCTGCTGCTTAGGAAACTTCAGGACCAGGGATTTCCTGCGAACCTCATCCGCACTAGGCACAAACAAAAAAGCACAATACTTCCTCCAGCCCTCACGTGAATCAAGACCATTTGTCCCCCAGTACTGGCTTTGGTTCCATTTGCCATAATACTGTAAAGTAACAGTTTATGTAAAGCACTGTCACTTTATTCCTGTGGCTAATATACATATGAGTATTCTGCATTAAGCTCTTCATTGTTTCTTCTTATTATCCCCACCAGTATCTCTGCTTTTTGCCTTACCTTTCAATCAGTTGTTTTCCCAGGACAATTTTCGTTCCTTCAACTTTGATGAGCTCTTCATTGTCATTGTGAATGACTGTTTTCTCCAGCTCTTCCTCCTGCTCCTCTGTCATTGCAACAGGATTGGAAGGTGGGGCATTTGTTTGGTAGTAAAGAGGGCAGAACTTATTAGTCCTCATGTGCCCGATTGCACCACATGCTCCACATTTCAGCTGCAAAAATAGAAGGTGACAAATCAGAATTCATATATGGGCTCCTAGTTTTGAGGCAAAGCATCATTAAAATCCCCCAGTGAGATCTTTAGTACATCACTGGAACAGAAAACTTTTCCAGTAACCAAAACCTGGATGGATATGCTTACTTTCAAGTCTGGACGCTCTTTCATTTTCTTGGGCTTCTTTTCTGGAGGGCCCTTGAGTTTCTCTTTCTCTTGATTCCTCTTTAGCCGCCGCAATTGTTCCTGGATCCTGCGCCGCTCCTTCCGCATCTCCTCACGGTGCTGCTCATCAAACAGAGCAAATTTCCGTCTGGGTGGGGGGGAAAAAAAAAACACAGAAGTTTTCCAGCCTAGTTCATGATTTTCCAGGTACTCTTCTGGCAGGTCAATCACTGCACAAAGGTTGTGACGCCCTCCAAATGGACAGCCACTAAATCTCTCTTTCTCCCCACAATTACAGTGCCGGTCTTCTAGACTCGATTCTGCATTTCTTCACACTGTCACTGGAACGAAATACGCCCACAGGCAGTGTTAAAAGGGAGAAAAAAGAGACCACGAAGGCCTTACATGAACTCCTCGTCCTTGGTGGTCCGTATGCGGCAGTAGGCGTCGATGACCGCGGGCTTGCGCACGGTCTCACACCTCACATACTCCTTCCCATCCTCGTCCCTGAACGTGCGGTAGATCTTGAGGCGGCGGCCGGTGGCAGAGGAATTCAGGCTGGTCACAGAGGCAGTGTCATCATCCTTGTGAGAGGTTGCTGAGGCTGCTGAAGCTGTTGCCACAAGGAAATGCTTTATTTGCTTCTAATTTTTTTGCACGCTCTAGAAATATCATGGTTTAAATACAGCAGATAGTTTTGGCTTAAAAACTTCCAAGACACAAATTCAGGAAAACCTAAGCAGTCTTTTCCTTACTTGTTCATGTTCTTTTATCATGACATGAAATCAAGCTGAATCAAAGATACTGAATTATCCACATGGATTATAAAGCCAGAAGGAAAAGCTACAGTCAACAAGGACCCACAGGTGCGACCTGCAATTGCATTCTGGCCCTGCAGATGGATTAGTTACAGTGGTTTTCACCATAGGTATGGTTATCTGGCAGAAACTGAGGGTCAAAAATTATCCAGTTTTCCAAGGAATGTTCCAACCAGTGTGTCAAGTGACCACAGAATATTTCCAGCACCATTCAGAATTCAGGCTGAGAGGTTTTGTATGAGGTAACACTGGATATCTTTCCATGAGGCAATAATCATCAAACATCTTCCACATATCCCTTACAAATGATTCCAGTAACTATTTATTAGTGATTTATTCCCAATCTGAGAATAGATGGCAACAATAACACTGACCCAGATGCAGAGCTCAGCTTTGCTCACACGTTCAACAAGTAACAGTGGTCATGGGCACTTCATGAAGTTCATTCACAGGTCAAACATTTTACCTGGGACATGTCAAGTTCTCTGTTGGAATGCACTTAAAATAAGCACATCTCCAGGAGATCCAAATCTGGCAGCTCCCCAATTTACCTCCAAACACGCTGCCACAGCACACAGTGTCACAGACACTGCCATCAGCCTGCAGACTGTGCCTGCTTCACACACAGAAGATCCAACTACAGAACCATAAGCTCGTTCCAGGAACTATATGTGAAAACATCTTGAGAAAAGTGCTGAAAAAACAGCTTCCTTTGACCCACCCCAACTCAAAATAAAAAAAAAAAGGAAACTTAAGCAGGAAGCAGCAGTGACTATCTAAAGAAATACCAGAGTAAGTTTATAGTTCAAAATAAACAAAAGATATGAGGCAAAGAATACACCTCACATGCACTTTCAGTCACTAAGTGCTCAAGAGGAGGAAGGACCCCCAGAGAGGGAAAAGCCCGAGATATACATGTTTATACATTCTCCCTGTAAGGAATCCACACCCTCCTGAGAGCCCAGATCCGCATACTCTGCAGCCTGACACAAAGCCCTGCATCCCTTCCCAGGCATAAGTTCTGTTGGTTGCAGTTACTTACACAGCCCCTTTTTGTCTCTCCTGTCCTTTTTGCTCCTGTCTTTGTCATTGCCACTGTCTTCTCCCAGGAGCATCCTTTGCAATTCCTTCCGTTCCTGCTCTTCTCTTTCCCGAGAGAGCTGAGAACTAGTTTTCTTGTTCTGTAACATATTCTCAATATTCTTTCCCATCTCTTCAAAGTCACTGTCTTCAGCTGAACTGCTATCTGTGTCTGTTGACAGGATCTCAGTGGATTCCAGAACCCTAAAATAGGAGGCACCTTGAAAGTCAGTGAATGTTGCCCTCCCAAATTTAACAAAAAATCAGCCTGTTACTTTCCCAGAAATATAAAGGTAAAAATGATGTAAAGGTTTGAGAATTAATGAAAAAATCACTACACTACAACAATGGGCATAATATATTCCATTCTCAGCCTTCCTTTTAGCCCCCATATCTAAAAGATCAACTGTTCCAAGACCATCTTCTCCAAAAAGTTGATCTCTTCTTCATCAACAGTACTTTAATTCCTCACCACTCTTAGGTCTCAGGCCAGAACAAGGAATAATGCATGAATTTTTCTGGCAGTTCTGAAGAATAGGACATATAATTGGTAGCTGCTACCCAAGAGAGAGATGGCAAACTGATCATAACAATTTAAAAAAAAAGGAAAGGAAATAAGGTGGTGAGCTGCTGATGTGTGGAACTACAGAACATCTCATGTCATGACTCTGCAAAACATTCTGCCTTTCCAAAAGGTTTGTGAGAGCAAACTAAACCTGAAGCTTTCTAATACCAGCCAAAGGCCTCTTTCTTAGTGCTGTATTTCATGGGCCCAACAGGTTGAATAAACATCTACACCACCACATATCAGTGAGCCCCAGGCATGCACAGTGCTGGACTTTCGAGGTGGGGACAGGGTGGGGTTCAAGGCTGTGAACATCAGATAAGAACGTACTTATTTTGTAAGTCAAAGATGCGCTGACACTCTTCTTTGTATCTCTCCTGATGTTCTGCCACAGAGAACCGAGAGCCACGGGCAAATTTGCTCATAGGCCCTTCCCCTGAGCGTGCCTGCTCTGTGGACATGGTACGGACCACATCAATCACTTCCCACCGGGACAGCTTCTTGATCTGGAAAGAGGAAGACAAAGAGTGGTTTTAGAGACACACAGCTGAGGTAGCTGGCTATGGATCTCAATTCCCCTCCACACAAGGTCAAAGTAGAAATTTATATGTCCCTTCCACTATCAGCTGCTAAATGCACTAGTGAAGTCTGCAGCCTGCTCTGGGCTCACGCTCACCTCCTCCTCAGGCACTCCAAATTTCCGCAGAAGCTGTTTGGCATTTTTGAGGGAAAGTCGGCGCAGATCCGCGTCTGTGCCAGTCACTGTCTTCTTCACTGGCTGAGGTTCTTTATCGTCCTGGTCAGAGGAAGACTTGGCTTATTAATGTTGTAAGAGTCTTTCCTAGGCTCATCTGATATTTTCTCTTGCCCATGTCCCATATTTACTCCACTTCTCCCAGATGACCTCCCACCTATTGCTCCTTGGGAACTATACCTTCTGCTGGGTTGGTTTGTTTGGAATCTTGACATAGGAAAATCCTTCCCCACAACCAGTGGGATCTGCGACACCAGTCACTTCTAGGAGGCACTTGCCCTTCATAGCAGCAATGAAGGCTCGTGTGGTGTTCCAGGGAGCCGTACGCACCTGCCAGCCAGAAGAGAAACACTCATAACCCTGTTACATTCCAGGCTTTTACTTTGGGATTCTTCCAGTCATATTGAGAACTTTTCATACTGACACAACGAGGGTGAATTCCACTTCTTGATCTTTCAGCTGCCCTGATAACACTTCAATGAATAACCAAAGTGCTAAGTAACTCACAAAAGGCATTTAAGGTAAAAAAAGCCTAGTCCTGAAAGGACCTGCAAGAACAATCACCAAAGAGAGGTATAAGCTGGCAGCAAAGTTCTCAGGAAAGTTGTGTGAACATTTGAACCACTGAATCCCATTTTAATTACATCTTTTAAATATAAAGACCTCATTTTTCTCCCGCCATTCAAATTTATATATTGGTGTATACAATCATGCATCACTCTGATGGTACCTCATCATCAATCTTCATTTGGAAATCCTCTTCATTCTCCTCTTCTGGAGCAAAAAAGGATTTCTCCCCATAACCTGCATCCTGCAGAGAAATATAAGGGAAAAAATGAGAAGCTGAAGTCTTAAAAAAAGTTACTGGAAAGAGAACTAGAAGTGTCTCTGTGGAGATCTGTCATGCTGAACAAGCAAACTTCCACAGATAGCTGTCTGCAAGATTCACTGTGACCCACAGTAGCACAGATGTCAAACTGCCCAGTATTTTGACAAACTCCATAACTAAACAGTGCACTCAACTTCAAAAAAATAATCAGTGTCTCTTGCAGCCACCTGCTGGTTACTTTCTGCTGTTGAGCTTCAGATATTAGCATAAGCCCTTTCTTGTACCTTCCCTTTGGTACTTTTGAGCATAGCTAATTCAATATCCAGGTAATAGGTGGTAAGAACAGTGTCTCTCTCTTTAAAACTTAACTCCCTTTTATGCAGCAGCCAACTTAGGAAGTGGCACAATAGTTAGTAACCTAATTTGCCTACTTTATAGCAAAATTAGCTTTAGGCAGAAGGGGTTAGCTAGGCTCAGTCCTCACAGGGTGTCAGTAGTTCGCCCTGGAGCCAGCCAGGATTTACCTTGAGCCGCTGCTCGGCCGCAATCATGCTGTAATAGGCACAGCACTGCTCTGGGGACACCATGGCTCTGATCTCCTCCTCTGTTGGCAACCTGAAATCCGGCTTTAAAACCCACCAGTTGGAGTCCATCCCTGAAAAATGCACAAAGTTAAACACTGAGTAGTTTCCCACACGTGCTGGATGCCATCACAGTCCCAGCTTCCACTTGCATGTATTTGCTTGCAAAACACAACACAGCCACACACAGAGGGAAGGGAATGCATTTGTGTTGGTCTCTTTAATGAGTAAATCACTGCTCAAAGGGTTATTAAAAATGTCTAAACTGTAGTCACTTCTCACCATCAAGCACACTTGTGCCAAAACAAAGTGCACATTCTTAAAAACTGCAACGAAAAAACCCTGTCACATCACATTTCAGTTCTACAAGCAGATGTTTTCAAGAATGGTTTATCAGGAGGAGGTGTTCCCTCCTTCTGCTCTGCTTGGAGCTCCAAGAGCAGCGAAGAACAGCTGACCACCCAATAAAACCCATCACTACCTGTGCGTTTGAAATCAGCACAGAGCTTCAGCCGCTTGCGGATGCTGCTCTCGGAGTGGGAGGGAAAAGCTTTCTTGATGTCCTCCATGCGGATCCTCCGGGGACGGTCTCTGCTCTTCCAGAAGAGGCGATAGATAAAAACCTACAGAACAAGACCCATTTGGTCAAAGAAAGAATAAACAAACCTGCAAATACAGTACAGACCATGTTGCTGGTGACTGCTTCAGACTTCCTACTTGAAAACCGTTGTTTCTCATAAATTTACCCTGCAAAGTTTTCCAAGCCACTTGTCTGCTTCAGGTTCAGCTGTTTTTGAGAATGAGATGTGGAAAAAATATTTGCCTTGAAATTTTATCACATTAGGAATGTTCGTGCTTTGGCACAGGAATTCTGTGAACAGCAGGGATTTTTCTGCTCTGCAAATACCTCTGCAGTTATAATTTTGAGTTAAATTGACAGTAAATTACTAGAAATTTTGTCCAAAATCTGAACTTGGGGATAATTACTGAATGCTTACGGTCAGTCCCAAAGCTTAATCACCACAAGATCTAGAAAATTAAGAAAGCCCTATGGAGCAACTCTGTGTAATAGGACTGTGATAAGATTCCTCTCCTGTCTCTTTGTAAAATCCATCTGTCATTTATACATCAAAGTAATTTCAAAATTCACTCTAATTTCTTCAGCTTCGTACACATCTATAATCTTGTAATCTTTTATTTTGGTAATAAAAAGCCTTTATCATTTACTTATCAGATAGGATGCAATTAAAACAGAAGAGACATGTTATAAATCTTTGGTTAAATGAAAACCAAAATGGGTTGTCTGGTTAACATCCAACTCTTGCAGTGCTCTCACCTCACAAGAAAACAAAACAATTAAAAAAAGGGAGTCACAGCAGGACAATGAGATTCTCAAATCAAGACTGTCCACCTGAGGCCCAAGCTTATGCCATGGGCTTTCTCCAAAGATCCCCAGATAGTCTTTTATCACATACCTGCAGGAAATCTCTGATATGTGTGTTAGCTCGTTTAGAGTTGGGACCAGGTACTTCATAGAGTGGGCACTCCTGCCCAACTACAAAAATATCCACTAATTCTCGAATGTAGTAGCCTTGCCGTGTCCGGATGATCAGGAAATCTGTTTCAGGCATCTTATGTAAATAGATGGGGGCCCGGAAGAGATTGTTTTCAAATGCCTGTTAAGAGAAACAGATCCAAGTTCGAAAATCAAATTTTGAGCAAATCTTCTGTGATTCAATCTACAAATAAGATCTTAAAAAAACCCAACACCCCAAGGTTCACTGCAATGGTACACCATCATTTGTATCACAACATATGTAGATGTGCAGGGAATAGTCAAGGATGAAGAACAAAAGTTTAAGAAATACTAGAACAAATGCAGAGATTGAAGGGCTCTTTGGACATTGGAGGTACTTTAGGACCTTTAAGGAGATACTTTCAAAAAAAGAGAAAGAACACATCTGCTAAAGAGTACAATAACCACAGAAACCAGCCTAACACACAATTAGCATTCTTAGTTCTGTGATGAATCAACCTTCACCTTATCTTTTTCCTGTGGTACAGAATGGAAGAATTATTCCTGCAGCAAGAGCAGCTAGCATTAACTGAAACCCATTTATATTTACATTTATGGACTATGAACCAGGTGGTCCTTGTAATATTCTAAATTCCTCTCCTCACCTTAAATGTATGTACTTTAACAACAGAGAGAGGCTCATGAAAGCAGAAGTCTGTACACCTGACTAATAACTGGCATCCAGCAATCACAAGTGCAGTTCTCAGAAAGTACACAAAAGGTCCTGGATCATGATAAATCCATGTCTTATATCCCCTCCAACACCTGTTTACTGAGCTCCCCAGCATTCAAGCAGCTTTGGTTTTCCCCTCAGTCCTCTCTAACACTATTTCTAATGCCATTACTAAGCAAAACAGCAAAGACTCGCTACCTGCAATTCCTACAACAATTTTTAAAAGCATACAACAGAGATTTTTTTTTTAAAGAAAGCTAAGAATGGAATTACTATCAGTAAGCAAAGAGCCATAAACTGGAAATGAAAAGGAATCTGGGTTTATTTTGGAAGCTGAGCATTATTGTGATTAAATAAATAAGGCTTGTAATAGGCACTGTGCCTATTACTCCATATCTAACTTATCTGTCTTTTAAATGTAAAAATCTCATTTCTCACCTGGAGTAACTGGCCTGGATGCAGAGAACCCAGGAACGGAGAAGTGTGACAATAAACAGTCTCTCCATATTTACAGTCTGGAGCTCCTGGATCTTTACCAGGTTTCTGGAAGGTGCAATGAAGGTGCTGTTAGCTCTCAGCGAGAGGCAGAGGGAAATCACTGTCCAACAGCAACAGAATCTGCATACTCACCCTTTTGTAGTAATTTTTAATCTTTGTTGCCATGCCAACCTGCATCATCAGAGGGGCGTTCTCCTCACTGTACTCAGCAAGGATGAGATCTCCATCCTTGCCAGTGAGGTCCTGTGGTGTGCGCATGAAGAACATCTCCCCCCCGCCAGAGGCCTGGCGCTCCTGCTCCCTCATCTGCATCAGGAACAAGGGACAGTGTCAGAACAGCTCATCAAACAGCCCAGGCACACTCAAAGGCTGACAGCAAGAACTCTACCTTGGCTTTCTTCTTGATGTGCTTCAGCAGAGGCTGCACAGCGTGGGGCCCGGGCTGGGACAAAGCACCAAAGGAATATTTCTTCAGGGGAGGCCGATGGAATTGTCGGAGCTTCATGGGACCCATGTGGGTGGGAAAGAATGGCTGGCGGAGCTCCACTGCTGGGATAGAGTGCTGATACAGAACAAAATCCGTGTTAAGAGGGACATGCACCACCTCAAAAGCAAGACCATCCTGTTAAGTCTTACCTAAGAGAGCCTAGGGGTATTTTTAGGTCTCCTAGCAGTAATAGAAGTGCATTGAAATTCACTTGTCATCATAAATGTTGCCTTTTGACAGAAAAGTGCTTACTTCCATATAAAGATCTTTCCTTTGTGTACAGAGATTACTTCAATTTTACTATTTCAAATGGCACCGAGTGATGGGATCTTTTTACTAACCAGGAACTACATGTAAAGCCATCATCTCTATCGGTGGGAGAGAAATTCATTTGGAATTACATACAGTTTTCCCATTACAGAAGATGGTGAAGTCAGATGAGGGTTTAGAATTCACTGAATTCCACAATGAAGGAAGAAAAAAAACATCACCTCCTCACCTGGGGCTAGCGAGCAGTAATTCAAATTCATCAGTAACTAAATTAATTTTATAATATTCAGACTAAGATGCACAGCAGCAGGAGAAGTACAACCTGCACCTCTTTCTCCCCTCTCACTATTCGTTTACAAAGAATGATACATATTAAGACACCGAAAAAAAGCATGGCAAGTAGGACACAGCAAGATCAAGCAACTAAACCTCAGTTTGATGGGGCAATCAATAAAAGTTAGTTCAAACTCCTAATTTTAATTGAACATTAAAAATATCTCTCATGAACACTTAACTGACCTGCTGTAATCTCAATTCTGTTTTTCTACAAATCCTAAGTCCTACCCTCTGCTGGAAACCTCCTACAAAGACACTTTAGCTCTTCCTCACTCCACAGTGAACACTATTGTGACTACCTGGATGATGTTGCCTCCAAAGGTTCCTCGAAGTCCCTGCTGTTTGGGGTAGTAAAACTCATCATTGGAGAGGTTCCAGGGATCCTTCACCTCTGGCTGAGACATGTTCTAATTCAATTTTAAACACAGAGAGAGAGGTGTCAAAAAAATAAAAACTTACTCCTTCTTCATCATTCCTAACCCTGGAGTGGTTGCTAAAGCTTATGCTGACCTGCTGTGGTTCTTCCTTGATGACACCTGTTTTCCCCAACAGGATTCGACTCTTCTTTAGAGAAGACTCTTTCTTGTTCTCCTTGGATGGAGAGTTCAAAGTCATCTCTTCCTTTTCATCAGGAATTTCTAAAAGCACAAGTTTACATCCCTACCTTCCCTCTTCAAACCAACATGCATGCAAGTCAAATTAAGACAGTCACTCCTAAAACATCAAGAGTCAGATTAATCATGTTAAATTTAACTTTTAAGGCATTAATTTTTGCTTTTCTGTCAGTGCATTTAACTTGGAAGTTGAATGTGTACATCACACTGTTAAAGGTTATTAGCATTGCCACCTCCTGCTTAGGCCTTTGATTTGCAAATTAACTTCAAAAGCCAGAACAAAGGAAGTCCACAAGTATTGCCCCAGTGCATTTATTTCTATTACAGTGTGATTATAAACCCTTGCTTTCATTTCCCCTTGTCTTTTTTCATTCAAGTCAAATTTCTGGATGCCATAAACATACCTAGAATTATGTTTTCATCGTTTGGATCAAGTGTTAAGACAGGGGGATCCAAGTAGGTTTCCATTGCCTGGTCATCCCAGATGATATTGTCTTCCCAACGGCCGTACACTAACTCTTCATTATCAATTGGGAAAATGGAGTACCAGGGCTTGTCTTCATCCAGGGAAACTGTGACAATCATAAAGTAGAACCCTCGAGAATTTTATACACAGCCTTGGCAGAAAACTATTTCAGATCTCACCCCCACATCTTATCCCCTCAACCTTCCCCATCTTTGCCTCTAAAAGGCAAAAGAAAACTGATCTTGAAAGCAAAGAGGAAGTAGAGCCCCAAGTCTGAGCTTTACCAACACTCAGAGATTTTGCTCTATTGAAACACAGGCTCTAAAAAGGTTCAGAGCAAACAAGCAGCCCTTCTACCACAGAATTGTGTGTCACATGCACCTATTCATGGGCCATTACCTTGCTGTTCAGGAGCCTTTTCCTTGCACTTTGCTATGCCCAGGACTCCTGCTACATTGGGTTTCTGTGCTAGAGGAATTGGTGAATTGAGCAAAGAGCCACTGCGGTTCAAACCTAGAGAAAGGGAAAACAAAAGTAAGGTCAGCTTGAGTGGGAGGGTCAGGGACACTGCAGTGCCTTAAACGAGAACTGGGGGGTTGCATAGAGAGTGAATTTCATCCTGATGGACCTACTGCTCATATCCCAAAGAGTTACACATGTCATTAGAACTGGGAAAACTTAAACACATTTCACCCAGAGCTGACAGCTGGAGTCTGCAGCCTCTCCAAAGAATCTCCAGTTCACCCACCCAACCCCTCAGTGTCTTGTACTCCTAGCTAAACATTAAAGGATTGACACTAGTATCCAATAAAGACCTGACATTCCCATTGGTCTTTCCTTGTAGAAGCAGGATAAGATACAACAAACAGACAACAAACATTCATTCTACATGAGCTATTTCAATTTAAAATGCATCCGTGTCTAAAAGAAGTCTGAGGCTTGTAAGAATTGTTACTTCCTACCTAGAAAAAACAAAATACCATTTTCAGTTGAGGAGAAACTTCTGAAGACTTTTACATAATTCTTCCAATTAAAAACAAAAGTAAACAAAATTCCACTAGGCTATAAAAAGAGGAAATCCTAAGGGTAGCATTGCTTGATATTAACGTAGATGGATCCAGCATTTGGTATTCTCCATGGAAAGAAGAAAGCCAAAGCTGGGATGGGTTTTTTTTTTAACAGAAGCGACCTACTCTGTTTTTGGAAAGATACTAAGTCTCAGAATTCTCAGTGGAGCTGTGATTTTGCCAAAAAGCATTCCCTGACAGGACGAACTATGTTCTACATTGAGACATGCAACTGTACATGTACAATTGTACTACATGCTGCAGTGGAACATGTAATGACTCAGCTCAATTACAGCAAGTAAAACTGGTGTCAGACCCTTGATCACCTTGTTGGGCATTGTATGCAGTGGCATTTCTGGTCATGCTGGATGGCAGCCAGCCCGCCAAGCTCGCACGCTGCGTCTTAGTCCCTTTGTGCTTGACATCCTCCCCATTCCAGATGACATCATCCTCCCACTGGAGCTGTGTCACCATGAGGAAGTGCTCATCAGCTAGCAGATCATCCTTCTCCTTCGTTGACTCTGCTTCCTGGAAGGGCATAATGATTGTTGGAAGACCTGACTTGAAAAACATCCTTTCAAGCTAAAAGAGGAGAATTCCAAGCCTCATTTTGCACGGTGCACAACAGCCCATCACCAGACTCTCACTGTGCAGCAATCCCCACATCCACCTCCACACTTTGCCCCTCTCACCCCCTCATCTTCAGCCTCCTGCTCGTTCTTCTCCTTCAGCTTGAAGCCATAGTCGAAGCCGCTGCCGTCCTCGGGGATGCCCAGCATGTCGTACCAGAGCTGGGCAGGGCCGTAGCGCCACTCGGCCACCTTGGGCTTCGTGTCTGTCACTTTGTCTGTGTCCCCAGTCGACTGGGAAAACTTCGACTCCACAGGTGCCATCATGGTAATCTGAAGCACAGCAAAGGAGGGAATGGTTACACTGGTGATTTATCTAAGTGTCAGTAAGAGGTCTCTTCCTTCCAAGTTTCCCAGCTTATCCTCACAGAAGAAAAGCATTTTTAAGAAGTTCTTTTCCATACTTACTAGCTGGCTCAAGAACGTTCTGCAATTACACTTCCAAGAACATAGAGATTTCTTCTTGATACAAAGAGGGTAGGTAAGCTCTCCTATTGATCCTGTACCACGGATGCAGCCTTCTCAGTAAGAAGCAACCACCTGAAGTCACTGACTAGAATTTGGAGAAGAGCTGCTGCCCAGCTGGAATATAAGCCAACTCTGTTCTCCACTTTTCTTTTGAGGGAAAAGATCCTTCCTCTAAAAGTCGCTGTCCAATCCACTACTACCCCCAGCACTAGCTGGTGACCCTCTCTAAGTCTCAGATATCCCACCTCATCGTCTGAAAGGCACTGCTCAGGAGGGGGAGGAGCAGCAAACTCATACTCCCAAGGAGATTTTCCTTCCACTCCACTCTCAACCACAACTTCACCCTCCTGTATCTGCACTTCCTGTGCCAACTCCCGATGCTTCTTCTTGCGTTTCCTCCGGGCACTTCGCCAGACCGACGGAACGTTCTTCCCAGGGCCAAAGAGACGCAGGAAACGCAGCACCTGGAACAGGAAAAAACAAGAGGATCAGATTTAAAAAGGCACTGTGGAATGCTTGCCCTCACCTGAAGAACAGCAATGAAAGAGAGCGCTCTGAAATTCAGAAGCTTGGCCTGTGGTACAACCTCATTTCCCAATGCAATCGACAATCCCTTGGTTACACTTGGAAAAAAAAAGAGTTTCTGATCCTTCTGTTTGATGGATCCTTCCTTCTCAAAAGGATATATTCTTAATTTCAGACACAAAGAAAGTCAGAGGGAAGAAAGACTGCCTTTACATATTGGACATGTGGTTAGACACCACCTGGAAATAACTGATTTTCATTCTGAACGACCCACATTCTTCAGAAACACAGATGGAGATTGAAGAAGAGTTCATAAAATTACCAGCAAAAGAGACAAGCTAAAAGAGAGTTATATAGAGATTTCTTAAGGAAACAGATAATATGGTCCAGATATAATGCATTTATTTTTATTTCCATTATAATGTAGCTCCCCAATACTGCATACCTCCAAAACCTGCACTAATGGTAATGATAAATTTTCTCTTCTGTTCCTTCTATGGTTATGATTGCTGGTTTTTAGGCACTTACAATTTTTTTCTTCTAAGAACTCTTTTAAACATGTAAAACATTGTTTCTAAATTAACTGGCATATTTAGGAAACAGGAACCAAAAATTTGCAGGTACACCCTATTAATGTTCCCTGTTAATCTGTTAAGCTGGTTCCCAAAGGAAGTAATGTCTGTATGTCCACCTCTGCCTACATTCATGTAAACCTTCTTCCCAAAATGATTACTTTGCTTCATCCAGTTCCAATGACCTGTCATGAAGGGCAAAGGTCTCAGACCTTTGTTAAGCTGCTAACAGTTTAAATGGACACAAAAGTCTGCTTCTGCACATGCTATTTTAGGAAATCATCCAAAAATACAATGCTATATTAACATGCACACCAACCCATCCTCATAGCAAAATCTACAGGGCTTTAGGCTTTGCCAGCTCTAGTGCTCATGAATTAATCATGGAAAGTGCTCAGCATTAATTGCTTGCACTGATTTCTGCACCCACTGGGCACATCCAACCGAGCCAGTTTCTGACATTACATGTTGAGCATCAAATAAATGAACACACCAACTGATACACAGGAAACACCAAGTTTGCAAAAGCCTAGAAAACATTGAGAAGGGAAACTTCTGTGCTACAGCCTCACCTAGATTACCAATAGACAGTGGTGAGCTAAATCATTAAAATCTGACACTTAATTATGCAAATTGTTCCTCTCCTTACACAAACCCTCTGAGGCACACATAAAACCAAGTTATCCTTGTTCACAACCATCTGTTTGGCAACTATAAGCTCATCTTCACTGTCCTTCTCCTCCTACCTTTCCTCTCTTCTTGACAGCTGTAAAACTTGCAAAATAATTATTGAAATACCTAAACTGCATTTTCTTTTTGGGAGCATGTAGGAAAGAATTGTAATTAATTAGCTTTGTGCAAAACCCAACCATTCTTTGAACCAACTTGCTTTGAGGTGATTTCTAATTTATACTCAGAGCAGTTTCAAGGGAGAATTAAGTAAAGATACAGATCACAAACTGTTTCAGGAAAAGCACACCAAGTTCAGGACAGCATGAAAGGAGAAGCAAGTATTTACCAGAAAAGCCAGAAAGCAGACAGATTAGCACTGGTTTTTAATCATCTGGCAAAAGTATCAAATCAACAGGCCTGTGCTATGGTCTTACAGAACAGCAAAACATTCACACCCTGATTTATAGGACGCTTTTTAAGAGATTACTGCAAACGGCAGGAAAAGTATTAGATAAAAAGCAATCTGGAAACAGCAGCACAAAGAAACTCAAGAAAGTATTGAGTGAGCAAGAACATCTATGTGATTACTTAGTACATACCCTTAAATACTGTACAATGTATATTTAGAGGGCTCACATGACACACATCTCTTCCACGGATCTCTTACAATACCTTGCCTGGTCGAAATTCTGGGAAGAGCTCTGTAACACTTGGCAACTGTTTGGTAGCATCTCGCTGCATGATTCCTGCAAGAGGAAGTGTGAGTTTGCCTTCCTTGGATTCTGCCTGCCTGGCTTCTTGAGGTCCCATCTCTGACTCAGAATCAGAGCTGCTGCTGAAATCCACCTTGTCGGAGGCAGCAGAGGAAGGAGCAATGATGGAGGGCAAAATGATACCGTCTCCATCTTCAGATACTACAATAGAACAAGCACCTCATAAACAAACAGGTCTCCTCCCTCTCCCCTAGCATAACCCCATAGTGCCACATTTACTGTTTATACCAAGTTATGCAAAAATTAAGCCTGTGCAGGCCTTCTGAGTACCATTCTGGTTTAACCTTTCATTTTATCCTAAGCGTTCCAGGTGAATTCCCCAGCCACAACTGAGAGGATGAGATAAAAAAGCAGTTTCATTGTCAATACGGGTATTTCAACAGTCACTGGAAATACAACACTTCACCCTAGATTTCAGGCAATCCTGCAACATCACAAACACTCACCTTCAGATGCAGCCTGCAGACTGAGTTTTGGTGACGTGTGGTGCCGCAGAACTGCTACACAGCGGCGTCTGCTGCCTTCAGACATTCACATTGCCAGAGAGAAGAAGAAAGTCCTCACTCACCAGTGGCAGCTGCATCCTTTTCATCTTCTTTTTTCCCAGGTACTGGAGGTGGTGGTGGTGGTGGCATCAGCTTGGAATCGATGTCTTCACAGTCAGCATCGTAATCATCCTCATCTTCATCTAACCAGGCAGGAGACAAGGCCAAGTGTTAAGCAGATAATAAAACAAAACCAGGCACCCTTTCCATTTATTCTGTCTCAAACCTGATGGCACAGACACCATTCTCATCTTGTAACTAGATGAAAACTCTTACCAGTTCAGCTTCCTGAAGAAACTCATTTGCAAGATGTAAATTTTAAAAATAGTGGGAAGGAAGGACAAAGATAAACCGACAGAAAGATGACTGAAGTATTTAAAATCTATGTGTGTATATATATATTCTGCTATGACCTCCTTTTATTCACAGTTTGCCTATGTGTTTATATATTCTGCTATCACATCCTTTTAGTCACACTTTTTAGAACAAATAAAGCTGCTAGAGAAGTAAGAAAAACGTGGGTTAAAAAGTCCAAACCACCTTTATATCCCACTAACCACAATAAGTCACTAGAAACGTTAAGTGTAAGACACCTTCAAAGAATATGCCAAGATTTAGCATTTACACCAGCAGCTACTCAAATGGAAAAGCTGCTTATTTTTGAAAACATATTCTAGGCCAGACAGAGATACCTGGGACCAACAAAAGAAGCAAGGTGTCTTCTGCAGAAAGCCTTTCAAAAAAACAAATCAAGAGTAAAACAGGAGAGAGATACTAAGACTGAAGTGACTACGGTAAGGAACTGATTCCTTAAAAGTGGAAGACAGCAAGCAGTGGCTTCATCCACTGTTTCACAAAAGCTTATAGTGGGCTCCTGAAGGAAGGAGTGAAAAGGCACAATGCCCCAGAACACCTCCTACAGGCAGAGCTCTAATGCTGATCCCCTTTACCTGGCCTTCGAGCTGGCTGCAGGCTGCCCATCGCCTGCTTGTACCGACGGCTCTCATCTTCTGCCACCTCAGTGATGTCTGAATAATCAACAGCATCCTCTGTGCTCTTAACCCAGCCTAGGAAGAATAGAAACCTCGTCACACAAAACTTTATCCTAATTTATATTAGTAACTGCAGACTTCACTAAGTACTTATGAATCCTTTGCTATGCTTCCTTTATTTAGAGGAACAAAACTATCTGGTTAACATCTCCCACCAGAGTACTTTTCCCTTCATTCTAATCAAAAGCTCTCACAGCACTGAATGTCCCCTAAAAGACTGGTAAACAACCAACTTTAGCACAAGGAACACCTATCACTTACTCACTGAAACTGTCCAACAACTTCAGAAATAAAAGTAAGAGATATTATAACACTGTGTGCTAAGTAGGCTTCTTTAATACAAACACAGACTGAACTTATTCAGGGAGAAACAAGTGGAAAAAAAACTTACAAAAACTTGAAGGGAACAAGTGCAAAATTGATCAGGAACTACTGTGGGATTCTGTTTGGCAAGACGGAGAAGGGAAGGCCTTTGACAGAGGGCCTCTGATGAGGGAACACCACGAAATCCCCTCCAGACCCTGACGACCCAGGTGCATTTTGTTGTCTCTGGCCAGAGCTGTGAGCCTGCAGCCCTTCTGCCACCCAAGCACAGCCATCCCAGCGCCAAACCTTCCTCGTCCAGCTGCGCTCCCTCGCTCTCGGCACTGTCCTCCTCGCTGGCCGTGATCTCGGTGATGAGGTTGCCCAGCCCCAGCACGCCCAGCCCGGCCAGGTGCTTCTTGGATTCCTGGGGAGACCAGAGCTGGGAGGCTCCGACCGCCGGGCCGGGCCGGGTCCCTCGGCCGCCTGCGGGGTCCGGTCCCGGAGCCCGCCCCGAGCATCCCCCGGCACGGCCCGGGACATCGCGGTACAGCCCGGGACATCCTGGGACACCCCGGTACAGGCCGGGACATCCTGGGACACCCCGGTACAGCCCGGGACAGCCCGGGACATCCTGGGATACCCCGGGACATCCCAGTACAGCCCGGGACATCCTGGGACACCCCGGCACAGCCCGGGACATCCCAGTACAGCCCGGGACATCCTGGGACACCCCGGGACATCCTGGGACACCCCGGCACAGCCCGGGACATCCTGACTGACCACAGGACACCCCGGGACACCCTGGCTCATCCCGGGACATGCCGAGCACCTCGATACAGCCCAGCTCACCCCAGTACATCCCGGTGCCCCCTGAGCACCCCGGTACAGCCCGGCTTCACCCTCAGACACCCGGGTCACCCCGGGACACTCCGGCTTCACCCTCAGACACCCGGGACACTCCGGCTTCACCCTCAGACATCCGGGTCACCCCGGACATCCCGGCTTCACCCCGGGCCACCGGGGTCAGCCCCGGACATCCCAGCACACACCAGATCACCCCGAACACCCCGGGTCGCCCCGAGCACCCCGGTTCACGCCCGTCCCTCTGCCCGCGGCGCCTTCCCGCAGCGACGCGGCCCTACCTTGTCGAGGACGCTGTCCCCTTCCAGCTGCCCCGCCTCATTGATGTTGCCGAAGAGGAACCCGGCCAGAGAGAAGGGCTCGGCGCGGCCGCCGTCCGCCTCCTCCTCGCTCTCTGAGTCCGACATCGCTGCAGCGGCACCGACACCGACAGCGGCACCGACCCGGAGCCGGAAGCGGCGGGAGCGGCCCCGGGCCCCGTCCCGGTGCCGGCCCACAGCGCCCCCGCGCGGCCCCGCCCCGCGGCGCAGCAAGGAAGCGCAGACGCTCCGCCCTTCCCAAAAAATTCCTTTATTGCCTTGAGGAGCCGGGGTCTGGCTTTCCACAGGAAAGAGCGGCCTCGAGCACAGGTGCGGTACAAAACAGCAGGGCGAGTTAATGCGACAGCCAGAGAGGTGAGGAAAGGTTTATTACAATGTAATTATGCATAATTTATTTTTTTTTTTAAAAAAGGGAAAAAAAAAATAACCCTTTAAAACAGTTAGATGTAATACAAATCATTTTATAGCATAAAATCAAGTTGCCAGTGTATGTATCAGTACCACACTTCAGAGTCTTGGGCTCCCACTGCTGATGGGTGGTCCTTGCTGCCCACTCTGGGGGTCGGGAGCCCCCTGAGATCCATCCACTTCTTTGGATCAGCCCAAGCAGCACCAAGGTTTCTACAGAGTGAGGTTTAGCACCCGGAGACAAAGCACGGGGAGGTTCTTCTAGTTTAAATTTCATCGAAATGGCTACAGCTGTAAACTGAAGAAAGCACTTCCATATCTAAGCACACCTCATTAACACCCTTTGGACACAAAATTCCTGAACTGCTCAGCTTCAGCTGTATTAAAAAAAAAAAAAAAACCAAAAAAAACCAAAAACACCCAAGTAGTTCAGAAATCATTCACAAAGCAAAGGTTAAAATCTGTGTCTTCACAGTGAGTCTCTTCTGCAAATTAAGGCATACACATTGCATCTCTATTCAGTAACAAACTGAAGGACCTTGAACAGTTCAGGAAACCCACACAGCTTACCTGGGTTTTCTGACCTCCCAAAACAAGACAAAATCCAGCCATGGGAATATGTGAAGTCTGTATTTGTCAACTGCCCACAGAAGAGAAATAAAGCATGGGAGAAACAGAACTGATTGTAAACTGAAGCACTGGACTACTTACAATAAAAGGCACCAAGAATTTTAGAGGACAAAAAAAGGAAGGAAGATCACAAAGGGAGAATGCCCACTGAATGGAAAAGCTCATTGGATTTGTCCTGAAGCTCATCCTCAGGAAAAGCAGAGGCTGGAGGAAACCAGCTACTAGCCAGAACTTTTACTCCTGTCAGAAGGTGACAGAAATACAAAGCTCCAAAGTCGGTAAAAAGTCTTTGATGGTTCAAAGTTCCCTCTCTGCTCATTTTCATCACTATCGTGTTATTCTCCTAAGTACTGTTGTGCAATCCATTTATTAAGCAATCTAAGCGGGGGATAAGGTGTTCTGGCATAATGTAATCAACAGTGTAACCAAATCAAATTGATTAAGCAGTTGAATTTTATCTCACTATAATCTCTTCCAGTTCACACCAGGATGGCTGCTTGTGAGCCCACAGAAATGGGGGGGCAGGAGTTGTGCAATAATAGTTGCTCACAAGATTTCTCCTCCACAAAATGCTTGTAATCCAGTTAGGAATAACCACAGAAGACGCAGGATTAAAAGATTTCAGTATGTAAAAAAGTAAAAACTTTTTAAAACAGTAGTAGCTTCAGTACAAAACTGCAAATATATGTAGCAAAAAAAAAAAAAAAAAGTAGACTTTTCATTTCAGGCACCTCTTAAGACTAGTTCAAACATATCACAGACTTTTTAAAGTACATTTCTGAATAAAGCAAACGTTATGGGCTTGCACCGGGGTCACTAGACAGTTGATTTAGGTCTGACCAGCATTAAAACAAACCATGTGCACTGGCTTAAATAAATACATTTTAAACATGATAAAGTCTATTTACTCAGTTACTGAAATTTACCTACAGAAAATAATCTTGAATTACAAGGCACAGAGTTAATTGCTGCCTGCAAGTCCAGCCTACACTAAAGGCCTACAGCTAAAGCAAAGGCAGAACGTGGTAAGTAGAGGTTATCTCAGTGAATTCTCTACACCCTCACAGCCTTCAGGGCACTGCAGCGGGAACCACATCTGGAACAGCACTTCCTCTGCAAGTGCAAGAGACACAAAGACACTCCAGGCAATGGCACTTGGTGAAGAAAAATGTGCAGAGTCTGTAGGCTTCTGCAAACATCCTGCAGAACGGGTGTTTTGGTACTGCCTGTGCTCAGCGTTTGGAACCCTGTGTTGGTTCACTAACCACAGGTACCAGGATTTGGATTAACTGCAGTTTATAATCTGTGGGTTGCAATTGGCTAAAGCAGCACCAAAATGAGCACACTTCAGATTAAAAAAACTGCAGTTAGTGTCAGCATCAGTTACACCAGCTGAAGAGAGGCACATCCTCTTCAAATAGTGGCATTAGGGCACAAATACGGATATTTCTATCAAAATAGTGGAATTAGGGCACAAACACGAACGTTTCTATCCACCTGCTATTTTCACCAGCATCAGATAAAGCAAGCTCAAATTAACACAAGATCCCTAATAACCTTGTTGATATATTTTCTGTTATCTTGCTAAAATGAGGCACTTTCTTTTTCTGACCAGGGTATATACACCAGTGCAGTTTTGCATGTGTGGGAATCACAAGAAAGCAAGTTCTGAATGACCAATTGAGGCTGCAGCCAGACAAAGACAGCACTGTCAACTTCAGACAACAAAGCCCAGTCCAGCACCAGTGGTTTCACACAAAGTATCTTTGAAGCATGCTGCTTTCATACCACGGAGCTGGAAGGTTGAGTCTAAGGAAGGGCTCATGCGCTCACTCCTCAGCTGGTCCCGGAACCACACATAAAGAACAGTGCACATCCTGAAAATAAAAGCCAGCTGCCACTTACTAGAGCTGCTAAAGAAGGTTAAAAAGTGTGTAAATAGAACTGCAGTTAAAAAGAGTTTATAAAAACTGAGCATCCAGGAGAGGAAAAAACTGCCCAGGTAATCCTATCCAGTGACTGGCTAACCATTTCAGACTGAACTGAAAATAGGAAGAAGCACGGGTTCCTGTAAACAGAACCTCCACATTTTCTGTCAGTCTTCTCACAGAAAAACAATGAAGGAATTTGCCATAAAAATCTCAGATGGTGGCCCCAAGAACGTTAAGAATTGAAACAATTAATTCTTCAAGAGCAAACAGGCTGCTGTTAAGTCTCTGGGATTCATCAAAGGGATTACACTGAAAATCTCATTTTGAGAAGTGTCATCCCAAATACCTCAGTCAGCCTGAGAAGGTAACTGTTAGAACTTTATTCTCAGGGTGCAAAGTCTCTTTGGACAGTGAAATAAAATCTGAGTTTAGAAGATTAATGGAAGACTTGGATCTAAACTACTCTTCCACTTCTCCACCTCAAAACTATGAAAAGCACTCATTTGAGTGAGTCATCATTATTCTAAGTTCCTTACATAAGGAGAAATCAGCTCCTGCTTCTATTAATAAATCATTGCAGGTATTCCCTGGGTCTTGCTCATTGCATTAACCATGCCTTATGCTAACTCTTCATACAATCAATCACGGTTCACTATAAGGCGAATCTCACTAATATTTCAGGCATTTTTGCAAGTAAACAAATTGTTTTCAAGCTTTACATTGACAAAACAACTGGACAGCCAGACTTCTGTTTGTAAAACAAATTCAATCAGTAAATAGAGGATGGGAAAAGCAGCAGCTACACTTAAAGCAAAGTTATCAGAATTTGTGCTTTTCAGCAAATCTAGTAACTGATGGCTATCTAGTAAAGAAGTGGCTTCAAAGATGTCTCCTCTTTTATTTTCCTCCACTAAAATAATCAAGTGATCCCTGGAGAAGCTGGAGACTGAAACTTTAGAAATAAAGTAGGTATTTAACCTCTCAGTTGGAAAAAAAAACCTTTTCTGTTTCAGTTTCCCTGAAGCAGTAAGACTGCAAGAATATTCATTGTATAAACCATTTCTGCTTAGAGCTGTTAGTGCAAGATGCAAATCTTCAATTTAACTCGTTAAAAAGCCCTCCAAGATTCTAATCAACTTCCAACATCCATCACCCAAGGCAACTACAGTAAGACACATCTTCTTGTGTTCTTCTTTGTCACAGGATACAGAACTGCACGGACAGCTTCAGCAAACACCTCCCGAACACCCTCCTGATTCAATGCCGAGCACTCCAAATATTTGACTGCTCCAATTTGTTTAGCCAGTGAAGTTCCCTGCTGCGGGGTAGTGGGAGCCAAGCTCTGCTCTTTCAACTTTTTAACCGTTTCCAGGTCATTTCTCAAGTCTCTCTTCGTGCCCACTAAAAGGATGGGGACATTTGGACAGTGGTGAGAAACCTCAGGGTGCCATTTGTGCCTCACATTTGCATAGGAAGAGGGGCTGCCAATGGAGAAACAGATGATGAAGACGTTAGTTTGGGGATAGGAGAGCGTGCGCAGGCGGTCGTACTCCTCCTGGCCCGCAGTGTCCCAGAGATTCAGGCTGACTGTCCGGCCATCCACAGTCATCTGGGCACTGTAGTTGTCAAACACAGTAGGGATGTACTCTTCTGGGAAGGCATTGGTGGTGTAGCTGATGAGGAGACAAGTTTTTCCCACCGCGCCATCTCCGACGACCACGCACTTTATAGTCTGCATCCTTCACCCACAAACAGAGTCCTGCACAAAGCAAGAAGAGAGGGGTTAGGCAAAGCACACTCAGTGGTGGTCATTTTTAAAGAGAAGCTTTAGCAAGTGTTTTTAATATAGCTGACCATTTCTTATCACATTCAGTGTCTCAGCCATTCTGAAGAGCTCGGGGCTAGAAAGACAATAGTGAAATGGAGATGCAATGAGTTGAGAGCTAAGTGACAATTGGCTGCATTCCAGCCATGTAAGTACAAATTAGCCAAATTCCCACAGTCTTGCCTTACTGCCAGGCTGTTTCCCACAGGCAAAAGGACAAGTCCTTAGAGGCACCTGCAAGTGGAAAGGGATTGTGACCCAGTAACAAGATACTCTGTGGTTTGTAGGTTCACACATCCACCTCTGTCCACACGCACACACACTCCAACACTCACACTTGTCTACACAGTCCACTGCTCAAACAGTTTACCACAAAGAAAGGTCCAAAAGTTATAAATAAAATCGAGACATTAATTTCTGGGCTGCACTGCTACTGTTTACAATAATAATTCATATTACAATAATACACTCAGATCAATCAGTCCTGAACAAACTGCATTATTTAGAGGACACCAGATAAAAGGTTCAGAAAGTAGCATGTTCAAGAAAAGCTGTTCTTTGAAATATAACTTGCCATAGGAACCCAGATTAGAATCCATAAAGAATTTTTCTAAAGAAGCCAAGAACAGATTACTCTCACTAATCACTGACAGAACAAGCAGGACTTAATAGGCTTGAGCTACTTGGTGTCCTCTAAATAATGAGCACGAGAAAAATACATGCCCTAAAAGATCAGCAGTCAAACAGCTTTCCTGAGGAATTGTTATGCAGGAGATACTTGATGCTTAGAGGTTTTCATATTCCTTTCCTGATATGTGAAGAATAGGTTTGACAATCAAACTGATACAGTCTAAAACACGTTAAATTTTAAACTGTCATCACATGAACAGCAAGAATTTTGAAAATAGCATGGAACTAACTACAAGCAGTCATTTGTTGTACATTTCTTGTGTGCTGGAGCTTCCACTGCTAGCCTGAACAAGAAGGAACTTGCATCTGCCTTCTCACCCAAATGCCTTTGAGGTACTATCAGTAATCCTCAACTTGCAACCAGCAGAAAATACCTGCTTCAAACAGAAGAGAATAGTGGGAAGAACTTTTTAGCAGGGACTGTTGCAATAAAACATGGGGTAATGGCTTTAAACTAGGAAAAGATTGATTTAGATTAGATATAAGGTAGAAGTTATTTACAGTGAGGGTGGAGAAACACTGGCACAGGTTGCCCAGAGAAACTGTGGCTGCCCCATCCCTGGAAACATTCAAGGCCAGGCTGGATGAGGCCCTGAGCAACCTGATCTTGTTGAATATGTCCCTGCTCACTGAAGGGTGGGTGGTTGAACCAGATGACTTTCAAAGGTTCCTTCCAACCTACACTATTTTGGTTGCATATTCCAGAAAGATCTCAGCTCCAACACCATCAAAGTAGCAAAGGGAATATAGGAAAATGAGCAACTTCCTCTTCAAGACCATCCAAACAAATCAACAATTCATTCCCATTTAAGTCTCAGCTTTGCCCTTTTAGTCAAAGTCTTTATCTGTATCCACATTCTCACTGGGAGCACACATGATTCTTCTGAACTAAGTGAAAATAGGCTACCTGGAGCTTTGGCACGAAGCTGCAACAGGCAACTGGAGTGACACTGACTGGTCACTAGGACACACAGTCCCTAAGGAAGTACCAATGTATGTACACAGACACTACAGAAACCCCAGTGGCTGCACATGGTGGGAATGAATCACCTCATGCTGCTATTTGCTGCCAAAGCCTGGCTGGACTGCAGCACATAGGGCAGGTTTTAAAGCCCATTCCTGCACTTACATCAAACCCCTGAAGTACCAGAACAAGCTGTGCCAGAAACCTTAGTGGTGACCAACACCACTGCTTCCAGAGCAAAGGTTTTTTCCCAAATGAACTATCTGTGCAACAGATAATTCATTTTGATCAGACAGTAACAAGTGACATCAGAGAGATGGCAGAACTAAGTCAGCAACAAAAGCCTCATGAAGAACGAGATACACAAAGCCTTTTACATGCCCAACTCCTAGTTTCTAAAATAAACAAATTGCAAACAGATCTCTCTTTAAAACCCAAACAAGCTCCTCCAAGGACTTACACCTCTTAAATCTCTATGCACTTCTGTCCAGAGCTCTGCACAGAATGACAGGGTGTCCCCAAACTGCACCCCAGCCTGCACATGACTGGCACTGGCTGGAAGGTCATCACACCAGCACTGTCAGGCAACACAGGCAGCTTCCTAAATGGATAAACTCCAAAGCCACGTGTATTCTGGACCATCCCCAGCTAACACAACCTGATTCAAAATGTCTAATGAAACTGTGTTACTCAAAGATTACTTTGTTGGGGGTTTTATTTAGGAGGTCATTACAGCTTTCAGTTTGGAAATCGGTAATAAAGTAACAAAAAAAAAGCCTGAAACTGAATGCTCTTTTCACAGCACTAATACCTTGAATTACCTCACTAAAGCTCGGATTTTAGAAGAGCAACATTTGCAATGGGAAATAACTCCATGCAAAGCTGCCAAAGCATTGGGCAAAGTATTAACTACACAAACACAACTAAAGAGCTTGTAGGCTTTTAAGTATGATTCTCTGAAGGGCCCCTTTAAAGGAGGTTGTCTGAGCTGAAAGGAATCGTGTGTGGCATATGCAATACAGAAACACAAACACACACCAGGATACGCATTATTTGTATTGAAACACAAAATTTAGATAAACTACCAAAAAATAAAGAGCAGAAAGAAGCTACCTGGCTCCAGAAAACTGTCTTGTGAGCAAGGGTAGTTTGGTTAAAGATTTATATATGGAAGACAAAGAGTTTTTTAATTTAAGTCACAACCAAGCAAACTAATATTACCGTCATCAGGTCTTTTCTATGAAATCCATGTACTGCTTTCTTTATAATGTATGAAGTCTCTATTTAGTTTTTCTTGTAAACAATTTGCCTGGCAATAAAACTCTCATAAGATAGTAAAAAGCTGAGGTTCAAATTTGCATGGAAAATTCTTCTTATTTCTAAAGCACTCATGAAGTTGGCACTGCATGCTATCTAAATATAAATATATATTGAAAAAAAACCCCATAGTCCAAAAACAAAATTACCAACAAACACTACCAAGAGTAGGAAAATTGGTTTAGGGTTTTTTGGGGTTTTTTTGGTGACCTCCAAAAGAATTTTTGGGGAAGCTTTAGAAATAAAAACTCCACATATGACAAGTAATAAGAACTGAAAAAGAGAAAAATACAGATTAACATGTCAACACATCAAAAAAAAAAAAAAAAAAACCACCAATCCAGAAACAGAAAGCTGGGCACAAGCTTCAAAGCCAAGTTGAAAGGTTATGCAGCAAGAGAAACAAGTGAACGGAAAATCCAAAGTAGTGCGAGGTAATCCAGGTTGCTTAGTCCTGTCAGAGAAAGGACTTTTAGTACAGCTGAGGTGCTAGCAGTTACAGCAGAATGGGAATAATTTTCAAATAAAAAAATAATTTTTTTTAAAAAGCAACCAAAAAAAAAAACAAAAGCCAAAAAAACCCCCAAAAAACCTCACCAAATCACCCCACACAGAAGTGTTGTGCAAAAAATATGTAGATAAGAGTTATTTCTATCTTGTCCATCAATCACTTTGAATTAGAAAACTGGCATTCCCTGCTGGGGTAAGTTTCCTTCTCAGAAGATGCTGCTAAGTCTGACTTCACTGCCTGCACACCTGGCACTTCCTCTGGAATGTGCAAGATTTCAATCAACATGTCAAGACATCATCTGAAGAGCTGCTCCTGTTCTGACCTAATTAAGCATTTTCTGGTGTCATTAACATGGACAGTTCTCTCTCCTGACGAACATTTGTTGGGGAAATTCACTACTTGGAACACTCACACAGAGTAACTTCATGTTGCATCAAAATTTTTTTGTGGGAGAGAAACAACTCCGAGATCTTCCCTTTGATACTCCTGAAGGGAAGTTCCCTGTCTGCTGAGAGAAGGGAGAATACAGTGACAGAAAACAGGAACCTGAATTCTTCTGTAGCTTTCTAGATTGATGCTTTTTATACTTCCTGCACTTCTGAAAACTCTTTGCAGAACTACTTCTTAGCAGGATATGCCTCTGTCTTTGCTCTCTTAACATCAGATGCCTCTTTGTTAGGTGGATTTTAACTTCGATATCACTCTTTGATATGATCAAAGATATCAAAGTGATAACTTTGAACTCACTCTCACCAAGTTTGTCAGGTCTTCCATATCTCTATTCACAGTTTAGACAGGGGCCCATTTTAGCCAAAATTGAGCAGAAAATTCTCTAGGAGTTCAGCTGAAATCAGCTGGACTGAGCTGTGTCATTCTGCTCAGCCATCACATTTCATCAAGCCCTCCCTGTTTTGGAGAACCAGATCCTGCTTTACCAGGGGCAGGCAGAAGTTAAGAAACCTAAACGATTTAATTGCTCATCTTTCAGTAACAAAAACTAGATCAGAGACGATTCACTCCGTCTGCCTGAAGTCAGGCAGGAACTTTCAACAAAGAACCGGGTGGATTGGGCAGTTCTAAATATATCACACCATCCTCACCCATGCAAAGGACTTAATTCACATGTGCAGCTTACCCACCAGGCCTAGCAGGGAAGAGAAAGGGGCTCTCAGCAATTTAATCAAGACTCTGTTACTATCCCACAACAGCTCAGCTTACTCGCCATTGTTTTAGGCAAGTGCCAAAGGAGTGGAGAAGTGCCAGGCTTTCAGAATGCGTGCCAAGAAAGAGCAGAAAAAGTTAAATAGGAGACCTCATCCCTCATATCCTTCAGCAAAGAATGACCTACTTGGACTTCTCAGTGCCTCTCAAAGTTTTCACATCACTCTCTGTCCTGCCATTTACCTGCAAGAGAAACAAAACTGCAAGTCTGAGTGGCAGCAGAGGGGGGAAAAAATCCACAAGGGCAGGCAGATTTCAGCAGCAAAGAACTGGGAACTGTGCAGTCCACCACCCGAGCTCCAAATGAACAACAGAACTGAGGAAGCTCGCTCTCTCCAGAGCTCTTTGCCTCTAAATTCAGCTCCCAAGCACATAATGGGAGTGCAATTCTCACTGGTTGTTCCTTCAGTGCCAATGCTAGAAAGCCTTTCATGCCTTTTGACGCAAAAAGTTGTTTCTAGGAAATAAAAGAAACCCCTCAAAACCTTTCAAATGATATTTTTAAAACCTCTACCTCTGCCAAATTAGGCTGAAATTGGTTTATTGATTTAAAGATTATTTTTTTCACGGATGAAACACACATAAGCAATATTTCTTAGGAAACTACAGTGAAAATAAAGTCTTCTGCATGAGGTATTTGGGCAGCTCAACCACACAAACCTCTTTCTACAGGCACTCATGCTCCAAATTTTATAGGAGAGTAGTGATATTAGTGACCAAACATCAAAGACCTTAAATTCTATGAATCTAAGATATTGAATGAATAATTAATATTTCCAAAGGGCATTAGCTCATGAAACAGATGCACATCTGATGAAACAACACTCTGTACAAGGTGCAGCTGCACAGCCCACAGGAACTAAAACCCAAGATTTCAGTAGATATCCAAATCTCCAGTGTGTGAATGTGACACATACCCTGCCATAACCAAAAGCTGCAGAGTATTAAACTTGGATTTTCCTCTTGCAACCACATGCAGAGGCATGGATTCATCAAGACAGGGACCCTCCACCGTTTTTTTGAACACAAGTGAACCTCTGATGGTGAACACAGTAAAGGTGTAAGAACAGGAGCCAGGGCTGCAGGGTCCTGTACCCACACCCACCTCACCTCCTGGGTGACACAAGCAACTTGCACAGGTCCTGGGGGTCACAGTCAGCTCATGAAAAGTTAATAACCATGTCCTTCCCACCTTCCATAGATTCTGACAAGGCCTTAGTCACTACTGTTGGCTAAAAGAAACAAACAGTACCTCAGACATAAGGTTTTGTGGAGAGGCGTGTTAAGCACGTTGCAGGGTGAATGATAAATCCAGTTTAAGCATCCTTGATTCCTATTTGGGGTAAAAAGAAAAAAAAAAAACCTGTTAGTATGTCTTCCTATCATCTTTTGTCACCTGGCATGTGCTGGCACTCTCAGTTGTAACAAAGCCACTGTTGTATCTGAAGGGCAACATTACACCAGGAAAATCTAAGCTTCTTTCCATGAGAAAAAAAAAGCCCCTCCACACTTTTCATTGGATTGCACTTCTCTGATTCCTCCTCCTCCACCCCCAAATTTCACTCAGGAGGGAAGGTGGGGGGGGATTTAATAAGAAATAAAAACACAAACAAGAACAAACAAAGAAAAAAACAAATGAAACCAAACCAAAACTGAAACAAAATCAAACAAAAACCCCCAAATGAAAACAGAAAACCCCAAAACACAGAAACCAAACCAAACTAACAAACAAACAAAACCCCAAACAAAAACAAACAGAAATGCACTTGCTCAATCAATACCAGTTTTTTCAAAAGTATCTTTAAAAAGGGTTTTGGTATGACTAAGACAGGAGTTAATGCGTGCACTCAGTGTGTATTTTATCATGGCTTGTGCACTACAATACTGCAACAATTGCCAAGTCTCATTTGCATCAAGTATTGCAATTCTAAAATGTGAGCAAAATGTGAGCAGAGTTAGGAGTCTCTCAGCAGTTCGTCAGATTTACACACACAGGCAGGTAAAGTAAAAAAATATTCCCTGTGAAGGTATGAATCTTTCCATGACACCAGATCATGTGAAAATACTTCGGACCCCAAAAGAATCGCAGCCTCAGCACGTAAGCAAATCAAACCACACATCCAGTTTCCTCCTACTAATTGCAAACTGCATATTTTATTGTTTTTCCAGGATCTATGTAAAGTTCCTTCTATGAAAAATATTTAAAAGCTTTTTAAAACGGAAATACTAACCTAAAACGTCAAATATGTCTCATAATTTTTAAGCTCCATGTAGAAAAACTGCTGTGCTGGTGAACAGTGGCAAACTGGCTCCAAAGTATGCCTTCGAGTGATGTATTTTACATCTTACAAGGAAGAGAACGTGAGCTTTTTAAAAATCAAAAAATAAGCTTGGGGCAAAGAGCTAATGATGCTGCCACAAGAACTACTGCACCCCAACCCAGGACACGTTGTGAGAGTAAGGTACGCATAAAGAAGGTTTAAATTAAAGCATTTAAATCTTTTTTATAACTCGGGGTAATTACGGTGGGAATCACAGGTGCTTATAAAGAGTAAACAGATACCGATTACTCACTGGTTCTTGGAAAAACGAAAAAAAAAAAAAAAAACCCCAGAAAACAACACAGGGGAAAAAAACAGAGAGAAGTTCAGAACAAATAAAAAGCAGCATTGCTTCTCGGGATTTGAGGTTAAGCAGGAACTCAGTGCAGGTTGTTATAAAACCGAAAGGCACTCCAGAAGAGAACCATTGAGCTGATGAAGGGGAGCTCCGCGGCAGCTGCTAAATGAGACAATACCTGGGACTCTTGGCATCCCTCAGAGTGTTTTAGGTCACCACCTCGCACTACTCCTCCTGAGACAGCACTTTGCCAGTTTTTAGAGAGTAAATCCAACCTTCCTATCCTTACGTATCTCTCACTTCCAGCAGTGAAACAAGAGACCTTCGCAAAGGCTATCTCGTCCTGTGCCAGCTTTTTATGACACTCGCTGGGAGCAGAGGTCGCCTCAATTTTGTCGCGGTGCCCCTGATAGGGATTAGCATCAGCCTGGCGTTAGAACAGCCCGGCCCAACCTTGGCACACTGCGGAAGCGGGGAAAGCGCGACCTGCCCTGCCACGGGGCCGTTCCCGCTTCCCGCACATCCCCGGAGCACAGAAAGGCTCGTTCCAAACCCTTCCCCAGCACCTCCGGACGAGCACATTCACCTCCGCACACACCTCCCACGGCAGAAGCCGGGGCGCGCATCCCAATTCCCACAGCGCTGTGGACGCGGCGGAGCCAGCACGCCACGCGGCTGCGGCCGAGGAGCCGCCGGTACTGCCGAGTACCGCCGGTACTGCCCTTCCGTGCCCCGGGGCCGGCGGGACAGGTGCCGCAACAGCCTCCCCCGGGATGGCACCCGCGCCGCCCGGGCCGGCAGAGGCCGCGGGCCGCGCCCCGCTGTCAGCGCGGGTGGCGGCGCCGGGCGCGGAGGATGTTCCGGCACCGCCGGGCGGGAGCACACGCGGCCAAGCGCGGGGCCCAACGGGGCCGCCGCTCCCCCGCCGCCCGCCGGGCCCGCCGCTTCCCCGCCGCCCGCCCCGCGGGCTCCCCGGGCCCCGCCGCTCCCCCGCCCGCCCCCGCGCCCCGGAGCGCCCGCCCCGCCGCCCGCCCCGCCCCGGCTCACCTCCGCGCGGCCCCCGCCGCGCCGCCGCCGCGCTCCCCGCGCGCCCGCGGACCCTCGACCCGGCCGGCCGCGCCCCGCGCCCGCGCCCGCCGCCGCCCGCCGCGCGCACGCGCCCTGCGCGCCGCCGCCGCGCCCGGAGGAGCCGCCAGGGGGCGCCGCCGCGGGCCGTGAGGGGCGGGAGGAGCGCGGGGAGCGGCGGGCGCGGCCCCGGCCCCGACCGGACCGGGGAGGAGCGGAGCGGAGCATCGGGGCATCCCCTCGGCCCGGCCCCGATGCTCCGATGCAGCCCCGCCATCCGCCCCGCTGCCCGGCGCCGGCAGCAAGGTCTTGCAGATGCTAAATTCGTTATTTTGTAATTACGCGTTGTCCGAATATAACTTGAGCGAAGGGGTTTGGTCCGGTTTTGCGTGATTTCTCAGTTGATTCAATATCCATGAGCAGCAACATGCACGCGTGTCTCTGTGCACAGCCGCAACCATCACACGCATCCTTAATAAGGACAATACATCCTTAATAAAGATAATGCTAGGAGAAGGAAAGAACGGCAAAACCGAGCGACTGCTTTTGCTTTCTCTACACAAGACTGTGCGATTAAGCGGCTCTGTGGCAGAAGATGGGTGGGTTTTTCGCACGGGTGCATGCTCCGGTCCATGGCGTGCGCCGCCCTCCGCCCCCGTTCCCGGCGCTGTGCCGCGGTACAAAGCGCAGCGCCCGCGGAGATCCCCCGCCTCCGCAGCCTCCGCAGCCTCCTCCTCGCTCTCGGAATCGCCGCTGCTCCCCCGAGCGGTCTCACGCCTATGAGGGGCTTTGCAGGGCACGCCACGGCCCCGCTGGAACTGCCGGCGGCGGTGACATTCCCGTGTCGGCAGTCACCATCTCCCGACAAAGAGCCGCAGGGCCCGGCTGCCCCAGCGCCGGGCGAGGGAGAGGGTCAGAGCTTACACTCAGCTCAGCCCGCGGCTCAGCACCCTCAGAAGGGGCAGGCAGGGCTGTGCCCTCCCTCAGAAATGCCAGGGTCAGGCTGTGCCCACCCTCAGAAATGCCAGGGTCAGGCACGGTGCCGGGCTCTGAACACCCGGCCCACAGGGACACCGAAGGTGCAGGCACGGGGACTCCTCCTCTTGTCCTGCCCCAGCCGGGCACAGGAGAGGAAGTGGCAGAAGGCAGGGTTTGGCCCGCTGATGTTTCTCAAGCGCCCGTCACGGATTGCAGAGGACAACCTTTGCTCTGGGTGTTTATTAATTGTCCCTTCTGACCCGGGGAGAGGCCTTGCTGCAGCCTGCACACGGTTCTGGACTAGGTCTGCTCCTCTGGAGCTGGTGCCAAGGCGCCCAGCAGCTCAGGAACCAGCGCTGCTCAGCTGCTGAAGCACTTGGCCATCAGTTATTCGGTGTTATCGTATCCGGTGTTCCCATCTCCAGCTCTTCATCTTCCTCCTCGGACCAGCTCAAGCTGTCATCGGAGTCCTCATCCTGCAGAGCCCCAGGTTCCTCTGTGTTTGCAGCCTCCTTCTCTTGCTCACCACAGGAGTGCAACTTGCTTTGGGGGAGCTCCAGCCTGGCCCAGGAGCCAGGGCTGGCTTTGCAAAGCGTGATCTCCACCTTGGCGGGGACCATGCTCACAAAGCTCTTCTCTACGTCAATGGTCTGGAGAGAGGGAAAAGTGCAGTGAGCAGGGCAGGGGAGGGCAGGCAGCACACACTCAGCCTTCCCCTCACTGGCAAAACCCTGCCAGAGGAGAAATCTCCTGGGCCAGGAGAAGCCTGGGCTGCAGCTGAGCTGAGCTGAGCTGAGCTTCACGCTGTTGTATCTGAGCAGCACCACGGTGCTCGTACAGAGCTCAGGAGAGCTCAGCTCGCCTCAGCCACAGGCGCAGCTGCGGCACAGCCTCTCCCCAGCAGCGAGCTGTGCTGAGACACAGCCATACCCACACCTGTCAGCTCTCTGCTGCCTGCAGGCACAGGCAGCACGCACCACAAATACAGACGAGAAATGCACATGCAAATTCCTGAGCCTCACTGCTGCTCCCCGGCCAGCAAGCAGCTGAAAAATCAGAGTCTCGTTGCTCAGACCATGGCCTGCCTGCAACTCACAGCAGGATTGCGGGGGAGACAGGGACCTGCTGGGCCAAGGAACATTTGGGGCAGCCTGGGACCAAATCCAGAACACCTATAGAGCTGGCAGTGACCTCCAGCTCTGACCTTAGCCCTGGATCAATCAGTGCAGCCACCTCAGCCTCCTCACAAGCCCTAAGGCATTTCCTAGCAGAGATGGCTGTAAATGCCTGTATCTGGACAACCCGGCCCAGGGTGAAGAGCACAGGCTGCCTCACAGCACTGCAGCCCATCCCCATGCAGACTGCTGGAACAGGGAAATCAAAGCAAACAGGATCTTACCCCCCAGAGCTCCAGTTCTGCCCGGAAAATCTTATTCCCTTCAAAGATGACATGAGCCTCAAGCTGAAAGATCAACAGAAAATTATCTGAGAGGGTAGCGCAGCACTGCCAGAGCTCTTCCCCCAGACAGAGCAGCTTCCTTTCAGCACCACATTGCATCCCACATCCTGGCTCTGGTATAATGGTGATCCCCTCAGCACCTGGCAACGTTTCACCCCTTTCAGAGCATGACAGGTTCACCCCTGCCATGGGTCAAGGGATTCAAGGCCAGCAAATCCACCCATTGAGGCTGAAAGCCAGAGCTGCCAGGCAGATGCAGCAGTGAAGGCACCAGGCTCTGAGCTCAGGGATGGCAGGATGGCAGTGCCAGCCCTGCTGTAGCAACAGACCAAAGAGGCCATCAAAGAGCACCAGGCACCCAGCTGGCTCCTGGCCCTTCCAACTCAGGTGGTGCCATGAGAGTGCACATCCCCAGCCCACTCACCACGGTGCGATTTGCCTTCACGCTGCTGAGGGCAGGCAGGGGGTTCTTGGCATAGACTGTCACCACCACCTGGCTGCTGGTTTGGTGCCAGTCCTGCCGGCACAGCACCGCCTTCTTGTCCTGCCGAGAGAGGAACCCATCATGGCACAGCTGGGGCTCAGGCACCACCAAACAGGGGATGCCTGAGCCAGAGGATGCTCCCTTGCACATCTCCTTTGTGCTGGCTGGTTCAGGCTGGCACCAGCTAAGCAGGAACAAACCCTGCCTTTTGTGCAGGTTTTTGAGGGGAGATGGTTCAGGCAAAGGTGGGCAGCCCCTGACACGCTGTCTCATGCAACATGGGGCATCTGTGCTGTGCTTGAGGTTCCTCCAGGACATGTTAAGATCAGAGACATCCCCGTCTAGTTCCAGAGTCACTCTGCTATGCCCAAGCCCCTAAGTGCTGTGCAGAGTCAGGAAATTCAGCCTGGAGGGCAATGCAGAGGCTGTTGCTGGACATGGGTGATGCCACCATGCTACATTTGGGAGTCAGATGAGCCCCAGCTGTCCACATTTCACCTCTGTCCACCTTGTCAGCACCACAGGCATTTACAGGCCTGTGTCCCCACCAGGCTCATTTCTGACCATCACCCAGAGACAGACTCCCTGCAGCCCTTCCACACTGCCAGCCAAAGAAATGCCCTAGGAGGAGTCCTGGCCCCAGACTTTGGTGACAATTAGCACAAAACATCTGCATCCCAGCATCACAGTTCCTTCACTGCAGCCTCCTTTACATTCAGGGTATGTTTTCTGCTCCAGGACAAAGAATGGATTGGGCTCAGAGAATGCTGCTGGGAGCAGTGCTGACTCAGAGGAACACACTGCACTTTCAGGGTTATCCTGGGCTGCTTTGGTGCAACTTTCCCAGCTGAAGCCTGTTTCCAGTCAAGAACTTTCCTGGGGAAAATTACACACACAGAGTATTGAGAACTGGGACCTTCTCCCCATTGCCCGGCCACAACACTGCTGGTATGAGGATGAGATCCCTCCTGAGAAACAGCTGCAGAGGGAAAACTTCATTAAAGCCAAATTCAGTTATCTTCAATCACTGCCAAAGCATTTGGGGTTTTTTTGCAGGACTTTTCCTGTGCTGAGCCACCTGCCTCTATATGGCAGCCTGAAATGCTGGCTATGCTGTGTCCAGGGCCAGGTCCTGCCTCGTTCAGCTTCCTATTGTACATCTGCCCATTGGGTGTGAGAGCTGACACATCTTGTGAATGCAGAGCACCATCTTAAAGGGCAGATGGGTGAAGATTAGGCATTCAAACCCTGTGCAGTCATCTGTCAGTAATTATGAATACTGATACAATTAAATGCAGAAACCTGTGTGAATGCAGAGCAAGGGAAGGAACACTCTCAAATGCCAATAATACCAATTGCTCACATGAGTTGCCTCTGCCGAGAGCTGCCTTACCTTCTTTTCTGTCCAGCAGTGACACCCACGGCTGCAGCCTGGCTGCTCCATGAAGGCAGTGAAGTCCGTGGTTTTGATTCCACAGCAGCTCCAGTACTTCATCCTGAGGAGAGCGGGATGACCTGAGTGGGGAGTGCACACAGGAGCAGGAGAGGGGACCACAGCAGGGTGGGGGCGACAGGAGCTCATAACCAAGAGCTTCCCCTGCCCCCCTGCCCCCTTGGGGGGTGTCACCCACAACTGCAGTGGCCATGCTGCTGGGGCCACACAGCCTCGTCGTGCAGCATTTTCAGCCCTTGGCAGGGTCAGCTTGCTCTCTGGTAAAGGGTGGTTTCTTACCCCTCATGGAAGACAGGAACACCAGGATGAAACGTACAAACCTCTGTGTTACTCTCTGGGCCCTGATAGATCTGTGGAGAAAGAAGCAGAGGAAAGTTCTATCCGTGTCTCTGGCACAGGACGATGAGGCACAGGTGTCCACTCACCAATGCCCATCCATGCAGAGGGCACAGCACAATGCCCAACATCACCCTTTTGCCAGGTCCAGCATTGTGAAGACTCACTCTGGGACCATGCCCAGCCAGCAGCCCAGCACTCGTCCCTGCTCCCTGCTGGCAGGGCAGCCACCCCGACCTTGCTGTGACCACAGAGTCACCCCTGCAACCCCATCAGCAGCCCTTCTGTCCCCTTCTCCCAAACACAGCCTGCTCCCAGCCCAGGGCTTGGCAACACAAGGACAGTGGGCAAGTTTAGACACCACAGAAACTCACTCTGAGGTGCAGGAGGTCTTTTGTCATTCCTGTCCTTTCCCCTCCTTCCTGGAGCATGTCAGTCTTATGTCCTCATCTACCTCCTGCCTTTTGCTCCCTGCCTGCTCTCTCACTGCTGCTTTTCTAGCAGCTCAATCCCTCGATCCCTCCCACTCATCCTCAAGTCAGGCAGTGCTCCACAAGGCAGCCTTGGGCAAGAGACAAAGTGGGCTGTGCTGCATCAGTTCAATGCAGGTAGGAATTTTTTCCACATGCATTTTGCCTGTATGTCCAATCCTGAATATGTGCTCTTTTTCACTGCAAGCAATCAGCAGCAGTGAAACACAAATGTACCACCAGTCCAGAAGCCTCTTGCAGGAAAGTGGCTGGGAGGGGACAGAGGTGGCTGCTCCCAGGGCGGGATGAAAATACGGAGCAGGTGGGCACTGCCACCTTCCACCTGCCTGATACCTTGCCCTGCTCCTGGACCTGTGATGATCCTGGCCACAAGGCACAGGCTGGGCAAAGAGGGGACCCTGCCAGGTACTCACCGCCTTGCAGGCTGCGTTCTTGCACGTGGTGCCAGCTCTCACCTGGGCAGCCTCCTCGCCTACAAGAGCAACACAACTTCACCCAGGAAAAACACTGCCATGCCTGCCCCCAAATCCTGCCCCAGCCCTCTGCCAGCTCCCCAGCTGAGCACAGACCATCCCAATGTGCCTCCAAGATGCGGGTTTGCAGGTCTGCAGGTGGCTGAACATGCAGCACTCACTGACTGCAGTGAGCCTGTCAAGAAAAACCCTGTGCTGAACTTGCCATGTGTAACCTCGGTGCCATCCATCAGCTTGTCCCTACCTGTACAACTCCTCTCCAGTGTCTCATCCTTGGAGGACAGGTTCAGTTTCTCCAGTGCCTGCTCCAGAGACCTGGATGCTTTAATTGGCAGCAGTTGTTTTGGCTCATCGGAGCTGGGAAACAGCAGCAGCAAAGGCCAAGTGACACTTAAATCTGATTTAAGTGTCATCGCCTCTCCTGAGAGAGCAGCAGGGCAGGAAAATGCAGAAGGGACATGACAGGGCAACACTGTTAGCTGAGCCTATCTCACCTTGGTCTTTCCCGCAGCATCTTCTCAGCTGATTTTGGTCCTTGGACAATGAGCTCCTTCACTGGTTTGGCCTTTGTCTCATCTGAGGTCTTCTCTTGGTTGGAAGGCTCAGGGGGCTTCTCCTTGCTGTGAAACCCCTTTGTGCATCCCTGAACAGCAGAGACAAGCCTGATGACTGCTTTGTCCTCCTCAGCCTGGTGGCTGCTCCCAAACCCTGTGAGTTTCCATGATGTGGTGGCTCAGTGTCCTGCAGAGATGGGTTCTGACCTTGCACTTTGGGAGCAGCACTCTTGTTTGGAGGCTCCTTGGAAGCAGACAGCAAATCCCTGGCTGGCAGGGCAAAAGGGACATCCCTGACCCAGGACAGGGATGGGACATGACTGGGCAGGGGCCAGAAGGAGAGGATGGAGGAACAATGGGTGCGTTTGGGCTGGCAGGTCGCTCACCTTTATGGAGAGGAACTCAGAGAAGTCCGTTGTGCGTTTCTTGCAACAAGACCAGCCCTAAATACCAGGACACGACAGCCTGGTCAGATGTGGCCAATCCTGCTGGGCACAAGGTCACTCCCTGCAGCTGCCGCCCCAGCTCCTGCCCCACTCACCTTCAGGGCATCGTGGAAGATGGGGACACCTGGGTGATACAGGCAGGAATCTGAAAAGGGAAAACCAGGCAAAAGCTTTCAGGAGAAGCAATCCTGCCCACGAGCCACCTGTGACAGCCAGCAGCTCCAGAGCCAGCTCCTGCCATATGGGCTGCCTGCTCTGGGCTTGGCAGCTCGGCTGCAGCCCGGCAGCCAAGGCCACACTCTGGGAAAGCAGCACATTCCCATTCCCTCTGGTGCACACGAGCCCACTCACCCTCTGCGTTGTGCTCGGGATCAAACCTCTGCCCGCAGCCCTTGTTGTAGCACAGCAATGCCATAGCTCAGGACAACGCGCAGTGTCCTTCACTCCTTCCACAGAAATCCCATCAGTTTACCCCTGTCCGGGATCCTTCTTCTGCTTCCCCACCGCTTGCAGCCCAGGCGCCGGGAGGTGGCTTTGCCTATCTTTGGAGGCAGCTGTGGGAGGTGGCTGGTAACCGGAGACCGGGCTAAAGATGGACAGGGCAGCTGGTGGGGCTTGGCGCCGGGGTTATCTCCACAGGCATTTCTGTGCTGGCCCTGTGCCCAGCAGAGGGAATGGGCACTGCAGGGTGGCCCCGCGCCCGGGGTGTGCTGAGGTCCTGTCCCAGTGCCTGCCATCCTGCCAGCATCCGCCGCGGAGGCATCGGCATCACCCCAGTGCTCACACAGGCGACTCGACCAGCCGTGCTCAGCTCCTGCAGCATTTACGGAAGCAGCTGAGAGATCCCTGAAACTGAAGGGAAGAGAATTCCCAGAATCACAGGGCAAAAGTCGTGCTGATCTCCCCCAGCCCCAGAAGGCACAACCACCTGCTAAACAGAGGCACCAGCAGACCAAGGCTGTGCATGTGGCCAAGACATCTTTTGATGCTGGTTTTTGGGCAGCCCAGGAGTAACAGAGTGGTCGAGGGAAGGTTCTTAGCCAGATGTGAGAAGTAGGACGCAGTGATTATGTGGGCGATTATGATTATATTTATGTTTTTAAATATTGCCAGTGCAGTATCTAAATAACAACTCTACCATCCATTACAAAATATGGTGTGTACAGGAGTGGTCCCTCCCACTGAGTCACGAGCTTCAGTGAGACCCATTCACTTTCTAAACTTCTCAGAGAAGTCTTGGTGTGCATCAGTCCACTTAGTCTCAGATTTGGTTACAGTCTGTCTATTTGGTTACAGCCTAAAGTATTACAATATTGGCAGGTTTGGCTAGAAACATACAGATTTGCAGTCTTTGGCCTTGCAGAATTCACAATTACAAAGCAGTAAGGCACCTTTGGAACTACTTTCGGATTTTATCTCTGTATTTGACCAGATCTTACAATTTTTCACTATTTCTCCAAAAGTGAGTATTCTGTGTGTTCCCTGTATTCTGGCTGGATGTACTCTGCAAGCGTCCCCAAGGGCGGGGCAGGGATGACAAACACAACCCAGAAGCTGCCTGCGACTTTGGGAGAGCAGTTTGCATGGCTGGCCCAGACTCCAGCAGCATTTTATATCCTTTTGCAGGTCGATGTGCACCACAGTCAATCACAAACAGCTCAGCGCCCCCATCTCTGGAACACATTAAGCATGCAAGCATTCAGTGAGCTCCTCCTGCAAAACCCACCTGATGCTTTCACATTATCTCAGGACAAACCACATTGCCCAGCAGAGATTGTGGAAAGGGAGAGGAAAGGATGCACACACAGCTTCAGACCTGACTATCCTCCCTTGTCATCACACCAGAGATGAAAATTGCTCCCTGGAAGATCATTATAATCACAGAAGAATACAAAATGTTACTCGGGTTCCCTGTATGCAGAAGGGGTTTACTCAGACCCCCCTGCTCCTTTTCTGGGACCCAAGAGTTTTTCTCTACGAACAGGAAACGCTCCTGAGATCAAAGGTTTTACTTAGTTCCTAGAAGCATCTCAATCAAATATTTTCTTTGTGCTGTTCCTGTTTGCAGGGACAGTTGTTTCCCGGGTGCTGCCCTGACTGCCAGAAGCACACAGCATCTGGGGACCATTTCTGTTCAGGAGCCAGGGTCAGTGTAAGTCCTTGGCACTATCATACAGCACAAAGAACAAGTCCTGCAGGCAGAAGATGCCCAGGGACTCTGCTCAGGAGGTGAGCCCACAGGGTCTGCCATGGCTGATGCAACCCTAACCCTGTCTTACGATGTTTGTTTAACCTACTTAATCCCTCTACAAAGCCTGAAGAATTTTCTGTCATCCCAAGGGGATCTCCAGAGTTCATAGTTAGGATGAACTGTTGCCAGATTTCTGGAGCTTATCAAGATGACTCCAGATTATTTCACACTGTCCTGCTACTTCACCTCCAGGTCAGTTCTGCCACCCCCACCTTGAGACGCCCCAGCCAGCAGCAACATCAGGCTATTCCTTGTCAGCTCCTTAGCAAGGAGCCAGCCCTGCTGCAGGGGAGGATGTCTATCACTGTCACATCTCTTTATACCTGGGTCACTGTGTACAAACCTACATCCACCCAAGAGTTGGGAGGGAAACGGGAGGGCACTGGGGAACTTGTCACACCAGCATGAGCCACGTGGCTTCAAAGCACTGTACTGCCTCAGGACACAACTGATCCAACAGTCCCAAAGGTGAGTAAAAAAATGCTGCTGGCATCCAGAGCCTCTGCTTAGGTGAGAAAGATCACTGGGGACCCAGAAAGCCGGGCAGAGGCCTGTGACAGGGGAAATTTGCCATCCTGGGGGCTGAGCAGAGCTATAGTGTTTCAGATCTCCCTGTTCTTTCCACGAGCTGTCAGCAAGGCTGCAGCTGTCACTGTCCCCTTGCCAGTGAGAATGTGGAGCTCAGGTTACCCTGCACACCTCAGAGGAAACACCAACAGGATGATGTGGCTGACAAACAGCAGGTATCCAGGGGGGACTGTGGCTGAGGCAACTCTGTACTCTGCACCTGGGACAGGAACTGAGCTCCCAGCTGCCAATTAAAAACAGAGCCTGTTTGCTTTATGTACACCTAATTTCACATACAACAGAACAAAAAAAGGAAGTAGAAAAAAGAGAAAAAATTATTCTCAAACCCAGCTTAATGTGATTGCCCTTGAACAATCAGGGTCAGTGTAATACAGCCCTGGCAAGGTCCTGGGGAGAACATGCTGGATACCTCCTGGGAAACAAACCCAGCTCACCCCTGACCCTTCAGTCACTCAGGATGGCTGGTGGAGCCAGGGTGGCAGAAAGGCACTGCATTTCTAAAGCACAGAGTTAGTCCTCCATACAAAAGGCTGGTTAGGTGAAGGAAAAGCCCTGACAAACACACTGCTGCTATGTATACAGCAGGCAGGATTAATGTTTTATTTATTTGGGGAAGAAAATTTTTCGCAGAAGAACACGTGCTGAGGAATTCTACAGCAGTTCTGCCTGGCCACTATTCAGACAGCACTGCTAAGGAGTTATGTACCACCTGTCCAAGGGGTCTGCACTGCTTGTACTCAAGAGTTCAGAGAATAGGTTTGAAAAAGACCAGAAAACTACCAGAAATTAGAGTATGGGCAATCTTCATCCCTCCAGTAAAGACCATTGTTCTTCTGCAGCTTGGGTTATTACAGGACTATTGCTGCAACACTTCGGTCTCATTGAACAATTACAACTTCAAACTGGAACCAGCTACCCCAGCTGACCAAGGATTTTCTCCCTGTAGTTCAGACAGTGTCTTGCTCCAGAGATAATTTAGTTTCCTTGGAGCTGAGCTATTCCTTCAGGAGTTCATTCACTCTGGTGCCCACTCTGAAAGCACATGCAATATTCCTCATCAAAACGTGCATTTTAGTCCTCAGTTGGAACCAGTCCAAAGAGAAGAGTTCAGTCTACTCCTAAGACTTAGTTGTGTGTCACTAGCTGGCATCCTGAATCAAAACCTACCCTGATCTGGCACTGAGTGTGGGGTTGGAGCAGTTTTCTTTTCGAGGGTCCTGTTGCCTAAAAGCAAGGTCACTCTGAGCTCAGTTAGAGCAGAATTGCCAAGCTGTAGTGAGGGAAAGTGTCCCAAAACCAGCGTTGTGCCTAGCTGAGCTCCTTGGTTTCTTACTCTCTTTTTGCTTACATCTGGCACTGGGTACCCAAGTCATGACCAAGAGAAGAGAGAATGATGGTTCCTTTCAGCAAGGCCACAGAAAATCACATCTTCCTTCTTTCAGCCTCCAAAGGTAGCTCACTCACTGGAGTAGTTTAGCACATGCCATCACTTGCAGCTTTCTATGATAAATTACAGCTGCTTGTGAGAGGCACTGTGCCAGGAAAACAAAATGAAATGTTTGTCTACTGCTTTGATATGACAAAATTATCTATGCACCAGCTGGATTTTTCAGATTTATCTTTGATTCTTGCAAATGCAGTAACTATTGTTGAAGAGGAAGCTGCATAAAGCACAAGTTACAATTTCTGAAGTCCACAAATGATGGGGGTTTAAAGCTAAGAGCAAAGTGGTAAGAATCAAATTGCCCATCAGTCCTTGGTGTGATATGAACTGATACTGGAGAACTGCATCTTAAACCAGCTGATCAAATATGACAGCAAAAGGCAAGGGTTTCTCTTCAGAAGAGTCAAAGTATTTCATCAGTCTGCAATTACATAATAGCCAGCACTCTGGAGGGGCATGCAGAGGGAAGCATTCCTGCATCTCAGCACATCACCACAGTGCTGTGCACAGCCCAGCCTCGGGAGCTGCACTCACTACCTGAAACAGGCACCAACACCAAACCCCAAAGTGCTCAGCAGAGCAAGGAATTGCTCTGGAGTGAGGCAGCCTTGCTTGCTCCTGCACCCAGCTGTAAATGTTCCTGCTCTACAGCCAGTCTGTCCCTGACACATGCCTCTGAAAAGCCTAGTAAAGGTTTGCTTCACAATTTCCTTACTCAGTTGCAGGTTTTCAGTCTCCTCTTTTAAAGAAAATTAAGAATAGTTACCTCCAGCACTCACACCAGAATTCAGTTTTCTTCCTTTGCTGCCACTGGATCTTTAATTTAGCTATTTAAAATCTTGTTAGATGGGCTTTGAGCAGTGCTGAATTCCTCCTTCCCCATGATTTCACACACCCTTTTCTCCCAGGAAAAGGCAGTAACCAGACTCATCCTTAGCTTATACTTGCTCAGGATTGAGGCAGCAGCAGAGTAATGCTGAACATCTGAGTTCTGCTGTTTCCTAGGACAGCAATTTCTCTTTGGACTGCTCACTAACACACAAGCCAGCTGAGCAATGGGCAGATGAAGGAGGTAATACAGACACCTGGGTGCAACTTCATGGTTTCTTCTCATAGTATTTCATGCTTTAGAATTAAACAATGTACTGACCCAACAGCCGTGGCACTACTGAGTACCTGCCAGCCCCATTCCAGACACAAGTGACAAGAGATCCATCCTCTCCAAAGGGCAGCAGAAAAGCTAATCAGCATTCTCACTCATTTGAGATTTTGCAACAGCAAGCTGTCCTAGCAAATGAGCCAGGTGAAAAACACCACCAAACTCTTCATACCTCACAATCAAGCTGAGAACCAGCATTAGACACCGTATCATCTCAGCAAACCAGCTGCTGATGCTTTCACATGTGGAGAACAAATTAAGAAAAAGAAACAAAGAGCATTGGCTGCAGCCTCTATTCCATACATCTTATCCCATTCCAAGTTAATTAAAATCCATCCAAAGACAGCAAACCAATCAAGGCTCCAGAGTGATTATTTCATCTTCCCCTACTAAACGAACACCTACAGAACCAAACCCCAATTTAAGGTTCTTGCTTTGCTAACATTAGGCATCTCAAAATGTTTTCATCTTCCCTACGATTCCACAATTCTTCAAGGCACCTCCTTATGCTTTTAGGCTGTAACACTCTCTCCTTCCTCCCCTTCCCACCTAAATGTATTTCTAAGTTTCCCCCTTTGCAGTATCAACTCCAGAGACTCAGTGTGAGAACACAAGTCACAGAAGGCTCTTGTCCCTACAGACTCCCTCATGCATTACACCAGATAAAGCATTCCTGCTGCCATCAATAGTTACCAGTGAGTCCTCTCCTTCCTATCCCAGCACAGGAGTTCTGGGAACATCCCAGCCAGAGGCAACTGCAGCACAGAGCAGAGACAGACAACTCTGTACTCTGCACCTGAGACAGGAATTGAGCTCCAGGCTCCCAGCAACACACAGACAAGTTTTGCATCTCACCTCTCTGCATCCACAACAGACACATCCCAGGGGTGCCAGCAGCTCCCTTTCTGTATTCCAACCTGAAGTTGAAGGTCACATTCCAACACACAAATAAAACTCATTCTGTGAGAAGGAAAACTGTTAGAAAATTCTCAGGGGTTGAACACCGTCTTTACCGAGCTATGCAAGAACAACTTTCATACCACAGCCTGAAGCTTCATTAAATTTAATCCACATATAGACAATTTGTACTAAAAAAACAGAAGAGACAAGACACCAGATAAAAAAGGCTTAAAATCCACTTTAATAATGCATTCCTGTAACATTCCTCAGACAAACTCAAACCTTTTAGTGGGACAATTACAGTTTGTGTTCAAACAGTTTACACTAAATGAAAAATCTTGTAGTACTTCTACACAAAAGACAGGCAAGGTTAGGATTATACAAACATTTGTTTCAGTTAAATCTTCAGCATGAGATACAGTATCTTTATCCAATAGATTGTACTTTACTACCAGTAAAAATAAAGAGATACAACACGTTATCAAAAAAATCCATCCGAACAAGAACCTCCCAGCCATTCAGGCTGCACGACTGTCAACTACTTCAAAGAAACAAATGGTCCAGGTAAAAAGAGTAACTAACATGTTAGGAGGGAAAAATTAAAAAAAAAAAAAGAAAAAGAAAAAAAATCTCCCCCAATTCACTACATGACGGATCATTTGGAGCTATATAAATTTACAAAATCGTGGGAGCTGCAAAGTACCCAAACGCTGCCCTAGTTCTCCCAGAGACTTCCCAGTGCTCTTAAGCAAGGTACACTACACTAAAAAAATGCCAAGACATACTGGAACTTTATCTAATTTAGTCTCATGATTTCAGCTGCAAACAGGAAACCTGGAATGGTCAAGGCATTAGGGTCCTTGCAAGATTTTACCATTACTGAACCACGGCAGCCTCCCAGAATCCATTTTTCACTTTGAAATTAGGAACGCACCACATGAAATTTTCTAAAACCTTTACCAGTCAGACTGCACTCCCCTTGTCCTAGAGTGGCTTTACCAAAACAGGCCCTAATTAACTATCTTTAAAATGTCTCCCCTCCCCCCCCCAAGTTGAACCCTGTGTGGCCTGCCAAGATTTCTTTCTTTGGGGCGTACAGGGGATAGCTTAATCCTGTTAGTATCTGCGACGCTTGTTAGGGCCAAAATCCCCCCCTGGATTTCCTCTGTTGAAGGCAGGCGGGTTCCCTCCCATCGCTCCAAGGCCTTCCATGGCTCCACCCTGGCCGAAGCGGTCTGGAGGTGGTGGTGGAGTCTTGGAACGAGGACAAGTGCAGAAGAGGCAGGGAGAAAAACAAGGAAGAACAAAAGGCAGTTAAAAGCCATTTGAGTTGATTCAAATTCTACCAGGATTCCACAATTCCAGCTGATCTTGCTGCAAACCTTCACCCCACCAAAAACAGCCCCACAGTCCCAAACCTGGACTGACAGGAGCATTGCAAACAAAGTCCCTTTCCCCACACAGCCTGCAGTCAGGCATCCTGGTTCACTGTGCACCACCTCACAGACCAGGGCCCTGCTGAGCAGCAGGTGAGCCACCTGAACTCACCTTCCCCTCCCTTCCAGCACTCCTGACTTCATCTTCCCCCTTAATTTCTATGTGTAGTGCACATTCCCTTTACATCAGCTGCTTTGCTGTCCCTACCACTTAGGTACAGAAGCTTTTAGACAAATAAAACTTTTCTTTATGACAAAAAAATATCTGTGTCATAGCAGTCATGAGACAGAGCAAGAAGTCTGAGTAATAAGGTTTGCAGGAAAACTGTTTATTAGGTCAGATCATAAATAACACTGAAGTAAGATGAACTTTCAGGACAAAATTTACTATGACTGCTGCTGTTTCTGCTGGTGACTGGAAGTGCTGACACTGTGGGAGGACCAATCCTCTGTATGACTGAGAGGAATGGCAGATGCTACAAAAGCCACAGTCTATTGCAAAGCCCTGCAGTAAAGTTTAAAACTAAATCAAATATAAAAAATTTTAAAAGTTAAACAAACAAGCATAACCTCCACCGATTCTTTGCCTTGACCTCCTAAGCAAATTAACTGAACTCATTCTAGCCCACGAGCACAGGAGAGAACTGTTTTCAAAACTGGTGACGAACAGAACACTCCTGAAAGCTTGGCTTTATGCCTGCAAGAATCTGCTCTCACAAAACCCTCAATTTAACAAAGTGCTTCCCATTAGGTCATTTAAAAATAACCATATATTACTGCTAAGATCTTTCTAACAAGCATTTTAGCACTAGCTGTCTTGGAAGTAAATTAGGCAATTATTAGACTTGCCTCAATCTCCTGAAAATTATCAGCTAGTAACAAGACAAGATTAACCTCTAAAGATTTCAGCAGGAGTGAAGCAACAGGTTTGGGTACATAAAGAAGCTTCAACTTCAGCAGCTAGTGCTAAATACTGGAAACATCATCATCTGCATTTGAAAGGTGTGCACAAAAAGCAGATGGAGATACATTACCATTCCCATGGCTCCATCAGGGATCATAGCTCCAGGACCAGCAGCAGGAGGTGCAGGAGCTGGGACATTGGTACCACCCATAGCGCCTCTATTGTTCATGCCAATGGTACCTGGAAAAGAAAACTGAGGAATAGTCCTGGCACACACACAGAGTGACTGGGGTCTGCACGTCACCCCAGAGCCACAAAACACTGCTCCATGCAGGGACAGAGTCCCAGTCTATTAACCAGCTTTGCACTATGAGGTCAAGACAAACTGATCCTGCTTTACAGCAAGTTATGTTTCCTGTCACATGAATACTTCCTCTTACTAGCCCGGGAGATTACTTTGACTGAGTTTCTAAATAAAAGCCAATAAAATGAGATCACTGAAAAAAAAAAGTGCAGATTTTGTAAGAGAGGAAATGAACACACACAGGAACAAAGAATACTCTTACCTCCCATACCCATCTGTCCCATTCGCATGTCTGGTGGCTCCCTCTGGAAAGACAGACACTCATTTCAACTGATAATCAGGTTTTTAAAAAATGTAATTATACAAATTCAATGAGTTCTGAGGATTTACTACTGAACAATGTGTAGAAAAGTAATTCCCAGTGTAAATTTCAAAGAAAGACAGGAGCAACCTTCACATGATAGCTGCTGAATGAACAGGTCTTATTTAAAATACCTCATTCTAAAAGATTGTTTTTCAGAGCTATAATAAAACATCCAGCAGCAAAGCTGCACATGCAGACTTTACCAAAGACATCTTGATGGAAAGATGTGCTGAGCAGTAGTAACACATTAGATAGAATTAGCTTTGCTACTCCCTCAGCATAGCTAAGAAGCTTTTCTTGTTGAAAGAAACGCAAGCTTACATAAAGACACAGTACTGGGTCACTTGCACTAAAATACCATTTAGTGAGCTCTATTTCTCTTTTATTAACCAAGCATCAGGAACACCTATCACAAATCTCTCTCACTGCAAAACCAGGAGCACCTCCTCACCTCAGTGAGGGCACTACTTTTTTCACAGTGGTAACTCAGGACAGATTTCACTTCATCTGTAGTCTCAGTGCCATTATTTATCATATGAAGTCCATATTATTTAGAGGAATCAGGATTTCTGCTGCACAAAGAGAATATTCCCACATTTGGCTTAGCCATGCTTTTGGCCCTTTTGGTTTGACATATATTTAGATATTTTGCCTAGGGGCCAGGTTTTCACTAGTAAGCATTAAACATTTGTCCCCCCCAGCTGCATCAATGCCATTGTATCACCTGAACAACCCTACAGCTGCCTCCACAATAGAAGGTGGCTGGGACTGGAAACAGATTGCAAGGCATTTCTCTATAGAACCAGAGATATTGTTATTAAAAGGCAGGTTACCACACAGGTTACACCACAATAAAAATACTTGACCAACTGACTTTTAAGTACAAGCATATATCATGCCTGCAGCAAGGCCTCAAGTTGGGATCATTTTATCATGACTAAGACAAACTGCAGGCTAGGGATATAGCCAGTCATATAATCATAACGGGGTTCTGCTGCAGTGCTTCAGGACAGTGTGTGTGTTGCTGTTAAAATAAAATTAGTCAGCATACATTTTTCTGTACAGCAAGACAGCTACAGACAGTCCTACATGAAGAACAGTGGAACAGAACTGGGGGATTTATAGTTTCCAGGATAAACTGTATTAAGATTGGAGGGAGTCAATAATTTAGGGTAGAATGCACTACTGATTTACAGTCCTCCAACCAAGTTGAAAATCCACAGAAAGCTGTGCTGTGGAAGGGAAAAATCTACTGTGAGTGTACAGATGTAATGGAAATGTGAAAGCACTCGTACCGCATCAGCAAAATTCCCTTTAAAGCCTTCCTGCTGGCGTCTCATCATCTCTTCTTGCTGCCTTCTCATTTCCTCCTCACGGCGCCTGCGTTCCTCCTCTTGCCTGGAAAAAAAGGTTCAAGGATGCTCAGCACAACATACCCCAACCACCTGCATCACTGTGTTGCAGTGCTGCCTCATGGATCTTGATTGGAAACTTTACACTTTAAACATTTAGTTTTGAGGAGCTCATTTAAAAAAAAAACAAACCACAAGACACTTGTGTACATGTGTCTTATGAGGAGCAGCTCAGGGAGCTGGAGGGGCTCAGCCTGGAGAAAAGGAGGCTCTAGGGGGACCTTATCACTCTCTACAATGCCTGAAAGGAGGATGGAGCCAGGTGGGAATCAGTCTCTTCTCCCAGGTAACAAGTGACAGGACAAGAGGAAACAGCCTCAAGTTGCAACAGGGAAAATTTAGATTTGGTATCAGGGAATATTTCTTCCCCAAAAGGGTTACAAAGCATTGGCACAGGCTGCCCAGAAGGTGGTGGAGTCACCATCCCTGGAAGAATTTAAAGGATGTGTAGATGTGGTGCTCAGGGACATGGTGGGCTTGGCAGTCTTAGATCTATACCTGGACTCACTCATCTTAGAAGTATTTTCCAACCTAAATGATTCTATGTACACAGCAGCTCCCAAATGCATGCTGACTCCACGCAATACCAAGCTTCAAGCCTGACACCTCTCAAGCCCCTTCTATTACACAAATAGTCTGGTCATTTTCCTGGAGCTTCTCAAAATTACCCCAAGACCAGGAAGTGCTACAATGGAGAGAGAAATCTCTGAGACTAAATTACCCCTCAAATAAAAACAGAGATGATGGAATGGGATTTCCCAATCTGCAGCACTGAAGCCACTAAATCACAGCAGATATTCTGATTTTTCTATCTGCCTCATTAAAGGAGCTTAAATGAGACACAAAAAAATGAAGAAGCAAATACTAATCAATGGAAGAAACTCTTAACTCTTCCCTCTTAAACCAGCTGTGCCCTACAAACAAAAAGGCCCAAAGTAACAGCCACACTTTAGGTAGTAATTAAACTGTCACACTGAACAATTAGGTGCAGTGAAGAGGTGTTTTATTCCACTATGGATTCACAGCATTTCACAATCTGCCCCCTTACCTGAGTTCCAACTGTTTACGTTTTTGTACTTCTTGGTTATGCAATTCCTCCATTCTCCTCAGCTCCTCCTGGCGTCTCATTAAATCTGTGTAAGACAACAGCAAAAAACATAATCAAATTCATCTCCCATGCCACTGCCTATGAATTCCTGAACTAGAACCTTAACACACTCGAGAAAAAGGTAACAGAGCCTTCACCAATACAGTAACATCTCTCCATGTTAGGTCCAACAAGATTCAGTACCAGGTCCTGCCCCTGGGTCACAATAACCCCCTGCAGCTCCAGGCTGGGGCAGAGGGGCTGCAAAGTGTCCAGTGGGAAAGGCCCTGGGGGTGCTGATCAACAGCAGCTGAACATGAGCCAGATGTGCCCAGGTGGGCAAGAGGCCACTGGCACCTGGCCTGCCCCAGCCAGGGTGTGGGCAGCAGGACCAGGGCAGTGACCATCCCCCTGACTAGGCATTGGTGAGGCCACTCCTCAACTGCTGGGGTCAGTTTTGGGCCCCTCAGGACAAGAAAGACATTGAGGGGCTGCAGCATGCTCAGAGAAGGGAATGGAGCTGGGGAAGGGTCTGGAGCAAAAGTCTGATGGGGAGCAGCTGAGGGAGCTGGGGGAGCTCAGCCTGGAGAAAAGAAGGCTCGAGGAGACTTTATTGCTCTTCAGCTACCTTAAAGGAGGTTAATGGTTGGACTTACTGATCTTTTCCACCTAAATGGTTCTATGATTCCATTCATTTGCTGCTACCATGCTTGATTACAAGACAAGCAACCACCACAGCTCACCTTCAGTGGTCTCTAGCCAGTCTAATGAGCCACCCACTCCTAGATGGTGCAGGGCCCTGCTCCCATCCTGTATTCATCTCTCAGTGGTACCTTGCCGCATGAGCATCACTTGGTGCTCATGGCGAGCTGCTTCCATTTCCATTTCCAGCTTCTCTCGAGCTTCCTTGATGTTGCGATCTACTTGCTCCTGCTGCTGCTTCTCCATTTCTATCAAAGCCTTCCAACGCATGGCATACTCATATTCAAAGCTGCCAGGCTGTGCAAACCGAGGAGGCTGCTCACGCTCCCTGTCAAACAATGAAGAGCCAGTGAATGCTTCAGGAGAGCAAGGAGGAACCAAGAAAGCTCCATTTGTGTGTCAAATGCAATAGCAGGCCCTTTTAACAGTTAGCTGTGCCTAAGACATCAGTTTGTCTCCTCCTCAGGAATCATCTCATTCCTGCATGGAAGCTGTCCTCCTCCATAACAAGCAATGACACTGCTTTCATAAGACACCAAGAGATTCTGGGTAAGGAGATTCAGAAATACCCTTGAAAGCAACAGCCTTTGCTCCTGCTGCACATCTTATGGACAGATGCACTCCAGAAACAAACACTGCCCAAATGTGCACGCTATTTTCACTCTGCACCTGTAGCACAAGATTATTCTTAATTCAGTCACCCACCTCCTGAAGCTCTCATCTTCTTTACTTGAAACATTCATGAGCTCACATGGTTTGCTAATGCCAACTGCTCACATCACAGGATTCCTCCTTATACTAGGAAGCCTTCTAAAACTCTGGTCTTATACCTGGATAGCTCTACAATCTCCTAATGTTAGTCATGTAATTCCTTAAATTTCCATTGTGGGTTCAAGTGTTTCCTACATAGACTTTCTGTAATACTACACAGGGAATCTCCTGTCATCTGTGTTACCTCAAAGTGATCTAATTTTTTATTCCAAGAACTGAAATGGACTTATACAAAATATATGAAGGCTATCAGTCTTATCCAGCAGTGTGGATTCAAAACCACTGTTTTCTTTCAGCCAATCATGGCAAGAGAACAGGGAATGTAATTCTCCTTCCAAAGTCAGGTCACATTTACTGAGAAAAGGAGGACCTGATGAGCCACCCTTCTAAGACTGAGGCACTAGCCCACAGGCACTCTCATCTCCTGTTGCATGCCAGGCACATACTTGTGATATTGCTGGTTTTTGATGACTAGTTTCTCTGGTAGACCCTCCTCATCATCATACTGATCCATGGGCTCCACAGTGACAGGGCGAGGGAATCTGTAAAGAAAAGGTGAGGTGCTTTCAAGAAAATTCAATAACAAGCTTGCAGCTCTGGAAGGCATGTGTAGTAAGTCTGAACTTACACTGCTTTTAGCACTGCTCAAAGAAACTCAGAGCAGTTGGGGATCTCAACCAAAGTGAAACCAGAAATCACTTTGAACACTTTTTCTTTTTTTCTAGAATAGGAGTGGAACTGTTAATCAAAATCTTTGTTTAATCCAAACCGAAATTGTACTGAAATATTTGTAGTTACTGGTTCAAATCAACAGCTTAACTGCAATCTGACATGCTCCAGTAGGATCTACTCAGCATGAAGTCTTGTCTCTAGAGTGGCACAAGTCCATCTGTGCCTTTTTATGGCTGTCTAAAGGAAAGAGTCACTACACCACTCCTCACTGGAGGCTGCAGGCTGTACCATCCAGTCATACTCTCCTGGTGAGGCCACCATGTGCTACTGTTGCTTGGCAACTGTGCTCCAGGAAGGTCCACTGGGCCTTTGTCTGAATTTCCACCCCCCAGGGAATCCACTGGTGCACTTCACAACAGACACTGCAGATGTGTGCTTCTGTCTTCCTGGCTTCTGCATGCCGAAGAAAGTATTGACCTGGTCTCTGAATCAGCTCTCCACCACATCACTGACACTGCTCATCCCCAGCACAAAGCAGCACCACCCCAGCTTCCCATGAGCTCCTCAGTCCCATGTGCCACGACTGGGGAAATGAAGAGATGATTGTTGTGCCAAATGGCAATGGGTACCCAGGCTCCAGCAGCAAGGCAGGATACGGAAGGCTAAAATCCCTTTCCCCAGCTGAAGATCCATAATACAGCTTTTTGCTTTGATGTGACATATTCCATTATTAATAATCTTATTTTCTAACATGAACCAATTTCAAACAGTTTATCCAGCTTTCCTGTCTTGAACTAGGACAAACCAGAACAACTTTAATCAAAACCAAACCATAACCAGAAAGGAACAACAGACTCGTTTGTGGTCCTAGGTACCATAACCTAATGTACTGATAGCTAAAAGAGAGACTGAATGTTAACCTCAGTTATACATTGGCAGTGATTAGTTTTGCATGATCACTTTTAAAAACCTGCTTTCATGGTTCTTTCAGGTACAGACTTCCGAATCAGCAAAACAGTAATCCTCCTGTAGAGCACTACCCACTATGCTGGTTATCCTCAAGGAGTCACAGGGAGAAAAACAGGTATTAAAAAAGAAATAAGCAAAACCTGCTTTTTGAAACTGAACGTGCTTGTGTATAGCTGTGCCATTGCAGATCCACAGGAGGTGAGAAGCACAAAACTTAAAAAATTACTTTTAAAATGAGCAATATAGCCCCATTTCAGGAAATGTTCTAGTCATAAATTCTAGAAGCATAATACAAAATATACAGTAATTTTTTTTCCAAGAGATCAGAAATGGCTCCCTCTTAACAGAGCAACAAATTGCTCTGTGGAATGCAAATGGAATTGGTTATTTGCTTGAACAAGTTCACATAATTATAAAAGAACATGCTTTTCTACCTTATTACATTCAAGCACAGGGAAAACAGTTTATAATGGTGAAAACTCTAAACAATCCAATCTATCTGAGCAGCCTGTCCAACAGATACCATACCCACAGTGGCATTCCACCCCAGCAGTTCATGCTGCCAAGCAGAATCCCATCCCAAGACTCTCCCCTTTAGTGACCCACAGTATACAATTAAAACACTTGAGCTTCGTTTCTGTCGTGGGTTGGTCAGAAATTGACAGACAGCCCTCGAAACGAATCACACTTATTGGTGTTTCCACCCGGTTAACGAACAGAACCCACTACAGTTTCCAAACAAGTTATATGGATGGTCTCTGAAATAGGTCCTGTTCTTAAAGGCTGCTTTAATTGCCCTGAAGTTGTTTTATGGAGAAAGAGTTTATTTGGAAGTTTTATGCACTTACCCCACTAGCAGCTTCCCAGAAGAAAGTTTTCAGACCTGAGCTTCAGCACAGACTGTCTCTTGTTGGAACAAAGCTAAATAAAATTCTCCCCAGGCCAATCCCCTACCAGCTAATGCCCCATCTGTCCCACTGTGGTGTTAAGAGCCAGCCACCCAACCTGCACACGCCAGCAGAGCACCTCTCCCCGTCCCCACTTACGTAGTTAGCAGGAAAGACCCATCACTACATCTATCCAGCGCTTTCCTAGCAGCAGGCTTCCCTGAGAACTCCACAATGCCTTTCCCAGAGGATCGTCCTCTGTCATCCACAATAACCACAGCCCTTTCCACCTGGCCAAACACAGAGAAGGCTTCCTCCAGGAGCTCATTGGACACAAACTGAGGCAGGTTCCTGACTGTCAGCGAGGCGCTGTGGCAGGCAAAGCGCACTCGGAGCTGCTTCCCACGCAGAGGCATGTTGTCCAGCTCCACCTTGGCAATCTCTGCCAGAGTGCGCGTTTCCTGCAGATAAAAACAGCCACCGTTACAACTCCCACCGAGGCACGGAATTAAACACAAGCTTATTTCTCCGTAACGTGTACTTCTGAGAGAAATAAATGATTCTCCCACAGCTTGGTAAGAAGTGTGCCAAAAAAAACACAGCTATTCCTTATCATCAGTGACTGAACAGGCAGAGTTTGGGGGCAGGGAAGGTGAGAAATATATAACAAATATATAAGTTCAGTCCAACAGCCAGTATGAACAAGGCAAACAATGGCATTATCATTATCACACACATAATTATATTAAGGCTAGAAAGCACCTTTCCTTAAAAAATAAATACATAAAAAAAAAATAATCAAGATTTAACTATTAACAAAGTCTGATAAGGAAATGCTGGTGGTATGACAATCCATGAAAGACCTTCTATGCCACTTTCACACCTTTCCACTCATTTAAGTCACTACCAAGTAGCTGCACCACAGGGAAACAGCCCAGACATGGGTGTGGGAACCTCATCCACTCACCTCGGGGCTTTCAGAAAGGTGCTGCACGAGCCACAGAAATCTGAGAACCATTCTATGGTGGTAGCTACCTCCCTTCCAGACACACTTCAACGTGACCATCTAAAGATCCCCTACCTCAAGAGCATTAATCACTCCAGGAATACTGCATGACAAACTACGCCTGTAGAAATTCTGTATTCCAGAAATAGAGAAGTTCACTTTATCTATAATAGCATTATATTCATGTGGGGTTTTTTCTGCTTTCTACCAGCTGATTTCAGAATAAATTCATCAGATCTCTCGTAACTCTTGCCACAAAATGCCTAAATTCACATTTCTTTTCATAACAAGCTCTAGACAAACCATTTGGAAGCAAATCCCATATTCCAGTTACTAAGATCATCAGCAGGTTTAATCAGCAGGATATCTGCACACCTACTACTTTCAATTAGCAATACTGCTCCAATGTGAGCCATCACCACAAAAACTCCCCAAAGGTGCCAAGTCACTCACCAGCCTGATAAAACCAAAGCCTTTGTCCTTGTGTATGAAGACTTCCCCTGCCTTGCCATACTTCTCAAACAACTTTCTCATCTCTTCCTCTGTAATATCTGGGGGCAGATTCCCCACAAAGAGGCGGCTTCTCTGGGTGAAGGTCTTTTCACCGGGTTTCCGGAAATTCTTCAGGTCAATAGTCAGGCCTTCATCTGAGGGGAATAAGGTACACAGCTGCTCTACAGTTGGGGGGATAAATTTTATTAGGTTTCATCACAGTGACCACAGAGACACAGGATAATACAGGTAACACCACCCGTTCACTTTGGTCTTAAACCTCTCCAGCCATCTCTCCAGCAACAAGGGGGATTTATTTCAGAATGGCCCCATAGTTTTTTTTTTAAAGAAAACTGAACCTCAGTGCTCACTGACACCAGCAAATGACAGTCTAGAACTGGAGAAAACAACACACTGCAGCTTGAAATTACATGAGATATTTCACTCATCTTTTTGAGAACCGGTCAAGATAACTGGTCCACAAAAAAATCAACTGTAGTCAATACAGGATGTTGCTATTACAACACAAATAATTACAGAAAAGTCACAGTTTAGCCAGAAGACAGATTTTTGCTCAAAAATACTCCAAAACAGCTCCAGATATCTAGAAAAATATGAAAATAAGAGGAAATTTTGTTCAGACAGATAAAATTTCAGATAGCTGTCATTCTATGAGATGCATTCCAGGGTATGGGGTTCCCAGCTGAAGAGAAGGCTGGAATAGTGAAAATAGTGGGGGGAAAAAACCAACCCAAAATTCAAAGAAAACCCCACCCCAAAAACCAGCCATATAGGTGAGACCTCAGAAAAATTACAAGATTAATTACAAAAAAAGTCTCTGTTCAGTAAGTTATCCTAGAACAGATTTTTAAAGGTGGGAAAGACCTCGAAGATCAAGCCCAAGGTTAAAATGTTTTCTGAGATATCCAACAGAAATAAACACAAACAGTAACATTCTCAAATCCCCACATGCATATACGATCTTTAACCCTTAATTCAGCAAGAATCCAGCATGATCCTGAAAGCTCTGTTATGTGGCAGACAGGGGTGGATTTAGCATCACTTTATCTTCCTGTGCCCCATTTTCTTAAACACACATGGAACTTCACCATACAAGACTACAGGGCACAGAAAGCAACTCCTTTGCTTTGCAGAGGATACAAGTCATGGTCACACATATGAAACAAACTGTGAACATAAATGACTTGATTCCAGCTACAAAGCAGGGCACTGAATGAGAAAGACTGTCCATGCAAAGAAAGCATGCAAGACACTGCAAGGACAACCCTTTTGTAAGAGTAAGCACAGCTCCATGTCTAACACTAAATAACCAGACTCAGAGTGTACCTAGAGAAAAGTAGTGAGAATAATTTATCTACTTCACACAGCAAAAAGTGCGGGAGCGAAATGTTTTGCCTTGTTCACAGCATTACCACGAGTATTTGGGGATCAATTGCAAGGCCTGTGGATACAACAGGAAGTACTTGAACAGAGTTACACTCAGTGGTACACAGAGTACCACTGTTCTGCCTCAGGAGATCCATGCAAAGGAGTGAGACACAGTCACTCACTACAAGCTGATCCCTGTGGGAATTTCCCAGTAGCTGTACTGTTATTGTTTTCAACCTGACTGGAAATGACTGCTCTGCCACCCTTGTCTGGTATTCTATGGGAACTGATAAAAAGCCTGTTCAACTCGACCACCTAATAAAAACATCCAGGACATTTATCAGCCCAGTACCTTTGACATAAAAAAAAAACCCACTCAGAGGAATCACACAAAGCGCACAGGTGACTTCTATACATTTTTGTTCTGAACAACCAAAGTATCCAAACTTGAAAAAAATCCACATCTAATAAAACTAAAGCACTTTTTTCCCTCCCGAAAATGCTAACGGCGATGTCTCACCGCCGTACTCCTGAACTATCAGGTTAGATCAGTCCAGGCCCCCGAAGCTGTTAACGCGTCCCGTCCCAGCCCAAGCACCCGCTCTGCAGCGCCAGTCCACACTGACCAGGAAAACCCGGAAACCCGCCGAGGCAGAACGGCTTTAATCCATGTCAACTGGCACTCGAATACTAAGTAAAGCCGGGTTTCTCCTGGTTCCTCATTAAAAAAAAAATTGAGTCTTAAGGGGTGCCTGCAGATCGCTGTAACAACGTTCTCACTACAACATAATTTTTACCGAGAGCAAACTTACTTCTCTAGTAATCTAGTAATTGCTCTAGCAATCAAGCTTCTTAAGTTTCCAGTTTCCTAAGGAAACCTGCATTGAGAAGCCATCTGTTATGCCCGAGGAAAAAACAGGAACCAGACAATGAAAGACAGACCTTGTTACATTCGCAACGCTTACAGACACACTGTCAAAAACACGACTTCCAAACTCTAAGTAGTCTTTTCCTAAGATTTCGAGACGAAGAAGGAGCCTCTATATCACTGCGCAGGTTTTGAAAAAGCAACAAACTTACGAACACAAGAAACTTAACGAACAAACGCCACGGGAGCCGCGTGTACCTCCGAACGGACTGAGCAAAACCCAAAAAAAACGCCTCAAGTACAACCCGGGCGCAATTAAAATCGTGCTTTCCAACAGGGGGGGAAAACTGACATAGCAGGAGATGCTGCAGCCTGCTTGAGGATCTAATGATTTATTGTTTTAACTCGGAAAACCGGGTTCCTTTTGTTCCTGCCGAGACCTGTTGCACCCCCGAGGGCCGCAGCTACCCCGAGGTTTCCCGCTGCACCGAAGCGGTCGCTCAGCGCCTACCCAGAGCGGGGCCGGGCGGGCCCCCACGGCGGGCCCGGGACTCACTCTGGCTGTTGGCCTGCTGCCCGTTCGCGGGGATGGACGGCGGCGGGTGCTGCTGGTGCTGCTTGCGCGGAGCGTGGTTCTGCTTCTCCATGTTGAACCCCTTGTTGCCCTGCATCTTCGCCACCTAAAAGCGACACGCGCACGGTCGGGAAGCGGCCCCGGAGCTCGGTCCCGGGGAGCTCCCGCCGGCCCCGCGTGCAGGGGCGGGGCGGGCCGCGCAGGCCGCGCCGGGCCCCGGCACAGCCCCAACGGCAGCGGCAGCGGGGCCGAGCCGCGACCCTGCCGCCCCCACGGCCTCACCTGGCGGCACCACCGGAGCGGGACACGGACACCGGGACAGGCACCGGCCCCGGACGCGGACACCGGGACGGAAACGGGCACCGGGACCGCGGCGGCCCTGAGAGGAGAGCGCGCGGCCGGAACTCGCGCACCCTACCACGGCGCCCCTCTCCCTGAGCTCCTATTGGCCGCCCGGCGGCTGCCACCGCGCCGCTAACTGGCCAAGCCCGCCGTCACTCACAGGGGCCGCCGCGGTGGGGCGGGACTAACGGCCGTGCACAGATCCGATTGGTCAAGCGAGGGGCTGCGCGCGCTGCCAATCACGGCGGCGGGCAGCAAGCTTGGGTGAGAGGCGAGCGGGGGACAAAGGGAGAGCCGCGAGCCGCCCCGCGCGCGCCGCGCAGGCGCGCTGGCGGCGCGCGGGGGCCGCGCGCTTTTAAAGGGCCAGCGGCGGCGCCGAGCGCGTGCCGCCCCGCCGCGCCCCGCCACGGTACCGGGACAGTACCGGGATGGTACCGGGGCGGTACGGGGGCAGTGCCGGCACTGGGCTCTCCACCCCGGACAGTGAGCACCGGGGCCTGGGCAGCGCCGGGGGGGTGAGGGGCCCGGCGTGTGCCGCTCCGGTCTCCTCCAGGTGTCCTCCACCCCCGTGCCCGCTCCTTGCCCCGTCCGGCCGCGGGCTCCCCCTCGGCCTCTGGACCCCGCTGCGGACGGAAAGGCGGCTCGGCTCGGCTCGGCTCGGCTCGGCTCGGCTCGGCAGAAGGGTCCCGCCGCGCCCTGCCCCGCCCCTGGGAGCACACCGGGCGCTCTGGGAGCGCGGTCGTATCGTGCCTCGGGCGGGTTTCGCTTCACCGACTCGCAATAAATAAACGCTCCCCGCTTCCCGCCGCCTCTCCGGCGCAGGTGCCGCGCTCCGCGGTGCGGGACCCCCGGGCGGCTCACAGCCCGTGCCCAACGCCCGCTTTCCCCAGCTCGGCTGCCGGCTGTGCCCCCGGGAGCCAGCCCACGCTCAGCCCCGGCACCGCTGTGTGCCCGCAGGCTGGCAAACCGCAGGCTCCCGGGGCCGGGAACGATGGAGGTGCCCCCCCAGTGGAGTGGGGCGGCCAAGAGCTGGATGCTGCCCCGCCGAGATGGAGGGGGCCCGGGTCCCTCCGGCAGGGGAGCCCCCGGGGATGGGGGTCCAAGCCGGGTGGGGCGGAGCAGCGCCGGGGGCACGGATGGAGGCGGGAAGGGGCAGGTAAAGGCCGGGTGGGCGCTGTGGTGGCCGGGGAAGGGCACCCGGGCTATGCGCAGCGCTGCGGGAGCGCAGCCCGGGGCAGGGCACCGGGATCCCGGTGAAGGCGGTGCCGGGAGTGGGGGCCGCCAGCCCCGGCGGTCCCTCCCGGGGGCGGTGCCGCGTCCCGGGCCCCCGCGGAAGCCCCGCCCGGCCGCGCTGTCACTCACCGCCCCGGGGAGACGCTCCAGCTTCAGGGAGGCGGTGGCGGCGCCCGGGCTCGTCCGGGTGGGTCCCCCCGCGTGCAGGTAGAGGCCGTGGCGGCGCGGCCGGGCCGGGCCCCCCGGGACGGCAGCGAGGCTGGGGCCGGGAGAGGCGGCAGCGAGAGGGTTAAAGGGGGGGCGGGGAGCGGGGTGGCGAGCCCATTCCGTGCGATCCGCTCCGTGCTTTGCGGGTGGCCGCGCGGGCACCGGCGGGAACCGGGGCGCCCCGTTCCGGCCCCCGCCCCCCGCCGTGCTCCCGCCCCGCACCTCGCCGTGCCCCGCCAGACCGCGGCCGCCGCCCGGCCCCGGCTCCGTGCTGCCCGTACGCCTGGACCCGCTCCGTCAAGCGGATCCGCCCCAGGTTTTCCAGCCGCCCGACGCGGTCCGGGCTGTCCCGCCGATCCCGCGCTCGAGGCTCCGCTCCGCGTTTCCGCGGCAGCCGCCCGTGAGCGAGTCTCGCGAGCCCAGGCCGCGCCGCGGCCAATGGGAGCGCGTCCCTCGCTCCGCGCAGCCAATAAGGCGCCGCCGCCGCCCCCCCGCCGGGTTGCAGCGCGGTGAGGGCTCCGAGCGGCGCCTCCATTTAAAGGGGCCGCGACCCGAATCCGGGTTCTGGCTAGAGCGGGCGGCGCAGCACCGGGCGAACCAGGTACGGGCGGCGGCGGCCGCGGGCGCGCCCCGGCGGCGTCCCGGGAGGCGCGGGTGAGGCGGCGGGGCGGTCGTGGGGCTCCGCGAGGAGGGGGCGGGGCGGGCGCGGGTACCGGGGGTGGGGGGCTGGGTGAGCCCCCCGGGGAGTGGGGGTGGGGGGGAGGGGGGGTGCGCGCGCCTTGCGGGAGGGGGCGTGGCCGACGCCCCACGAGGGGGCGTGGCCGGTGCCGCTCGCCCCCTCCCCGTGGCGGCCGCTTGGGGGCGCCCTGCGGCGGGTCCTGAGGGGGCGGGGGGGATGGGGGGGGAGGGGAGCCCTGTGCGACCCTCGCCTCGTGTGCGGTGGGGGGTCTGGGCTGCGGATCCCCCCGGGATGGATGCGGAGTCCCAGCCTGACCCCCACCCCCCGGTGCAGCTCCAGTCCAGTGGAGACCCCAACGCCACCTTCGCTCCCGTGCGGGGGAGGCGGTGGTCTCTGGGCTCCTCCGGGTATGGCTGGGGAAGGCGCTTGCCTGGCCCCCATCCCCGCCTCGGTACCATGGAGACCCCCGTGCGGCCCTCGCTGTGGAGGGAGGTGGTCTCTGGAGTCAGCCGGGTCGGATGGGGAGCCCCCATCTGACCCCCGTCCCCCACCCGGTACAGAGTGCACCCGGTGCCCCCTGCAGTGGGGGGGATGGGCCGTGCGACCCTCGCCCCTTCTGGGGAGGGGTCTGGGCTCTGGGTCCCCCCGCTGTGGCTGGGGAACCCACCAGCCTGACCCCCATTCCCACCCCACTGCCATGGAGACCCCAGGGAGAGCCGTGTCCCTGTTGCGGGAGGTGGTCTCTGGGTTGCCCCGCGATGGATGGGGAGCCCTAGCCTGGCCCCCATCCCCGGTGTGGGTTGGCACAGGAAGGCGCGGCGGGCAGCCCTTGTCGGGGGCCGTGGCTGGATGTGCCTTCTAGCCGCATCAGTGCCTGGGCACGGGCTGGGCTCACGGCTCCTGGGAGCCCCTGGAGTGCCCGGCCCAGCAGGGCCTGTCCTTGCTGCGGGGCTGTGCTGAGCAGTGGCAGCAAGCAGCCCTGTCACCCTCTGCCCCAAAGCTCTACCCTGGCACCCGCCCGGGCTTGGCTCTCCCTGTGTCCCCAGGGGCTCAGCCTTTATGATGTTGTCACCACATGCAGGAGCAAAGTCTGTGGGGCTCAGCAGCTGCTGCTCTGTGAACTGGCCAAACCCTTCTGACAGCCTTCCCGCTGTGTGTGGGGGGGTCTGGAACCTTCTCAGGGCCTGATGGATCTGTGTATCCCTGGACACCATGTGCTGCTCTTGAGGATCTGGCCCCATGAGAGAAAGGTGCAGCCCCACGGGGCTGAAGCTGCCTTGGGCTGCTGCGGGAGGCCCCAGTCTGCTGAAGCCTCCCCATGTGGGCAGTGTAGCTGTGGCCAGCAAGGTGTCCTGGGGAGCATCAAGTACCTCCTGTGTGGTTTGTAGAGGTGGAGGCAGGCCTGGCGAGTCAGGGAGCTGGCTGTGGTGTGTGCCTGGCATGGGAAAAGGCCCTGGCAGTCAGATATGCTTGTGTGGGCAGAGGCAGCGCTGGACGTGGTCTGTGTCAGGTGATGGTGGGGGATAGGATTTTCAACTGAGTGCTGAGGGATGGTTCCTGGAGTTTCTTTTGATGAGGATGAGAGCTGCTTCATTTGTGCTCTCCTCCTGCTGTGCTTCCAGCTATGGCTTTTGTTCTAGGCTATAACTTCTTTTCCTTTCATTCCAGCTGCAATCCTCAAGAAAACTTTTAATCTGCATTTTCTCACCTAACCCTGCCTATCCTGGGATCAAAGCTGGTGATAAGAGCATAGCCCTGTTGTTATTGTGAGCTCAGCCTTATTAAAGTAATATCCACAGCCTACAGAGCTGTAATGACTAACCTGAACCTCACAGCTCTGTAGTGCATATTTGCACAACCTCTTTTTCTCTCTGCACCTGCTCATATCCCTCTCCCTGTGAGTGCCTTTGCTTTGGAGGATGACAGTGAGTAACAACAGATTCTTCCACATCTCTGGCAGCCAGAGCAAGGGCCCAGGCTGAGCCCATGGCCTCACTTGGGGAGCAAAGCCCCTTGTGTGATATCTTTATGGATGTCCTGTGGTCAGTGATGCTGGGATGCTCTGATGGACACAGACGTGCTGGCAGAAGCCTTGGTGCAGAAGGGTTATGGTGAAAGCAATCCAAGGGAAGTATGGAATAGGCTACAGCTGTGATAATGCATCTGTTAGCTTAGCAAAGGCAGTGCTAGCAGGATTTCACTGGATTTGTGTTTAAGTCTCAGTAGTGTGGTTTTTTTTAACTTCTTCCTCTGCTGATGTTACACATCAGGAAATGGCAGTGTTTGAGACCATCCTCACCACTCCTGCTGGTCATGGGCTCTGTTGGTGTCTCCTGGCCACTTGCTGTGAGCCTGCTCTGCTGGTCAAGCCCTGGGCAGCCCAAAGGGAAAGAAGTTGGTCTCTAGATGGGGTGAGATATTGCTCTGTTCAACCCAGCATTACCCAGGGCTGGTTTGAAGAGCTGCACGTGAGGTGAGGCCTCCCAGCGCTGAGATCCCTTCCCAGCGCTTTGGTGGCAGGCAGAGGGATCTGGGATTGTCAGTGAGGTAGAGGAGACAGCTCACGTTGTGTTTCCAGTATTTTGGCTCTGCAAGGCCTCTTAAGGAAAATTAGATGTTTTGCCCTTAAAGGTACATCCTCTCAGAGACTCTGCCCTTTTGTCTTCTCTCTCTTCCCTGTGCAGTGAGGTTTATTCACAGAACCACAGACAGATTTGGGTTGTACGGGACCTCTAGAAGTCTCTGGTCCAACTGACCTCCTGCTCACAGCAGAGCTGACTTGAGGTCTTGTTCAGGGCTTTGTCCAGTTGGGTTTTGAGGACCTCCAGGGAGTCCATGGCCTGTTCCCAGGCTGCAGCACTCCTCTGGAGAGTCACCTGCTGCCCATGCAGCTGTCCTCTCCATCTGTCTGTAGCTGCTTGTGGGACTTGCCAGGACTTTGTCAGGTGTTCTGATGTCTTCCTGCAGCATTTGGGCAACAGGTAGAGAGACCTGATGACCATCTGGTTTTTTACCACTTCCAGGTCTTTTATTTTTTTTAATCATTGTCTTAATATCATTAAGGCAGTTTGAATACACACTGCTCAAGCATGCTGTACCTCCGAGCACTTTCTGTTGTGCTTCTGGTAGTACTTCCAAAGCTTTTTTTACCCACTCACCCCCTTCCCATGTGTTAACACTATTTTTGCTGTACAAACACCAGGAGAATTTTCTCTTGGACTTGAGTGGAGTTGGTTCTTGAAGCTCAATTGCTCTCCAGATAGCATTGCTGCTAAGGATGAGCTTAGACTTGTTACTCCTTTCTGTGTTGCAAAGCCTTGACACTTAGTGCTTGGGGAGGGTCCTGGTCTTAGAAGATGTGAGGGGTCCAAGCTATTTCAAAGTGCTGCCAGGATGGCATTCTGGATGGATGAGGATGTCTTAGAATTTACTGCTGTGGTTAGCAGCAGATAATGGCAAGATTGAGGAATGTTGTCATTTATATTTGAAGTGTTGCAGGGAGTCTCCTGGTAAACCTAATTCCAGGCAATTCTGTGAGATTTCTGAAATTTGTCCTTCTTGCACTTTCTTGAAACTGAGGTGAAGTTTCTGGAATGCAAGCTCAAAATCCAGTTTGGTCATTACTCCCTTTGAGGAATTTACAGGAGACTCGTGGTTGTGTTTTGCTGCACCAGCTGCTCAGTGCTGAAGGATTTAGGCTTTCTGGGTTCAGGGTGACTGTGATACTACATTTGAGGCCTGCAGCCCTGAGCTTGGGCTCTTGCTGTAGGAACATCTAGTGGTGATCTTCTCTCCTGGCTTTGGGACTATCATGAAACAATTGCTGGAGTCTTGGTGCTGCTGGTGATATTCTGGAAAGGCTGTTTTTTTCCCTGTGTACCAGTTCCTGTTGTGTAGACAGTCCCAGTCACACGTGAAGACTGGCCTGAAGGGGATGTGGTGAAAGCTGCTGCAGTTTGCACTGATTGAGAACCAATAACACATTTGGAGGTGAGGCAACATTCACCAAACCCTCCCTGCAAAGCACAAGCTGAAGGACTTGACTAGTGGCATCTGCAGGAGCTGTAGCTGACTCGGAGTGAGTCACTGCATGTAAAACCTCCAAGTCACAGAGGGCTTACAGATCCCATGGTCAGTTGTATAATCATGTGTTTATGAGCTTGTCCAACTTGGATTTCCAGCTTTTTGTGTCCTTGTGTGCATTTGCCTGTATCTCTAAGGAGTTGTCTGCTGTAGATCTTCTTACCTTGTGATTTTTTTGAGATGGGTCATGTCTCCCCATTTCTTTTCAGTGAACAAAATAAGTTTAGCACTGGAGGGTGTTTTCTAAACCGTGGTTGATTCATAAAGCAGTGGGATTCTTGTGAAACTGTGTCAGATTTTTTAAAATTAAAACATCTCAATTCTTCCAATAACTGTAATCAAGTGTAGACAGTATCCAAGAATGAGACAGTAATGATCTAACATGGTCCTGTGTGCAAGCAGTACTGTACTGAATGTCACCAAGTGGGCTTTGTGCTCTTTGAAGACTGAGTTTGTAGCTCAGAGAGCTGCCTCTCCAAAAACACTAGTAACAAAATCCTTTCTGCTCCTTTCTGGAGAATTTTGGCTGGACTGAAACCTGGTCTGTGGTAGTGTGCTTAGTTTACTGGTGGTTCTTTGTAAATTCATTTGAGTTGAAATGAGTTAGCCAATATATAGTAAAGGTTTGCAGTGCTCGAATTTAGAAAGCTATCAGCTGTCCAGATAAACTGAGATAAGTCACAGCAGAGAAGTTGGCTTCTGCTGTACTACCACTCAAAGTATAATATTGTTAATGAAGATTTGTTGACTGAAACCATGCTGGTAGGACATGATACTACTCCCTTAATGTTTTATTGATTGAACTCTGTATTGACACTGTTGTTTTTGTTGAGAAGTACTAGGTTGGGTGTTACTGTTTATTCAAAAATTTGGCACAAAAAACTAGAAGCTTCATTCCAGAATTCTGCTCAGGTCTTACAGACCTTGTAGATGGGAAGTGGCTGAAATGTTGATTAAGTGTCTTTTGTAGTTACTAGTTAATTATTTTCATATTTCAGATGATCTCTAATAGTGAAAAAGAGAATTCTTCAGCCTTCAAAAGTATTGGAAAGCTGAATCCACATCCATGAACAAAAGTCCAGGACAGATACCCAAGCACTTGCTCCTCCTTTGCTAGAGGAAAGCAGTAACTGCATGGCTGTGGGATTTTTTGTGGGCTGTAAAGACTTCTGAGATGTTCACTTCATTGGGAGGGAGTAACAACAGCATTTTTTCTTGCTGTCTGTTTTTAATTAAATGCTTGATGGTAGATCCTCATTTCTGTAGGTAGGCCACATATTCCCCTGCTAATGGTTACCTGAGTCACAGCACCACTGATGTCTTCAATAAGCTGGGTAAAGTCCCAGGTAGTCACTTGGATGTGCTTAAGTGTCCTGGCAGAGATGTTGCACTTTGAGCTTCCAGATCTGAGAGAAGACCCCACGTGCCCCCTCTTTGGCAGAAAGGGCTGGGCAGGTCTGGTAGCCACAGGCAGTGGGTTTGGCAGTCAGTGTCGTGTTCTGTGCCAGTCCTGCACACCTGGGCAGGACCCTCAGCTGTGCCATCACTGCTCTGGAAACGCTTGCATGCTACCTGAGAAGCATTCTGCTGCAGGCTGTTGTGCAAGAGTCTTTGCTCCTTCAATTAGTTCTCCCCAAGAATGTGTCTGTTACTGAATACTCCAGAGAGTACTTACTCCTAAGTAAGCAGTCGTATCTGTTGTGAAGTGCAGGATTTCAGCACACTGCCTCCTTTTGGTTTGGCCAAGTCATGGTGCAGTGTACACTTTTGCTGCCAGTTATGTGGCTGGAAAAGAGGAAGATTTCGAGCAGATCAGCGACCAAACCCCAGTGACTGAGCTGTGCATTAGCTGGTCCTGGAATAAGAGAGGCCATGACTTGTGGTGGATCATTTCAGCATCTGCCAGAAACAATAAGCTATTCTGCTTCTGTTGTAGAAAGTGAGAAAAGACTTTACCAGAGATAAAGTGCACGCTCTGTTTGCAGCTTAACTCACTGTGAAGCTCAGCAGAAGGCCCAAACGAATCTGACTGCCTGTGGCAGACAGAAGTAGAGCTTCTTACCTTGCTGCAGCTGAGCAGCTCTAATTTCTTCAGGTTGAGTTTGATTTCAGAGCAACCCACAGAACTGGAAATTACCGTTCTTTCCTGTTTTGAGAGCTGCCTTCCTCATCCTTATCAGCTGGTAGCTGAAAGCCACTATAAAGAATTCATTGTCAGGGACATTCCGTGCTTTCCCACTCAGGCTGTTTGTCAGCATCACCTTGGGTCCAGCCTCAACTCTTAACTCCATCAGCTTTTCCAGCTTCTTTTGAATACATCAAGAGTTGGCATTCATCTGCCCTGTATCACCTTGGAGCTCTGCTGCAGCGGTTGAAAATAAACAAAAATACTTTTAAAAACTAAATGTTAAGCCGCAGAACTTAAAACCACTGGAATTTTAGGAGGTCCAAAGTATAAACTGGTTCAGAGTGGGATTAGGCAGATTCACAGAGGATTTGCCCAGTACAGACTTAACAGGGGCATTGTCACTGCAGCTCAAGCCAAGTGGTTCTTCAGCAGCTGAGTCCTTGACTGGAGGGTGTGCTGAAGAGGAACATCCTGTTAGTTGTGTTTCTTACATTCTCTCCCCAGGTATCCATTCTTGGTGTGAATAGGAGCAGGATATTTGAGTACATGGTCCTTTTGCAGCAGCCCTTAGCTTTGCACGTTATCAGAAGAAGTTTTGGTTCCTTAGGCAGAGCGTGTGAGCTTTTGTGCTGGGAGGATTCAGACAGAGCTGATGAGAGGGGACCTCGAGCACGGGGGCTGAGCACTGTGCTTCCAACCAGAGTGTGAGTGAGTGCTCTTACTGCAGCCTTGCCTCTGCAGAAAGATCTGTTCCAGCCACATCCCAGTAGTTTGGAGTTGCCTTAATCTGCAGAACACTTGCTCTCTCTAGGACTTTTCTGTTGGTCAAGGACGTTGCCATTAAGTCAGAGTTTTGTCTTGCTTGTGATGCCCAAAGTTTGAAAGCAGTGTTTAGGTGTACACTGTTAAAGCAGAGGCCTTTGGTCCACTTGTAGAGCACATGAGTTGCATGACAAGTTCATAGATTGTTGCTTGCATTATCCTCTGGGAGGGAATGCTCAAATGTATTTCTTATGCTCCAGATGTTTCTGGGGTCTATTTCTACCAAGCAAAGACTAGGCCTGCTGAAAGCGGCAAATACCTCAGGAGTGTTACCTCTGTTAAATATACCTATGAATAAATTTTCCTTCTTCATCTGGATGCCTTGAGGTTTTTTTGTTTATTATTATAGGGTCGGCTGTCTGTCTGTGAATCTGGGTGAGGGATATCTTTGAGCAGGAGACATTGTTCATCTTGTGAGCAGCAGAAAAAAACTGTGTTTATCGTCTTGGGAGGGTTCTCATCTGCTTCAAATCCTTAGGACCTTTCTTTCAGATGTCTTTGTTTCTATTTCACTTTGTTCTTATTTCTGTCAGCTACCCTAAAACATGTATTACATCCTGTATTGCTCTGGAATTGGCTTATTCTAAAAGTTTTGTCTCATCTTGTAACTAAAGTGAACAGAAATACCAAAGTCCTGAGGGGTGAAGCTTGCTGAGCATTTCTAAAGATTACATTTGCTTTAGTTTCTGTTTGTGATTGTGGGAACAGTGCTTTATCTGCCACCAGGAAACAGAAAACATTACGGTGTATTTAGATAAAATAAGGAGGCAGTGGCTTTGAAATCCAGTTGTTGGGTATGATTTCCTTAAATTCCTGCTTGATTAAGTTTCAGAAGTTGGGTACATTCTTGGTCCAAGTATGTTCTGTTTACTTCTGAGCAAACCATTTGTGAGTGAGAACTTGGTTGTCCTTTCAGAGGGAAGGATATAGAAAAATAATTAAACAGCCATCATCAGTGAAATTATTTCAGGCTTCCTCCTCCAGTATTATATATGAGTTATGCCCACTGTAAGCCCAAATAGACAAAAGTACTGAGTCTTCTCATTCAGGGCTTAAAACAGTGCTAAATTTAGAATCAGAATTACTCTGATAGGGAGGGATAGGTTGTTGCCACAGCATTTGATTCTAGTGCCTTTCTTGTAGTGTCTGCTTAGAGCCTGTTTGGGGACATGATGTTACTTCAAGTCTTACACTGCCTTACCACTTGCAGACTCCAGCTCCTGCTCCCTTTCCCTCTTGGGTTTGTCAACCATTATCTCCTTGTGTGGATATAGTTCAGTTTTGGACTATATTACTTGCCTCATCTCGAAGTCTTGACCCTTCTGTCTTATGATAATGTCATCCATGAGGAGCTGGGCTGTAACTTTCCCACTGAGGTTGGCTGTCTGTATCACACCTTCCTATTCAAGTGTACTGTTTGTGCCCTGCAAAGTCACACTGGTGTTTTTTCCTGACTCTGCATTGCCTGCTTGTGTCTACCTTGCTACTTGTTCTCCTTATGAGTGCTTTTAACGTCAGAGCTTTACCACCTTTCTTCTTGCCACTCTCCAGAACTCCTCCTAGTTCTAACTTAAGCTTTTGTTTGTTCCATGTCTGAATATTAGCCCATGTAGTTATGGGGCTATGCAGTAGCTGTAGTTACACTACAACATTGTTTATATCTGTCTTCTGACAAGATTAATGCATCTTGTCATCCTGTGTCTTGTTAAGACTCAAACTTCAGGGCTTGAAATGAGTTATTTCTACATCTGTGTTCAAGAGAAAAAAAGGTATTTTAAAAATTAAAGATGTGTTAGCTCTGTAAGAACAGATCAGGAGAAAGAACAGACCAGATTATTTGGATAGAGAAGGCAGGGCTGGGGGTATTACCACAGAACATCTGTGGGGAGCCTCCTGAATTGGTGCTCAAGCCATTTCTGATACCCCACTGTGTTATTTAGCATAAATAAAATCTTTTTTCCTGAACCTGGTGGGGGAGGGGTAGTTGTAACCTGCCTTCTATCAGAGGATATATTCCTCCAAATTTGGCCAAACCAGCACAGCTGGTCTCTTTGCTGTGCTGTGGTGAGGTGTGAGGGCTGTAGAGTTCCCAAAGGTGTGTTACACCAAACTATTGTATCCTGCTGCCGACTTTTGTACCCTCACAAGTAGAGGTGATTGACCTGCTGGTGTCTGGTATCCTGGTTATGGCCTGGCAGCATTCCTGGGCCTTGTTTTACTCCAGCAGTGCTCAGAAGAGTGGACAGTTCATGTTCTATGTTAGACTGCTTTTCATTAACTTGCAAGTCTCTCTCTCGTTTCCAGTTGCCATCTTCCAAATGGATTCCAGCGAATTTTCAGGATCTTTGGACCCCCTGTCCTTGCCTGACAAACCACTCATTGGTGATCTCCCTGCTGACATGGAGTTTGGTGAAGATCTCCTGGGCTCCCAGACAGCTTCTACTCAGGAAGCTTCAGTTCTTCAGCCCCCTGGCTGGGATCAATCCAAGCAGATGACTGCAGACGAGGACTTGGACCTTGTAATGAAAGCAGACAGCCTGTCTGAACTAAATAAATCTAATGACCGTGTTCTAGATAAACCTGGTGTCTTGAATATGCTTGAGAAACCTGATGTCTTAGATGACTTGGGTAAAACTTCTGACTTGGTGGAACGAGGTAAACCAGAGTCTCTGGATGGGCTGTGTAAGGCACAACCTTCCCAGGACACGGAACGCGGACCAGCAGATTCCTCTGCCCTGTCTAGAGAAGCCCTTGGTTCAGAAACAGGGAAAGAAGGGGAGGATGCACCAAAAAATTGTTCTGGGGATGTAAAGGAAGATGGTGCTGCTGCTATTCCTGCACTGTCTGGTGACAATGCCCCTGAATCACCCCAACAACCTGTTCCTGACTCCAGGAACCTCAGCAGTGCCCCAGCCACGGAAGAAACCACAGCACAGTCCTCAAGTCCCACAATGCCCCCACCCCAACTCAGTCTTAAACAAAGCAAAAAGATGAAGTTGAAGGCACCGAGGAAAAGCTCACCTGTGCAGAGGGAAGGGCTGGCAGGGGAGGCAGAGGTGCAACCAAGCCCAGACAACAGAACTGCAGCTTTGCCCCCTGAGCCTGTGGAGGAAAAGCGGGCAGTGGAAGGGGATGCTAACGGGAAGAACTCACGTAAAGAAAACAGTGTACTTAAAGCACAGGAAGCCTTACCACCAACAGGTAAGTTGTTGGCTCAGCAGAACTTGGTTTCCTTTTGCTCAGGAGGTCATCCAGCTACACACTGTTGAAGCTGGAATCTGCTTTGCACTCCAGCTCATCTCCTGCTGTGGAAATAGCCAGCTCTTCTGATGGTCTAGATTTGGGCAAAGCCTCTTGTGTAAAGGGGATAATGCTCTGGTGTGCACAAGCTCTAGCTCTGGCTTTCATGGCTTTAACTGATTTTTGGTGCTTGTGGAAGCAAGGAGCTTCCCCAAGAAAGCTGTGGCTGCACATCAGCTTAGCTCACACTCTTCATCACTGGAGTCTTTGCTGGAACTGAAGGTCACCAGCAGGTGTTTGCAATAGGCAAAGTTCCTCTGCCCAGGCTGGCCATCCCCAGGAGATGCTCAGTCTTGGTCAGAAGCAGTTGGAGGTAACTGCCCACCCAGCCTGCCTCCCCCGTGCAGGGAGGTCTCCCCCTTACAGGCTTGTCCCAAGCTGTCTGTTTGGATCTGCAGCTACAGCTGGTGGGTTTAGGAGCCTTCCACCACCAGAACTGTACTTGATAGCCAGGGCAGGCTGAGGCTTCATGTGCTGACTGACGCAAAGGGTGACTGAGTTTGGAGAACACCTGTGCTCTTCTCTTGGAGAAAAGCAAGATGTTAGATGCAAGCTTCTTCTGTGCTTCTGTTCCAGGAGAAAGCCTGTCTGGGAAGGGAAGCGAGCTGCCAGCCGAGAAGGTGAGGAGAATGCAGTCAAGTATGTATGGTACAGGAGCATAGAGCGTGGCTGGCTGTTGTCAGACTCTGTGAGGGACACTGGCTGTCTCATCACCCCTGTGGAAAGGAGTTTGCATGACTCCTGTGACAGAATGATCCCTGTGCACTGCCACTATGCTGTAATGTGGCTTCAGTGTGTCCCTGCTATCTCCAGCTGAAATGTCATTCTCATAAGTCTGCTTCCCTGTCTCCTCTGTCTCGCCAACTCTGATCAGGTATCCGTGGAGTTTTATCCATTTTCAGCCTGGGTATTGGGAAGCCAAATCCCAGAAGTTGGAACTTCACCATAATCTGGGATATTTATCCTTGGTAGTCCTAGCTGATAGTTAGCCTAACTATTTTCTGAATGTTTTCTAGGAGCAGAAAAGAAGCGAACGACCCAGAAGATCAGAAACTGCCAGGCCTGAAACTGTGAACTCCTCTGAGAGCAGTGAGTAACTGAGTTTGGCCAATGCCTGTTTTCAGCCAGAGAGAATGGCCCAGCTCCATTGTGGGCAGGTGGTTCATGGTTTGAGTACAGTGGGAACTCTGGAACCTCTGTGCAGAAATCCCTTCTACACGGGACAGGTCCTTTGAGCCCACAAGTCCTGGGGTACTTTCCTTGCTTTCTCAGGGCACTTAGGTCAAAGCAGGGAGTGTTGTAGTATTTTTACAGTGGTGTGTGGGCACCAAGCACTGAGTAACAGGATGAGACTCAGGGAGTGTTCCCGGGAAATCCATCTTCAGTCTCCTCACCAGGAGCTTTCTTCTTTTCTCTCTATGACAGCAGGCTGTCTGAAGGAAGGTTGCATCTTGGGGATTTTCTTGGAGAAGAACACGAAGTCTCTGTTCTTTTGAGATACTGAATGTCACCCTGCCATTCCCTAATGTTTGTGTGTTGCTCCTTTATTGCCTGCCTGTGCTAGAATGTGGTGATCAGCTTGTTCCCTTTTAGGTCTAACAGTTCTTACAGGATAGAAGTTGACAGTCTGGGCTTCTGCTGAACCTTGGGATATCATGACTTCCTAGAGAGGAATTGTATTTAAGCCTCTTTTGTTTAAAGACCTCTTGATTCATCTCCAATTACAACAGGATTTATTTTAAGGGTCCCTTTATCATTCCACCCAGACAGGAACAAAGTATGTAGAGGGACTCTAGAAAGGTGACTCAGAAAATCCCAGCGTGTGTCTCGTGGCAGAGTTTCTCACTCCTAATGAAGGGTTTCTGATCTTCCTCTGCTGCTTTGCAGTTCCAGTGTCTGATGAGGACTCTGATGCAATGGTGGATGATCCCAACGATGAGGATTTTGTTCCTTTCCGTACCCGGCGCTCCACGCGGATGTCGCTGCGCACGCAGATGGCCCAGCGCGCCGCCCGCTCCACCTTCACCAAGATGACGTGTGCCAACTGCCGGACCCCGCTGCAGAAGGGCCAGACTGCCTACCAGCGAAAAGGACTTCCTCAGCTCTTCTGCTCCAGCTCCTGTCTCACCACCTTCTCAAAAAAACCACCTGGCAAGAAGATATGCACCTTCTGCAAAAAGTGTGTGCTCATTCCCCTTTCCTCAGTGCTCCCGTGCTTGTGACCCCACTCACCTGCTCCACAGCCCTCCCTGCCAGTCCCCTTCCTATGGCCCTTGTTCACCCACATCACTCCTGCCCATTGCCAGCTGCTGCCCCATGGCTTCTTTCACACACTGCCTATCCCATGCTCCTTCCACTCCCTTCACATTTGTGCTATTCCTTGCCTGTCCCCAGACTTAGTGCCCCATATTCCAGCTTCCCCTCAGAACAACCTCCTGCATGCTCTGTCTTTAGACACCTCTCCTCTGGGCCAGGACAGAAGCTGCTGTGAGACAATTCTTGCCAACTTTTTGGGACACCAAAAAGTCCTGTCCATTGCAGTGAGCCATCCTGTCTCTCTGTGGCAGGACTCATATGTCCCTGCACTAACACGTCCCCTCCTGATCCCCAGGGAGATCTGGAACACCAAGGACTCTGTGGTTGCCCAGATTGGTTCAGGTGGCTCGTTCCATGAGTTCTGCACCTCTGTCTGCCTTTCCCTCTACGAGGCCCAGCAGCACAGACCAGCACCTCAGTCTGCAGATCCCTCGGACACCAGCCGCTGCAGTGTTTGCCACAAACCTGGCGAGGTAAACAAATCCCTTGTTCTTCCCATGTCCTGGATGAAGTGCTTAGAACCCATAGCACTTAGTCTTGGCCAAGACCATGGCATTTGCCATGTTCTCCTGTGATGTGAGGCCTCAGCCCCTAAGCTGGCATGAGCTCACTCCCAAGCTTCTCCTTGCCCTGAGGCTCACTGCTCCCACTCTGCTCTCCCAGTTACTCCTCTGACTTTTGGCAAGGGAGGCCACTCTGAGTCCACACCAGCTTCCAGTATGGCATTTCCCAGAGTTCTAGCGCCTGTTATCCCAGGGGCTGTGCTTGTAGTGATACAGCTGCATTGGAAGGAGGCCCGTGGTGGTTTGGGGAGTGACAGCAGTGATGTCTCTGCAGATCCAGCACGAGGTCAGCAATGGGAACATGGTTCACCGCATCTGCAGTGACGCCTGCTTCACCAAGTTCCGGGCCACCAAGGGGCTGAAAACGAACTGCTGTGACAACTGTGGACTTTATATCTACAACAAGGGCTTGCCCCTGGAGTACCTCTTCCATGAAGGCCAGCAAAAACGCTTTTGCAACTCGGCGTGTCTCAACAGTTACAAGAAGGTGTGTGGAGGCCACTGCCTGGGGTGGCTGGGGGTGGTCTCTGGGGGCACACAGCAACTTTGTTTGGTGTGACACAGGGCATTTTATTAAACAGCAGGTGACTCGAATCCCCTTGGTCTTTTATTGCTGACAAAGCAGTTAAAAGATTGCTGTGGGGAAACTTTGAAGCAAGCAAACAAATTGATTTAATCTGTGTGGGGCCCACCATGGACCCAAGCATGGGTCAGGAAGTCAGTGAGCTGATGGTAGAGTGACACTGGTACATGCACTTAGCATGGACTGGCTTTTGGATGTCTCCCCAAAGCTGAGCTGGATATGTTCCTCTGTCACCTGAGCAGTCTTCACTTAACTGTCTTGGAAGGGATTGCCAAACAGTATTCTTGCCAGGCTAGCCTTGAAATGAGACGTTGAAGTGCCAGAGGCAGCTTTCTTTGCTACCACCATCTGAATCTGCAGACTGAGCCTGTCCCTGGCACCAGGTGGTTGCTGGAGGAGAGCAGTCCTGTGGTGGATACAGCAGTGGGGTGGGATGTGATAGTTGGACCTTGCCAGCTGTGATGGTCTCCTGGAAGCTCTGTTGTGCTCTGTGTTTGCAGAAGAACACTCGGGTCTACCCCTGCATGTGGTGCAAGACACTGTGCAAGAACTTTGACATGCTGCCCAATGTGGATCGCAGTGGCAAGATGGGCCTGTTCTGCTCCATTTGCTGTACTACCTCCCACAAAGTGAAGCAGTCAGGCTTAGTTGGTAAGAGCACCTGTGTCAAGGGAATCATCACCTCTCCACTCTTAATTCCTTCCTTGGTGTTGTTTATTGCGTGTGGATGGGACTGAAAAGAAGGTAAAAGCCTGGGGAAGAGTCCAGTGAGACAAGTGGAAGTGCAGAGGGAGGAACCCTTGCAGCATGTAGACATCTTAATACAGAGGGTAGTGTATATTGCTGTTCTTTGGAATGCAGGGAGCAGTTGTAGTGCTGGACTGTGCTGGCATTGGCCTTTCCATTACATGGAGTACTGGGGCATCCAGGATTGGGACAAGTATTGCAGCCTATTTTGTCCAAATTCCTATAGAGCCAGGGTTACTTCCTTGAACCACTCTGCACTCCATCTGTTTAACATATCTGTCCTAGCAGAATCTGGTGCTCTTACTTTCCTGGTGTTCTTGTCCTTTGCTTTTTGATAATAGCTTGGCAGACTGAGGATGAGTGAGTATCTTGCATGCCGTCCTCAGAATCCAGTCCCACATCCTGTGCTACTGCCCTCACCAATTCCTATCTGTTTCATCAGGTCCCCCTAGACCCTGCAGCTTCTGCAGAAAGAGTTTATCTGAACCCTGCTATTACAACAAGACAGACCGGGTTGTCTACCAGTTCTGCAGCCCCAGCTGCTGGACCAAATTCCAGGTACTGAAATATTCTTCATGGTGGGCTGGGCCATGGAGCTCATGCCTCCTTTCACACTTAGCAGAGGCTCCGCCTTCTTGGAGCTCCTCAGGGAGGATTCCTAAGAAAGTCACTTCTGGAGCACAGGAGTTGCAGTGACTAATTGCTGAAATCTCAGTCTTGGCCCTATCTCCCCCATCGTCCATTGGGATAAGGTGGGCTGTAATTCACTCCTGTCTGTCAGGCATTGCCCAGCAGGAGGGCAGTGCAGAGCTGTGCTGCATGAGTGGTTTGAAGTAGAGTGGCCTTATGAGAGCACAAGCAAAAGCACAAGTAAGCCAGCAAAGCACAATGCACACCTGATAGCTGGGTGGGAAGGGGCAGAGCTGCCCTCTCAGCCAGGTGTCACTGAAAAACATAAGTCATCCAGGATGTGTTGTCTAAAAATTTACAACTAGCAGGCCTGGATACCTCTTGTATAATAATCCTCAAAGGCTTGACCAGTGATTTTTAATCTTCTGATGTTAAGTTTCAGTGTATGTGAGATGTCTGTGGTATTCATAGGCAACTTCAAGAATATTAGTTTTGTACAGTTGTCAAAGAACAAAGTAACAGCCAGGAAGACATGAGAAACTTAGGCCAGGACGTGTCTTGGGCAACTCAGAAAACATAGAGAATCTAGAGGTAAGAGTTAGTTACTGGCAGTTGCAGCATTTCATTTTGGGATTTGGTTTGTTTGGGGTTTTTTGGGGGGATGAGGGGGTGGGGGGAATTTGGTTGGTCGGGGCTTTTTGGTGGGTTTGTTTGTTTGTTTGGGGTTTTTTATGAATCCTTGATATAATCCTTCACTGAGGTCACAAATAGTGTGGGTAGTGTAGCTATAAATCTTTTAGAGTTGTAGTCTTCAAAAGACTAGCATCATAGAACAGTTTGGGTTGAAAGGGAGCTTTAAATGTCATCTGGTCCAACGTCCCCTGCAGTGAGTAGAGACATCTTCAACTAGGTTGGGTTGCTCAGAGCCCTGTACAATCTGACCTTGAATATTTCCAGGGTTATTGCACCTACCACTTCTCTGGGCAACCTGTGCCAGTGTTTCACCATCCTCATTGTAAAAAACTTCTTTATAGCTAATCTAAATATGCCCTCTTTTAGATGAAAATTACTACCCCTTGTCCTGTTGCAGCAGGCTCTGCTAAAATGTGTGTCCCCGTGTTGCTTATAAGCCCCCTTTAAGTATTGAAAGGCCACAATAAGGTCTCCCCAGAGCCTTCTCTTCTCCAAGCTGAATAATCCCAACTCTCAGCCTTTCTTGATAGGAGAACTGTTCCATCCCTCTGGTCATTTTTGTGGCCCTCCTCTGGACTCCCTCCAGCAGGTCCTTGTCCTTCCTGTGGTGGGGACCCCAGTGCTGGAGGCAGCACTGCAGGTGGGGCCTCACCAGAGTGCAGCAGAGGGGCAGAATCCCCTCCCTTGAGCTGCTGGTCATGCTGCATTTTGGGCAGCCCAGGACACACTTGGCTTTCTGGGCTGTGGGTGCACATGGCTGGGTCGTGTCCAGCCTCTCCTCCAGCAGCACCCCCAGGTCCTTCTCTGCAGGGCTGCTCTCCATCTGTTCATCCCCCATCCTGGACTGATACTGGGCTTGCCCTGCCCCAGGTGCAGCACCTTGTACTTGGCCTTGTTGAACCTCGTGGGATTCCCATGGGCCACTGCTCAAGCTTGTCCAGGTCCCTCTGGATGTCACTCTGTCCCTCAGGCATTTCAACTGCACAACTCAGCTTGGTGTCATCTGTAAACTTGTTGAGGGTGCTCTCAATCCACTGTGTCCTTGGTGAAGACGTTAAACAGTCCTGGTACCAGTACAGACCCCTGAGGGTCACCACTTGTCACTGATCTCCATCTGGACATTGAACCTTTGGCCACTACCTTTTGGATGCAACCATCCAACCAAATTCCTCATCTGAACAGTCCAGCCATCAGCTGGACTGTTTCTCCAGTTTAGAGAGAAGGATGTTGTGGGGAACTGTGCCGAAGGCTTTGCAGAAGTTCAGAGGGATGACACCCATAGCTCTTTGCTTCTCCACTGATGTGGTCACTCCATTGAAGAAGACAGCTAGGTTGGCCAGGCAGGACTTGCCCTTGGTGCAACTGTGCTGGCTGTGTTGGCACCTCCTGTCCTCCATGTGCCTCAGCACAGCTTCTAGAAGCATCTGTTCCATAATGTTCCTAGGCACAGCAGAGTTCAGTGGTTTCCAGGGTCGTCTTTGCAACCATTTCTAAAATGGGTAGAAATGTTTCCCCTTTTCCCAACAGGGACTTCATTAATTCACCTAACTTGAATTATTGCCATATAAAATCAGCATTGTAAACATATGAGGAAACCCATGTATCATTTGGATTAGGAACTGTCTTGCTGGCAGATCTCAGAACACACTTGTCAAAGAAAAAACATGGAAGAGAATGTTTCACGATGGCTTGACATCAGTGGGAGTCAGTGTTAAGCCCAAAGACTTCAACATCTTCACTGATCATTTGGCAATAAAATCAAAGTAAGCATGATGAAATTTAGCAGATGAAACAAAAACTGGTGAAGCGTTGCCCATGCTGCATTCAGGGCAGTCACACAAAGCAAAGCAATTGGTTTGATTGACAAGGCTGGTTCCTCTTAATGTGTGCTTAAACACAGTCTCAGTGCAAGATCCTCTGTCAGCTTTACTCAAGTAGTGTGGGGATGCAAATCCTGGAAAAGTAAGGCTTTTGAAAAGGCCGTGGAATTACAGCAGATAAAGTATTCAGTATGAGCATCTCAGTTTACAGCCACACAGGGAAGGAATAATTTATTGCAAGTCCAAGCAAGTGAACACAGAGTTAATGTTTGAGGGCCGGGGAGCAAAAGAACTACATAGAATGATGGCACAGATAGGAAGGATGTTCTCCAATGTTCGCTTCATTTTCAATGTTGAAGAAAAATTGGAAGTATTCTGAAAAAAAAAAAAAGAATTAAATTAGGGCTTGAAAAATGCTTGTACTGAGGCACTTGCAGAGTATCGTATCTGAGGTTATCAGAAAGAAAACCAGGAATGATGCTATTAATAAATATATCCTTGTGACTAAGACACCAATGCTAAATGCATTGTGGACAGCACTCCAAATGCTGCTTAATCTAGCAGATTAATCTAGCAGAAAATGGGATGAGAGGCTGCTTGAACTCTTAAATTGCATTATCTTGAAAATAGAAACCAGGCACCTGTGCTTCAAGAACTTTTAGAGAAATCCTCAGAAGACATAGCAGAGCCCCCCCATCTCTTAAGTTTTCAAATGCAGCGGCGTGGCAGCTTGAAAGCTTGCCTTGCTGAGAAGAGCTGGACCCAGCACACTGGAAGCAAAGTGAAGCTGCTCTCAAGAATCAGCTCTCCAGTATCTTGAGATACAATGTGATGGACTGACTGAGCCCCCACAGTGGCAGCAGGTCCAGGGGGCCAGGCAGGCTGCAGGCCATGGAGGAGGTGGCAGTGGTGGCAGTGTGAGGCAGGTGCCTGCCACCCTCCAACTTCTCTCCCCCCATGAGCTGTCTCTGTCTCCTGCAGCGCACCAGCCCGGAAGGTGGGATCCACCTCAACTGCCATTACTGTCACAATCTTTTCAGCGGGAAGCCGGAAATCCTAGACTGGCAGGTGAGGACTCGATATCTGGGGGGATGTCAAGGTGAAGGCCAACACTGCTGAGAACCTCTGGGGTACTTCCTCTCTCTGCTCTAAGCAGAGCTCCTCCTGTGCCAGTCCTCTGAATGCCTTAGCTGCAGAGATGTGCCTGGAGACTCTGCTGAGTGCTGCACTCCTGATGTTCAGCAGGATGTCAGAAGGGAAGGAGGAGACCACTCCTGCCAAATCCTGTGCCAGGAGAGCTGGGGACTTGACTCAGCCCCGTAGTCTTTCTTCTGCATCCCTGAGAAGTGTGGGAGCCTCCTGCCAGCCTGGCTGACCTGGCTGTGGTCTCTTTGGCAGGACAAGGTGTATCAGTTCTGCTGCAAGGACTGCTGCGAGGACTTCAAGCGGCTGCGTGGGGTGGTGTCTCAGTGTGAGCACTGCAAGCAGGAGAAGCTGCTGCATGAGAAGATCCGTTTCTCCGGAGTGGAGAAGAACTTCTGCAGCGAAGGTACTTGGGGAAGGCATGGGAGAGGCAGAGCCCCCATGCCAGCCCATGCTGGGGGAGGAGAAGAGAGCATGGAGAGGAGCAGAGGGGAGATTGTCTTAGCCAGGCCCTGGGGCAAGAGCCTTGCCATGCAGTGAAGGGAGGACTGTTGTGGGGATGGCTTGCTGTCCAGCCAGGCCCTAGGGCAAGATCTTTACCGTTCATTGTGTCCTTGGGGAGGGCCTTCTCACAGCTTTTCTCTCTCTGGGGGCTGGGGAGACAGCAGGTGGCAGCTCCGCTCCTCCTGTCATCATGCACTTCTACGCTCTTGCGTCTGGGCTGGCCTGACCTGGCCTTGCCCTGCCTGCTGGGTTCCTGCACACAGGAGGTTGGAGTCAGACTCTTCCTAGAAGCATGGAGGTGAGAGATGGCAAGTCCCCGTGAGGTCCCATCTTATCCCAGCCCCAGGGGCCAGTGCTGGATTGTTCCCTACAGTGTGTTGCGTGTGCTCTGTTGTCTCCGCAGACCTGGATTCTGGTCATGTTTGGGTCAGGGAGGCCCCCAGTTCATCCTGGGAAGGTTTCACTCCTATTGTTTCTCCGCAGGGTGTGTGCTTCTTTACAAACAGGATTTCACCAAGAACCTGGGCCTGTGCTGCATCACCTGCACCTACTGTTCTCAGACCTGCCAGCGGGCGGTCACCGAGCAGCTGGAGGGCAGCACCTGGGACTTCTGTAGTGAAGACTGCAAAAGCAAATACTTGCTCTGGTACTTCAAGGTCAGTATTGGCACTGGCAGCTTGTGCTAAGTGCTGTGGTGGGCACAGCACCCAGATAAGTGGGCATTGCACTGAGGAAGTTCGCACTGTTGGAGTCTGGCTGGCACTGCTGCGGAGAACCTGGCACTGCTGGAGTCCTGCCTGGCAATGACGGGACACTGCTACGGGGAAGCTCACGTAGCTGGAGTCCCCAGCTGATCCTGCCAGACAGAGCACTGCACTGAGGAAGCTCACAGTGCTGGATCCGCGGCCAGTGCTGCTGGGAGAAGTTCGCACCGCTGGAGTCCCTGGCTGGCACTGGCAGGGCACTGCTGTGGGGAAGCTCACAGCACCTTGTGATGTGCACCTTTCACTGGAGAGTTGTGTTGCACTCGGAGGGGGTGTGGTTAGTTACTCGTTGTTTCTCTCCTGCTGATGCGGGCTTTAGGCAGCTCGGTGCCATGCCTGCAAGCGTCAGGGGAAGCTGCTGGAAACCATCCACTGGCGGGGGCAAATCAAACACTTCTGCAACCAGCAGTGTCTGCTGCGATTTTACAATCAACAGAACCAGCCCAACCTGGACACGCAGAAGGGGCCCGAGAGCCTGCTGAACAGTGAGTAGGAGGGAGGGAGGGGACCTGCATAGCTCAGTCTGAGAGACACAGGGAAGACTCAACAGCAGGGGGTGGAAGCTGCCTGCCCGGGACTGGAGGAGACGCTAGGGAACAATCCTGCACTGGCCCTTGGGGGGGAAAGGACGGAGTGGGACCTAATGGGCTTCTCCATCTCTAACATCTATGGTTCTATGACACACAGGGCCCAGACGGGAGGAGCCGGTGCCAGCGTGCTGCCTGTAGCTCACACTCTTAGCGAGGATACTCAGGGATTTAACATCCTCAAGTTGCCAGCGGAGAGCTCGATTTACAGGGTTAGGGGACAGCGTGGTTTGGCATGACAATCCACCTGCAGCCCCACACCACCTCCGAGCTGTGACCTTCTCAGATCTCATAAACTAATCTGGATTGGGCCAGGTCAGTGCTTGGATGGGAAACATTCAAGGACAAAGAAGGGTGCTGCAGGAAGTGGTGCTGGTGATGCTGTAGGTGGGCTCTCCTTCAGCCAGAGCTGAACCTAGAACGGTCTTGAGGGAGCACTGAGCTGCTGGAGGCACTGTGTCTTGCGATGTTAGATTGGAGTCCTACCACTTACCCAAAGTTCACTGCAGCTTTGGGGAGTTGCCAACCCTGTGTCTCAGATAACCCCAGTCTGCATCCATGGAGTTCCAGCTGGAGAGGAGATTTTCGCTGCCTGTTGCCCCATTTCCTATCATTAACTTGAGCCAATTCCTTATGGAAGATTGCAAAGTGCTTTGGGATCCCTCAGGATGGAAGGTGCTCATAGTGACAGTGACAAGACACCGCTTGGCCCTCGGACATCTGCAGTCTCATTCTGCTTGGTCTTTCGTAGGCCATGATCTCCTGGGTGACCTGGGGGATGTAGTTACAGTGCCTGCAGCTTATGGTGGGACTTGCTTCAGCGCATCAAGCTTCAACACGTACCTGCATCGCGGGTTCAGGGCTTTGCTGCCTTCCCCGGGATTTTATGAGGTGGAAAACCCTGGCTAGGGTGTGCCAAGGAGGGGAAACCAGGACAAGGACCTTCACGTGAGAGACCTCATCCTCCATCTCCAGACTCTTGAGGTTCCTCCCCTGACTGTAGCACGCTGATCATAGGACAGGGGAAGCTCCGGATGTCGTTGCTGCTTAGGCAGCAAAGCAGAGCTGCTCTGCCAGAAGCAGCAGGTTCCCCCAAACTGCCTTCCAAGAGCCACACTCCATAACAGGCTGTGTGAGGTGCAGCTCAAGTGGCAGCACACTGGAATGACCTGGATAAGGAACTTCTGGGTTTTGCTGGCACCGGGGTGCCCGTGGGAATTCTGCTCAATGGTTCACAGTGTTCTGCTGCCCAAGGAGGAAGACGTGTGTGACGTGCTGGTTCCTGTAGCTCACCAAGTGATTCCACAGCCCTAGTCATGCTGTTCCATTTGTCCTCTGCTTGTCAAGGCATGTCACTTGCGAGAGACCAGTAACACTGCTTTTGGGACACCAGCACAGTGGGCAAGCTCTGCCTGCAGGGGGAAGCATGTTTCACACTGTTCAGCCATTGTCACCTTGGAGCCATGGACCACAAGACTGAGAAGTACCTTCTCCATCACCACCAACCACAAGTCTCAGGCCTCCTCTGCCGCATCTCTGGAAGTCCCCCAGAACTGTGCTGCTTGGTATGTGGGGCATCACCCTTGGTGCCATAGCTGCATCTCTCTGCAACCAGTAAGGACTAAAGGGAGCCAAGGAAAAGCCCTTTGTCAGTCATCAGTGCTCATCTGTACCTGAGTTCCAGGCTGCCACAGCAGTTGCTGTGCTTGGTGGATGCTGCTGGTGGCACTGGGCCCTCTGTATGCTCTGGCACACCAGTTCCCTGCCAGATGTGGGATAGCTGTGGCCATCCTTGCCCCAGGACTGTGGCATACTGCTGAGTTTGCAAAGCAAGGATGCTGGAGCCAGGACCCACTTACACAGAGAGCTTTCCAGCCCACTGTGCTGTGCAGGGGATTTTGGGAGGAGCAGCTTCTGTCTGGTCTCCTGTGGACCTGGCAGCTGTGTTGGCAGCTCGCAAGGGACTACCTGGATTTCAGGCCCATCTTGGACAGAACTGCTTATTCTTGGTTATTCTCTTGCAGTCAGTGATTGCCTAAAACCATTAATTCCTGTGATCCAGTGGCTGCTACCAGTCATGATCCTGACAGTTCTTGTAGCTGATCATATAAGCAGACATTCCTTTGCTGGGAACAGTTCATGTAGTGTGGGATTGAGGAGCTTCTGCTTCAAAACTGCCCAAAGACTTCCAAGAGGAGCTGGCTCTGCACTGGGCTGTCCAGCTGGACAGGGTAAAAGTCACAGCTGTGGCAGGCAGTGCCTTGACAGCTCCTTGTTGGTGTTGGAATGAGAGTAAAGAGCAAGGTGCAGCTTTTCTGGAAGCTTGGACACATAGCATATGGCAGGAGAATCTTGTTTCCTTTAGTCCTAAATCATTGGCCAGTGGGGCAATCATGTTTGCTTTAGATTCTGCTGCAGCAGAAATTCTGCTCGTATGCCATAGCTTGTCTTTTCTCATTCAAGCCATGGGTGCTTCCTACATGGACCTGCTGCCCATCCACTTTGGGCTGTCAGGGTGAGTTCTTGGCCCCTGGGACTGCTGCAGATCCTATGGCTGAATGCTCAGCTGCAGACTAGGGATCTTCCTCTGACTGGAATTTATCTGTTGCCTCCTGTGGTGATTAGCAAGTGGAGCCTGATGGGCCTCAAACTGTGCAAGAATTATCCTGCATTTCCTCGAGTCAGAGGAAGTCTTCACAGTGTGAATGTCCCTGTGTTGGACCTTTAGGCATCTGGGTCTTTCCTGAAGGAGCTGTCTGTGTGTAGAAGTTGTGAATGGACCCGCCACTGCCTTTGGGTGCTGGGACCTGCTGCTGTCCTTGCAGGGGTCTCCTTTGTGCATGGCCCACGGGTAGAAGGCAATTCTTTTTGCCAACCACGTGGGTAGCCAGGGCTCTCTGGATGGAGACTGATATGAAAGTGCTCTGTTAGCTCACCAGCCTTTGAGATGGGTGCAGGTTTTCTGCAGAGCGCATGAGCTGTAATTATCATCCAAGGCAGGGTGATACTGTCACCACGTGCAACCAGTGTCTGCCACATGCGCCTCTTCTTACCTGCAGGTGATCCTCTCTTTCCTTAGGGGAATGGACTGCATCCCTAGGGCTGGGGCAAAGCTGTCTCTCTGCTTTCTGGGATATCTCATAATGCTACTACTAGCTCTGTCACCTTCTTCCTAGGGATCTCGAAGCACTTTGCCAAGATACTTGTTGCAGGGATATGGAGGCACAGGGAGGGGCCATGGCTCGGTACAGCAAGCCAATAGGCAGAGCTGGGATTAGAGCCCTGGATTCCTCTCTCTACAAGGGGCTGGGATTTCTCCTGACCTGCTGCGATGGGGAAGGGGTGGACTGCAAGGGAGCACAAAATGACATGGGAATAACTTGATTTTGGAGTTGTAGTGTCTTCTGAGGTGTTAGGGCTAGAGATTGTGGAAACATTAACTGTTCCTGGAGTGGCCAGGAGCAGTTTCTGGGGAGCCTGTCCCTGCTCTCTGGCTGCTTGCACCTCCAGTCCCAGCAGTGGGACATGTTGGCTCAAGAGCTCTTGAACTTAAGAGTTGTTGCTTTCTCTTACAGGTCAAACTTCAGAGCCAAAACCAGCTGTCCCTTCCCCACAGAAGGCAGAAACTAACATGGTAAGACCCATGGGAGGTACAAGTTTGCAAGACAAAGGGGCTGTGCCCAAGGAGAGGACAGTTCTGCCATTGCTCAGGGAGATTTCGTTCTTCTACAACCAGTGCATTTTGAGATGTCTGGGTAGTGGGAGATGAAAAAAGCTCCTAGGAAGGCAGCATCACCATATCTTCTGCAAGGGGGAAGAAGTTCCACAGGAATCAGTGATGAACTCCAGAATAGCCTGACACTGTGGCACTGGCTCCTCTTTGCCCAGTGCTTTCCTGTGCCTAGGTGTAGTTGCTGTCCCACTGTTCCCCACTACCCCATGGGACAGGAGCCACCATTGCCAGACTCCTGACACAGCAGAGGCAGCACACAGGCTTGCTGCCTGCCAGGAACAGCTTGGCAGTCCTTCATCACAGCCTGACCATGGGAGTGCCCGTGTGCTGTGGACTGCCAGGCTCCAAGAGGTGCTTTGGGAGTCATTCCATCTGTACCTGTAGTAGGGAAGAGATTGTGTTGCCTTAGGTGGACACCAACCTCCTGCTTTCTGCATTTCCCCAGCTGTCAGCAAAGGCCTCCTCAGCCCAAACGTCTCCAGCTGTGCCGCCTCCTGCCCCACCTCTGGTTCCAGCCACCCCTCGGAAAAACAAAGCTGCCATGTGTAAACCGCTGATGCAGAACCGGGGTGTCTCCTGCAAGTTTGAAATGAAGTCCAAAGGATGTCAGACAGGTAGGAAAATAAGTCTTAACTGTAGGATTAAAGGGGCATTTTGGAAAGGCAAGTGGCACGTCTCTGCTCCAGACTACCTTTGACTCCAGCCTGAAATGCTGCACAGTGTGGCTGAGTGTTTGGCACTGTTCTGAGGAGTCTCTGTGCTGTTGTAGAGCACACATGGCAGGGCTAGGGGTAGGGAGCCCATTTCCATCAGCAGCAAAAGGAGAGATGTAGAGAACTCTGTCACATGATCCCACCTCTTGTGGTACAACTCCTGTTCCTCTGGAGGTCATTAGCTTGTCTGAGGGCTGTCTGCTAAACAGGTTCTACTGTAGTTCCTCTTGGGCATGTGTGTGTGGTCTGCAGCATATGCAAGGCAACTAGACCTCTTAGGGCTGTGTAAGAGTAGGATTTGTACTTCTGGCTAAGGCAAGCCTCTCTTGTTGCTGGGCTTGACTTTCTGCTATTCCACCTCTGCCCCTGAGTCACAGAAGCCAGTGGCTGGAAGGGCTGTGGTGCTGGATGGCTGTGGGCATGGCAGCATGCAGCAGGGCTGGGTGGAGGAACTTCTGGGATTCAGGTCACTGATGTATTTTTGCTCTTGTCAGAGGCTGACTGGAAGCCCCAGCTGGTTGTGTTGCCAATCCCCGTCCCGATCTTCGTGCCTGTGCCTATGCATATGTACTGCCAGAAAGTACCTGTGCCTTTCTCCATGCCTGTCCCGGTAAGCAATGGCTTCACCTGCTCATGTTCTCCTACTATCTTGATCCTGCCTTGCTGCAGCCTCCCTGCTTCTCTGTTCATGCTCTTCTCCTGCCTCTGCTTTTATGTCAGTCAGTTTTCTGCATGGTGTACTGCTGTCCACAGGTGCCTGTGCCAATGTTCCTGCCCACCACACTGGAGAGCACAGAGAAGATTGTGGAGACCATTGAGGAACTGAAGGTGAAGATCCCCTCCAATCCCCTAGAGGCTGACATCCTGGCCATGGCTGAGATGATTGCAGAGGCTGAGGAACTGGACAAGGCCTCCTCGGACCTGTGTGGTAGGTTCTGCCATGGCTTGATCGGGTCCAACAGCTGGGATCAAGGGAGGTTTGCCAGCTCTTGGAGCTAAAACACCTTCCAGGGTTGTGGCTCTTCCAAAGCCTTTGAAAAGGAATCAGGGAAGAGCAAGTCCTCAGCTTCTGCTGAGGAGGTACCAGCAAGGAGCAGCGTCTGTCACTGTCCCTTTTGGGAGTGTCAGTTTTGTGGCACATGTGCAGCTCTCTTAGTTTATTCAGGTGGCTGTTCAGATTCTTCCCTAAAGCAGCTTCCAATTTACAAAACTAGCAGCCCTGGTCTTGCAGGTCTTTTTACTTTACTTTTATGGCATTCCTACAAATCACAGTGATGGGGGTTGTGGCTGGGGAGACAACAACCTTGCAATGTCTTGTTGTCCAGGGAAAGCTGGACAGCCCAGGTGTCATGGGGCTGCTCTGAGCACAGGGCTGTGCTGCATGCAGGGACCCCAACTTAATTTTTCAGCTGTTACAGGGAAAACAGACATAAGACTTTCCAGAAAGCTGGGTTTATGATGAACTTTTTCATTGCAGACCTGGTGAGTAACCAGAGTGCAGAGGGTCTCCTGGAGGACTGTGATCTGTTTGGACCAGCACGGGACGATGTGTTGGCTATGGCGGTCAAGATGGCAAATGTCCTCGATGAGCCGGGCCAGGACCTGGAGGCTGACTTCCCTAAGAGTAAGAGCTGGGTGAAGCAGGCATGCAGGGCTGCTTGTGCTGAGGGTCCTCCCACTGCCCTCAGTGCATTTACCTCCCCATGCCCTCTGACTGACCAGGTGTGAGAGCCCTGCAGTGACTGCTTGCAGCAGGGGTGGGGAGACCACCACTTCTGAAGGAGTGTGTGTTTGTCTAGACTAAACTTACCTGTTGTGAGCATAAGACACAGAGAAGAGGGAATGAGAAGCTGATTTTAACAGCACAAAGAGCAGGGCAGCAGCACTGGTGTGTTTATGAATGATGATTCCAGGGGATCCAGCAAGGCAAGAAACCTGGACAAGGCATGGCATCCTGAGAAATGGCAGAGTTGCTGAGTGGCCATTAACAGAAGGTGGAAGAAGAGGCAGGGACTTGAGGAGCACAGCAATGCTGAGGCAGGATGCTAGCAACAAACAACAGAATTGAGGTACCTGTGCCAGGCTGTCCACAGTGCTGGCCTGGCACAAGGGAATGAGGAATATTCCTCAGGTTTAAAAAATAAAAAACTGTCAGAGAGGAAAATGTGGGTTTCTGGTTATTCTGAGAAAGCTTAGCATTGTCTGCCAGAGCCAGATTTCCTTTGTTGGGCTGTGGCTAAAAGTTCATGCCAGGCAGTGGTAGAGGATGTGAAGTGTTCCCTCTTCGTTTTGCTGTAAAAGTCAGGCCAGCACAGGGGAGAGGATGAGAAGTCTCAGCTGAGCCCTTCTGCCTTTGTTTCCTTTCAGACCCTCTAGACATCAACCCCAGTGTGGATTTCCTCTTTGACTGTGGGCTGGTGGGACCAGATGATGTGTCCACAGAGCAAGATCTGCCTCGAGCTGTCAGGAAGGTGAGTTCTGTGTGGGTACTGCCTGCTTAAAGCTGTTTGGGTTTGGAGTGGGAGCTGCCACCTGGGATGTACGAGGTGAAGTGTGCCACAATCTTTGGTGTGCTGGGGAGGTTGTGCCCTCTCCCTTCAAGGCGCATGGTTGGCCTTCAGGCCACTCCTTGAATGAAGATATTTGCTTGCCACTTCAGAGGAGCTTTGAATGCTACAAGTCATGTGACAGCTGGTCTCTTTTCTTGCCTGTGAGCCTTGTAACTAATGAGCCTTGTTGGCTTGGCTGTCAGCAGAAGGGTGCCCTGCTGCCGTGGCACTCTGTAGGGAGCTGACAGCGGGTGTGAGGGGTGGCCAGGACTCCTGCACCTGTCCCAGGTAGGTGGCCAGTCTCACAGAACACCTCTCTGCAGGGGCAGAAGCGCCTGGTGCTCTCTGAAAGCTGCTCCCGGGACTCGATGAGCAGCCAGCCCAGCTGTACAGTCCTCAACTACTCGTACGGTGTGAACGCCTGGAAGTCCTGGGTACAAGCCAAGTATGCAGGGGGAGAGACCAGCAAGGGAGAGGAGCTACGCTTTGGCCGTAAGTGCCTTGTCTGGATGCAGTGGAGTGGCAGAAACCTCCCAGAAGCTGCACCTCGGGGTGTTGAGGTGCTCCTGACCTTGTAGGCTGTTGTCTGAGGCTGCTGTGCTTGTCTCTGCAGCTAAGCCCATGAGGATCAAGGAAGACATATTAGCCTGCTCAGCAGCTGAGCTCAACTACGGCCTGGCCCAGTTTGTCAAGGAGATAACCAGGCCCAATGGAGAGCGCTATGAACCGGACAGCATCTATTACCTCTGCCTTGGCATCCAGCAGGTGAGGGAGGCCTTGCTGCCCTCAAGTCATCTACAGCCAGACTTGGTGGTTATATGTGGTGAGGGGAGATTGTACCCTTCATTCTGCCTTCTGGAACCCCAGAGAGGCTATCTACACTCTCCTTCAGTGCCTCAGCTCAGGACAGCTGCCCACCTGGTTTAGTCTTTGTTCCCAAGCCCAGAGGCTAGGGTGGCAACTATTCCCCAGCCTTGCACCCTTCTTGCACATCTCTGAGGCGGGCTAGGGGATCTCCCCAAACTCAGTTTCTTCTTCAGCACCAAGTCTGCTTTGTCATGCCCCGAGGTTTTCGTTGCAGCTCTCAGAAGTGTCTCCCCAGCAGCTCTGGTGGTGCAAGAAGGGGTGCTCTGCATGTGTGCCCTGGGCTCTCTGGGGAGGGTTTGCATTCCAGGTGTTGCTGTGTTTCTCTTGACTGTGTGTTCTGTCCTTTCTAGTACCTGCTCGAGAACAATCGTATGGTGAATATATTTACAGACCTTTACTACCTGACCTTCGTGCAGGAGCTGAACAAGTCCCTGAGCGGCTGGCAACCCACAATCTTACCAAATAGTATGTGTCTTCAGAGTACCTTCAGTCACCACATATATCCAGTTTGTGCTTGTTGCCTTGGATCCTCTGGCCTGATTGTGCTCCCTAAGCCTCAACCTTGGCATAGGCGGTGCAGTCCCGCTGTGTCTTGAGGTCATAGTGACCCAAACCAACTGCAGAGCCAGTGTGGTTTACGCTTCAGCAGCTTCTATGGCCCACAGTCAGGGTAGCTGGGAGCAGAGCACGTGTGCTTCGTATCCTGGGATAGTTTGAATCTTTACAACACTTCACACTGATGTTTCCACCCTTTTGCAAGGAGGATGCCAAGCCAGGAGGCACGCTGGTGGATGTCTTTGTGTTCCCAGCACATGGATGGGCCCTGCACACTGCGCTAGGCCTTGGCCAAGGTTGCTGTGCTGCTGCCTTGTGAATGGACTAACTTAGAGCTCTGCAGAGGCTTTTCATGATGCTGTGATCTGGGCTGCCTTGCCTGCTGTGTCTTGTCAGTAGTTAGTTCACAGATCCAGACTCACCTCTGCAGATTGGCCATCCCAAAGCCATTTCACTCCAGACCTGTGTATCTAGGCAGGAGCTGGCCAGATCTCTCCTGCCTGCTGCTTTTCCTTAATTGCTCACTGAGTGTGGTGGAGCACTGACCTGGCATTCACTTTTGGGCCAGTTATATAGAGACGAGCAGTTAGGATTGATTTGGGTTCTCGCCTGTGGTTTGGCTGTGATCTGGAGAGGCTCATGGCTGGACAGAGCTCTAGCTCTGCTGATGGCTCTGGAGAAGTAACCTTGTGATAAAAGAGATGCTGTGAAGCATCAGTCTTTTGCAGTGAGCTTTTCTGGGCAGCGTGAAGGGATTGCCACGAGGCCACTGCTGATGTGACCTGGTTCTCCCTCTGTGTGTTGCAGACACAGTTTTCTCCCGTGTCGAGGAGGAGCACCTCTGGGAGTGCAAACAGCTGGGTGTTTACTCACCCTTCGTGCTTCTCAACACCCTCATGTTCTTCAACACTAAGTTCTTTGGGCTGCAGACAGCGGAGGAGCACATGCAGCTCTCCTTCACCAACGTGGTGCGCCAGTCCCGCAAGTGCACCACGGCCCGTGGCATGACAAAGGTGGTGAGCATCCGCTACTACGCTCCTGCCAAGCAGAAGAAAAGCCGAGGTGGGTCTGGGGGAACGTCTCTATTCCTCCCCCTATGTCCCCCATTGGGATCCAGCCATGATCCAGCTCTCTCCCCTTCTGCAGATGGCGGCTCTGGAAAACGGAAGCGTGAGGAGGAGGTTCCAATGCTGGAGCAGCGGGAGAACAGGATGAATCCCCTCCGATGCCCAGTCAAGTTTTATGAGTTTTATCTCTCCAAATGGTGAGGCTTTCTCTGGAGAAGAGGCATGTGCCATTTTGGGGCCACTTCTCAGTTTTGATGGGACCCTGTGGAGTGACTGCTGCTGTCCTGACATTTGTACATGAGTAGGCAGTCTTGCCCAGGCTCTGTGCTGCTTGACTAGACCATGTTTGAGAGAATGCTTCTCTCTGGCCTCTTCCATTTCTTACCCTTCTCCAGACTGGCAGGAATGGCAAGTAGGAATCCAGTGCTTGGGTGGTTAGGGGTTTTGGCCTTGAACAAGGAGCTGCAGGCTCAGTTTGTGTCCTTAATCTACTGAATGACAAGAGGCTGTGACGAGCTGTGAGCGCCCCTTGCTAAACCCGACATCATGCCAGGCTGTCTGAGCCCCTGAAGCTGATACCCCAGGTCTCACTCTCCTCTCTCTCCACAGTCCCGAGAGCCTGCGGAACCGCAATGATGTGTTCTACCTGCAGCCCGAGCGCTCGTGCATCGCCGAGTCCCCGCTCTGGTACTCGGTGATTCCCATGGACCGCAGCATGCTGGAGAGCATGCTCAACCGCATCCTGGCCGTCAGGGAGATCTACGAGGAGCACAGTCGGCTCAGCAGCCTGGAGGATGACGTGGACTAAGGGTGAGGTGCTGCTGGACTGGCTGCGCTCCAGCCCCGGACACATCATCTTGCTGCTTCCCGTTGCAGGGCAGGGGCCATGCAGCATAGGAGGGGATGCTGCTGCAGCAGTGCTGTCCCTGCATCATTACCAGACTTGGATCTCCCATCGTGCTCGTTACAGGCATCCCCTACGTACATGGCCCCTGCACTCAGCGCTGTCTCCAGTTTTGGCTGCTGCGTGAGCCATCTTCCCCAGGGCCAGTTCCCGTGGCACAGGAGTGGCAGAGTCCCTGGGGCAGCTCCCCTTGCCCAGCACTGTCCCTCCCCTACCCCCAGCCCCGCCACTACCCCGTCTCCCGGTGCCCCAGGGCAGGAATTGCACAAGACATGGTGCACCATCGGACCAGCAGCCCCCGAAGCTTTTACTTCCCTCTTCCTTTAGCATTCCCTCACAAGGCTGAAGGTATAAAGGCAGGAACAGTAGCTCTACTGCTGGGGCAGGATTGTCTTTCTGAGCCAGTGGGCATGGGCCACAGGCAGCCTGAGAGCTGTTGGGTCAGGGGGGAGAGCTCTTGTCCCAAGATGGGAGAGACTTGGGTTGGCTGCAGGGAGGGGACAGAGCTCATGCTGGAACTTGTGGGCAGAGATCTGGCCTTGCCACAGGGACACCTCCCTTGTGTGCAGGCAGGATGTGTCCCTCTCTTTGGTCAATGTTTTCTGAGTCTGCTGAAAACTGATGGAGATGGGTCTCTGCCAGTGCTGCCCCTCTCTCCCCACTGTTCCCTGTCCTGGTGTAAGGACCCTCCCCCGTGCAAGGTACCATCAGTGGGAAACTCTGCTCCAGCCAGGGGCTCAGGCATTTGCTGGCAGAAGCAGGGAGCCCTGCCTGGCCTCCCCCTCCCTCCCACAGCCACAGGCTGCCAGTGCCCTGCCCTGGGCAAGTCTGGCTCCAGTTGTGCCACTCCCTGCTGCCTCCTGCCCCTTCTCGTGTTCTGGTCGGTTTTCTTGAGCTGTACATGGGTCTCCTGTTGAGCCTGTATATATTGTTCTGGGCCCTGGCCTGGGGCCATCTGTTCTCTGTGTCCATGTGGAGAGTGAGCCGCTCACCAGTCTTGTTGTAGTGATGCCAGGGCAGTAGGACTAACCCTGTGTCTCTGGAAACCATTCATTTCAAATAAAGATATGGAAAACTTTGGCAGCCCCTGGTTTTTCCCCCTGGGCAGGGTGAGCTTTGTAGGAGAACAGGGTCAGTGGCCCAGTGCTGCTGTGCACCTTGCTCCTGTCCATCCCAACCTGTGCTGCCTGCAGCTCCTATCTTGCCTGGCCCCCGCTGTGCTGCCAGCTCTGGCATGTGGCGATGGCCCCTGCCCCAGTGCCCAGTGGTGCCAGCATGGCATGCCCTGCCTGCCCCTGCCCTGTGCCCTGCCCACAGGGCTACAGCCCCACCCAACCCAGCAGTGGCCCTGCCCTGGCCACGCAGTGTGGCTGTAGGACGGAGCGCTTGGAGAGCAATGCCACAGTGCCCGTGAGCAGAGCAGGAGTCAAGTGAGGTGCAGTAAGTGTTTATTTTCTCTCCCTTCCCAGCTCTGCTCTCAGCCCTGCTGCTCCCAGGAGTGCTGGGAGCAACTGAGCAGTGTCCCCAGCTCTTATGCTGGCCATGGGGTCCATGCCTTGGGCCTGGCAGAGACTGGAGACACAACCACCACTGTGACCACCCATGCATTGCCCATCCCTGACCATCCCAGCAGGCCTCATTCACACTGCCAGGTCTGCTGTTCGCATGTCCCTATGGGACCCACCAGCCACTCCTAGCCATGCACCCGCCTTCTTCAGCGGTGCCAGGCCATAGGGGGGTCTGCCAGCAGCTAGGGGGCTGCCACCCCTGGGCAGGGTGACATAGGTGCTGCCGGGCCCTACAGGGCCACCAGGAGTGGTTAGGATGCGGGACTTGGGGCCCGACCCCCGCCGGCACTTGGTGAGACCCAGGTGGTAGATCTCCACCAGGTTGAGCAGCAGGGACACACAGGCCACCCCCAGCATGAAGAGGATGAAGATGGTCTTCTCAGTGGGCCGGGAGATGTAGCAGTTGACGGTGTTGGGGCAGGGCCAGCGGCTGCAGGTGTAGAGGGGCTTCAGCTGGAACCCATACAAGGCATACTGGCCCACAATGAAGCCCACTTCCAGGAGAGCCTTGAAGACAATGTTGCAGATGTATGTCCTCAAGATGGCCCCCTGCATGCACACCCGTGCCCTCGTGTCCCCTGCAGGGAGCTGGGGCTGCCTGGGGCGCTGCCGCCTGGCCCCACTGCCGGCCCGTGCTGCTGCTTGCTGCTGTGCCTTCTCCTCCAGATGCACCAGGTGCAGGATGTGGCCCAGATACACAAGGCTGGGGGTGGAGACGAAGATGATCTGCAGGACCCAGAAGCGGAGGTGGGAGATGGGGAAGGTGCTGTCATAGCAGGCATTTTGGCAGCCAGGCTGCTGTGTGTCACAGGAGAAGCCAGACAGCTCGTCACCCCAGACCCTCTCCGCAGCTGTCCCCAGCACCAGGATGCGGAAGACGAAGAGGACGGTGAGCCAGACCTTCCCCACCACTGTGGAGTGCTCCTGGGCATTCTCCAGCAGCCGGCCCAGCAGGCTCCAGTCCCCCATGGCATGTGCTGTGGTGCCCTGCAAGACAGCCACCCTCCAGACACAGCCGCCGCACGACCCGCCAAAATGCCACCCCACTCCCTGGTTGGGCAGGTGTGCACAGACCCAACCCGAGGCTGTCCCTGGAGTGTCCCTATCCTGCGTCCCAGGGGACCCCCTAACCTGTCACAAGGAAGGCAGGGGGAGCAAAGGTCTCCAGCAGAGAGCTGGGAGCACCGTGGGGAACAGCCGCGGTGGCGATCAGGCACGGGGACCTCTCACCGTAGATGGTGCGTGGGGCAGAGCCCAGTGCTCCCGCGCCGGCCGCTCCTGTCAGTGGGGTGATGGGGGATGCTGCGAGGCCCCTTCCCTGCTGGTCCCCTGCTCCTCCCGTGGGGTGTGGACAGGTCTGCCTGGTTCCGTCTGTCCGGTCACCCAACGGCGGGCGTGGGGTTATCGGGGCATGAGGCAGCTGCGTGCCCCATTGGCTTTCATTGTGACTGGCACATGAAACAGCCACTGGGGAAACTTTTTCCCTCTATTTTTGGTCTGGGCACTTTTCTAATTATATTCGGGGCTGCAGGGGCTGGTGCTGGGAGAGTGCAAGCCCTTGGACACTGATCAATGCCACCCAGGGGTCATTGGTCCCTGCTGGCTGCCAGGGCTACACAGCCACAGCCCCAGCTCAGCCCTGGCACTGCAACCCACCAGGGCTTGGGTGCAGGAGTGGACACCTCACACTGACACCCCAGCTCCTTCCATGTCCCGGCCGGAGCAGAAAGGAGGGAGGCAGCACCTGAGAATGGAAATTTAATGGCCCGAGATGCTCTCCTGGCCATCTAGGAGAGCCAGACTGGCACCTGGGGGATGCTATCCTTGGGACAGGGAAAGTAACAGGCCCATGGGGCGACTGTGGGGCCAGGGCCCCTGCAGTGGTGGCCCTAGCAGGCAGAGCAGCGGTCACCCTTCTCCTGCAGCCCAGAGTTGCGGCGCAGCATGTCCTTGAGGGAACCGTCCTGCTCTGTCAGCAGCTGGTTGATCTCATTCTGCTTGTACTCAGAGGAATGCTTGTGCCCATAGAAGGAGCCCTTCCCCGACGAGGGGTTGGAGTTGTGCTGGCTTCGGCGGGCACAGGCCCGCACCACCAGGTAGATCAGCTCTGCCATGTTGAGGACAATGCAGATACTGGAGGTGACCAGCATGAAGACAGTGAAGATGGTCTTCTCGGTGGGCCGGGAGATGAAGCAGTCGACAGTGTTGGGGCAGGGGTAAGCCTCGCACTTGACCAGCCGCATCATCTGGTAGCCTGGGTAGAGCATGTAGAAGATGTACATGAACACGGCCTCGAAGAGCAGCCTGAAGACCACGCTGCAGACGTATGTCCACCACAGCGACCCCGCTATGCGCATCTTGTGCTTCTTAACCTCTTCCATGTGCTTGGCATCCGCATGCCCTGTCAGCACCAGCAGCTTCTTCTCCTGGTGCTGCTGGTAGGCCACGTGCATGGCCACGAGAAGGGCTGGTGTGGTGACGAGGATGAGCTGCAGGGCCCACAGACGGATGTGGGAGATGGGGAAGAAGTGGTCATAGCAGACGCTGTTGCAGCCAGGCTGCTGGGTGTTGCAGGTGAAGGCGGATTTCTCATCCCCCCAGACGCTCTCGGCTGCCACGACTAACACCATTATCCGGAAGATGAAGATGACAGAGAGCCAGATGCGCCCAATGGCAGTGGAGTGGCGGTTCACCCCGCTCAGCACCGTGTAGAGGCCGGCCCAATTCATCGTTTCTCACGTCTGCAGGAGAGAGCGGTGAGAGATGGCGTTAGGAGCAGGAAGGACCCCTGGCTGAGAGCCAGCAGGTCCTGGCTCCTCCACTGGCAGCAGCCCCAGGAGGAACCTGGCAGCAACTGGGTGGCAGCCCTGGCGGGTAGAGAGCAGGACAGACAGACACGACGATGGACAGACAGGAGGACAGCAGCATGGCTCCTGCTCCTGACACGGCTCAAGGCAGCATTTTGGCCAGCGCAGGCAGGAGCCTGGCTGGCCCAGCAGTGCCTGATGCTCCAGTCCTCCACCCCACACCGGCACAGGGATCCTAACCCACAGCTGCCACAGAGAATGGGGGTGAAGCTCCCACACCTCTGCAGGGATCCCCAGTACCCACTGCTGAGCTCTTCGGCTAGGAAAGGACCCAAGGAGCTTCATGGGCTCCACTACACCAACGCCTCCCCGTCCTTGTTCTCCCATAATCTGCAGGAGTAGGGCCAGGGAGCCCTGAGCTGGGGGGCTCCCCTCGGGCAGCCCTGCACTGCCACCCTCCCAGAGCCATCCTTGCTCGGGGAACACGGGACGATCCCCCAAGCACAGACCCCCGCCCCACCAGAGCCACCCACTGGCACTGAGCAGCCCCGGGAGCTGCTTCCCACCCCCGCATGAGTCTAGGTGCCTGCGACCTGACACTCCCCAGTGTGGAGGGTCCTGGCGACGCGTACCTGCCGGTGAGGAAGGGTCCTCGCAAGCTGCCCCCAGTGGCCCCTCTAAGGTCTCATGCCTCCCGCAGGAGAGCTCTGCTCCGCCTGCCCTCGTCTCTCTCTGCCACTGCCCTGCACTGGAAGTCATATGCTGCTTTATAAACTATTTACATACAATAGGGCCTTTATCGGCTCCTGAACAACACACTTTAGCATTCAGATCTAACGCCCTGACTTCCGCCCACCCTGGCCAAACAAAGTGCCTGTGTGCTGCATTCCCGCTGCTCGGCCCTGCACCCACTCCCACCTCCCCACCACGCCCCGCACCGACCATGGCCGCAGCCCCCCCGCCCGTGGTTCTGCCCGGCCGGACCCACGCCACAGACATGGCTGTGCCGGACAGGCCAGCCAGGGTGTCTGCAGGTCCCTTCCCCGGGAAGCACGGCCGACCCCAGCTGCGTGTCCATCCCGCATGGACGGCACAGGGCACTGGAGCAGGGGTCTGGCACTGAGCACTCGGTGGGCTGCCGTGGGGCTGGGTGGCACTGGGTACTGCTGCTGTGAGTCCTGCCATGCCCTCAAGACTCTGGGACCAGCAGCAACGTCTGTGAGGGCATTGGGGAGCTGCCCCGCGTGTGCCCCGTCCCGCTGGGACATGCGAGAAAGTCCGGAGGAGTGACGCTGGCTGTGCACTAGCTGGGGCTGCCCTCAGCGCGGGGGCAGCGCTCCTCCCCCGAGACGGACTCACTGACGCTGCCCTGCTGCTCGGACGTGCTGGTGGGGACAACAATCCCTGTGCTCGCACACCCCCCGTGCCCCCCAGGGCTGGTACCCCAGACACACCGTGCCCCATCCCTGCAGGGATGGCACCATGTCCCTTGGGTTTTATCCCCAGCCTCAGGTGGGGAGCAGCACATCCAGTAAACCCTACCAGCTGTGCGCCTTTAGGTTGGCAGGGCAATTAATTAATGCCAACCCAAATGCAACCTCCTCCCCTTAGCCCAAGGTGCGAGCACCCGGAGCTGTGGAAACGGCAGCGGCTAAAGACCGTCCAGCAAAGCTGTGAGGACGCAGCCTGTGCCCACGCTGTTCCTCTCCCCACTCCCGCCATGAGGGCCAGCATTGCCGGCTCTCACCTCGCTGGCCCATGGCCGAGCCCCGCTGTGGCCCCCTCTTTGACCCCCCTAGTGCTCCTCAGCTGTGGGACATGCGGCCATCCCTGCAGCGGTGCTGTGCCCTCCAGGTTCTCACCTCAACACCAGGACAACCAATGCTCTTTGGGATTGCAGCAGTCTCAGCCTACAACGCAGCACCCTGGACTTTATACTGCCCCACAAGGCACGTCACCCACCCCCTCCCAAACAGCCTTGCTCCTTCCACGACTCGCCAAGCAAACACCGCAGGTGTGTCCAGCCTGGCTCACACCCCCCCGCATCCACCACCGCGGCTGAGCATCCCCCGAGGCCAGCCCTGGGGCTACTGCAGCACTGAGGCAGGGCCAGCCCCCCAGGATGGTCCCCGGCGAGATTTCTGATCGCCGTGACCCCACTCCCCTGCTGCGAACATCCTCCCCGCTGCATTCCATGCAAGCCAGGCATATGCACCGTGGCGGAGCCCTGCTCTCCAGCGGGGGCATGACTTTGGGTACCCCGAGCTCCTGGAGCACCTTGATCTGCTGCTGCATTTTGCCGCCTGGTCCTTGGGGAGACACCAATACCCAGATTTAATGTGTAAAAGTGCAGCCAGGAAAAGGCAAACAGCCTCGTCAACGATTAACTTGGCTGCCCCGCTTCAAGGTCCCGGCGCCCAGCACCCCGTGCGGGACATGGCGACCCTGCCGCTGATCCTGGGCCCCTGGGCTGGGCTGCAGGAGCCGTCCCCTGCATGAGGGTGACCGTGGTGCCGCATGAGGACCGGCAGGGCGGCAGCTGGAGCGGCTGAGGGCGGCCGGGGGTGCCCCCGCAGCGGGGCGGGGGGCGGTGGGCACTGAGATACCGGCGGTGGCCGGTGGTGCAGGGCGGACTGGGGCCATCGGGGCCACAATCGCAGTCTCCGATAAGGAGCCGACACCTGAGTCAGCGGCGGCCGGCGGGGAGCGGGAGCGGCGGCACCGCCCTGAGCCCGCACGCCCGGGGGGGTTCTGGGGGTTAGCGGGGGGCACACTGGGGGCCGCTATGGGCAAGGGGCTAGTGGGGCCAGGCTGGCGGGATCAGCCTGGGTGGGGGGCACTGGGGGGATCCCGAGGAGGGCAGACTGGTGGGCACTGGGGTGGGCTGAATGGGACGAAGCACCATGGGAGCTTGGCGCGGGGAGAGGGGCCCCTGAGAGCCAGCCTAGGGGTTTCACTGGGGGGCACTGGGGTGGGCTAAGTGGGACGAAGCACAGTGGGAGGTTGGCGTGGGGAGAGGGGCCCCTGAGAGCCAGCCTAGGGATCACTGGAGGGCCCTGGGGGCCAGGCGGGGGGTCACTGGGGATTCCTGGGAGCCAGGATAGGCACGACTGGGGGTGGCTGGGAGGCAGGCGAGGGGTCCGCGGGGGCTCGGGCCGTGCAGCGGGGGCTCCGCGGGGGCTCGGGCCGTGCAGCGAGGGCTCCGCGGGGGCTCGGGCCGTGCAGTGAGGGCTCCGCGGGGGCTCGGGCCGTGCAGTGAGGGGTGGGCGCCCGCCGTGGCACCAGGTGGCGCTGCGGGCTCGGGCCGGGGGCGGCGGGGCCTCACCTGCCCGCGGCAGCAGCCGGCGGGGCCCGGCGTGGGAACCCATCGCAAACACAGCAAAAACGGGGGAAAAAAACAATCGGGAAAGAGGAGGAGGAACCCGGGGCGTTGCTGTCCAGCACGGTGCCCGCCCGGTGTCTTGGCAGGGAGTTGGTGGGAGGACCAGAGGCCCCGGGGCGGGCGGGAGCGTGGCAGCCCCCCGGCCTGTTTGCAGTGGGCTGAACTGCAAAAGCCATCGGCCAAGGACAGGCTGTACTGAACAGCCGTGACCGGCGCTGCCTCCAGTACCCAGAAAGCTGCCCCGCCCGCCACCACGTGGGTCAGAAACGGGCTCTTTGTTAATGACGCTAATTGTGAAGTTAATTGGTGTCTGAAGTTGCAGCGAAGAGGTCAAAGACGTGGGCACGTCTAACGCAGACAAGCTGATGAGATGGGCAGGACTGAGCCAGAATCCGGATGGCGGGCCTGGGGTGACGCAGCTGCTTGGCATCCTGCTGGGGTCAGAGAACTTGCAGCCCAGCAGTCTGTATCGGTGTGATGGAGGAAATCAAGCTTGAACCATCACCGAAACATCTCCACTGTCAGGAGGACTGCGGAGAAGGCTTCCAGAGTCCCCTTTCCCCGGCCATCCTGCCCCAGGCAGGGTTGGCCCCGTGAATGGCTCAGCCTCGTCACTGGATGACCACTGCAGTGCAGGGGCTGCTGGGCTTCCAGGCTTGGACTGACAGCAGCACAGGCATCCCTGGATCCAGGCTGCTGTTCTCAGAGAGACAAAACCCTCTGGTCTGAGTCAACTGCCGGGAAGGTCATTGGCAGTGGGTGAGCACAGAAATCCTTTGTGCTGCTGCAGCACAGGGCAGAGGGGGTTGCAGCATAAGACTTAACAGCTTGTCCTGCCTGCCTGTGAGTCTGCTCTCCTGTGTCCTGAGTGCATCAGAGGTGTGGGGAACAGGACCAGGGCACTGTCCCAGTGATGCTACTGTGAAGAGCAGCATCCCTGCCCTCCTGCTGGCTGTGAATCCTCAAGCAGCCAGAGGCCATCCACAGGTCACTCACTCCCTCCCATGCCAGGGACACCTTTGCAGCCGACTTCCCTTATGATTCTCTTTGCCAACAGCCCTAAATATGTCCCCTGAAGCAGAGGATGTCCCACAGTTGTCACGCAGATGTTAACTGTTCATACCCTCTGGGATACCGTGTCCCTTGAGCTTTGCCAGGTCTCCAAAGAAAAGCTATTGATGGTCAAGGACACCCTGGACAGATGACAGCCTCAGGAGTTTTGCAAAGGCAGTAGCATAATAGCAGTGGGTTGTCTGTCACCAGCTTGCCTTGGGGTCCTAGCTGGGTTGGCCATGCTGGCACATGTGGCAGCATGCAGCTGGGACTGTGCAAGGATGAGGTGAGAGGACAGAAGGGCAGAGCAAGCCCATAATCTGGGGCAGAAAGGCATCACGCCTTCCAGAGGGCACTAGGCACCCTGTGGGATGCCACAATGGGCAGCACCAGAGCTTTTAGGGGGGACCAGCTCAGGGTCTGGAGCACGGTGCTGAACAGGGTGATATGTGCCCGTGGCACTGGAGCTGCAAAGGTCCCCCGGGAGAGCAGGGCAGAGCCCTGCACTCAGCCTCCTGCACAGCCTGTCCCCCTGCCTGCCCTGGCTCGGGGCCTCGGCCCTGGCTCCAGTGTCTGCACGCTGCCTGGAGGCAATTCAGCCCCCCCACTCCGTGCCTGGTTTCCATGGCAACTCCAGTTGAAATTACATTAAAAAGAAATGAAACCAGCAGCTTTTCTGTTTGGCAAGCAGGGGGAGGGGAGCTCAGCTGGGAAAGGGTGGGGAAGGGGTTTGGAGGAAGGGGGCTGTGGGACAGATGAATTCCCATATGAGGTCCCACTGTTAGGGGCAGCAGGGCTGGGGGGATGCAGGGACACCCCCCACGGTGGCACTTAAGTGTCGGCAGTCGTGGATGGTATGGTGCTCGCATGTGTGCTGCACTGGGGGTCCAGCACCCTGCCATGGTGGGGTGACACCAGGGTCCTCCTGCTGCCTCTGTCGGGTGGGATGCCAGGGACATGAGAACCAGCACAGGGTACCCCACCCAGCCAGGTAGTCCCCGGGCCCTGCATGCTCCAAGAAGAGGCGAGACACACCGCTATTAAAAATATCACTTCTGTTTTATTTGGAATTTGTTACTCTGCGCGGGTGACAAGGTATAAATACATTCTCCAACGAGCATCCTCACCCTCAGCCCTGTGCGGGGTGGGGGCCGGGGCAGGGTGCAGGGCCGTTGTTGTGCTGGCCCCGGGCAGTAGGGCCAGCAGGGCCATCGATGCGCTGGCCCCAGGCAGCAGGGCCAGCCGGCACCGGTGCGTCACGGCCGCCAGCACGGGCAGCGTCTGCCAGCCGGACCGTCTTGCACAGGGACGAGATATGGTGTCCCCACAAGGACCTGTCCCTTTCTCCTGCCTCCCCAGGCCCCAGGTGCTACTGCTCACCAGGGGGGGCTGAGACTGGGGAACCCCACATGGGATCCATCCCCTGCAGCTCCTTCTCCATGCCCGACCACACCAAAGCCACTCAGCTTGAGCCACGTGTGGCTCGGTGGCCACAACAGCCCAGCAGATGCCCAGCCCCAGCACAGGTGCTCTCAGCGCCACGCAGGCTGCATCACCCCAAGAGTCCCTGCCCAGGCGTCTGTTCCAGCTGCGTGTCCTGGATGCCGGAGCTGGGGTCACCCCGCGATGGGGTAAAGGCCCCAGTGGAAGCAACCTAGGAGGCAGAGTTGATGTTGGTGAGCAGCTCACCCTGCTCCTGTCACCCCACTCCTGCCACAGGCTGCAAACCACTGGCTCTGCTTCCAGGCAACGGCGTGGGCAGGGAGGGCACAGCATGGCCCCGGGGCAGCGGTGAAGGGATGTGGGATGCTCCTGGGGGAGCAGGGCAGGGTGGGGAGCATGAGGGGCTGTCCTGGGCTCATGGGAGTGAACAGACAGTGCTCGGAGCAGGTGATGCCTACACAGGGCAGTGGGTGGCACTGGCCAGTGGTGGCAGTGAGGGACCGGGGCGGGGGTGCTCGCAGGCAGGCCATTGGATAGGCTTTTTGGCTGAGATACGTGGGCACGGGTGACAGAGGAGGGAGAATATCAAAAAATACAAAAGAGCGCAGCCCCACAGTGCAGGAGGCACTGCCCTGCCTGGTGCCCACCCACGGCAGGCGGGCGCCATGGGGGGCCGGCACCGTGCGCACACGCTGGCTTCTAACTGGCTTTTTATTTTATATCAAGAACACTTGGTTTTAAAATCTTTACAAAGGACAAAACGCGGCGACTCCGTTAGTGTGTAAAGAACTAAAGATCTGCTTAAAAAACGTCTCTGCAAAGAGAAATGACTGACACAAAAGAGATTCTCTGCAGCGCAAAGAGGGGCAGAGGTGTCAAGTCTCCAGCCCAGGGCCCCACTCCCGGGGTCCCTGAGCCCCGGCACCAGCCCCAGCGCCCCCACCCAGCACAAGGCCAGGTCCCTGGACCCTGCCCGTTCCTTCTGCCTATAGCACCATGGCCTGGGGCCACTTCTCAGCACAGTGAAGGAGCCTTTTCCAGGGCTGCCAAGATGCCTGGGGATGTCTGGGCACTGGCTGAGAGGGATGCCCAGTCCCACTCCTCATCAGTCCCAGGGTGCTCGGTGCGCTCAGCACTGGAGATGTGATCGCCCCACTGGGAGGCACAGCCACAGCACTGGGAGCCCCGTGGCCACTGACAGTGGGGTACCCCTGCCCACCTGCACGGGTGGGTTGTGCAGGGTTACACCATGTCCCTCCTGCACCCCACTGGCGTCCCGGGGCAACCCACAGGGCCCTGAGGCCAGGAGAGTCAAAGCACTTCTCAAAAGTTAGATAGGAACAAAAGAAAGCGCTGGGGCCACTCTGGGACCCCACAGGTCTCTGGGCTGGGAGCTGCACCGTCCGTGGGCGCTGCCCCTCCGTCCGGGGGCTCTGTGGGCCCCGCCGGTCCCTCTGCGTGTCTGCTGCGTGTGTGTGCGTGCGTGCATGCGTGTGCGCCGGCGGCGGGCAGCTATACCCTGGTGGTGGAGTGTGAGTGCGGAAGCCCCGTGCTGTTGAAGCCGGCGGTGAAGGTGTTGTAGGGGTGCAGAGTCTGCAGCCCCACCAGCGAGTTGGGGATCATGGTGATGGTGTTGGGGGTCATAAGCGGGATGTCGTCCGGAGAGCGGCGCAAGGTGAGGGTGTAGTCGGGCAGAGCGGCCAGGCGCAGGGTGTCGTGGGATGGCACAGCTTCGCACTCGTGGTGCCCCTGGCTCACCTGCAAGGAGGGCATCTCCTCATCAGGCGCGTGGGCGATGTCGTTGGAGGCACCGCGCTGGGGGCTGGGCTGCCGGTGCGTGTCCTGCCGGCGCTTGTCCTTGCGGTAGTAGAGGGCGGCGAAGGCCAGCACGTTGAGGAAGAGGAGGGAGGCGCCCACGGCGATGGTGACGCTCAGTTCAGTGGAGTAGTCGCGGGGGCTCTCGAGCAGCGTGCCCGCCTCTTGCTCTGGGCTCCACTTCTCCTTGCCGTTCTCGCTGTTGTAGGCGGGCGAGATGGCGGGGCGCTTGGTGGTCCAGATCTTGCTGTTGGGCCGGCGGGTGATGTGGGAGTTCTGCGTGGTGTCGGGTGGTGGCACTTTGGTGGTGGTGGAGGTGTAGTGGAACATATCGTGCAGGTTGTACAGGTGGGGAACCAGGTGCTTCCAGAAAGCCACCTTGGTGGCCCGGTAGTGGTCGCGTACCCGTGGCTTCAGCCCGATGTGCAGGTACAGCTGGTCACGGGGGTTGTACTTGGACCAGGCCACCTCCTCAAACCGGTTGGCCTTGGTATGGATGAACTTGGTGTCCTGGGGGACAGGCTTGTTGGGGTCCCTGCGGAACACAGGCAGAACAGAACTAGCACTGGGAAAAGCCAAAGAAGCAAAGAGGGAGAGCTGGATGTAGAGATGGAAACTGAGGGGACCTTTGCCAGTGGTGGCACAGGGTGGGCTGGCAAAAGGTCCTGCATGACTGCGAAGCACCTGAACCCTGGGTCAAGTCTCACCCATGATAACCAGGGCCAATCAGCCTCCCCACCCCTGTGGCTTGGCTGGGTCCCATCCCAGGGTCCGGCCATGATCTAAGCTTCTTGCTTTGTGGTTGACGCCATGGCACCAGTGAAGGCGCAGCACACGGACCTCTGGGCACAGGGGGCTGTGTCCCACAACAGGCATGACACCCCCCCCACCACAGCACAGCCCCAGCGAGTACAGCCGCAGTGAGTGCAGACCCCCAAGGCACGGCACCCATCCCCACTCACCCTGTCTTGGCAAAGTTGGTCCAGTAGGTCATCACCACGGCGCTGAGCATGACGTCGTTCTTGGAGAAGTTGCAGGGAAAGAGGTCAGTGGGGCCAATCATGGGGATCCCGAACACGTAAGGCACCTCATCCCCGTGGGCTGCATCAGACCATGCAGGCTTCATCAGGCTCTGGCAATGGTGGTAGAAGGCGTAGAAGTAGGTGGGGGAGCCATAGCGGGCGTGCAGGTCGGCTGTCACCACCGACGGCTCTACCCACTGGTGGTCAGTGAAGAGGGCCACCAGAGTCTTGCGACGTGTCTCGGGGTTGTCCCGGTCGGCCCAGTCCGTGTACATGAACTTGATGGTCTCCCTCAAGGTGTCCTTGCCCTCAGGGTAGCCGTACAGGTTGTCTACAAAGTTGGACACTGAGTAGTCAAAGTCACTGCCTGAGACACCATCCTCAGGGTCCACCACACCCTCCACAAACTTCAGCCCTTCACCCTGGTTGACCCCCAGCATGATATCATAGTTGAGGAACTCGCCCTGCTCCATCAGGATCTCTGGGTCGTCTGGGATCACATCCCCGTCAATGACTGGCCCGAAGGCCACGTGGTAGCGGGCTGGCTGGATGTCTTGCTCTACTAGCTCCTTGGCACTCTTCTGCCGCAGGCAGTCCACCATGTCCACGGTGTCCAGCACATTGCAGCCCACCTTGTCAGCCAGCATGCTGGTGTACTTCACCGGCTGGTAGTTCACCGCCCAGCTGGAGAGCGCGGAGCCGCTCTGGATGATGGCTCTCTGGAAGAGACCTGCAGTACAGGCAAGGAGTGGAAGAAGCTCTCAGCAGGGTTCCAGCATCCCAGTGCTGCAGTGCAGGATGCAGCATGGAGAAGGCATTGATGCTCTTGTACCCCTGCAAGGACCCAGCACACCAGCCCACACCTGGCCTTGTCCCTGGGCTGTGCTGCCTGCTGAGCTGGGCTCACACAGGGGGCTCAGCTTAGGGCTGCTATGGGGATGGCAGGGTGACAGCTGGGAATGCAAGGGGGTGCTCCTGGAAGCAACCAAGGGCTGCTGTGCTCCCCGAGGATCCCATTGTAGGGGATGGACCAGCACCCCTCTGTCCTGATGCGGGGAGAAGGGGGGCCATGGTTGCATCACAGCCTGGCCTCGCCAAGAAGCCTGTGCTACCCCAAGCACCCCAAGGATATGTTACCTGAGCCCCTGAGGGGCACAGGCTGCCCCTGGCTCAGCCACATCCTCCAGCCCAGGTTGGCACCTGCTTCACTGAGCAGCCGGGCTGCGGGCTGGCAGCAGTGGGAGGGTTAACGCCTGCCTGGGGACACTTAACCCTGCCGTGTCCCACCCCACCGCTTTGTCAGAGTCCCCCCCGACCCCCTCCCTGCTGCTTCCTGCCCAGCTGGGGCTGCTCAGTGCCAATCCGGCCCTGCAGGAGCACGCTGCCAGATGCACAAAGAGGGCCTTTCTGCCACCAGGAACACAGAGGGAGTGGACTTTCGCCCTGGAAAACGAGGCCACAAAGGCCCTGGCCCAGGCAGAGAAATGCGTGGCTTCGCTCCAGTCCCATGTCAATGGTGCTTGTGCTCAGAATACAAAGGGTGGTGAGGAAGCAGAGCCTCCGGGCCGTGAAAGGCAGCCAGTCCGGGGTGCACCCAGGGGTCCCTGCTCTCTGACCAGCCCTCCTTGCACCCCGAGTGCTGCCTGCACCCCTGCCAGACCCCAGAACTTGCTCGCCGCGAGGGACTGTTCCAGGCGATCCCTGAGTGGTGCTGGCACAGCAGTGTGATGGCCGTGGGGCTGCCCCTGGCACCCTGAAATGCAGAGAACCCCTGTGCAACCAAGGCTGTGCCACTCTGCGGGGAGGCAGAGCAGCACCTTCCCGCAACAGAAGTGTTCAGAGGCTCCTGGCTGCTGGCCACCATGTCCATAGCTCTTGTCTGCACGCACAGTCCTCACTCTGCCAAGTACCTGACGTACAGTCCCCATGCACTGGGACAAAGAGAAGTCACAAGCTCTGTCTGTCACCTCCCGGTGCCCTAGAAAGCCATACCCAGCCTACAGGCTGGAGACTGGCCATGGGTTTGCTTGCTCTGCACCATCATCCACGTGCCAAGGAGCCAGGATGGGGTTTCCTGGCTCCCTGGAGATGCTGCCCCAGCAGCAGCTATTGCACCCTGCCAGCAGCATCACTTCCCAGACAGACCCACCAGGCTGGGCTATGGCCCTGCCCACCACTGCCTGGGGAAGGACTGGGCAGCTGATGTCACTGACAGCTGGGCATGTCCCCGATGGAGCCCCTTTGCCAGGCTTCTGCATGGCCACATCCTGATCCAGGAGGACCCAGGATTCTGGGAGCACCCAGACTCGTCATGTCCTCCCTCTCCACACCAGCACCTGACTGAAGCCTGACAAGCACCCCAGGGAAGCATCAGCACCCTGCACTCCACACTGGACCTCTCCAGCCTGCTGAGGCCCGGGCAAGAAGATGAAGCTCTGCCCTTCCTTCCTGGTCCCCTCCAAGGTGAGGGTCCCAACACACCCTGCCTCTTACAGGACTGGCTGCCACAGCATACTGGAATCAAGTGGTCAGGGCTCTGCCAGAGGGTGGTTGGTCCTGCAGGCTGCCACCAGCTGCTGCCAGCTCCTGATTTCCTCTTTGCTTTGCCCAGTAGCTGAGACTGGAAACACTTCTGAGGGTGTCTGGGCCAAGCCCTGCTCAAAGCAGGGTGCTGGGTGCCTTGTCCAACTGAGATCTGGAGGGCTGGCAGCAAAGGGCAGAAGCCCCCATGGAACGGGAGATGGAGCAAAGGAAGCTCATAAAGTTTGCCTGGCAGAGACTGCTCGTGCCCTGGTATGGCTGGCTGGGGAGAGAAGCAGCACTTTGGTCATTGATGAGGAACCCACTTGCCTGCATGGCCTGAGGCTGGCAGGGAGCTGTGGATTTCCCAAGCAGCCAGACACAACATGAGCTGTACCAAGCCTCCAGTGTCTGCCTCTTGCAGCACCTGGCAGAGCAGGCACAAATCAGCAGCTTCATTAATAGCTTGTGATCACTAGAAGTTTTATTTTGATGCAATAAAAACAAACCCACCTCATCTGCAGGCTCCAACTTAGCATTGCTCCCACGCCATGTTCCAGAGCCAGCTACCCATCCCTGGGGACATGGGTGCTCTGGCACAGGGAATTTTCTGAGGTCATATTACGGCCATTTGGCTTTATGAGACACTGGCTGCAGCACTGTGCACTCTCCTCCTGCCTCACAGCATTTACAGCCAGCAGCAGCTCCCCTGCCACAGCAGCGAGGGTGGATTTCCCAAGCACTGCTGAGATGCAGGGAGGCCACACCAGAGGCACTGGGGCTGGATGGGGCAGCAAAGGATTGGTCGTGCAGGTGCAGAGCTTAGTGGCACAAAGTGTAGCATCACCTGGAAAGTGCTGTACTGGCAGGACTATTTTTCATGGCTGAAAAGGCACAAGGAGCGGCCCCTCCAATCCACCCTCAAGCCTCTCTCCATGCTGCTCCATTCTGGACCCCTGTAAGAGGCTGGGGCCACCTGGACAGCCAAGCACACACTCCTGCACTCCTGTGATGGAAAGGAGCACCCTAAGAAGCATTGAGAATGCATTACACATAGTGTTCCCTCTCCAGCCTTTCACACTCAATATGAGCAGAGAAAACACTTTTTCTTTCTGCAGGAGCTTTCAGCCTGTAAAAGACTCCCCATCATCAGCCATCAGCCCTGCTGAGGTTCTGGAGGTCTCTGTTCCGGTGTGATTCCCCGGCGGTTGAGCAGGGCAGCAGCTCTTCACATCAGCTTCAAGTGCAATTTGCTGTGTGTCTCTGAAGGGCAGACTCACGCCCGTGTCTACTGCTCACACATGTCCTTTTCAGCTCAGGACAGCACTGGAAGATGGCTGCACCCTCATATAAAGCCCATGAGCATGTCCCTGGCAGGCTGCTCCCCTGTGGACCATATCCACTTCCAGCTTTTCTCCTATAATTTCCTTTAGGAAGTTTATCAAAAACACTTCTAATCTCACAGTTAATTTTTCCCCCTCAGTGCTTGATGTAAAATGCCTTTGCAGGTGGTTTACATGCATTTGCTCTTATTCCAACACAGTCTTCTAGCATAAATAATTCCCTTCTCTATTTGGAGTAAACACTCTGCTATATTTACAGATATTAATCATATTACTTCCACCTGTGTTTTGCTAGTTGCAGCACTTGCAGCTCTCCCAGTCTCACAACACAGGGCCCTCCATCCTTCCCCAGGCTCAGGTCTGTCTTCCCCTCTATTCCAGTATGCATACCTTTCCTAGCACTGTGATCCTTGTTCCCAGTGCCCTGCATGATGCCCTACACTGCTTCACAAATGCACTTGGAAAACCTGGGCACCAGGGCAGGACACCACAGGAGGGGTCCCCACCTCTCCCCATGCCAAGGCACCGGCCCTGGGCTACAGCCTTGTGCACGGGGAGCACCCACTCCATCCCTGGCTCCCACATGCTCTGCCACTGGCCTCTTTCTGCCCATGATGAGAAGGTTTTGCTTCCCAGTCCTGGTCCAGGCTCTCAGCAGTGACTGATTAGAAAGCAGCCCTGACTTTGTTAGGCTGGGCAGCGGGTCCCGGGTGGGCTCCCCTCCCTGGGTTAGCATCAGCAGGGCGTTTGCTCGCAGCTGCAGCATCCTCAGGCACGGCTGACACCTACCTTCAGAGTGGTGGGAGAGGGTGAGCAGGCTGACACAGGAGGCACCGATGCCGGAGCCGAAGACAGTGATCCGCAAGGGATCTCCCCCAAAGAAGGCGATGTTCTCGCTGACCCAGCGCAGCGCCTGGATCTGGTCCAGCAGCCCGTAATTGCCCTTGGCAGCCTGGTCCCCCGTGCTCAGGAACCCTGGGGGCCAAGGGGAGCCCGGTTAGGGATGAGGAAACAGGGAAAGTCCTGATCTCCCACCCCCCTTCCCCAGACCGAGGGGAGCTTCTGTGGGACCCTATCCCACCACGAGACCCCGCTACCAAGAGAGTTTTGTGAGTTCTAAGCTGGAGCAGGGACACCATCGAGCTCCAGCCACCCTCTGCACAGCACAGAGGGGTGAAAGGCTGAGAGAGCAGCTGCAAACATCGGGGAGCCTCTTTGGCCAATAACAAGCAGTGACAGAGTAAAGGGCACAGAGCTCTGTCCTACCCATACCACCACCTATGCTAAGAACAGCTCAAGACATCTCACACAAGCTCCAAGGAAAGCTGAGAAAGCATCAGTGGCTGCAGGCAGGGCGAGTGTGTGCACAGCCAATGCTTTCCATGGACTAGCGTGGACTGGGGGAGGCTCTATAAATGTAAGGAGGTGGGCTGGGCAGAGAGGAACCGACTGCAGCTTAAAATACAAAGGCTTTCAGTGAGGAAGAAGGTGAGAAGTGCTTTCAATAGCACAGGAAACACCCAAGATAAGTTATCACATTTTCGTTTGCTTTGACTTTAAGCAGGAAGCCAAAACCATGGGCCTGAGGTAAAATCCAGAAAGGTAACCCCAGCACACAGGGAGTGGCCCCAGGGCTGTGCTGGCACTTGGAGGGGGTCTGGCTGGGTGTGGTGCACCACCTCAGTGGAAATGATGAAGGCACCAATTAAGTCCAATGTCATATTGTGACTCATGTGTCTTAACTTGGCACCTATCATTCTTAAAGGCCCAACTTTTAGTATTAAAACGTCTTGAATAGGTTTATTTTTACATGACTATCATCTTCCACAAGAAACTCTGGGCTCTGGAGGCCATTAGAGGGATGTGTTGTCCCAGGTACCAGGCAGGAGCCCAGCTGCCAAGGGAGAGCACCATGCTAGGCTGGATGGCTAGGAAGAGAGCCAGCTGGGCCAGCAGCTTGGCTGGAAAGGAGCTTTTCCCAAACCTCTACTCCCCTTGTTCTCATGCTGCTAAGGGAGGCAGCAGTGGTGTTCCAAACAAGCCTCCTGTGTCTCAGCCCCTGGGGGTCTCTGCTGTTGCAGGCAGGGGACTGCACTGCCTTTTGACCCTCTATCCTCATTTTGCCTCTCAAAGTCACCAGTGCTGGTGGAAACAGGACTGCCACCCTTCTCTGCATGGCACCCAACACCCTTCTGTGGTCCCCTCTGCAGACAGCCACGTCATGGTGGGCTGCTGAGGGGGTCCCAGCAGCACAACTGGCTTGGAGGCAGCCTGTGCCCAGGGAGGGAGAGCTGCCAGGTCCCCAGGACGGCCAGGCAGTACCCGCTGGCACCTCACCGCTCTGAGCCCTCTCAGGAGGAGATGCTGGGTAAACACATTTATTATTCATTTAACCACAAACCAATATTTGCTTTCAGTTGAGCCAGTTTGTGTAAATGAGCCGGGGGGGGCTGGTGCCAGGACCCAGACTAGGCTGCGACCGCATGCTGGGGGCTCTGCCACGTGGCACCCGCTCGGCTGCCAGGGCGGAAGGCAGGGGCAGTGCCCACAGCGCATCCCGCCGGGCCCCACGCCCCCCCTCCACCCCCTTCCCGGCTGCTCCAAGTCCGGTCAGACACAAGGCTTGTCCCACTGCCCGGCTGCGCTGACGGCACAGCCCACGGCAGCCAGCTCATACCGAGCACTCCAACGCGGTAGTTCAGGGTGATGACAATCACGTTCCCATAGCTGGCCAGGATGCTGCCGTCTATCATGTTCCCCGTGCCCTCCATGTACGAGCCACCATGGATATACACCATCACCGGCTTGGCCCCGCTGTCCCGGATGTCTGGAAGGAGAGGTGGTTAAACACAGGACCCCACCGATGGCCGCAGCACCCTGCCCGACAGGCAGACCAAGTACAAGGGCAATGCCAGCTGCCAGGACCAGGGAGGGGGCTTAGGAGCCAAAGCCAGAGCTCTCCTGGGGGCCACAGCATGGACCCCCAAAGCCAAACACCACTGAACCAACCCTGCCAGCCCCTCTCCGGGAGGTGGCTATTGCTGCACTGTCCTCACACTGCTGTCCCCTCAGGGGTCTGAGCACGTGAGGGAGGGACGCTGGCTGGACCCCGCTGCTCTTCCCCAGAGATGGCCTCTGGCATTGTGTGAGAGCCAGATCAGGTCTGCTGCGGGTGGGAGTTGCAGAGTCCAGCCCCAGGATGCAGCCCCATGTCCTGTCTTTGGCTGCACCCAAGCACTCCGTGAGTCCTGGAAGCTGGCATTGCGGAGGGGGGCAGGGATGGGGGTGTGCAGGACCTGGAAGGTGGGGGGGCCACTCATGTGTGCTCCAATGCCTTACTCTCCCACTCCCCCTTCCCATTCCCCTGGGAAGGCAGAGACCTGCCTGTCTGGATGTAAACCCATGGCACCCCAGTGCCCAGACACAGACATGGTGATGAGGCAGACAGTGTATGCACGTGTGCATGTCAGGGAGGTGAGCACAGCATCTGGACGAGGACAGGGCATGAGGCATGGAGTGAGGATGGGGAATGGGACCCCGAGGGCCGGGGAGGAAGGACTGTGGGAGCCTAGGGGACAGGGAGCAGCCACGCTCCCTCTCTCGACTTCTCCTGCTCAGGGGACATCCTGCCCCTTCTGCCCCACAGGCTGGTGATCCCTCATGGAACCATGGCCACCCACAAGGGAATAGCACCCATGCTTGGGCTGCTGGTGCATCTTGCCCGTGTCACACAGACAAGGCAGTTACACCCATCGCGGAGACATCGCCAGGTCCCACATGCCTGTGCTGCCCAGCCCTGTCCTGGGCTGGCCATCCAGCACCGATGGACTTTGTCCTCCCTCGTGCTCACTCACACCCAGCACCTTGCTCGGGTGGGCTGGCTGTGCCTGCTTGGCCTCAGCTGGCCCAGGCAGCTGCTGCTCCCTGCCTGCCTCCCTCAGCAGTGCAGCACAGCCCCTCCACAACCCCCTCCACAGCCCACCGGGGCTGGGACTCCTGGGGCACAGCCACACCAGTGCCAGTGCCCGACTGGGCTGTTCATGCTCCCTCACACCCACCCAGCCCCTGCCCATGTCCACTCCTCCCTGAGGCTTGCCCATCGCAGGAGGCTGCAGACCAGGCTGATGGGTATCTGTGGCCATTCTCACCTCCAGCTGTGGCCCACGGCATGGCTAAAGGTGGCCTCCCACAGAGAAAAAACCTCTTCCCTCCAGGAGAATGAGGCTATGCCAAACCCAAAACCTGTGCTGGCTCTTTTCCTACTGCCAGGATGTAGCCAGACAAATGCACAGACCAGGGGAGCAAAAAGTGCTTGCAGCTCCCCCAGGACAGACATGGCCTGTGTGGCAGAGCTACATCAGGACAGTTCTTTCCAGGGCCACCTGCTTGAAATGTGAGAGGCAGGAACGCCAGTGCCTGTGCCTATGACTTCCCTTCCATCCTGCTCCCACTCACTGACACACAAAGGGAACTCCTCGCTGGAGAATGACAACAATGTACAGAGATGTACCAGGAAATAAACAGCTCTGAATTGCTGCAGCACATTTTGGTCTGTGTGGATTTAGCAAAGTCGAGTCACTTAGGCTGAATGCCAGTTTACGCCCTGGTACAAGAGATCCTGGGGCACAGGTTAGCCGGAGTAAACAACAGGGTTTTAGTACTGCCAAGGAAAAGTTTTTCATCTATTTCCCAGATCCTAAATGCCATCTGCCAGGCCTTGCTCGAGCTGCCCTGGGCCTTCTGCACACCATGAGGTTTTACTGTCCTCAGCACATTAGGGTTGCACCCTGGCCAACCCTTCCTCCTACCTCCTCACCACATCTCTCCAGCCAAACACGCCGACTCCATAACCTGCAGACGAACCACTGTTTTACTAAAAATAGCCCATTCTGCAGCTTGCTTAGCCCTGGCATGCATCTTTTCAAGCATCACATCTGCTTGAAAGCCCACTTGCTCTGTCTTGGCTGGTGCTTGCAAGAAAGACCTCACTTCTATAAAGTGAGGAAGGAGCAAGTTAACAGAAACCAAGTGGACCCTGGGTCTCCTGTGCACGGCCAGACAGCCTTTGGGTGCCAAGTGTTCAGGCTGCTGGCACAGCCACGGCAGGGCCAGGCAAGGGTGGATGGGGAGGTTGCTGGCTCCCGGATGCATGTCACCGACTCTGGAGGGATGAGGCTGGAGGTGGGATGTGACCGGGCTCAGGGTGAAATGGGCCCAGGTGCCCCAGGGCTTCTCTCCTCCCAAGCTGCCATGCTTCCTCCCTGCCCTCGCTCAAACTGAGCGGGAGCAAACTTCTCCTAAAGCGGAAAAACCCCATGAGCTTTCCCCGCCATCAGGAGGAGGGGAAGGTCCTGGGTGCCCTGCACAGCCGGCCAGCCTGCCCCCCACCCCGCGCAGCTGCCTGGCACGGCAGACAGACACACACAGGGCTCCCTGGGGGTGGCAGCGGATGGCGGGCACACGGAGCTGCTGCTTTGCGTGTCATGCAGTGGCAGCCTCGAGCACAGAAATACCTTCGTCTTCATCACCGTCATTATCCGCTAAGTCCTCGCCCTGTTTCTTAGCGCTGGCTCCTAGGGACCAAACACGAGGAGACAGAACAAAAAGGAAAACAAAAGGAAATAAAAACAAAACAACAACAAAACAAAAAAAAAAGGAAAGAAAAAAACACAACAAAAAAAAAAAAAAGAGAATTCAAAAATAGCATGATAGCAGAGACAGTGGGGCCATGCCTGTGCCCCACAGCACTGCTGGCTACTCACACTGCACCTCTCCCAGAGCCAGGGCAGTGTAGGGCACGGGCAGGACTGCCCCAGGAGTTGTGCCAGGATGCCCTTCACCTGGGCCCCTTCCCAGATCCTTCCCGGGGAGGGCTGGGGTGCCAGGGAAGACGCGAGTGGGGCTGTGGCAGCATCAGCGCTGGCGGTGGATGAGTCTCTCAAAGCACTTGCTGATCCTCCTGCATCCCAGCCTGGCCCCGCCTGGTCACACACCCTCAGCTCCAGGCAAGGCTCCCTCTCCTGGCACCCAGGTGTGAACAGGAGCCCTGCTCCCAGCCCTGCTGCCCCTGGGGACAACTGTCCTGTGCAGAGCTCACACCAAGGGCTGCCTTGCATGGCCACTGACCGCCAGGCAGGGTCCTGCCCATCACCCCCACATGGTGTGTGGCTCCTTGTTGTGCCTGGCCACAAACCACTGGTGCCACTGCACGAGACCCCCACAGAACACAGGGATCCCTCGCGACAGGGGCTCCCCTGAGCTGCCTGGCTCCATCCTGCACCAATTCGCCTCTTACAAGACCAGCTCCACGTTTCACTGAGGATTGCAAAGGCACCAATCTGATTGACTTGACCAGGTCAAGGTGGAATCCTAAACATATTGGTTTCTGTGACATCCTGAATGCCTTACAGTTGCTCTGTGTCCCTTCACCAAGCTGCAGTGCTGGGGCATGGGCCAGCCCAGCAGCCCCAGCTGGGTACTGTGGAATGCTGCTGTGGATAGCTTGCAGAGAGCCTGGCACTTCCTGAGCTGCAGTCAGCAGGAGCCAGGAGAGGTGGCCTGTGGGCTGGCAGGGAGCAGGGGTGTTGAAAAACCTGTGCCAAAACCCCACTCCTGCAAAGGACTGCATGCCAGTGTCGACACAAAGGCAAGTGGTGCCATCCCTGTGCCCCAGAGTTCTGAATTTCAGGGAGAAGCTGAGTGTTCTCATCCCCTTAGAGCTGCACACCAGTGCCTGCAAGTCCTCTGCCCCCTAATGCCTGCAACAAAAAGTTCCCCAGGTGGTGGTGGCTTCTGAGGAGACAGCAGGGTTTCCCCCAGGCAGGACTTATCCACACAGTGCCTGCACTGCCCAGTGACTTTGCCCTGAGACGAGGGGCTCTGACACCCTGCCAGGCACCCGGCTGATCCCAGGGTCCTGCTGCCACCACCAACAGGCCCCATTGCCACACAAGGGCTTTCACAGCCCCCAGCAAAGCTCTCACGAGCAAGGGGCAAGCCTGTGTCTGCATGGAACTACAGGACTAAATGCACAAAACTGGTCAGAAAGACAAAACTGGGGAGCCGTGCTCACTGTCATTCTGGGACTGGCATTCTGCAGGTGACACGGTAGGTGGATAACAAAAGATGGCAGCATGGAGTGAGACAGGATTTGAATTTAAAAGGAATCTGTCATGGGGGAGAAAGAGATCTGAAATGGCTGTGAGGCAGCTCCATCAGGGCGAGAGGCTTGCAGAATGACCTTAAGCAGCCATGACCTGCTGGAGAAAGTCTGGAGGAGCAGTGACCAGAAACCTAGAAAAATCCAGCAGGCATGAAAAGTTTGCAGAAGGCTGGGTCACACAAATCCTGGGAGCAGAGGCATGATGAGAGCTACAGCAGCATCCCAACACATGAAAGGCTACTGTGAGGTGGTGAGGTGGAAGAGCAAGTCCCTCTCAGGCAGCCCTGGGGCTACAGGAGGCAGGATGAGAAGAAAACCTTCCTGGCAGAAAGGGCAGCAAAGCACTCCAAGAGGCGGCTTGGGGAGGCGTTTAAGACCAGGTGGGACACGCTGCCAGAAAGAGGTGAGGTAGAGCTGCTCCTGCCCAGGGCAGGGATGGATCAGCTGTCTCCTGTGCCGTCCTGATTTTCTCCAACGCAGCCTTTACCTCCCGACCTACCCCTGCCATGCTCCAGCCCTGCCTCCTCACCTCCTGCTCCATCCTCTGAGCAGCTCACATCATTCTCCTCTCCTCACCCAGCACCACCCCCATCCCTGTCAACTCTTGCCTCAGCAGCTCAGCCCCAGCATCCCCCCCTTCCTGCTGCATCCTTCCCACACTCCCTCCCCAGCCCACCCCCCAGCCACACACTTGGCCGGGCGTGTGCAGCCACTCAGGCTCTTTGCAGGAGGCTGCAAGCTTGACCTACTGTGTCTTCATTAGGGAGAGCTGCAAGCCCAGAAAGCACTTAAATGACGAAGTACTCATGCAATATTTGCTAACCAGTGCTATGCACCAACCTCTTGGTACTTCTAAGGGATAGGGATTTTTCTCTAATGAAGACCACAGCCAGCAAGCCTTCATCCACACCGTGCTTCAGAGTTGGGAAGCTGACTACAGGCAGCTGGAGATCATTTTCCACTGCCAAAGGCCCTGGTGCTGTTAAAGCCCTGGGACTGGCCAGGCTGCAGCCCTCCAGCCTGGTCTCCTTCAGGGGACAAAAGCCTCTGTGCAGATGAGAATGGAGGAATCAGCTATGAGGACTTGTCAGGGTGCAAAAGAGGGCAGTGGACAACATCTCTGTGACCTGAGCAACTCTCTTGGCTGAGCGGGGAGGGATCCAGCCGGAGACTGCTTCTGCAGAGCTTAGGGATGGCTGGGCCAAGCCTAAAGCAACCTGAGCTTCAGGCACCGCAGAAGAGATGGCAGAAAGCAGCAGTTGGGGAGCTAAGCAAAGCAGGAGTGCAGTGATGCAGGCCAGGGGGAAGGGGAACAGCAGTGGCATGTGTGTGGCAGATGCAAAGCACAAGCCTCACCCATCAGCAGGAAGGTGCCAGGGTGGTTATGGCCAGCAGAGACTCTTGTGACCAAGTGGACTTTTTGCCTCTTGCTGCATTGTTCACCTCCAGCACAACCCACCAATGCTCCACAGCTCGTGGGAGCAATCACATCTTCACTTCCCTCACCCAGTAACACCTTCCACTGGCTACTGCCATGTTCAGGGACACCCAGCCCAGGAGACCTTTCTCTGCACTAACAAAGGTCACCATGCAGAGCCCTGCAGCACCCACTCTCATGGGTATGGTGATGCCTTAGGTTTTAACTTTCATATTTTTCAAATCCTGCACTGCCTAGTGTGTAACTCTGAAGTTCCTTGTAGCCTGTTAATTTCTGCTCTCTCATGTTGGGCAGACATAACAAAGCCTCTGCAGGCCTGCTCTCCAAGGACTCCCAGACCGTCCTAGGCCCAAAAAGTGTAAATCAAAAGCCTCTAAAGCTTGGGGAAATTACATTATTAACTGAAGCTTTAATTGGAGGATTAGCCCTGATATGCAAATGAACCAAACCTATAAAGGTGTGAAGAACTCGTGACCTGTCGTCCATCTTGGGGTCCATCTTGGCAGTAGCCTCTGGACTCCCCAGGGTGTACCTTTGAAGGCCCTTCAAATAAATACCTACCTTTATTCCCCTATTCTTGTCTCTGTTTTTAGGTGGCCACTTCAGGCATCAACGGGCTTAAGCCTGTGGATTCACAGCTGGAAAAACTAAAAGGGCTCACAGCTCTTATTCTCCTTACCCATCAAAAACACCCTCCACTAACTCAGGAGGTGAATGTCTGTTGTGTCACTTCAGTTTAAGCTGACTGCAAAGTGACATTGTTCAGGCCGATAGGAAGGATGCATACGTTCTTATCTGAAGGCTCTAGGAAGATTTAAGTTCAAGTTTAGTAAAAAAAAAAAATAAAATCACTTTCCCTGAAACAGGGGCATGGATTTATGCTATCTTAAGTAAACCATACCTACAGCAGCAACACCAGTGCAAACAGAGATAAAGGAGGGTAAGGAGCCTCAGTCCTTGGAGCCTTCATTCTCAGCATGGTGTGGATAAGAGAAGAGCAGGAGCCTGAGATGACACCTTTACAGATCCAAATGTCTGTTCAGGGTGCCTGTAGGCAGCTCCAGCACCCTCTCCTCCCTGGGGCACCCACTCCTGCAAAGCAGCTGGAGGCTCTGATGGCTACATGCACCCAAAGGTCCACCTGCTGCTGGCCACACCATCTCAGCTGCTTCTCTGGGAGTGGCAGGGAACAGGACCAAGACTGGTGCAGCTGTTGAACCTGCTGCTGCACAACCCCACGGGCAGGGAGAGCTCAGCTGGGATCTGTGTCCGAGGGCCCTTCCAGCCATCAGCCCTTGCTCCAGGACTGCAGCACACCTTGGTGCTGCCCTGCCCCTCCCTGTCCCGGAATGATGCAGAGGAGTTATCTCCATCCCTGAGTGGACTCTGTAAAAGCACTGCATCCTCTCACGCTCGGCAGCACAAACACCGACCCTCACCTTTGCAAATCGCTCCCCAGAGTGGAAGCGGAGCACCAGGGCGGTGGTCTGCCCACAGCCAGCTCTGCAGAGCAGCAGGCTCTGAGGGGGCTGGGAAGAAGCTTCCAGCAAGGGAGCACTGCAGAATTTGTGCAGCTGTAGGGAAGCCTCAGCTGGTACTTGGACAAGTCAGCTTCTTGGAGAGCAGCGGAGGAGACACAACGCTTTCCCCGCAGAGCTGCTGAAGTGCTTCCTGAGCCCAGGAGCTCCTGGGAGCTCCGGCCACCCTCACACAGCAGAGGAAGATGCTGGCCTGCACATTTGTCTCTGCAATATTGCAGACTCTTCATAGTCCCAGCCAGAGAGATTTGGGCATTTGCTAATGAAAACCAGGAAGAGCTGCTAAGTGCAGGGCAACCGCATTTCTCCCCTCCAAAAATGACATCCACCTCCTCATGCCCTGCAGCAAGGCTTGCCCAGGCTGGTGATGAAGGGAAGGAAAAATCATCCTGGCGTCTGCCACAGCCAAAAGCAGGCTGGAAGTGTTGGCAGCACAAAGCATGGGGCAGAGCTGCATTTTGCACATAGGTACTGTACTCTCAGTGTGTGTGTCTCAGTGTGTACATGGTCTTTAGGTGGGCAGCACTATTTTTGCAGCAAAATTTGAGCCTCAACTGAGCCTCAGTGCTGTCAGCTCCCCTGGCACCATGCATGGCTAGTTGCTCTCAAAGCACTGCTGCCCTGTATTGCTCCCAGAGAAGGGACCAATGTGTACAGAGGAGATTGGCATTTAGAAAATTTCCATATAGGAAATGACTGTGGGTAACTGGCAGGGAAACAGGGATGTTTTTCTGTCCCAGAGATAAACAAGCAGAACTGATAAATGCTCAACCCTTCATCTGCTCTGAAACACACTGAGCTTAGGGGTGGCAGAAGTCATGAAAACTCCAGTAAGGTGGGAGCTGAGGCATTTTCAACCACCAAAATAATGTTCTGTGAGAGGAGAGCTGATCACTGCTTGTTTGCGGCCTTAGAAATAGTAATCATGATTATTCCAGAATGAGTCAACGTTCAAACGTTCGACCTGAGGAAATCAGCACTGCAGGTACATTACCCTCTCCCCAAGCATTACTAACCCAGGATACGGGATGAGGGGTGGGGGAGCTTCTGTGTTTCATCACAAGTGACTCAATTAATTCAAGCCAACAGCTACCGGAGCCTGGCCAGAGCTGGAGGGAAGTGCCAGGGGTCTGGGTGCTTTAATCCCTGGCACGCCACACCTGGATGTCCAAATGGCTGGTGCTGGGGACCTGCTGGTCCATGAGTCCACAGAGCCCAGTGGGGCCAAAGGGAATGTCCCCCACCAGCTCCCTGGGAGGTGACCAGAGGCAACTGCAGATGGGCTGCAAAGAAACCCTGCCCGTGAGCGGAGCCAGCAGGGAGGGAAACCCAGGAGATGAGCGCACCCAAGGTGTTTTGTCATGCCTTATATCATCCCCTCCTCCAGCAGTAACCTGGAGCCTGCTTCCCTGGCCCTGGATATCGGGCTGGGGGTGGTGGGGGTCTGCCAGCCCTGGCAGCCGGTGGGAGGGCCGGGAGAGGAAGCGCTTTGAAGTGGCTGGTGATCACTGGCACAGCCGGCTCCGGAGGCAGCGTGCAGAGACTCCCTAATGCGCCAGCCCTTTCAGGGGCAGCCTTGGCACTCAGAGAGATGGCGTGTGAATAGCCAGGACAGCAACAGGAAAAGCAAAGCAAAGAAACCAAACAACAGAACTGGGGGAAACGGCTGGAAGGAAAGCGCTCCCCAAACCTCCAAGCCCAGCTGCACTGGCCCCGCCAAACCCAGGGGTGCAGGGAGACAGAGGCTGGGATGCAGGGACCCTGCTGCTGCAGGACACCCAGGACAGCAGCCTGTGCCGGCCAGACGCCCTGTACTGAGCCTTTCAGAAGAGCTTGGCTGCCTGACTGTCCACACGTTCATCTTTGGGATGCACAGAGCAGCCAGCTCTCCCTGCCTGCAAGGGGGCTGTGTGAGGGATGGGTGAGGCATTGTGTCTGACACAGGGCCGAGCCAGCTCCCATTTGTACATCTCTACTCCCTTGTCCATGTCACTGGTTGGGAATACAGGATCATTTAGGGGCAATGGGGGAAGGTCAGTGGAGGCAAGGCAAAGCAGAGATGTGTCTGAACTGGAGGTGCTCAGCTGCCCATGGGGCAGCTAGGGCTCAGGGAGGCTGCTGTGTCATGGGCTGGAGACCAAATCCTTACTGGCAGGACTGGCACTGGCATGGGGGTGTGAGCAGTGGGGAGAAGCCTTGGCAGGCACAAGGGTCAGGGCAGAATCTGCAGCGTTTACACAGCCAGGAGAGGCTTTATGCTTTTAACCGAGGAGCTCTGGATGCAAAACGATCAGGGATGCAACGGGGGAAAAGCTCAGCCCAGGATGGACTGCAGTCCCCCATCACACAGGTCCTTCCCTGAGTAGGTCTGTACACCCCCAATGGGGTAACCCAGCCTAAGGGATGGAGGCATTTAAGTGCTACCTCCCATCAGAGGCTACCCCTCATGCCCCGGGACTGGGAGGCTGTCAGTGACAGCGGGATGAAGGTGGGAGTGCAGGCTCAGCCCAGGAGAAGCTGTTCTGAAAGGCCTGGAGCAACACGAGCATCCTCATGACCTGACCCCAGACCTGTGCTCCCAGCTGGCCGGAGCATCCGTGGGGCTCCTCCCAGTGGGAAGCAGGGGGTGGCAGGGTGGGCTGCTTGGAGGGTCCACAGTCCAGGTGGCAGCACAGAGAGGTGCCGGAGGAGTGCTGCAGGCCAGGGGCCAGCCAGGCACCCTCTCACTCTCTCACTCTCTCTCTCTTTCCTCTCTGTGCCTCTCTGCCGGTCGGCTTGCTACATACCTCCTTTCCTACATATTTTCTTGTTGGGCTTTCGGGTGCATTCCTTGGAAATCCGTTTTACTGTAAAATGAATAAAAGACTACAAAATAACAGGAGGCTCCACTGATGGGAGTGGGCATGCAATCACAACCACGCTGCTACCCTCCCACCGCCCCCGGGACCGCGGGAGGTGGGGAGGGAGCGTCGCCATGGGAGGAAAACTCTGGGCCAGCCGTGCTGGGCGGGAAGGAAGGCATGATGCATTCCGTGGGCCCCAGAGACAGAGGAGTGGAGCCAGCCAGCCTGGGAGAAGCCACTGGCCCACTGCTGCAGCAGCAGACCCGCTGCGGGTCCTTTCCGGCCCGCTGAAAATCCCTGGGGCTCCCGTTGCGGTGAGGCTGGGGCGGGCGTGCGGGCAGGCGCTGCCTCCTCTGCCCTCTACTTACAGTTCAGGTGGGATCCCCTACAAAGGAAAAGGTTAGACAAGGAGGCACCCAGCGCCGCTCAGCCTCACCCCAACAGGACCACGCCCCGTGGGTCCCCAGCACCCCAGGCTCATCGCTCTGCCGCTGTCCCACCGGCGGACGGAGGAGCAGCCAAGCGATGTGTCTGCCAGTGCACCCCAACCTCCCATCCGTACCAGGGCCCGGAAAAGGGCTCTGTGGTCCCTTTCTTGCCGGAGCATCTTCCCAGGGAGAGGCAGAGAGTGTTCCTCCCAGCCGCAGCCCACGCCCACAACTAGCGCATGGACCTGGGGAGGGTGGGAAGCAGGGAGGAAGGACGAACTCGAACCAACTCAAGACAGAACCTGGCACTCGGCGCCTGTGGGGAGCACAAATCAGCTTGTCACTCTGTGGATCTGCGGTCAGAGAGTCGGATTCAGATTTAGCAATACAAGAGAGGAACCCGTGACGATGCCATGGAGGTGGAGGGGTGGGACCGGGAAGCGTGGAGGAGCAGGAGCACGCGAGACAGAGATGGCAGCTGAGGGCAAGAGAGCAAGCTGCGTGGCCAGAGAAAGCTTTCCACAAACAGACAGCATGCTGCAGGGTCCACAACCACATGCTTCAAACACAACACCCAGGTGAGACCAACCACTGCTGGGGAGGGGTGGAGTGACCCCCCCCCCACTCTCCTGCGGTCACCCCAGTGGGGACTCACCATCCTCCGTGGGGATGTAGATGTTGAGGTACAGACAGTCCTCGTTGGGGTCCTGGATGTACGTGGCCACGATATCCAAATTGGAGGTAAACCAGATGGGCAGCATGATCTCGGGAACGGCGTTGTGGATGTTCTGGGGGCAGACCGGTGAGAAGTGGGTAGCGTTCCTGATGCCCGACCAGGATGGTGGTGGCTCGGGGGGCATGAATCTCTTCTCCCCGATGGGGGGAGCAGCGTAAGGAACCCCCAGGTACTGGTCCACGGGCCCCAGGATCTCACTGGGCAATGGCACGCGCACCCCTCGTAACTTCCCATAGTGTGTGTTGACAGTGGGCGAGTAGACCTGGCCCTCCATCTGCACAACCATCGAGGCAAAGCTCAGGACCCAGAGGGTGAGACGCAGGTCCCAGCTGGCCACCAGCTCAGGCACTTGGAGAACAGGGGGGAAGAGAGGGCTTCTCCAGAGTATCAGCCACATTGTCTGGGAGAAAAAGCACCAACATCCAGGCCTGAAGCTCCTGGGGCGAGGTCTCAGAGCAACCCCATCACACCAAGCCTCTGATTTGCCCACCAGGAACAGACGGAGCAGAAGAGACAGGAGTCAGCCAAACCTTCTGCTGGGTGAGTCGGGAGCACGGACGCAGGGAGATGTGGCACCAGCTCCTCACAGCCTCCCAGCTGCCTGCTGCTGCCTGCCTGCCAGTGGCCCAGCCCGGAGGTGACTGCTGATACTGTGGAGAGATGGAGGGAATTAACAGCAGACTTGCTCTGGAAGAGTCGAAGACCTGCAGCGCAGAAGGAGCCAGGATCTCTGGCTGAGCCTCCCACCCATGGGTGCTCATTGGCTCTGCCACCACGCAGGCAGGTGGCTCTGGGAGCAGGCAAAAGCGGGCAGGAGAAGCAGAGCATGTGCAGGCACACAGACTGTCTGCCCATGCCTGCAGAGCCTGTCCCCAGTGCTCGGGCTACCCAGAGTATGGGTGCCAAGATAAGCAGACAGTGCTACGTCCCTCCCCATCAGGAGCCTGTTGGGCACCACTGGTGCCAAGCACAGCCCCTGCACAAGACCCCACTGGCATCTCTCCTCTCCTGGCTGAGCCAGAGCTGCCTGAGCTCCCACACCACGCAGCCTGTGCTCATTGCCTGGGCTTCACCACAGCACCGCTCCCCTGTTCGGGTGCCACCACCCCTCATGCACCAGCAAACCAGACCCACATGTCCTAGCCAGGCATCCATCTCGCCCATCAACACAGTCCCCATCAGCTTTCCTCCTCCACTGGCCAAAGCAGGGAGACCCCAGGCAGGACCCGGGTGCTGGGCGGGCAGAAGGAGAACATCCACAGTGCTGGTGGGCATCTGCCCTCCCTGCCACCCGCTCCCTGCCCCGGCAAGCCCGGGGAGGCAGAGCCGCGCTCCCATGTCCCCGCCTGGGCTGGCAGCATCAGGAGGAGCAGCTGTGGCAGCCCCCGTGGGGAAGGGAGGGCACTGCAGATGGGGACCCGCGGATGTGTGTCAGCGAGCAGAGCTCCTGTGCCAGGGAGCCCTCGCTGGAGGCTGTGTGGATCCTCAGCGCTCTGCCCTTCACCTTCCCGCACCGCCTGTCGCATTTAGGGCTTATGTAAGTGCCCCCCGCCTCGGCTCCCCCCCGCCAGCACCGCTGATCCCGGGGGAGCCGGGCACGGGGAGCCGCCGGGGCTGCACCCGCCCGATGCTCCCTCACCCCGGCCGGGCGAGAGCAGCATCCGCCGCCGGCCGGCTCCGCTCCTCGGCGGGCGCAGCATCAGCCGGGTCCCCGCGAAAAGGCGGTGGTGGCTCAGAGGATGCTCACTCGTCCTGTCTCAGCCACATGTCCTCACCCGGGGAGAGACGGCAGCGGTGGTGAGGCACCTCCGGTTTGCCCCAGGGCATCCTTACGTGCCCACCCGGTACATCTCTCCCAAGCTCAGAGGGGAGCAGAGTTGCCTTGAAATTATTGGAGCACAAAATAAGGGCTGTATGCAGATGGGAGTTTGCAGCTCTGGTGGAGGTTCAGTTGGGCAGGGATTCCACAAATAGAGAACACCTCATCCAATGAGGAAAATCCGCAGTAAAAAAACCCACCACCACCAAAAAATCCCCGCAAACCCTCCCAGACAGATAAACAGAAACCCACAAAAAAACCCACCCAAACAAAACGCAACCAAAAATGCCTGCAGAAGGTGTCTCAAATCTGTACTGCACATGTGCAGACAACTCACTGCTGGTCATTAAGGAGATGGGCCCATGCTGTGCCTGCCCTCCTGATATGCCCAAAGAACTTGGCAGGCTCAGAAATCAGGGTAACACAGTAAATAGAAACACTCATCTCAGAAAATCATGGTACTGCATTCGGCCCACCCAAACAGCGAGGCCTCGCAGGGCTGGGCATGCAGGCACCTCCCCAGAGCCTGCCAAGGGAATGCAGGGAATGCCAGACAAGGAGGGCAGCACATCTCTGTACATCACTCCCCTTCACCTCCTCCTGCCCCACCAGGCAGCGACAGAAACACACCAGCAGGAGCACGACACTGCTGCGTTATCCCCCAAACAGATGCCAAAGCCTAAGAAATAAAAGCTGAGTCAAGGGCCAGAGAAACAGCTGAGGCACTCCGAGACCCCAAGCTCAGCTCTGCCCACCACTGCTGCAGCTGCCTCTGGCTGCAGCACAGTGCCTTGGCTGCCCTGGAAGAAGTGCCTGCAGCTCTGGAAGAAAACCATCATTCATCTCATATTCCTCGCCGCAATGCTCCTCCTTCAGCAGAGAACTGACCTTTGCCTAACAGCAACATCCCAGGGGTGCAGTGCTGGCCCGGGACCCCCCGAAGCTGTATTCCCAAGCAGGATCTCAAAGATGCTTCAGACCCACCACTCTGCCTGACATTGCTGGAAGGCAAACTGCCCAGTGCAAATCTGCTGCTCAGGTTCCTTCAGGTACCGCAGGTTAGGATAAAGCTAATTATTAATGACTGTCATATCTAATTTGTATGACTGGAAGCTACAGGCAGCTTCCAGTCTTTATGATAGTGCATACAGTGCTCCCTGCAGAGCCATTTCAACCAATCCGTCATCATTTTCTGTCTGCAGGAACACCACAGCCCTGCCAGCGGTGGTTCACCAGCTGATTTCCCAGCCCCAGAGCTTCCTCATGGCTGCAGCCACATGATGCCATGGGCACTGCTGCTCCACCAACTCCTCCAGGCAAGCAATTTCATGGCACCAGGCAGTGCCACTACACAGCTGCCCAGCTGGGCTGCACACACCAGTCACAGGGCTGAATTCACAACCCACTTTGCATCCGTGGAGCTTCCGCACGCCCACTGTCACCATCCTGTCCTGACACAATGAGGAATCTCTTTTCACAAAACACAGCCAAAAAACAGCTTCTTGCTACAGCTCCTCAGAATTATGCTGTGATGATATTCCTCTGGGTTTTTGTTTAATCCTCATCCAGCTCTGAAAAAACATGGAGATCTGAAGACAAAAAAACACAAGCTAAGATAGAATTAAGTACGCATTCTTAACTTAAACAAAATGATGCTACAGGACTTAAAACTGTCTCCAGTTATGAGTTTTACAAAGCACAAGGCACAGAGGTGAGTTCTGTTAGTGATAGTCAAATATGTCCAGATATGGAGATGCACAGTCAAGGCCCAGCAGCCCTAATGTTACCCTGGAGAGCCACAATGCCTTGACACTCAAATACAGCTCACGGTATTTTAACATTTGTAATTCCACATTTGGTTCCATCATTTTTTAAAGACTCTTTGCCTCCATCTGCCATGTCCATGCAGCACAGAATAAAGGCACCCAAACAATCTCAGTGACATGCTTCTAAGCCTTCCTATGTTTGGATTTTTTTCAATTACAAACCCAAAAAACGATGCAAACCCTATATCTGAAATTCCCTGGGTTTCAAATGCCTGATTTGGGATAATTACAATACCCCTGTAACACATCTCGTACCCTCATATTGCTGTTCTGTGCTCTGTGCTTTCTGATGTAACTTCATGTTAACATAACGTTTAGGATGGGAATTTAGCCTTAATTTAATGCTGACAGACTGCCATAAAAACCCAAGTTTAATCCCTTTCACTGTGGGTTGTTGCATGTGCCTTGCATTGCTGCCTGCTGCCTCAACAGCTCTTAAGCTTCTTGGTCTTTCAAAGCATGAGAAAGAACTGAGAGACCCGAGAAAAGACATTTCGTTCAGGGAAGCAATTCCCTTCACATCCCATGGGAGGTGGGAGCAAAACTTTCCCAGTTTTGCCGCCTACAGTGCTCTCACTCTTCCCTCCAGCAGGGAAGCCAAACGTGTCCCCCAGCGAGGATGGGCTGCTGCCTGCCTGCAGCCCCGCGCCAGGAGCCGAGCCTGCCAACTCGAGATGAAACCGGGCAGGGCTGGGCAGACACAGCCAAACTGGGAATGCTCAGACAAGCACGCAGTGAGAAGCTGGGAGGATAAAGACACCGCAGGCATCCCAGGTCGCTCTGCCAGGCCGCTGGTGGGTGAGCAGAGGAAGTGAGGCTGCTAGCTGTTGGGGATGTTATTCATGTGCTTTGGAAAACAAATGCTCTATAGGTATTTCCACGGCCACACTGTCTGCCAGACGGCTTCCTCCTCAACAAAGAGACGCTCTCCATGGAAACCTGGGCGGGTGGGATCCTCTGGAAGCCTCTCTCGCAGATGCATATTCAGGCATCTCAACACCAGCCAGACAAGCCGGATCCACACCTCCTCTGGCAGACGGCCGAGGAGATGTGAGCAGACAGCCTGCTCTCGTATTGGACCCTTCCTCGGGGCCCAGCCTCCTGCCCTGGAGCACCAACCCCAAGCTCATCGCACTGATGTTGTGGCTTTATGTCCCATGAGGTTCAGAGCCAGGACAGACGGAGACCTCAAAGCACCCAGCTGGCATGGATGGATGATCTTGCAACAGCGAGCAGACAGGATGTCCCACTGCACCCTCCAGCCACCGTGCCTTGTGCAGTTCTGCTCACCGTTTGGCCCCGTTGTGCTTTGCTGAGGGCCAGCCCATGCACCTCAGAACAAACATGCACCCAGCGAGCAGCACGAGAAACCCCTGCCTTCTCTTCTCCAGGTGAGCTCCAAACCTTTCCACCAGCCCGTGCTCCACAAGCTCAGGCTGATGCTCAGCTCTCAGGCAGCAGCACCTGCCAGACCCACTCCCCACATGGCATCTTCTCTCCTCCACTGGGCAGTAACCCCAGCTCTCACCCAGCCCCATCCCACCCGGCCTACAACACTGCAGAAACCCCACAGGAAACCCTGGGGAGCGCAGAAGCTGCAGCACAATTGGACTGATGTGCTTGTGTCCCTTTGTCCCAGCAGCCCCTCAAGAGCATCCCTATGCCTGCAGGTCTCAGCCCAGGTTACCCATCCATGGCACAGGCAGATGTTTCCTGATCCCACAGCACTGTGGGGGCATTTCCCAGGTCCATCACAGAGCTGCTGAACAGTGATAGATGGTTCACAGTTACCCTGAAAAGGACATGTAGGGTTTCAGAAAGGTCTGCCCTGCTGCTGCTGCTCTGTTTTTCCATGAATGACCTAAATGACAGAACAGAGTATGTTTCAAAATCTGCATGTGACACCCTAGCACTTTAGAGGCCAGGATGGGAATTTTACATGCTCCTGACAGAGTGGAAAAAGGGTTGAGAGATGATGGGCAGGACTGGAAGTCATTGGGAGGTAAAAAATTGCACAAACAGGCCACGGAAGGAAAGACAGCAGCAGTTCTGCCACAAGGGTCATGAGAGCTACAGATGAGTACAAACTGATGTGAGCCAGCATATCATTGCCACAAAAAAGGCAGCTACAGGAGGATGTGTGAAAGGTCAGCTTACACATGGAGTAATTACTCTACTCTCAGCTCATAAAGACACACCAAGTTATTATACTGCTGTCCAGAGAACCAGTTCATGCCCCAAAAGATTTGGACTAACTGAAAGAGGCCATGGGAGACCAGGCAAGATCACCAAAAAGCCTTGGAGAAAAGTCTGGAAGATTGGGATTAGTCTAGACAAGACAAGTCACAGGGCACAGTTTTATAACATGCAAAGGCCACTGCAATAAAGTTCAGAACACTCTGCCCTTTTGTGCTAGGTAGGAGACACATTCATATTACGAAAGAAAAGTGTACACCAGGAGAAGTTAAAGCACCCCATGACTATCTGCAAAGGGTGCTACATGACAGATGGATGGACCAAGTGACCCCCAGCATCCCCTCCAGCCCAGTCTCCAACCCTTCTCATTACCCTGGCTGGCAGCTCTGCCCCTGCCCTCATTCATCCAGCATTTGTCACTGTCTGGGTATACACAGCCACCGTGGCCACGAACCCTCCAGCATTTAGGGTGCAGAGCAGAGCACTTATTAGGCTTCCCAGCACCATGGAGCCCAAAACACCCGTTCTCCACTCTGCACAGGCCTCTCCCAGAGTCCAGTGTTCCCCACCTCACTCTCCTCCTGAGGCACATCCACAGTCTCCCCAGTGCTGAGGCACCACAGTCACTCTAACAGGACAGAAGGAAAACCTCACAAACCTCGCCCTCGTTTGTGTCAAGTGCAAGATGAGTCCCTATGCCCTGCCTTTCCTAGCTCCTGTCCACACTACCACCAATATTTAAAGCAAGCCGAACGTCAGAAGCCTATGAGACACTCCACTGAACATCTTTTGCCCTGGGGAGAGGATGAGGGACCACGTGAGAAGTGTCAGTTAAGTTCCTCAACGCTGCAAGAACATATGTGGGACAGAAGCTCTTTGACAACTCCCAGACACATGCCAAGATCCTCGAGAGCTTCCATTCATAACAGAAGAATGTTACTCAAAATCCCTAGAAACAGACAATTTCAAGAGCCACTTCTGCTGTGGTGCCAAAGGCCTCCTGCTGCAATATGGCCTGTCACCATTTGCTCCATGGCCTTTAATGAGTTCTTCATGAAGGAGCCAAGCCCGCCTTGGGAAGGATACCAGGGGCAAAGCAGACCTTTCCCTTGCCCACATTTCAGCCCTTCCTGACATTTTTGGTGTTGAATGCCAGCACACTGTTCGATTCCCAGCTCCAGAAGACACGCTACCCAGCAGGTGAGATAACCTGGATCGTTTCCAACTCTTGTTTAGCATCAAGAGCTCCAAAAATGCAGGAGGTTTCTCAGTGTCACTGAGCTGTGACTGGTGATGCTGCTGAAGGACAGCCCGTGAGCACTGCAGCAGGGACAGCGTTGGGGTCAGCACCCAAGAGTGCTGATGCAAGAAGGTGACCACTATAGAGGATCCAAGGACAACTGTGCTTGAAAGCCTGGAGTCTTTTGGAGTGGGCTACATGCTCACCTTGAGTTGGTGTAGATTTTGACTGACCTTCCCACTCACTGCTTCCCAGGAGCCTGGTGGAAAGCTGAGCCAGGGCCACGTGGCACAGCCAGCAGCTGCTGTGAGAGCAGCAGGCTCTGCCAGGACAGGAAGAGGGCAGTGGCAGCAGCCTCTCGGTGGACTGGCAGGTTCCCACACAGCTCAGGGATAGCTGCTGGAAGTAGGCTATTTATTGCCACGTTCTGGATAGAAATAATCTGGATTATGTCACGTTATGGCTGTCCAGACCCCAGCATGAAGACACAGCGGCAGCCTTTCTCTCCCTCACCTTGCTATCTGCAGTTTCAATGCACAAACACTCGCCTGCAGGGGCAGAGGTTAACGAGAAGCGCTGTCCGAACACAGCTGAACCCACGCTCGCTCCCCGGCAGCGAAGGAAGCGCCGGGCTCAGCCCGGAGGATCTCAGAGCCCCGGGACTCCCCGCGGCCGGCACAGTGTGGATGTGGCATCGCTCTGCCCCGCTCAGGAGGGACGGAGCGGCGGAACCGGGCCGGCTCCCGGAGCCCCGGCCGAGGCTGAGCCTTGCCCGCAGCCTGCGGGAGCTGTCCCGTCAGCACCGCCCGGCACCGGCCCCGCCGAGCGCCGCGAACCGCGAGCCGCAGCTCCGGGACCAGCGGAGGGACCCCGCGGCTCTCGACAGCCTCCTGAGGAGAGGGAGGTGCTGAGCTCTTCTCCCTGGTATCCAGCGGTAGCACATGAGGGAACGGTTCAAAGCTGTGCCAGGGAAGGTTTAGGGAGCCTTTGTTTAGCCAGAGGGTGGTCAAACTCTGGAGCGGGCTTCCTAGAGAGGTGGTCGATGCTTCAAGCCTGTCAGTGTTTAAAACGCGTTTGGACAACGCCCTTAACCACACACCTTAATTTTAGATCAGCTCTGAATGGGCCAGTTGGACTGGATGATCACTGTAGGTCCTTTCCAACTGAAATCTATTCTATTCTATTCTATTCTATTCTATTCTATTCTAATTCTATTCTATTCTAAACAGTGCTTCACAAATATGTGTTAGAATTACCCCACCTCTGGTTTCGTGCAGGCAGGTGACTGACAATGCAAAAGTGCATCCACAGAACCCTGGAATTTCCAGACTAGTACTCAGGAGCGAGCTGACAGACAATCTGCTTTCAGCAAGCCTTTGGCACCAGCACAAAGTTCATGCCAAGACAACTTGCTCACTCTCCCACACATCACAAACAAGCACCAGGCACCTACTCCAAGGCAATATAATCTCCCTCAAATCTGTGATCAACACTCCACAGCTAGCAGCCCAAGTGCAAATCTCACCCAGCGAAGAGAGAGCTGGCTCCAGCAGCAGCATTCCCCTCACTTCCTTCTCCAGCTTCAGGAAGCCGCACACTGACATTATTCCACCTGCTCACCACCATCCCCCTCACATCTGCCAGAGTGATGCTTCCTGTGTCCTCTCCCAAATAACTGCCCTGGAAACTACCATGGCTAACAGGGGCCATTTTAAGGTTAACATGGATCATTATGACTGAACCATGTTAGGGAACAATTACACAAGCACAAGGCTCTTATCAATAAGCTTCTGAAAGTCCAAGTCCAAACACATTTGTATTTCTTACGTTAGCAAAAGCAGGTTTGAAGTCTAATAAAGAAAGGAGACTTTGGTGACCCAAAGAGGCTGGCTCAACCACACCCCCATTTCTGAAATGCCTGAAACTAAGAGGCAAGTATGAAACCAAGTTGCTGATGCGATGTCCTTCCCCAAAACTCCCTCATACCTCAGCCTCTCAAGCTCCTTTCTGGGCACCCAACCACGCAAAGGACATGAAGCTCCCACAACCAACGGGCCACGGGCAATTTGCACAGAGCTCTGTCCTACCCATACCACCACCTGTGCTAAGAACAGCTCAAGACATCTCACACAAGCTCCAAGGAAAGCTGAGAAAGCATCAGTGGCTGCAGGCAGGGCGAGTGTGTGCACAGCCAATGCTTTCCATGGACTAGCGTGGACTGGGGGAGGCTCTATAAATGTAAGGAGGTGGGCTGGGCAGAGAGGAACCGACTGCAGCTTAAAATACATGGACTTCCTGCAAATGTGACTAGGGAGGGTGGGCAACAAAACCTAAGAGTGTTCTGAATGGGAACAGCTACACCCAAAATAAGTTGTCAATGTTTCATTTTAACTGACTCAAAGCAGGAAGCCAAAACCACTTAATCAGGGGTTGAAATCCAGACGGTGGCTTTGGAGCCTCTGGTTTCAGCAGCAGAGCCAGTAAAGGACTGTTTCTTTTACCAACATCTGCCCCAACTACCTATTTCTGCCTAACAACACTCCACTCTATCAGCTCAGAAAGGTTTTGCAGGGCAGAATTGTAAAACAGATCATGGAAGTAAGTAATCTGGGTTAAAGGTAATAAAAACCAGGACAAAGAACAAAGATGAAGAAAATAGCTGGAGACAAGCAGGAACTAACTTTTGCACAGAAGCTGAAACATGACAGAGTAAGTTTTCTTGTGTAGAGATAAGGTTACAAGCAATCTGGCAGTATACAAGCACCATCTTTTTGCACACGTTACCACCTTATCTTGTACCATGAGACACCAAGCCCGTGAAGCAAGGTGGCTCTATGGGGAGAGCACATCCCTGGGCAAGGGGGGATGTGGGCCATCCCTTGAGGATGAAAATGCAGGCAGCAGAGCCACGTGTGCTCCCTCGGGATGCAAGAAAACCCAAGCATTAGAGTCCAGCACCAAAGTGTTTCCTCACTGCTGGTCTTTGCTCAGGAAAGCTGTCCCAGAAGATGTTTGAGCTCACTGTCCACACCACCTCCACCTTGTTACAATAGTCCCTACCACCAGGTGTAGCACCCGACAGGCTCTGCACAGACCCAGGGATGCAGGGCTGTGCCACCCCATTCTCTCGAGTTTCCCGCAGCTGGGAGAGCTGCAGGTTCTGTCCTGTGCCAGAGAGATGCCCCAGCTGAACTCCAGCCCATCGCCCTGCTGTGTGCCCCAGCACATCCCACCGGACTCAAGATGCTGACCTTTAGGTTAGTGCGAGTGGCCCTGACCAAAGACCAGATATGATTTTCTGACCATATTGCAAATGCCCCTTTGAGCTCAATGGCATCAGCAGCAACCCGCTGCTCCATGGCACTGCAGCTTGTCCGGGGGCACAATTAGTGCCAGCTCCGCTGTGGCTGGCCTGGGAGACCACGCTCCCCTCCTCACAGCACTGGACTCCTCATTTACCACAGAGGGCTGCTCTTTGCAAAGCAGGGATTTGGATACCCAGACACGGACTGGGGCAGGAGATGGGGAGCAGTGACCGCTGGTAGCAATGCACAGGTAGGACAGAGCACGAGTCAGCAGCGCAAGCTGCATTTGCTAATGCTGCCGTGCACATTCCCTCTGCTCCCACCAGCAAGCAGGTTCCGCTGGAAACATCAGGAAGATCCAAACGTGGGGGTGGGAAAACGCCATTGCTGCTGGAAGCACCATGGGCTCCTCCATCCGCACCACCACCCTGCGAGCTGCCGGTGGCACAGGGCACCGGGTCCCTTCCCCTGCGGTCCTCCGGAGGGGCAGGGGACGCCGTCCCAGGGCAGCACCTCCTGGCAGGGCTCCTGCGGGAGCCGGCACCGCACACCCAGAGCCAACATGACACAGCGTCAAGCAGCCACATCCTGCAGCAGCCACCGCTCCTCCGGGCTGACGTCAGCCTCCGCAAGGGCTGGCAGGCGGGACATGCTGTGTGCATGCCGGCCGCGCTGCGCCCAGACACCGCCGTGCCCTGTGCCCCTCACCAGCCGCCACTCATCTGCAAACTCAATTTCACACTCGCGCGCTCCAGAAGAAGGCACAGGTGCCGGAGAAGCCGCCCTCCCCCTCTGCACATCTGCCTCCCCGCTCGCCCCACCCCGCTGCCGAGCGCAGGGATGGATAATGGCTGGCGGCTGTGGAGCAGCTCCCGGGCGAGCCACGGGCAGCATCGGCTCACGGCGGGGCTGCCGCTCTCGGGGCCACATCAGGGCGAGGGGAGCCCTGGGGCCCTGGCACAAGGGCCACCCACGTGTGCTGCTGGCACGACGCAGCGTCCAAAAACCGCCCATCTGCAGCTGAATGAGGTAAAAGCCCATGCCAGAGTTACTGGTTTCCCCAGAAACCCCACAGGCTTTCCCCAGGAATTCTGGAAACGCACAGATTTGGTATGTGCTCCAGTAAGCAACCTACAGAGTTGGTACAGTTGTCACAGCCAGAGCCCACCATTAGCAGGGGTTGTGTGCACAGCTGGCAGCCCGGACAGATGTGGTCACCACAGAAGGACCTCAGACAGCCCAAGTGCAACCCACGGTGCAGCCCAAGCCCATGACAGCCTCTACCCAACCAAGAGGAGCAGCTTCCTTAAGCAGAGGAGCCTGCTCTCAACAAGGCCACCAGCTGCTCACATGCCCAAACCAAAACCAAAGCTGGCGTGACTAAGCAGAAGACCATGGAAGCACCCTGGACTGGAGAGTCAGCCTGCAGCCACAGCAGCTCCACGAAGTCTTGCTCATGCAGCCAGGGCTCACTAGAGACTGTAGGTCAGGCAAGCCAGCAGCTAGAAAGGAAACCCATTCAAATTTAATCCAAAATGTATTTTCTATTTTCCCTTGTAAATTTATCCTCCCATATTTTCTATCTTCAAGCACAAAAAAGCAGAAAGCCTAAAACCTCTGGCAAAAAAAAAAATCCTTTAATGTGTTTTACTGCAAATACCACCTCGTGTTAAGAAATAAGCTGGACCGGAGCAAATCAGGCAGCCTGGGGATGCCCTGTCTCTCCAGAGGGAGCAGACCAGAATGAAGCAGGACACACAGGCATGCTGCAAGGACCAACAATGCCAAAGAAAGTCAAGTTCAAGTGCCAAGACAGCTCTCATGCTCACTGCTCCTCAGAGGTCCCTGAGCACAGCTCTGCCTCAGCAGATGCCCACTTGGAAGCGCCGCTCCCGGCGGACACAGAAGGAGGTTTTTGTTGCCGAGTAGGCAACCAATTGGCTCCTCTCAAAATCATGAGCATCAAAGTACAGCAGCTCCCTGCCCGAATCTGCAACCTCAGATTCTCATCCAGAGACCCAGTGGCAACAGAGACCAAAAAGACAAGACAGAAACAGAGATTTCTCTCTTGAGGCACAGGACAGCTGCTATCCAAGGGAGATCTTGGTCTGTGGTTGCAAGGACACCCTTGCGCTGGCTGGACACTTCCCTCAGTCCTCCAGGAATTCATAAGGATGAGAAACAGCATCCTCTTCATAAGCAACAACCTCACTTGACCTCATCCTGCTGCCTACCAGCCAAAACCCACTGGGGACCACTGGATCCCCAGCTCATCCCTGCACCCTCCTCTCCAAGTCCATTTCTCCCACAAGAAGCCAACAGCTCCCAAGCCAAGGCTCACGTTTCCCTGTTGTCCTTGCATGTCTCTGGACTGCTCAGGAGCTGGGAACAGCCTTTTGGCATCCCACATTTGTCAAGGTAAGGTTGAACTGGACCCTCACTGGTAGCACGACACGAGTCTTTTCTCATTTGAGGATAAAACCAGGAACAAAACTGACAATGATGTTTCCTGATGTGTGTGAGAACAGGCAGGGACGGGATTGGAGGAGGGGGAGATGAAGATCAGATCCCTGGTGATCCCACAGTGCCTATCACATGCAGCAAGTACCAGGGAATTGGGACAGCTCTAAGATGAGACTCCAGCTCTGCTGCCAGCGTGTCCCTGTGCCCAGGGAACGAGAGGAAGCAGAGCTGTCAGGGAACACAGCAGGAAGGGATATTGCCATTCACTTTCAAACCAACTGAATTAGTACCTGATCAGTAGACAAAAGCCTGTCAGAGGTCTCCAGCAAAGGGTCCTGTGAAGCCCAGGCTTGGTGCTCAGCACAGGTCTTGTATCTCCCAGCAGGTGCACCTCCATCATGTGGGGAAATCATCCCACACTCTCAGCGAGGAAGCAGGACTGAGCATGTACCTGTCACCCTGTGCCAAGCTAAGGAACAGAACTGCATGGGGATAAACCCATCCTTCTTTATCAAAGCTCAGTGCTCCCTCCTGGCTCCACACTCTCTGGTGGGCAGAATGTTATGAAAATAAAGAGAGCAGACCAAAAGTCTGTGTACTTGCAAGCAGTCAGAAGCACAAGCAATTCACAGCTCAGCAGCTGCCCAAGTCAGAGGTGGATCTCAGTGTATTTATTGGTTGTGGAGGAACCTCTTGTCCTTCTTGAAACCATCCCATTTCTCCTGAAACTAATGCAAGGTTTTGTTGTTCATGACACCTTGTCCTGAGGACTTCTGTGATTTGATAGCACATCTGCAGGAGGCAATGCCCCTCCTCCTGTTTGGCACCTCCTGATAGCTTAATTTGATGTGACCTTGTACTTGTATGAAAATAAACAATGAACAGTTAACCTCTATCACATCTCTCCTGGCCTCCTGTAGACATATCTTATCCATCTTCTGTTGTTTCTTTTCCAGTCTGAAGAACTCTGCCTTATTTAGCCTTTTTTTTTTGCAGAGGCCACCAGACCTCTGACCAACTCTGCTGCAACTTCCAGGCATTTGACTCCACAATGATCTCAACACCCACACATCTCTCCTGAGCTCCCCGTGGGCACCTCTAGAGACAGAGACACAGAGCAACCCCTGTCCCCTTCTCCTCCATCACTGTCCCACGAGTCCTCAAGTTGCTCAGTGGTGCCCGGAGTTATGTGAGGGCAGAGGAAAGACACAAAGACAATTGGACTCACACATTCACCTTCACAACTCCTTTAGCACTGGATGCCAGCATCAGAACATGGACAAGGCCACCTCCATGGGGAGTCCCACGCAGACATTTTGGCCACGCTACAGACTTGGGCTTCTTCTCTCACTCCTTTAGAGCAGCATCAAACCACTGCTTGATGAAGGCCAAGCCCCTGCAGCCCCTGATCACTACAAAAGGGCATTCTCAGCAGTCCCCTCCCCAAGCCCATCTCAGAAGCCTCTTGACCAAACTTTTCCCAGCCGTCCTTGCCCTCAGCAGCCCAGACCGAGACCCAAACAAGGCTTGTGCACTGTACAAGCCCTGTAACATGTTCTCTCTGCAACCTTTCCCAAAGTTTGCCACCTGCTCTGCTGGCACAGCCAGAGCATCTGGCCACCAGGCAAAGTTTCAGCTCTGCTTGCCAGGCACCTTACAGGATATGCTCACACTGAGATGCAGTTTGAAAAGAACAGATGTTACTCCACTGTTCTGCATTTTGCAGTGTCAGGAACAAGGCTTCTTTACCAACAATCCTCTGAGCTCCTTGCCAAGGTGGTCTCATCCCAAACAGCACTCCCCAGCACAAAATCTTGCTCGCAGACAGCCACTGCCACGTGCTGACCCTGCTGCCAGGCAGACAACACGGCAAAAGGAATATATTGCAAGAGCAGAGTTCCACACACAACTTCAAGACCAAGGAGGAACACAGGTTTCGTCATGGACTGCAATACCACATGACTACTGAGCCCAGACAAGCCTCCAAACTGCACATCACCTCCCATCCAGGGAAAACTTCCAGGAGCTACACAAACCAGACAGGACCTGGCAGCTGCAGCCAGAAGCACCCATGTCTTTCCACTGCTCCCTCTTCATCCCCCTTTCCTCTCAGTCAGACTCGCTCCAGGGTCTGAATGATGTGGGTTCAAACTGGCAGCTCTGGCAATTGCAGGACCATTTATTCATTCCCCTCACACCCACAGCAGAATCCTGCTGAGGCCAGCAGCACACAGTGCTGGTCACAGCCTGCTCCCTGCCCCCAGCTCCAGGGAGTATCACGGTAGGAGACCACCAGAGCACTCAGTCCCCCATCCAGCACCACCCAGCTCAGCTCAGTCCTCAGACCCAGCTCTCCTCGAGTTCCCTGGTACCAGGATCCAGCCTGCCTCCTCCTGCTGATGTGCCCTGTGCTGGCTGCGACCACCTCCCCTCAGTGCCGACCCAGGAGCCACAACGCCCTTGGCTGCCTTTCAAAGCACTGTCAGTGGCAGCCAATAACCACAGACCACCAGCAGAGGAATCTCTGTCTGGGATCCCACAGGGAGCTGGTAACTCCCACCCCAGTGGCACTGGGAGTCCTAAGGAGAGAGCAAAGCTGTCCCTGCCCCATCCCTCTGCACTTGGTGCACGGGATAGCAGATACACAGCCTCTCTGTGCTCTGCTCTGAGATTCCACAGGCTCCTCTGCAGCTCCACAACTTGTTGCACACATGCTCCATGTTCCCATCCCCACCACTTCCCACCATCCTTCCACCCTTCTACTCTTACTGGATCCCTCCAGCTGCCACCAGTGCAGCATGGACACTTCCACACTGCTCTGTCTGAGGCCACAGTAGCTCCTGTACAGCCAAGAGAGCTTCCTTTCTCCCCTGCCTGCTGCAAAGAAACAGCTTCTAGAAGGAAGGATACAGGAAGATGGCAGCAAATTGCTTGGGAGGCAGCAGACTCGCTGTGGCTGGGGGGATTTAGGAGCTGTCTGAGCTGATGCTGTTTGGGAATTGTTTAGATGGAGCTCTGAGACTTGATGACCTCGACGTCCCTTTCTTATCAGCTGTCCTAAAATACCTCCTCCTTTAACACAAAGGCCAATATAGACCTGCCAGAGGATTTTGGCAGTCACTGTCTCCTTGCTTTTGCTCACGGACTATATGTGATCCTGATCAAAAGACACCTGGAACAAATCCCTGTCTGTGTTGGATGTGAGCACCCAGAGCAGACCCCACAGAGAGCCAGGACAGACACAGCCACCACATCTGGAGCCTCAGCACAGTGCTCTGCCGATTCTCACGCTGCCATCTGAAGCTTTGGCAGGCCCCTGTCCCTGGGCAGCCTGCTCAGTAGCTCCACTCACGGCTCCCGGGTTCTGGCTGCCCTCACCACCCTGCTCTCAAGCACCTTCCCTCCAGCCCTTTGGGATAAAAGCCTCTACACGGGGTCTGGAAAAGAGACAGCTCTAGATGAAAAGTGCAGGGCAACCCCCTTGGCACGGGCTCAACCTTCCTCTCCAACGAGGCTGCTCTAGATGCCCATTGCTGTTGAGTGTGGGCAATTGGAGGCTGTGAGAGGCAGCACCACGCAGACCCTGCCAAGATGGGCACTGCAGCTCCCATTTCCTCAGCACAGCGCTGTGCAGGGCCCTCACACCCATGTCCAAGGGCTGCCCTGCACCTTGGCAGCTTCTGCTTGTGCTCTGGAGGTTGAGAGCTGCATGTTTGCAGGTGTCCAACCAAACTCCACATCCCGACTGCACACGTAACCATGGCAACTGCACATGCGAGTGGCAAAGCCTCGAGCCCGGCTAACTGCAAATGCAAATGAAGCAAACACATGCACAGTGCTAAAAGTGTGACCTCTAAATGTCAGCCTTTAACCGTTTTGCAGACACCAGCTCTGGTGGCGGCTGCCTGCAGCCTGCAGAGCAGGAAGAGGTCTGGTTCCAGCGGGGACCTCTGGGTGCCCAGCCCTGCACCCGATGTTGGCATGGGTGCTTGGGTGCACCCCTGGCACAGGCATTTCCCAGAGCTGAGTGACTCCTGCCTTGGTAACCAGCAGCTCCCTCTCTGAGGACACATCCACTCCTCACCCAGCTGGCAGATGCTCCCAAGTCCACAGAGCACCCTGGTTTGCAGAGGAAGGAAGGTCCCACTGGGCTGACACAAAGCAGGGGCTCATGGGGAGCTTGCCCTGCCATCAGCTGGGGCCGAGCCAGCAGCAGCATCAGATGAGGTGCTCTCAAAGTGGAAGGAAAATCCCAGCCTTTCAGGGATGTCATGTCAGAGCCACCTCCCTGAGGGAGGTCTGTGGCCTTGGAAAAGGCTGCCAGTAGAGGCAGAAGGAGGTGTCACCATTTGGGAGAGTGTGGTCCAGGAACTGACTGGCTGGACAAAGGCCTCAGGACCCTCACCATTTCTATCCCTTGCCGCTGACAGCACTGGCTGCAGACAGACCCCAGCACTGACCATCACCCACCACGCCTGTCCTGCTCCATGGCTTCGAGCATGGTGGAGTCAAGCTCAGGTGAACAGCTCCAGCCACAGCGCGCATCGCTGGGGCCACCAGCAACACCTGCACCCACCACCCCACTCAGGGATGGATGGATTGATGGATGAATGGATATCTGGCCCGCTGCTGCGCTCAGGGATGAGCACAGCCAGCTGTCTGACAGCAAGCCTGCCTCCAACTCGGTTCCTGGCCCGAGAGAGAAATAGGGAATGTCCTTTCACTCCAGGAGCCCAATGGCTAATGTCATTCCTAATGCTATGCCAAATAAACTGAGCCAAGGGGATCTCCTGCCTGCCCTTGACCCAGGGATGCTCACACCAGCAGCCTCATGCCTGTCAGCACCAGGAACATCCTTGCACCCCAAATAACCCACCTCCCAGGACCTACACCAGTACCCCCAGTACGTACACCACACCACAGACATCCCACAGCCCCGGGGAGGATCCCAATCCCTGGAGTGAGAGCGCTCCAGCCCGGAGAGCCCTTGCTGCCCGCTCTGTGCTGGGTCTGACGGGCCGGGCCGAGCGGGACAGGGCAGCCCGGCGGCGGCGGGGCGGGGGCCGGGATGCGGGGCGGGGGCCGGGATGCGGGGCGGGGGCCGGGATGCGGGGCGGGGGCCGGGATGCGGGGCAGGGGCCGGGATGCGGGGCGGGGGCCGGGATGCGGGGCGGGGGCCGGGATGCGGGGCGGGGGCCGGGATGCGGGGCGGGGCCGGGATGCGGGGCGGGGGCCGGGATGCGGGCCGCGCAGCTGAGGCGGGCGCACAATCCCCCTTTCAGCACGTCGCCATGGCAACCCGCCGGCTCGCCGCGGCCGCTCATCCGGCCCCGTTAACCCTCGCCGTTACCCGCCGCCGCCGCGCTCGGCCCCACCCGTTAACCCCCGCCCCGCCGCGCTCCGCTCCGACGCCCGACTCCGGGACCGCGACCCGAACCGGGACCACCCCCCCCAGCCCCGAGAGCCCCACGGCCGGCGCGGCGGCCACCCGCAGCCCCGCGCCGTGGGGCCGGTCCGGTGCCGCCCGGCCGCCCTCCCCATCAGGAGCGGCCGCGGGCCGGGCCGTGCCGGTCCGTGCGGGGCGGGGCGGGGCGGGCGCACTCACCGTCGGGGGCGGCGGCGCGGCTGGGCCATGCCGGTGGCGGCGGCGGCTGCCCCGCGCTCCGCTCAGTCCGGCCCGACCCCGCACCGGGAGCGCGCGGCGCGTGCACGGCGGAGGCGGGCTGGGGAGGGGCCGTGCCGCGGCACCCCTTCGCTGCCGGCACCGGCACCGGGACCGCCCTGATCGGACATCCCACGGCCCCGCCGCTGCTCCGGCCGGGCCCGGTACCGCACGCCCCGGCGGCACCTGCACCGCCCCGGTCGCTGCGCCCAGGGGATGCCGCAGCCGCCGAGCGCCGCGCAGTCCGGTACCGCGCCCTCCGGGTACCGGCACCGGCCGCACCTGCACCCCGGGATCCCCCAGGCCCCCCGAGCCTGCCCTGCTCACGGCGCCGGCACTGCCCTGCTATCGGCCCTGGGCGGAGCGGGGTCACCCCCACCTTCCCGGCCGGGACACCTGCACATCCTGAGGCACCCCGCACCACCCCAGTAAACGACTTCATCTGTGGGAGCATCCCGGCACGGCGCCGGCCATCCTGCGCTGCCCTGTGCGTACAGAATCCTGCCCCACTGCAGCCCGTGTCTCCCCGGTGACTCTGCATGGGTCCCTTTCCACCTTGGCATAGCCCTGGGCCGTGCTGCCCCGGCACACCCCACAGCAGCTGGGGCACCCTTCAGCCCCGGCATATTCCCCCACGGCCAGGGGAGCAGTCCCCGCCTCTCGTACTGCTCCGCAGTGCCCAGCAGCTCTAGGGAGGATTCAGCAGGTACTCAGTATGGGGTGCCCCATCCCAGCCTCAGCCTTGGCACCCGGCCCAGCCCAGCCCTGCACGCACCGGGCTGCAGCTCAGCAGCCACAGCCCCGTAGGCTCCCAGCAGCACCGTGCAGCAAGGCCCAGCACCTCTGTCATTCCCCTGCCCAGCATGGGGGTATTTTCCCCTCCCACTCATGGCCTCCTGGCAGGAGCCGCCGCTCCTACAGCCTGCTGCTGCCCATAGCAATGTTTCAGTCTTGCCTGATGGGATTACAGAAATCATTTGAAACAGGGCATGGATTTGGGTCTTGATGGATGTATCTGATTGCTGCCTCCCTCTGCCATTGCCAAGGTAGCATCAGCTGTGATGCCTCCACAGAGCAGACACCGTTTCCTGTTCAAGATGTTTGCATGGCAGCGTCTGAAGGGCAGTGATTTATTTCGAGTCTTCCACACACCCCTGGCACCTGCACTGAATCTGTGAATGTTCAGTGGCAGGGAGATCCCTGCACCCCAGTGTGGGTTGGGCTTCACCTGCTCCAGTGACTTCCAGCTGCTGCTGCAGAGCAGGTCAGAGCTTTCCTGCTTCTCCTGCCCTGCTACCTCTCCCAGGGACTGCTTATGGGTGGTCAGCAGCTGGACTGATTTTGTTGCTAGCCTGTTATACACGGGGTGTATATAGGGTATACCAATATAGCTCACCCTATTTTTATATATAGTTATATATATAAAATATATATAGGGTAAGCTGCAAGATGCCACCCACTATGCGGTTGAGCAGGAACATGGACCAGCACTGCCTGGGATGGATGCACAACCCTACCCTGTGCCCATCAGGGTTCACTGGCTTCGAGAAGCATCTTGAAGGGGGCCCTGAACTGATGCTGAGCTGCCCTGCGACTGGCAGGGCTTCAGGCATAGCTCCCTGGGTCCCGCTGCCCAACAAAACCAGTCCAGGATGGGGTCATGATGCATGACTGAAGTGGTGCCTTGTGGTCCACTCCCCACCACGAGCACTGCAGGAGAGCTGGGTACTCACACAGCTGCTCCACACCCAGCTTCAGCTGCTTGACTGAGCAGTGATCGATTTTCTTGCACAACACCAGTTCTGACAGGGCCTGACAAGCCACCTTTTCCCGGGCTATGGTCCATGGGGACCCTCTAGGCCAGGCTGCTGGGTGGGGTGGATGTGTAGGGCACAGCCTGCTTCAGCCCATCCATCCACCCCAAGGCATCAAGATTTGTTGCAGCCTCGGGCTTCTCCTCAGATGCTGGGCACAGCCCGTGTGGCATCGCCTTCAGGGAGCCCAGCATCAAACAGGCACGCCCCCACACCACCCCCTCCCCGGACTGGTGGCCGCAGCAGGGCAGCTGTGTGCATTACTCAATGGGCAGTGTGTATTAAAATGCCCCCGGTTGCCTCTGGCTCTGTCATAAGCAGCGTTTAGCCACGACTCGGAGAAGGAGCAGAAGGGCTGGAAGCTGTCAGACCTGCTTAGAACGGCCGCGGCTCAGCGCTAATGTGCAGCACAGCAGCTGCAAGGCACGCAGCCAGGCCAGGCAGAGCACAGCTCCCCAGACAGCCCTGTGCTGTGACCACGTCTTGCACCGCTCCCCACGTCCCCCAAAAACCTCCTGTACCCACCAGACACCTCTGGGCAGCCACCGAGGGATGTGTGGGATCTTGAACACAGTGGCAGCCTTGCGTCTGTCACCACAACAGAGCTCTGGAGTGCTGCTCATCCCACACAGACCTAGCCTGCCAAGCAGCTCACACAGCTGGGGGAAGCCTTTTGCCAGAGGAAGCGCAGGGCCCTGTTGCTGGGCCATGCAATAAAGGGTCCCATGGCAGCAGGCGCCCGGCCGCAGGAAGGGACCAGTCACCCCCTTTTTCCCAGGAAGGCAGGGTGGTTCCTGGGGTGCTTTCACCAGATCCCCCAGCAGGGCACACAGCAGGAGGCCAGCACCCGATTCGCTGTTCTCTCACTGCAGCGCTCCCGTCTCGGCACAGCGGCCGTGCCAGGGCCACCCCACCGCAGCCCCGTCCGGCCACCCCGGCCGTGCTGCCTCCTGCCCCGGCTCCGGCTGCTGCAGAGCCGCCCCCTCCCACCGCCGGCGCGGCAGCGATGCAGAAGGAGCATCCAAGATGCCGCTTGGCGCAGGCTCAGCTGCCTCGCAGGGCCGGCAGAGGAGGGGGCTGTCGGCCATGACCGCACACACCAGGAAGAGGGGCATGGTGTGGGCAGAGACAGTGGCCAGTGTCGCCGGGCAGTGGCCCCTCCCGGTCCGCACCCCCGGCAGGATGAGGGGAACAGAGTCCTCCTGCCGCAGCCACGCGTCCCCCCGAGCAGGGGCCGCCGGACACAGCCTTGGCCAGGAGCAGGGCTTCCACATCTGGGGCCGCCGGACACAGCCCTGGCCAGGAGCAGGGCTTCCACATCTGGGGCCGCCGGACACAGCCCTGGCCAGGAGCAGGGCTTCCACCTCTGGGGCCGCCGGACACAGCTCTGGCCAGGAGCAGGGATTCCACCTCTGGGGCCATCGAGCACAGCCCTGGCCAGGAGCAGGGACTCCACCTCTGGGGCCACCGGGCACGGCTGCCGGCAAGCACAGCCCCTGGCACAGAGCACGCTGGGGGCAGGAAGAGAGGAGGAATGCAACAGCCAGCTCAGGGCTGTGCCCCAGCCTGATCCTCATGGAAAAGGGACAAGGAGAGATGCAGAGGAATCAGCCAGCTGCAGTGATCTGTCCTCACGAACAACTGAGTCCCCGCTCTCAGGCCTGGCCAGCGGCACGTGGCACGAGCCTGGCAGAGGTGCAAGGTGTTTGGGGACAATCAGGGCAGAGGAGGGTGTAGTGCCAGCAAGCCCCACAGCTGCCTCAGAGAGCAGCTCCACCTCTGCTCCCAAGAAGGAAGCAGCTCAGCTCCAGTTCTTGGGACAGCAGACAGAGGCCCATGAATGAGGACAAGGGGCACTGCCCTGGGGCCCTGCCATCCCTCACAGATCCCTGAACTTGCCTTCATGCCATGGCCCACCCTCCAGAACTGTTTATTTGTCCTCAGATGAAGATCAGGTGCAGCTCATTGCTGAGTCCTTGTGGCCTCACCCTATCCCACACAGATAGGACAGAAGGAAGACGCTGGTCAAGAAAAGCTACCACAGGGACCACAGGTCGAACTCCTGAGGAAGAACCTGAGAGAAGAATGGTGCTTGTGGCTTCCAGGTTCAACAGACAGCAGGAGCAGCAAGCACCAAGACCACACCTCATGTCAGCAGGCTGCATGAACCAGGGCAGGAATTCAGAATGCACATTACCCTTGCAGAGAAAGCACCATGGCAGTCAGGAAGGAGCTAACAGAGGCAGCTTGCTTATCAGCCAAACTGTGCTGTGATGAGAAGCAAGAAGCAGCACTGTGAGTGCACTCAGTCTGCAGCTCCTCCTAGACTGCAGAGGGAAGGAGCTTGAGCATCTCTGTAACTGCTGTGGTGGGGAAAGCTGGGCCTGTTAGAGCTCAAAGTTACCCTGCAACAGAAGTCCCTCATTGCTTTATACCGTGTCCTGGTGGAACATGCAACGGGACTACCAGTAAAACTCTTAATCAACATATAAATCCTACAAAGCTTGCACAAACCTCTGCCAGTATGTGAACACCAGCTTATGAAATAAACAGGGAAGAAGAGCTTTCCTTCCCAAACAAAATTGTTTAGCCTTCACAAAAGCTGAAAATACAGACATTAGTTCCATTGAGGAAGAGATGAGGACCATGTGTGGAGGGTGCTGCTGGGCTGTACTGGGAGGAATGCTGAGGAGGAAAGGCAGGCTCTGAATACACACTCAGTTTGCAAAGTAAGCTCTCTGTATTCATCCGAGAATGTCTGCAGTATGGAGTTCATCTGGTATAAATAAAGTACAAAATTTTACAATGTCTTAATCATTATTTTAACAAAAATACTAAAAACTGAGTAAAAACTGAAACCAAAGTGGGAAGGGAGACTATCAGCCACAAGGGATCTCCATAAACATTTGTAGAAATTGGATAGTAAAAACACTTTCTCTGTACAATAAAATGCTCCTCCTGGCATCTCCCTGTGAGACAGACAGCAGCAGCACTGGGGGCACAAGGACAGAGGCTGGGGGCTGCCCAGAGTGTGGGTCAGGCTGAAGAGGCTGTATCCATCCACAGTGATGTCTCCCTCCTGAATCAGGCTGAAGTGCCACAGGTCAGTAGCGTCCAAATGGGTTGTTGTTCTGCTGTGTCTGTGTATCTGTTGAGGTCAAGACAGAGTTAAACAGTCACAAGGTCTAGTTCAGAAAAGAGATTCCCCTCCCCACATCACCAGTGCAGTATGAGGAGTGTCACAGGCCATGAGAAGGAAAATAAAACCATTATGGTACTCCCTGTGCTGCAGATCTCCCTGAGCCTTTGGGCAGCAGCACAGCCAGGATCCCACATTCTTTTAGCAAGAGAGAGATATGTGCCAGTCCTGATCCTGAAGTTTCCAGGGAAAATCTCTTCATCCCTCATGGTGGAATTGGAGAACCATAATAAAGCCCTGGAAGGTGGCAAGCAGCTGGGAGGATGAGTTTATGAATTAATTATTTCTGATTTTGAAAGAAAATCAGCCCTATAAAACAACACAACTCCTGCAGCCATGCAAGCTGCTGAGCTAGCTAGTGTCACTCATCCTAAGGCACTTCCAGAAAGTGAAGGTTTCAGAGAAAATTTCCCTGGCTTCCTGTCAGTATCTCTGTACCGTATGGCCCAAAGGATTTCCAGTTGGCACAAAGGCAGGAAACGTGGTAAAGTTACATTCAAGAACCTCATGAACTTCCAAACTGCTGGGACTGATGTTTTGTGATTTACAATGCTCACAGTATATTTGAGTACTGTCTGATACATAAAATTCTGCAGGTTTTTTTCATGAAACAACATCAGCATGTGTGACCCTAAGCCACTAAGTAAACAGAGATGAGCGTAACCTGGCTGGCCTGTTGCCTTCTCAACTCTTCTGGACATTCAGGGATACCCTGGAGCATCCTAAGGCAACCTATCCTGGGCCCAAAACACCCTTGTCCCCCTCCTGCAGGCTGGTCTTGGTTTACTTCCTGCTTTCCACTCCATCCCTGACACTACAAGTAACTCCAAATGCTTGCAGGGAAAGCTGATGCAAACCCAAGGAGGCAGCATGGAAGCTGAATGCTGACCCAAGGCTGCATTGGATCCACACATCTATTCCAGACACAACAGCTCTATTTGCTGTACAGAAAGGCTACAAAAACATGGCAGTTCTAGTATATTCAGATTCTTATACAAAGTCTTCCTATACTCGAATGTCTCAGCTGAGATTCTTTGGCACAGACTTATCATTTGTGAATCAGGCTAGTGGGAAGCTTAGCACATTAAAACATGGTTTGGGGAGGTTTTTGGTCACAAGGACTAAGAATTTTCCATCAGGGAACAAGTAAAAGCACAGTTTCCAAGTCCCCCACTCCACACATTACCACATCTGGCACAGTCTCACACTCAGTGCAAAATAAAAAAACCTATCAACTGTGCTGTCCATTTCTGAGCATTTCCATAGCATTTCTGCCATTTTTACAGCAGAAAAGCCAGTGAGGTGACAGAAGACAATGACAACAGGCAATTCAGAAGGGAACAGAATAAACCCTGCATTCTGTATTGTGGCCCTCCAGCCAGTAATTCAATACAGATTATAGGAATACAGTGCCAGACTGAACAACATCTGTGCCATCACCCCGTCTGTGGTAAAAGCCCACAGACCACCACAAACACAGCAAGTGTGCAGCTACCCTTCTCAGAGTACCCCTCCTGCCTCTAAGACATCTTGTCTGCCTCACAACACAACCACAGTGTCTCTGGGTCATCCACTAAGTGATTGCTCCAGGACTGCAGACTCCCTCTGCCCCTCAGAGGTCACCTGCAGCAGAGAAAATACCCCCAGATGATTTTAAAGCTGCACACTGGATCCTTTCAGGAAAGCTGTGTGGCAGTCTCCACAAAGGCTCAGCTCCCTTGTCCCTCTGCAGGCAGCAGGAGGAAGGTCTGGAAGGTTGCTCACAAGCTGGCAAGCACTGCCCTCCCTGCTGCTGTGCCCCCTTGGGCTGGTAGCTCTAAGTCCTGATGCCACCTCCCTGCCAGCATAATTTATGTCCTCAGACAGACAATCTGGCTTGGCCTTGCTTCTCTACACCAGAGTACCTGCAATAGAAAACAGCAGGGAGGAGACTAGCAACAGGATCAAAAACACTCAGGCTTACTGGAAAGCTGCTGTTGAAGCTGTCGAACCAGAGCAGCTGTTTGCTGCTGTTGCTGTGTCTGCTGAAGGCCCTGGCGCTGGAACTGCAAAGAGAGAAACACAGTTATAGCCACAGCACCGGGCTGGCAGCCTCAGCATTCACACAGGCCCTGGGAAGCTCAGGCAGGGAGAAAGGGGGGGATGCAGGTGGAGCACTGCTGGATTTGTGCCGGACTCTCACGTCCCTGTGCCTCCGAGGGAACACTCACAATGGGCTGCTGGGGGGGAAGAGCCTGCATCCCCAGCCCCGGGGGCTGGCCCTGCGCCTGTGGCTGAGGCACTGTGGACACCTGGGGCTGCTGCTGGGGCTGGGGCTGCGGTGGCTGGGGCTGCTGCTGCTGCTGTTGCTGCTGCTGCTGTTGTTGCTGCTGCTGTTGCTGCTGCTGCTGTGAAGACAAAAGAGAAGGGACCATCAGGGAACTGTCAGGACAATGCACACAGCACCGGGGCAGAGCAAGGGCTTAAGGAGGAATGATGTTCCATGCAGTAACACACCCTCGTAGGCCATTTTCCTTACAGGTACCTAAATCACTCAAATTTCACCAGGATTCCACCCCAGGCTGAGAAATGGCAAGAAATACAGGGACAGCAACAAAGTTTTCTGCAAGATGAGGTATTGACAGGTGACAGGAAGAGAACTCTGAGTCTGCTGGAAAAAAAGGCTGTCTGGTTCATCTCCTGCCTCCTAGTTAAGATCACCAATAATGAATAATGAGTATTTGCCTGACTCATTCTCAGATTCTTTTCAGAGGTAGCAACAGAGCTCCTATAATCTCCTTACACAATCCACTCCAGGTCAGCTACTCCTACTACTGGAGTTTTCCCTAATCTCTACCCTGAATCTCACATGTTGTGTTTTAAGGCCATTTCTGGTCCTACAGCCTCGGGATAAGAAGAGATAAGGGGTTTTTTTGCTTTATTTTTAAGATAAAAAATTTGGAGACTTATCCGTCCTGTTGTCTTTGTCTCTCTAATGCAACATACCCAGCTATTTCCTACTTTCTTTCTCATTCATGTCCCCTGACTCTTCAATCTATCTTGCTGTCCTTCCCTGCCACTCATGACAGCTGGTGTTATACTTCAATAAAAGGATGTGGATAAAACTGGATTCAGTGCTCAAAACCAAATGTTTACAGAATTAGTTACACTGAAAAGAATATTCAGTGTGTTGGAGTCAGAACATACCCAGAAATCTCAAGGTTTTTTCATTTCTCCTAATTTTCAGACAATTCTCCCATCTGTCAATGCAGTTTTTAACTCTCTAGATAAAAAAAAAAAATGCCTAGCAGAAATAAAAAAATACTAATGCTATCATAACAAACCCAGCATGGTGATGACAGGTACAGTTCTAATCACTGGCTCAAAAGGACAAGGTTCAAACCTTGAACAGACTCAGAAAACAAACAAAAATACAATCAGGAGAAGGAACAGTATCTTATGAAAGAAGGTTAGAAAAATCTGACCTTTGGAAGCTGCAAGTGCTCCCTAGGAATGTACATTGGGCAAATAACAGTGAGAAAGAACAGCCAGTAAACAGGACACAGTGGACAATAATTCACACAAGAACCAGTCATGAACACATCGAAGCTTGGATCAAGGATTCAAGCCAAAGGGAGTGAGTTTCCAGAACAAGTAAGTTTCCAACTTAAACCAGTTTGGTCACAGGTTCCTGACATGGATGCTACGACCCCAGTACACAAGAAAGCAGATGACTGACTAAATGAGCCAGGATACCAATTTCATGTCCCACTTTCTTGCAGCAGCTATCTACCAACCCACATAAGACAAACCAAAAGGCCACCCATCCTTTCCACAAGCCACTGCATCATGAAAGTCAGCTCTAGCACCAGGCACCTGGCACACCTCTGGTAACACAGCAGGACTCACACTATAATGGGGTATCTTGGGCACTCCACCTTTGTGGGTTTTTTAAGCAACCAAGCAAAGTCAGCTAAAAGCTGAAGGTGTACATGAAGTTACTGAGCTAGGAGAAGTGTTAGCAATTTGTCTGAGGCATGTTCTTCTAAATATGAGTGATAGAGAATGCTAAAAGAAACTTAAAGTGAATAGTCAGGGGGTGCTACTTATCAAAAGGACTAAAAGCTGCTGACCATGCCAGAGGCAGTTCTCTTGTTCAGTGCAAGGCAGCAATTCTCAGATACTGCTGACTGCAGCTCTCTGCAGGAACCACTGTCTCACTCAGGCCACCCTCTGAACACAAAGAATCAGCACTCTGTGCCATGTAAAGTCTCCTCATATTCCACAGGTTTGCTAGGCCTTGTCATAAGGTACTGGATTCACCAATTAAACTATTTGTGTTTCTCTGTCAATTCAATACATTTCTGTAATTCCTAGAAATGTATCTGTATTTCATGTAAATATTTAATATTCCTAAGACCATAATGCAAATCCATGGAATACTTATGTCTATTGACTTATGTGTTGTGATCTTCTTTGAACCTAGAGAGCTGGCCTTAACAGTTGGCTTTGGATCAGTTTTTCACCATCTGCTATAAGAAATGGAGTACATGGACTGATTCATGCCAGATTTTTCGCCATTGGAAACTGCAACCAACACTTATCTTGATCTTGAGGAATGCAGAAAAGCCCCTCAAGATGATCTTGAACAACTTTCCTGCTCTTTTGTGGACAGGGGGCTTTTCACTTTGTTTCTAGCTCCTGCCACACTTGTACAACAGCTAACCTTCTGCACAATCTACTGGCTCAGCTGGAGCAGGAAGAGGTGGGACACAGGCCAGAGGACTGAACAGACTTTTAGCTCATGCTGGGTGACTGGCACAAGGCAGTGCAGCAGGAATCTCCATCACAGGAGTGGCCAGCTGTAAGGAAGGGAGAACTGCCGAGCAAATTACCAGAGACAGCCCCCAACAGAGTGACATCCTTCCTGACACAGAGGGGCACAGGTAAGCAGCACTGGGCAAGCCTCCTCCAGCTGCAGCAGCCTTCCTCCTGTCAGCAACCACTCACCCTCAGCATCTGTTGTTGCTGCTGCTGCCTCAGGTACTGTTGCTGCTGTTGGTCAGGAAGTATCTGGCTGGGTCGAATTCCTGAGGGGACTCCCTGTGGACCCAAATGGTTCATCCCACTCATCATGGGGGTCTGCTGTATTGACTGATGAGGAAACCTGCAAGAGAAAAGGACAAGCTCATGGAGTAAAGGATCCACAGGCAAACAGCTTCTTTAATCCAAACACAACTTCTGCCAGCAATGAGACAGCTCCCTGCAATCCATGCTGTCTCTGCAGAAAGGTGAGGGACATAAGGGCCTCTCAAGGGTTTAATACAACCTGTTTTTCTAGAAGCCCTAAGTAACAGTCATCATCCCACTGTTCTGCATGGCTTTCCTGCTGGATTTATGCCTGCTCAGGAACAATGGAAATCTCAGATTTAGCCCTTTGATGGTGATCTGCTGGTTAGATTTAAAACCAAAACTATGACTTTCCCAGGTAATTTTTCCTCATACTTTTTCTATGCCATCTTTCTCTGGCTGGTAACACAGTTTCCTGCCTACAACTAGCATTTCCAAATTTCATCCTATCTGTTTCTTCCCTGCACTGAAAGTTGGATAAAGATGTTCCTCTGAGGAAGCAATGGACAGCATGGAGAACAGGGTTTTTTAATTTGCTGTTAGAATTGTGTGAGCAGAGCAAGGAAACTCTTAATAAAATACAGCTTATTAACATCCCACAGAGCAGGAGGTACCTCTGTGTGTTGCCCAAGGTGTGCCCATAGCCGGGGGCCTGCTGGTGCACGTAGCCACTTGGTCTCTGCTGCATCTGTCTAACAGGATCCACTAGAGCAGGATTAGAGCTGGGGTGGGAATTCTGATAGGGCTGACCAGAATAGGTAGGAGGTACCATCGTGCCTGACTGGGAGGGGTGCTGCTGAAGGCCTATGTGGGAGACGTAAGGAGTGTAACCCTGCAATGAAACAAAAAGGCCTTTTTTAGTCACGGGGTGAAAAGGAACACAGAGCACAGGACATCCGCCTCCTGTAAATAACTGTCACAGGGAAGCTCATCAGGGAAAAGAACCAAGAGTTTTCAGGGCTTAGCAGCAAGAACAGAGCTGCAGCCCTGTGCTGGAGCCAGATTCTAGCCCTACCTGCAGTCACTGCCACTTACCTGGGAGGGCTGCACTGCTCCATAAGACTGGGTTGGAGCCATTTGGCGCACGGGCTGCTGGCCCATTATGCCCTGGCCCTGCTGGAAGGCAAGAAGAGAAATGCTTTTTCCAACATCTCCAAATGGCAGGAACAGTGCTGCTCTCTTCTCAGCAGCTCCCACTAAATCAGACAAGTGGCTTCACTGCTTAACCTATGACGTTGCTGCACAGCAGGCACATGCTCATGACTTCTGCCTCACCCTGCCCTGGGACAAACAGGCCACTAAAAAACCTGCCACCCCCAGGCAGGACATGCCTGTCTCATTCCCCAGTGGCCACCCCATGACAGCCTCCTCCAACTGTTAGTGACATGGGCCCACAAAGCAGGTGGCACCACAGGAACAGACACAAGAAACATCTTTCCAGAGCAGATAAAGAGCTGGGCAGTTCTGGCTAAAAGGGACAGCACTGAACAGCCTGGCCATGCTATACTGCAGAGTCAGCAACAGCAAGAGCACAGCTCTGACTTACCAACTTTGCTTGCAGCTGCTGCCTCAGTATCTGTCCCTGGGACACTGGAGGCTGCTGCCTGTACACTGCTGGCTTGTAGGAGGGGTCAATGCCCATCATGCTCCCCATCCCTGGAGGCAGCACACCACTATAGGGAGGGCGACTCTGAACCAGTTTTCCCAGTGGCATGCGTACTGGTCTGTAGGATGTATCCAGGCGAGGGCCACCTGCAAGAGGAAGAGAAACAGGCAGACCAGTCACAGGTTACTGCTGCACCTCAAAGCTCCAGAATGACTGTTCATCACTGTACCTAGACATGACAGGCAAAAGGAGAAAGTGTAGGGACCTGCACAGGGCCATCTCATAGAAAAGGTTCCCAAAGAGGCGTAACATGTTTGGCTCTCCTGTGCACCTACCTGCTGGAAGAGGCTGATTCTGGGCATAGAGACCCACTGGCGATTGTCCATATGCCAGCCTCGACATGGTGCTTCCTGACTGGTGGTGCAAGAGATCTGTGGGCATACCAACTCCATATGGAACCCCTCGGCTAGGGCCCAACACAAAGTCCTGCGAAGACAAAGCGATAAGAAAGATCAATGTGCTCTGGGAATTCATGAATGGAGGAAGATTATTAAAGGGCTGGAAAGTCCGCAGGAGGAAGCCAAGGACGTTATCTGAGCTGGGCAGACTCCTTTCCTCCCATCAGGGATTAAGAAAATGTTTGCCTTGCCCCAAGCTAGAAAGAGCAGGATAAAGCTCCAGTACTCCCAGCTGAGAGGAAACACATCACATCTTCACCATAACACCACTCTCAAGCTCCTCAGGAAGACTCTAGGGAGTGTTCTGTGACTAGAAGTGGTGGACATGGGACATCCACAGCTGCTGGACACTCCATTACCTCAGTTTTGCTGGCAGATTGGTTGCGTTTCTTGGTTTTGCTCTGTTTCTTCTTGCGCTCCTCAGTGGAGGTGGCAGGATTGGAGCTTGTTTTATCAGCCTTAGCTGGTTCTGCAGTTTTCTTCTCTGGCTCTAAAGCCACAGGTGTAGGAGGCTCTTCCTCTTCAGGGGGCAGTGGCAAGGGCTCCAGGTAATAACTGCGGGGCTTGGGTTTCAGGTGTGTGTGGTACAGAAGAAGCCTCTGCTGCTCCTCAAACCTGGACACCTTGCGATCCACCCGGACTGTCCCAAACCATCCCCAGGAGAGAGGGGCTGAGTGCTTTAAACCCTCAAAAAGATCCCAAGGGGAAATCTTCTGCTTTGTAGAGACTTGCAAACCCTTTAAAGCAAAAGAGAAAAGAACCTTCAAGTCCCTGTTGTTGCTCCTATGAGGGTACAGGAAACTCTGTGCTTTCTTCAAGCTCTACTCCAGATGTCTCAGTAAATAGTCTGAGCCCTTGCTAATGGTCCTTGCTCCTCCAGGTGGCAAAGCAGTCATTTCTAAAGACCTTCATCAACAACTGTCTACTCTCTTTCATCCCATCTCTGCCGGTCTCCTCACACTGGGCCCTGCCCAGTAACTTACGTGACAGGGATTATGTGTTTCTCTTTACACTTCATATAACCATAAACACAACCCCCAAATTTAGTTAACATCTCAGGTCACAGCAGCATGCTATCACCAAGCATTAACACCCCAGCTTTGCCCTTTCTGGACATGGTTTATGTGCCAGCTTGTCTGCGTGCAGCCAGCCACTTAAAGCTCGTCAGGGAATGAGCACTGCATACAGATGCCTCCCAAGCTGTGCAGACTTAAGGCATCAGAGGACAAGGTGACACCTGCACTCAAGAGCTGTGATACAGATAAAAATGCTTCACTTACCTCCTTCTTGAAGATGGAATCAAAACCAGCTATTTTATTGCCTTTAGTGTCAATGAGGGATCCCTGAGGTTCACAGGTGATGACATCTCGGGTCTGCTTGGGAAGTGGCAGTAGCTGTCGCACCTTCTCCAGGCTGTCAGACTGACGGTCCCCCAGCTCTTTCTGCACAAGTGGAACAGAGAGGACTTGAAGAATTTTTCAGGAAAAACCATTCAAAGCCCACTGATGCCTCTTCTGGTATTTGCCTCCATCCCTGCATTACCTCTCATCTTTGCACCCTTCAGTGCTACAGAGTCATAGGAGCCACCCTCACTACTTCATCTAAACAGCAGCAACAGGACAGGTACTGTTCATGAGACACAGGTAAATCTGCATAGCTGGACAACCACAACCCAGCACACTCTGGTCCCCAGACAGGGCCTGGTGTCCCTCACCCTGAGTTTCTTGACAAGATTCATATATGCCCGCTTGTTCTCCTCCATGCTGCCCTGAGAGATGCTAGACATATCAGCAGCCAGGGTGCCATTGATGAGAACACTCAGCATGTCCAGCACGGTGGTGAAGAGCTCACTGTTGGTCAGAGCAGAAAGGTCAGTCACCTGAAAAGCTGATAAAAAGTCTCTGCATCATTGCTACACCAAACACTATTAGATTGTCAAGACTTCCGCCCACATTTAGAAGTGTCAGTCTTCAGAATAACCTCCCACACTAATCCTTCTTTGCCTTACACACCACACTTGAGTTTTACTCCCACTTGAGTTAGGTGCAGTATTACAGATTAAGACTGGACTCCTCTGTATCCATTCAGCACCTCTAAAAAGCACACTTAGCTCTCCCCTGCATATCTCTCTGCATCTGCAAAGCCAAGTTTGTTCTGAATACGGCAGAGTGCACTTGGCTATCAGGACCTAAGTTGTCACCTGCTATTAACTCCAAAGTCTCTTTCAGCTGTCACTTGTGACAGATCATGTAGAGAAAGAGCCAGCTCACATGAGAAACAGGGCTACACATGCTAACAACTGGCTCCCTTGGGGAGTGTATAGACCAGAAGTCAGCCAGAAAATTACTTGTTTGACTGCATGTCCACAGTGCCACTGCTGATGATGTCCAGGAGAAGCACGGCCCATTCAGTTGTCTGTTGTGTGCTGCGTTGGACTGTGTCGAACATTCCCCCCACCTGGCAGAGAAAGGGAGTTTAGTCACAAGGACACAATCTCACAAGAAACACCGAGATTTTGAAGTGAGAAAGGAGCTTAAACCACAGCTTAAAGGAGCTTAACTCCTACTGAGAGCTGAAGGAGACTGCTGTCAGCAGCCAAACCTCAGATGCAGGTAGTAGTGCTGTGGGCTGCAAAAGTATTCAAGGGAAGGCACATCTACAAAAAAGAGACCAAGTCTCTGGATTTCATCCTGATCAAACAGAGCAAGGGAGTTTATTTATGCACCCTGTCCCACTCAGGGCTCAAGACCTAGAAGCAGCACAAGTGTCTCTCCTACTTCCTTGCCTCAGGACATATATAGACCCTCTAGTGTGTGCTTGTTCCAAAGGAAAAAAAAGGCAGACAACTCTTCAGCCCAGATGGTTAAGCTCTTTTTCTGCAACTGCTCACCAAATTCAGCCGCAGTTTCAAGGCCTCATGCATCAGCTGCTTGGCTTTGCAGTCATCTTGGTACTGATCTTCTCGCCAATTTGTAACAATCTAAGAAATACAGAAGAGAGGACAGACCTCACCAGCTGTATGCTGAAGCTTAGAGAGAGCAGCTTGTACCACTCACTGTCTGGTGACTCAGAAATGGTCAGCTCAAGCTCCCTATGCCAAACAGAGTACCACAGGCAACATCCTGAGGCCATGCTCAAGAGCCTGTCTGCTGGAGGGGTGAGTGTCTGAGGGAAGTGAGGGGAGAAGCAAGACACCCATGGGGTAGAAATAAGAGCCCTACCTGCTGGACCTGACTGTACAGAGAGGTGAGGAGGCCTTCCCGTTGCTCATCCTGTCCTTTCAAGCATGTCAACACCAGTGACAGAAATGGCTGCTGGCTCAGGAGGGACATACTGTGAGAGAACAGAGAAGGAGCTATACTGCCAGGCTGGTGGATCAGCACAGCAAACACTGCCTGCCCTTTCCCCTGGACTCACCTCTTCTGCTTCTGGCGGTCCCGCTCTTTGCGGGATGATGACCCTAAATGTTGCCCTTTCTCCAGTTCTTCTCCAGCAGCTTTCAGCACGTGGCCCTGCACTGATGTTGGAAGCTTGGCAATCAGAGGGGCCACCAGCCACACTCCTGATCTCTCCAGGGAGCTGTGACAACACAGGAGAAGAAAATGTTTACAATTCAATTTAAAATTTAGACTTGTCTACAAGGGAGCTGCACGCTGGCTCTACACCTACCTCAGGATGGGTTTGGATTTGTTGCTGGCAGGGGTAGCACTTGTCGAGCTACTGATATTGTTGACTCCATTACCAGTACAGCTAGCAGAGCTGGTCTCTGCTGACTGCTGAAATACCTCAATGGTGGCCTTGGCTATATTTTCTAACAAGGAGTTCATCTCCTGCAGGTAGGGAAGAAAAAGACAGTCATATCCTTCTCTGAGAGCATTTACTGCTTGAACATTTCAACTCAGTACAAACCCAGTTTGCCAACTTCCCCATGGCTGCTGCTCTTGCGGTCTCAGACTCATTGCTTCTTTCTCGAGCTTGGCTTTCACAGGCCTGACTCCCTCACTGTTTACTTCCTCCCTATCCCCACTTCTGCGAGGCCACCTCCCCACCAACTCACAAACAGCCACTTCACCCTCCCCTGTATGATCCCCTCTGAGCAGAAACTCACATTGCTTGCTGTCTGTTTAATCATGAGCTGCAGCTCCAGCGAGGACTGCCTCATGGTCCACTGGTCCAAATTCTGTAATGCACACACACACACATACTTCATGTAATTCCTTATCTCAGTTCAGACTACACCAACCCACACCCTCAGGTCCCACCATAATGAGTGCCACACTCCTCAGAGGGGTGCATTTACATGAGGCAACTACTAGGACACTCAGATCCTGCCAGGAGCCTGCACCTGCAAGATGCGTTTAATCCTCTGCCGCTGAGGATTTTCTCCCTCCTCATTGTCCAGGAGCCGGTGTGGATAACAAATCAGCTGCATCAGCCTCTGGGCCTGTGTGCTGCTCAGGACAGGATCCTGCAAGTCATTGCTGTCTTCACAGAGGGACTTCAGACATCGTTCTCCTACCCACTCCTGCAAGACGAAGGCAGAGTCAGCACAGTCGAACTGATGTCTGATTCCAAGCCAACGCCCCTGCTTTCAGTCTCAGAGAGATGCATGGAACACATCAAAATCATAAAAGCCTTATTAGTATGCAGTTATGCCTGATAATCATTTCTCTTCATGAACTGTACTATCCTGATTCAGCAGGCGTCAGGCACAGCACAGCAATCGGAACAGAGGAAACAAACTTTGACAAGTCAGCAGTAATAAAACACAGTAGTTGCTCTTTCTTTTGAGAAAATATTGGTGTGATTTAACAGTACACAGTCACTACCATGTCCAGGCTTCATCAACACTGCCACTTGGGCTCAGAAGATCAGAAGGGATCACTTAAAATTGTTTCGTCTATTTCCAGCACAGCAAAGCTCCAGAGCTGTCCTAAATTAGGTAACTCAGGGTTGCAGCTAGCACTAAACCAGAACACGTCTTGGCGAAAAGCACACCCCTTAATTCTCAAATACTGATGGAAAACACACTGCCATACTTAGTAAAAACCAATTACTTTACATCTCAAACTCTGGAAAGGAAAATAACTGACTGGATGCACATGTCATGAGAAGGCAGACAGAAAACTATTACTGTCAGCCTCTCAATTTCAGTTGATGCTCCCTAAATGTATGATAATAATAAGGGCAGCAGCTTCCAAACATGAGGTAGGTACTTCACTCCATTTACAGTTAACCGGCAGCATTTATTAGTGCAGAATTTTTCATATTTAAAATTAGGCAAATTCATTAAATTAAAATCAACAGATGACTGCTATATAAGCACTTCTGCATCTGCAGAGCAAGCCTGATCAGAGGATTGTTCCACTGAGAAGTGACAACAAAAGAAGAGATGAGGATCCAGTTCATTATGCACAGGTGCTGATGCTAAGCCTAGAAAGCTGGAAAGGCCCTTCAGCAGTGGGCAGCACTCTAAGCACTGAAGCACAAAGACTGCAAAGGTCAAAACTCTGGTTTGAAATCCTTGTGAAACCACAGCCTAGATCATTATCTTCATTCCAGATGAAGTTGTCACTTTGCCAATACATGAAATTTAGTGATCTCTCCAATGCCTATTACCTTTCCCCTCTTCAGTGTTGCTACATCATAATCTCTTTATTATAATTCTCTTTCTTGCCTAGGTAATACACATATCATTGGGAAGACTTTTTATCACTTGCTCAGCTTCTTATAAGAACTCAGATTTCATTTCCAATCCAGTTTATTGGTATAAACAAGAAAGAAAGACATGCTGGAGAGAAGGGATGCCATCCAGAGGGACCTGGACGGGTTTGAGAGGTGGGCACTGGAACAGGCTGCCCAGAGAACCTGTGGATGCCCCATCCCTGGGAGTGTTTAAGACCAAGCTGGATGGGGCCCTGAGCAACCTGGTATAGTGAACATGTCCCTGCCCATGACCTTTAAGGTCCATTCCAACCCAAACCATTCTAGGAGTCTATGAAGAAACACTGAAATTAGTTATAATCTGCTCCTGTTCCCCATCCCCTCACAATGAACTCTATTATAAAATATATACCTGAACCTGAGATTGAGAAATCACAACCTACAATTTAAGGCACTGATAGTGCAAGATCACTGCTCACAGTGGAGGTGCTAATATTAAACACAGCATTTTATCAGCCCTTTACAGCTGCAGGAAGCCAATTTGGTGGTAACTCATGGGTATCTACTGGAATGCTCACTCCTACATAACCAATGCTGCCAACAATTGCTATGAGCAGTGATACCTGACACTGCTACTCCCCGCTGTGCACAAACACTTTTACTTACTTCGAGTCCTTCCCATACAGACTTTGATCAGCAAGGGAAAATCTGCTTCAGTAAATGCTACAGTCAGGTTTCAGTGACATCAAGAATGTTGAAGGTATACTTAAAAATAGGTGGTTCCAATTCTTTTTGGTAAGCTGGTAACGTTGCCAGGCAGTGTGCCAATTAATAAACAATAGCATGAGGACAACACACAGCACTAATGGTGGGTTTACACATTAGTAATATAAAATACAGGTTTCAGATTGTAACACCACATCTTTCCTGCTGAGAGAATAAACTTATAACCAAGGCTAAAGATACCCTTCAACATTCATTTTCATACAGCGTGGTAACATCCACTCCACTCTGCAACCTTGTTAGCCGGGTCTCAGCTCCTCAAGTGTCAATTTTCCACAAAGGAAAAGAAATACCAGTGCTGTCAGATTAGACTAAGCAAAAGGCTTTTGTTGTCATTGTTTTAATTAACTAAACAGAGCAATGTAAAGCTCAGGGATACATTAACAGCCTAGCTGCAAGCAACACTCAAGCTGCATTCTGAAAGACACCATTTATCATTTCAATAAACTGTCTTTATCGTGCTGATCTTCTTTGCCTTCAGCACACATCTCAGCATACCACTCCCAGCACTCCCCTCCTTGGATGTGAGCCCTGCTCTACTGCCAAAGCAAAGGGGATGCAGTCCCTGCATACTGCAACACCTAATTCTTGAGTACTGCTTGTCTCTGTGTTTTGCTAACAGTGAGCAATCCTCAGTATTGTCACATGACAGAAACACTGCAGGTTCTTCACTGATCTTTCAAAGAAATACCTGCCAAACCCAACCTGAAGAAAGGCATATGGGATATATGAGTCTGCAGAAGGGATAAGGACAAACTTAGAGATGGGACAGACTCACCTGTTGACATATACTCCTCAGTACGTATTTGGCATAAATATCCAAGCTAGCTGTTTCTACAGTTACTACCCGACCACCAGCCTTCCTGGTGCCCAGCTCATCATCCATGAGATCATCAACACCTCCAGGGTGGGAAAAGCCAGAGCCTTTCAGTTCTGCATCTCCTAAAAGGAAAGCACAAGTGTCACGTAATCAACAACTCTAACCACAAAGCCTGACTCAATAAACTTCTTGAGATTCTGTAAGCTCTCCCTGGGATCAGTAATCTCTCTGCAGACAAGAGACTCAAAGAATGTTTAGAGCTACAGACAAGCCACATATTCACCAGAACAGATCTCCTCTGGCCTTCTGTACAGCCAGCACAAACAATATAGTGCCTTTCTCCCACTCTCATGGAAAAACATGCTTATGGGCTCAGGCTAACACAGGTACACACCCAGAACAAAGACAGCCTTCAGCACTGCAAAGACTGCTCCATCCACAATGCGATTCTGGGAAGCTGCCAGTAAGTGACGGTCACAGGAAGAGCGGATTCCCACAGTGGGTTTGTCTGCAAAGAGGACAAAGGGGAAAGGCAATACTCAGCAAGAGAGAAAGGCACAGGCTCCAGAGCTGCCTGAATTATGTGCCAGCAAGTACCATAAAATTCAGCTCATAGAATCCCGAGGCTAGTTCCTTTCCTAACTCTAACATGGGGTCCATTTAATTAAGTTTCAAGAAGCATAGTGCCAATCACATTGTGACAACTGAACCATGAAATCCAAATGGGGTGCAGAGCTTGTGTCATGAACTCCAAGCTCCAACAGTACCCTAGACCTAGAATACAGACTGGATTTAGAAATCTGAGCTATCAGGATACTGGTGAGAAGCCAAGAACAGAGCTTCCTGGAATGTTTCCATCATCACACAAAAACGGAGTGCTGTAAAACAGCAGCTTCTGGCACCAAGTTAAGAGGCTATACAAAGCTCAAGACATAAAAGAAGAAGTGATCATTACTCTAATGGCTTAGTGACAGCAAGGCCACCTCTACTGGCTGGTTTCCTGCCTCCAAGAACCTTCTCCCCAGTGCCTGGCTACCATGGAGGGACATAAATGGAAGATACTGTTCTTTGTCCCATGAAGAAAGCAGTGCATCAGGCTTTGCCTCCTTTATTCAAAGCAAGCAGGTTATGATCTCTACCCATAAGGTCTCGTACCTCTCTTCTTGGGGTGCAAGATCCTCAGTACTTTAAAAGTACAATTCTCAGTATTCTCAGTACAATAAAGAAAGGCTCTAGGTTCATTCACTTACTGCCGTCTTGCTGGCATGGGTTCAGCTGTGGAGTCTTAAACAGATGGAGTAAAATCCGGCAGGTCAGACGTGCTCCTGGTTCTGAGTCCTGTTCACTGCAGGCTATGTAAAGAAAACAGACAACTGAGATTTCTTAAGCACCAGGACAGCTGACTCTCAATCCAAAAGCTATTCACAGTGCACTGCCCTGGAGCAGCCAACCGAGAAGCTGCAGCAGCCTTGTTGTATTTACAAGTATGGAGCATGTGCAGTAATTAACATGCAAGCGAGCAAACCCATCAGTATTATCCCCAGTGACATTCACTGCATTCTGCTTGCCCCATCTTTCCAACTTCACCCTGTCAAGAGTCTGGATGTTGCAATCCCCAGAGCAGAGATAAGAAGGCTGGTGGCAGTGGCACAGGTGCTGTAAGCCCAGCTGGCTGCTCTAGCCAAAATGCTGAACTGAACAGTATTATCAGTGGAAGGCATATTGCTGGAGTTCAGAGCTGAGTACAATGGTCATACAGTGAGGCTGGTAACACCTCTCCATGCTTATTTCAGCTTGCACACAAACTCCAGAGAGCAGGGCAGTGAAAAACCTTAGCACAACCAGTTTTTAGCAGAAATAAAAAGGCCAGAATTTCTCTAAAGCATCATATTCAGTTATTAAGTATAAAAGAAATATTGGAGGCATGTTTCCCAACTGTGGGGCTCACCAAGTATTCGTTAAGCACGGGCCTTTGGGTCAGAACTGGGAGTCAGACAGGTTTGTGCAGGGATGCACTTACCAGCATTGAGGAGTGAGGGGATAGCAGCACAGCGAATCAGGTCCTCCAGCAGCAAGCACTGCCGGGCTATGAGAATGGCAACAAAGGTGGCCAAGGAATCGTGGAAAGATAAGTCACTGACCTGAAAGAGAGGAGATCAGCCAGTGATCCAAAGAGCCTCTACCTCATTCCCTCTGTCAGCAATTCCTAGGAGCTGGGGGGCAGAAGGGCCCATAACCCCTGGTCAATGTCCAAGGTCTGCCCAGGCTGCAACAAACACCAACGGCAGCCCCTGGTGTTCAAAGCCTTTTCCCTGCCCTCAGAAGACAAAGCCTCCATCCCTTGTTCACTTTTTGCCTTCTCCCAAGGGATCCCTCCACTCCTGCTTCAATTCCTTTTCCCCTTTTGAATGTTTGCACTTGCATCAACATTGCAGAGGAGATCATTGAAGCCACAGGTCCCATTATTGGAGGAACAGCACAAAGCTTTGAGCACACCCAGCCACTCGGCACTTAGAGACTTGCAGTAGCCAGTTAGCTCAGCACACAGGATAGCAATGTCGTTCACCCTGTTAAATAAATAATGAAAAAAGCAGAGGGTCAGCTTTGCTACTCGTGCATGCCATCAGGTCAGCGATTTTCTAAGGGACCCCAGCCTTGGCTCCTCCTTCTTCATACCCCAAGACAGCCAAGATATGGCTATTGGCTTCCTTACCCTCACCTAAAAAATTTACTTTCTCAGTAGAACCATGAAAGCTGTGTCTCTCACCTGTCTGGATCGTGGTGTCCCACACACACATGCATTAGTGCATTACAGACGAAACTGTAGCGGTTGGCTGGGTTTTCATTGAGGCTTTTGCCCAGGTTGGTGTATGTAAAGTTATGTGCAGATGGATTTTCAATAGTGTCAATCATGAACTCTGGTTCCCATAGCATGTTGGAGTCAGAGGGCTCAACATTGCAATAGATTGTGTTCTTCACCTTGGAGCAGAAGTCACTAAACAGGACAGAAAAGAGATTAAGAACACAAAACCCTAAGTGGTCACTGAACTCTGATGAGCAAAGACAAACCCTCTCTGGGCAAGAACACATTGAAACTCAAGATCACTGAGTACCAATAAAGACATTTGTTATTTTCTATTTATTCCTTTCTGTGCTTGCATTCTAAGACATGTTGAACATTCAGTTTATTTTCCACATCAACCAGAACTTCAGAAAATTTCTATCAGTACTCCTCTTCTGTGGGGAGGAGATTCAGCTCCTCATAAGTAATTCCAAACCTCTGGTAATTTATCCACTCGCCCTCCTTTGGGCCTGAATCTACTACATGCTTTTTGGAGTTTGCTGCCCCAAACCACAAGGCACAGTTTTACCATGACATAAACAGGGGTCTATTAATGCTGTTTGTTCTGTTCTCCATTCGTTTCCAAACAACACTTAACATTTAATTTGCTTTCTGACTGCTACTGTACCCTACAATGACATTTTCAATTATGTATCTTTTACAGCTCAAAGATCCTTTATTCAACCAGTAGAATATATCCAGCACCAAAGAGAATTTAGAAAGGAACAAAGATAATCCTGTGTGCATTATTCTGTTTAACAACACTGAACTTCACCTGCCAGTTTATCACCTGATCACCATCAATGCACCCTACTGCAACAACCTGCAGCCAACTTCTTACATATTTCAAGTTAACAGTTATATGAAAAGTTTTGATATCACCACTCACACTTCTAAGGCATAAAACAGCACAAGCATTAGCAGAGTCCTTTGGAATGCCTCAGTCACTCCTTGTTTCAATCTCTAACTTACTGTTTGCCTGCTAGGGGATATTCCCTTTTATCTGTGGCCATTTACTTTAAAGTTTTGCTGAGCAGCTTTTGGGAATTCAGTTAGACTAGTATCAGGTTTCTCATTTCTGTATGTATGACAACTCCTTCAAAGAACTCCAATATGACAAACCATGACAACAGCAATGCCTCCTGCTCTCAATTCAGTCCGGAGAGAGACTTCCAAAGCCCTCTGTAGCCAGGAGTTTGGCCAGCTGATACCAAGGCAAAAGCCATTCTCACAGCCTCTCACTGCAGGGTAACACCGAGGCTCAGATGTCCCCACAACACACCTGCACTGGAAACACTAACAGGGGGCAGGGGCTTCGAGAGAAGACAAAATAAAGCATTGTACTGCAAAACAGGGCTGTCAGGAGAATTACCCCTTCACAGGATCAGGTAAGCACAAAGCCTGGGAGATCTGTGGACTCCATCTCTGGGTGGCTATGGAAGCTAGTGGAGGGACAGTTCCCAAGATAAGAACTGCAAAGGACAGAAGGTCACAGCATAAAGTAAACCCATGGGACAGAACCTGGGGGCAACATCAGCACAGCAAAACCCAAACAGCCAACAGGAGCAGAAAAAGGAGTGCAAAATAGCATAGGAACAAACCCAGAATGAAGCAGAGCAGGTTCAGAAACAGCTCAAGGAGTATTAGGGAGCAAAGAACCACCTTTAAGATGAACTGCTCAGTCATCAGTTTAGCAGGAACAAAACTATCTACATCTATCCTCTAGGAGTGGGGTAGATACAGACCTGTGGAGGTGCAGGGGACTACTGGGGTAATTTACCAAAAGAGGATGATTTAAGAGTCAAGATTATCCACTGAATCATTGAGAGGATCTCGGGCAATCTCATCAATCAAGATCAAAAGCAAAGTTTAAGTCAAGGTGCTACAGTGGGCAGTACCCAATTGCATCTCAGCTGCCTCAGACTCACCTAAATAGCTCCCCAAATTTACTTTTGAGGTGACTGCAGGAGGTATACAGGTCGTAGAGATAGGCCAGGATACAGCGCTCTGCTGAGGAGCCATCCGAGCGGTTCATGCCATGTTTCACCACCCCACACAGACTGCAGAGAGACAAAAGGAGTGAGCTGAACCCTGAGGCACCAAGTAGCTGCCTTTTAGGTAGGCTACAGATGTCCCTTATGAACCCCCAGAATATACACTGCTCCCTTACACACTGTGAGGGGGAGATGCCCTTACCCTTCGAAGACCTGAGCCATCTGGTCCTGGTTCAGGATAAGGCAGGAGTGGTAGTGCCGCAGCACAGCCACGATGCACAGGCACAAGCTGGTGGTATAGCTGCCAACAAGGTCGGAGGATTTCAACAGCAGTTCTGCCTCCACCACGCTCAGTTCATTCAGCAACTGCACCCAATGACAGAAAAACCCTTCAACAGCCACAGGGGTAAGGTATGGTCAGAGAGGGAGGAGGCACACCAAACCCACAGCCTACAGGATGTGCCAGGAAAGGCACTGCCAGGCACTTTCTGCTTAGGGATGTACCCCAGAACAGTTGGCACAATGTCTCAGGCAGTACAAGGGGTTGTCGGGGCTTGGGTGTCAGAGGGTGATTGGGACAGGCAGTATCAAGCAGCTTGTTTGGTAGCTTTATCCTGCATAAATCTTACTCCGATTTCCTTTCCAGGCTAACAGCCACAATTCCATCAGCTAGGCTTCAAGAGATGCCTGGTACAGGCTGCAGAAACAGCAACAGGATTTTAGCAGGATCCAGAAGGCAGCTTGAGCTGCCATGTGCCAAGGATCTTTCCAGGGGAGCAAGGTAGGCAAGGTGCCAAGGACAGACAATCCCCTTCTCATTTAGAACAAGGCCCTGCTGCAACCAGGGACGGAGATGCAATGCAAGTCCTTTGGAGACAAGCCCAAATCCTTTGGAAGAATAATCCTCAGAACAGAACATGCAAGACTATCTGCCACAGACAACCTATTCCTAACAGCTGCAGCCCAGAAGCATCACAATGACCATATAATCTGACCACCTCCATGACACAGGTCAGAGGGTCACCAGCGATGACCAGAGCAGGCCAACTATCACAGCACAGATCTGCTGCCTCTTGGATGGACAAATCCCTCCCCAAGAAGCATCTGAGCACACTGCCCTCACCTGGATGGCAAAGTCGATAAGACCACTGATATTGAGTGAATACTCCATCAAGTCAAATATGAACTGCACGTGCTGTACCAGAGGCAGGTGGTATGACATTCCCAAAGCAAAGCTGGTGATCTGTTCCAAGACATTACGAGATACCTGCAAGTGCAAGACAACACACAGTCTATCTCCCCCTTCACAAGTCCCTCAGCAGGCTCACCTCCTGTTTTCTGTCCAGGAAGCTGCTCTCAGTAACACAAAGGGACACAGTCAGGGCCCAAGAAGGACAGCAGTTTTGAAATTTTCATACCTGAGATGTAACTTGGTGCTGATCAAAGTGAGAAAGGTGCTGGAACTTTGCAAAGATATCTTCAGCTGTTGGGAAGGCTTCTGGCTTGCTCTTTTTCCTCTTTTGGCCTTCCTCTCCACCTAGCAAAGTCGAAAAGATCAGAAAACAGTATTAGGCAGCTTTCCTCACCAGAGGATTAAACATCAGCCATCAGCTTCTGACAGCTCCCCAGCAGGATCCAGCCCCTGCCATGAAGCATAGGCAAAAGGCCTGAGTCCTAGACCTTAAGTTGAAAAGGACTATCTTTAACTGAAAAAAAAAAAAAAAATTAAGGAATCCCTAACCTAAGAATGACAGTAGGGCTAACAACTAGTTTATCCCAAATGAAAGTACTCCTTGGAGTATCCTTCTGTTTTGATTTAGAGATATACCTATTCCCTGATGAGAACAGGATTTCTGGACTGGAGATGCTCAGCCACAGAAGTTTCTTTGTCAGAGCACTCCACCTCTTAAAGCATCATCTTTCTATCACATTTTAAGTTGCCTTTCAGGCATCAGACTAAGAAAGAAAAATTGTAGCCAGATTCTCAGCTGTTGGACATCAGAGGATGTTGATTTTAACGCAGCTATCCAAATTTCCTGTCCTACGCATTTAGCACGTGCCTGAAGGGTAACAGCACATGTTCAGTGAAGTCTTTGTCAAATATGCATTGGCATAGTGTTTTCTGCTTCTTGTGCAAGGATTTAAATGCAAGAATAAATAAAATAAAATCTGAAAAGCCAAAGTTTTGGCCAGGGTCTCACTCTCAACCTCGTATGACTCGATTCTCTTCTGAAGACAAGTTAATTAAACAGACATTGCCAGCAGGCAACCAATTGTCTTACTTGCACGTTTGTTTGAAAACAGAGCACCATTCCAGACTCGTTCTCTAGTACTTCTTACCAGACACTGTAGATTGTGTAAAATCCTTTCACTGTGAGACTCCAGACAAGGGAGTCAGCCAGCTGGAAAGATGCTCTAACTTCAGAAAGGAATGTCTCAAGCTCTACTAACCTGTCTCTGCAGTGCTCTTTCTGTTTAAGACTTTTAGAATGTCTTTAGTAATTTTCTTGATTGTATGCCGAGCATCATCCCGTTGTTTTCCAACCCCAAAAAGAACTACCAGCCTTTGGTTGCACTCATGACTGCATGACTCCTCCTGGGGAACCAAAAGAGACAACTGCATTAGCAACTACAAGGCTGAATGCTTTAATCTTGCTTCACATCTGGACCTCTGAAAGAAAAAGAAAACCTTCAGCTCAGAAGCTTCTCTGGGAGTAAGCAAGGAGCCATTCAGAAAAGCAGGACTGCTCCTTACTCAGCCACAGCAGGGAGAGACAGCAGCCCCGTGACCAGTGCACAAGGCAGCAACAGGGGAGCAGTTAGGAGCAGGTCTCATACCTGAGGAATAGGGAAGTGTGTTGCATACTGGATGTGCCGAGGCTGGTCGTACAGGGATGCTAGCATTCCTTCCACAGACTTATCCTTCAGCAGAGCCTTTGCTTCCTTTTCAGGATCTGGCTTTTCAGGGGAAGGGCTGGCTTTAGATTCACAATGCATTGGTGGAGAAAACATCTGGGGAGACATAAGAACAAGAAAATGTAGTTAGGGAACATGGTCATGTAACAGTAAAGATTGCTGAAGGAATCTTCATCTGCTCAGGCCTAAAAAGGAGCAGGAAAAGGAAGGGTTGGAAAAACAGACATTTCTTAAGGCAATAACCAAGGTAATGTGCTAAGAGACTATTTCTATTTTTGCTTCTGGTCCATGTTGTATATTAAGTTAAACACAACAGGAAATAACACAATAGGAGTAATAAATTCATGGCTTAGATTTCTGGAAACAACCCCTTCCATAGAAGAAGTGAGGATCCTGGGAAAGCACATAGCTTTACATCACACTTGCCTGACATGTACCTTGAAAGGTCAGAAATGGCTGGATAGATACAGGTACTCAGGCATTTTTCAAGCACCACAAATTAATTTTACTACTAAGTGCTTCAAAGTGTTCTGCTGCCATGAACTATGCCCATAGATAACCTGTAAACCTGAAGAAGTACTGAAGGCCACACAGTAGGATGAAAGCAGACTAGTGTCTTCTCCCAGGATCAGGAAAACCTCTGCAACTGGTCACTCCCAATCTGTTGCTATCATGGTCATTCATTTCCCATCCACTTCCAAATAGCCCAAATAGCCCAAACAGTGGGCTGGCAGTAGCCACAGCACAGGAGGTCCCAGGAATGACTGGGACTCACTCTACTCTGATGAACACCAACCTACATAAACAGGTTATTATTAGGTTATTTATATCTCACTTTTACAGTGTCAACTGCCTTACAACCCAGCCACTTCCAGCAGATACACAAAAGCAAGGCACATGCTGCTCCTGGGCTCCCTACAACAGCCTGACCCTACTTACTGAGTAACAGGTAGGAAATGCTGCAACGTACCGAAAAGTCTGTCTTTTCCATGTCATCAAAGAGCATGCTGGGGTTGTGGTCAATGTCCATGGGCTCTGAAAGACCTGTGTCCTGGGAACAGACAGAGCAGCTTTACATCTCAGTGATGCATCAGGGAACAAGAAAATATTTGTTGACTACAGCATCGATGTCTGTGTTGGACAGTGACAGCAATATGCCACCACACCCATAGTACCTGGCAAGCTGGAGCTTGATACACCTCAAATATCATGGACAGGCCTCACACAGCACCTCATGATATGCTGCTCTGTTTCAAGCCATGCAAGATTTTCCTATCTACCCTCCTGCAATCTGCAGGTCCTGTCCAGTCACTTAGAACATAACCTTAAATTGAAATGCTAAGGAAATAGGTTGGGGGAAGGAAGAGCAGGAGTCAGTGGTACATCCTCCAGCAGGTAATAGCAAGGAGGCTGCAAAGCTAGTAAAAACAGGCAAGCACAACACAGAGATGTACAGGAGGGCCATGGTGTTTGTGCTCTCACCTCCAGCTTGATGCCACTGCTTCCCTCTGTCTCCTTCCTGTCATGTTCCTCAGCAGGGTCATCAAAGGGTGAGGGAGGACGAGGCCCATGAGAATCCATGGCAAGATCACCCCGGGAGATGAGCGTGCACATGTAGATGTTGTGGGAGAAGACATCATGTCGGATTAGCTCACAGAACAGCAGCACCAGATTAAAGAACTCCACCTTCTCATTTTCCTTCCCAGGATCAGCTGAAAGGACAGCACAGTCAGTCATGGCTATCAGAGTAGTTCTGCACCACTGTAAGCAACACCAGCCACCTAACCTAGGGCAAGAAGAAAGCATTTCCTAACATGTCAACACAGTTCTGAGATTACAGCAGGGACTAAAAGAAGAAAGTCCAGTTTCAAAAATTAGCAATTAACTAAGTCAAAAGCTCTCCAGTGTCACAGCCCAAAGGCACTGGACTTTAGCCTGGAAGGGCTATTCCTGGGTGTACAAACAGCTGCCTGCATCATTCAGAGCTGTTACCCTATCCCCCTTAACCTGTTTGCAGAACTTCCACTGAGACCCAGAGCTCTGATACCAGTTAAAAACCTCCCTCTAGTTCTCAGCCTGAAGTAATTCCTGATTAAGCTAAACTCATTTATCCTTGGTCAATGCTCTGTTAACAGAAGTGCCTCTGCATCATCTTTCTGTCATCTGGCCCTGCAAGCTGCTTCTCCCTCCTCTCCAAGGTAAGCTCTGAATTGCAAGGAAGCCAGGTAGAGAATTTAGATACAGCCAATACCTACACACAAGAGAACTGCACACAAATTCAAAGTTTGCAACAGAGGGAAAGCTAAAAACTGGGAGACCACAAGTTCTTATTTACATACTTAGCATAGGAGCTTGAGTGTCAAGGAATTGCATAAGGACATCCTGAAAGACAGGAGCACTGGCTGCTGAGAGAGAGCCTGAGGAGATGGAGCCCTTCTCATCCACAACTTCAGAATCCCCACATCTCTGCAGAAACAGAAAAAGTACCAACTGCTGACACAGAGGAGGAACTTCCTATTCATAAATCTCAGAAAAATTCTCTTGAAGACTTTTTTTATCTTGTTCTTATAAACAAGCCACCACACAGGTTTCTGTAAGCTACTTCACAGTCTCCAAGTATGTCAGTGCTTCCGCACTGCAATCAGCTGTCCTCAAATGTATCCAAGAAATGGGATATGCACCATCCCACAGGCTCATTTATGACCTACATTGGGTCAGACGGAGCAAATGCCATAATTAGCAGCACCAGTGACAAGAGGCACTGTGCTGATCAGCCTTTGCCTGTCGGTGTAATCTGAATTAGGTAACCTCTGCTCTCCTTTAGTGCTCCCAGCCTTCCAGGAACAAGGACCTACCTCTGCCTCGATCTCTGCTTGACGCTTTTCCAGCAGCTTGGCCACGACCATGGCCCTGTGGCGCCCAGAGCGCTTGTAGCTGACAGCCCATTCACACAGCAAGGCCACCACTGCATCATCATCTGGGGAGATCTGGGGGGATGCAAGCACTGCAGTGAGAACCTGAGCCAAGCACTCTTAAGAGGGGAGCAGATATAACAGTGAGTCTGCTCCCCATAGAACAGAGCCTGAAGACTGCTACGTTCCCCTCCTCCTAACAGGGAGGACAGATGTCAAGCTAGAACCCTCCTGCTTTGACTCCATTTTGCAACATGAGCTCCACAGCCCCTAACAAATCTCCAGACTGACTCTGCTTCAGAAAATCATCTCTCTTCCAGCAGCACATCTACAGAGTGCTAATCACAGCACTGAGTAAAACATAACTTCTTGACACCCTCATACAAAGTGTACGAACAGCCAGTCCTGCAGCTCACTTCCAGGAACCAATGCAGTAGTGGATGCACTGTGGTCCTACACATCATAAATACATCACCTCTCAGGCTAAGAGGAACCTGAATTGTGAGCTCCCAGGAACAAGCAGCCAGCCCAAAATGCGACCAGGCTTGTACTGACACAACAAGTCCTTAGCACCAATCTGGTATGCAGACTGATGTCTTTCATCAGCGAACTCTCTCGAGTTTACACGTATTTGTTGGAATTTCTAGAGCACAGAATCCCCCTTCTCATTTTAGTACTCCCCTAACAAGGGCTGCATGAAATCCTTTTCAATGGAGATCACGTCTCTTGGCCAAAGGCCACTACCTAGTCAGCTCTCTGCAGACACAGGGCAGTAACAAGTGGGATATAAACAAGAACACAGCCACATCAAAGACCAGGGCCCAGCAGCAAAGTCCCAGAGCACCTCATGACTGTCTTTGGTTGGACCCAGCCCAAATATCCTGTTATACAAGGAATCCAAAGAGTTGCTGAAGTCAGATCTTTCAAAGCTGTGACTGTCCAGAACTTCTAAGGTATGCAAGACACGGCCAATAGTGAAACCTAGAAGAGAACAGAGAAGAGAAATGTGTATTTGGCACCCGGTACAACAGACTCTAGAACAACACCAGATGTGTTACCAAGGTCAGCCAAGGTCAGAAAGGCCTACACCTCATATCAAGACCAGTCCCACAAGGAAAAAAAAGATGAGTTGTAGCTGTAGGTGATTCTCTTCTAAGTGGAACAGAGGGTTTGGGCCCTTTATCCAAATGCTAGATGGACCCTTCCCTAAGGGTAAAGTCTGATGCATTCCTGGGGCCCAGGTTAAGGACATGAAATCATGAAACCTCCTAGCCTGGTACAGCCCTCAGACTGTACCAGTTACTGGTCTCCCACACAGAAGGAGATGAAGTCTCAAGTGTAGTCCAAAGATAATCAAAAGGGGCTTCTGGACCTTGGGACTAAGCATTAGGAAGTGACTCTGGAACACAGGTTACTTTCTCTTCTATCCTTCCAGTTACAGGCAATGACATTGGAAGAAACAGATGGGCCCAGTCTATTAATACATGGCTCCATGGCTGTTGTCGCTGCCAAAATACTGAGGTTTTCTGACAATGGGAGGGCCTACACAGCACCAGGCACACTGGGCTGTTCAGTGTATGAAAAACTGGTTGGACAGTCACATCCAGAGGGTAGTGGTCAAAGGCTCAGAGTCCCAGTGGACATCAGTGATGAGTGGTGTCACAGACAAAGATCAAGTGCACCCTCAGCAAGTCTGTAGATGACACCAAGCTGAGTCGTTTGGTTGATACTCCTGAAGGATGGATGACATGCAGAGGGACCTGGACAAGCTTGAGCAGTGGCCCACAGGAATCCCACGAGGTTCAACAAGGCCAAGTACAAGGTGCTGCACCTGGGGCAGGGCAAGCCCAGTATCAGTCCAGGATGGGGGATGAACAGATGGAGAGCAGCCCTGCAGAGAAGGACTTGGGGGTGCTGCTGGAGGAGAGGCTGGACACGACCCAGCCATGTGCACCCACAGCCCAGAAAGCCAAGTGTGTCCTGGGCTGCAGCAAAAGCCCTGTGGGCAGCAGGGGAGGGAGGGGATTCTGCCCCTCTGCTGCACTCTGGTGAGACCCCACCTGCAGTGCTGCCTCCAGCTCTGGGGTCCCCAGCACAAGAAGGACAAGGACCTGTTGGAGTGAGTCCAGAGGAGGCCACCAAGTTCATTAGAGGGATGGAACACCACTCCTAGGAGGAAAGGCTGGAAGAGTTGGGATTGTTTAGCCTGAAGAAAAGGCTCTAGGGTGACCTAACTGTCACCTTTCACACTAAGGGGGGGCTTACAAGAAAGCTAGAGAGAAACTTTTTACAAGGACAGGACAAAGGGGAATGGCTTTAAACTGAAAGAGGATAGACTCAGACTAGATGTTAGGAAGAAATTCTTCCCTCTGAGGGTGGTGAAGCAGTGGGACAGGTTGCCCAGAGAAATTGTGGACGCTCCATTCCTGGAAGTGTTCAAGGCCAAGCTGGATGGGCCCTGAGCAACCAGATCTAGGGGAAGGTGTCCCTGCCCACAGCAGGGAAATTGAGACTACTTAATTTTTTAAGGTCCCTTCCAACCGAAACCATTCTATGATTCTATGAGAAGTTTCTGTGAGCTCATTGCTTGGTCTCATTGCCCAAAGAAAGCTGTACCAGTCAGGCAAAGGTCCGCCCATCTTAATATCCTGACTTTCACTGTGGCCAACAGCACATTTTATGGGAAAGCAACAGAGCATGGCACATAGACAAGAGTATAGCTCCCTGATACATATTTCCAGCTTCCAGTAACAGAAACTCCCCCTATACCTGGAGAAATGGATCCTTTTAAGATTTTGCAGTGGAAAGAAAAAGAGCCATGTCTTACTGCTAACAGTAAATATGAACAGTAGTGAACAGGAAAAAATAAAAAAAAATAGCCAGATAGGGATTTTGGCAGAGTAGCACATGGATTGGGGGAAGAGAAACTTTAACCTACAGCAAGTTACCTGCTGTGGTTTCTTGGCACTTGTCAAATGACCAGCGAACCTCCACGGCCTGGCCACGTTCCTTAATCTGCTGCTCAATTTCACGCAGCTTTGCCCGAACCTAGAAACAATGGACTTGTGTAAGCATACAAAAGGATGCCTTAGAAGTCCTGTGAACAAAATTATTAGAAAACAAAGACATTAACAGCAATTCTACTTAAGGTTAGATTTTTGCCCATCTTCCAAGGACATCACTGTCTGGCTTATAGCAGAATGAGAGCACTTAATTCCTTGGGAGTGAGACAGCACCTCCAGATCTGCTTATCACACAACATGAAAAGAAAATTCTGAAAGAGCTAACAGCTGTTATCCCAAACCACAAGAGCTCCCTTTTTTGAAGGCTGCTCACCTGCTGTGTGAAGGCTGAATTCCCCCCTGGCATGGGCAAGTTGGATGGAGCTATAGGCAGGTGGTCCAATGGAGAGCCAGTCTTTATCCTGCTATCAGTCAAGGAATAATGCCACACAAGGGCACTCGGGCAACACAAAATTATACTCTGCAACAGATAGAAGAGTTGGTATCACTGAGCAAATTAAAGTCAAAACAATTAAGTTACACGACTTTCTACAGAACTAACCACTACTTTATCCTATTGCCCAGGCATTCATTATCCTGTATACAACATATTTACTATTTGGGAGGGGTGGTTTTTTTTTTTTTTCTAAGCTCTGAAAGACCCTTTGGATCATATAAACTCACACCTCCAATGCACAATCCAACCCTCATGGTCCAGAAAGAGCATTTACATTATTGACTCACAACTCTCATCAGGAGTATAGACTGAGAAGAAATAGGAGGTAACAGACCCAAACTAATTATACCATACTGTTTGATAATCACAAGTGTGATTATTATAGTAACAATACCATGCTATATGCATTCTTATTCTTTTATGATCTTGTACACTCACATAAACACTGACAAAACTTCACTGAACAATTCCTATAATATTCCCCTATACCTCCTGGCTCACAAAGCTGTTTTAGACATTAAAACCAAAGAATCTGCTTATCTTGAGAACATTTCAGCAAAGGTTGATTATGTGCACTCTTAGAAATGCACCTGTTTCCACTGAGACATACTAAAGATCAGACCATCATTAACCAACATCAACTTTTTAAGCAGGTTGTGCTTGAACTCTAAATCAGCCAAACCTCTGAGGTGTATATGCTCATCTATTTTCTCTAGATTAAGCTCCCCAAACACAAGATTTTTAAAGACATGTTTTATCACATAGAAAATAAAAATAAAAACCCTATAAACTTCAACAGAAAGCAAACAAGACTTAATAAGAATGCAAAGGGGTTGTTCATAACCCTACATTGCTCTCTAACCCTTGCAGAAGGTCCTTACTTCTAGCCAACTGTACTACAGGAATTTTCTTTTTCTTTCTCTTTCTCTCTTTCTCTCCCTGAGAGGTGGCTGGCTGCTTCTTGATCCTGTCAGGGCTCCTTCATCTCAAGTTTCTCTCTTGAACAGCAGGTTCCCAAGCTTTGTGCTCTCTTCCTCTCCAACTCCTGCTCCATTCTGCACTCTCTGGAACCTTCTCTGCTTTAACAAGTCTTTTCTGTCCTGGAAGGAACTATCTCCACTCCTTCTGCATGGACCCACCTGACCCAATCACTCTCCTCTTGAAGGACAAAAACACAATCATGAATGAATGCACACACTGAACAGAACTCGCCTATCTTTTTCTGACACAAGGACAGTAAGGACTGAATCCCACAGTGTCACAACAGCACCTGTTCTTCAAACATCTATCAATAAGGCTTTGGCAACCTTGCCCTTTTACTGGAATGTAAAGTTTAATCAATCCCACCAGTAAAGAATATGAGTTTAGAGTAGCTCCTTTTGAAAGCCTGCTGCCACTCCTAAACCATTAAATTCTTCCATAAAGTGGGAGGGGTTGTTTCTTGTGTATGCTGTTCAGTCGTGGGGGTCTTTTTCTTGTTCTGTGGGAACTTTTTTTCTGATGCAGGGATGTTTAATAGTTGTCAAAATTACAAAGCACTTTCATTTCTGGCATAATTTCCTTTCCTGGATGACAACCTGCTATGGACATACACAATGGGAAATAACCCTTTCTTTCTCATCCCTTCTTTTGTAAAGCTTTCCCAGCCACGCAAGGCACCTGTGAGTAGAGCAAAATGCTCTGTTCCAGCCCATTTTTCTTATGCAAGTCAGTCAAGGGCACTGCTGCAGCACTGATGTCTGACATAAAAGCTCTGTAACACATCAGCAAGGATGGTTTGATACTTAGAAAGCTGCTGACTCAGACCGTAATGATTTTTCGGTGATGGCACACAATGTAAATTGTCCCTGCTGACCACAGAATCACCATCACTTAAACCTACCTGAAGGATGCAGCTGAGCCCGTACACCACTGGCCGGTGCTGGGGGCACAGTAGTAAGTCGCTGAAAGGGCTGGGAGGAGGATTCCCTGCAGCTGGCTGAGGGGTGGGAGTTGAAGGAAGAGCATTCCCTGTCTGGGCAGACAGGATGTGTGGTGGGTGCCCACCAGCACCATCCAGCTGCATAGCAAGCCTGCGGGTGCAGAAGTAGGCCAGACGTCTGGACAGGTACGCAGACTGCACAAACTCTCCAGAGTACTGCAGGGAAGATGGAAGGAGGGGAAAACATCCTTGTCACAAGAAACACCAGAAAAAAGCCCTGACCTTCCCAAAGTACTACACTGTGCGACACTGCCTTGAAGAGGCAGTCCCTTTTTACAGAGAGCTCCTTAGCATCATGGATGACCCACTGGCTACTAAGCATCAGAAAAACCCTTGAAATGCTCTCTGGCAATGACTTCATGTATAAAAATGTACCCACACCCAGCCTTCCCAGAGCTTCAAAGGTGTGTCCAGAATCAGTTGTAACAGAAAGAAAGAAGCAGTTTCCATGTACTGGTGCACAATCAGTAGAACTATCACAGACGTGACATAGGCAGGGATTACCAAGTCCAGTGCAGGAAAAAATGGTAAAGGAGAATAAAAATCAGAAGAGAGCAGGACTAAAAGGACATCCTTGCAAGAGCTAAGAAGGATGCTCAGAGGGACACTCCCTAGGGTTACTGGTGCAAAATAACTCATTAACCACTTAGGCAATAGGAAGGGGATGGCCAAAGCAGAAGTCAGCACTCTCCTAAAGCAAGCTGAGTGCATATTTCTCACCCGCAGCAGCAAAGGAAGGAGCATTTTCAGAAATTCGTCTTCTCCTGAACGTATCTTCTCAAAGCACTCGAGGACCCATGTGAGGAATTCATGCCTGTCCAGCATGCCATCCTGCACATAGATAAAAGCAGACCAAATGGAAAGAAGTTGAAGTAACCTCCACTGAGATAAGGCAGAGCAGGAGCAGCTTGCTTTCCAACAGTGGAAATAACTCTGGAAGCTTTCACGTTTCTGTGCTACCCCTGTCCTATTACTGAGCTTAAAACTGCATCTAGTCCTAGTGGTCTATTCACAGAAAGACAGTATTTCACAGAAGTAAATCCTTTGGCATCCACTCCTCTCACCCTCCTCTGCTATGCACCCACCCAGCAGCCTCTGCCAGTCCCTCACCTGGAACATGAACATAGCCAGTTTTTCATTGTAGTCCCACTGCTTCAAAGCCTGTTCCACCTCTTGGGGCATTGGTCCTGATGGTGAACCACAGCCTTGCCCTGGCAGCTGTCTGTAGAACTCTGCAATTTTCTGCAGCTGCTCTGACAGGTACTTGGTGATGATCTGCGTCCATTCTGGAGAAAACAGGTTAGCAGTGAGCACTGTGGCAACCAGGAGCAGGAAAGAACCGGGATGGTGCATAGGTGGAAACCCAAACAAATGAGAACACAGCCGGAGAACTCTCCTAGACCACAGCAGTCTGGAGCAGGCCAGGATGCAATGGATGTTGGATCTAGTAATGCTTAATGAAACTGGAAACACAGACAGGGAGCAACATACCAAAATTCTCTGGGAAATGTACATACTCACTTGGAAAGTAGCTAATCAGTCATCACTAAATTGCGTATTTACAGTCTTTGTATGGTAAGAAAAAAACAGGTTAGGCAGCAAAGGAGCTCAGTAGAACTTAATAGGGAGAAAGAAAAGTAAGGCTCCCAGGAAGTATTTATGGCCACTAAGATTTAATTTTCAGTGTACTGTCACAGGTGGGCTTGCTGTTCAGACAGTTATGCATGTCAGAACCCAAGGATTTATCAGCAGGAAACAAGTTTATATGGATTTCCAGGCTACCTCTTACTAATCAAGAGCAGGCTGAGAAGGAAACATCTGTGATGGACAAAGCCAGTGCTTTACACAAAGTGCTTACCAATGAAGGGATCGATGACATGACGCTTCTTCACCTTGGTTTCCGTGATGGCAGCATAATAAGCACAAGTCATTTTGATGAGCCATGCTGCTCTCATTACTGGAACAGTGTATTTTGCCAAATAACCAAAGACCTCTTCCTTCTTGCTAAAGATGGGCACCTGTAACAGAATTGAGAGGGAGAACTGAACCAAGCACTTAGAACAGGAACTGAAGCAGCTAAAGCAGCTATACCTGCTGTAGGCACAGAGAATGTCAAAAGGCAACAGAGCAACACAGCACCTCTACCTCAAAAAAACCTGCTGCCAAATTTCATCTGTGGTCAGAAAGCAACAGTACTGGAGCTGCATTTCAGTATAAACAGAAACAAAACAAACTGAAAGAAGACAGAAAATGTAATTACGTCACTGTAAATCCACGCCCTGAATCCTGCAAACATCTTGGAGGTCATCCTCCAGAGAGCACATAAAAAACTATGAAAGATACACACAAAGTACTGAGTCAGTAACAGAGTATCTGCCATACAAAGTGAAGACAAGATGCTTCATTTTGTATACAAAACGGAGTGGTTACAGAAGTCTCCTAATGTCATGAATACCCAACAGAAGACTGTGAGAAACAGGGAACTGAGTACCATAGTAGGAAGGAATTTATTAGCCCAAGATACAAAATTCAAGCTACAACATAGGAGGATACCAGTGAAATAATCAGACTGCAGGACTATAAACCAGGAAGCAATAACACATCAAAGGGAAAAGTACAGCTGTGGGGCTCATTTCCACACAATACTCTGGAGAGCAAAAGTATGTGTGTTTTCACAGAGGAATGAAAAAAATTTCACAAAAACAGGCCCATTTGGCAGGTATCTTCAAGTCCCTGAACTACTGACAGTTCATCTACCTGTTATGTTTCTTACATTCTTCCCAACTGAGGCAAATTTCCAAGTGGTCTCAAAATCAGACCACTTGGCTACTGACAGTCGCTCTTTCACATCTCAGTTCATGAAAATTGATGCAGCTCACTGCAAAAAAAACAAGGGAAAACCCTGAAAGGTTCAAGCCTTCACCATGACCTCAGGAAACTGACAGCGAAAAGAAGGACTAAGTTTATAAAGAGACAGATTCTGGGAAAATCTGATTACTTTATTTTCCCCCCAGGAGTGACTCAGACCATTTCGCAACTGGAAGTTATGTTTTTCCAGAGTGCATACCAGATTCCCGAGTACCTTGTTTGTAGGCCTCCCCTGAGAGAGAGTTATCTCCCTTGCTATCAGGCCTGATAAAATGCCAGAGTAAGACCCTTTCATACTCTACAGAATTCACAGCTGTAAGGGAAATACCTACCCCTAGACTCCAGGGCACAGAAATACCGTAGGCCTGGCCAAGACCAAGTGTTAGCACACACACTCTCCTCTGCTGAAAAGCAGAAATACCTCACTGCAACGGAAGTCTGGGAAGTCATTTAGGTGATTATTTTCAGTAATTCTCACTATGACTTTTGAGAACTTGAAAAACCTTCCACAACAGAAATGTCCTAATCTAAACAACAGACCAAACACAACAGTGACAGCTCTTCTGAAAGACAAACAAACTTGAAAATAAATCAGTCATGTCCTACAAGCCAAAAGGCAAAGCTGAACATGCCTCCAAATAACAGACAAGAGATCAGTTCTCTAAGTGTGGATGACTATAGTCAGGGCACTACAAATCCTACATCCACTCTTCAAGCTGAAAGCTTCACAAGATGTATAGACAAGAAATTTCTCCAAACAGTAAAAACCTTCAGACAACCTCCAGAAACAAGCACAGATTAAACTCACTGCACTGTCAGGCTGCCTCTCCTGTAGCATACCTTCTTAGCAAGATGAGTGAGGGGCTTAGTTCCAGCCAGATCTGTGAACCAGTTGTTTATGGCACTCTGAGAACGTGCTGTCACCAGCCAGAAGTTATCCTTCTGGTTGACCTGGGGTTTCCGCCTCCCCGTGTCAGGCAGAGTGTTGCACCGCAGCTTTTCTGCAATAATACTGCTAAAATTTGAGCTGATCTGCAGGAGAAGAAAAAAAAGGATTAATTAAATTTCAGCGGTCAAAGACCTGTTCAGTGTGCTTAAAATCTCATTTACCTTTCCTACTAGGAGTCTCACCAGCATCAACTTTTGAAACACAAAAAAACTGCCGATAACTCCTTTGTGATACTTGCAGAGGTGAATGCTTCTAGATAACTCATACAATAACCAAGCAGGGACTCAAGTTGAGATGGACACAACCCTTTACAAATACTTGTCAAACCAGACAGAAGGCTTCTCAGACAGAAGTCAGCCAAGGAAAACAAATATCCTGTGCTTATTGATTGCCTTCCAACCCAGGTCATTACTAGTTGTTTTGTCAGGAAGTCAACATCTTGATTTCAGACACTGGAAAAATTGAGTTGAAGCCTATTACATAACTCCCATTTTTAAACTTCCAGATGTTTCAAGAAATTGTACTTTTCTTTTACTATGGCCATCATGTAACCAAACCAAAAAGAAGCTTCTCTCTCCTAGTATCATAGCCTTCTGCTTTAATTGCAGAATATAAGGAGTCCTAGATGCTGGCTTAACGAAGACTGCAGACACAGACCTGCCCCTAAAACACACTCAGCAAGACAAGAATCTGCTCTCTCAGAGGTGGGACACAGCTCTAAACGAATGCAGCACTTGGATTCTACAGAAACGGAGGGTAAAGTCTTTAAAACACCCATACAAAAGGGAAAGATCTAGTTCTCGACACAGGGAAGGAACGAGACCCAGGACTGTCCAGGGTCCAGCAGCCTGCCCTGCCAAACCCGCCCCTCGACTGTCGGGACGCCTCTCACCTTCGCCGGGTTGAAATTGACATTTTTGGCACTGCCGTGCTCGTCCCCAGAGACCGCCGGCTGGTTATTGAAGCCTTGCTTGACATTCAGCGCAGTCAGCTCATCCTGCGGGGGAAGGACGGTCAGCAGGGCCCGGCACGGCCCCTCCGCGCCCACCGCCGCAGCTTCTGTCCCCACCGCGGGGGCTGAACGAGGCGAGGCCCGGCTGCTCCCCCGACCTCCCCCAGCCGTCGCTGGCAGGCACCGCCCAGGGCAGTGCTGGGACACCGGGACCGCGGCTCCCCCGGCCCGGCCAGCGCCCCCCAGCCCCGGGGGACCCGGCGGGACGGGGCCCCCTCGCCCAGCTCCCGACCCCCGTGCCGCTAACCCAGCGCTTCCTCAGGTCCGACCCCGGCACGGCGGTCTTGCACCCCGGGTCCCCCCAACACGCCCGGTCCCCGCACCTCCTTCTGCTTGGGGTCCTGCGGGTACACGTCGGGCGGGCCGAGGCGCGGGCGCTTGAGCGGGCGGTGCTCGTAGCTGAGGACGCCGAAGGCCGCCATGGCGGGGCGGCCGGGCCACAACAAGGGCCGCCGGGGCCGCCCGCGCCTGCGCGCTGTGCGCTGCGCCGGGGCAGGTGGGCGCCGCCGAAGCCGATCCGAAGGAGAACGGAGAGTCCCGAGAGTCGCCGGAGAGGCCCGAGTGCTGACGAAGAGTGCCGAAAATTGACGGAGAGACCCGAGCACTGCTGAGGCTGGACCGAGGAAAGACGAAGAGCACCGAGCGTAGCCGGAGAGATCCGAGAGTGGACGGAGAGACCCGAGCGCTCCCGAAGCAGGGACGAGGGAGGACAAAAAGACCTGAGCGCCGCAGGAGAGTCCCGAGAAGTGCCGAGAGGGCCCGAGTCGGCGTCGAGCGAAGCCAGAAAGTGTCGAAGAGGGACGGGGGCAGCTCGAGGGCGCGCGCGCGACCTCCGGCGGAGGCGCCGCGCCAGTGGCAGGTCCTGTCCGGGTCACGTGACACGCCCGCCACCGCACTCGCCCCCAGCCCCGGCTGCCCCCCGGCCCCGACACCGGGGCACCCCCGGGACCCCGGCCACCGACACCGCCGGTGCGGCCACCACCGCACCGGCACCAGCCCCCGCGGACACCGCTCCTACTGTCACACACACACAGCCCCGCTGTGACTCTCCCTGTAGCCGCCCCCTCCGACTGCCTCAGTGCCTCCCAGTGATGCTCTCAGGGATCCCCGTCCCAGCCATGCTCCTGGGGCAGCCCGGTGCCGGTGATCCCTACAGTATGGGAGTGTGAGCCATGGGAACACGACAGGATGAACTGGGGGGTCCAAGAGGGGTGAGGTGTGGGACCTGAGCAGGAAGGGTGACGCAGTCCCGGTGGGATGAGCCATGGGGTGCCAGTGGGATGAGCTGTGGGGTCCCAGTGGGTTAGCTGTGGGATCCTAGTGGGATGAGCCTTGGAGTCCCACTGGGATGAGCCATGGGGTCCCAGTGGGATGAGCTGTGGGATCCCAGTGGGATGAGCCATGGGATCCCACTGGGATGAGCTGCGGGGCTCCACTGGAGTGAGCCGTGGTCCCCGTAAGGTGGCCCGTGCGGCAGCACGTAGGATGGGCCCCCGGTTCAGGCAGTGCCGTGGGACAGGAAGCAGTGTGGTGCGGAAGCCAGCAGCCCTGCGTGAGGCTGTTCGCGTGTGTTCCTGGTCAGGCGCCCCCATGGCGGTTCCTGGCACCTTCCTCGTGCCTCTCGTCCTCCTCCTCTGTGGGCCAGGTCCTGACCCTGCTGCTGCCCACAGCCATCCAGGTAAGGGGGCACATGGGAAGGCCACGGGCCCCTTTTGCGGGTGGGGCTGGGGAATGGAGCTCCCCAGTGATGGCGGGCGAGGAGGACAGGATGTGGGGCTGCGTGGGCTGGCACGCTATTGTGGCGCACACCGGGGACCCTGCAACCCCGCAATGTGCCCCAGGACCTGTGGCACCTATATGGGCCATTGCAGCGGGGCTGCCAGGAGGGTCAGGCTGTACCAGGGAGCCCTGCTGGGGGGTGTCCTTGCTCCCACTGAAGTGCTGGAGCATTTCTGACCCCACCAGCCCCCTGACTACTCCTAGAGCACTCCTGCCCCATCACTCTACTGGTAGATCCTATCGGTCCGTGCTACGTGTGGGTGCTGGCCAGCACAGTCAGTGGATCTGCACCAGCTGCCTTTTCCTTCCTGGTCACCTCAGTAGTGCTGTGCACAGGAAGGGGATGGGAGACAGAGGCTTCTCTTTCCACCTGGCACTCTCATCCCAGCCACTGTTTTCTGAGAAAAAACCCACTCCTTGGCTGGCTGTCAGTAAAACAACAGCTTTCTGTGGAAATGCAGCCCCTCTGTATCCCTGGACCTCCTGGGCTGGCGGGAAGATGTCCTCCATCTCCATGTGTGGAAACAGCCCTTTGCTCCATTGTTACATTACGATCCAGGAATGCTCAGCTGGGGCTTTCTCCTGCAGTGCTGGCTAATGACTTTGTTTGGTTCAAATGGAAGGAGGCTCATAGGGATATGCAGGGACCTGGCATGTGCCATGTGTCTCTGGTGCACCCCTGGGCCCTGGCACAGCCACCCACCACTGCAATGCCCAGCAGTGTCTGTTGCTTGCAGAGGTGGAGTGTGTCCTCTTCAACGAGGAGTACATGACCTGCATGTGGGGGAGCAGAGAGACACTCACGGTCAACTACTCCCTCTACTACCGGTAGGTGCCCCTGCCCCATGGCCAGTCCTGCAGGAGGATGTCCAGTGGTGGGTCCTTGCACAGGGGGGCTACCGCCAGCATTGCTGGTCCTGGCATCAGGCTGCTCCTCCACCCTGAGCCCAGGGTGGGGCTGGCTCTGTCTCCAGTGCAAGCAGGATGGGATGTGCTGGGTAGAGGGGTCCCAGCGAGGGCTGGGGCATGCAAGGCTTCAGGGAGTCCTGGTAACCTACTGTGACACAGGTACAAGAACGCATCTGACAAGGTGGAGTGCAAGCATTACCTGCAGGACCACGGTGTCAGGGTTGGCTGCCACTTCAAGCAGAATGAGCTCATCCAGTTCCAGTCTTTCCATGTTTTCATCAATGCCAGCATTGATGGCAAGAACCTGGAGATCCCCAGCAAGCGCATGTTGCTGCAGGACCTGGGTACAGAGTGGTGGGGGGAACCCCCTCTCCTCTGCAGGGCTGTGGGTCCTCAGAGCTGCTCTGTCAGCTCCCAGCTGGCAGCAGGGCCACTGGTGCATGGGGCCGGCCTTCACTGGGTGTCACCTGTCCCTTGCAGTGAAACCAGAGGCTCCCGTCAACCTGACCATCCATAACATGAGCAACAATCAGCTGCAGCTGACGTGGGCCACCCCATACCCCAAAGCCAGGTGCCTGGAGCACGCTGTCAAGTACAAGAGCAACAAGGACACCAGCTGGACGGTGAGAGCCCTGGGCACGGCACTCTTGTGGCTGTGCCTGGGGGTGAGCTGTGCACCAGCCTCCAAGGTGGTCCCAGCCAGCAGCACATGGCTCATGTCTCTGCAGGAGCTCTCGGTGAATGGAGATGTCTTCTCCTTACCCAGCGTGGACTATGAGAAGTACTACACCTTCTACGTACGCAGCAAGATCAACAAATACTGTGGCAGCACCCAGTTCTGGAGTGAGTGGAGCGCTCCTGTCTTCTGGGGCAGCAAGTCCACCAGCAAGGGTATGTTCTGAGGGCTGCAGTGGGATAGGATGGACTGGAGCATGGCAGGGCTCAGCAGGCGAGGGATGGCCAAGCAAGCAGAGAACAGCCTAAGGCAGCAGCTCAGGGCCAAGACCGATCTGGGCATCTGGGCTACAGGCAGCAGCATCCTTTGTACTTTGGGAAGCAAAACACACCCCACCAGTGGGACCTGCTGACTTTTGCCAGGGGCTTCTTAGCACTGGACGGCACGGCTGAGCCAGGACAGGGTCACCAGCTAGTTATGGTGATAGGATGGCGGGGCTTGGGGACAGGCCCCTTCTCCATCCCCTGTTCCCAGCTGAGCCCTGCCATGAGCAATGCTGTGGCCACCCACAAAGGGCCGCCTGCAGGCCCACCCCACTGCCGTGGTGCTGTGCTGTCTGGGGGTCAGTGTCACCCTGGCTCTTTCCAGGCACGGTGGAGGAACAGCTGCACTGGTTCAAGATCCACACGATCTTGGTCCCCATTGCCTCCTGCCTGCTCCTGCTGGTCCTTGTCATCCTGCTGATGCGCATAGAAAGGTGAGTGTGGGGAGCTGACTGGGGGCAGCAGCACTGGGACTCTTCCCCTCTGACACAGCACTCCTGCACAGGGTATGGGTCATCCTGATGCCCCGAATTCCCAACCCAAGCAAGAATTTTGAGGAGCTGTTCATCACCCACAATGGCAACTTCCAGGTAAGGTGGTACAAACAGCCCTGCCCTGGGCTCACCCTTGCTGCACGGGGTTGGGGCTGGGCTGTGTGGCAGCTCCTCTCACCCTGCTCTGCTCCCTGGAGGAATGGGCTGGAGTCCCCAAAGATGTCGTGGAGAGCTTCAAGCCCAACTACAGCGAGAACATCTGCTATGTGACTGAGCTGCCACCCAAGGATGGCCATGAGCCCCTCTGGGACAGCAGCAACCACGCACCACCTCCAATGCCTGGGCCCCCAGCTGCCCCCAGTGAGCACAGCCCCTACCAGAAGAGCTACGGAAGAGTGTGACACACTCCTGCACCCCTGCACCCCCCTGCTCCACAGCTTTTCTGCCCAAACCTTACCGCTCCACAGGCCCTGCTCCCTGCTCCTGCCATGCCTCTGCCAAATGCCCTGCATTCCCGGTCTTGCTTCCTGCCAAGTCCCCCTCCCTGCTCCAAGGTGCCCACAAGCACACCCAGGGACGTGTCCTGCTGAGTGGGCAGCTGCAGCTGAGCAGGCAGGGGCTACTGGCCAACTGATGGGGACACAGGGGATGAGGAGTCCCAGGGAGGCCAAGTGTGGAAAAAAAATGGAAGATAGGCAAGGAAGATTGTAAACATGCTCAAGTGCCTCGCAGCTGATGTAGAAAAATACATATAACATACTCATCGTTGTTTAGTTTTGTGTGTTCAGTAAGTAGAACTTCTGTGTTTAGATAACACAGGCCTGTGATAGACTTGGTGGCACCTGATTTAACATGCTTGAGATTCCTGCCCTGCTGTGGGAAAGATCAAATCACAGTGGTAAACCACGACTGCACAATTCCTTGATAAACAAGCAAAAACAGCAGGTTCAGTGATCCTCTAGGGTGGAACAAGACCTGCGGTGCCTGCATCCCTGCTTGTGTGCCTCTGCCTGGGTGCTGCTTGGGGGATCCTCCAGTTGGTGAGGTAATAAAAATAAAATTCCTCTTTGCCTTTCATCCATGGTTTTGTGGTTGTTCCTGTGTCCTGCCTGTGCTGGCTCAGACAGCAAGCCACTGTGTCATCCTGGCAGTTCCCCCAAGGCCCTGCTGCTCCTTCTCCTGTGTCCCCAGTTTCCAGTGGCAATAAAGCTCTGCCCACCAGGGCTTTGCCCCGGCTAGTCCTGTGGGGTCTGGGGAAAGCACCAGTGGAGCCCCAACTCCTGAACACCTCTGACCTCTCACCCATGGTGTGGCAGGGGCCGGTTCTACTGTCCCAGCCCCACTGTCCCAGGCTGACAGTGGCAACATGTCCATCAATCTACATCAAGCACACGGATGAGTCCTCTCCTGGCTGTCTCACAGGGCTCCCTGTGCACTGCGGTGATGTGCTACTTGCTGGGCAGTGGGCTCTGCTCTGGGCTCTCCAACCACTTCTAGAGCCACCTGCAGCCCCCAGCCACTGCTGCTGTCCCTGCAGATGACCAGACCTTTGTGGCGAACACTGACTGCAGCGCTCTGCAGCTGCTCTTACAGAATCCCAGATTCAATTATGTTGGAGAAGACGTTGGAGATCATCAAGTCCAACCTCTGTCCGAACATCACCATGTCAACCAGGCCACGGCACTGAGTGCCACCTCCAGTCTTTCCTTAAACACCTCCAGGGACAGTGACTCCACCACCTACCTGGGCAGTATAATCCAATGTCTAATCACCTTTTCTGGGAAGAAATTCCTCCTGATGTCCCACCTCAACCTCCCCTGGCAGAGGGACATAAGACCACACCCTCCCATCCTATCGCTGCTTGCTTGGGGAAGAGTGGGACCCTCAGGGCCCTGAGGCAGCCGGACCCTCGGACAGCCTGGCTCTTGGACAGCCGGGCCTTGGCACAGCTGGACCCTCGGATAGCTGGGCCCTCAGACAGGCTGGCCCTCAGACAGCTGTACCCTGGCAAAGCTGGACCCTTGGCACAGCCTGGCCATCGGACAGTCTGGCCCTGGAACAGCCGGGCCCTCGGATAGCTGGGCCCTCAGACAGGCTGGCCCTCAGACAGCTGTACCCTGGCAAAGCTGGACCCTCGGATAGCTGGACCCTTGGCACAGCCTGGCCGTTGGACAGCCTGGCCCTGGAACAGCCGGGCCCTCGGACAGCCGGGCCCTCGGACAGCCTGGCCGTCGGACAGCCAGGCCCTCGGACAGCCTGGTGCTCGGACAGCCTGGCCGTCGGACAGCCAGGCCCTCGGACAGCCTGGCGCTTGGACAGCCGGGCCCTGGCACAGCCTGGCCCTCAGACAGCCGGGCCCTGGCACAGCTGGACACTCGGACAGCCGGGCCCTGGCACAGCCGGGCCCTGGCACAGCCGGGCGCAGGACAGGGATCCCCAGCCCTGCTCCCCTCAGCGTCCCGCGGGAGGTGCGGCAGCGCCCCCCAGCGGCGGGGGCACCCCAGGCCCCGCCCACCCCGGGCAGGGGCGGGGCCTCCCTGCCTGACACCGGTAACTTTCCAGCCCTGCCCACGTGGGCCGGCGGCGGCCGCCCCCTGGCGGCGGCGATTGGTGCAGGCGGGCCCGCCCCCCGTGCCTGCCGCGGTGCCGGCTCTGCGCTGCCGGCGGCCGCACCGGGCGGGGGCACCGGCACCGGGCACCGGGCACCGGCACGGCACGGCACGGCACGGCACGGCACGGCACGGCACGGCACGGGCTCACCATGATCGTGTGTCCCCAGAGCGTGGAGCACCCCCGAGGAAGCCGATGCCAACGGCTACCGGGGCAGGTAGGACCCGCCCCGCCACCACCACCGGAGCCTGTACCGGAGCACCGGGCTGCCCCCTGCTCGCCGCCACCGGGCCGGCACGGCTGCGGCACCAGCAGGCCGGGACATTGCCGCTGCCCGCTGGCGGTGCGCGGGGCCGGCGAGGCTGCGCTCTCACGATGCCGCGCCCGGCGGCTTGGTCTCGGTCCTGGTCCTGCTCCCGGTGCTGGTGCCGGTCCCGGTGCGGCGGCGCCGTCCCCGTCCCCTTTGTGCGGGATGCGGGAGGCGCCGTGGCTCCATCACTGCCAATCAAACTTGTTTTTCTCTCTCCGCCTGCACTGCCCGCGCCGCTCACCGGGGGCGCTGCCGCCGCCGCCGCCCGCACAATGGGGCTCCGGGTACCGGCCCCGGGTACCGGCCGCCGGCACCGCCGTAGGGGCCCCTGCCGCGGGCACTCGTACTTGCCCCCTCCTCCCGAAAACCCGGGCAGAGGGGCCGGGCGAGAGATGCCGCCGCGGCACCGTCTCCAGGGAACGTTACCGGAGGAGCCACCGGTACCGACGGAGCAGCGGTCTCGCCGGGGGAAGGGATGGAGCCCCGGCCGGGGGGGGAGCGCGGCGGGGTCCGCCAGCCCCTCTCCCGCGCATCCCGGCGCTGTCCGGCCTCCTTCAGCCTCCTGCCGTCTTTATGTACTCACGGCTGCCGGCCGGGAGCGCCGGGGCACCGTTTCCCCGGTGGCTCCGCCGGGCGGGGAGGGGGCGAGGTTGGTGGTGGGTACGCAGTCGAGGTGCCTGTTAGAGTTCAGGGGGCTCGGACACACTAAAATTCCCCTGGGGAGGGAGGTGATGCTCCCACAGCCCGGGAGTGCGAGTGGATGCAGGGGAGGGGGAGAAGGGCTGTGGCTGAGGAGGGTGAGGAAGGTGGCACTGGGGGCAATGCGAGAGGCTGGGGAGGCAGAACTGAGGGAATGTGGCAGGTGGTGCCGGTAGGAGACATACTGGGCTGAGCTGGTGCTTTTGGGAGTGGGCAGGATAGCCTGGCCAGGGGCTGAGAGCCAAGGAGCTGGCTGTTCTGCACCTTCATCCCCCCCTTAATCCTCTCCATCATCACCTGGACAAGCAGAGTGAGCAGAGCTGGCAGCACCAAAGGCTGGGCCATGGGCTGGTTGCACAGCTCCTCACTGGGCACCACCTTTCCTCGGGAGGAGTGGAAGGGCCCCTGGCTCCTCCGCCTCAGCTCACCAAGAGGAGAATACCAGTGGCTGTAGCCCTTTGGGTTTCCTCATGGCACCTCATTTTCCCAGGCAGAGGGACTTTGTAGGAGGCTTTTGCAGGTCACTTCTGTCTTTCATCTCCTGTGGAACAGAGAAGCTGGTGCTTTTCATCTCTTTCCATTTTAATTTGATTTTGGGTTTTTGTGGACCCCTTTTACCAGAGGAAGTGAAGAGGACATTCCAAATGTCATTGAGTAAATAGCGTGACACCTGAGTGATGGTGTTTCCACCAGAAGTGCAGGATGGTGGAAAGTAGCCAGAGCTGCTTCCTGCACTGGCTGTGTGGGTGAATCTGCTCTGTGCTGCCACACAGCTCATCCCTGCTCTCTCTCCCCCTCACCCTGGGGTGCTCTCCCATGTACCCTGTGGCTTTGGTGGTTTGCAGAAGTGCTCCTGGTTTTCTGCTATGCCACCATTGTTGCCATGCTCCAGTCACCAGCCTTTGGGTGACTGCGCTGGAGAGACCGGTGGAAGGAACAAGACAGTGGTGTCAGCAGGGCCAGAATTTCCCAGGAGAGATTTCAGTTCAAGTCTGGGAGAAGAGATGCATCCTTTGTACCCAAGGATGCTGCCTGTGCTCCCACGTGCAAGGAGGAGCTGTGACTTTCTGTGTGACAGGGGTTAACACCTGCTGTACCCACACCTCGGGGTGGGCAGGCTGCAGGTGCACACCCTGCTGTTGGGTGGGAATTGTGGCAAACATGGTTGTTGGAGCACAGCAGCTGCCTGGGCACCTTTCCAACATCCTTGCCCTCTGTTCCCACCACCCTCTTGGGAGGGGCTGGAGCTCTGCTCGACTGGGGCCCTGGTGCAAGGCTGGGGTGGGCATTGCTGGGGGTTTGTGGGCCCCTCTTGCTGAGTTGCCCATCTGTGTTTTCTCTGGTGGGCACACCCAGTAACAGCTGTGCCCTGTGCTGCAGGACTGACTCCCATGCTGTCTGAAACATGTGGGGAGCTCTTCTGTGTGCTCCTGATCACATGGGAGGTACCAGGACATGGTTTGCCTCTTGGCTTGCCAGGGCAGGGCATGGGAGCCCCTCTGCTGCTGTCACAGCTCTCTCCCATCTTGGTACTGGGCAGGAGGGCTCCGTGCTGGCGGTAGGGCAGATGGGCTGCTCCATTCTGGAATGTATTTTGTGTCATGTTTCTCCTGATCTGGCCTTGCACCACTACAAGAAACATCATTCCTAGTTTGCCCTTTGCTTCCTCTCATCATGCAATGCCTTCTCCCAGACAGAGACCAACCTGTGTGTCTTGCTACCTGTCCTTCTGCTACCTGTGGCACTGAGCAGTGCTCTGCCTCATAGCCATGACTATCCCTCTGGCAGCACCAAGCTGGAAGAGGGGATCTCTGCCCCTTGCAGAGCCCAGGCTTGGCTGGGGCCTGCTGCTGCAGCAGGGGCTGCTCTGGGGAGACCTAAGCAGAGTGTGTTTCTTGCAGGTAGTGAAGATGTCCAGCAGCGACCCTGACTGCCCCCAGTTCCTCTTTGTGAAGGTGCTGGCGAGCCGGGGGCGGCTGGAGGCGGTGACCCAGCAGATGGGCTACCACCCACAGTACCTCGACAGCTTCCTCAAGACGCAGCACTACCTGATGCACATGGATGGCCCACTGCCCTTCGACTGCCGGCACTACATCGCCATCATGGTGAGCCCTGCTGGGAGCTGCCAGAGGGGACAGGGGGCTCTGCTCAGCCCTGTGAGGCTCTCCTCAACCTCCAACAGACAGCCTATGCCCCGGGCTTCTCATCAGGGGCCAAAATCATGATGTTCTGGAGGCTGAGCGAGAGGTGGGTGTGGGATGCCTGTCCTGCTGGGGCAGTGTGTGGATGCTGATGTGCTGCTCTTGCAGGCAGCCGCCCGGCACCAGTGCCGGTACCTGGTGAACCTGCACGTGCTGCAGTTCCTGCGGGCAGGGGGTGACCCCCAGTGGCTGCGTGGCCTCGAATTCATCCCCCCCAAACTCCGCAACCTCAACGAGATCAACAAGATCCTGGCACACCGGCCATGGCTCATCACCAAGGAGCACATTGAGGTACTGGGAAGGGCTATCAGCCAGGGACCAGGATGGCAGTGGGGACAGCAGCATCCACAGGGGCTGCCAGCACCCTGCCCACCTGCCTGTGTCACATTGCTGGTCTATCCATGTTCTGCAGAAGCTGCTGAAGATCAGCGAGTGGAGCTGGTCGCTGGCGGAGCTGGTGCACGCTGTCGTCCTCCTGGCACACTGCCATGCGCTCGCCAGCTTTGTCTTCGGCTGTGGCTGTGAGCAAGATGAGGGGCTGGGTGGCCAAGGCTTGCTGAAGCCATTGTCACTTGGGAACCAGTGTTTCTGCGAGGCCACCGCCGGCAACAGCTGCAGCCAGGAGCTGCTGCGCATCAACCGCAAGCGGGTGAGTCCCCCGAGGGCAGGTCTGCAGGGGATGGGGGGTGCCGCTGGGACCACTGCCCTCACCTCCAAGCCTGTGTCTGTGCAGTCCCTGGACTCCTGCATGGAGCTGGATTCCCTCCGGGAACGCATGCAGCGGATCCACGTGGAGACTGAGGGCAGGGATGAGATGAGGCTGCTGCAGCAGGACCGGGAGGAAGGTGAGGGGCAGGGAGCAGAGGGTGTGCAGGGTGGGAGTTCATATGGCACACCTGGGTGTTTGTTGCTCCTCCATGCCCTACATTTTCCATGATGTGTGGTTCAGAGGGACTCATGGAATGCATGCTGGGGCACAGCAAGGGCTGGCTTTTGATGCCTGATGTGGCTGGGAGCAGGGCAGCTGGGCACTGCTCTGACCCATCTGCAGGGCTCTCCTCTTTTGCAGATACTGACGGGGAAGTCACTGGTGCTACCAACCTTGCATGCTACATGCAAGACCCTGACTTTGGATACCAGGATTTTGCCCGGCGCGATGAGGATCAGACGCAGGTATTCAGAGTCCAGGTAAGACTCCTGCTCTCTTGGTGGGCAGCAGCTCAAGCTGCTGCCTCTCCACTCCTCTCCTCTTTTCCTCATGGGCAGTAAATAGTTGCAGAGTTGCCCATGCAGACTGTCCCTGCCCCACTAGGGTTGGGAAGAGGGAGGTGACTTCTGTCCTCAAGGGTTGATGATTTTTTTCACATGGCCCTCATGGAGGCAAGGGTCAAAATCATTCAAAAGCTGCCTGATAAGTGATGTTGTGGTTTGGGCAAAGCCACCCCCAAAGCATATTTACTGAATTCTGCTGCTTCCCGAGGTCTCCAGCCCTTCTTCCTGGGAACATGCTCCAAGCTCCTTTTTGCTGTTGCAAAATCTTCTTGCTGTGCTCAACAGGATTACTCTTGGGAAGACCATGGCTTCTCACTGGTCAACCGGCTCTACTCAGACATTGGGCATCTCCTGGATGAGAAGTTTAGGATGGTGGATGGTCTGCAAAGCAGCGCCATGGCCAAGCGGCAGGGCTGTGAACCTTCTGTTTTCAAGCGGGGCATCTGGAACTACATCCACTGCATGTTTGGCATTAGGTAGGGAAACCAACCTCATGGTCCAGGAGAGAAAACTGAGCTGACCCAGGTGGGAGGAGGGCAGGGCATTCAGTCTGTCATGCAGATGAACATGGAGAAGGGGCAGAGGTGACTCACCTGCCTGGATGTTGGGACAGGCAGGGAAGGAATACTGAGCTGCTCTGGGGACTTTGGGGAGCTTGGGGACAGGGTTTCAGTGTCTGGTGGCCGTTGCCATGTGTCCCCCTGCCCTGTGGCTGTGCCATGCCCCAGGCAGACCACAGGCAAGGTGCTGGCTGTGACTCCCTCCTGTGCTCCCCACAGGTACGATGATTATGACTATGCAGAAGTGAATCAGCTCCTGGAGCGAATGCTCAAGGTTTACATTAAAACTGTAACCTGCTACCCAGAGAAGACAAACTCAGAAATGTTTGACAGGTTCTGGAAGCAGTTCAAGCACAGTGAAAAGGTGGGATAGCCGGCCCCTGGCTCTGACTGGCTGCTGTGGGGCTGGGAGTGGGCAGGGGCTGCAATCTGGGGTGCTTTGGGGGGTGTATGGGAGATCTTTGAGCCACCGAACCAGTCTGAGGCAGGTGGAGGGGAACGGTTGTTTTTAAGGAGTTGGGCTTAGTGTGGCGTGGGGCTGCCCACTGTGATGAGCCCAGGGGCACCAGCAGCACAGGCATCTCCAAGGTCATTACCCCAGTGGTGAGTGCTTCCTGGTGAGCCCTCTGTCGAGCTGTAACTCACAGGAGCGGCTGCTGTGGGTGTCAGGGACTGTGCTGCTGCCAGCCTGGAATGCTGGTGCCAAGTATGCAGGGGACTCCCTGGCATGCAGCTCTGGGAAGCAGCCACAGCCTACAGGACTGGGAGGAGAAGGAAAGGGGAGCTGCCTGAGCTGGAAACATTGGTGGCATTTTGATGACAAAAGACTCACTTGCCCAGGTGGGTGGTTGCTTGCACCACTGAGCACAGCACACTTCAGCTGCCTGAGCCTCTCTTGCTGTTCCCCCAGGTCCACGTGAACCTGCTCATCCTGGAAGCCCGGATGCAGGCAGAGCTGCTGTACGCGTTGCAGGCCATCACCCAGTACATGATCTCCTAGACGGTGGGAGCTGCGCTGCGGCAGGGCCGGGCAGCCTCCTCTCTCCCTGAACTCGTGCGGGACCCGTCATGCTGGGACCGACAGCGAGGGATTTTTTGATTTAGTTTACTTGACTGTCTTGTTCCTTTTTGTTGGTTCCCCCCTGCCTTGTGGGGGTCACTGAGTGGCCCTGTTACGTGCAATTACCAAACTGTGAGGCAAGTCCGTGCTGCTGAGATGCTGGAGACTTGAACATGTCCAAGGAGGACTGCCAAAAACATGGGGGAAGAGGGAAGTGGGAGGGGAGTGGGGCCAGATTAGAGGGATGCTCCTTGCCTGGGTGCTGTGGGAGCCTCAGTGGCGCAGGGAGGGCAGAGGGGAGAACTGACTTCCTTCCCTGTGCTGCAGTGGCTGCTCTGCTTGCAAAGCCACCCTTGGGCACCCGTCCTCATCAGGGTGGTGTCTCTCATTTGGGAACAGTGCAGGCAGCTTGTGGGTGTGTTGCAATGTTCTGAGTTGCAGGGTTAGGCAGCAAGAAGCACTGGCTCCTAGCAAGGGCCCTTCCCCAGCCCAGGACAGCAAGGGGATGCACTTGCTGCCTATGTGTCATGTCCTTTAGGTCTACGTGCCAAACCCTTCTGGGATGGATGAGAGATGACCCAGCAAACTCCAAACTGTGAAGCTCTTGCTGGCAGAGCATCCTCATGCTTTGCTTTCGCTGAGAGCGGGGTGAGAAGGTCTTTGACAGTGTGCAGGCACTGGAGGTTTCTGCAGGTTTGGCAGTCCTAAGCCCCTCCTCTGCTTCCCATCAGCAGAGGGGCAGGAGGAACAAGGGAGGCTTGTTAATGTGTTTGAGTTAATGTGGTTTGTATCTTCTTACCACCTTGAGAGGGCTGAGGTCCTATGCCCAGTCACTTGCTTAACAGCATGGTGGAGGAGCCTGTGGTCAGCAGAGGTAAGCTACAGGAAGCTTCTCCTTGAATGTGGGTTGGGGGCACTCCTGGGACTGCCCCATTTGAACAGAGGCAGCCTGTCCACCAGCCTTGCCCTCTGCCTGGGGGGCCGAAGCTGCACCACCATTCCCCCCATCTCCATGGGCTGCTCCCTGCCTGTGTCACAACCCCTGGCTGGAGAGGTACAAGAGCACCAGCGCAGGCTCCAGAGAGCAGCCACAAAAGGGGAATGAAGCCACCCGTTGTAAGTGGGAGCCTGAAGCAAGGGCAGCTGTCGAGTCAGCCAGCACACACTGCTTCAGTCGACCTGTTTACTGCGTAAATGTACGGGGAGAAAACCTTGTGTATGGAAGCTACAGAAAAAGCCTATTTTTGCTATAAATATATTATGTTTGACATGGATGTGTGCTTTATTTCTGCCAGATGGTGGGAGGGGGATCCAAACTTGCACAGCTGCTCTGAAGGCAGGACAGCAATGCCTGGCTGACCATGGCCCTGAGATGGCCCAAGTGCTAGGAAACCCATTCTCAGCCACGTTGGGGTCATGCACTGACAGCTCTGGTCCATGGCCAGCAGCTGGTCACTGAGGCTACACCTATCCTGTTCAGCTGAGCTCTGTCCTCCTGCCATTCTCAGATGAAAAACTGCTGCAGTACTGTGTATTTGATAGGAAAAGGGATGTTTTTCAAAGGGCTGTGGTGCTTCAGCAAGGAGGAGTGGATTGTGCCCAAGGAAGGAGCAGGCTGGTACCTGGTCACAGGTGGCCGAGGTGTGGGTGCTGCTTCTGCAGCTGAGGAAGAAGCATTTTGCTCACACTCCCAAGTAGATGCTCAGTGAGCAAGTCCAGGAACCAGGAACAACTCTTTCCTGATCCATGCTGCTGCTGCTTTCCTTCTGCTGGGGCTAGGCCAGCTTGTACTGGGCCAAGCTGGTGCCTGGGCAGTAAAATGCCAGGACAACTGGTGCTGGGCTGTACCAGCTGAGTCAGTACTGGTGCTGGAACAGTGGCACCAGTGCAAGGATGACTGGTGCTGGCAGTGCTGCCACGAGGCACTAGACAGTGCTGGGACTGACACTGCTATACTATCGTTTAGTCCCAGCGAGGGCTGGGCAGGGATCAGGCAGCTGGGTGGACTGCTTGCTGGCAGGGGTAGCACTGGTTAACCATAGCAGCCTAGCTGCTTGCCAGCCAGCTTGCCAGTCTCCCTGCTGTCCCTGCAGCAGCAGCTCTGTCCCCTGCAGGGCTGGGACAAGCCACAGCAGCCAGTTCCCCACAGGGCTCACTGCTCCCAAAGCCAGCAGCGCGCCTGCAGCGCTGGGCAGCCCGGGGCTGGCTCCCAGCCTGCTGCCAGCAGCAGCATCCTCACCTCCCACTGCCACCTGGTGCTGGCCAGGAAAGGGACAAGGCAGTGAGAGCATGGCCTGGACTGGGGGTGAGGGGGTGCCTGTCCCAGGTGATGTGACATTGTCTCCCTTTTCCTTCATCTCTACATCTGCACTACGGGCTGGCCTTGCAGGGACTGGGGCAGCAGCCACACACTCCAGCTCGCAGACAAACACCAGCCACACCAGTAAGATGAAGGGCTCCATGCTCTGTCAATCCTGACTGGAAACAAGCAGAGCTGCTGGGAAGGCCAGGAGAGACTGCTGGCAGTCACACACCGCATGCCACAAGCCTGGCAACTTCAACGCGTGGGTCCCTGTCCTGGTGCCCCCTGCATCCTTCATGTGCTTGGGCCAGGATATTCCTCCCTATTGCTCTGTGGCTGGAAGAACTGACAGAATACAGGGTACCTCACCTCTGCAAGAACCATCCAGGATATCTTGCATGTGGGAGCTGGAATACTGTGACTGTACTGGGGATTACCAAGGGGAGGATGCAGGTACACACCCAAAGCAGTAACTGAGTTTCTTGCAATGCCTGTAGCAGAAAGAAGTGCTGGCAGGTGCAGCCAGGCCTGCTTTTCTAACAACTGAGCCATTCCCAAGCTGCATGGTGGGAGGAATGGTGTGTCCTAGCCCTTGGACAACACCAAGTCACACTGCAGCAATTGTACTGCCACAGCTCCTACAACCCACCCATTCAAAGTCAGGCCTCTGGCTGCTGCTCTTACCACAGCCGTGAAGGGGAAATAATAGCACACAGGAGCTGAGGACAGCTCGGGAGAAGGCAGTGGGCACCACCTCCCTGTGCCCCAGCCCTCCTTCCTCACACACCAGCTCCACCACAGAGGAGGCAGTGGGTGCAGTAGGGGTGCAGCCTTCCCCACTGCGCTTCCACACACGGGCCCAGCACTGGTGGCACGCAGGTGTTCACCAACCAGTAGGGGTTGGAGGCAAAGCAGGACTGGCCACAAACCCAGCTGAGCAGAAAAACTGTTTTTGTACTGGCTTTGTGTATGGCTGCTCTGCAGGCAACTGCTCCATAGGCCAAAGTACTTATGGTGACAACCTGGGAGAGCTATGAGGTCCCCAAGACTGAAAGAAAGAAAGGTGCAAACACAGTGCATTGAACCCACAGAACACAGCAGAACTCTTGGTGACTACTGAAGATAGTGTCACACCAATCAAAAGCAACCCTGAGGCAAGGCATTCAGGACCCATTTTATTCTCCTTGGCACTGCTTAAACGGCACAGGCCAATGCTCGAATAGGTATAAGAAGTGTTAATGGCTACTGGGCAAATGCATGGTCCCCGTTGTGCGGCAAGTTTTGAACACATCCCCTTTGATCCAATCAACTGCAAAATCTTCAGCATTTTGTGTCTCCAACAGCACCCATCATTCTGTGCCTGCAAGAAGCCCTAAGTACCCAAGGAACAGATAAGGGGCAGACAGTTCCCCGAAGGATCTCCTCTTAATTCCCCATTTTTGTAAATTGGATTAAATCTTGAGGCAGGACCCTTAAAACCCCCTGAGAGTTATTTAGTTATTTACATTGTGTAGTGAAAAACAGAATTCAAAAATAAATGTACTGAGTATCCAAGGTTTTGAATGCGTATTTCCTGGCTGTACACATATTGTGTAATTTCACTAATGAGTCTTTACCCTCAGCAGTATTAGAACATCCCCAACTTGCCCTCTGTGTGTCTAACCAGGCCAGTGGAATCCATACTCTACACTCCTTCCCTTGTTTCTCTCTGATCTCCTTACCTGCCACCACTGCTGCTGACACACACAGATATTTGGAAGTAGCTATACAAAACAGAGTCACCTTCAGCACTCAGGTCTAGAAAGTCAAGGAATGAAGGAGCTAAAACAACTCTAGACTAGTCGTGCAGGATTTAAAACTCCCCAGGGTCAGTTTTAGGGCTTGGCACCCCATGGATCCCCATGCACTGCCAGCAAGTTGTAACAAGGGGCTCTATACACTGCAGGGCACACCAGAGACTTCTGTGGGTGGTCACACTGCAACCCTTCTGCCTCTGGCCACCTAATGAGCATTCCACTGGGGGGGTGCCCTAACAGGTGACGATGGCAGAGGAAAGAAGACAAGGGCAAGGAAAAATAGCTGGCCCTTGCCATGAGAACAGAACAAACTGGATGAGACACAGAGCAGAGGATTACAGGTTTTTATTTTTCAAACATTCCCCCCTAGTCTAGCACATTCTACAGTCTTGCTAGCACAGATGGTAACAAAGCCTGTAATGGTTCAGAAGTTACACTGCTACAGAGAGCAAACAAAAGCAGAGGTTTATTTTCTAAAAAAAAAAATTATTGTGAGAAATGGGTGGAAGAGTGCACAGGGGATGTGGTGGAAACTACATCAGGTAGTGGTGCCTGCCCTGTGTGCAGCAGACATCTGTGCTAGCAATGCAGAAACCTTTCCTGGGATCGCACCAGGTGAAGACTCCATTGTGCTGGAAGCACCATTTCACAGAACCACCCCCACTGCCATATGAAGGTGGCTCCTTTCAGGAGAAGTATCCTATCTTCTATGTAGCCAAACCTCTCAAGACACCCTGGGGAACCCCACACCACCAGTCCCACACCACTGCCCTTCTGAAAAGCAACCAGGGCTCTGTTTTTGTGTCCCAGAACATCCCCTTCTACCACACACCAACACTGCCTCAGCCAAAGAACCCTAAGTGCAACACCGGCAGCTCTTAACACCTTCAGCTTCTGCTGCCTCTTCTCCCTGCTTTACACCACAGTATTAGGAGTGATTTTGATTCCATCAGATACTGCTTTCCATCAGCTACAGACATGTCAGGGTGCAGGGAAAGACATAAAGGCTAGTGAAGAGAGGGGATCCCTTTCCTGAAGGTCAAGCAAGTGTGGTGATGGGTTAGCACACGCTCCCAGCTTTCACACAGACAGATGTTTCAGGCTTCAGAAGTCACCTCTTGCTTGCTTTTCCCCATATTAACATGTTTTTCATTAGATGTGCAACTGAGGCAAGCCCTAAGCTATTCCCTGTTCATGCTCATGTCCCAAAGCTGATTGATTTGCTTTGGGTTTCTTTTTTTTAAATAATGGATCCAAACTTTCACATTTTGGTGACAGTCCAGGACAACACTCCCAAGGCACTCCCACCCATGGCACCAGACACAGGTTACTCAATCCTGGAGCAAGGCTAGCCCCGGAGCATTTGAGTGTGGCTATAAATAAGCAACTAAGTAAGAAAATTAACAAATTATCATCTACATAAAAGCTTTCTAGGCATTTCCTTTGGAAAAGCTGATTAGTGCTACTTGCTTCTATTATGACTCTTGTTTATGAATACACCCAAGCTCTGGAATGCTTCATTCCTCTCATCAGGATGATTTGACTGCTGTTTTTAAAGCAGCACAGAGACTACATGTTTTAGACACACTGGCAAGGAAAATTAAGGGCTCCAAGAAGCTTTCAATTTTCCAAGCTCGCACATGAAGCTGGAAGTATATGCTTGGAAGTAAAATATGCTTAAATTATAAAGTTCAAGCAATTTGCTAAATCCAAGTGTAAATGAAAGCAACAAGTCTGCCTCCTACCAAGCTCCATGGGCCTAGTTACCTGAATCCTTTGTGGCCCTGAGCTGCATGGTGGCTTCAATGCTGTGTAAGATGGCATTTGATCCTCTGAAGATGGAGAAACTTGTTGCCTGAGCTCAGTGAGGACAAGAAACACAGCATAAAGTGATGCTTCATGCCAAGAGTCCCCTGCCCACTCCCCTCAGGCACTTATGCAGGAGCATCACTCCCCATGTCACTGGCCCCTTCCCTTCCCTTCTCACCCCACTCACAGCTGCTCTCAAAATCCCAGCCCAATCCTTCATTAGAGCAAAAACTAGCCCAAAGTATGGGGCCCGTGGTGCTAATGCAGCATGAAGAGCCACCAAGACATTATCTGGGCCCCAGCAGCAGCAAGTAGCAAATGCTTTGGGCAAGAATACAAAAAAATGGACAAATATTGAGCAACCCCCTGCCAGGTACAGCCTTTCTACAAGCAGCAGTTTAGGAACTTTAGAGTCTCCTGTGTCCTATGAGGAAATATCCCAGGCTAAAAAAGCTCAAGGTTTATGAAAATGCAGTGTCTGTAGAACTCCCAAATTCTCTGCATCCCTGCCCTCTGTGCCCACAGTACAAGCTATCCTGCTAAACATACAAAAAAGAAGTTGCTTGCTTGAGTCTGCAACATTACATTCATGGTTTATTGAGCACTCCACGAGTCTTTCAAACACCATTCTCAGCACTAGTGCACGCTCAAGCTTCTTCAACCACTGACAGCTCCTGCTGTATTGAGGAGACAGAAAGCACCTCTACAGACTACTGCAAGGCAGAAATGTCACTGCCAGGAACCTGGTACAGCAAGACTCCAGCCAGAGGTGCTCCTATGTCCAGTGCTGTCTCCAGAAGTACAGCCTAGGAATATGGAAAAAAATATAGGTATGCACTGTATTCCTTACTCAAAGGACAGGGTCTTTTCTGAGCTCACACCGTAGGGCACTAACCATGATGAGTCCTGGTGCTGCACCTCCTTCAGCAGGAACAGGTCAAGGACATGCACCAGCCGAGATGGTGTCACATCTCCCTGGGGTGCTACCTGAGTGTTCAGGGCCAGGCTCCCGGCAGACAGAGCTCCCCGGTGCTGCCACAGCTGAGGGACACTTTGTAACACCCTCAAGACATCGCTTCCTTCCCACAGACCAACCCAGCCAGAAACAGCTCACCATGGTCTGAAGCACTGGTTACTAAAACTGTCTTTTCTATTGCTTTGGGTTTCGTTTTCATGGGAAATGAGCCAGAGACTCACATTTAACATGACCACACATACTGGTGTCTTGTCCTCTGATCCATGGCTGTGAATCACGGGCAGCCATTCAACTTGCTCTGTACATCATTGGATCAAGTTCCCTTCAGGACCCAAGCTAACAAGGTAGCATGTTATGTGCTATAATATTATGTTATAAATATAACATAAATCATTCCAGTCTGTTCACTGCAGCTCAGAATTGGTGATTCCTACACGTGGCACGTGCCATCAGGTGTTTGTGGAAAGGGTATCCATCCACTTGTGCAATGAACTAACTCCAGTGAGAATGTTCATCCATGCCTCAAGTCTGCAAACCCTGGGATCCCATCGTAGGAGCTGCCTTTTTGTTTGTTACAATGAGGTGTGGCCAGACATGTAGATTGTGGGTAAATTTGAAACATCACCGGGAGGTCTGCCATGAAGGCAGCCTTCAAAGCAAAGGTTATCAAACTATTCAAAGGCTTTGATGGCATAGCATGATGTAGATAAGACTTTTGAAGACTCCTTGTTGGAGGTAACCAGGCAATCACTCCTGTTCCAATCTGCACTCAAATGAAAATGAAAACAGAGCAGACAAGCTGGTAGAACAGTATGGCTCATTGCACTGCATGATACAAACTTTCTGAATGGAAGCCACCTTCAAAAAGGACTGGAGAGTCTTTCTGCCAGACCAAGCTTACCAGAACACCATGAAAGCACCATGTCTCCCAGAGATCCTGCCACTGCAAACACCAGAACAGTGACAGGAACATGCCACTAATGCTCTGAACTTATCTTCTGACCCCTAATTTCTGTCCTGCAAAAATATAGAGACAGAGCAGGATCCCAGGTGGACCTCTGAGGGTGAGCCTACAGGCTTCAAGTTCCCCAGCAGTAGCAGAAATGTCAGCAAGAAAACAAAAACCCTCAGAAACCAAAAAAGTGAGCTACCAAATACAACTGATCATGCCCTCCATAAGGGCTACGCAGAGTGTCAGCAGATCTAGCACGATCCAGTCCACACCATCTCTCTCCTTAGTAGACTAGGGAATCTGTCCTGTGGATCAGCTGCAGGCCAGCTACTTAGGGGATTAGCCGAGAACAAGTGCTGTTAATGATTAGCATTCCCTCCATTGTGCTCTTGGCTTGGCAGGAGTGCCCAGCCCGAGCAGCTGCGGCTGAATGCCCTGCCAGGCACCTTCCCTCCGCCTCTTCTGGGGAGAGCAGCCATTCCCCAGTTACACTGCCGTGTCCTTCCCACTTTTCCAACATTTTCAGCTTCTTGGCCCAAAATGCCTTAGGCCTGCCCCCTCCCACACTGTAGTGTTATCTGGTATGAAGGGGACAGATGCAGCAAATGTGTTTTGTTTCTTTTTATCCAATAATCTCGTTTTTCAATTAAAATATATAATATATATTTAAAAAGGTTTAGAAAAGCTTCTATGTAATTTGCACCTACTTTTACATATAGATTACAATAATGTACAACTCTTCCCCACAGTGGTTTGAAACCACAGGGACCTGCCAATTCCTTCCCCTCAATCATATACACCATCAAACATCAAATGTGTTTGTTCCTAATACAGCTCTGAAAAAAGAGTCTGTCACTGTTGCCTTCTCAGACGGAGAGATGCGTAATAGGGACACACATTACATTGGCTTCATATTCACTGTAGAAAGTTCCCAGATTAGTAAAAAAATATTTCATCTATAGAAAATGCCCTTCTGAAAAGCAACCAGGGCTCTGTTAAGGCCACACCCAGGCTTTCCATTTTGCTGCTGTAGCAAGACAGATCAAAAACAAACCCAAAACAATATTTTCATGTCCCAGAAAGCAGCTACTAGCACCTGTGCTTATTTTACAGCAGCCTGGTGTATCAGGAAAGTGCTGAGAACAGCATAGGGACTTCTCAAAACATGCTTGTGATTCAATGGGGCTCAGTTGGCACAGTGAAAAACTCAGTGTCCTCCTGCTCCACCCAGGGGGACAAGAGGAAGCCTTCCATACAATGACAACCACCCTTCCCTGCAGAACGATGATGGATGCTCCAGCGATGGGCACACTGAAACCAACCCCTGAAAAAGCACACCCTTCTCCCACAGGGCTTCTACCAACAAGCTCCCTGCAATTCCTCTGCGAGTCTGTGGGATACCAAGTGCACATCTGGTGGCTTAATCAGAAAGTCCAACTACTTTGCCCCATGAGGCAAGCCAAGCGAGAGCAGAGCCAGCCCTCCACCAGTCTGAGGCACTGGGAGACTTTTCTGCCATAGCAGAGAGAGGACAGCCAGTGAGAGATTCCTCCAGCAAACCCAACTCATCACACAGGAAAACACTATTGCCTGGCACAGAGTCTTCTGGCCGAGGTTTTTACCAGGGCTCCTCTTTGGACATGGGTTTCTCCAGATGGTCCAAGGCAGGGTCAGGTTTGTAGGAAGAGCCATGGCACATAACAGGATTATTATTTTTAAACTCTTCCTGTTGCAGCCAGATGCAGGTTGCCCCTTCTTCCCAGATGGGCAGCCCCTTCTGCCCAAGGCATGATGTGCAGGGAAACTGAATCCAACACGCTCCATTCTCTTCTCTGCTGGGGTGGGAAGTGAAGTCAGAACCCAATGTTCAAAACCTGAAGGACACTAGGAAGAAGAAGAATAGACTGGTTAGAGCACAGTGGGAATCCTGGATGCATAGATAAGGAGTTAATTACTACCAATCTGCCCCTACAGAACAAACAGACCACAAGACACCTCAATCAACAACGAGTCAAGTGGAGGATGCAATTGCTCAGCTCCAAGCTTCAGAGTAAGACTGAGACAGAAAGACAGAAAGGTCAAAAGTAAGTGTTCCTCCTGTAAGCTGACAGCACCAACAAAGCTCTGCAAGATAAGGAAGTTTAAAGAAGCACTTGGCTAACACCAGAGGCATTGCAGGAAAGCAGCAAGGAAGAGGAAAATTACTCTTCATCTTAAACTACCACAAGTATCAATTGCTAGGAAAAAGAGATTTTTAGAGATCACGCACAAACTGTTTATGTTCACCCACTTAAAGAAATCCTGTCTCTACCTTCCAACTACTTAAACATTCTTAGGTATCTCAATCCCCCAAAAAGTCTAAAGATCTCTTCTCAGGTCTTCTGCCTCGCCTCAATAAAGCTGTCACAACTCGTTCAAACAAGCCTTGGAATAAGTCTGAGCAGACTTAGGACATTGACATAAAACCACCACTGTAGGTCTATGATCTACTTTTAAAGGCAAAATAGCGAGATAAATGTAGGGCACCCCATCAGCTGCATTCAGTAACAGTGAGCATGAAATAAACTTGTGGAAAGGAAAATAAAAAACCACAAGAGGGAATCAGCCCCAAACAAGAAAAGACAGCAAGTTAAAACAGAAGCCAGAGCAACAGGCTGCTTTGGGAAATTGCAAGTTTATGAGGGTTTTATTTTATTTATGTTCTGTCAGACAAAAATCCAATGTTTGGAGCAAAGGGAATTAAAGAGAGCAAGAAAAGCATGAATCCAGACCAAACTGCGCAAGGGATAAAGAGTTCTCCAGACTGAAGCTATAGGGAGTCTAACTGAACAACTAACAATAATTAACTAATATCCAACAAAAGAGTGGATGAATTTTATACTCACCGATGAGACACAAACTATAGCACTTTACAAAAAAGGCAATTCTATTTCTATGCTGACTGTCTTCCTCTGTGGCTAATAGCTCAGTCTGTGGGTGCTGCATTGCTGCTGGGCAGAGACAAAGTTTCTATGTTTGATCTCTAATCTCCATGCAAAGAAACTCAGGCAGGGTTCAGACAGACTCCTGGTAAAGCTGTGGACAAGCTCTTTGGCATTTTAACTTGCAAGAAGAGGATAAAATCACAGGAGCTTTGAGCACCATGGGTAACACCAACTAGCTGGTATCTTCCTAAGTGCTGCAGATAAGACTAAGTACTCTTTCCTAAAGATCTCCTCTTGCCTACAAAGAGAAATATTTCCCCAGTTCAATTTTGTTCTGGCTGCTCAAATCAGACTGAGATCACTATGATTAACTGATAAACAGTTTTTGCTTAGCATTATGCCCATAACTGACCCAGAAGGCTACGAGTTAAGCCCACAGGAACTACTCAGGAGAACTTTATGCTAGTGATCACTTAAAAGTAGCTTTTGCCAATGTAAATTTAACATGGAGAAAAACACAGTAATAGAAAGGATATGAAAGGCCTGCCACACCAGAGCAATATCCAGCTTTCCCTGAACAGTGATTTCCAACAGGGAGCCTAGGAAGTCACTGCAGTAAGGGAGAACTGACACAGTCTTGACCTCCTCACAGACACTGATGTCTGCAGCTCTCTTGGTTTTGGAACTTGTTAATTTTGAGAAAACATTCTGCCTTCTTTTCCCAGGAACACTCCTATTTCTCTCCACAAGTGCCCTGCTCCCCCTTTGCTAGAAACCTGATCCACCTCTCTGTCTTGGCAGCCTTTTGCACAATAGTTGTGCTCCTCTGGGGAAAAAGCTCCACCTCATCCCACTCCATGGACTCCAGCACACAGGCAAAACAGAAAAGCTTTGCAAAACTCAGAAAAGGCAAACATAATCGAAGGGCAGAATAAAAGGCTTGAAGCAAAGCACACTGACAGGGTGTGGCCTCTCCTCCCCGGGCAGCACTGCTGTGACCAGAGCACCGAGGCACGTGGGAGCTACGCTTTCTGCTCAAACACAATAGTGGTTCAGAACTTGTTCCAGATCTCACTCCTTCATGGCCAGCACATTTCCCAGAAAGTATCACCTCAACTTCATGTGTGGAACAAAGCAAATCCAGGGGTTTTAACATCAGTAGCTCTGTTTTGATTAAGCAATTCACACAAAATGTAATATGGAACAAGAATATAGTGCTTTCAAGAGCTCCTGTTCTCCCCCTTAAGCACTTGATTATATCCACATCTTCAACAGTACTAGACCCTACCCTTTGATAAATAATTCCTCAGCTTCTCTGCTTTAGACTCTTAAAAAAATAATCTATACCTGGTATGCTGTAAACAGAGGACTTGTCTACCTGACCCAGGAGTGCAGGACAGCTTGCATATGTTTTGAAAACACTTCTGTGAAAAATACTTCATCCCTGAGAAGTCCATAAATATAATGGCCTGCCCTAGCATGGCATAAAAACAAAAAAACAAACCCTAACAAACAAACAAAACCCAGAACACAAAAGCTCAGAACAATATCCAGTGGAAACACTGCTCAAAAAGCCACAGGCTCTGTTGTCACTAACTTGCAAACAGTCCTAACACAGAAGGATACCGTTGTTTAGTCAACCAAATTTGTCTTTGAAATTGAAACCAAGTTTCTGTACTTCACCTGAAGATACTCAATTTAAGACACCCAGTAATTCACCAAATGCAGTTAACAAACACACATTCCTATAAAAAGCCCCATAAGGAAACAGAAAAGCTTGACTGATCCTCCTCTCCCTACAATAAAGAGATCTGTTAGGTACAGACAGAAAAACACTATTGAGAATTGAAATCCTAAGCAGTGGGATGTGACTTGGAGTAAGAGGGGGTTAAATTTTGTTTAAAATGTCAATACATAGTGGTACATCAATATGTTCACACGGTTTAAGTAAAAGCAGCTCACAGGACAGAATTTTACTCTGTCTAAACCCAAGACACTTGTTGAGAATGGCTGCACTGACAGAGGTCACCTAGTCCAAACCACCTCCAAGTGACTCAGGTGCCTAGGAAAGAGCATTAAGGTGAAGTAGATGATAATTTTCATCATGATTTTGAAGCTCAAGGGCTTCCCACAACTGAAGCAGTATCTGCAATTTGCCCCTACTCCTGCCTGCTCAGCTGGACAGTATTAGCAGTTGAATTTGTAACACTAACAAATACCATATCTGCCTCCTAAATAGGAAATATTCTTGGCAAGGCTTCCACTTTCCAACCAAAATCCAGCCTATGCTCCAGTCTGTCCATTTTCCATCACCTAACTGAATTCCAAATGTGAAGCAGGCCTTCAGCTCCAACTTCCTGACTCTCCTACTGCCTCTGGTTTAAGTATTTCAAATCAGGGTGTCACATCTTCAAAAGTAAGATATTTTTAAGTCTTGTTGTCATATCCATTATTTTCCAAACTGACTCTATTTGTCCAAATCTGACAAATTGCTGAAGAGGCAACTTTGCTGTGCATGGGCCAGCACTAACGCATCCTTCTTCCTTCCATCTCCATCCACACTGAAGATTCCTGTTTCCCATTCTAATAATGGGAAGCAATTCCATAGTTAATGCTGGTGAACCAGCTCACCTGACTTTTCAGACTCTATTCCAGGTAAGGGCAGGGCAGAAGGTGTGGTAAGAGTGACTGTGACCTGCCACACACAGACCAAAGCAGGCAGTCATGACATGGACATGCTTTGCTACGACACATACTAGAGAATTCTGCAAGGATAATAATAACCTGGATAGAAACACAGCATGTGCTTGGCTCAGTTCAACCATTCTGTACATACTGGTGGATGTCTTTATTCATGGAATCAGCACATGCTCTCATGTCAGCTGTAGAGCTGTAGGCACTGCCTGATGTCCTGTGATGGAGTCATCTTGGGTGACAGGAGACAGCAAGAGTTTCATTCTGGTTGCTGTTATATTTCATAATGGAGTTGATTACCTGGTAAGTGAAATCCACCGACCTTTATACAGCTTTTTCTCCTCCTACAAAGGAACATGACTCTTCCAAAAGCTTTTTACTAAGCTTTCCAAGAGGTTCCTTTAACTGTTGCAGAGTTGGGCACAGGAACCATCCCAGACAGGGCTGTTTCCTCTACTGAGCTGTAGCATTTTACATAACTACACCTACCTTTTAGTGCTCCTGAAGTTAACTTGGTACCCAGGTATGGTTGGAGGCCTGTGAGGTGCTGGGATAGCTGGGAGTAGGCAGAATAGGTTCAAAATTAAAGTCCAGTCCTCCATCCATGAGTTCACTGTTGATTATGTAATCCATATCACATTCAAGGTTCTCCATGTACATGTCAATGTCCAGGTCATTGGGCAGCCTGTCCTGGTTCAATCCCAAGGGAGCAGGGCTAGCAGATGAAAGGAGCACTGGACTGCCCAGCTGGACTGACTGGGCAGTTGTTGCAGAAACTGGAGCCTTCAAACTGGTGATGCTGGCAGTGTTTTGAGGAGATGTCACTATAGGAAGCGTTGATGGCAAAACACTGGCACCGACTGGTTCTGCCTGCTGCTCTGCAGGCTTTCCTCGTGGGTTGCCTGAGCTCATCTTACTCTGGGCAGCTTGTCCACCCAGAAGCAGAAGAGTTCGGCTGCTCATCCTGTTACCAGTCTGTGGGAGAACTGGATCCACCTGAGTCATCATAACATCCCTTGGAGGTGGAGAGCCTGGTGTCAGAAGAGCTTCCAAGGTCTGAGGGGCAGAGAAATGGCTGACAGAACTTTGCAGTGAAATATCAACAGGGTTAAACAGGGAGTTGCCAAAAGTCTGACCAGCTGCATTTGGGCTCTGCAAGGAAAAGCTGGAATCTCTCTGGATCTGACCACTTGAGGCAGATTGCTGGGTAGATAGCACAGATGAGCTGGGAGACATCAAATTTAACCCATCGATGAGTTCAAGCTCCTCAGTCACAGTTGGTGGAACATTGCTGGATGCACTGGAGTACACGAGAGAAGGAAGCAGCTCTTCATCATGGAGGTCATCCTGCTCTGTCAGGATAGGAGAAAGCCTGGCACTAATGGTGCTTGCATTGGAACTGGTTCGAGGCCGGAAGGTGTTCCACACATCAGAGTCCTCATTGCTTCTTGAGGACGGGCTCCCAGGCCACTTAGGAAATTGGGAGCCAGGACTGTCAGCAGAGGATTCTGGTGCAGACTGGAGAGGAGGCTTCTTCCTGGATGCTTTACCTCTGACTTTTGCAAGTTTGCTGCTGTTGTCCATGGAGGCAGCTCTTCTCCTTGGTGCTTTTCCACTTTTGCCACCCTCAGGATTGAGCATCCACCAAGAGCTCTTCCCTGTGGCTTCATTATGGACTTTAATAAACTTGCTGTGCAGGGACAGGTTATGTCGAATAGAGTTCTGAAAAAAAAAAAAAGAAATAAAACCCACAAAATGTGAGGACCTGACAGTTGACACACCTCCCACCTAAAAACCTCACAAGCTTAAATGTATTCAGACAGTATCCAGAGAAGAAAGTTATAACAAAAACCTGCTATTTCTGTCTGAACATGCTTTGCAGCACTAGCAAGCAGTGCCATGTTTCACTGCAATATCAAGGGTGAAACTACCATGACAACTAGCAGCTTTCAGCTAGCAAAACACTAGCACAAAAGAACTTTAAAGACCATGCAAAATCTGCAAAAAATTAGGCATATCTCAGAGCAAGTAAGCAAGTTCTCAAATACAACCTGCAATTTCAACATGACCCTATCTGAATTTGAGCTATTGCTGTTTCCACCCTTTGGTTACCCTTGTTATATATAGGCATTAGCCTGGCTAAATTTTTTAATGTTTATATGGCCAGTTTTCAGTTAGATTCAGGCAGAACATAACAATGAATCCAACAGACTGGGTGAAGAGAAATGGCAGAACACTTCTATTCAGTACACCCATTAACATCTCCACCCCAAAACCGGTGAAATGAGAGCAGAACTCTGAGGAACAAGAGTCCTAGAATCCTGGAGACTGCCAGGCTCCCTCTGCAAGGAGGCTGTATGCTTTCCTTGGTGCATGTTCCTGACAGGGTAAGATGTTCAGTGGATACTGCACTCCCACACAGTACATGCCAGTTTTAGCCTCTCCCATCTTTCTGCTGGGTCAGACACGTTCCTTGCCCCTCCCAGCTCCCTCCTTTTGGTTTAGCTTTGCTGAAAACTGCAGGTTAACATGTCTGTACACCATCATCAAAGTCAGTTTTCATCCTGCAACTGATAAACTCCCCAGTATTTTAGAATCAGGAAGCAACCATCTCATTGTTTGAACAGAGCCTCCACAAACTCCCCTTGAGGCCTAAGCATTTATTTGATATCTGCACTTAATTTGTTCAGATGGTCAAATTACAGATCATTAAAAGGTGCTGCACTGGAAGCACAACAGTGGTCCAAGAGCAATGCCTTTTTCATATAAACTAGAAGTTGTTATATAACAACCTTCAGCTTTCATGCATACTCTCTTAATTCTGAACAAATTAACTGTGCTTTTATCATCTTTTTCCACCAACTCTCAACACAGTTCTTTCCTGCCTGCTGCTTTCCCTCTCCCCACCCTTTTCCTCTCGGAAAAGTCCTCATCATGCTAATTTTGGCCACCTCACCAAAAGTACTATCCTAGATAAAAGCAAACATAGATAAACAATACAGGCAAAGTGGAAAGTTTTCATGGACAGAGAAGGAGATGTGAGAATCATCCTGGCTTAGCTTTTGTTTTAACCTTTGGCTGCTGAGGATTTGGAGAAGACTGGCTGCTTGCTGCAACTGGTATCAAAGAATACACATGTTCTTAATTGGAGAGTGACTGCAGCCAGAGCCTGATGGAACATGTGTCAGTCAATGCTCTTACATAGTTTTATTATCTGAGCTGTTCACAGTAATAGTTGTACAATACTCCTGCCTGGCATCTTCCCTAAACAAAGCTCTCCTTTCCTTCAAGTGTTGAAACAAGTAATTCAGACTGGTGCACTGTCTCCTGCAAGGCTGCTGCTTTCATTTCCAAATAATTCCACCCCTTTTCCCAAGTAAATGTGCATAACTTTGAATGCACACTGCTGCAGCAATAAGAACCATTAGGTTGTCACTAATTCTTTATTTATTCTCCTGAAAGTAACCTGTAAACTCATGATGGCATCTTGAGTATCATAAGAGACAATCTGAGTAACTAAGCTTTGGCTGAAAAGCATCGTGAAGTAAGACATCTTGGAATAAAACTGGGATTCACATGAGCACAGTGAAGCCTGGTACCTTTCATGAAACAGTCTCAAAGTGATTTTACATGTTACTGCTGAACTGACATAATGGCTAAACTGTAGAAACTGATAATTGCTGTACCACTCCTTCCTTCCTCATCTTCAAACTCTCATCCTTCCGTAACATAAGCATCTGTGACCCTATAAGCCAGTTCAGAGAGCAAACCAAACTGAAAAACAGCCTTATCCTTCCTTGAAAACTACTTTTCCTGCCTCTTTTATCTCTGCTTTTTGAACTACCTCACTGTGGGGGTCAAGCACTGAAAACTAAAGAATAGAACAGAATGTGTAGTTGGAGGCAGAGGGAAAAAAAGGGAATATTTCTTTCAACAGGGTTAACTGTTATCTAAACTGCAATGCCTAAGTTATCACTTTTGCACCTCTCCTGCAGACTGTGGGAGGCAGCTCAGCACTGCACCGCAGCGCCCCAAGCCCTAACTCACCTGCAGGACCGAGCTTGCCTGCAAAGCTGCAGGCTTGAGCCCAAAGTGTCTCAAACTCCAACTGAATCCATGCACCCACCAGCATGGGTGCCTTGGGACAGCACCAGAATGCACCTGCTAGAGTGATTCAATACACTTAACACACGGAGGGCACCCTCAAATCTCACTGAGAAAGCCAGGGACAGATGAATTATGCTAAAATAATCACAGAACTGCAAGTCAGACCTGACAGAAAAGGAAATGACAGAGTTCAGTCACCCGGGCAACCCTGACATATTTCCTTTCTCTATGTTAAGCAACCCACACCAGAAACATACAGATGACATTAACTTTTTAGATGCTCAACTTCAGCAGTGTGGGAGGCTCCCAGTTGGTCTAAGCATCTGCAAAACACACAAGATCTTGATTTAGAGCCTGACACAAAGATCTGCAACTCTTTGATCATAAAGAAGCATGACCTGAAGGAAGAGGTGCAGGCAGGAATCCTTCAAATCCTTAGGAACATCTTCAACCACTAGTTAGGGGAGGTTATTGCTATTTATTTAGGTATCTTATAGTGGTACTTATGGCTGCATGTTAAGCATTGCCAGAAAAAAAATGCCAGCCTGTGTCTTTAAATTCATCACAAATCAAAGATGATTCCTGCAAACCACATTCAGACAAAACCAGTCTGAAATTAAGGACAGATAGGATGCAAAAAAATCAAGTTTAGCTAGAGACATTTATTGTACACTGAAGGGTGGACCATTCCCTAGGTCACAACCACTGTGTGTTCAAACTAGGATATATGGACTAGCCACAGAAGTGTGGCTAGCAGCTTATGCAAACTATTCTCTAAATCTTAGTTACCAGAACATTAAGTCTTCTTCTTTGATAAAATCTCCTAGCCACAGTTAAAGGCCAGCAACACTTCTCACCATCCAACCAGGCTTGTCCCTCCACCAACATTAGTGCTGCTGTGGATCCTGCCCAGCACCAAACAGCGCCTTGGTCTCACATCAGGGAATCAGCCACAGGAGCTGGCAGCACAACCAAGCCATTCTCCTGCCCTGTCAGCCTTCTGGGCAACTGCCACAGATACCATGGGAAATGCTCAGGAGAAGTGAATACAGAAGACTGAACCTTTCCAGGGGCCTATACAGCTTTGTAGGTTACCTACCATAAAACTGAAGTTTAGAGGAGCAGAAGGAGGCTCTTGTGTCCTGCCCAGCAGAGCTCATCTATGCAGCAGTGGTGCATGGCCTGCCCTAGCAGAGCACTCAGGGCCAAGCACAAGTTATGCTCAGAAAGACAAGACACAGCAGCTATCCTTCCAGGAGACACAGTGGCTTCTTTCCTTTCCTGGCCATTCTCCCAGGAAACATCAAGTTTAAACTACAAACCACAGAGGCATCAGATTTCTTAACAAAAAGTCTCTCTGAAGGATGAGTGACAGAAAAAAAAAAAAAAAAGAAGAAAATATATGCAATCACTGCAGCTGCCTGTAATACACTCTCACTGCCTTGGAGGCATACAAAGAACTTGGTCTCATCCCAGTGCAGGGCCATGTTCCACGTGTTCCACTGCCAGGCCTATAATTGTGCCGAATTATCATTTGCCATGGCATTCTTGGGAGGCTGCAAGGGGAGAGAACACTCCGCCTGCTGTATTTGTCAGTGCCTGTCTCAGCCACTTGGCTCCAAAGGCTTCAGGAAAAAGTCTTCCTTGTAGAGATTTTGCACCGGCAAGTAAACAACTGCTCCAGAGCCAGGGAGTTGAAACACTTCCCCAGCAATCCCCTTCCAGAAGGCACACACGAGCACAGACGTCAAGCTCAGCAGACGGGGATCTCTATCTTAGGAAGAACATTTTCCTTTCTGTAATCTTTCAGTGGGAGGCCAGAAGAAGAAGATCACAGCTCTCTAAAAAGCAAAGACTGAGGCGGTTTACAAGACAGGCAGGCATACACAACAAAAGCTGTTCAGGATTAGATAGAGCAGAAGAAACTTGTTGGAACAAGTAATACCAGCAGCCCAGGAACAGCCTTCTCTGAGGACTGCCTGGAAAATTGAGCTGTGCTGCAAGGAATAATCATTCAGCAAAGCAGCTTTCCAGAAAAAAAACTGGCAGGGAACAGGGAAGAGTAGCAGCAAAATCTTCAAGCAATCTGACTGGCATTGCATGAAGCAGATGAATTTTCACCAAAAGACGAGCCTTTCCTGACTTTTGAGGGGAACAACCACACTCAACAAGGCTTCAAATGAAAAAAAAAAAATTCTCATACTTCTCCAGGTCATTACAACAAGAAGGGCCTATTAGTGTCACTTTAAGGAGGGCTAAGCATATGTTGCTACAACATGATGGTGGGCCCTCTTCAGAGCTGAGTACTCTGATATCAGTTTTCTTCCACCTAAAATACAGGACAGCTGGTGACCCCACATTTGCACTACTGTCCTACTTCTATGCACTGCCACCAGCCTCATTTTCCACACCCAGCACTCTGCCATTCTCCCATCCACAACACCTTGCCATGCCCAGCTGCCTTCCTCCTTCCTCACCTAGGCCACACTATATGCTGTGGCCAGACCATTTAAGGACTAATGGGATTAAAAGGTAAAATACTCTGTTAAGAGAAAGATGATGGACAACATCCACCTGTGTTTGGCAGGTTTCCATGCTGGACTCCTCAGTACAGCATCTGAACAACCCTCATTCAGCTTCTGTTCATTATTTTCCCCCTGCTTTAAGGAAACCCAGTTAGGCTATCAGCAGCTGGGACAGAGAACATCTCCCTGCAGCCAGGACTAAGCACATCACTAATACTACATGAATGCATTTGGGCCACATGAGGTAATGGCAAGAGTCCAGCAGTTTCTACCCACCCTCAGCTACACTGGATTCAAACAGCCTGACCCTCCCTCCCTTTTGCAAGGCAGCAACTTTCAAGAAACCAAAATAAACCAAAACTAGCAGAGAGCAGCACCTACAACACCAATAAAGAATAAGTGGACTTAAATGAAGTACCAGTGATGACAGCAGTGACATCACTATTCCAGTTTGGTTTAGAACACATACTTCTTCATTTTTAGTGTAAGAAGATTTAATGGGGAATCATATCCTTTCAGGCATGTGAACTTAGGAATAAACACTACAGGCTTTCTCAACACAGTCACAGAAAGCAGCCTTTCTTCCCAGACTGAGGTCAATGGCTCTGCACAGCAGAGACACCCCCCGACTCCACACTGTGCCTCACCTGTGCACAAACCTGCACCCAGCTGAAGGTTGGACAGAATTACACTTTGCTCAGAGCCAAGATGCTGAGCTGAAGTTTTATGTTTCCTTTTGGTTTATGGCATCCATTCAGTTTTGCCTCATTGAAGAAAGACAGGGAAATATTCTGAATGTCTTTTCAAACCACTGCAGCCCTTCAGTACCTACAGGGGGCCTACAAGGAATCAGGAGAGGAACTGTTTACAAGGGCACAGAGTGATAGGACAAGGGGCTTCAAACTGAGAGTAGATTTAGACTGGGTGTTAAGAAATTCTACCCTGTGAGGGTGGTGAGGCCCTGGCACAGGTTGCCCAGAGAAGCTGTGGCTGCCCCATCCCTGGAAGTGTTCAAGGCCAGGTTGGATGTGGCTTGAAGCAAACCTGGTCTATTACAAGGCATCCCTGCCCACAGCAGGGAGGTAGAATGAGATGATCTTTAAGGTCTCTTCCAACCCAAACCATTCTGTAATCCTGCATCTTGAAATTATCATTACCAAAAGTCAAAGTAAACCCAGCACTGCCACCAAATGTTCCCATCCAGGTAAAGGGTTTCTTAGTGAAATGAAAGAAAGTTCTCCTGATAGTGATTTGGCCCCTTACCTGTTCAAGTTAAGAAGCTAAGGTTTTGACAAATCTGAGCAAAAATAAAACCCTTAAAGGATACAGGGACACTCCAGCAGCTACAAAGAAACAGATAATGTGCCTATTTTAGGAACTTATCATTGCTTATTTGCAGATCTGACTACAGAAAAACCCCAAAAAGTTGTCTGACTGGTAGTCACCACACCAATAAACAATAAATTTTTCAACTTTACCAAAATGAGTGTTCACATAATTTTCTATCCACTGAACTGGAATTTATTTGCAAGGCATAAAGACAGCCTGGTAGAATCTACCAGCTGCAGCACAGCAGAAATAGCCCAGAGGAGGGACTATTCTCTTTCACGGAGGAGCTTCAGAGGGCCACAGGATGAGCAGCTGCTCCAACCTGAGGGAGCTCTGCACGTTCTCTGCCAGGAGATCAGATACCCACAGCTCTGGGAGAGGCTGGGGACCTTCAGAGCCAGCACTAAAGCACTGAAAGCCATTGAAGTGACTCTATGACTGAGCCCTCAGCCAGGTCTCCTGATCCATCCGGTCAACAGTTAATATCAGCTACATGCAATATGCACATAACACAAGGCTGGAATGGAAGGCTTTTTGGGAAAATGCTGCCCAGTCTAACAAAGATTAAGAACTAGACAAGTCTCCAGATGGATGACACCTCCTGTTTTAGACAAATGGAATGCTTGGTAATTTTTAATTTGCAATACAGCTCCTTGAGCTGTTGCACATATACACAGACATATATATATGTATGAGGGTACATATGTTGTGTATGTGTATATCCATGCACACATTTGAAGTGAACGGGGAGTACCAGAGATGTGACATCAGTTTCCCATAATTAATGCAATAGAGCAGAATCCTTTGTTCTTTATGTTGTATACATAGAAGACAACCAATTTTTGTTCCAGTGACATAGTTTTGGAGGGTGAAAAGGACAGCTTTAAAGTTTATTCTGCTCCTACAAAGAAAATGACAAGGAGAATACACAGTTTGTTTCACTAGGAGAGATGAGTCCTTCATATCGTTCCTCACTGTGCCAAATTTGCCCACACTCATGGATGTAACAACCAGTGCAAACTGCTTCTGCAGGGTTTATGCACTTCTCTACTCAAAACCCTCAACACCTTCCCTTAACACAAGTAATTCCACACCAAAAGGAATTATCCTCTTATCCACAGATATCCACAGACTGTCTTGCAGAGCACCAAGGGATGGATTATGAAGAAGCCCCACAAAACCCCTGCAGGGACACTTCTGCCTTGCAGGCTGGTTAATTCTTAACTTCAGCTGAATTCCTGCAGGGAAAGGAGAGACTGCACACACAGCAAATCTGTCCTTTACAAGGTGCTTGAAGCACTTCAAGAACAGCAATCACCATCTTCCTCGAAAACACAGCTTCTTCCGGAATTCATGGAGGTTACACCCTGCAGTCTGTAACAGCTGCACTTCCCCCAATTGTACAGTGGAGTAGGACAGCTCTGAATTAATTATGAAACAACAATGAGTTTATGGGGTTTTTATTAACTAAAGTAGATTAAGAGTTTTTAAAGACATATTGCTTTTAATTACTTATTCAAAATTCTCAATTAAACTGCACTACATACAAATAGAATGTATTATTAGTTTGGCTCTGTCTAAACGAAACACAAATGCCAGAACTCTATAGAGTTGTACCACCATCTTAACAGGCATCAAAATGCTACAACTACCTTTAACAGCAGCTTCACATTTATTTCCTTTATCCAGAATAATTCACCTCAAAATTGAGAAGTCACTGAAGCTAACAGAACTCAAGAAGTTTTTTCTTTTATTTTCTAGAATTAAAAAAACCCCAAAATATGCAAGCAGAGCTTCATAGCTCTAAAAATAACAAGGAAGAATAAAACAAAAAAACCAGACAGGTCCACTCCTCAAGTGAAGACACGTCTTTTGTTTATCCACCTTGTCTTAAATATGCACCTATTAATTTTACTCTAAGTCCACAAAAGTCAACTTGAATTGACTTGACTGACTCCACATCTGTAAAACTATAAATGTCTGACCTCCCTTCACCTAAGGCATCTGAAGGCAAACAGACTAAGCTCAGTAAAACAAACAAAACCTCTTGCAAACCTGTGTAACTGTGTTTACAGAAAAAGACTAGAAGTAAGTTCTATGGTCACACATCCTGCCAAGCTCTGCCAACAGGATTTTGAGAGTGAGCAGGAAAGAAAACATACTGTATTTCTATCACGGTTTTCTGTTTGCTGGTTAAAGCAAGAGCTTTAAACTGCCCTAATCATAAGACAGGCTGATTCCCACCACAGTTGCTCTGCCCGCCCTCATCTTTCTTGGCAAGAAGTTTCTTTTTCTTCTCCTTCTAAAGCCAGAATTAGTCTGTTCCCAGGCTGAAAAAACAGAAACAAACTTCACACTAGAAAGTCAATCACAGAAAAGCTATGACAGCATCTGAGCAGGAATCTCACTCTTGTGTGTGCACAAATTCTCACAGTGAACTTCTGGAATTTAAATCTACCTGCACATGTCCCAAAAGTCACACAAGATTAAAACACAGAGCAAAACCAAAGACTGATGGTCCCATTACACGTGAATGGACGTAACAAAAGAACAGCCACACTGAATCAAGCCAGAAGTGTACTTATTCCAGCATCCAGTCCAGCAGGACACTTTACTATATTCCACCTTCACCATGGTATCAGGGGAGCATTTCAGAAGCCACAATGAACTTTAATCTCAAACACTACTACCAGATACACAGACATACTCCTGACAAGAAAATGCACCAGTTCTGTCAAATTAACATGATTGCATGCAGGAGCAGTAGGACCAGGAAGGTAGCCCTAGCCTGAGGAAACAAGAACTATCTTCCAGTAAGAACACCAAAACCCAAGCACTGTCCCAAATCAGAACTTAATGAGCAGGATTCAACCTACACACAGGAGTAACAGAAAATAATCCGTATTACTTAAACTAGATGCACTCTCTAGGAACTGTCAGTGAGTAATAAATGGTCAAGGTGAAAAGCTTTGTATTGACGTGTGCCAGCCTAAGCTGTGACAGCTGCATCCCTCTCACCATGTCTCTACCCTCTCGAGCAAACGTTTGCACTCACACCACCACGTGGTGTGCCACTTCAGAGAGCTGAGCCAGCTGAAAGCCAACCTAACAGAAACAGACGTTTATTTATTTATTTGTCTGAAATTAACTCTCTGTCCTCACCTACTGCTCAGTGAGACAAGCAGGGGAACACGTGGCTGGAGTCACAGAAGCCCCAAACCCTGCTGGCTGAACCTCCCGCAGAACCGCAGCGTGGATGAGCTGCTAATAAATACTGCAAACAAGAGTGTAATTCCAGTCTGTAGTGAGAGCAACAGATCACACTCCTTAGAGTCCAGTCTCCATGGCATCCACCCCGATGCACTAGGACAGGCTGAGGGGCTATTTTGCAAGCCAGCTCTCACGTTTCCCTTTCTCTTTGTTGGAGTTCTTTAGACTAAAGATAAGGGAACACGAGGTCGCCACATGCAGAGGACTGAAACAGTCTTGAGCTCTTTTAACAGAGCTCTGCACACACCTCTTTCCAGAGCGAGAGGAGAAGCCACGGCTGAGCCTTTAGTGCAGAATACTGCTTTTCCAAACTCCAGCAGAGTACCCCCAGCACGGTCCTGGGACACAGCACCCTTTTCCAAGGGACCCTTTAGAAAGCCAAGCACGCCTGCTATGACACAGTTATTTATACTGAGCCCTAGCAGAGTCACGTGACAAAGAACTGCGGCCTCGAGATTAAAACCCTTCAACCGAGGCTTTACCCTGCACGGAAACTCGGACACAGCCTCTTAAACGACTCTCCCTTCTCTCCTGGAAAAGTTTCTAAACGCAAAGAGCAGCCTCGTAGGGCCATACCATAACCACCCCCAGCAGCTGCTCCAGCTGCACGCAGCCGAAGCCGGGGCTGGCTCTGAGAAGACTCAGGAGCTTTCAGCAGAGCTAAAGCCCAGGCTCCGCAGCGTGGGCACCACGCGCTGGCACCGACGCCGTGCCTGCAGACGAGCAGCAGCAACAGGTGAGGACGGAGCGGGCCCGGCCCGGCCCCGGCACACAAGGCCCGGCCGTCCCGTCCCGCCCCGGCCCGCCACGCACCTTCCAGCCAGCGGAGCTGTTGCTGTCACCCTTGTCCTTGAAGTAGGGGACGGAGCGCACCATCCACTCGTAGATCTGCGCCAGCGTGAGCCGCTTCTCGGGGGCGCTCTCGATAGCCTGGCTGATGAGCTCGGCGTAGGACTGGTTGCCCCAGGCATTGCGCCGGGAGCCGCCCTTCCGCGCCGCCGCGCCGCCCGCCCGCGCCCCCTCGGCCCGGCCGGGCCCCGCCGCCGCGCCGCCCGCGCCCTCCTCCGCCGCGCCAGCCGCGCCGCCCGTCTCCGCCTCGGGCCGCGGCAGCGGCCAGGTGCAGGAGCGCGGGCGGCTCTGCGGCTCAAAGTCAGGGTCGATGTCCGGCGACGCCGCGGCCCCACCCGGCTCCGCCATGGGCGCCGCCTCAGCCCCGCCGAGAGTGCCGGGCCCGCCACCCCTTTGTGCGCCCCGGGCCCGCCGCCGCGCCGCTCTGTTTACCACGGAGCAGCGCCACTCCCCGCGCCTGCGCGCGCGGGGCACGCCGGGAGAGGTAGTCCCACCGGGCCGCTAGCGAGCAGCCTGGCACGGCCGGCGGACTACAGAACCCAGCATCCCCCGCGGTGGAAGGTGGGGCGTGCCCCACAGCGGGTGAGCGTGGCAGGCGGCGCGTTCATGTGACTACAGCTCCCAGCGGGCACCGCGGCGGCTGCGCTTACATAACCCGCCGGGCCCGGCGCGGGCCTACTGCACCCGCAATGGGGGAGCGGCGATGGCGGCATGGCGGCAGCAGCCCCGAGGCTTCTGCAGCTCATCCACTCGCCTCAGAGCGTTCCGCGGCACTCCGGGTCGGGCCGGGAGCGCCGCTCCCTCCACCATCCCGTCACGGATGGGAGCCCATTTCCGCGGCACGCCCTGCCGTAAGGCGTGATGGGTCTGCGTCCCGTTCTGCCCCTCAGAGCCGCGGCATCCAGGTTCCGGGGCTTCAGCTCACCGCGTTGTACAGCGCCTGAGGCTGGCTGCACCCCAGACGCTGATTGGCGCGCTGCCTGTGCACGGTTCTTGGCCCCGAGCCTCAGTTTCCAGCCGAGCGCCCAGCGCGGCCGCCTCAGCTTGGGGCTGTGCCCCGTCCCGCGGGGGCCCGGCTGCGGCAGCTCAGGCGACGCGGAGCAACGCCGGGAACAATGCTGCCGTGCAGGTTCCGGGGCGGGCCAGGCGGGCCCCGTGGCCTGAATACCCTCTGCGCTTATGTAGGGGGCGGCCGCACGGCGGCGCTGTCAGGGACGTGGCTGCCCGGCCCCGAACCCTGGATAACTACCGCTTTATGCAGACGCTGCGCGGGCGCCGTGCTGCGGTGCGCGGGTGGGGTGGCGGCTGAGGGGCCCCGAACCCTGGATAGCGATCGGTTTATGTAGGCGGCGGGCGGGCGCTGTGCTGCTATGCGCGGGCGGGGAGGGCTGCGGCAGCGGGCGGGGCGGGCCGGGCGGGGCGGCGGCACCACCACCATGTCGGAGGCGGCGGTGGCGGACACCCGGCGCCTCAACGCGAAGCCGCAGGACCTCACGGACGCGTACGGGCCGCCCAGCAACTTCCTCGAGATCGACATCTTCAACCCGCAGACCGTGGGCATGGGCCGCGCCAGATACACTAGCTACGAGCTCCGCATGCGGGTGCGGCCCCCGTCGGGCCTGCGGGGCTGGGCTGCCCGGTGTGCGGCCCGGGGAGGGGCGGCGGCGCTCGGGACGCGGTGGCCGAGGGAAGGCGGAGGGGTAGGGCCGGGGTGGTGCCGCTGTTGAGCAGCGGGGAGCGGAGGAGGCGGAGGAAGCCCCGGGCAGCGCTGGGCTGGGGTGAGCAGCGCGGCTGCGGCGCTCCGGGGCTCAAGGTCAGAGCTGAGGAGTAGCCGGGGCGCTCGGCAGCCAGCGGGGGCTGGTGCGCGCAGGGACAGCGAGGTGCTGCCTCAGCAGGCTCCTGCGCCCGTCCCCTCCGTAGAGCCCCGCTGGGTGGTTGCTGAGCAGGGCATGGCTGCACGTAGCTGGTTATCTCGAGCAGGGTAGCAATATCTTGGGACCTGCTCAAAGTGGAGGCTCGGCTGCTTTACCAAGAGCCCATGACCCAAGAGTGTGCATAGCAGGCTGAGCAGGGTTTTCTTCACTGGGCCTTAAACGAGTTGAACTGGGGACCCTTTCACAGCTCTGTGTCTGATAGATGGGGAAAGTAAAATTAAGCTTCCCATAAAACACGCTCCATTCAGCATGTGTTGTGGTGCTGGTTTGACTTGCTTATAGAGTGATTTAACTGCTCAGTCTCCACCGCCTTTCAGAAGAATTGGTGTTTGTTTTTTTCTGCTCCGCTGCTTGGCTCCCATCAGCCTGCAGGTGGCAATGGGAACCTCTTAGTCCCACTGAAACCAGCGGAGATGCTCTGAAAGTGGCTTATTTCACTGAAAACACATAAGAAAACAGTTTATTTCATATAAGAAAGCAGTTAATCGTGTTGCAGCAATATCTGAGTGCTGCCCATCAGAAGGTTTTGCTGCTTCAGTTCCTGGAATGATTCAGGCTGTGTTGGTGGGGTAAAGGTGAAGTTAATGCAGCTGTCAGTTGTTGGACTCCAGTGGCAGGGGAGAAAGGTGAGGAATTGCTGCACATTTTTCCAGTGACACAAGATGGGCATGAAGAGCCTGTTAGGGTAGGTGGTCTGTTTTGGGAGAAGACTGTAGATGAGGTCTGGCCTTGAACAGTTGCTGGGGCAAGATTTCCTTTGGTGGTTCTTCAGTGGAGATGCCAGTGTCTGGTCAGATGTGCTCTGCAGGCTGCTGCAAAGCTCTCTTGTAAAACACTTCAAAATGGAGTAAACTTGTGTGGGGATGGGGGTGGAATCATTCTCCTAACAATCATATTGTCAGCACTGGTTCCAGTGTGTGCCCCTGGGAAGGGGGCGTGTTCCTAAAATAGTCTCTCAAGGGAGAGGGAATGGCTGGCACTAAGTAGAATGGCTTGCTTGGATCTGAAGGGTTTTGGGGTTTGTGCTGTCCTGAATAAGGAAGCTGAGTGTTCCCATCATGCCTCCTTCTACGGAGGTTTGATTTTCTCATTGCAGCTTCAGGTTTCAGTTACATGTTGAAATAACTGTGTGGCTTCCAGAGCAACCTGCAAATGAATGGCTTTGCTTCTTTACAGACAAACCTCCCCATCTTCAAATTGAAGGAGTCATGTGTGAGGAGACGATACAGCGACTTTGAGTGGCTGAAGAATGAGCTGGAACGAGACAGTAAGGTGAGGCCTGGCTCAGACCACCCTATTCCTTAAGCCAGGATATGGGAACATTTGCAGCAGTAATCTTGACATGCCCAGAAGTGAGGCTGTGATGGTGGGTGTTGCAACTCAGACACTTAAATCTAGGGGTTAAATTGAGGTTCCTTTACTCTAGTTTGGTGCAAGGAGAAATCCCAACCAGATATTCTCAAGAGGTCAGAAATGCACAGAAATTTACTGGCAAAAACATAGAAAATTGAGGAATTTTGGCCAAGGAGTAAATACACTTATTATAACACTTATTATAACATTACTTAGAATTAATTTTGTATTAACTTAGCATAAACTTATCCCATTTAACTTAGAAACCTTTAAAACCTTAAGATGCCATGTTACCCAAAAAGCTCAATGAAAAGAGGATTAGAAGGAGAAGAAAGAGAGAGACAGAAAAGGTACAGAAAAACACACATAGAGCTACCAACTCCTAGGGTTCCACCGTGGGCAAGATGGAAACTCCAGGGTGCAGACAAGTAGGTCCCTCATGGGGGCTTTCAAGCCCCAGGGCCTTTGTGGCCCCCTGCTTTCCCCCTCAAGGTGGGACTTCTGGTCACTTGGCTACTCAGGGGCTCAGTTAGCACCGCCCATGGTGTGTGATTGATGAACAGCTCTGCCAGGGCTGGGATGCTGGCTCAGGGTTGGGGGCTGGAGCATTTCACTGTCTCACCTTTGCAAGACCTGATCTGCCCCTCCCACCAAACACAGGCATTTGCCAAGCATCCCAAAATGTTACGACACATGGAACTTACCCAGTCTCTGATAGTGGGTGCCTTCTGTGGCTCTGTCCATGTGATGGCACTGGAGATGAGCATCACACAGCAAAGGATATCTGCTTGCAGGTGGCTGTTCTGCTCACAGGGTGATTCTGTGCTTTCAGATTGTAGTGCCACCGCTGCCTGGAAAAGCTTTGAAACGACAGCTTCCCTTCCGGGGTGATGAAGGCATCTTTGAGGAGTCTTTCATCGAGGAGCGGAGACAGGGCCTAGAACAGTTTATTAACAAGTAAGCTTGGTGTCCTGGCTTTGCTGTACGCTGCCTCTTTAGGTGTTGCTGGGCTGTGGGTTGACTGTGAGAGAGTCCTGCATCTTGACCTGCTGCTGGCAGGTGCTAGTGCTGGAGAGTGGTGCCTGCAGCCACGTAATGAAACTGGAACTGGAGCAAGTCCTGCCCCGAGTGGGGGTTGTGCTTTGTGCTCTCTCCTGAGAGTGTATCAAGTATTAGCAGAACAGCTGTGCTACAGGGACCCACCAACACAGTACTGTTGGTTCAGAGCCTGGTGTGGAAGGGAACAGCCTGTGCTCAAGCACCTCTTACTGGTCCCGTTGCAGACGGATGCATGACCTTGGGCTGAGCGTGGTGCCGGTGTGCTGAGCTGGCTGCCTGACTCCCTCCTACAGACATCAGAGGCGTGGGGGTCTTGGAGGCAGCTGTGCTAACCTCCACATCTGATTTTCTTCCAGAATTGCTGGACACCCACTGGCACAGAACGAGCGCTGCTTACATATGTTCCTGCAAGAGGAGACTATTGATAGGAATTACGTCCCAGGGAAAGTGCGCCAGTAGGAGCACCTGGCACTGTCTTCCTCCATTCCACCCTCCCTCCTGCAAAAATGACATTTATTTTTACACTAAATCTGTCTTCTCTGAACCAGCTTTTCCTCTCTTGAACCTCCCAGTTTGTTCAATATTTTCCTCTTTTTTAACTGGCAGCAGATTGTTCTACTGGGCTGTGGTCATGGCCTAAAGGTGTGAAGATTTATGCAAGTGAGCACGTTGTCCCGCATGTAGGGGCAGATGTGGATAGGTGTGGAGCAGGAACTTGCTAATGGTGTTCTGGTGTAGGAGCTGCCTCTCTCCCTGTACAGGAAGGTATGAGATGACCTTCACTCCCTTGTCTGTGCAGCCCCAAGCATCTCTGCAGGAGACTTTGAAGAATAGCAGTTGTCATGTTGGTCAGTGATTATATCAGGTATTAGAGTTTTAGTAAGGTTTATCCAAACCAGTGAGTAGGTGCCTGGGTGTGTCAGTCTCTCATCCACCCCATTCACCCTGCATGAAACCCCCATTCTTCACTGTCTGGAAGTGCTGAGACCCAACACCTACTCAAACCCCGCTATCAGCCTCCTGCATTACAGACCTGTTTGGTGTATTTGTGCCCCCTCCTTTCTAAGGTGCTGCTGGCAGCTCGAGGGGTTTCCATCCCGTGTGCTCTCATGATGCTGTGTGGGGGCCATTTGGCACGTGGAAGATGGGGTAGTCTGGGCTGTAGCCATGTGTGCTGTGATGCATTGGCCCAGAGTTTAAGAAACACCACAGCCTCCCCTGCCGTGGGCCATGTGTGCTGGTGTTGCCTGCAGCACCCTGCTTGGCTGAGCCTGGTGACCTTATCGTGGGCCCCAGCTGCTGGGAGGAGCAGACGGTCTGGCTGAGGAGGAGCAAGAGAAAGCTGGTGGGAGCAGTTGTAGTATGCATCCATGATGGCTGCCACAGGAGGAGTCCAGCAGTGGGGCCCAGAGTGAAGCTACCTCTCCAGAAAAGGACAGCAGGAAATGGTCAGTCAGTCCTAGGTTAGACATTTGCTTACAGAGCAGGAGAAGTAGCAATGGCTCTTTGTGTGTTCTCCCCTATTCTGCGGTGAGCTAGGCAGTCACTTGTGTGGAAGTGAGAACACACGACTGGTCAGGGAAGTGTTCAGAGCTTGAGGGCACAATGAGGCTGTGACTTGCTGCAGCAGAAATGTCCTTTGGAGGCTCCCCCAGCTGCCACAGTTGTGATGAGTTAGGTTGGGCCTCAGCTCAGGGGCTCCTCAGGTCAAGGCTGGCTGGTTTTTAGGCGTTGGTCACTTTGTTGTGGCACAGTTGAGCCTTTCTTGGAGCACAGGCCTGCAGTGGATGCCCTCCTCTTCCTGGCAGGCACGTTCCCCGAGGCCTTCCCAACGTCTCCTCTGTGTTCTGGTGAGGAACTGGCGCTGCTGGGCGAGAGGTGGCTCTTGGGGAGAAGTCGCTGAAAGCGCGAGGGAGCTGCTCCGGGGGCTGGCTCGGCCCGGAAAGGGCCGTGGGGCAGCGTGGAGCCCGGTGCCGGTGGAGGCGGCCGTGGCCTTGGCGGGGCTCGGTCCTCGCCTCCTGCTGCCGCCGGTCGCGCTCGGGGCGGTTCCTTCCCCTGCCCTGCGCGGGGCTGCCATCCATCCAGCTGTCTGCACCCTGTCCAGTGTAACGTCCCGGTGCCGTTCGCATTAAACCACTGTGAAGCCAATTGTCTGCCTGGTCCTGGGGGCTGCCGGCACGGGGGAACAGCGGGGAGAGAGGGGGAGGGAGAGCTGCTGGGCAGAGCGGGCACCGGCGGGGCGGGGCGGGGGCCGGGAGAGGATGGACACGGGCGGGGCGGGAGAACGGCCGGAACAGAGCGGGCACCGGCGGGGCGGGCGGGGCTCCCCGCTTTTCCCTGGCTCTCCCCGGCGGTGCCGAGCCGCGATGTGGCGGCCGGAGCCACGGACCGGCTCCGGCTCGCCGGGCTGCCCTGACTTGCTGCAGCACGTCCAGGCGCTGCGCTCGCCGCCCTCCCCGCTTTACCTCAGCTTCTTCGAGGAGGAGTGTAGCGCCATCGCCGCCCGCCTGCGCCTCGGCTCGGCCGCGGAGCCCTCGCTGTGCCCGGGGGAGCTCAGCGCGCTGCAGCCCGAGCCCGCCGGACCCGTCACCTCCACGCCGCTGTCCGTCCCGAGCCACGGGCGGGTCCCGGACTTGAGCGCGGGCGACTGTGAGGCCGCTGCTGCCCCTAGCTCGGGCCCGGCCCGAAAGGAGCCCGGGTGCCTCCCGCAGCCCGCGGCCAGCGGTGGCCCCGGCGCCCGCCCCGCTCGCCCGCCCGCCCAGCCCTGGCGGGCGCGGCGCGGTGCCGGACAGGCCCCCGGCTGCCGCCCCGGCAGCCCTGCCCGCACGCCGGGCCGCGGCCGCGCCAGGCTCGCTCTGCCCCGCACCCGGGCCTCGCTAGGGCTGCAGCTCCCCGCGGCCGGCACGGGGCGCGGCGCCTGGGAAACGCGGCTCCTCCAGCCCCCAGGTAAGCGGGGCCGCTGCGGGAGCCCGGCACGGCCGCCGCCCGCCCGGCGCTGCAGAAACCTCTTTCTCCCGCAGGGACCAGGCCGAAGCTGACGTCTCCTGCCAGGTCCAGGCTTCAGCATGCCAGCGGGGCTTCGCAGCAGGCACAGCCTTCCAAGCTTCCCACACCCGCCCCCCGGGGCAGAGAGATGAAAAGTAATTCTGCACCTGCCAGTTGCCTCACGCGAAGCAGGGAAGCGCGTGGGTTAGGGTGCTGCATCTAGAAGGGAGAAGGGGAAGGGCTTGAGCTGCAGCCTGGCTGGGGAGAGAACATGGGGAGTGGGGAGTCCATGGCAACGGCACAGGTAGAAGCATAGGAAATATTCTCATACCCCAAGGGATGTGTTAACACTGTCTGACCTCCCGCCAGTGAAGGCTGGCAGCCTGTTGGCTTTGGAGCCTTCGCTTCATGGTATTGTGGGGTCACGGGGTACTGGTGCCTGTAGCCCTAGGGCAGGCAGCCTGGCTGCGCGCCGGGCTGCCTGAAGAGGGTGCGATGGAGCTGCTTGGAAATAGCAGCCTCTGTGCTTATTTATTGTCCACTACAGCTGCTGTCAAGGCTGGGAGTCGTAAACAGCCCTTTTCAAGGCCCTCTACAGCAATTGCTACCGTGGCTTCGCGCTCCTCACCGCGGCCTCCGGGAAAAGTGGTTTCGTCCAAGCGTTTTTGCCTCAGTAAAGGTGAGTCTTGGCAGAAGCCTCAAAGGCTGCAGAGTCATGGGAGAGGGGAGCTGCTGCCATGGGAAGAACATTCAGGTCTTGGCTGCAGGGTCAAAACTGATCCTGGAGAAAGGACTGAGGGGGGCTGCATGTGCTTGGGCTCAGAGGAGGGGAGGTGAAGGCCTTCCCTCTTTTGCTGGAGAGGCATCCAGCAAAGAACCTGAACAAATCTGGTGCTTGAGCTCATTCACAGGAGAGGGAGTGGCTGTGGTCAGTCAGGGCACTCTCTTAGCAGGAGTTGATGCTCTTTATTTTCCTTTCCTGGCTCTCACTTCAGGATCAACTGTGCAGGAGCTGGCATGCAATAGGACCCAAGAGCTGAAGGAAAATAGTGAAAGCAAAGAAGGATTGGTTGCAGCAGGGACTGTCTTGGGAGCAGGTGAGCAGTATGGAGGTGTAGATTCTTGCCTTGTGTTGGGAGGAGTGTGGAGAAACATGGGCACCTGCTTGTTGGACAGTGCTACTCCCCAGCTGAGCCCTGGTTGACCAGGAGTGCTGAGGGTGTTGCAGCCAGTGCTGCAGGCAGGGGGTGCTGCCTTCGCAGGAACTGCAGCTGGGCAGCCTGCAGTCCTGAGCCCTGCAGAGGAAGGGGAAGCAAGGAGGCTGTCCCCACTCTGCTGGGACAGCCCTGTCCTATTCTGCTTGGGGCAGCTGCCTGCCCTCCCTGTGAGAGCAGACCCCTAGCAGGAGCCCAGAGCTGCTGGGAGTGAGGCCACGCAGGGGCACTTTCTCCCACTAGCACCCATAACAGGCCCAGCCAGGAGCAGCTGTTGGGCTGGAAGCGCTGGGAGACTTCTGACTCTCTTGGATAGGTTCTGCCCTTCCCTGGTCTGGAGCAGCTCTGTGGCCAGGTTGAAGAGCAGCTGAGGATGGCAGGTTTCTAGTGCTCACACCTCTCTTCACAGGTAAGACTGACCAGACATGGGTGTGTGCGGAGTCCTCTTTGTCCAGTGAGTTGGCCCCTGGCCTGACTTCAGGGTGTAAAGATGCAGTCCCTGCTGAGCAGGTAAGAGCCAGCTGTGTCCTGTCACCGTGGAGCACTGTTTGGCCTCTGGCTTGGGCCAGCTATGCCAGAGGTGGGAGATGATCAGACCTGGAGCTGCCAGTTTCCTGGTTGGCACCTGAGCTGTTTTAGCCTTTCCTTGGAGTTAACACAAGACCATGTGCATTTTTTTCCATGGCTGCACCACTTCTCTGTGCTCAGGGGACTGCAGGCTTCTGTCCAGTTAGATTTTCTGAGGGCCTTTTGAAACATGCGAACCTTCTGTGTCACTTTTATACATCCTGACATGTAGGACATGGCCCCAGGATGGGGTGAGCAGAGCCTGCAACAAGATGAAGCTCCAAGTTAGGAAATCGCCTACCTGAAAAATAAATTTGTGCAGTTTTAGGGCTCTTCACTCTGTGGCTGCAGTCAGCCAAAGGCATTCTTGTTTCCCATGGGTGCTGGCAGATGCTTGCTACAGTAGCTCCTTCACCAAGTAGTGCTCCTGTGATGGACATGCCCTGGCAGTGGCCCCCAGGGTGCTGGGCTTGGAGTGTTGGATGGGCTGCGGTGCTCCTCCAGAGGATGGGCTGTGCTGCAGTGCGGGTGACAACTCCCTTCATCACACTTACACCCTGCTCTTGCCAGTCTGCAGGTGATCAGCTGTCCCGGGAACTGGAGCACGTGAAGAAAGAGCTGGAGCGAGTGAAGGGTGAGCTTGGTACGTGGAACTGGCTGTTTGTTCTGAGGACTGCAGGACATCTGCAATCCAGGTGACATTCCCTGTGCTTGTACCTGGTGCCCAGGGCCTGCAGCTCCATGGGAATGGGGCTGGCTTCTTGTTTAGGGGGTAGAGTAGGATCTCAGCTGCTGCCCTGGCGAGTCTGGGGGTGAGGTATTTAGGATGGGCTGAGCACAGACCTTCTTGCCTCCTATCTGCAGCTGACAAGACTGCCCAGTGTGAAGCCTATCAGCAGACAATCTCCTCCTTGCAGGCTCAGCTCAGAGCAACAGGTATGTTCCCTCACTGTGGTGAGCCCTCACCTCTGAGCAAGCTGCAGGGAGGCTCCAGTGATCAGTGTAACTGAGGGCTGCCAGGTGGAAGGGAGACAGCTCATGGCCTTTCCCAGGGGTCAGGTGCTGAGTGCCAGAAGCACTACTGCTTTGATGTTGCTGTTGCTTCCCAGGAATCTGTCTGAAAGATGCAGCAGTGTTCGATAGTGGTGACCTGGGGAGAGACTGACAGCTGAGACATGGGGACAGACAACAGCCATTGTCTGGCTGCGTGAGCCTCTGGGCCAGTGATATATGTGGAGCTCTTGAATGAATTAATTTTCTAACTCCTTGTATTTAAAATAAAAGTGTTTTTTGCAGTGGTGCTTGCTGTCTGTTTGGGTAGAGGCAGTGCCCAGTGCTGCCCACTGATCCCCAAAGTACTGGGCAAACAGGGCAGGTCTGTTCTTGGCTGTGGCTGGTTTTGCTCAGCCAGAGACTTGAGGTCTCTTACAAGGAGGAGCTGGGTGCTGGTGGATGGAGGTACAGTGTGGCTCTGGGGAAGCATTTCTGGACAAACCTGGTGCTCCCAGGTGGGATGCTTGGATGTGTGGTGGGCAGCTGTAGAGGCAGGGTGCTTCCTTAGGCCACCTTCACATTGGACTTGGGAAAAGCCAATGCTGGCTGATGGCACATTAGGCTTCTGCAGCTTTTGGCTATTAATGACTGCTTTATTATCAGTGACTGGGGGCAGGTGGTGGGGAATCAGTGCTTGGGACTCAGTCCCTCACTGTTCCTGCATGCTGGCACTGGGAACCCTGCTCTGCTGCCTTTTCTCTGTGGTAGGTTGATGCAGGCACCTTCTTTCACTGCATTGTGTCTGGATGAGGCACTGGAGAGTCCTGCTGTTTGGTGCTGGCAGTGCCCTGAGGTTGGGCTGGGAAGGCTGGCCTGTTCTTGCTCTGTTATTTCTGGCTGGTGTTCCTGGATGCCCTGAAATGGCACATTCACAGGCAGCCCACACCCCTTCCTGGGGCAGGTGCCCTAGACTGTGTGCTGGGGTGGCTGCACAGGGAAGCTCTGTTGGCTGCCTCCCTCCCCTGCTTGGCACTTGGTTGCTGGGGCAGCTCCAGTGCCAGCATGATCTGCAGCAGAGAGCCCTAACATGGTGTGTGTGGGGGGGTTCCCTGTGCATGCATGGTGAAGATAACTTCTTAGTGCAGGTACTAAGGGAGTTGGCTAGAAAAGGTGCCCTGCTAGATTTATTATTTGTAAATAGAGAGGCACTTGTGGGTGAATCACGCTGGACTTGATGGTCCTTATGGGTCCCTTCCAATCTGAAATACTGTAGTGCTTCAGTTGTGGAAGGTGGTGGGGGCATCCAGGGACTGATGTGGATCTGTTTCTGCAGGGCTTCTGGCCCCCTTTATGGGCAGGAGCCATCTCCTACCCTCCTTTGATGCAGGCTATGTGTGCCTTGCCACTGTTTGCCTTCCTGCTGCTCCTGTTGGGACGTGCACTTGGCTCGTTCCATGCCTCGGCCTGCTCCCAGTGCTTGGCCTGTGCTGCTGATCAGGGGAATGATGGGAGTGGAGAGCACTAAGAGTGGGAGGTGAGGACGGGACACTGGCAAGACGCACAGGGAGCTGCACGTGAGGTCTGGGAGCTGGAGCCATGTTCTGGTGTCCTGGTGCTGCTCCCTTCTGGACACTGCCTCCCAACGCCTGATGTTGCAAGAAGGTTTCTGGTAATAGGGAAGTCATGTCATCTGCCCCCTTACTAATTTGGGTACCCAGTATCTGCTTGTCTGGGACAGGGTGACCCTGCTGTGCCTGTGGTGCTGCCTACCCTGCCCGAGAACATCCTCGGCGACGGTGCAGCCCCACCTGGGTCCTTGCCTTACAGCTGGCAGCCCTGGAAGGAATGGGAAGTTGAGTAGTAACAGCCATGCTGCCGTCTGCATCTCGAGCTTATTCCTTCGTAGGGTCAGGGAGGAAAAAGGGCGTTGCTGAACTGCAGTTCGTCGATTCTGGGAAGCGGGGGCAGAGCCTGCGTCACTGCCTGTTACAAGCATGAGTTGCTGTTTCCATCACCCTGAGGTCGCCGCGTGTTTCCATCACGGCATGTCCCCTGCGTGTGCCCTTCCAGAGGAGGCGGGGGAGGCAGCTGCCTAGCCCTCCTGCCTGCTGTGCTCTGCTGTGCTCCGCAAGCGAGCGAAAAGCCTTTTGCCTCGATAGCGGCGCCGGAGCAGTGTTGCCAATGATGCCGGCGAGGGGCTGATCCCCCCTCCCTGTGGGCTGCCACTTTGAATGGGCCCTCACGACACGCGAGCGTGAATTGCATCAGGCACAGCCTGCTGAGAGACGGGTGCCAGGCTGCGTGCTGGAGCGATGGTGCTGGCCCCCGCCTCTCTCCTGGCTGCCGAGCAGTTCTCTCAGGACTGGCGTTCCCCGTGACTTAGGGCTGCCTGTTGGTCCCAGAACTGAGGAGGCTGTAGCGGAGCGGACGGGGGTCGGGGTAGAGTCGCCCTTGAAGCCTCGGGCTGAGCTCCGCTCGCATCGCCTGCAGCAGGGCTGGCCTCACCTCCTCGGCTCGCTCCCAGCGCGGCGGGGCAAGGCCGGGGCAGGCTCTGTCCTCCTGGCACACCTGGACTCGGGGGACCCTCAGCCGCCCCCTCCGTGGCCTTTCCCGTGGGAGCAAGGTGTTCTGCCCTGTCTCGGAGTTGCCGCCCGCAGCAGCCGCATTCCCTGGCCGAGCCGTGCCTCGCCCCGGTGTCACTGGTTACGCGAATTGATGTTTTCTAAAAACTGCCGGGGAAAGCCCGTGGCCCTGGGAGAGGGGGCGGGCTCACGCAGCATCCCTGTTCGCGCTCGCCCGTTCTTTCTCCCGCCTTTTTGCCCGGGGGCGGCTCTGATGGGTAGAACGTATATTTCCGGCTCTAGCAGCACTACTCCATCGCGGGGGGATTCCGTCCCGCTCTACGCTCTCGGCGGCGGCGGCGAACAGAACTGAATTCACCTGAAGAGGGATCGCACCGGAGCCAGCCGAGCCGCACCGAGACGCGCCGCGGGTGAGTGGTGGCGGGCGCTGCCGCCGGACCGGGAGAGCCTTGGCGCAACCGGTGCCGTTGTTGCATCAGCTGCCTCCCGCCCGCCCGCACGTGGCCGGTCCTGCCGCGGCCCCCGCTCGGCTCCTGCCGTACCCGGGGCATCGCCGGACTCCCCGGCGGGACGGAGCCTGACTGGCGCTCCTCGGGACCGGAGATGCCCCCGCGGGGGCTGGGGCGGCGGTCCCGAGCGAACGGCGCCCGGCACCTACCCCGAGTCGCGGCGGGATGCGATGGCTACCGGGTTGCAGCGGGAGGCTCCAGCTGGCCGCCAGACACGTTGCTTCTCGTCTACCCATGCGGAGCTCGAGTCGGGTGCTGGAAATGCTTGGAACAATCGAGCAGCTCTGGGGAAGGCAGCTAGACTTGTCCAGGTAGTGGTTGAGGAGGGTGCCAGTGCTGGGGACTTATTCCTGGCCCAGAGGCTGCCTGAGCTGGTATCCCAGCTTCTTGGTGCCAAGGCTGAATTTGACTGGTGCTAGCTCGGGAGGAGTTTTATCAAGAAGCAGGATGGTTTGTTGATTATGGGAAAGCAGCCGGGTTCGTATCCGCCACTGTGATCCTGATAATCCTTCTCTATGGAAAAGGGTCACAGAGTTATCCTTGTGTATTTATGCTGATCCATGTAGTGTAGTGCGCTGTCCTGGGCACCTGGATGGAGTGTTCTACCTTTCCCAATGAAGGGAGAAGCCAGCAGGGAGAGGACACTGGTGGGTGGGTGGTTCAGTGCAGGGCAGAGATGCTGGCCATGGCCACGGGCATTGGGAGCCACTTTCCTTGCAGCTCTTCTGTGCTGGATGCCTGCTTCACAGCAGCAGGCATCCAGCACAGAGGCATCTGCTCATCTTCAGAGCTTTTTGGGGATGGGTGGCTGCTGTGAGCAAGAGGAGTAGGGATGTCACACGTTCAGGGGGATTACAGCCTGCAGAGTTTGCAGATTGCTCAGCAAGCACTGTTAGCAGGCAAAGGGTTTGCACCAGGGGCTCGTGCCATGGTATCTCTGGTTATGCATCCCTGTGGTGGTGCAGATACTGAAAGCAAAAGAGGAGTGTTTGCATCCAGCCTGCCACATCCTGTGCTGGAAGAAGTGTCTCCAAACCAGTGCTGCTGTGCACACCCATGTGTCAGGCTGGAAGGATGTGCCCAGCAGTCAAGTTTGGGCTGAAGGGTTTCCAGACTGCCAAGCCTGGGAAACAGTGGGCAAGCTCTGGGGCATGCCTGTGGGCTCCATGGTTGAGACCACAAAGGGCTTGAGCAATGGGCATTTCCCACCATGGACTGACTGGGTTCATCCCTGGCTCACTGTCCTGGTACAGGGGCTGTGCAGGCAGGGTATGTGCAGCCCCCACAGTGCCTTGGAGGGTGCCACGACCACGGTCTCTGGCCAACCAGTGTGGCAGGGGCGTGGTGCTGATGGGTGAGCTGGGAGCAGGCTCCTGTGGGCATCATTGCCTGCACTGCCCCTCGCAGTGTCAGTCCTGCTGCCTGAATGACACTGAGCTTCACATTTCTCTTCTCTTGCAGGGCTTTTGACCAGCTGAGCTTCACCAAGGAGAGGACAAGATGTTGGGGGAAAAAATGACCAGTTTTGGGAAGAAGCTGATCCGCCGGCGCATGGTGGACCTGAGCTCCAATGACACACATTTTGCTCGCTGCCTCACCACACTGGACCTTATATCCCTTGGTGTGGGCAGCACGCTAGGGGCTGGTGTGTATGTGCTGGCCGGGGAGGTAGCCAAGGAGATGGCTGGTCCTGCCATCGTCCTCTGCTTTCTGGTGGCTGCTTTCTCATCGGTACTGGCTGGACTGTGCTATGCAGAATTTGGGGCCCGTGTCCCCAAGGCTGGCTCTGCCTACCTCTACAGCTACGTTACTGTTGGTGAGATCTGGGCTTTTATAGCTGGCTGGAACCTCATTCTCTCCTATGTGATAGGTACGAGGCCAGGCAGCATGGGGGGTTTCTGGGGGCAGCGTGCCCTGCTGTGGGGGCAGGGTGCGGGGTGGGATCAGCAGGGAGGTGGGTGCTCAGGTGCGGGTGACTGGTGCCAGTCTGCCCTGGGCTTGGACTAATGCACAGACCTGCCATCGACCAGGTACGGCCAGTGTGGCTCGAGCCTGGAGTGCAGCATTTGACAACATCATCGGCAACCACATCTCCACCTTCTTCGCCAACAAGACCACAATGCACCTGCCAGGAGTGCTGGCTGAGCGTCCTGACTTCTTTGCTGTAATCCTGATTTCACTGCTTACTTGTGAGTGTGCAGGAGTGGCTTTATGGTACTGTGGGTGATGACATGGGAGCCTGGTGGGTCCCCACTCACCTCTTTTGTCCCCGCAGTACTGCTGGCCTTTGGTGTCAGCGAATCTGCCCTCGTGAACAAAATCTTCACGGCGGTGAACCTGTTGGTGCTGGGCTTTGTCATCATTGCTGGCTTCATCAAGGGAGACATCAGGAACTGGCAGCTTTCAGACTGTGGCAACTGCTCGCAGTCAGACTCACCAGATGACATGTAAGTAGAGCAACTGTGCCAGGCCAGGGTCTGGCACAGGGCAGGCATAGGCCCTGCTGTCCCTGCACCCCATGGCAGCTGCTCTTCTCCCTTTTTTCCAGGAAAAAGGCTTTTGGCTCTGGTGGGTTTGTTCCCTTTGGACTGGAAGGCGTCCTGACTGGTGCTGCCACCTGTTTCTACGCCTTCGTGGGCTTTGACTGCATTGCCACCACAGGTACTGCCTTGGGTGAGGGTGGCATGCGCATTTCCCCTGCACAGCCAGCAGCTGGCTGGGAGCTGATGGGGAGGATGCTCCGTGGTGTGGGAAAACAGCTGATCTCACCGCTCCTGGGAGGTTTCCCTGTGGAGTCTGTGTCTTCAGCTGGGCCAGACAAAAGGGCTCAGAGCCTGCCCTGCCCCAGGAAAAGTGGCTCATTACACCACATGGTGGGAGCAGGGCTGCACCCTGCCTGCGCAGGCAGCTCCCAGAGCTGCAGGGAGCCTTTTGACTGCCGAGCCGAGGCTGTGACAGTGCTGGGAATTGCTGGTGCCTCCTAGTTATTTCCCAGCCTCAAGCAGCCTTTTTCTAAATGACTGGGTTCATGCAAAACTGCTGCTTCCTGAAGCACAGGCAGCTCTCTTAATTTCCTCTCATTACCCCAGAAATCTACTTAGTGGGTGGCTGGTACAGGCTGTTCTGCCTGACCTCCCTGCCTGTGCCACCCTGCCCCCAGGGGCTGCCCAGCAGCCTCCTCCTTTCCTGCTGCCAAGCCCCGTGCTGGGAGCGTGGTGCAGCACACCTTTGCAAAGCCGAGGAGCATAGAAGACCTCCATTCAACAGGCTCTGTAGGGAGAGGGAGCTGCTGGTGGGGGGGAAGGGCTGGCATAGCCAGGAGGGCTGTAAACCCAGGCTGCCAGGCAGCTTCATCCCTTCTGCCAGTGCAGCAGCATGGCCAGGAACCCCTCCTCTCCAACAGCCCCTGCTTGCTGCTCCCCAGTTCTGTGCTGCCATGGAAAGTCCCTACTCTGGCTCATCCCCTGGGGGTACTTGCCCCATGCAGTGAGGTGGGAGTGGGGCACATGTGGCTTCTTGTGTCTGCACAGGGGAGGAAGCCAGGAACCCACAGCGCTCGATCCCCATTGGCATCATTGCGTCCCTCTTCATCTGCTTTGTGGCTTATTTCGGGGTCTCTGCGTCCCTGACTCTCATGGTGCCCTACTTCCTCCTGAACAAGAACAGCCCTCTGCCTGAGGCTTTCAAGGCAGTTGGCTGGGAGCCTGCCCGCTACGCCGTTGCCGTTGGCTCACTCTGTGCCCTCTCCACCAGGTAGGACTGGTCCTGTTGTTGGCACTGTCTGGCACAGCACAGGGACCAGCACCATTCATCCCAGCTGGGCTGGGGATTTGCTCTGTCCAGCTGCTATCCTGCTCCTGGCACAGAGCTGGTCCCTTCCCCTTCTGGGTGGTAGATGTGGACAGTTTGCCTAATCTCTCTCCACGGCAGCTTGCTGGGCTCCATGTTTCCCATGCCCCGAGTGATCCATGCCATGGCAGAGGATGGGCTGCTCTTCAAGTTCCTCTCCCGGATCCACAGTCGCACAAAGACCCCTGTGATAGCCACCATTGTCTCTGGGTTCTTTGCAGGTAAGGCTCCTGGCCACTACCTCACACCCAGCCCTGTGGTGGTCTGGAGCTGTGCTCATGCTGTGTGTCCTCGTTGCAGCTGTGTTGGCCTTCCTGCTTGACCTGAAGGACCTGGTGGACCTCATGTCGATTGGCACGCTGCTGGCCTACTCCCTGGTGGCGGTGTGCGTGCTCATCCTCCGGTGGGTGACTCCTCGTGTTTGGTGGTGCCCAGGGTGGATGTTCCTTATGTCGTCCTGGGGGCTTGTAGCCACAGCTTTTTTCCAGGGGCATGCAGCCTGGGGAAGTGTCAAGCCCCCAAGATGGAGGCTGCTGACCAGAGCCTGTGTGTGTCTCTGGGCATATCCTTGGAGTCGGGGTCGCTGCTGGAGCAGCAGGGATATGAGGGTGCTGTCCACTGTTCCCTTGGGCTAGGAAGTTCCTTGGGCTCTGCTGCAAGCTTGTCTTACCTGCTCAGGTACCAGCCCAGACAGCTGAACTCCCCGCAGGCCATGGAAATGCTGGAGTTGAATGGCAACGAGGAGGAGAGAGTGATCATGAACCCGACCATCACTGCTGCCAGTGCCCAGCACACAGAGACATTGTCCCTGGCGATGCTGTTCAACCCGCCTGGGGACACCCCCACTGCGCTCTCAGGACGCATTGTTTACTTCTGTGTGGCAGTCATTGGTGAGTGAGAGGGAACTGGTGGCTGGTGTTCCCTCCTCCCATGGGCTGGAGTGTTTTGGCACATCTCTGCAGAGCTGGGAAGGGATGGAGAGAATGCCAGGCAGAGGAGGGGGGCCAGGCAGCACAGGTTGCCAGCAGCTGTTGGCAGTGCCAGCAGGCGCTGAACCCTGAGCAGGGTGCCAAGTGCAGGGTACAGCTGTGGTTTGGGGTGCACAGGCGTTGTTGGAGGACATGGGTGCTAAGTCAGGGATGTGCAGGTGGTCATGGGAGATCCCTGTGATGAGCCTGACCCATGCTGGCCACCAGCAAGGGCAGTCCCCAGCCCCTTGAGAGTACTTGGGCTCGGCCAGCGAGGTTTGATCTATCAATGGCTCCATTGCACAGCCAGAATGGGGTGGCTCAGCCAGGTCTGGATAAGTGTCAGAGCTGAGTCCAAGCCCAGCCAAGTGCAGGCTCCCTGTAGCTTGCTGGTCTGGGAAGTGCCTCCAGCAAAGCACTTTCTGGAGGCTTTGGGGTGGGTGTTAGAGGCAGCGGGTGCTGGACCTGACCAAGAGGAGTGAGTGCCTCAGCCCAGCTGTTGGTGAGGCTCAGGACCCCAGGGAGGCCGTGTGCTGTGCAGCCCCCTGACTACCCTCTCTCTTGCAGCAACACTGATCACAGTCATCTGCGTGGTCCTGACCCTCAATGTGGCTGCGCTGAAGGATGCCAATGTGGGCTGTATTGTGGCTCTGGTGCTGCTCCTCGTGGCTTTGCTCATCCTCACCATCATCATTTGGAGGCAGCCGCAGAGCAACGCACGGTTAAACTTCAAAGTGAGTGCAGCCCCCTGCATCTTGGTGTCTGCACCCCCATGGACCCTGTCAGGACCTGGGCATTGCAGGGTCTGCCAGGGCTCGCTGCCAGATGGTCACCAGGAAAGCCCAGGGCCCTGAAATGCGTCTCTCTGAGGTGCAATCCCCAGTGTGGAAGTGCCCGGATGCTCTGGGCTGTGGCAGGGAGGGGGTCCCTCCGTGTCGCAGTTTCGGACACGAACACGTGGACTGAAACAGCAGGCTAGGCAGCAGGTCAGATCCGAGCCAAGGCCAAAAAGGGGCCTCCTACCTTTATTATCACACTTTTATACCTCTTCTAAGACAATCATACATTGGTGGATGAGGTTAACACCTCTAGCATTTTACAGGATAGGAACACAGTCTATCACCTTTCTCCGCCTTGGAGAAAGGTATGAACACTATCAGAAAGTTCAGTAAACATTCTTAGCCGGTTAGGAAAACAAGAGCTATGTTTATAGAAAGAGCATGAGAACTTCTACTACAAAAGTAAAAACATGGAGCACTGTGAAAACCAGGGCGACACCTCCGCTGGCTGGCAGCAACCTCAAGCCCAGCCTGGTCCCTCAAGGCACAGCTGACACAGCACTTCTTGTGCCTTGCAGGTACCTTTCCTCCCACTCCTGCCAATCTTCAGCATCTTCATTAACATCCTGCTGATGGTACAGCTGAGTGCCGGCACCTGGGCACGGTTTGCCATCTGTATGGTTGGGGGTAAGTGTCCCACTCCTAGTGGGGAGTGCAGTGCCCACAGGTCTCTCCTGGGGGTCTGTTAGTGCTGACAGCCCACCAGTGCACATTTCATTATGGAAACTGTCCTGCAGGTTTTGTTACTTACTTCACCTACGGGATTTGGAACAGCGTGGAAGGGAAAAACGCAGAAAAAACCTGTGCCGCAGTAGAAAAGCCTCTGCACCATCCTGGACTGGACCTCAGCCCTGGGGCTGCTGCAGTCTGAGGGGCTGAGCACCAACCAGCGCTCCATGGACCTCTTTGCCACTTCGGTACAAGATCATGATCCACAGAGTACATCCATCCCCTCTCCCACAGAGACTGAGTCCCAGAGTGAAGTACTAAGGCCTGAACAACAGGCCCTGAGCCAAAGCTGACCTAGGATGAACATTCCAACCAAATGTTGTATGTTTCCACTCATTAACGAAGTATTGTTATATATCTCTATTTATTGGCAAAACATGTGTTCACCTTTCCATATCTAGAAATGGGATAAGGCCACATCTGGCCTAATTAGGGGGCGTAGGATCAAGGACAACTCCCTTGGATCTTCCTTAAGCCCTGGCCAGGCTTTGGGAGAAAGCTAACAGGAAAATGAAATTAGAAATTATGTCAGCTTGTTCGTTTAGCAGTGTAAAAACTGGGCCACTGTCAGAGCAAAGTCGGGGAGCCTCGTGGCCTGCAAAGGTGGAGGCACTGCACGAGTTCCCAGTTACTGGCGTGGTTCTCCAGTCCTTGGCTGTGCCAGCTTCCCCCCACAGCTGATGCCTCGGACTTGGATGATGTATCTTTATTGGGGTAAGTGGTGATGTACCTTTCTTATTCACTGTAGGCATTCTCTCCTAATAATGATTAGCATTGCTCAGCTTGTGCCTTTGTAATTCTTTACTAACGTTTAGGTGCCTTGCTTAGCTTATCCTTTCATGATTCTTTGCAGTTTTACATCATAGTAAATGCCACTGTTCCTTAAGTTGGTGTCTGTGTCTCTGACTCTACCCACCAGCAAAACAAAACTGGCGTAGTCAGCCGGGTCAGAACAAACTGTTGCTTTTTAAATCTAAATGTAAGGAATCAGTCCTGTCTGAAATTCCCAGATGGGAAGAACTTCCTTATAGTTCACTGGACCTCAAGTGGGCTAAGGTTGGAGGACCACGTGAGCAATAGCGAAGTCAATTAAAGGAAGCTGAACTGCAGGATGTATTGAAATCCATCCAAAAATCACATACTCAGAAAGGAAAAGACCTTGTTGATTTGGGAAGGCAAGAATGGATTTTGTTAACACTATATCAAACAAAACACCAACAATAAGGAGCAGTTGTTGAAATGCTCTAACATGGTGACAGATGTGTGAGTTGCAGAATCAAATTGTAATGCTAAAGTGCCAAAATAAGCTGCTTGCTGATAAGCTGGACACTTGCCAGACTGTAGCTGAGAAGGCTGCAGTTAGAGTAGCTCAGTATAAGGAAAGGACAGGGCAAGCGAATCACAAGCAAATGCATGGAGTGATTGCAGAGGCAGGTGTGCAGTGGGATCCCAGTAAATGGAATGGAGATAGTTGGGATTCTGTGGATTCTAATGAGATTGATTCCCCAGATGAATTTGTAGATATGAGACCAGCATGGAGACAAAAGGTGGAATCAGATGCTAATGGTCAGCAGGTCAGGAGGGATACTCATAAAAGATTACACTCAGCATGAAGTAAATGAAATATTTGAACAGTTTAAGCAAAGACTAGGGGAACCCCTCTTCTCTTCGATGGTGTGCTTGCATGACCAGAGAGCATCAGGGATAACCCTAGACTCAGGGGGCTCTAAGAAGTTTTTAGTTTTGAGCTTGGATTCTTTTGTGCAGGATGCATTTTGGAATAAAATTGACGAGGCTAAATACTTAGAAAATGATTGGCCGGGATCTGAAAGTCAGAGGAATACTTTGTGATACTGTATACAATGAGATGCATGAGAACCTCTTGTGATTTTTTATTTGTAGATAATGTTACTGAAGATATAAGTAGTCACTCCAATATTTGTGCTTGTAACTTTATCACAATAACAGGATTTTAGTTATTTATTTTTAGTTTATATTTTTTAAATGAAGATTTTTAGTTTTTTACCTCCTGTTATATATCCTGTCAATTTTTGGAATCTAACTATACACTGATTCAAGACTTGCAGCCTATTCCCATTGCTATGAACTGGTAAAGGAGCTGTTACAACACACGGACCTGAGGTGGTTGCTGAAACAAGCACGAGAGAATGGACAAAAGACTTTGATTGCTGTCCATCATGGCATGGCAGAAATACATCGTGTGGTGGAGTGGGTGAAGAAAGACAGAGAACACTGATGGTGGGACAGTCTTTTTGGATGGGTGCCTACACCTACCAGAATTCTCAACCGAGTGCTTCACCCCGTTGTCATTTTATTGATGCTAATCCTTTTGATTTTTGTTCTAATAATTGCATTGTATGTTAAGGTGTGGGTGATTATGAAACAATTATCTTACCAACTACCTCCACTGATAGTAGACAATCCATGTGGTACCTAAGCATGAAATATTCTCTAGCTCTATTTGGATATTGTAAAGCTTGACTATAGTCACAGTGTTATGTGGGAAAACGACTGGGAACTCTGTGGATGGGTAACTGGGGGTACAGTTAGAGGAAACTGAGGAGTTACAACAGTATGGAAATTACAGGGTATGTGTTACACTGTTCCTTAAGTTGCTGTCTGTGTCTCTGACCGTACCCACTGGCAAAACACAGGACTGCAGAGCTGCATCCCGTGCTGCCCCTTGCCCTCACACAGAAGTCCCCTGGCTGGATGGGAGCACTGGTGGCCCAGGGTTGATCTCTGCCCTCCTCCAGTCCTGCAGAGGGCCAGTGACAGCAGCACAGCCCTCCTGCCATGAAAGTTGCTTTTCCCATGCACAGGAGGCCCCACGTGATGGTGCAGTTGTACTCATTCCATCTGTCATGTGTTCACCACCTCCTCCCTGCTTTCCAGCTGCCAGACATGTACACAGCAGTCATGGCTGGAGCTCTGCAGGAAGGCTCAGTACGACTTGTTCTGGTACTCATGGCACTGCCAGCAGACTGGTGCTGCCCTGACCATGCTGTTTGGTGTAAATATCTTGCTCAAGTGTCTGTGAGATGTCCTCAGTGTAGCTATACTTGTGTCCAACCTCATCTGCCTTTCTATAATTTTAAAGCCAATTTTTAAATCTGTTAAATTAAATGTTTTTTAAGTGCTTTTTTCTGTTGGTCTTGTTGAATCTTGTGTTAATGCCCTGTGGTCATGGGCCCCCGGGCAGGACCCTACAGGCCCCTGGGCCGGGTGCCAGGCTGGTGCCAGTGCAGAGCAGTGCTTGGTCCCAGCCAGCCATGCTGGGTGACATCCCTGCCCAAAACCTGCCTGATGGAACCACCAGTCCTTGCACTGTCCCTTGGGACAGTGAGCCTGTGGGCCAGGAGCTGTGACTGTGGTGCTTCAAACCAGCTCCAGCCAGTGCTGCTGGTACCTAGGGGCCAGGACAGCAGCCTGTCCTGGCCCTGCCTTGCAGGCCCTGTGCTGGGAGGGATTGTGTCACCAGGTCCCAGAGCAGTGGATACAGTAAAGGCCTTGGAAATGATTCCTCCTGGAGGTGCCAGCAATGGCCTGCAGAGGAAGCCTGACCAGAAGCTGGGCTGCATCCACGTAAGAAGATGATGACTTTCCAGATGTTGGTCTGCTCTAAATCAGACTTGACATTATTATCCAAGATAAACTAATTTAAGGCAGATGGACCGTGCTTGGTTTTGGCATCTCTCACTGTTTTTTGGCAGTGGTGCAGGGTCACTGCACGGTCAGCAGTGAGGGACCCTCAGCATCAGCTCTGCTTGGCCCCTGGGCTGGAGCTTTGAGCCCTGCCCCTGGGTTGTGCCTGCAGTGAAAGGGGCTGTGGCTTCTGCTCTGGCCCCAGGCCAGGCACTCACTGCCCCAGTGTCCTGGGCTGGGGTGCCCTGCCAGAGCCTCAGGCTCCAGCCCCTGGGCACAGGCAGCTCCTCAGGTGCTCCCAGCCCTCCTAGTCGGGCTGGTGCCTCTGTGTGCCATGCTGGTTTCACCACCCCACCTCATGGCTATCGTCTGGCCAGGGGCAGCACATGGGTCCCTGCTGAGCCCTGAGCCTGTGGTTGTCTCCATGCACCCAGCTTTGGGTTCTGTTACCCAAGGCTAGGGGGCAATGGGCCTGTGACACAGCTGCAGCCGTCACCCCCTGGCCTGGCACTGCTGCAGCCTCCTGTGCATTTGTGCCTGTGTCCCCCATACACTTGTGCACATCCATGCCCACGTCTGTTTGTGGGTCTGTTTGTGCCCATGGGCACATCCATGCCTGGTTACAGGCCATCCCACTGAGCTCTGCCATCCCATCCTGGGCATCCATTGGGACTGGCAGAGCTCTGGACATGGAACAGGGCTCTGGAAGCTCTGGACAGCTCCCACCATGGCAGCTCAGCAGGGAAAGCAGCTGTCTGGCAGCCACCAGTCCGTGGTGGTGGGGTGGGCTGGGGAGTCAGTGCCACACAGCTGTGGGTGCAGCAGCCCTGTTCACCCCCAGGGCCTGGGCCCTGCATCCTGCCCTTGGCTACCAGCCTGTGGAGGCTGCCCCAGCTCTGCACACCTACTCTGGGGGGTCCTTGCCTCCCTCTCCATGCAGGCTAGCAGGGCTGCCAGGGATGGCACCACATCTTCTGCTGGGCAGCACCTCTGCCTTTCCCAGGCCATGCTGGTGTGGCTGCACATCTTAGCACATCAGTTGATGGGTGAACACCATCAACACCCAGCCAGAGCCTCAGTGTGTGTTGTCTACACAAACCATCTGCTCCCACTGCTGTACCCAGTGCCCCAGCAGCCTGCTCTGATGGCAGCCCAGGGCTCCATCCTGCAGAGAAGGGCTGGGAGAGAAGCATGTTCCTGGTGAAGCCTGTCAGATGCTGACAGATGTTGTAGGGTGGGCTTCCCCTCCTGTACCAGTCTGGGAGGGGCCATTTTGTGGTTTGAGAAAATTAGCAAAAAGCAGAGCCTGGCTTTGCTGTTGAGAGGCCTGTGATAACCCACCCTTATGGGGAAGGAAGCACCCAGCCCCAGCACAGCTCCGTGCGGTTTGCCCTGACAGTTGGGGCATTTCCTCCCAAGGCTTGCTTTGTGATTTCCTTGTTGCTATTCCCTCTGGATTGAAAGGGCAGCTGGAGGGTGAGCAGCCAGGTGGTTGGGGTGGCATTGCAGTGGAGGCCTGGCTGTGCACTGGCTGGTGACAATGTGCTCTGGGGTCACGCCAGGGAGGCAGTGCTGGTGGGTTGGGGTGTTGAGAGTGCAGAGTGGGTGACTCTCAGCCTCCCTCCCCATCTGGCTCCACCACATCCCATGGCATTCATAACTTCATATCCAGCTGCTTTTGGGGGACATGGGGCTTCCCTGGTGGAGCCTGTGGAGCACCTCTCTGGATATCAGCTCCTTGCCACCTCCAGGGGGGCTGCCAAGAGGCCATGAGTGTGGCCATGCAGGCTGGGGGCAGGATGGGGGCAGGATGGAGATGGGGGGCTGTGCTGCTGAGCCTTTGGAGGGAGAGCTGCAGCTGCAGAGCCTGCCCCTGCACTGCTCCCTGGCCAAAACAGGCCCTGGCAAGTGGAGATGTAGCAGCAGATTAAATTCTGATCCGCTTGGGAATTAAAATAGGCTGGCAAGTCTGCTCTGCTCTGTAACACCAAATACTTCAATGCGAGGAGTTAATGTGCCACATTCTTCCCTGTAACACCAGTGAGCACCGTCAGATCCCCTTTCCTGGTGGTGGAGCAGAGCTGTGCTGGCTGCTGCGTGGGACAAATCCATCTGCAGGGCCTGAGTCCTGGAATCCAGGGAATCGACTCAAGGCAGATGGAGTCACTGGTGTAACAGGGCAAACTGATACCAGCTCCTGATATTTCTGCAGTAGCACTGGGTTGTGCTGTGAGCCCCCACAGTCCAGGAGAGCTCCAGAAGATCAAAGCTGGTGATGGGTGAGATTCTTATCACTCCTTTCTCACCTGGCTCCAGGCAGGCCCCAACCCTTCTGTTCTCTGTGGTGAGCTTAAACACACATGACCCAGTAGCTGTGAGGAGCCTGTGTGCATCCAGTAATCCTCTTGGCCTTGAGCTGTGGCAGGCAGCCAGCTCCTCTAATCACACAGGCTTAACGCTTGCCTCGCTTTGCCTTTACAGGTCTGGCATGATGACTTGCTGCCAGGTGGTTGCTCTTTTGCTCTCTTTTCTTCCCGGTGCTGCAGCTGGTGCCCCGGTTCCTGCTCTTTTCCCCCAGTCCACACTGCAACTAGCCAAAGGGTGGCTCCTGTCACAGTCTGTCCTGGAGCTGACAACATGCTGTGACGATGCCTGCACCTGGCAGGATGTCACCCTGGTGCCTCAGAGGGGTACCTCTCATATGAGGCAGTTGTATCCCAATGGCCCCACACCCTCACTGGTGGAAGCGAGCCCGTGAGTGAGGGGTGCAGAGAGGGGATGGCAGAGGCAGCACAGGCAGTGCAAGTGGCACATTTATGGTGCAGCCATCAGTGTGGCCACTTCCTGCTGAACGACCCCTTCTCTGCCACCATCAGGATCTCTACAGGCTGCACAGGTGTGCTGGTTTCCCTAATTCATACACAACAGATTTATTTGCTAATCAGAGTTTTATGGCTGTTACATCCCCCTGTCCTCCTTAAGCTTTCCCATTTTCCTGCTGTGTTTACCCAGGCAATTATTCCATCTCTAATTCATATTCTCCACATAGGATCTCACACTGATGGAGCTTTGCGAGGCTGGATGGATGACTGCTTGTATTTTTCATTCTTAAGTCGATGTCCTGTTCCATTTCACTGCACCTCAGGGGCAGTCTGCATCACAGGCTGGTCAATGCTGTCATTGCTTAAACCCACTGAAGAATAAACATGCAGTTCCTTCAAGACCTGTGACAGCGATACGGGCACAGCAACCTGACTTGCAAAACAAACAGGTAGGAGACATTTTGACAAACTAAATTTAACAGCCCACCTACCTCAATTATCAAGACTTCAGGGTACTGTGAGTGTTAAACTAATTGAACTGCCTGGTCTCCACATGAGTATGCAACAGTTTCTATCATCCTGGATGAGATAAGGCATGAAAAATCATGACACATTACTGGGCAGGGAGCAGCTGCTATTGTTTGCATAACACAAACCACATTTATGGACAGAGTTTAACTTGTTCAATGGAATTACTGGCCCCAGCTGAGAGGTTCTTGGGAACAGATCAAAAAGGGTTTACATCTCTTCTGGTCTCTTGTTTGCACTTAAGAACAGGCTAAAGAGTGCCAGCCACACTCTTCTTAAAATAGGAACAGTTCTTGGTTCCTTCTTCTCTGAAGTGGCCACTGAGCATTTGTTATATTTTATAGGCTACTCCAATTGTGGGGCAGATGACAGGACAGGGAAAGTTCTTGAACTGCTGATGTGAAACCAAAGGACTGGTCTGACTCAGAGCAGCTGTATGCTTCATAAGCAACTCGTTACTGACATCAGCCATGAGCTACTGCACAGCAGGAGAGGAAAAGCCAGCACCAAGACAGAAGTGCAGAGAAACATGGGGAGACTTGTGCACCCTGCTAGTGTCCATCTCTGTGTTTGCAAGTGACAGCAGCTTTAAGACACCAACAGGAGCTTTGTGTCCCCCCCACCCCAGTTCATGTCATAGTGAAAGTGGTTCTGACACACAAACTCCAATTGGTGTGGGAATCACTGCTGGAGTTGACCTTGGCTGGATACCAGGTGCACACCAAGCCACTCGTGTCACTCTCCTCTTCAGGGGTGTCCCTGCCCATTGCAGGGTGCTTGGAACTAGCTGGTCTTTAAGGTCCCTTCCAACCCAACCCAACTCACTCTGTGATTCTGTGATTCGTCCAGGTTACTCAATGGAGAGGGTTCACAAGCTAACAATAACCTGGAAAATACACTTTCTGCAAAGCCTAGGAAAGCTAGAGTCTCCTCCTAGTTAGCTGATGGAGATATAGTTGATCACGTCCATAGGCACGTTGACATCCATCTTATTTCATCCCCAAGAACTGAATAGCTGTTGGGCTTCCCTATCTTCCTGCTGACTTTGGGCCCTGTTATCCCAGCATTGGAGCAGCCAGCCAGGATTCCACATACCTGTAATCTTTCCAGGTCTCTAAATTCTGATGAGGTCAGACTGGGTGGTTTCCACTTCTTGTCTGAATTCCCTCACTCCTTCCTGCATTTTCTTTTCTGAAGGACCAGTTCTTGATTGAACCCTTCTTCTCCCTCCTCCCTTAATAATAGATGGTAAGACCCAACGACTTCCATGTCCACTGGGTTTTTTTCACACCTAGAGCAATTGTAGTTGTTGTCTGGGTCCCTATGTCTACTATCCCCCCATAAGGAGGTTGTCCCCAGTCTCAGTCAAGTTAGTTACTCTCAGAGGTAGCTTGGGTCCCTGAGTTAACCACAGCCCTCTGGCAGCCCTGAACTGTGTCTCAGCAGGCACATGCCAAGCCCCAGTTCAGTGCCAGAAGCTGCTGGTTTTCACTGGGGTAGGCACCTTGTCAGTTGGCATGTCCGTTTGCCAGCCTTACTTGCCTGTTCAGGTGTAGTCCCAGGCTATGGGAGGTGATAACCAGCCCAGGCACTTGCCCAAATCCTTGCACACACTCTGCCACCCACGGACCAGCCGCCTCAGGGCACATTTCAGTATTGACTCGCCCAAAAATTGTCTTCTCTTACACCAGGATGACACCAGATTACACAGACCCCATGATATGCCAACAGTGTTAATTAGTAGCATTAAACAGCTCATGTAAGGGTGAGCAGGGACCTTGTGAGCAGGAACAATAAAGCCACCCACGTCAGGTGGGAGCGGAAAATGAGATCCTCTCTACAAGGCAGCTCCCCCAGCAGAGCAAGGTCATCAGTGCCAGGGCGAAGCACAGAGCCATGGTTTGTACCAACATGTTCCCAAAGCCCAGCAAAGTAAAGAGATAAGAAATACAGCCAACAAACTTTGACCTGACAGGAGCTGCCCAGTTAGTAACTACTATGGCTAAAGCACACTGAGCACAGAACTGCCACTGTCTCAGGCCCCACGCTGGGCACCAAACAGGAGCTGACCTGTGGTGGGCTGACCCTGCCTGGACACCAGGTACCCACCAAGCTGCTCTCTCACTCCCCTCCTCAGTAGGAGTGGGCAGGCAGGAAGGAAGATGGGAATGGAATTTGTGGGCCAAGATAAAGACAGTTTAATAAAGCAAAAGCAAGGCTGCATGTGGAAGCAAAGGGAAACAAAATATTTATTCTCCACTTCCGACCAGCAGGAGATGTCCGGCCACTTCCTGGGAAGCAGGGCTTCAGTACACGGAGCAGCTGCTCCAGAAGACAGATGTTGTAATAAGGAATGCCCCCCATCTCCTTTCTCTTAGCTATTATTGCTGAGCAGATGCCATATGGTCTGGAATATCCCAAGATCTTGTCCCCGCCCCAGCCTGCTGGTGAGGTGGGAATGTTAAGAGACAGCCTTGAAGCTGTGGGAATGTTGTTCAGCAATAGCCAAAACACTGGTGTGTTATCATCACCCTCCTAGCTACCAATACAAAATACAGCTCTATGAGGGCTGCTAGGGGTAAAATTACCTTCATCTCAGCCAGACCCAACACAACTGTTTATTTAAAAAAATTAACAGAAACTTTTAATAAAGTCACACCGAACAGCGAGGATCTGAAAAGCCAGGCAGCACTGGGGGCATCATAAAGAGAAATGCTCTGCAGGCCCTGACTGACCCAAGGGCTAGATGTGCAGACAAGCACCTCCAAGTGGATGATAAGACCTTATCCACTTCTCTCATTCAAACAGTGATACTGTTCATTAAGCAGGTGAGGTTGTAAATCAGAAATCTCTTGTGCATCCCCACTAGGTGCCCAGGCACCTGGAGGGCTCCAGTGGTGATAAGCTTTTAAAAAAAGTTCCATTTGAAAGCAACCACGGCTGCAGTTGCAGCTTGGAGGAAGCCACCTGCTTAAGTGCAACATGAAGAGTATGTCATAGCATAAGGTGTGTGTGGCATGCTGCATTTCCTCTTGCCCAGAAACCTACAGAGCTGTCCATTTTTTTCCCTTGTTGCCCTGCATCAGCACAGAACATCCTCTCTAGCTCAGAAAGAAGGGAGAATGAACACATGTATATCCACAGTCTAAGGAGGGTCACCTTTTGCTGGAACTTGGATCTGACTCCATACCCCAATCCCAAATGCGAGAACAGGGCTAGCTCTGGAAGGACAGAGCCATCTAGGAGCTAGGACCCACAAGGCAATTAATAGATCGCAGGCTGGTGATTTGCCTTCTGCATCTGAATGATCTTGCCAAAGCCACCTCTTCCCACATCGTAGTCTGTCCGGTACTCATCTCGCACCTGGGGGACAGCAACAACACATGTATTAGTAATCTGCACTGCCTGTCTCCTCCTAGACCTCAGAATCATCATCCCCTCCTTGCTCAGTTGGTAGGGAACTGATGTTCAGATTAGATGCACTTCAACTCGTTTGAGATCTCTTCAACTAATCCACCAAAAAGTGGTAATGGTGGTGAAAATGACAAATACGGATATATCTGATGGTTGAGATTTTTTCAGGTAAGAAGCAAAGAAGACCCCAAAATATTTTCATTTAGCTTTTCAGTCCATCTTTCTGAATTGCCAGGCTTGGCCTCCAGAATATTTTATCCCATCCAAACCTCATCTTTGCCCTTGGGGAAACTGCTGTGTTATGAGATTGGCCTGGCAGCCACAGTTTCCCTCTACTCAAATTCTGGATCATTTCAAGGGTACTAGCTTGGATTAGGGAACATTCTGCTTTTCTAGACAGAAATGGCCTGAAGTTCTATTTCCAGCTTTTAACACCAGGTATCAATTACTGAAACAACCTGGGCGCGACTAAACTTCATTATCAGGTCTTTACAGCCTGCGCGCTGCTCTCCATGAGACAAAACCCAGCAAATAAGCACAGAGCCTCACAGGATCAAATTCAGGGATGAACTGGCACTGCCTTTACCTGTCCTCCAGTCTTTCCTCTCCCATACTGGCGGCCCTCCTTGAACCCTGCGTCCCAGTCCGTGCGGATGATGCGGTCGTCCAGCCGCGTGCTGTTGATGAACCGCATGGCGTGCTCAGCATCTGCTCTCGTGTAGTACCTGAGGCACTCTCTAAGGACAACTAAGAGTGTTTTGTTGGGTACAGGGGGGAAAAAAAAAAAAAAAGGAACTATTGTATTTGGTAAGCAGAACTCCCCCCCCTCGTGCCTTCCAGCTTTTTCTACTCTGCCCGCTCTTCCCTACGGGATCAGAAATTGCACTCGTGTAAATCCAAGCTAAAAACGGCTAATGCTCAGAAAGGGTTCTGTACTTTAATGTTAGTACCTGCACAGACAAGACAGTGGAACAAAGACATGAAAGCCTTGCTAAGGGCAAGAAATCAGTAATATGCCTTTTTGTACTCTGTAAAACTTGACTGAAACAGAACAAAAGGAGCAGGCTTCACAGGAGAGCTTTGCACAGACAGCTCCTGGCACAACCTGTATGAGCGTGTACCCTCTGCTTAAAAATGCCCCCATGGCTTATCCTGCTACTCCCTTCAGGTGTGCAGCTGAGGTGAGAAAGTAAACATGTGCTCTGGACATGGGAGACATCAGGCTGATGACTGTAACAGTTCTCATTTTGGCCCTAAAATTATTAAAGAAATTAATGAATTAAAGGGGCTCTCTGCCACCTCCAGAAAAGGACAGCTCTGGTGGCACTTGTCACGTGTGGCACCACTGTACAATCAGCCTCGGGATGTGGAGAGGAAGGTGCAAGGATGGACGGGATGTACCCGGTAGGAAGCACTTGGCTGTCACCTTTCCAGCAGCAGCACAGACACACTTCCTGTGCAGAACTACAGGTGCCAAGCACACGCGTGCTGACAGAAGGGAATCAGAAAGGATACTCTACAAAGCAGAAGCCACAGGGGGTTTTCTTGATCTTGTCCAGACCCATGACAATCCTCTTGACATCCCCGCACTTGGAGAAGAGCTCCTGGATCTGCTCCTCGGTGGTGTAGAAGGACAGATTGCCAACATACAGCGTGGAGGAGATCTTCAGCGATTTCTCCTGCAGCTGCCTGCTGCCCTGCGGGCACAGAGGCGCAGGCCGCGGGGTCAGCGCGCTCGCCGTGCCGCTCCCACCGCCCCGTGCCCTCCCGCTGCCCGGCGCCTCGCACGGCCTTGCCCCGGCCCCGGCCTCAGCCCTCCCCGCCCCGGCCGGGCCCCGCCACCCGCCGCGCGGGGCGCACCCGGAAGTGCTGGTCGCGGTACTGGCTGATCTCGCAGTACGAGTCGCTGTTGAGGCCGCTCAGCGTGGTGTGCAGCAGCCCCGACATGGCCCCGCTCCCGGGCCCCGCTCCCGGGCCCCGCCGCCGGGATCCTTCCAGAAGCGCCGCGCACCGGACGCGCCGAGCGCCGCGCGACGGAGGGAGGCCGCGCCGCCGCGCCGCGCGATTGGCCAGGCCGGCTGTCACTCGGGATGGAGGGGCGGGGCGGGACCGCCGGGCAGCCAATCGGCGGCGCGGGAGCCCGCCGGGAGCGCTGCGTGCGGGCGCGGGCAGGGTGCGCGGCGCGCATGCGCAGTGTGGGGCGGGCGCTCCCTGTGAGGGGCTATGGCGGGGCCGCGGGCGGCGGCTGTGGAAGGTGCCGCGGGTCGCGGGCTCTCCCTTCCCCGTGAGCGCCGCCGCTGCCGGCTGCTGTTGGGCTGTGTGTCACGCCCCGCTGTCCTCCTGTCTTACAGCGCTGGTGCGGGAGCTGCTGAGGGAAGAGGCGCCGTCCCGCATTGCCGCCCTCACCGAGGAGCTGTTCCAGGCGGCGGAGGGCATCTCTGAAGAGGATGGGAAGGCGGCGGAGGGAGAGCCCCCCGCTCCCAGCCCGTCTGAAGAAATGGGGGCTGCGTGTGCTTCTCGCACCACGGCCCTGGCCCAGGTTGGTGCTGCAGCTCCGTAAATACCAGCTGCTGCTGATGCCCATCCTTTGCGGTGAAGCACGTGTAGCACTACCGAAATGTAAAGAAAAGAGTTCATTTCTCCCTCGTCTACCCCAATAGCGTGAAAGTCCGAAATAAAGTGGGAAATGTTATTTTTAAAAGTCACTGCGAAATGATGGTCCTAAATGTAGGTGCGTGTCACTGACTGCTCTTCATGAGACCCCACCTGGATACTGTGTCCAAGTCTGTGGCCACCAGCATCAGAAGGTTGTGGGCTTGCTGGAGGAAGCCGTGAAGGTGATTTAAGGGCTGGAGCACCTTTCCTGGCAAAGACAGACTGAGTTCAGGCAGAAGACAAAGCTCTGGGGAGACCTTCCAGTGCCTAAAGGAGTTCCAAGAGAGCTGGAGGGGGACTTAGGACAAAGGCACGAAGTGATAGGGCAAGGGATAATGGCTTCACATTGAAAGGAGATTGATTTAGATTAGATTTTAGTAAGATACTGTAAGGGTGGGGAGACACTGGCACAGGGTGCCCAGAGAAGCTGTGGCTGTGCTATCCCTGGAAGTGTTCAAGGCCAGGTTGGATGTGGATTGGAGCAACCTGGGATACTGAAAGGTGTTCCTGCCCATGGCAGGGGGTTGGAACTGGATGATCTTTAAGGCCACTTCCAACCCAAGCCATTCTATGGTAATAATGGGAAAACTAGTGAAGTTAAGGTATTTATTATTTCAAATTACTAGTAGTATCTAGTTGTAATTTCAAGTAAAAAAGGAAGTAGAGAGCACCGATGCATTAAGAGTTTGGTATTGGATCAGAGGAGAGGTCTTTCTCATTCTGTGGATTCCATAATGACAGCAGATACCTGAGGAAGAAAAAAACAAGCAAGCATGTAATTTTAATTGCCTGGCAAACCCAGTACCCAATATTATGTTGGAAGTACTCATTTTAAGTCCTTATAAAAGTTTATCAGGTGGCTGTTTATAATGTTTGTTTTTTCCTTCTGTTTATTTCTCCTAGAGGAGTACTTAGAAAGTAATAAACATCTACTTTAAAAGTCCTTTTTCAAAAATAAATCGGTTGAGTAATGAATGAATCTGAAATAAGAAAAAAGACCAGCTGAGATATTGGTCAACTTTTTGCTCCAAAATTATATTTTCAAGAGACATTTTATTAGTAGCAATTATCAGCTAAGGCATGCTGATTTTGGAAGTCCTAAATTTGCAACAAGGAGCAAGGTTAGCAAGTGTCATAGCAGAAAGTGTGATTAGTACAGTACGTAAAGAAATACACAGCATAAAACTGGTATCCTTCAGCTCTTCCTGAATCAGTTGGGCTAAATTATTTTTGAAGAAAGAAGAAATCATTAATTTGTAATCTGGCCACTTCAATAAGAGGGGCTATCTCTCCTAGATAGGCAAGAGTGTATTTGTAGGCAAGATCTATCATGGAAAGTAGAATAAAGTGATGGAAAATGCAGCCCCTCGGGGTGGGTTGCTAAAGCAGCTTATTGCCTTTATGTAGTGCTGTATCTTTTTAACAAGGGTGTACAGTCAGTAGCCTTTGTTCTTTGTTTGCTCATATCAAAAGTTTCCCAGTGTAGGTATTTAAAGTAATTAAGCTACTTAGTGTTCTTTTTGATGTGCAAAAGAGGTGAAGCCTTACTACAGATGTGTTCTCAAACGTGATAAGATTCTTAGAGGTCTTTTCCAACCCCTTCAGATTTTAGGTGAAGAAATGCCACGTGGTCCCTTCAGCATGCCTATTTTCAGGGCACTGTCCAAGATGTCCCTGTGGGATCTTGTGGGAATTTTATGGAAAACTCACACCTTTGGCTCTGGTGTAAAAGGGAGTTGCATAAAGATGTGAAGAGGCCATTCCTGTGAAACACGTGAAAGATGCTTCTTTTTCCAGCAGTAAATTTCAATGGGATCCACATCCAGGACAAAATTAAACAGAAGTAAATTCTCCTCTTCAGGTTGAAGAGAGTGCAATCAACTTGTGGAACTGGACTGTGACCAAGCACACGGGTGCTGTTATCAGTGATGAGCAAAGAGCCAAACGTATGTATGTTCTGTACCTTCCTAAATGTGTTCTGTGTGCTGCAGCATGGAAATTAAACACTCTCTGCTGACAGGTACATAAGTAGTGCTGTAGATTTGTTTGGGTCTTTGCAGGTAATGGGTAGAAAGAGAAAAATGTACAGCTGGGCTTGTATAAACAGTTCAAGAAGCAGCATCCTGGTGTAACAGTTGTCTTCTTGTGACACAGAATCAGTGTAGGCATTCTTATCACTCCTCCTTTTTCATGCCAGAACAGCAGTAAAGAGGTGATGTGACCAAAGGAGTTGTAATTTGCCTTCTGATACTGTGGTTCTAACCTAAAAATGTATGGAAATAACATAGATGTAAATTTTAGACTGTTGGTCACTTAATTTATATCAAGTGAGATAGTTACATTAAAAAAACTATCTTATCCGTGTTTACATATGGAAACATTCTAAGTGCTCTTTTTACTGACCTGCTTTAGCCAGGTGCAGAGCTGGTGGGTTCTCTTGGGCCAGGAGCAGGGCTGGGGGAAAGGAGAAGTGAGATTTTGGTCTTTTCCCTCAATATGCTCTTTGGTTCAGTGGGATTGCAGTGTCAGGTCTACATTCCTGTCTTAAGGGATTGTAGTCAAAATTATGCATAATCTGCATCGTATAAATTATATCAGGTAAAGGGAAAAGGGTAAGTTGACACAAAATAGAGCATGATGTTCTCAGATCACAGCTGAAGGGCCAGGGAGAGGCTGTTTTACATACATTAAGTGGTGTCTTTTCCACCCTGATGTCTAAGGAAGGCCTGAAAATATTTTTGCTTTTTACTTTGAAACTGTAAAGATTATTAAACTTCGTTTCCTTATTTTGCTGAAGGCTATTTTGGGGCTCTCAAGACATGTTACTGTAAGCACCTGCAATGTAATTAAGTCTCTGAATACCATGTATTTTACTTAAACTCTCTCTAAATTGTTTAATAGGTATTTTAATGAGAACATATTATTTTTTTTTCTTACTGCCTGAAAAGTAATTTTAAGCATCTTGGCTAAAATTCAGATTGCTTTGACTCCTATGGCTTTCAGATTTTTCTCTCTTGTGATTTAAAATGCCAAACAATCTTTCAGATATGGCAGAGCCTGACTTTCTCTAAAAAAAATAAAGAAGTAGAGAAAAGGAAACTTCTGAATGCCTGCACTGTTTTCTTGCAGTACGGTTTGTTGCCTGCAGACTGATTTGCCTTTGTGAAGGCAGTGATCCTCCGGAGGGAACCATTCGAAGACAGATTTTGGTAAGGCTAATTTTAGGTGAGTAATGAAATACAGTTGATCCCCCAGGGAAGTCTTCAAATCTTATTACATTTGCTTTGGAAAGGGAGTGAAATATACATCTAGTTCTGGAAGGTAGCTGGTGATTTGGCAGGAGTATTGCTGACTCTCCTCATCACTTAAGGAAAGATAAGATTGATGGTCCCATTTTTTCCCTTTTAACAAAACAAAGTACATGATGAAGTTGGACCTGTATTTTGCAGGGATACCTTGCTGAGCCATTGGAGTTAGTAATGTCTGGACAGTGTGGTCAGCATCACATCTTCTCATAGGGTAAAACAGGAGAAGCACATTCATTTATTTCAGTATCTTATAACACTGTCTAGTAGGCCACCATAGGTCTTATGCTGCATCTGAGTGTTCAGGGCTTCATTCAGAAGTGAGAGTTGCTGGTCAGAAATTGCAGAGCTGAAATAACCCTTGTGCTGTGTTAGCTAAGTGAGACGGCGAGATGAGATCTTATGTTGCCTTTCTTTAAAGTGACTGTATTTTCACAAAAGATTTACCCCATTTCCTCCTTCAGATGTCTATGAAAACTGGGAAAGGATGGATAGATATTGGAAAAGCTGGTCTTGCAGATGGATTTCTGGAGAACGCCATGAGCGTAAGCTCTTTTCCAGTTTTGATTTATTGCATACACATCTATTTGTGAGTTCCATGGGTGATGCCTGCACTTTGTTTTCCAGAGTGTAGAAAAGCTGTATGCAAAGTTACGGAAGGGCAGCGAGGGTGAAGCAGATATTCAAGTGCACAGAGCTGATGTGGAGAAGAGCCTTTTCAAAGTACTCTCTTACCAAGCTGAATCAGTATGTGTTCTCAGTTTTCCTTATAAGTCACTAGAGGTATAGAGGGAAACTCTGACCCAGTTATTAGATACCTGAATGCTTGGCATTGAGGACTTGCTGAGGGATAGATTTCCTTCACTTAGATGTAAGATAGCAGATCTCGTGTTTGCATTCAGTGTTGCAATCACTTAATGATTTTTAATTTCCCTCATTTATCGCAGTCATTTTTGCAGTGGTGTTTATATCTTCTAGTTCAGATTTGTTCCTTTATGATTTGGCTAGCATGTCTGTTTATAAAATAAACAGCTTCCTGTATGAATCATAAATGGGTCAGTTCCAACAATGTCCTGTGCTTGACTGGAGAACAAGACGAATAACTGTGATTTAAAGTATGTAACTTAGAAATTCTAAGTTTTGAGAGGAATTGTTTTGCCTGACTGAAGTGTCTGAGAACTCTATCAATCCTAGAGAGTATTACAGACATAGGAGTTCAAATACGAAGAATGTAATTTCCTGCATTTGTTGATCACACCACTGACCTCAGTATCTAGAGGGGAACTGTTACCTCCAAAATTCTCAGGAGCTACACTAAACAGGACAAAGCAATGGCCAATATTTTTTAATTTGGTCATGGAGACAAAAGGAGAGGTGGTATACATTTTTCTGAGATGTTGTATCATCTTAACACGTGAATAATCTTGTCCTACGTCTCTGGCCTTTGCACACTACCTAAGGATTGCAGTGATTTTTTGGCTGTCTTTATCATCTGGCAATATGTAGACATATACAGAATTATTTTAGCACTGTAAGGACAGATCTCTAATCCCAAACCTAGCTTTATTGCGTGTGAAAAACCCGAGTCCTGCTCTATTTTAAAGGATCAGGTTTTTAGTGAATTTGAAAGACCAGTTGCACACTAACAGTTTGTTGGCATGCTCTGCTGCTTTCTCAGGCAGTTGCTCAAGGGGATTTTCAGAAAGCGGTGATGTGCGTGCAGCGCTGCAAAGATATGTTGATGAAATTGCCAAAAGAAGTAAGTGAAATCATCCCTTCTTTATCATTCCAAACTTTGAGAACCTACTTTCCTCTTTATATATTAAGAGATTACATATGCCATATAAAATTTTGAAAAGTACTCTGAACTGAAGATCTCTTCTGTGGTTGGTTGCCTCTTTGAGATTTTGTTGCTAAAAATTTTGCATGGAAACAGCAAAGTGTTTTTCAAAGTGCACTCTTTTCTTGCTTCTCTTAGATTATAATTTGAAATAGGATGATAAACTCTTCCTAAACAATGAGAAGACAAATCAGCAAGCAAGGCAAAAAGATTTCTGAATGGAATGTACCACCTACTCTCTACAGAACCAGCTGCATTTTACATCTTGGTCTCCATTATTGCATCTTGTACCCATGTGATCATTTGTCTGGGGGCAGTTGGGACAAGACAAGAGCTGAGTTACAGAGTTTTTGATCTTCAAGTCTATGACTACCTTCAGTACTAATCTTCATGGAACTGTAGAGCTATGAGTGGAGGCTTACCATTGCACTAAACGGTGGTTTTTGTAGTTCTTGTGTCACAGAGAAAATAATCCATCATATGCAGACTAGCTTTTTGTTTGCAGAGATAAAAGTCTGTTATTTTTTTATCAGAATAAACTTCCTGACATTTATTTTCATTTGCTTACATGTTTTCCCAATATTTAGGAAACATTTTGTTCCTGCCTCTCTGGTACAGGTAATAAAATTTAAAGGGGTAGATGCAAATTCTGAAAGGAAAAAAGGGAAATATGGTTGGAGTTTATTTAGGTTTTTAACCAATTAAACTCCAACTGATTTTACATTCCTTTTTGTGATCTGCAGGCCTTGTTCAAGTGCATTTGAGTGACTAAGTTAGTTGCAGGGGTCTAGCTTTGATTTGAATCATAAGAGCAGAGCTTTTTGAAAATGTTCACTGGGATATTTACATTCCTGTTCCTCATGTAATTCTAAATTAATTTCATTCTTTCCACTTGAACTCCTTCATTAAGTAATATTAAGCTTCTTGTGATGAAAGCTCTTCACAAACCAGAAGCATTGATGCAGACAAGGTAAAGGTTTCTGGTGATGAGTGAGTGATAAAATTGTGATTTAAAGAGTGGCATTTAAAAAACAAGGAAAAAGGAAAGAGCTAGTGATTGCTGAGTGAATTCAAAACTTTTGGACTGCTGGGTAGCTCTCAATCCTAAACTCTTCCAGGCTTCCGTTGCACCAAAGAGTCCCTGAGGAGTATCACAAGGAGATTGTTGTGTTGTGTGATACCAGAGATCAGCTGGAGAGGATTGTGGGTCAGTGGTGGTCTATGGACTAGTGCTCAGTACAGGAAACTTTCTCTTCTGGAAAGAAAACCTTCACTAATGAACCTGTGAAAAATAAGGCTTTGCATCTGAGAGTGATCTTTTTTGTGTTTGTGCATATGCCTAGTCTGTGCTTTTGCCTCTGGATTGCAAAAAAACCAAACAAAACTGAAGCAAGATGTTGTGCTACCTTTCTCATTTTTGTCTGAGAATTTGAAATCTGCAGTCACTCGCAAAAAGCATCATTTATATTTGGGGAAAAAAAGATACTGCAGAGGCAAAATGGATGTAAATATTAGCAGCCTGCTAGCATATAAAATGACTTTTTTGTCTCTTCTTTGGATGGCATATGACAGCTGCAAATCATTTCAAAGGAAAGGCAAGTTGTTATGAGCAGATGTTGTCAGGGCTGGCTGATAAAGCTCTGAATAACCAAGCATTCAAAAGCAGTTTTCTCCTAAAACTTGTAATCCTTTTTTAACCCCAAAGAGACATGCTGGGAAGAAGCCTATCATGGAACAGGTAGAGTCCTCTCACTTAATTATGTAAAACTTCTTCGTTATTTAAAAAAATATGAGGTTATCGTATTACAGTTTTTCCTCTCAAATTTTAATTTTTATTGTTTAATTTACACAGTTCTAGTGCTTTCAGTGTGATTTATTGAGGAATCCTGCATTTCTCATGTGTTTCAAGAATCCTGCTGTTTTTTGTGTCCTGGACTGGTTAATGATACTTCACTTTCCCACCAAATTAATGATTCTATTTTAGTCATCTTCAATATCCCCTTGCAAAAGGCCAGGAGTGATAATAGTGGATACATTTTGAAAGTAAAATGCATTTTTGAGAATCTTAGACTGGAGTGCCACAGATCTAATGATGTTTTACAAGAACATTACAGAAGCAGAAGTCTTTTATTGCAGACCTGTTACCTGTCAATCCTCTGTTACAATTTTGGAGTGGAAACCTATGAACGGAAGAGGTATGAACAGAGCTCCTTCTGGCTCAGGTAATGTGCAAAAACCAAATAAAACAAACCCCTTCTTTTGAGATATAAAAATGTGTGTGAAGGAGAGGGGGGAGCAAGGGAAAGTAGAGGTCTCATTAAAAATGTGAGAATACAAGATATTAGCTGAATCAAATTAGCTGAGCAGATACTTTTTGATGGTTGTACACTATTGCCTAAAATCTGTGTCTCTTTCTCACATGGATTTTCATGCCATTGGAGTGAAAGTCACCTTCCAATGGTTCTTGCCAATTCTCTCTCTAGCACTTCCTCCAAAGAGATTAGTTTTCTGAAGAGTCCTTGACTGATCAAAGGCACAAACATCAAGGTGAAAAAGGAATGGTTAGAGACTGTTTGGTAGGATCCAGATAACTATTGTGGTACTACTAAGGGTGAGAAAATGTACACTATGAGGAAGAGTATCCTCATGCCATGGTCACAGCCTCAGTGCAGAAAATTTGTGTTTATGGCTTCTTGTTCTTTTAAATAATTAGAAGAAAATGAAGGGCACCAGATCAAATTCAAAATCATTATGATCATATATGTTGTCAAAGAGGATTTGTAGAAATGCTTAGAATTAGTTACAGCTGGTGCTTTGATGATTATCTTATATTTTATTCTTGTGGAAAATGAAATACCGAGTCCTGATGACAAAATTTTAGGAGGAAATAAAGCTTTGAAAAGTGCAAATAATAATCTGGAGAAAGAGTGTGGCTCCATCTAGTGGGTTAAGATTTCCCTGGTCTGAGAATATATTAGCTTAGAAAACAACAGCCCACTTATTGTTTTTCTTTCTGACAGTTCTTCATTCACAGCATTTGTAATCATATCTGGTTTTGTGGAATTATCACTATGTTTTCTCCTGGATAGTTCTTTGTTCTGCCATTTAACTTTTAGAAGAAGAATGAGCAATCACAAGTTCCAGTTGCTGTCTCTGCTATTGCTGTGCTGTGATCTAGAGACCAGTCATGTATAGATTTTGTGTGTTACTATATTGTGTGTCAGGTGAGATTGGAAACACTTGCTTCTTCAAAATCTCTGTGGTTAAAATTGATAAAACCTAATGAAATGTTTGGATAGAAGATGTTACAGAATGTGCTGCAACAGGTTGAAGAAAGGGATTGTGCACAGTTTTTAATGTAAGGGTAGAAAGAAACTAAAACTTTCTGTTCTCTTGTAAAAGTGACTACTGAGATTAGTTTGTGTGATTTATGTGGTTTCTAACTGCTTAGGAAGTGGGAAAGGATAGGAATTTTGCACGTACCAGAATACTAAATTTATCTCTGTCATTCTGTTTAATTCTAACTTTCATTTATCACTGATAGCCAGAGTTATGACATTGGGAAGATGGACATGAAATATTCTGTTGGCAAAGAAATGCAGGTAAGAAATAGAGAAATTTCTATTTGCAAATAGGAGGATTTTGTTGAACTGACTCCAGTGTAATATCTGCCTCTTCTCTACAAACCTGCCCAGTGATGTCTTGGTCTCCTTTTTAGTAGTCTGCTCTGAAGTTTGGCAGAGTTTCAAGTTCAGTTGTTTTGAGCATCAGTCACTGATGAGCGCCCATAAATCACATTTGATTCTACTATTTCACAGAAATCAAAGTGTAGAAAGTAAGGCTGAAGTAGATCCTGAAAGGCCATTTCTTCTTCCATTCCCCTTCTCTTTGAATACATCATCAGTTACAGCTGTGTCATTTCTGATAGATGTTTCTCTGTCTCATTCAGAAGTCTATTTATTCTTTTACTTCCGACTGCGGATATGAAGATTTTAATCTCTTCCTCTTTATGTAAATAATTTGTATATTTGAAGTCCATCATCATGTTGGTCTTTGTCCTGTTTTTTTTGTTTTCCTTTGTGAAGTGTGTACCTCCTGTTACTTCAAATTCTTCGTTCATTTTTTTTCCCAGTTATCTGATTTTCCTTGCTACTCTTCTGCTTTTCTCTGAATTCTAGTTGATTCGTGTCCTGTGTGTACTGCATTGCTTCAAGACTGGATATGTTTCAGAAATAAGCAATCACTTCATATGTCTGATACCAGGCAGGCATTTTTTTATCTCAAAGAGCTTTTATTTTTCAGGCCCTTAGAATTTAAGTCTTTTGTGTTCATCTGTATGTTCACTTGTGGCTATTTTTTTGTTTCCAGGCTAAAGTGCTGCGATTGTTAGCCACGACCTATTTTGAGTGGGATTGCAGTCTGTACCTGGACAAGGCATTGCAAGCCATAAGCTTGGCAAATCAGGTAGTAATTTTTGCTCTATTTATAGATTGCAATAGATGAAACTCAAGCATTTATTGACATGATAATATGGACCACAGTAATCACTGGTGTGTTATCCTTGACAACGGCTCGAGGTGTGTTTGCTTTATGTTTTCATGCTCCTAAGGATGTTTTGGTGTTCCCAGCTTTTTTTTTTTGTGTAGAAAAATATTTTTTTGCATGTGGAAGTAGAGCTGTCCTCCTGCCTCCTGTCTGTGAACAGTAAAGTCCTTTGATGATGGTGTGACTAAAATTTCTCTGACATGAGTTGATACAGGCTGGCAGCCAGGACAACCACAAACCCACAGCTAAAACACAAAGACTAAAATGATTTCCTTTACATCATTATCTGGGGGATCCCCAAAGCAACACCCAGGCAGAGGCATGTGAGCAGACCTGAGGTGTATAAACATACCAGCCACCCTGAAGGAAGTTCATATACTTCTAAGCAGTCATTACAGAGAGGTCTCTTGATCCTGCACAAATTCTGTTTCCCATACAAAGACTTGAATTAATTTTGTGCTTCTGTCTATTCAGGTTAGTGTGGAGTAAATGAAATCAGAAAAATTCCTGTTTGTCTTTGGTTGATCATTTAAAAAAATTCATTTTGTGTTTTGTATAAAACAAGTTTTAAGTATAAAATTTTGTTTTAAATGGAAGCTGAAAGTCAGTTTCTGCATGCTGCCTGAATTTACAGACAGATCATGATGCATATGCTTATGAGATCAGAATAAAAGGCAGTGTATTTTAGTCATGCAAATGATGTGCTACTACAGTATCTAAGCCTTTTGTCCTCTTTATTGTTTACTTTTGCAAAGCTTTTTGAAGCAGAAAGTGCTTTTATCATAATTTTTGATAATGTACATTTTGATATTGTGTGAGGATATGGAAACCCAGAATAAAACGTTTATTCTAGAACCTGAAATATGCACTATTTTAGTGAGATCTTTAGTATACAGTCTTCATTGTTGACAATTGCTCCCATTGTTGTTGCCCCCTAAATTTCTTATTTTTATAAACTATTTTGAATCTGTTCATATTAATTCTAGATTATTCCAGCCAATTCACACACAGAAAAGCAGGAAATGTTTCTGTCATTCAGTAATGTCCAGCTTCTATTTAAAAGTATCAAAAATGGGCCACAGCAAAATGAGAATTTTACATCTTTTGCTTTCATTATACTCGTGGTCTTTTGGCAGTGTAAGAATAAATAATAAAGATGCACATTGCATTTAGGAAGAAATTATTGCAGAAGTTGCCTACCACTTGCTTCAATCATTAAAATGGAACTGAAGATTACAGTGGGGAGTATGTGATTTCTTAATATTTTTCTGTATTATGAATGTGCTGCACTCTCATAGGATCTGTGTTCTACAAAGAGCTGTCCAAGTGATGAATTGCTTTTCATTGTGCAGGAGAATTTGCATCCAGCAGGGTTTTTCTTGAAAGTTAAAATCCTTCTTAAAAGTGGAGCATCAGATGAAGATATCATCTCAGGTATCACATCTCTCTCTAGGTTTCTTAGTGAGGTCATATTACTCCATATCCAAGGAGACTGCCTGTGTTGTACATAGAAAAACAATAATTTCTTGTGTTTTTGTCTGAATCTGCATTAACTAAATGTCATTTTGGTTTTGAAGTGTGAGACATTGTACTCAGTGTTCATAGAGGAGTTATCCAGATGCTATTTTAAATAGCCTTGCTGCAAATAGGGAAGGGGGAAGACTCTAAAGGCTGTTTAGAATGAAGACAGTGAAAATACAGCAATGTAAAGCTACAGTTTATTTAGACATATGCATTAGCTTACTCAGAAGGGTGAAGGTTCATTGACTCTTACACAGTCAGCACAGAACAAAGGCTGGTGAAGCATTGCTGTTCTCTGTGTGGGATTTTGCAGATTTTGACCAAGAGATATCATGTGCTGATCAGTGTGTTGTTATAAAGCTGTATTACAAGAGTTTATTTAAATAAAATAAACTCTTTTCTCCTTATTCCTCACATTTATCACTTAAACAGAACTGATTCTGCTATGAAATGAGAGGATAAGAAAGTTTTTGGGGAGACTTTAAAAGAGAAAGGATGATGAATGTGTCAGAGAAATTTATTTTCATAAATAATGAAATCTTAAGGAAGAGAAGCTTTGTACTCTTCATGGTTGGGAAGCATCAGATGTGTAATGAATAATTTGAGAAATGTAGGATGTGATGAGGAATTTCTTGCAGACAGTTGAGTGGTTTGAATGCTGCCAGACTAGCAGAAATGGTAACTCCACTTCACATTGCTCCTGGGGAATTTCAGCCAGGTTCCAAGCAGCCAGTTATTTGAAACTTACAGTTTCAAATAAACATACAGTAGCTGACTTGTGTTCTGCAGTTCGAATTGTGAAACCATAGAGTTGCCCATCAAAACACACTCAGCTATTATTTAGTAACACTAAGCCTTCAGTCAGTTTTTCAAGCAGATTTACTAATGAATGGATGTATCTTTTCTTGTACGGCTGGCAGAAAAGTGTTGTGTCCATGCCCTGCAATTCTCTGTCTTTTGAGTGAAGATTCCTGCTAACTGTTAAGCATTTCACTGAAATCTTGTGTTGTGCACTTGTATCAGCTGCCTTACAAATGCTTCTTTTAACAACTGTTACAGTCTTGTCCCTATGTATTCCTTCTCTGATCTCATCCAAGCTACAAATGTATCTATGTTGTTATTAACCATTCAGCACAGAGTAACAATTTTAAAACTTTATCTGAGTGGTGTAAAACTGATGCCTGCTTATCAGCACCAGCTGATGCTAAGGGCATTGTGCTGAAGCAGTTCCCATTGCAATATGATACCACACACAGCCTGAGCACTAACCTCAGTGTTAGGTTGTTCCTGCTGGATAAGGAGGAGACATTTTGATAGAAGGCAGCTTGAGGCAAAAGATTGTGCTACTGATGCTTATGCTGTTCCTGTTTAAAGAGGCAGAGGACTAGAATTCCAGGGCTATCAGTCTGTCACCTTTCTGTAGTACTGCATTAGCTGTACAGTGAAAGGAAAGTCAAAACACAATAGACATTATTCTTCCTTTTGTTGTAGATCTGTTATATGGCTGCTGGTATTTTTTTTCAGTTTTGTTTCTGTCTTTCAAAGAAGCTGTAAGAGATAAGTGGTAAATTGAGCAATTAAGTGTCTAAGTTGATTATATAATCTCAAGTGCTTTGTGTTCTGTCTAGCTCTTGCAGAATTCACGCACCTTGAGATGTCTTTAGACTTCTGTTTGAATACTGCCAAACTGCTGCTGGAGCATGGAAGGTATGAAAGCATCACTAAGTGGGGTAAACACAATTTTGGAGTTCTTAGGTGTTTCTTTATAAGCAAAGATCATCTATTATACAATGTTACTTTATTTCAAATAAAAGCTCACAGAGGTAAAGTAGATGGTTTTGAGGGGGAACCTGTCTTCTATAGCAAGGAGATACTGATTATGGCAGCAACAGAACAGGGTGTGAAACAAGTGTAGTGGCAATATGCAGTCCTGTAGCCCTGCTTTGCAATGGTTAAGGTTCCTTATGTAGTTTTGATATATGTCTGGAATCATCAGACTGACATCTTTCTTCTAATCAACCATCAGAATGACTTCAGAGTCCTAGAATCATTCTTCTTAAAAACAGTAGAAGGATAACAAGTTACTGCAAAATAAATCGAGGCATGAAATTTTACCCTGTTAAGTGCTCCATCATGATTATATATGTATATGCTTGTATCTTGAAGCAAATGTGAAGAATAAACTCTTATGAATACAGTGGAACAAGCATGTGGTAAGAGGAAGCTGCTATTGAATAGATGAACTGTAACAAATTCATACCTTGATTCATTCTGTCGGCGTGATTGAATGACAAACATGCTGTGTGGTGTGAATATGTTAATCTCTAGAATGGAAAATTAACAGCTCTTCTGGTGCAGCCTCTTAAAAATGCATCTCTGTGAATAGGGAATCAGTTGGTTTTGATTTTCTGAAATCTGTTCCTGAACGATTTGAATCTTCACCTGACCTTGGAAAAATTACCCTGCTCCATATCGAGTTCCTGTTGCAGAATAAGAGGGAGCTGCTCGCTAAGCAAAAGATTGAAGAAGTTATTATAGGTCTGTATCCATCTTTTACTGCTGTTTACTGAAAGCTGGATGTACCTGGCTAAGGTCTTGCATTCTAATTTTCACTTTTTTTGCTTATTCTCGTATTTTTTTTCTCTGTGTCTGTTTTCCGTTATGTTTCTTTTACTTGGCAGCTCTCAACTTCCATATTGAATGACAGTCATGATCAAGCTCAGGGTTAAATTCATTTGCTAGAGCAATTCCTCCTTCTTAGTGTAGACTGTGTGTGACTGATGCATGTGGGATTAGAAACGTTAACCAGCAGTTCTGTGTAATGTTAATACTTTGTACACCCAGCCCAATTTATTTTTGTTTGTCAGTATAAGACAGGTTGCATATCCTTGTTTGAGCAGCTGGATAACAATTGGTTTTTCAGGTCTGTTGCACCTGTAGCACTGTAGTACTTTTTGACTATCAGATCTGCTGTAAAACAAATCCTATTTCATGTTGCATCTAGCTAGGAGCAAGAGCTACATTTACATTGTTCAAGCATGAAAATATTTTTCATTTACCCGCTGGGTTTTTTTGGGTTTTGGTTGGTTGATTGGTTGGTTTGGGTTTTTTTCCATAAACAGGATATGAAACACTGGCTCCTAGCTGAAACTATTGCTGTGCCCCTGTTTTTTGTTGCAGGCTGTGGGATAGTTCTTAGATGCTGCTTCTCAGTGTGCTTTGTAAAGCTCTTGTAAAGTGATGATTTGCAGTATCTTTTCAGGTCATTATACTGGGAAACAGCTGTTGCCTGAAGCCTTGAATCAGCTGCACATCATCTTGTGGGACAGAGCTGCCAAACATTATGAGGTTTGGGACCAAATAGTAGTGTTCTCATTTATACCAGTGAAAATGAAAATCTTTTTCTGACCTCTTTGATATGTCTATTTTTGGTTAGAGTGCAAACTGTTACTAAGAGCCTTGTTCCAGCTGGCACTAGTTTTATTTTCATCCATCTGGGTGCTGTTTTCAATTACAAAATCAAGTTTCAGGTAGCCTCATCTTAAGGCTTGTGCATGGGAACAGTTAATGCCAGAATTCCTGCTCCAGCTGGTTCCTACATGGCTATGGGGCCTGAAGGGATTCATCCAAAAGTACTCAAAGAGCTGGCAGGTGTCATTGTGAGGCCTCTCAATGATTTTTGAATGGTCTTGGGAATCTGGAGAGGTCCCAGTTGGCTGCAAGATGGCAAAAGTTATCCCAATTTTCAAGAAGGGCAAGAAGGACAATCCTGGAAACTACAGGCCTGTCAGTCTCACTTCAGTGCCTGGTAAAATTATGGAGATTATTCTGGGAGTTATTGAAAAACACCTGAAGGACAATGCAGTCATTGGTCATAGCCAGCACTAGTCCATGAGGGGGAAGTCCTGCTTATAAAACTTGATTTCCTTTTGGGACAAGGTCACCCACCTTGTTGATCAGCTGAAGCCAGTTGATGTCCTCTCTTTGGATTTCAGTTAAGCTTTGCATACTGTCTCTCAAAGTGTCTGGGTAAATTAGAGGGCTGGGCACTCAGCAACTGTATGAAATCTCTGCACCTGCCACAACCTGAAGGTTACACTAGAATATACTTGACTATCTAAATCTTTAATTTGCTATGACCTTTAAAAAAAATCTTTTTTGGGAAGCCATAGGCAGTTTAATCATCCAAATATGGTCATGTATGTTTGGGTGTTGTTTTGTTTTTATATTTTCTAGGAGAAAAGCTATTCTGAAGCCCTCCACTGGTACAATTATTCTGTCAGCTTTTATACACCTGGGCAGATAGATCAGAACTTGGCTAAGCTGCAGAGGAACATGGCTTCTTGCTATCTTCATCTGAAACAAGTTGACAAGGTGTATTTAATATGTATATACACATACTTACGTATTTATTTGCATTGCTTTTATTTTTGAGGAATTTGCTCTTTCATTTCTGGTCAGCCTTTGGTGCTGTCTTCTGGTCTCACCATTTTTGTTTCAAGGGCAGATGTTGCTCCATCATTGCTCCATCAAACATTTTGAGTTGTTCTATGAATACCAACGATGTAACCGTTAACATTCTGTGTATCTTTTTATCTCTCTTCTGTTGCAAATTACATACTAATTTCAAGGTGATGGTTTACTGATTTCCTTTAATCTCTTCTGTGAATAGGCTAAAGAGGCAGTTAAACAAGCAGAGAGGTGTGATCCAAACAGCATCTTTACTAAATTCAGTGTCTATAAGATTGCAGTGATGGAGAATGATTCTGATAAAGGTAGAACTTGAAAGTTGAAGGGTCTGCTACAAGGGGCAGAAGTGCCAAATATATTAAAAAATACTAAGCAGCTTTTGACTGTTCATCTTGGGAAAGACACAGTAGAGGGTAGCTAGAAGAAGGGTCTCTAAAGTCATTGAAAATGTCAGGCTGTAGATTTAAGTTGTAAAAGTGGGATTTTTTTTTTGCACAGTGTGTAATATGCTGAGTTCATTGCTGTGTTTGATTTTGTTTGGGTGGAGCCTCTGGCTAGGGAGGATAATCTTCCCATGGGCAGAAGCTATAGTGGCATCCCAGGGTGAGAATCACTCTGTGCTTTTTTGTATGCATATTCAATATGAACCTTAAGGGAACCATTATTGCTGCTCTTAATTTCTCTGGACAAATGGAGCCTGAAGTTACCAAAAAATGCATGAATTATTGAGATGACTTACAGAATGTTGTGTCTCTGTAGCCTCTTTCTTCTTTATAATGAGTTCTGCTGTTTCATATTGTAATGAGGATCTTAGCTCAAGTAATGAAAATTGAGAAATACAGTCTATAGTTACCTAGAATACAGAGTAATGTGCAGAGCTTATTTTCCAATGAGTTCTCTGCCATTTAATTATTCTCTATACAACTTTTATTGACAGCATAATTTGCTCACATAATATAGAGTGGGAAACACAGCACAGTGTGAACATAAAAGCAGTGGCACCCTTAGCATAAGCCAAGATGTGGGAGCTTGGAATGATGCCCAGACAATGTATTAGAGAAAGTGTTCTGTCTTTGGTAACAAACAGTTACTTAGCAGAACAAAATTAAGGATGTGAGATGAGCCTCATTTGTATGGCATCTTTGTTTCCTTAGATTAGTAGCTTGGAAAGCTTTTTGGCACCTCCCTAGGCAGAAATGCATATTTGTGGAGATGTGGTATGGTCAGGTTTTCTTGTCTTGGCTTTTCATTAAAAAAAAATTATAGCCTTTCATAAATCATTAAAACAGTAGAACTTTCCACCTTCCAATGGCTTCTATAAAAATGTCGTTTTTTCCCTCTTTCAGCTGTGGAAGCAGTTATTGAAATGGGGAAGCTAGCAGAAAAGCCATCAGAACATGAAGACAAGCTGAGAGTGGATAAAAATACAGGCAGCAACCTCTTGAGTTTAGCTGCCCAGATTGCTTTAGAGGTAGAGCAGATAATGTTGTCTTTACTTTCCTTTATTGATATAAGTAGGACAGCTGTAACATCTTTAACCTGGCCTAGTTTTAATATTTCTCTGTATTTCATGGATTTCTTAGTATTCCATGCTTCCACAGCAAAGGTCTTGCTCAAATGTGTTGTGTAATGGAAAGTAGAAATTAATTCCATGTAGAAAGAAGTGGTATCTTAAAATTTTGGCAGGAAAATAAAGAATTCTGAGTTATAAATATTGGCATCTGGATATAACATTGCGTATTTTTGTAAAATTCTCCTTAGCAAAAAGTTACGTCTTCTTCTGCCTCTGGGGTTTGATCTTCGATGTGAGAGGGGGAACCTGGGTATAAAATACACATAAATCAATGATGAAAGTCCTTTGTCTCTCCTGTTTGCCTCTTGGTTGGTGGCCTGAGCAATGTCTGAACTGGCTGATTGCATTTCAGGCTATTAGGGCTTTGTTCCTAGCCCTGTGAGGCATGAAAACCTTACCAACCTGTACTAGTCCTGCTCTTGCCACGGGCTCTTTGTGCAGGGAATCATATGATCTCTCCTTAGAGCTTCCTCTGTACTCTCAGGCAATTCTGTGCACAGTCCTTTGTTCATTTTCCTGCTACTAGACTGCACAAACTTGGAATATGTGGTTGCTTTGGGGTTTGTTTTTGTTTGGGTTTTTGTTGTTGTTTTGATTTGGGGTTTTTTGTGGTAACGGAGGTAGTGCAGTACATACAAAACATATTTTAATTCTTTTCAGAATGACCAACAAATTGTGGCTATCAAAGCTTTGGAGTATTTGTCTGAACATTTACAAGACTGCCGACAATTATTTGCAGCCTTAAAGTAAGAATTCAATATACTTACAAGAATGAGCATAAGGAAGAAAAGTGGGATCCTTTCAGGAAAATTAGGCCAAAGTACACCATTGAAAAAAAATCTTGTTTCTTCATTGCATGTTTTTCTCATATTTAGATGTTTGATCCGTCTGATGTTATCAAAAGTCATGGCAGAAAATGCAGAGAAAAGGTGGGTCTGTTTGAAAAACCATTTTCTCCTGGTGGGTATGTTGTTCAAATTGTGTAATATTTTGTTTCTGGGCTTTTTTTTCTTGCAGAGTAATCAAAGAGATTATTTTTTATGCTAGTAAAAGTCCACCCAGATGACTTCCTAGCTTGACCTAATGACGTCACATAGGAACATATCTTCAATTTGTATAAACTTTTCTTCAAGTATTTCCTCTTTGCCTTCCTCTTTTATTAATGCATATACCTGTATTTTTGTTGGGTATTTTTAATGGAGGTTGTGAGCTAAGCAACCTCTGTAACTTTGACTCTAGTGGGATATCTTTGAGAAGTTCTGAGTGAGAAGAGTGGATCTATCCATAACTGGGAAAATATATTCCAACATAAATAATGTGTTCTGTTGAAGAAACATCAATCAATTTTCTAAAACTAATTTTTTTCTCCATTCTAGAGATGAAGATATTAACTCAATACTGACTTACTTGAATTTGGGTATGTTTTTGTTTTATTTGCATTTTCTGGAGTTCTTCCATAGGTCAGCATTTTATGAAATGATTAGATCCATACCAATGAAATATTTAGACCCCTTATTTCAGTCCAGGCTCTCAACTTCCCAGTGAAATCAATGAAAGCTAAAGCTGGAGATTCAGTAGTATTGTGAAGATGGATCTCAGTGCTACAGGTTTTTGCTGTCAAAAACTTGCAGTACTGCTGCAAGTAGAGGAGATTTAAGAGTAGAACTAAATCAATAAAAGGTTCCTAGAAGGAAGGCCTCAAACTTGTAATTAAATTTAAACGCCCTTCTTGTGAAATTAAGTAAAACTCCTCTGCATTAGACTTCAATGTCAGTAAACTTTGAAGGGGCAGTACTTGATGGCATCTTCTCTAAAATGCTGTTTGAGGCATCTTTTGTTGTTTTTTATGGGACTTTCTGGTGAAGAATATTAGATTTAAGTTTTGAGAATAAGTTTTCATCAGAAATTACATGGGAGTTTTGGAAACATCTGTTTTGTAGTGTAGGGATTAGACTTGGAAATGTTCTTATTCTGCTGCAAAAGTGGTACTTTTGTACTGAATTATGTTGTCTGCAGCTCACATGAAACTTGCTGAGTCTTTCACAGAAGAGAAATTTACAGGGGACATGAGGATCCTTGAAGCTCACTGGTTTAGAAAAGTTGGTAGGTTGCACTCTCAAAATCTAAACTTAATCTCCTCTGTCTTTTTTGGTCCTTTTAAATCAGCAGCCCTGGAGTTTGCCTTGAACTACAGACTGTGAAATCTAAACAGCAAATATTATCACAGATAAAGTGGTTTCTAGTGGGAAATGCAGCTCCCATGGGGCTGCCCTAAGCATTATGCATAGTGTTGTCTCTGGATCCTCATTCTGTAGTCTTTGTTACACTGTTTTGGTAAAGGATTAGTTCATTTGCTGTCTATAAATAAAAATATATGCATAGGGTAACAGGTTGAACCAATTTTTCAGATTCATGCTTCTGTCAGAGCATACAGGAGAGAAAACAGGTGCAGTCAATATCAGAAGACATCTGCTTTTGCACACATCCTCACCTTGTAATCCTGCTCCAATAAAGAGTAGCAAGGGAGGGGGAGAAGCAGCAGAGGTCAAATACAGTGACTTGAGAATGAATGGATTCATGACCTTTCAAAGGCAACATTCTCACTCACAGGATAAACAATTCAGAGACTACAAAAACATGTCCTGTAGAATAAATTAATGTGAAAGCTGCTGTAGAATCTAAACATTTAGTTGGGTCGAGCTCTCCTACAAAAATAATTTGTTTGCCTTTTGATGCTCATCCCTTTGTTACTCAGAATTGTGTGCACAATTGCCACATACTTGACCTTGCTGAGGTAAAATGAAGAATGGTTCAAGATGTTGTAGTTTTTTTTTTTCCTTTTTCTCTTTTATATGTCTTGGGAATACTGTTCAACACTTCCACTCATGTTCTGGCTTTGTTAACTAATATAAGAAAATGCTTGTCCAGTTCATGCTTTTGAGGACAGGGTGTGTGCTACAATGGGTTCTGGGTTGTGATGAAATTATCAAGGCAAAATTTGAAAGCATGAATAAGCTATTTTAACAAATCACTAGGAACAGTATTTCATGCTGTTGTTAAATGAGCTGTTGATGACATTGATTCAGAAATAGAATTGTAGAATGTGAACTGCTTATTGCTAGAGATTAGATGGGCATATGTGTAGCAATGCAAATTTTTATTCTATTCTCTGTTTTTGTCTTTGTTAGCTTGGAACTTAGCTGTACAGTTCAAGGACAGCCCTGAAAAGATGAGGGATTTTTTTGTACTGTCTTTCAAGGTATTTACTCTTGCTAATAGTGTGTCTAATTGAGGAGTATTTTCATCTGTCTAGTTCTTTTAGAAGTCACATCCATGGTTTGGGTATCTCCATGGAGACATGCTTGTATGCTCTGAAGATGGAGCATTTTTGTCACAAGGAGATTGACTTGTAATACAAAATGTGTGCATTATTGTCATACTTTACGTTCTGTTTCTTAAGGATGTACTCAACTTAAGACTTCAACAAGAGATTTCTGAAATAAATGGATTCTGATGTTTGGAAACTGTATCATTAATACAAACATGTTAAGTACTTGAGTCCTAATCTTTATCCAGAGCTTCTACCAACACTGTCAGTTTTGTATGTGTTTGTGGAGAGGGGACTCCAACTCAGCTTTACACTTTATATTTAAATGATCCTTTTCCGTAATTGTACAAGTAAAATTACAATATGAATATATACTGCTCATGACTGATTCCTGCAAGTGTCATAGAGGAGGGTCTGCAGTCATCTGTTCACGAGCAAATTGCTTTATATGGGCAAAATTCTCATTACTTTTTCCTATTTTTGGTGTCAGTTGTCCCAGTTTTGTCCCTCTGACAAGGCTGTTCTGATTGCTCAGAAGACATGCCTGTTAATGGCAGCTGCAGTTGATCTGGAAATGGGGAGACAACAAGTAACACCTTCAGAACAGGTAGGGCAAAGCCTATTAACTATTTCTGAATGTACCAGTGTAGCATTTTTTTCCTTTTAATTTTGTAGTCTTAGTTTTTTTTCACTTAGAACGGGATATTGAGAATGTAAGCAAGGGAATATTTCATAGTTACTTGGAATTGATGCACCTTTCCAGACAACTGTAAATGTTGGATTTCTGTAAATTAGTTCTGTTGGTTTCAGTGTATTTGAATGGGTTTGTATCAGTAAAGGGTCATGGCAGTATCTTCTCTCAGAGGAATTTCAATCTACAATATATATATTGTAAGGAGTCTGCTGCTAAATGTGGGTTAGTCAGAAAGACAATTACTGCTGTTGCTGAAAGTAGTTACCACTGTGGTTGTGATAAAGCTCACATTTTTTAGTTTGTTTTTATGCATGTATCTATTTATGGGGAGGGGAGGGGAGGAAGAGGGCATTGTGCTTATTGTGGTAAGAAGATTAAGGAAAACACACAGTGGTTGTGCAGGAAGTACAGAAGTCTGGCATAGAGTGATTGTAGAAAATTCTGTGGAGGGCAATGCACAGCAACTTGTGTTGTGGCATTTGGGGGTTTGTCAGTCTCAATAGCACTGTTTCATGCTTGGGAGCTAAAACAGTTATGTCCCATGGGAACATGGATGGTTTTTTCTGGGCCAACAAAATGTTCAGTGTGAAATGGCTTTGTCTGAGATGTGGAGGTCTTTGAAAAAGAGAAAAAAAAACCCCAAAAACCCAGTGACTGATATAGGTGATCTACTAGCTAGGCTGATTCTTAATTTATTTTATAGTTAGTTCTGACATAATTATTCCTTTTGCTTTTAAAACTATGACAAAAATAACTTATTTAATTTTGTGAAATAGACGGAGCTTTTTAGTCAGGCCCTTCAACATCTTCAGACATGCAAGGAGATATGGAAGGTTCTGAAATTAACAGGTAAGCTACAAAGTGTGTGTTTTCAGCACATGTAACTCTTAGTCACAATATTAATGAAAAATACAGAGCATGTGGAATTGCTGTCTCAGATGGAGATTATTGGAGCAGATAGATGACATTATGATAAAAGCTGAGGTGTTTAGTGACTGTTGTCCTGACAGATGCATGGTTCACTTTTTTTGGTAGGATATTGGTAGAAAAATTCCGTTAGCTATTCCTTGAATGGCAAATTCCACTTGCTCTACTGTTAAGTCTGAGTGCCTTGATGGTTTTCCTGCCTGTTGGAAGCAAAATTTATACCTTAAAGTACACCCTGTGGCTTTGAGAAAATTCATCATTACCTACAGGTGATCCTGTCTCTTTTGTAGGAGATTTTGCTAAAGACCCAACAGACACTTTGTTGCTGCTTTATGAATTTGAAGCAAGATCCAAACTGAATGACCCAACACTTCACAATCTTATGGAATCAGTTTGGGAGCAGCCACAAATAGAGATCAAGACACTTGAAATCATTGCATGTAAGGACTTTTATAGATCTTCAAGTCACAAAAAAAGCTTTAATTTCTGTTTCCTGTTCTTTTGAGTTGACTAGGATTATCATGTATTGTACAACATGCAGAATATGGATCTAACCATATATATTTTGTCCTGGAGCAAAGATGCTTAGGATCTCAGCAACATTTAGAAAAGCTTTGAATTTAGAAAGCATTTGAAATACCAGATGACATGGAGGATGAACCAGAAAATTGCCATATCCTTCCATTTCTAGACCCTGAGACACTCATATAGCTTGTGAGCCTGGAAAGGATTTTTCAGAGAAACTTTTTCAAGCTCCAGACTGGCAAAGGCCAGAGAATGACCCTCACTGATTCATGCCCCAGTACAGAAGTTTTGGGTTGTGGACTTTGGATAGATACTTTAAATATATTTAAGCCACTAAGATAATGTTAAGTTTCAACTTTAAGTTTATATAGTCAGTTTGTAAATATCACTTCTCTACACTGTGCCATACTTTCATCACAAAGTCCTAGCCATGAAAACATGCTTGAGAATCTAGAGCAGGATCCAAGAAAGATGAGGAGCATTTAGAACTACCAAGTCTCTGGAGGGTGTCCTGTAGGATTGCATAAACACCTTCTGTTCTCCTCGCCCTGAGGGAATATGCTCCAGCAACTGGAGACACCATTCTGAAATCCTGCTCCTGCATGAGGTTTCCATCTGGATTTTCACATTCAAGACAGGGTCCCCCACCACAATATTTTTGTATTACTGCACTGGAGGTAAACAGCAGTGAATTATGAAGCTTTCTGTGCTTCTGCCTCATCCTCATTGATGATGTGCTTGGTAAGAAAAAGGGAGAGAAGCACTAGCTTGCAACCAGCCCAGGCATTAAGCAGATCTCTTTTCAGTTGTTTTCCACAAGGGATCTGGCAAAATGCTGTAGTTTATTTTAGTGACCTATGAGATTGAAGTCTGACTTGAGTAATTTATCTTTTTGTTCTTCTCTATTTTCTTTACTTTGAAGCATTAGCAATGGAATCTCCAGCTCGGTATCCTGTACTGTGTAAGAAAGCTCTCAAGAGTGCACTAAACCTTCACAGAAAGCAGGCTGTCATTGATGCTGTGAAATTTAGGTTAGTGTTATCACATAACTTAGCCATGAGCCTGTGACTGGAAATGCTGACAGGGAATAAAGCCTGCAATTTGAAAAAAAAATTGGATTTTAGTTTAAATTCAAGGTTCCACTTCTTGCTGGCCAACCAATGTACCTCTGAAGGATCACTTTCTAATAATAGATGTTTTAACTGCAGTTTTTTTACTTGGCTTATTTTCTGGCACAGCCTTGTTTCCAATAAATTAATTTATTGAGGGAGGAAAATGAAAATTGGATCCAGAAGAGGTCTCTGGTTGTTTCTTGTGAGGAAGGTGTTCATTTCAAATGTTACTCTGCAGTAGTGAGCTGGGTATTTCCAAGACAATGAAGAGAAATTAAGGGTTGAGAAGAAAGCCATGAGCTGTAAGGTAGTGATCCAATGCCATAGTAGATATGTGATTTATTTAGCATATTTATGTGTTACTTATCCTTTCCAAGTTCCTTGAAGCAAGGACTTGGCAAAGGCAACTGTTGATATTGCCTTTCTCACTTCACACTGAGAAAGAGCTGTTTTCAGAACCCTGTTTTTGTTACTGATTTTCTGAGGATGCTGCCTACGTAGCTCGTGTTGGTGAAGTTAGAAAAGGTACTTTGTTCTTGCTGTCATGTGTAGCACCCTAGGAAATACTGTGGTTTTCCTTCTGTGTTACTGTAGAGACCAGCAATGAAGATAATTAAGTACTAATTGCTCTTGGCTCTGTTTTTGCATAGTTTGTATGAATAAGATCTGATATAGGAGAGTGCATGTTTCTGCTACAAGAATATGAGTGTAGTAAGCAGCAAGGTAGACATGTCTGTCTGACAGTCATAGAGACATAACTCAGTGTGCTCCTGATGCTAAAAACCAACTGTTTGTGCACGTGGTATTTATGTTTCTTCTTTTGCTCTCTTTCAATCCTCAGCAAGTGCTTGCACAGTTTGATTAACATTTCTTTGCCAACTGGATTGACTGACCTGGATACCTGTGTGCTGCAGGAGGTGTGGGATTACTTTGAAGATGCTCTGAGTGTAGTCAGCAGCACAGTAAGTTGAACAGGAAACCAAAAGACTGGGAGATGATCCTGAGGATGTTTGAAAAAAAATCTCATTAGACTGAGAATCATTAGTAAAATGAACATTACATAGTATTAGATGTGGAGCTGCTAAGACTTCTTCAATAAAAGATACACTGAAATTACCTCAAGAGAAATGTCTCTTGGATATTTAGGACAGCATTACAAATTTCCTTGGATTTTGTAAGGGCTTTTTCTCCCTTTGCTTAGGAGGAAAAATCCCAACTGTTTTCCCACACTAAAACTAAACTCTAACACACTCTTGACTTGTCAGTTTTAAAGTGAAGATTCTATTTTCTGATGAGCTGCTGCTGCTTGTTTGCTACCTCAGGATGCTTACCCAGAGATGGAGATCCTTTGGTTGATGACAAGAGCCTGGAATACAGGAATATTTCAGTACACTGTTGGTAAATACAAGGAGGCTGAGCAGTGGTGTGGATTGGGAATGCGTTTCCTCAGTCACTTAGGATCTCTGAAGAAAAGCTATGAAGGCCACGTAAGTGTACACAGGGGGATATGAGGATATGGGATTGGATGTCTGCCCTGAATTTGAGATGTGGATCTGGGTGAACAAACCACAGCTGATGATCTTTAGATTTTCAGGAGAATCATGGCACCTAAATATTTTGGGGGAGCCTGATGCTAAAAGATTTTTTTCTAAGTGAGGCCAGAAAATTTTGATAGACAGTAAAAAGAATAATGTAGTGTTCTTTTACTGGAAGGATGATGTGAATGGGTGACTGGAAATAAACTTCTGACTGTTTGTGGCCATGGGAGAACCTTATACCTTTGCCTGCTTTAACTAAAGCCAAGGTGCTGTATCAGTTTACTTGAATCAGCTGTTATATGAATACCTTCAAGCTTGGTTTCTAGTATAATCTAATGTCTTATAAACAGGGTTTAAGATGGTGTGAAGAAAATCACTAAAGCTTATCTTCTCGGGTGTAGCTTAGCCATTTCCTATGAGGGAGAAATTTCCAGGCTAGTACCTTTGTAGGTGACACTTTGCAATGACACTTTTTCTTCCTCTGTCACAAGCTTCTTTCTGCAGCTTTTGGCTGCTGCTCCTCTCTGGATTGCAACCCAGTGCAGACTGCCTGGTGTCACCATTCATTCTCTTGTGCACAAGCTGAGCAATCAAGGGGTTGGCTGTAACTCTTACACCATTTAAAATCCATCAGTTAAGACAAAAAGTGCTGACAATAAGAAGTCTCTTCCACTCTCAACATCAGCTCCCAGTGTCTGTGATTTGGTGAATAAGTTTATGTAGGGATGTAAGACTCAGATGTAAACTATGCTTTATGACAGTGTAAATAAAACCCCTTTTGTTAGGTTGCACCAATCTGTTTTATTCTAAACCATGGTATTTAAACCTGTACCAAAAATCTTTACATCAGTCTGAAATTTTAGGTTTAGAAGCTGGTGGTAGTCTCCCACCTATTCCCTTGGTTCTGTTCTCTGCCACGTAGTTGAATGATGCATTTTTATCCATCCTTGTTGACAACTGTGGTGCTTGTATTCTCCAGATGGTTGGCCTCTATAGTGAGGTTCTGGACAAGCTGGACAGAGCAAAAGGATTTATTCCAAATGAAGAGTAATGACAGCCACAACTACAAAAAAAAGAAAGCAGCCTCTCTTGGAAACGTTCTGCTGAATGAGAGGCCATTAGCTCTGGGAAGGCACAGGGTCATGGGAGCAGTGGAAAAGAAACCAGGATCTCCTTCTTGTTGGCAAAGAGGTTATGTACTTTTTAGGAAGTGTTTGTTCAATAAATGTAATTGTTTTCCTCTAGGGAATAATTCTCATTCTCTGGAGCTATTTAACAGTTAGAAATAAATATTTAACTTTTTCATGAGATGCCTCTGCTGTTGTGTAACAGGTTGGTTTAAATATCTGATTTTAGTAGTAAATGGCAGCGAGCACGATAAAAGTCTTTAAAAAGTATTTCATCTCCTCTGGTTGTCATAGCTGCCTTGCTGCATAAATATTTATCAGACTGTTTAGTTTGCAGTCCATTTCAGTGCGGACAAGAATTCAGAGCTGTTTGCTGGTTTCACAGTCAGCTGGAATAGAAAAACCAGCACTACTGAGCTCAGGGAAGAAGCTGCAGCTGTCGCTGGTGGTGCTGTGAGGGCTGCACTCCTCCCTTCCAGCTCACTGAGCCCTGGGCCAGGCAGGTTCTCAGCAAGTCAGCCTGGCCACGTGTCTGGGACTTGGCTGTGGGAAACCTGGCACTGAGCCAGTGAGGAATCCTGTCTGTGTGAGTGTGGGGTGTGCAGAGAGCCAAACGAGGATCCCCTGGGTCACAGGAGCTGCCACTGCAAAGGGGCTTTGGGCCCAGCAGGGACAGTCTGGGGTGCTGTGTGTGGGACCTCGGGAGGGGCACCTGAAGGGTCACACAGGGGAGTTCCTTAACAGGAGGATGGATCTGTTTAGTGTAAATTCTCTATTTAATGGTGAACTTCAATCAGTTCACCAGATGTAGCTGGGGTCTCTATGAGACACTGCTTTCAGATCTCTGATGCACAGTGTGCTGCATGTTTCACTAGGAAGTACCTTTGAATCCATAAAAATCCAGGTCTCAAATGCCACAGAAAATTCTTCTGGAGTTACAGTTTTGGAGATCCATGCTGCATCACAGCAGTGGGGAAGTGTAAATGAAGGCACAAACTCAAAGGTATCCATCCTGTCTGCAGTATCTCTGTGGAGCCTGCTGGGCTGGCTTTAATTACTGCTCACTTCTGACTTGCACACACACATAAACAGGTAAAGGTGTCACACTGCACCCGGTGAGAAAGGTCACGTTTGCCCAGCAAATGTAAGGAGGTAATTACATACAGCCATAGAAGGCAGCAAGCACTAAATGTGGGTTTGCCTACAGCCAGAATGGTTTGAATTTTTTCCTTGGAGATACTCAGTTTGATTTCTTTGATGCTACAGACAGCACTGAAGAGCCCAGATCAGATAAGTTACAGACTCTACTTATAGTACTCATCTCTTCCTGCACATTTTTACACAGTACATTTTATTCCAGGCTTAGTATTTACCAAAGGGTTTAAGTAGGGCAAGAATTCCTCTCCTAGTTGAATCAGACTCTAATTAGCTGCATTTCCAGTGGCTGTTCCCAGTACATAGTTTGTGTGCAATCAGCCCTTTGCAGGTGTTTTCTGGTGCAGATGCAGGCTGGCCCAGGTTATTTTACTAGGCTAAATGCTGCTTTACAGTTCAGTAGCCCATCGAGGGTGACTGTGGTTTATAAATCTTTTTAAACCAGCAACAGCTCCTGTAAAAAAAGAAATAGTGCTGTTCGTTCCTCCCCCAGTCTTACCTTTTCATTGATCCCTGTTTCCTTTCAGCTCAGAGAGCCTGTGTGCTCATCCCTGGATGTGCACAGATGGCTCCAGAGGGTGGCATTGCAGCAGTGGTTTCCTATTTACACATCATTGTGGATGCTCCAGGATGTGCTGGACACTGGTTCTGTATTGCAGAGTCCTCCCTGCTTCTGAGAGCACAAGTGGATCCTCCAGGGCAGGAGGTCACAAATTTCCCCCTTTTCCCAGCCTGTGTTTTATGCCCTTTTTTCCCCCTAATCTAATAACTTCTTAACCGTTTGGGGAGGAGCAACAGAGCAGAGGCAGAAGGGAATTGCAGTGTGGACTGGAGAATGGGTCCAGGGAGAGGGCGATTCTAAACCGACCATCTGGGATTGATGGGATTGTGGCTGCAGGGAGCCTGCCCTGGGAAAAAACATCCTTGCTGGGAAGAGTCTGGGAATGGGGCAGGCCAGAGAAGATTCCAGCTCAGCTGCTGAGCCCCAGAGCCCCTTCTACCACCTCTCACCCAGAGGCACCTGCAGCAGGAGCAGGGCCTCTCCAGCAGCTTTCCACTGAGGGTGCACCTGCCAGCAGACTCTGGGAAGAGCTTTGCTCCCACTGTTGTGGCTGCACTGAGCATTTGGGAGAGGCAGGAAAGAAAGAGGGGCCGGCCTGGCCACTAACACTTAGAAGTGGCCACAGTAATCTGAAATCAAGGTAATTGGAAGAGGGCTGAAGCTCATTAGAGGCTTGGGCAGAAGCTTTTGTCAAGTAGTGCACTGAACTAGGGAGGAAATACCACAGTCACCCCCGTGCTGAGTCAAGTGTGGCCCCAACCAGGTATTGCAAGTCCCGTAAGTGCTCCCACGTGCTTGTACCACTCAGAGATGCTGCACTGACTGACCCAAACAATGTGTAATGTTTTTCCTTAGGGTTAAAAACCCTAAAGGTAAACAAATGACCCTCATTTTGGAGGCAAGGGATGTAAATAAACACTGGAGGTCAAGGTGTACCCAAGGATTCTTGAAGGAAAGAGACACTTTTGACATGATAACTTTACCTGCTTCACAGCAGATGCTTCAGTGCCATGAATCCTGCTGTGACAGCCTGAGGAAGGCAGAGAACAGCAGTTCTTGAAAATTGTGCTGCCAAGGATCATTAGCAACAACAGGCGTATCTAAGACAGCTCCATCAATGGGGAGAAAATTTTGGACAAAATTATAATTACATTCCTTTAAAGCCCCTCTTCCAGTAGCCTCACAGATCCTGTGCTCCTCTGCTTGGCTAAGACAGTTAATTACTCAGAGCTGCAGACAGAAGCACAGACATGTTTCTCTGTAGCACAAGCAGCTTACAGTCTAATTTTCTAGAAGTGTCTTAGGGCAGATTAGTTTCATGCCTGTTGCAGGCAGCTATAGCAGGACATCTTGGGAGAGAAAAGAACCAGCACCTACATTTCACAACTAGACAGGACCATTATCAGCACAATGCTCTGCTCTTGTCTGGGCCAGGACTTTGCTAATGTCCTGGCTGGCAGAGCAACTTGTCCTTAGCCAGGAAAATGGGGTGTTAGAGCTTTAACAGAGCAAGTTCCTTCTTCATGCCACCATCTTTCTCTTCACATGCTGGTTTCTCTTCCAGAGGTTGTTCCACCTTACAGGCGTGACAGGGTTTATTTGAGAACAAAACCCCGTGTTCCTCTCCCCCCTGGAACCTGAATGTTCCCCTGCCACAGCAGACTGAGATGCCACACGAGCTCAGGACACAATGGTTTGCCACGGGAGGAGTGGCTGCAGCTCAGTTCCTGGGACTGACCCCGGGCTGGGCAGAGCAGCCTGGCAGCACTGGGGCAGCCAGCAGCAGACAATGTTTCTGTGCTGCTTCATCACTCCAAATCCATCATTATGCAAGCAGTTTGATTTTTGAGAGTGGTAATAATTCTAGCATCAGATCTGCTTAGCAACCGTTTAATCTTCCGGTGTTTTGTGGACAACCACCACCACCAGGCTGTTGCTCTGATCAGTTAAAGGAGTTTCTAAATGGTTTTTAATTTGTCCAGCAAGCTTCACAAACTGAACAGTCAGCAAACTCTATGCCCATGCTCAGTTGGTACAACATCCTTGTTCCCCTGAAGTCTCAATTTGCTCCTCTTCTGTGCAGTTCGAAAGTAAAAAAGAAATTTAGTATTTAAAAACCAAACCCCTTCACCTTTCTGTCAGCTCAGCTAAAGGACAAAGCAGATTCAGGCACAGAAGTACTGTGACAGTCTTTTAACCACATTTGTCTTCCAGTGAACACTCCTTTTCTCTGCACTTGAAGGTACTAAAAATTATACTCGCTGTCTTTACAACTTTTCTTCTCTCTGATATTTAAACACCATGTTAAAACTGTAAAAAGAAGCTCTATATTAGCTGGACTATGTATTTACTTTGCTGGCTTTATATCCAATACATGAACAATTATGTAGCAGCACATAAACCCCATTATTTGTAAAGCAACCTCCCCACAATTCAACTTATGATCCAAAATACATTTATGGTGTCGTGTCATCAGGCCAGACTTAACCTGGGTTAAAACAACCCAACCAAAAGCACTTTTCAGTGGCTGAGTTACTGCTCTAAATAAGCCCACTTCCTTTCTTTTATTTTCTCTTTTATTTTCAATTTTTTTTTTAAGATTTCCTTTTTCCACTAGGCAAGCTCTCAGGCACCACCTTTTATACAAAAACAGGCAACTTTTTTTCCCCTAAACCACTGTCAACACTTCAGTTTGCCATAGAGAGACCACATCAAGAGTTGCCAAGATCAGCACCAAAAAAACCAGATCTGGTACACAATGAAGGACTACAAGAAGGTCTCAAAGACAAGAGTTCTTTGCAACTCTCTGTTTATTAAAAATATATGTCTCCTTGGAAGAAACACTGTTAACCAACTAGTGTTGTCATGATCGATTCGATACTGTCAGCTATGCCATGGAGTACATCATTTTTCTCCACATGACTTGATAGAGGGAGACAGGCTATTAGGAAAAAACAGAAAAAAGAAAAAAAAGACAAAAAAAGATAGGAATGTGTGACTAGCACCTTAAGGACTTTTGTTTCACTTACTCCACTTCTTCAGGGACCGACATTTATAGCAGCTGGAGCAGGACCAGCGGGGCAGGGGGCTGGATGCCCGACAGGAATCCATTGCCAAAGTTCTGTGTGCTCCTTTAGGGTCGGTCCCACTGACAGCAGAATCCTTCTGCCCTCCACCACGCTCAGGGCTGCGTCTCTCCTGCAGCACTGTGTCCTGGCCCCAGAAGCTGCTTGGTCCCTGCAGGGCTCCTTGGGATGCAGGAAAGGCAAAGGAGGCTTCTCCCCAGGCAGCACACGGACAGTCTTAGAGCAGCTCTGGCTCACCCTGACAGCTGTGGCCTGTGCACTGAGAACCTTCACCCTGGGGAGAGGGCACCACAGCTCATCCCTGCCAAACAGGGGGAGGACAAGACTTACCTGCTCGTGCTGGGATAGTGCCCTGCTGTGCTGGGGGTGCGTGGCACTGCCTGGGGAACAGCACTCACCAGCTCTCTGTAAGGTGGGAGCACTCGTACCTGAACTCTGGGTACCCAGCACACACTCCTCAAAGGCCACACCAGTGTCCCCCAGCTCCACACAAGGGGCTCTTCCCATACTGGAGCCCCACTCAAGCACAGAAGCCAAAGTGTCCTCAGAGACAGACGTGTCTCAGCTTAGGGCCAACAGCCGCCTCTCTTGAAAAATGCCAGTGCCCAGTGCATGGGGCAGCTCTGCACCCCCTGCCCCTCAGCCTGTGAGCTGGGGCACCACTTCAGGGCTCTGGGGCGGCCTTGGGAGAGGCAGCAGAGCTTCAGCAACAGGATTCACACAGAGATGTCAGAGCCAGGCAAGGTGGCCACGCTGTCACCGGCCAAGCCGCAGCTCCGGGCGCGACAGGCGAGGTCCTGCTGTGCTGAAGGACGGCCCTGCCCCTGGAGAGCCACCTCTGGCACCTGCACACAGCAGAGCCGGGAATTCGGCGTGGAGCATGGAGGAGAGGAAGCTTTTAAATTCTGTTACTGATCTGGAAAATGTGAGTGTCCATCCAAGGCACAGCTGGGGGCTTTTCCTGCCAGTGGCCAATGCAGAAGGGAAGGCCAGTGTGCTGCCACAAGCCAGAATGGGTCATTCCACCTGCACCCACGGGTGCAGGGCCAGTCCAACATCCCTGGTTTTTCACAGCAACACAGGACAGTGAGTACATTTGTTCCATGTGGCCAGTAAAGTATTTCTTAACTAAACACCACAGATCTAGATTCTATTTACAATAGAGCCAGCTTAAAAAATAAGTTAAAAAACTGGATTTTATACCCATTCAGTTCATCATTAACAAGAGAAAAATGGAATAATAATAATAATAATAATAATAATAATAATAATTAAAAAAGCCAACACAACAACACAATATGGTTTTGGTTTAAAATCAGCTTAAAAAAATAGAACCAAAAGGAAACCTCTCATGCAAACACATAAGGTGGTGTGTAAAACAATGTGCAATTTAATATGTAGTATCATCCATTCTCTTGCTCCGCAGCCTCCTGCTCAGTCTCTGTCTCCCAGCCTCTCTCAGGCCAGCTGCTGCTCCTTGCTCTGGTCCCTCCTGCACGGGCAGTACCAGTCTCTGCCCTGTCTCAGACCCAGGGTGGCTGCAGGGAACTGGCCTGGACGGGAGAAGTTTCCAAAGCACCTGGTACCGTTTTGAGCTCTTCCTGCCCAAGTGGACTCCCTACGCTGAGTGCTTGGGACAGAGGAACTGAAAGAACCTTGCAGTAACACAATACCTTTTCAGAGAGGTCCCTCAGATTTCCTAGTCCACATACATATATATATATATAATATATATATAATATCTCTCTCTATATTATATATAAATTACATATACAGATAAATAAAATGCTTTCTGCTGCCCACCTGTCGCACTGTTCAGAGCTGCTAGACAGTCACACTTGGAAAAATGCCCCTGGAGCTCTGATACCAGCTCAAGTGTTCAGAGTCCATTGTTTCACTTGTTTTCTTACATTAGTCCTTAGCTGCCTCCTCCCATCTTGATTCTTTGTTTAGTTAATAATAATAATAATAATATAATAATAATAATAAAAAAACGACCTTGAATGGGTTCTCATCTGTCTCTAATGGAGCAGTGGGAAGGTCCATGCAGGAATGGTGGGAACAGTCACGTGATGAATGATATGAGTTCATCCCAACAAAAGAAACAGGACTAGAAAACTCAATTTTGCGACGATCTAAAAAAGGGAGCAGGAATAGTTTTCATATCCCTCCCCCTCGGGGCAGAGGGCTTGGATGGGTGGGACTTCGGAGATCTTCTGCTCACAGGGAAGCAGGTGGGAGACATCTTCAGAGTTTCTCTGGGGACGGGACCCAGATGTAGTGCCCGGACTGGTCCTCAATGATCTGTTTAATTTTGCTGTAAATTTCTTCCAGAGAGTCTCCTTGTACAATGGCTGGAAGAGGAGAGAACAAGCAAGACCCTGAGCACCAGGCAGCACTGCCATGAGTTATGGGAGAGCCTTCCTGCTGCCCCAAAGGGCCGGAAGGTGCAGCCAGCAGGGCCTGAAGCAGGCGGCGTCAGAGCAGCTGCAACGGCCCGGTGACGCAGAGGGTTAAAGCAGCACCTCGGCGGGGATTAGCCAGCCCTGATCCCGGCTGGCAGAGCTCCTGGCTGTGTGCAGGGCTGGCTGGGCTCTCCACACCAGGCTGCTAATCAGCTTTGCAAACTGTGTCAGGCACCGGGCTGGGGCTGCGGCCGGGCCTGGCACTGCCACGGCGGGGCTGAACCGGAGCGAGGGAAGGCAGGGCTGGGGCAGCTCAGTGGGGAGCACCAAGCACCTGCCCCAGGGTGCCAGCTTTGTCCCTTCCCCTGGTTTTCCTTCTGGCTGGCTGCTGAGGGCTCCTCATGTTTGCTGCTTCCTCTGCTGGGGGGTGGGAACGCAGTGCTGCCGGGCTGGGAAAGGGCAGCGTGGGGCCACTCTTGCAGCAGCAACTCCTGCCCAGTCCTGCTGCTCAGCACAGACACAGCACGAGGCGTTTCACTGCGCTTCTTACATCACAGGAGGGGCCAAAGATTTCTGGTAATCCAGCCTGCCTCTGTACCCCAGCCAAGACCATCCTCCAGCATCTCTGTTCCCTCATCCTAAACTGCTGGCACAGAACCTGTGACAGTGACCATCTCTCTGCCCACTACCCAGTTCTTTCAACACATTTCAGCCAACAGCATTCCTTTCCCAGGTCAGCATCAAACTCGCCCTCCAAGTGCACAGTGGCATGCTGAGGGCCTGCAAAACTGTGGCAGGTCTTCCTGGAAGAACAGTCAGCAGCTCTGGAACTGCAGCCCAGGACAGGAGGTCTGGGGAAAGCTCACCCTGTTTGTACCCAAATATTTGCCCAGCTGAAATCAATTTTTGAAAAACATCCTGCATGGGGTTTTTCCCAGTAGCTGTAAGGTGGGTAATACAGAGTCTGGCAACATTATCACTCTTCAGCTTAAGAAGAAACAGCTACTGCTCTGGAGAAAAGATGGAAGACCAGTTTCTCTGCCTCTTCACCTGCCTGTGGTTTTCCAGAATTAATCATGTTACAAACATTAGTTCCTAAATGCACAAGGATGCCTGTGTCATGAGCAGCTCATCTCAGCAGGCACAAAGTGTCAGCCACCCCTGACTGGCTCTTCAGCAAAGACTACTTAGGAAGCAAGCCAAACTTCCAGTCTTTTTTGGTAGATGTTTTGTAATGACTCGGGACTGTCTCCACCATTTAGGTCACTAATTTTTTATCCTTCCTCTTTAGAAATTTCTCTTTTCTCTTTTTGGAAATGCTCCCCTTTTCTCCCATGCAGGGAGTTTACTTCCTGTAGACTTGCAGCACCCTGAAACCTTGTGCTTCCCCTGCTCGGGGATTTTTAGACTTTTTATTATTGTTGAAGTTGGCAATAAGCTTGCACAAACTCAGAAAATCCTGCCTGACAACTTGTCTCCTCCTCTACGACTGATTTACTCCTATCCACTGATCTTGGAGCAGTCCCCTTGCAGAGCCCTCCTGGCAAAGTGCCATTTGTTTTTTGCTTTGATGAAGCTGGATGCTTTCCCATGACCCTGCAGTAGGACAGTGCTGGTAGAGAGGTCACAGCTGCTGGATGGAAAAACGAAGTAAATCAGATACAATCCTGCTCAGGACACTCACCTGTAAAATATTCTCCAAACTCTTGCTCAAGTTTCATGGCTTTGTCAAAGACCTTGTTGGCCTGTTCATACGTCTGTCTCCGGTTCATCTCCCTGCCACACACAAAAGAGAGAAACTTTTTAGCTCTTTTTCTTAGCAATGAGCAAAAGCAAAAATAGCCCACAGAGCCAGGGTGCCTGGGAATCCTCTGCTCAAAGGAATGGAAGCTGTGCAGGACCCAGCTCTCAAAGGCAGGGCCCTTCCCCACAGGCTCCAGGCTGCCTTGGCACTTCATCTCAACTTCCACCAGTTCTTCCCATGGCCACCTACCCCACCCCCCTTCACCATAGCACAGAAGTGAATTCAAATTCAGACAATTCCCTAAATTTGTGAGACCACTGCAGAAGTGTCCCTGCTTGCCTAGGTTTTCTATCTTCATAAAACATAGAAATAAGCAATTTGACCCTTTCTGACTTGAGAAGGGGTTTTCCGAGGCCCCTTGGTGTCAGCAGAATTTCTTCTGATCTCAGGGTCAGTCTCAAGCTGTTGAATCTCCTCACAGATAATATTCTCTGCTGCTGCTGCTCAGAAGAGTTGCAAGCTCAGCTCTCACATCCTTTCCAGCCTGCACTACCCAGGGCCAGGAGCAGCAGGACAAGCAGCTGGAGAGGCACAGAACACAGTGCTGCACTTACATGAGGGCTTCGATGGATTTTGGTTTGATGAAAATGGCAATGGGATAAAGTTGTGCTTGTCGCAACCTCTTGATAGCATTGCCAGACACATCCAGGATGCAGTGCTTCCCCTGGAAAGGAGACAATCAGGATCAGACCTACCCACACAGTCTACTCCGTGTGGGAAGCAGCTTGCTCACACAGATGTGCCTAAAAAGGGAGGAGCCACAGAAATGAAACCTCAGTCCTGAGACACAAGCCAGCTCCCAGCGGCCTCACATTCCTGCCTGCTCAGGGCAGGACAGCAGCAATGCAAAGGGACTGAACCTTTGTCTGGACATGTGAAACTATTTACAAGCCCTGGATAGCTCCAGGACTTTCCAGAGGAAGGCTGCTGCTTTGAGGGCACCTTGGTATCTTTGTCCTATGAGCTCCCAAGCACAAGGCTGGGCCACCAGTGCCAGGGTTTCGGGTGGAGTTTGGATGACAGAGGTACCACACTGAGGTAGAGTAACACAGCTGAGAAAAGCAGGCACATGGCTTGGCAGGACTCTGGAGGGAGGAGAGGCTCGTGCCATGCTTGCTTAATGTGGTTACAGCCCTTCATTAAAAACACAGGGAAAGGAGGGGAACTGCTGAATGCGTGCGGGTTCGGGCTGGATCCATCCTGGTCCTGGGAATGCCAGCTGACACTCACCCTCTCTGCCACCGCTCGCACTGACTGAATGCTGGTCCCATAGAGATTGTCATTGAACTGCCCAGCCTCTATGAACTTGTTGTCCTGGATGTCCTTCTCCATCTGTTCCCGGGATACGACAAAGTGGTAGTCCTGTCCGTCCACCTCGTTCTCGCGCCGAGGCCTGGTGGTGTCTGGAGGAGAGCGGGCACCAAGAGTGAACCCAGAGGGATGCATGAGAAACCGGGAGGGAGGAACCCCCCTGAGCTCCCGGCCCCCTCCCCACGCCGTGGGTGACACCCTGCAAGGAGCAGAGGCACCACCCTCCCCTCCCTCCAGCAAGGGCACGGAGCGCCGGCCGGGACTTACGGGGCACGCAGGAACCAAACTTGTGTGGGAATTCAGAGATGAGGTCGTCGTTAATTCGGTCCTTTGTCGGCCCCAGGATGATCACTGGCCTCGCATAGTGAACTGCGAACAAGAGCCACAACCTGAGGCCCCACATGTGCTGCAGGCAGCTGACCCTACTGCCACTTTTGGCATCGACCTGCCCTCTCCCTGCTGGCAGTGGGTGCTCTTGCTCACATGGGCACCCAAAGGTGCCTCCTCCGTGCGAGTTTATCTCCTCCTGGTCACGGCCAACATGTCCTTCCCATCTGACCCAAACCATCTGCGTGGCCCCGGGGGAGGTTCTGCAGGTCTCCAGGGTCGCGGATCAGCAAAGCTGCTCCCTTGCTTGGGGCAGGAGCCAGGCAACCAGGACAGCTGGGCGAGGATGCCACGGAGCTGGGGGAGTGATGGGAGCCTAAGAGTCAGATCCAGCTTCTGGCAAGGACAGACCACTGAGGCTGGGACTATTCAGCCTGCGAAAGGGTCTGCAGGGATTGAGCATCAAGCAGGGTTAAAGGCTGAGGGCTGGGGCTGGGGGAGGGTTGCTCTGCAGCAGGGACCTGGTCTGAGGCAGGAAGGGATAATCTTGTCCTCAGCTGAGGACTAAAGCCCAGCTCAGTTTTAGCTCTGCATCTCTCCCTTGGTCTTGCAGACCATGACACAAATCTTTTCTGTTGATTAAAAGGGGGCAGTCGAGGCCAGGGAAGGCCGTGCACACCTGGCTCCCCTGCTGCACGCAACACACGAGACTCCACTTGCATCCACCCCGTGCTGTGCTGGTGTGGCAGGAGGGGAGGGCACACCAGACACCCTGGCTGTGCTGGGGACACAGTGGCCACACCGGAGCGGGCACGGGGCAGTTCAGCTCAGGACTTACTTTCTTGCCGCGTCACTGGCTCGTACGACAGGATAGTGTCCTCTTGTCCTTCTGCAACAGAGGCAGGGGGATGTAGGTGAGCACTTGCAGCAGCTCTCCAGCCCCTCTGCAGCTATGAGGAGCTGGCTCCTGCCCCTTCAGCCTCCCACAGCTCTGGGGACACTCCAGGCTGTCCCCATCACTCCACCCACGGATGTGAAGCATGACGAGCATGCAGTTATGAGCCCTTGAGCCACTTTAATTATTCATGTCCCAGCTCTGGGTCAAGCCTCCTCTTTCCCTCCCCCACCGCTGCAGGCTCCCAGCCCATTGGGATGTAGTGTCCTCCCTGCAGGTATTTAGAGGACTTTCTGGGGACAAAGGGAGCATCTATTGCAGCTGGATCCCATGCTCTTATACAGGCTTGGGCTCCAGGAGCCATCTATGCTACAGGCCTGGCCTCTGGCCATTGCTTCCTGTAGCAGGCACTGAGGACGGGGGATCATCATAGAGTGGGAACCCACCACCCTGCCTTAGAGCAGAGCCCTGCAGCCAGGAGAGAGCAGTGAAGCAGGCAGGTTCCTTCCTGCTCCCCAGCCCCTGCTCTCCCTGGCCCCGAGGAGGGAGCTGGCCGCAGCATCTCAGTGTCACCAGCAGGAAGGACCAGCCTCCGAACAGAACCACCACTGGGACAAGACAAGATGGAAGTGCCAGGACATGCACACTCACACGGGGACACGCACACGTACACGGGGCGGGAGAGCAGGAGGACACACACTTACTGGAACTGCTCTCGCTGTCACTGGTGTTTGATGTCACGCCCTCTGCAAAGCAACCAGAGAGATCCCCTTCAGAAGGAGCATGGGCGGGAGGCACGGGGGCACCCCGGCTGTCACCCAGCACTACTGACCAAGGGCAGGACAGCACTGGCCTCCCGAAAAACCTGCAGCCCAGCACCCACTGGGACGAGTCTGTGCCACATGGGCAAGGGCGGCATCGTTCACCCTTTGCTGGGAACCCGGGGACATGCAGGGGGATGCTTCCAGGAGAAGACAGGGATGCCAGGAGGGCCCGCCTGGCAGACGTGAAGGCACTGGGCTTCCCAGGCCGAGGGAAGGCGGAGTGCACAGGGAGGAGGATGCTGGCAGGGGAGCAGGTGCAGCATGCACACAGCGGGCAGGGGAGGGCACGGCTGTGCCAGCACAGGGATGGGGGAGCCTGCCTCTGGGGATGGGGCTGGGACGCACAGAGACAAGACACTGACAGGATGGGACAGAGTTTGGGGCTTTGCTTGCTCAGGCTGATCCTAGTGCTGCGACCACCCCACAGAGGCTTGCTGGCCGCTGCCTGCCCCAGTCAGGCTCTGCACTGGTCAGGGGGTGCGGAGCCTGGCAGGGAGCTCATGCCCCGGCTGAGAAGGCCGTGGGGCTCCTGTCATTATTCTGCAGTTCTGGGTATGTGGTAACCCAGAGAAAGGTGGGAACACCTCAGAATGTTGTCACCCACCCCATTCAGAGCAGACCCATCATGGCCACTTCCCACCCACACTGGCAGTGGCTCCGAGTGCTAAAGCAAGAACCAACCCAGACAGGAGCAGGAAGAGGATGAAGAGGTACAGCTCACCCTGGGTGCAGCAGGCACTTCAGGCATGGCCAACACCCCCACACAAGCTCCCCCATCCCATCCCACGTGCAGCAGAGGCACCTCAAGCCCCGCAGCCTCCGCTGGCACTCGCGGGGTCCCCGGCAGCAGAGCAGCACCCAGGGAAGCTCAGCTGCCCCGGCCAGAGCCCAGCCATTCCCCAGGCACCGCCAGCCACAGAAAGGGAACAATGTGCATTGGAATTCAACTTACTCAGGTTCTTTGCTCCATAATAATCGTCACTTAACCCAGGGAAGTCCTGATTTCACAGACAGCAAGAAGGGGGAGAGGGGGAGAGAAGACAGCGCAGGAAAGGGGAGTCAGAGGGATGGGGGAGACAGAGCCAGACCAGCATTAGTGACAGGAGTGCAGAACGGCCCAGAGCTGCAACTGCAAGTGAGGTTAAATGTTTCCAGAGCTGACACCATCAGCCTGCTGCCAACGTCTTGCCTTGTGCAGCTGGACCCTTCCTCCCCCAAGCTCACCCTCTCTGCCACAAAGCCCCCAAGGGCCACACTGGGTCTGGGGAGGGCAGGGCAGCCACAGCAGCATCAGCTGGCACCAAGCAGTTGCAGCCCTGAGCTGCTGGCACAGGGGCTGAAGTGTTTCTCCTCGTGGAGTGTACTGGCACGGCACAGTGGCTCTGTGCTTCCCCAGCACAGCCTGGCCACTCTGGGGCCAAGCACAGCTCACAGTCCTGTAACACGGTGCAGGAGGACACATTTTTCCCCACCTGTGTGTGTCAGCTGCCCCATACCACAATGCTTGCACAGGCAGAGACTCCCCCACTGCATGCTGGGATGGACAGTGGCAGAGCACAGGGAGGGAGCTGCTGTGTGTCTGTGGCACAGGCAGGTAAAGAGAGTGACCTGCCCCATCCCCGTGCTCTGTCACCTCACTGCAAGGCCGGCCAAAAGTGGGCCCCCAACTTCAGCATGGATCTGACTGGAGCCCAGCCGTGTCCAGGCACTACTAGAGACAGGCAGACATAAAGACAACCTTCAGCACGGGCCAGAGGCTTGTGCTGTCTGCTAAAATCACTGGAAGCTGGCACCAGCCTGGCATGGGCAGCAGAGGGATGCATGCAGTCCTTGGAGCAGCCCAGCAGCAACCTCCTGCCTCTGTGTGACACCTCAGACAGCCCGAGAGGGAGGGGATGTGCTTGCTGCGCTGGCACTGGGGCACAGACACAGCTCTGCCTTGTCCACTGCCCTTTTCCAGAGGTTTGAGCACTGCCAACCCGGACACTTGCCAGAGGAGTGGATGCAGTTCACCACTCGGAGCAGGGGTTGGGTTTGGTGAGCAGCTCCAGTGCTGCCCACATCAGGATTTGGGGCAAAAGACAAATGCCCTGCCTCTGCTGGGGTGATGAGAGCTGTGGACCCCCAACATCTGCAGCCAACTACCAAATATGTGCCTCAGTCATGGGTGGGCAGCAGGGTCATGGCTCCCCCATGTCCACAGGGCTTAATCTGCTGGAAGGGCTCTCCAGTGGGAATATGCAGCTCTAAGTCACTTCTAGGGAAGATGGAACTGGGACCTGCCCAAGCCCTGAGCCCTGAGAGGGACAGGAGAAGCTCTGCAGGAGGTAGCCAGCCCCTCGCTTGGAGGGAAGCAGGCAGAGGGAGGGAGCAGAGCCTGCAGCAAAGGGGGGAGAGCAGGGGGAGGCAGAGCAGGGAGTTGGGTGGGTGTAAAGTTGGATGAAAAGATGAAGACATTGAACATGAGAGAAAGGAAGAGAGTGCCAGCCTGCAGCTGTTGCTTTGGTTTCAAGCGCCAGTTTCTCCCTAGCTGCTGGCACGACTGTGGAGCACAGACCTGAATACAGGCAGGTGCCAGGACCCCTGGCTATGGAAATATGCTGGATCTCTCCCCTCAGGACAGAGGACCTGAGGGTTGCAGGCTTGCCCTCTCTGGCCAGCTGCTACTTACGTTCCTGTCCGCTGCTCTCCTGGGCCAGGTTCTCTTTGCTCTTGTAAAATGGAAACTTTCGAGAGAGGCGAAAACTCTTTTTACGTTTCGTTTTGATCGACTGAAGAACGTGGAGATGGAAGGGAGGACAGAAAAAACAATGGTGTTTAACGCATGTGGGGAAAATTAAAATGAAGAGACAATGAGGAGCTGTGTCAGGGCAGTCACCCTCAAATGAAATCATGGAGATTACATGAGAACTGTAATGCAGGAAAAAAATTAAGCATGGAGAAAAACGTGGTAGGGATGCCGGGAAGCTGATGGGGCAGTCAGCAGCTCTGCAGGGGTTCAGCCAGGCTGTTCTTCCTTGCTCGTTGCCATGTTAGGCACTGCTCGTGAGGTGTGAGGGGGGCTACCTTCAGCAGCTGCCTGCAGGCACCTCCTAGCCACGGGCTCTGCCACCCCATCACTCCAAACATGGGTCCTTCCCCAGTACTTTCACACCATCCTGGGCTCCTCGGCTCAATCACTGCATATTCACAGAGGTTTTGTGCCAAGCAGATGTGGGCCTGGGGCAGGTCCAGTCACACAGCTCTTTGCATTGGGATTGAGGAGCTTTTGCTGCTGGGACTCATCCTGCCCTCACTAGTTACCAGCTCTGGGTGCCCCAGTGAGCCCCAGACCAGCACTTACCCTGTTGGATTCAATCATGCCAGTCCTGGCGTGGAACTTCACTGTTTTCAACCGTGCTCTCTCCTTCTTTTCCACCCTGATCAGAAGGAGAGAAAGAGTTGCTAGTCCCATGCATGTACCCTCCATGCTGCCCACGTGGCTCCTCAGGTAGCTCCAGGCACCCTCGGGTGGTGGCCCCATTGGCAAAGGGCAGCTCCTCCCCAGGGAGGGACAGCTGTGGAGCTGCCTGCCCAGGGTCTGGCCTGGGCCAGTGTCTGCAAGAGCAGAAGAGGAGCCAAGCCAGCCTTCCCAACAGGGATAGAGGACAGACTCGAGGCTGGCTCTGCAGACCTGAAGGCAGCAGCAACCAGCTCCTCTGCTCCTTGTGATTATCCACCTCACAGTGGGACCTGGCTGCAGAGCTGGGCAGATTGACAAAGGACACAAGGAGCAGCCCACAGTCACTACTGTGACTCTGCTCTCATATGGAGACCCAGACTGGCTAACACCAACTCTCCATCCCCACAGGGACCACAGAGGGGGCTGACCACTCCCCTCCTCACCTGGAGTCTCAGCCAGCTTTGGAGAACACCTCCCTAGGGAGACCTGCACACAGCCCCGGCTTGAAACCAAAGTGCCCTGCACACTGCACAGGGGCAGGTGGATTGGGACCACAAGGAGATCTGAGCCTGAGCAGAGCCCTGAGGGCTGCAGGGCTTTCAGAGTTTGGGGAAATCCTGGGGTCACCGTGTGTGACAGCTCCTGCTGCTGGACACTCACCTCTTCTTGCTGGGGATGACCCCGATCTGCTCGCTCTCGCCGTGGGGTGTGACGAGCCTGGCTTGCCACCACTCATCATCGGAGGCATTGATGACGTGCAGGATATCCCCGTAGGAGAAGCTGAGTCCCTGGCTGGGCAAGCAACTGTCCCGGGTCCGGTCATAGTCGAACAGAGCTCTGTGCAGGAGCAGAGAGGAGTGTTGTCTTCTCTGAGCATGGCCAGGCAGCGAGGGCAGCAGCACTGCCAACCTCCTGGGGCACTGTCACCTTCATACTTTACAGGATTTAAACCCAAACCCTGCCAAGGTGAGCAGGGCAGCCAGCCCCAGCACAGCCCTCGACTGGCAGGCTCAGCACAAGCCCTGAAGAGTGCAATGCAGGAACAACAGTGCTGGACTGAGAGAACTCCCTGCTGACCTCAGCTGCAGGATGCACACGAGCCACAGATGCACTGAAAGAGTCCGTGGTTAGTGAGCAGGCCAGGCCCAGGGCAGCAGCCTGCAGGAGGGCTGCTCCCCACCATCCCTCCGTGGCTGCAGGGGCAAGGAATAGGATGGGGAACATCAGATCCCACTGCTGGAGGGTGGTTGCACAGGCAGAGACCACCAGGCCACCAAGGCTTTGAGCCTTTATTTATGTACAGAGCCTGCAAATTAGGAATATATATATCTGCTTCCACGACTGATCCTTTTCATATTCCTAAACACCTCCCCTGAGACCAGTTTATTTAGTTTACAATTATCTTCAAATTTAAACTAAGCAGCTATAGAAAAGATTTCGGTTTTTTTATTAGGGGAGTGCTAATACCTTTCCTGCACACATACATCACACACAGCACTGCAGCCTGTACCCATAAGCTGCTCTCAGTGGCTTCACTGCAACTTGTTCTTCTAATGTCAGATCACAAACTGTGTCTGCTTTGATGCAGCAACTTGCAAAAAGACAAAGAAAGGGAAGAATCACTAAAAGTACTGGCAGCACAACCTCTGTATTTACTCCTGGGACACTGGCCTCAGGGGCCCCCAGCCCAGCATGAGCCCAGGCACTGCAAACACTGGCTTGCTGCTGGTTTAATCCTGGCCCTAATAAACCTTCTTCAAGCAAGAGAGACATCCTCTGTTCTGCTCATTACCCCCTTCCACTGTGGGGACTCTGAAGCGGGTCTAAAAGCACTCTGTAAGTGGAAGGGCTGAGGGACCATATGGCAGGTCCCTGTGGAGCAGCAGAGCGTGGAGGGCATTTCTGCCAGGGGAGCACTGGGCTGTGAAACCTTACAGGGCACTCGGGACTGGGTCTTGAATGGGAAGAAGGGCTGCCCCATGGGGAGGGCTCTTTGGGACAAGATCCAGTCTGCCCTGTGCATCCAGATTCAGCCACCAGATCCGTTCTCCTTCCCCAGCTTGCTCAGGGCCAGGGCAGCTCTGTGCTCATTCCCTCTGCAGGGCAGTGTGGCTGGAGCCAGCAGCAGAACACCAACGGGTGCTTTGGCCGCAGGTAATCAAGCCTTGCAGGCAGCTCCTGGCCAAAAGATAAGGCTGCATGCGGCTGACGGGCCGCTGTGAGGTCAGTGCCGCTGGCCGAGGCCCTGGGGGAACTGGTCAGGCCGGTTCCCAGAGCCAGGCAGGCTGTGAGGAGCCCTGCCCACTCCGTGCACCCTGCCCTGCAGAGCAGCGCCGGGCCCGCGGCTCCTCCCGCAGCAGCCACCGGCATCCCGGGACAGGCACAGCAAGCTCTGTGCACGGGCAGGACACCTGCAAAGCCAGCTCAGGAGGCATTTGCTACCCCCAAGGCACGATGCTCCGGGAGACCAGCCCCTGGCTGTGCTGGCACATGGGACCCACCGTGGCTTGGGTGCTCCTCCAGGTGCACAGGGGCCAGACGGCAGCTCCGCTCTGCCCCCAGACTAAAAGCCAGGAGAGCAGATGGTTTGGCTGGAGGGCAGGGAAGCAGTGCCAAGGACTCCCATGGCTTCCTCCTGGTGCCCAGGCACAGTGCCCGCCTGACCTCCATCCCCACCCTGCACGGCCCCAGTGCTGGCAGACTTTGGCCGGCGGCAGCGCAGGCAGGCGACAGGCAGGACATGAACCCGCCTTGCCCCTGCCTGTGCTGCACAGCTGCAAACTCCAGAACCCCAAATCGGCTCCAACACCCCCAAATTGGCTCCAGCAGGCACTTGGGTGCTTGGCCCCAGCCCTTCAACAGCACACGGGACACAACGCAGCCACACAGGGCTGACTCAAGCAGTTGGGTAGCGAGTCCTGTAATTGATGTCCTGTCCACAGCGCAGCAGCTCAGCTGGTTTCGGGTAAACTGTGCTTGAAACTACCCCGCCCAGAAGGGCTGGGGCAGCCTGGGCACCCGGCAGTTCTTGCAAGCACGTTTTCAGGGTGTGTGTTGAGCAGAGTGTTGTGAAGGGCCACGCTGGGGAAAAGCTCTCCCCTGGGATCACCCTCTCAGCACGGCACAGCCCAGCTCCACCTGGGTATGTGTGAGGGGACACAGTGCTGTGGAGGCCTCCAAAGCCCCGTGGGGGGATGCACCAAGAATTAAGAAATGCTACGAGTAGCGTGGAGGCAACAGGGAGCTCTCTGGTTCACGGGAATACTTCAATACATGAGCACCTTTCCAGGCAGAGAATAGGCTCAACTCAAGCTGGACCCAGCCTAAATCTTCCTCCACACATGAGGGTGTCCACAGGACAGCAGGGGAGTGAGGGCAGGACTAACAAGATGATGTTTATTCAACACTGCGCCCAGCTTGTCGCACACCCCCAGGAAGCCCTGAGATGCTAAATCAAGCAAGATGCCTGCAGAGACTTGTGGGAAGGTGTGAACTGCAGGAGCCCAGAGCTGCAGCTCTCCCCTCCTGCCATGCTGGGCTTGCAACATATCCACCATGCCTGAAGTCCCTCTGCATGGAGCAGCCATGCAGTGGGAGATGCAGGCTGACTCACATAGCCTCGGCCCTTGCCACCCTTCTCACAGGGATGAAGAAGCAGCATCCCTTGCTCCTGCCAGCCTCACCTGCAACAGGCTGTGCAGGGTGAGGATTTACAGGATTATTTTAATTACCAAGTTAAAATTACTCATTAGCTCTCATCCCACTGGTGCTGTGGCAGGCAGGAGGTGGCAGGAGGCAGGCAGGGGCTGTCTTGTCCGCACAGGACTTGCAGCAGTTTGAGCTTCATGGCTGTTTAACCCCTGCCTGCCTGTCCTGCACCTGGCTCCAGACCAAAAGTGCATCGAGGGCTCAGAGCAATAATCCTCCTAAGAGCTCATCTCCCATCCAGCCAGATCCTGCCACAGGAATGGCAGGAGGAGACAAGGAGAAGCCTGTTAGCTGGTTCGAGGAGAGCACTCTGAAAGCTGCCATGAGCTGCCTGGGGCAGAAGCAGAGCCGGATGCCCACCATTTCCCTGTTTTCCAGTGGTCCTCAGTGCATTGGCTTGGCCAGCAGCCACCCTGGCTCTGTAGAGACCATTGCTTTCCAAACTGGAGCAGTCCTTGGGAGAGGCATTCGAACGCAGAGCACCCAGCCTTGGCAAGCCAGTGCAAAAGCCCCGCTCTCGCCGCTGCACCCTCCGGGCTTCGTGATGCATCCACGGCACTCCGTCCCCTGGCCCCTGACCTGGACACTGACCTCAGAGGCACTGCACAGCCCAGGCTGAACCGTAACCATCCCCCCTGCACCCACACGGTGGGGATGTGCCCATGCCCCTGCCTGCCGGGAGCACAGGAACAAGCAGGGCTGCGGAGCCTTACCGGACGTAGAGCGATCTCTTCTCGCTTGTCCTCAGCGAGCCGGAGCCCGAGCTCATGCTGCTGTTCATCATCTGCTCCCGCAGGTCGTGGATCTTGGACTCGAAGCGGCTGTACTCTGCGGGGACAGGGCTGGTCAGTGCAGGCACGGCTGCCCCCGGGCCGATCCCCGCACCCAGCCAGGCCTGTCCAGGAGGCATCTCGCCCACAGCCTGTCTGTCCCCGCACACGAGGGAGGGCAAAGCCAAAAAGGTTACAGAACTCTGCAGGAGTGCAGGCAGGGCATCTGGAGCAGGCAGCGTTCCAGCTGCTCCCAACCCCACCACAACTTCCCACACAGCAGCTCAGGCAAAGGCTGCTGTGACCTCCACTGCTGCTGAGCTGCAGCTTCATGAGGGAATAGCTGGGCAGGGCTTGGCAAGCTGCTGACCTACACAGCAGTTCAAAACACAGAGAGAGAGCGAGAGCCCCTCCAGGAGACCACTGCCCACCAGCTGGAGCAGCAAGACACGACCGCAGCTATTGGGGGAGTCCCCAGCTACTGCTTTGCTGGCAGCAAAGACCTCCTCCTCAGCAGGAATGGGGAAAGGGAGGCAAAACACAAAGTCCCTGCCCTTGGCAGAGGAGCAGGGAGGAGAAATTCACCTTTTGCTTCTACATCCCAGCGGCAGAGACATGCAGGAAGAGCTGGGGAACCCTCCACAAGAACACCAGCACCTTCCTGCCAGGTAGCTGGGCAGGAGCAGCCGCCACCCCGGCACCTGCTGCCGCGCCAGCCCGACCTTCAGCCGGGTGTAAAGGTCGGGCTGACACACAGAGGGTGGAGGCACCGGGCCTCCCTACCCAGGGCCGAATGAGGAAAGTGCAACTGCGGCTCCAGGAAAGCTGCCGGCACTGCCACAGCCCACACTGCCAGATCTCGTCTCACACCCTCGATTTTGTCCCTTGAGCACATCCTGCAGTTACAGGTGAGAGAGGACCAGCCTCATCTGTGCTGTAAGACTTGCCTAGAAAGTCCTATCCACAACCCAGTGGTTTAGATGTGGCTTGGGTTTTAATTCAGGGGAGGGGAGCACAGCAGCTCAGCTGTGGAGGCAAGAGCTCGCTGCAGAGCAGAGCCACAGCTGTGGAGCCACATCACATGGGGGGGAGCAGCAACACTGCTCAGAAATGCTCTGTGGGCTTTGTTTGGGAGCCAGCCCCTCTCCCATGGACTCTCAGTGCAGACAAATGTAGAGTTGGGGTTATGGGATGATGCAGCTGCAGCTCGGCATTTCCTGACTCTCCAGCCCTTCACTCTACAGCCCTAGTGCCTCGGTGTCCCCCTGCTACACCCAGTTGCCAAAGATACATTTTTACTTAAGGACCACGGGGAAAAAAAAGGCAATACACACAAAAACTGCCAAGTGGCACACAGAAACTCCACGCAAAGCCCCTTCTCCTGCCATGCAACATCCAGAGTTGCTGCAGCACTGGGCAGGGTCGGTGGCTTAGTGTGGAGATCATGAGAACTCCCAGCTCCCTCCTGCCGAGGGGTACCCACTGCCTCACCTGCCTTCCTGCTGGCAGAGGAAAACAGAGATGCAGCAAGGACAATGCTTATTTTACAAGAAAACTGAATTCTGACACCAAAGCAGTACCAGGGTTTTACAGAGCTCTCAGCAGAGGGAAGTGAGCTTCATCCCAGTCCACATCTCTTGCTCCACACAGCTCATGCTGCCCTGGAAGAGCTCATTTTGCCATAAACTCTTGTATCCCAGAGGAGCATCTGTCAGAAGCGGGTACAGCTTCTTCATAAACCCTCTTTGGTACAGAAGGGCTGTTTCCCCCAGAAAGCACCACTACAACCCTTGTCCCCAGCCAGGTCATCACAAACCCTGCTGGGGACACAGATTCCCTGCACACCCCACACTGCCTGGAATTGGACAGGAAACACAGGGCAAAAGGTTTCTCCACCCCTAGCATCAGGGTGGGGGTGTTGGGAGGGCAACTTGTGGGTTTCACCGCCCTGCCAGAAATGGCATGTGCATCCCCCTGCACGCAGCCCAAAAATTCTCAAATGTCCCCATTTCAGCTGGGGCCCTCCATGCAAAGGGACTTTCCTAGTTTTGCTGGAGTGGCCACGCTGCTTGGAGGGGTAGGAAAAACCCAGTGACATGATAAGAAGCACAAACCAGGCTGGCTGTGGCAAACTGAATGACACAAGGGCTGCTCTGGCTTTAACCCCCTAAGAGCAAATGCAGTCCTGCCCTAGGAAGGGTCTTCCAAGGAGCCACCAACCCACACTTGCTCCAGCTGTGGGAGGGCACAGAGTGGAGGAGCAACCAGCCCCAAAGCAAACCCGATGCCTCCTTCCCAGTGCACAGGAGGCAAGGTTACCCCAGGACTGAGCAAGGGGTACTCCCAGGTGCTACTGGCACCTCTTAACTGCACATTAGAACAGTCTCAGACAATTCCCAGCAGATAACCCCAGCAAGCAGCGCTCCTGCCTTTGCTCCCTAACTTAGGGCCACCTCGACTGTGTACCTCGACTCTCTGTAAGGAGATCTCCTGTGCAGTTGAAACCCTCCCAGGAAGCTTGCCCAGGGTGCAGCAGGGAGGTGAGCCAGGGCTGATCCCCACAGTGTTCAGCAAGCTCAGGACATGCTTATCAAGACTGAAAAGTATGTAACAGGTGAGCCGGCACCTCTTGCCGTGAGTGCCATTGCGGCGCTGCGCCGTGTGCCAGGATGTTTGCTCTCCTCACTCAGCAGCTCGACAAAAACACCACTGTACCCTCCCACTGCTTCTCCCTTTCCAGGGTGTGGGTGTTCCTAGAGCTGGGCTCCCCTGGGGTGAGCTCCATGCTGGGAGAAGAATCCCTGAGTGTGAACACGCTGTAGACCACTCTCAACATGCAGGGATCTCCTGGCTGCCCCACAGATCCCAGAACCCCAGCACAGACGTGTGACACACCTGCAAACACGCCCAGCAGAGCCAGCAAAGCAGCGGGTCTGCATCTGGGCACCAGGAGACAGCACAAAGGAGAAGGCGTTGGCGGAGAGGGGAGCTACGCTGGAAAGCAACTCCTGAGTACACATAAAGCCCTGCATCCAAACACTTCTGCCCAAGCCCAGGCTGGGCCATCAGCAGAGCCCAGAAACACTCAGTCACAGGTTTCAACCCAGCCACTTGCAAAAACTACACACAGCTTCAGCCCGGCATTTTAGCACCCTGACCCCCAGACACCTTCCCTCTGCACAGACACCTCCCTCCACAGGCCCAGGAAAGCAGAAGGAAGCACAGCCATAGGGAAAGCTCAGAAGCTTTTAGAACTCATTGCACAGCTCTGGAACTTCCCTTTGAACAGACTGGCTCAGAGAAATGCCACAATGCAAGTTTTTGTACTTTCAGGTGAGGAATATCAAGGCTTTGTTGCATGCGGTGTGAGGAACGGGAATTGCCAAATCCAAGTGCTGGTGATAGCAGCAGGCAAAGGTCAGGGGGAGAAGTGCTCAGAGGGAATGGACCTCACAAAAACTCAGGAAACATCACTCCCCCTCCTCGACAGCATGCATCAGTGGTCAAAGGTGCTGGTGCTCAGACGAAAGGGAGGACAGCAGCTCCTCTTTCTAGCCTTTCTTGGTTTGGTCTTTGCTTCTTTTCCCTCCTAGTGCCTGGCAGAACACCCCAGGGAGGGCCCCTCATCCCCCAAGACCTGCACAAGCAGCCTCTCTGACCTCTTGGAGCCCCAGCGAGGTCAGACACAGAGCACACTGCACTCATCCAGCACCCCAAGGCAAGCCCTGCCCACGCTCAGGCACGAGACACAGGTGCCATCCTCCGCCTCTGCTAGTGGGGAAGAACTTCTCAAATCCCTTTTCCACCAGCATCTCCTCCTTTGGCCATCCTACAGTGCAGCTCTCCTGCTCTTTCCACAGCCATGACGAACATAGAAAACGCAAACATTTGAGAGCACATGGCCCATGGAAGGGGCCCAGCCTCACCCACACCCAGGGCTCACACCAGGGAGATCTTTCTCCATGACTCCCAGCCCTTCATGCCTCTGGAACCCTGAAGGCAACTTCCAAGATACAACAGTCTGTACTCCACAGCCACAGTGCTGCCTCCCAGGATGGCTGCAGCCCCTGTGCCCGGGTGCTGCTGCCCACACGTGCCAGGAGCCAGCACAGACATGGAAAGTCACCAGCTACAACGCATTGACATTTCCGCCTCGGTCTAAGGGGGGTTTCAAAACATCTTGTCCAGTTTGACATTTAAGAACCACTCTTGGTTGGCGTCTTTGCCAAATCTCAAGTGGCAAAGGGAGCCAGAAATACGAGAACATTAAGTGCTTCCTGGAAAGAAAGAGAAAAAAAAAGCCAAAACAAACAAACCCCACACCCACAGCACAGCCCGAGCAGCACCAGTGACTCCGCGCCCCAATGGCCTCTGCCATGGGATGGAGGAGGAACGGTGGAGACAGGGACCAGCAGGACGCTGCCCAGAGATGCCACAGAGGAGGCATTCGACGAAGGGCACGACTAGGGTGGGACACTGGCGTCCTTGGAGAGGACCAGATCTGCTGCTGGAGAAAGCCAGGGGGGCCCAGGAGAGACACCTTTTCCAGCGGCCGGGAACGGCTGCATCCCAGCACGGTGCGGCCCTGGACACGGCCGCAGCCCCGGGCTCAGCCCCGGCCCCTCGCTGGCTGGCGGGGCACCCTCCCAGCCCACGGGCCCCGCTCCAGCACTGCCGCCCGGGGAAGCTTCGTGCGGGCAGCTGCCGGCTCCCTTCCCGCTGCCCCGGCTGCCCATCCCGGGACCGCCAGGCCCCGCCGCTGCCCGGGGAATCCGAACCCAGAGATAACCAAAGGCTCCGGGTGGCGCCGCAGGTGGGATGCTCAGCGGTGGGGACGAGCCCCAAGTCACCCGCGACGCCCCAGCTCCAGCCCCGCCCGCACCACGCTCTCCCTCCAGGGCGCCTGAGCCCCTCCGACCCCAGGGTCCCTCCAGCAAGGCCCGTGGGACCCCACAGAGCCGGGCCTGGCGGCGACGCCCTCCGGCAAGCAGAGCTCTTCCCCCTCCCCCGAAGACGACCCCGTCCCGCCGAGCCCCCCCGCGGTCCCGATGCCGCTCGGGGCCCGCTCGGGGCCCGCTCGGGGCCCGCCCGTGCGGCGGCGGGCGCTCACCTGCAGGCGGGGCGGCCCCGGCCCCGCACCCGCCCGGCCCGCACACAAAGCCGCGCAGGCACGGCCGGCGGGACGCCGCGGCCCCGCCCCTCCGCCGCGCCGCCCAATCAGCGCCCGCCCCGCCCTCCGGCCCCGCCCCCCCGGCAGCCAGCGCCTCGCCCGCAGCCCCCCGCCCCGGCCTCCCGAGCCGCGCGCCAGCCGCCCCTCATCTGCATATCCCCGCCCACTCATCTACATATCGGCACCCCTCATCTGCGTGCCCCGCCCGCCTCCGGCCCGGTCCCGGTCCCGGCCCCGGTTCCGATCCCGATCGCCCGTGGCGGTACCTTCGGGCCGGTACTGCGCGATGATGGTCACCGTCTGCCCCGCTCGCTTCAGCGCCGCCGCCGCCTGCTCGTGGGTGGCGTTGCGAAGGTTCACGCCGTTCACCTGCCGGGACAGAGCGGCTCCGCTGGACCGGACCCAGGCGGGCAGGAACCGAGGCAGTCCGCCCTGCCCCTCGGCCCCGCTGCCCCGCCTCTGTACCCGTACCGACGGTACCAACACTTTCAGAGCCTCATCACTGTGCCCCCAGCACCACGCCCGGTAGTGGCACTTCCAGTACCGGCATCCCCGGTACCTGCCCCGGCTGGCCCAGGCATCAGGGCTGCCCCCACCGCAGGCACCCCGGGGCCGTGTCAGCACACCGGCACCCGGGATGCATCCCACAGAACTGTGCCCCGGGTGGCAGGGAGGGGACAGGTATCCTGTGGGTGCCCACCCGGGGCCGTGTCAGCGCAGTGGCACCCGGGATGCATCCCACAGAACTGTGCTCCGGGTGACAGGGCTCAGGTATCCTGTGGGTGCCCACCCGGGGCTGTGTCAGCGCAGTGGCACCCGGGATGCATCCCACAGAACTGTGCTCCGGGTGGCAGGGGGCAGGTATCCTGTGGGTGCCCACCCGGGGCTGTGTCAGCGCACCGGCACCCGGGATGCATCCCACAGAACTGTGCTCCGGGTGGCAGGGAGGGGACAGGTGTCCTGTGGGTGCCCACCTGGGGCTGTGGGAGGCCACAAAGGGGCAGCGGGTGCCCCACCAACTCACCGAAAGGATACGGTCTCCCCTCCGCAGCTCCCCGCTGAGGTCAGCAGGGCCTCCAGCCAGGATGAAGGACACAAAGATCCCCTCACCATCCTCCCCTCCAACGATGTTGAAGCCCAGGCCGGTGGAGCCTTTGTGCAGGATGATTTTCCGGGGCTCCCTGGAAGGACACATAAGGGACAGGGAGACATCAGGGTGAGGAGCGGCAAAGCTGGTGACAGGCTTTTCTGTGCCCAGGCTTTGTGGCACATTGGTGGGGCTGGAGTCACCCAAGTGCAGCCTGGTGTGACTCAGCCCTCAGCACTGTGGAGACTGATAAACCAGAAGAGGTGCAGGCAGTGTGACATGAGACACAGCATGGACAGAGACAGAGCATCCGCCGTGAAATCACACACAGAAACACTGAACTGCACGATGGCATCAGATGCCATGAGCCAGGAGAGTGGGATCAAGCCCCTCCACAGCATGGCAAATGTGCCTACAACCCCATGCACTCCTCCCATGCCACAGACCCTGCATAGCTCAACAGAAGTCCTAAATTTTTTGATGATGACTGAATTCTATCTAAGCTCAAACAATAGGCAGGCAAAAGCAGGAAGACTGCCTGGCATTGCAAAACTCCTGCATCAGTTTTCGTCTGGGAGAAAAACCCAATGTGATGGTAACAATGGCAGCTCCCAGCTCAAGCTCTGGATTGAAATAAGGAATAAATTATGCCAGACAATTAGCACAGGCTGGTGGTGACTGTCAGCCAACATGATACTGGGAAACATCAATACATCCACTGTGGCTAGATCCTGGGCACTTCCTCGGGTACCACAAGGACCAAGGGTCTGACATTGAGCTCAGCAACCTGATCAACCACTCACCTGCCAGGTATCAGAGGGAGATCTCTGGGATGTGTTAGGAGAGATGCTGGAGCCCAGGCATGGCACTGAGTGAGGGCACCCATTGTAGACCCTAAAATGTTGGCAGACTTGTGCCAAGAGGACCCTGGGGCACTGGGGTGGTGGGGCTGGAATACACCAGAACCAGGAGGAGATCAGGAAAACCACTGAAATGCTCAGTCAAAACATGCTCAACCCCAAATCCTCAAGATGTCACCAGTGCTTGGCTTAGGGGCAGCTGTGAGGGGGCAGGGAGGGCTGCAGCCGTCAGTCCCTCTGCAGCAGAGCTGTGCCTCGGGCTAGAGCTCTCCCAGGGGAAGAAATAGGTCAGGTTTCTGGGTCTGCAAACCCTGCCTCCAACCAGGAGATGAACTTGCTCTGCCCCCTGGGTTTCGCTGCTGCCCACGCAGCATGCAGGAAGCACAACCTCAACTCAGTGTGGGGGGAAGTATCCCCATCACCCATGAGGACCAGACAGTTTGGTGGAAGGTGAAGAGACCCTACAAGAATGAGGAAAGGAAATGAAGCCCCAGACAGGTACATCACACGTCTCAGTCATGACATGTACTCTTGGCTTCCATTCTCCTCACAGGAGGCATGGCATGGATCCTCCAGGCAGATCCCGTGCTGAATGTCGCAGTGTTAACACTGGGACCTTGGCACAGAGCAGCTGAGGGGATCCTGCAGGGCTGTGCTGGGTCTGGGTTGCAGTGGTGGAGCTCACTGGAAAACAGATTCTTTGGTTCCCAGCCCTAGGTGCTGTAGGATATGAGGGTCACTGGAGCCACATCCACATCTAAGCAGCACTTGTGCCCATGGGAGGGGGAGAGGCTGGATTCTGGACCTCTGCTTTTCCTAGGGAATGGCTGGCAGGTGCCTCATGAGAAACAGCTTCTTTCTCAGGGCAGCTTCTGCCTTTCCCCACACCAATAAGTTGCATTTGGACCACACTGGTCCCAGTGCACAGTCTTGGTGCCAACACACCTGCAGCAATGAAGCTGTCCTGAGGGGTCAGCAATGCACACGAGGCTTTCAGCAGTGTCCTGGGAAGGATGAGAGAAGTGCTGAGCCCACTGCAAGCTGTGAATCTGTCGGGTAGCAGGGGGCTGTGTCTGGGCACACTGGCCCAGTGGTGCCAGCCCATCTGCAGCGGGGCCCTCCACAAGGCAGCACCATCCTCTAGTGGCCACCAGCACGTGCTGCATCAGGGCCACTGCTGAGCCATCGCTGTGCCATTGCCTCTGCCAAGCCACTACCGGGTCACTGCCAAGCCATCACTGGGCCACTATCACTGGCAAGCCACTGCTGAGCCACTGGCAAGCCCTGATCATACCACTGCCACTGGCAAGCCACCACTGAGCCACTGAAGAGCCATCACTGAGCCACTGTCACTGCCAAGCCAATACTGAGCCACTGCTGAGCCACCACTGAGCCACTGCCACTGCCAAGCCACCACGGGGCCCTCACTGTGCCATTGCCACTGGCTGTGCCAGGCCTAGGCTGGGTGGCTCTTTCTGCTCTCTAGCCCACAAATGGGAATGTTGGCACATGCAAGAAGGGACACCCTGGTGGGACCAGGGTCCCTGGTGTGTTTTCCAAGCGCTGGGACTCAGTCCCTCCTGTGGTGCACTGTAATGGCAGACAGCACTGCTCCTGCCTGTGGCAGCATCCCCAGTGCCCTGGCAGCACAGAAGTGGCTACACCTGGCGAGGATGCAGTTCCAGAAACAGGCTCTAGAACCAGCATCGATGATGCCGTGATCAGTGGGAGAGGTGGGGTGTGGGTGGAAGGCAGTGCTGCACAGGTCACGGCGTGCAGAGGCACCCAGCTGTGGCTGAGCACCAAGAAGTGAGAAATCCCTGTGACAAAGATGAGTGCAGACACTCTCCAGGAGGACGGCAGACCTGACAGCAGATGGCAAGTCAGTCTCCCACTCCAGCATCCACCGCTGACCTGCCGAAGGGGAGAATCCTGGACAAAGCTACTGCATCTTCCACTGTACACACAGCCCCAAAAACAGCCTGCAACCTTGTTCCAAGCAGCAGAGCCAGGCCTAAGCCTAAGTCGGATGTTGGTCCTTAGAAATCAGCCTAAGCCCTACAGTCCTGGCCCTGGGGATACCACATTCAGAGCACTGGCCCCAAGGCTTTGACAAGAAGGAAATCTGTAAGAATCGGCTAGTAGAGCAGGACTTGCCAGGTCTTGCTCTCCCATCCTCAGCTCGAGGCTTTGGAAAAGTTTTATATTGCATTTAGGCTCAGAGCAATGTTTTCTTTGTGCTCCTCTTTATTTCCTGGCTTCAGGAAACAAACCTGTTCACGCAGCATAAAGGATTCTACTGGGGCAAAGGGGGCTGGCAGCCATTGAAATGGCACCTGAGTGTAGGTGGTTTGGGATGCTGGTCTCTGAGTGTGGGAGGAACCCCACTTGTTTGCAAGGCTGTGCTCCCCCTGTCCCTTCTCCCCAGCACAGCTCCACCTGGGGACATCCCGGGAGCCTGTGGCACTGCTGGATGGCCCCATAAGGGCAGGGAACACCTTGTATTCCAGGTATTGTAAAAGAAGCAAGAGAACAAAGCTGAAATGCAGCTGTGTAAAGCTTGTGAAAGGAGGAGGGAATGGAGAGGGAGGGAATGCAGCAAGCCAGGGATTGACACAGCAGGGCTGGTCTCAGGGGGGTGAGCACAGAGCTCATGATGGGGACCTCAAGAACTGCACCATGCACCTACAAATGGCCTTTTGAGTCTCTGCACTGGCAGTGGGATGATGTCAAGCTGCCACAGAGGGAAAGTGAGGAAATGAGGAGCATGAGAGGGATGCTCATGCCTGGTACTCACCTGGTGAAGTCATCGTCTCCGATCATGTGCCGAGGGATAGGCGAGTACCGGGATGGAGTCACCTGGGCAGGGATGGGATAGGCAGGCTTGCTCTCAACGCTGCCCAGGTAGCCCAGACTGGAGTTATGGCTTATGTGGTTGTCAGCCAAGGCTGAGAAGGCTGTAGGGGAGGAGAAGGTCATCAGGAGGGGGAATCCATACACAAGGAGGACGTGGAGACCAGCCCAGCCCTGCTCCCCAGCCCAACGTGCTCAGTGCCCCCCAGCCCCGTGTGCCCAGCCAGTGGCCAGCGGCGTACGTACTGCTGGCGTAGTCGGGGGGCGCGTACATGTCGTTGAGGTGGATGTTGCCGGGCTTGGCCACTTTGAGGTACACCATGTCAGAGGTGTTCTTCAGGGCGGCCACTGCCTCCTCGTGCCGCACGTCCTGCAGGTTTGTGTTGTTCACCTGCCGGAGGGAAAGGGCTGGGTGACACGGCTGAGCAGCAGGGCAGGGACCAGTGCAGCCCTGCGGGAGTGGTTTTCCATAGGGGAGGTGCCCCAGTAGCTCCAGAGGCATGGTCCTATCACCTTGGGTTTGGCCCTCCTGCCTGCAGCCATTACTGTGCCTGCCCTCCCACAGCAACATCCCAGCAGGAACTGCAGGGAAGAGGTGTGAGGCTGCTGACAGGACAGGGGCTGGGGTTCACGATGAACACTGCATCTCAGTGGAACCTGTTTGGCTTCACCTCACAGCTGGCTGTGGCCATGGGGCTTACCGCAAGCAGCCGGTCCCCGATCTGCAGGCGCCCGTCCTTTTGGGCAGCACCTCCCTCGATGATCTTGGTGATGTAGATGCTGTTGTCCCCAGGGATGTGCTGGTTCCCGATGCCCCCTGCAATGCTGAACCCCAGGCCTGAGGGAGAGTGAGAATGCAGGTGAGGGACAGACAGATAAACAGAGTCCTGGGCTGGCACCACAGCCCTTGTACCTCACTGGGCTTTGCACCCTGCCCAAACCCAGCAGGCAATGGGGCACCCCACAGTGGCCTGGGGCCAGCCTGGCCACTGTGCACTGCACTGTGGGTGTGTCCCACACCCTCTGCCCCACAGCATTCCACTGTGCACTGCACTGTGGGTGTGTCCCATACCCTGTGTCCCACAGCATTCCACTGTGCACTGCACTGTGGGTGTGTCCCACACCCTCTGCCCCACAGCATTCCACTGTGCACTGCACTGTGGGTGTGCCCCACACCCTGTGCCCCCCAGCATTCCACCGTGCACTGCACTGTGGGTGTGCCCCATACCCTGTGCCCCACAGCATTCCACCGTGCACTGCACTGTGGGTGTGCCCCATACCCTGTGCCCCCCAGCATTCCACTCTGCTGGGTCACCCTGCAGCATCCTGCACTGTGGCGGTGCCTCCTTGCATCCCACATCCCCCGTGAGGCTGCCCTGCACCTCACAACATCTCACACCGAGGGGTCACCCCACACTGTCCTGTGGGGCAGTGGGACACCCTTGCCAAGCAAGCAGAGTGAGGGGCTCACCTTTGGGGCCCTTCATCAGGTTAACCTCCATGATGGTCTCTGGCGGGGGCTGCCGGCGGCGCACCACGAGCCGCACCACGGGGCCTGCTTCCTTCAGGGCCTCCACAGCTTTGCTGTGCACGACCTCAGAGACGTCCACGTCATTCACCCGCAGCACGCAGTCGTTCACCCTGTGGGCACAGGATGGCTCTGAGCATCCCTGGGGAACCACCAGCCCATGCCACCCTCCTCTGGTCACCTCTGCCACCCTCCTCCAGCCACACAAAGGAGAGCTGCTCAAACTGGCCAGATCCTGCCCTGCTGGGGTGAGAGGGGTCCCTCCCAAAGTGGGGGAGAGCACAGCTGGTCCCTTTAGAGCAACCCTGATGGAGATGGGAGATGAGAAGAAAGGCTGGATCCCTGCCTTGGGCTGTAGCAGCATGGATGGGAGCAGGAGCCTGATACAGGGAGGGGAGGAGGGGTGGCTACAGACAGGAGGCTGGTGGCCAGGGATAGTGGACATCCCTGTCCTGAGGGGATCTGTCTGGCTGTGGGGAAGAGACATACAGAGGCCAGGGACCATGTCAGGAAAAGGGGTTAGGCCTAGAGGGTCCATGCAGAGGTGCTGGGTGACACCCTGGCTGCTCCCCCAGCCCTGTACTCACCCTAGACGTCCATCCATGGCTGCCGCTCCCCCGGGGATGATCTTGGTGATGAAGATACCCGGGTCATCTGGAACATGGGGGTTGTCGATGCCTCCCGCTATGCTGAAGCCGAGGCCGGAGTTACCCTGTGGGGAATCAAACGCCGCGTCTTTCCCCCATGGGCAACTGCTCGCTGCCAGCCCTCCTTAAATGGTCCCCCTCCGGCCGCGGGACTGCCTGGGGCACAGGAGCCCTGCCACACCCCGGGCTGCCCGGCTCAGGGGGCAGAGGGATGCTGGCCGGAGGAGAGGCCGGCGTTCCTCAGCTGAGTGCTCGGCACAGCAGCGTGGAGCACGGAACAGATGGAGTGGGAGAGTGGGAGCCGCCGAGGACCTCCCTCACCACCGCGTCTCCACGGAGAGACTCTGAGGCAGGCGGGGAGCTGGGGGAAGAGGAGGTGGTCCTTGGCGGAGAAAACCTCCCCTTGCTGGCTGCTCCCCAGGAGGAGACACTGATGCTGCAGCCTGCACAGACCAGCGGGGATTGTGCCAGTCACCAGCATCCCACTCCTGCCCCTCTGCACTCTGGGATGTAGCCCTGGCACAGAGCCAAGCTGGGACCAGCAACACTGACGACAAAATTTACAGGTTTGGGTGGAGGTGGCTATCAGGAGGGAGTGGGCTCTCCAGTTCTGCCTCCTTTTCCTCACAGACATGCCTGGAGCATCACTTGAACTTCTGCTGAATTATGCCTGGGGGGAATGCAGGGACCACAGCTCATCTCCAGGCCATTCCCGCAGCATCTTAGGAATGAGTGGCTGTGGCTCTGTGCCGCCTCTCCCACTTGCAGGATCCTCATTAGTGACACACTCACAGGCGCTGCTTCCAGATCTGTGCTTGATGCAAGTGGACAATTCCTGCCTTTTTTGCTCTGCCTTGAAAATCAGATGGCTCCTCGCCTTGTTTCCTCATGCGGAAGAGCTGACACTTAGTCACATACTATTGTGCCTGCCTCTCTCATACACAAGTGGGCTCAGGCCAAGCTCTCCTGGCTGCCCATGGCCTCAGAGCTCAGTAGGAGATGATGGGGTGCTCTGCTCTTCCAGGGGACCTGTGGCCGGGATGGCCACACGGGAACTCCGGCTCCCTGGGATAATTTAGCACCAACAGACATCTGGGGCTTGCACTTCTCCCCAGCAATTTTGCCCCAGCATCAGCTCCTGAAGCGATGCAGAGCTGACTTTATGATGCTCATGACACAGCACCAGGAGCCACCAATGCCTGTCACTGTGCAATACTCCCGGATGCTCTCTGGCCAGCTGGGATTTGGCTGGCATGTGACACGGAGGCATTCAACAGTAAAGGGTCTGAGACTGCTCTTTTTCCTCTAAGCTGGATTCTGATTACCCTGGGCCTAGCTCAAAAAAGCTCCTTACTGTCACAGAAACCCAGCCTGGCCACAGCAAGGCAGGTGAGATTGCAAAATGATCTCCAGCCATTCATTGTGCCTGTCTATGGAAGGTCCTTTGTTAGCTACAAAACCTGGAAATGATCTGGGAGGTGTTAGTTTTTATCTTGATAAACCTCAAAAAGGGGTTCAAGGGATTTCTTAGCTGACACCAGTGTTGATGCCAGGGTAGCTCCTGCTGTGGACACATGTATGGTGGGTAAACACAAAGCTGTGTCCCTCTGCACATTGTGTTTCTGCTATTATTGTCCCCAAAATGCTGCTGCATTTACCTTTGTCTTTACAACAAAGACAAGGATTAATAACAGTGCCTGACCAGCCATTTTGGGGTACACTGAGGTCAATTCTGGAAGCCAAACACCCCAGCAAGGAAACAGCCTCACCTGCAGGCAGCAGGCTGCTCCTCCTGCATTAAGACAGGATTGTTGGATTCCACTGGGGACCAGGTGAAGGGGAAGGACCTGGGTATGGTCCCTGCTAGCCCAGACTGCTAAGCACTGCAATTCCCTCATGGTTTCTTGCTGCTGGAGAAGGAATTGCTGCCTGGGGCTTTGAAATGGGGGCATCAATGAGTGTTGCCTCTTTGTGTGGTCCTGCCAGCTCTTCCCCTATTCCCATTATGGGCTGATGACAGAGGATGCTCTGAAGAATCCCTGAAAACAAGACTTCTGCTTGTGACTTGGGCCCGGAGCAAGAAGTACTCAGCCCAAAAAGGAAGGATCCCCTGGGCTGGTTTCGTCAGGCACGCCGGGGAAGCTGTGGGTGAGGCGGCAGCCCCAGATAACCTTCCGTCCACCCACCTCCGTGATGCAGAGCCAAGGGAAGGAGGGAGATGACTAAAGGCAGAGAGGAACAGAATAATGAGCGATGCGTCTTCCCCTGCAATGCCGGCCACGCGGCGAGGCTGAGCCGCCTGGCACGGCAGTGAGGGGGAGGCAAGGTGTGCTGTGGAGAGCCACAGGCAGCCTCCCACCACAGCCATTCCCAGCCAGCAGGGCTGTGCCTGTCTCAGAGTAAACCCCGGGCCAGCTTTTCCCGCTGCCGCTCCCCCCCTCCTCCCCTGCTGCTTCCTGGGCAACAAGAAAGCCCTTCTTGCCCCTGTGTGGTGCTGGCTTGCCCCTGGATAAACCCCATACGTGGGGGGGAGGCAATTTCAGCCACGGCTGGTGTGGTGCACGCCATGGCCTCTGTGTTGCCACTGAAGGCTTGAGCAGGAACTTCCTCCACTGTGGTTTGTTTTACCAAAAAAACCCTGGTTTTAGACCATGTACCCTAGAGGGACAGGGAGCCTGGTGGCAGGGTGGCTTCGGTCCTTCTGCCTAGTTGTGGGTGCAGCCACCTGTGTCTGCACAAGCAGAGCCCCCCACACCTTTGTTTTCTGACAAAGGCAATGAGAAAGAGCCTCCCCCCGTGCTCTGCACTGATGGGTTTGTGGGGGTGAGGGCGTGAAAGAGGGAGGCAAGGGAGAAGCCCTCCTCCCTCCCTTCTGGAGGGGTGTGCAGGGGGAGAGGGGAGCAGCGAGCCCACCCTGGTGGGAGCCAGGCTGGCAAAGCAGGTGTGACACCCACGAAAGCCTCCGGAGAGAGCGGGGAGCAGAGACCAAGCTCTCCCCATGAGCTGTGCAGGGATGCGTGGGGGGCTGGCTGTGCCGAGGGGTGGGCGAGTGGGAAGAGGCTGCTGGTGGGTGAGTAAGGAGTACTTACCCTTTCCAAGACGATCTCCTCATATTTGAACATCCCATCACTGCCATTCATCTGGAGAGAGGGAGACAGCGTGTTACGACTCTCTGCTGGCCCTGGGGGAATTTGTTTTTCCCCTCTGATAGCCGAACATGAAGAATCCAAGCTAAAAGCTGCAACATCACCACTGAAAAAACCTTAAATGCAACTGCTTGAGCCTGCCCTGGAATTAAACCATGTGCTGCTTTTCTTTCTGGGCATGAGCCAAAGCCCACTGACTTTAATGCACTTCTGTGCAAAGCCTTTATTCTCCCAGCTCATTTCTCCAGCCATGAAAAGGAACACAACCGAAGGCACAAAAAGAAATAACACCTTTGTTACGCAGCATATAATTAACCTCAGGAATTCACTGCTTGAGGAAGGGAAGAGAGGGGGTCGGTTCATTTAAAGGGAAAAAAATGTCTGTACATAACAACATAATAAACACCTTTAGCAGCTTATATTTTTTAAATCTTTTCGTAGCATGACTGTATTAACAGGAAATTCAGAATAATTTATTCTACGAAATTAGTTGGGTGCAAAGGAAACAAGGTGTGAGAGAGTGGGGCACAGCATGAGGTGAAAACATTGTGATGCCCTTATGTACAAAAATGGTGTAGCCTGTCTCAGTGCTGTACACCACACTGATCCCCACGCTTAAAGGTCTCCCATATCCAGAGTACCAAAGCAGGGCTCTTGGAAACATAATGAATAGAAACAAAAAAGGATGCAATTGTAGGCTGTAAAATGGTAAATGTAGAGTCAAAAAAAAAATCCATTTTCCTCATAATCGACAAGGCACAGGAAAACAAGGCAGCGGTTTCACTCCAGGTCATCAGGATCAGGCCAGAAACAGCTGCTGTGGTCTAAAATTTAGCAAGATTTGCAACGCAGTTGGCTACTGAAACATCCAACACTTAACAGCATCAGTTTCAAAGGAAACTGAGTTGGAAGGGAATTCAGTGTTATGGAGTCCAACTCCTGGCCCTGCACAGTCACCCCAACAATCCCACCATGTGCCTGAGGGTGTTGTCCAAATGCTCCTTGAGCTCTGGCAGCCTTGGGGCCATGACCATTCCCTGGGGAGCCAGGGAGCCCCAGCACCCTCTGTGCGAAAAGCCTTTTCCTAATGTCCAACCTAAACCTCCCCTGACACAGCTTTATGCCCTTCCCTCAGGTCCTGTCACTGAGCACCTGAGATTTGAGATCTGTGTCTGCCCCTCTGATTCCCCTCACGAGGAAGCTGCAGACTGTGGTGAGCTCTGTCTTCAGTCTCCTCCAGGCTGAATAAGCCAAGTGGCCTCACCCTTTCCTCACATGGTCTCCTCCAGATCCTTCACTGCCTTTGTAGCCTCCTTTGGACGCTCTCTAATAGCTTTATATCCTTATCTTGTGGCTCTGGGACTCAAGGTGAGGCTGCCCCAGTGAGAGCTGAGCTGGACCATCCCCTCCCTTGCCTGGCAGGTGATTTGGCGCCCAATGCACCCCAGGCCAAGGCTGGCCTTTTTTGGCTACCAGGGCACACTGTTGACTCACATTTGTTCTGGAGGGGACTGAACTCAACCTGGTAATTTGAGTCACTCTGGGAAACAAGGGATGGGACATGGGTAGTTCTGTATGACAAGGCAGAGGCAGTGGAACCCTGGACCCAGCAGGCAAACACCTCTCCCACTGTGCAGTCCTGCCTCTGTACAATGTGCAGGGTTCCTCATCTGGATTTTACACCCACCATTAACTGATGGCTCATAGATCATAGGGAGCCACTTTCTGTATACTCTCTGTGTCCCAAACTGGAGCTGACATGCCTTTGTTTGGACACAGCCCCATGTGGCACCAGCATGCTGGCTGTGTCCTGCTTTCCCAGCTCCTCGCTATCTGCCCCTGCAGAGATACAGCCCTGCCATCCTCCACAGTGCTGGGTCATTCCATGGAGGGGACAGCAACCACTATTTATGCTAAAGCCATCATCTGACACCACAGAAGAATACTCAGCGAGGCAACATTGAGGCTCTGTTGATAGGTAGGAAGAGGAAACAGGAGTTTTTCTAGATGGCAACAATCAGGGGCCCAGGCAGAGGAGCAGTTCTGCAGGACGGGATCTGGGATAGGGCTGTGCCACCTGTGACACACACACCCTCACCCCCTGCCCTGGCAGGCCAAAGCAATCCCACACCCTGTGCTGCGCTTCAAGGATGAAGTTGGGCAAAGAGACAGGAATGAGGCTCCAGGGAACATAGGCTGAGTGTGTTGTCCCTCCTTGGACGTTCTCTGTGCCTGGTGCCTCTCACCCACAGGAAGATTTCAGGGGACCGTTCAGGGTTGGGACATCCAGACACTCCAATGGTAGGATGCTCAGATCCAGCATACATTGGAAAGGTCTTGGCCAGCTCTTACAGGAGGATCTTGTGGCAGAAAAGCAGTGGAAGTGGTGGGATTAACCCACAGCAGGATCCCTGACAGTCTCAGAGGGACAGCGACATGTGGTCAGTGCCACCTTCTGCCACAGTGGCACCCTGGGCTGCGTCCCTGTGGGCAGAGGGGCAATTGCTTCCCTTGCCAGAGGTTCCCCCTTTGGCATGGGCTGCCTTTCCCTCCTCTCATCCTCCCGTACTGACTAATCCTAAATGCAGCCGGCTTGCTGGCCCGTGCCGCCCTCACAGCCTCCCCCAGCACAGCTCCCCTCAGCACAGCCTCCCTCAGCACAGCCTCCAGCCCATCCCCTCTCTGCAGTTTGCATCCCGGTGCGTGGGGCGCGGCGTCGCCTCTCCCCGGCTTTCCAGCAACTCGGATTCCTGGCACCCTTTGCTACTACACACATTGTCCTCTCTGCTTTGGCATTCAACACAGTTGCCACACAGCCAGCCATATGCACACCCACGGCCGCAGAGGAACAGCGTACACATCCCTCCAGGATGGGGATCTGCAGAAAAGCTGTGACAATCTGTGAGCCGTGGTGAGAGCCAGCGCGCGCAGGCCCCGCCGAGGCAGTGGCCGCTGCCAGCGGCACCCGGGCTGCACCCACAGCCCACAGTCAGACCCACAGACCCCGTCAGACACCCCGGTGCTGCCAGGCAGCTGAGGCTGGGACAGCCCCGCTCCCCAAATCTCCACTGCTGAGCAGTGTTTCGGTGCAGGTGCTTGCTTGATGCGGCGTCTGCTGGGAGCAGCTGGTGATGGCCAGGCGTGCTGGGGTCAGCCAGGCCTGACCATGAAGTTTCAGCTCTGATTATGTTTCCAAAACTCACGCAGTGGAATGCCAGTTAGTTGTACAAGGAAGCCAAATGAAGAACTTAATATATACCACGTAACCAAGGGAACGAGCCAACAAAGCAAACGTTCCAGCGTTGGGAAAATCAAATACCAGTCCCTCACTGACGGCAAAAACCTCCCCATGATACCCACCAGAGCTGCCATGACCTGGCTCTGCCACAGGCTGTTCCCCCTGTCCTTCACTAGTACCCTGTGCTCCTCCCCAGCTCCTGTTTGAGGCCATCTCCAGTGGGAAGATGCCTGGCTCCATCACCTCCAGGCAGGGAGAGCACACCACACCCTGCTCTCCTCTCCTCGTGTAACACCTGCAGAGCTGACAGCAGTGTCAGGGGCTAATTAGCTGTTCCCAGCATATCCTGATCCTAAGCATCGTCTGGTTTCTCATGGAAAAGAGTAAAGGTATTTTTTTCCAGGCCCTCCCCATGCAACAAGCCCAACTGAGGGCTCAGGAAGAGGTGCCTTTACTGGCCCTCTCCTCTGCGGAGCAGGAGGGAAATAGTTACCGATGACGGCATTTAGATCATCAACAGAAGGCTGCAGAGTTAACACTCATTTGATAAACAGAAGAGCACACACCTTCCAGAGCTACTGCAAGCTGTCTGCATGCTCTGCCGGCCAACGCCGCAGCAGCGCACATGGAACACCCCTTGCAACTTGCTAGAGAGTAAGGGTTTGAGGTAGGGTTTTGGGGGGCGTTGTTTGGCTTTTTTTTTTCTCTTTTTTTTTTTTTTGATGTGGTTTTGCTTGTTGGCTTGTTTTTTAAATAAAAAAGAAGTCCAGATTTAGAAGACAAAGATCAGGTTCCTCAAATGCAACCCAGATAGCCAACTAGGCTGTAAGAGGAAATAACCTGCAGGAAAGACAGCACTGCTCACAGCCCCTTTTGGAGCAAGATCCTGCCCATATCCTGTGCTTAGGACGCGATGAGGACAAGCACAGGGACCTGCTGGTGGAGCAGCCGTTTATCAGGATAATGAAGAGGGTCTGAAGACTGGAGGGCACCTGATAATGCCCCACACCTGCCCCAGCATGGGGAAAGGAGAGAAGCCCTGTGCCAGGGCAGCGGGTGCAATGGGCAGCTCCCTGCTGGCACGGGCACTGCCAGCGCTGGCAAGGCAGAGCTCTCCCTGCCTGCACATGGCAGGGGGCCCAGGGAAAATAGGTCAAGAGCTCCCTGCCTTCACCTCCCCATGTCCATGCATCCTGCTGCAGCACTGAGACCTACTGACTCGCTTCCAGCTATCCCCTGGCCTCAAACCCCTTGCGTGCATTGCCCATGGTGCTGGCCTTGTGCACAGAATGAATAAATGCCCTATTTCTGGTCAGCCTTTTGCCAGAGGGCCGCAGGGACCAACCTGCTGAGCTCGGGCAGAGGGAAGGGGTTTGCAGCCTGACAGCCCCAGCAACAGCTGGGAGGACACCACAGCCAGGCTGCCTGCAGGAGCTGGCAGTGGGATGTGCCCCTGCCAGCACTTGGGACCAAAGAGTGAGGGACTCATTGGCTGAGATCAGGCCTGGAAAGCACTTGTCTTCCTCACACCTGGATTTTAAGCGACTGAAGAGGTGATTGCACCTCACTGCTGGGCAATGAGGCACCAAATCAGGCTCCAGGTACCCAAACTCTGAAACCTTCATCTCCTCAGGGGCTTTGGAGTGACTTTCCCTGCTCATTTTGGAACTTCCTGACACCAAGAAGTTGTTTTAGCTTCAGAGAGGCAGCTCTGAAATGCAGAGACCCCATCTGCCACGGGAACTCTGTTTCCAATTCTCTATCTCCCCATTATGGACATGCTGGGCAAAATACACCAAGAGATGAAACTGTGAGCAATGACCTGGAGCTGGCATGGGTGATGCCCTCCAGCACCCTCCTTACCCTTCAAGGGATACTTTCAATACTGCAGGCATTTTATAATGGGTTCTTTGGGTTTTTACACCCTGGGGGTGCTGGACTCTGCTCAAGCCACAAGCTGAGCCCCAGCCATCCCAGTGCTGCAGCTCCTACCTCACAGTGCTGCAGGAGCTACATGCTCCTGGGGATGGAAGTGGGTGGATGGGGCCATTGAAATGCAGAACAGAGTTCTTGATAAACAATCAGGGCCAAATCCAGCCCAGCAGCCAGTCCAATGCAATCAATGGAGCTAGAACAGGAAGGAACTAGACTACATCCATCTGTTTATCATTAAGGAAAGCACTGAATAGTTAAGTAATTAAGGACTGGAAGATCTGACTTTAACCCTTCCAAATACATACTGTACCAACAGCCTTCAGCTTTTGGGTTTGTAAAAAACCCATGCTTCCAGATTTGGCATTTTGGTGTTTGCAGCAAGCTCCTGGTGTGGCTCCTTTGCTAACCTGGGAAACTGCCAAGGTTTTGGGGGTTGCTTTCTCTGAAGCCTGAGGAATCCAGCACCCCAGAGAAGGAAAAGATGGAGCAAGGCCTGTTTCCTGGTATAATATGAAGTAGAAGGCAAGAAGGTTTCCAGGTTGGATGCTGAGAGGAATCAAAGTGAGGTGTCTCCCCTGCCCTGGGCACCTCAGGCACCCCAGTGGTGACACAGAGCAGATCATAGCCTGCAGATCACAGCCACAGCCTGGTGGTCCTTTTGACCCCTGCAGGACAGTCGCTCTCAGCATGTGCTGCTGAGGTTGGATGGATGGGATCAGTGACTGCCACGCCCAGCATGATGCTGGCGCCAGTCTGGGGTGCAGAGCTGCCCCTGAAACCCAGCCAAGGTGCAGGGAGAAGGTGTGGACAGAGATATGGAGGTGGAAGGAGAGGGAGGGATGTGAAGTTAATGAACTGGAGTAGAGGGAGGCGGCAGGGAGGGCAGGAGAGTGGAGTGCACTGCAGTGGAAGGAGTGGTTGCTGGCCTCGCACGAGGGCTCCCTGCTCCCTCTGCAGGGCTCAGGAACCTGCCTGGGGTGACAGAGCCTGTCCTTGGCCCTTGGGCTCACCTCTCATTGCCCTTGGGCGGGCAGGGAGGAGGGACTGGCACGGATGGAGTGTGGCAAAGGATGCAGTGCTGGTGCCTGCAGTGATGAGCGGGCAATGTTCCTCCAAAGGTGTGACATTTTGTGCTGAGAGAGGGTACAAAACGGATGTGAAAGCAGAGTTTCCATCCAGGAATACCTCCCTGCCCTGCCCTGCTCACAGCACACTTCTCACTTGCTCCGTCCAGCCTTATGGTGGTCCCTTCCCTCCAGGAGACATTGGCCTTTTTTCCAGTTCCCTGCAGAACAGCCAGGAGGGTGCAGACTGGAAGCTGCACGTGGCATTGCCCTGCAGCCAGGGTGCCCAGCACAATGAGAGAACCTTCAACCCACAAACCCCCTGCCACGCCCTGTGTTTGGGGAAGGTAACCTTTGGGGACAGCAGCTCTCCTCTGCCACATCCATACAAAGCTGCTGGACCCAGAACCACCATGCCGAGAGATGCACCACTGCCTTCCTCCCCAGTGTCAGGTGGCTTTAATTCAGGCTCAATTAAACCATACAGCCAGGGTTGGAAGGGCCTCAGCCAGGCTCCCCTTCTTTCCTGTAGCCCTTCTCAACCAGCCCAGTACAGCTCTGATGTGCACGGACCCCACCACAGGCTGTGGGCTGAGATCTGCAGTTTTCTACAGGGGAAATTGAACCCCCAGAGGTCACCTGTGGCCCACTATCCTGACCCCAAAGATGAACCCACCCCAGCTCTGAGTCCTGGTGCTGCTTCCCTGCTGTGGAAGGCAGCTGAAGTTCGATGCATCAGAAGTAAACCAGATGCAAAGCACCCAGCCCTGGCAAGCTGTTAAGTGGGCTCTTTTGGGCAAAAAAGGGAAGCACCCCACAAGCACGGAGCCAGTGCTGCTGGCCAGAAACCCATGCTGACCACCCTCCTCTCCTCATCCCCCCAGCAGGAACGAGTTACAAATGTTCTGGGGACGGATGCAGCAGGATGCAAACCCAGTCTGCAACAAACTGAGGAGGATTATCTTACCCTATGCCAGGAGCGCCAAGTGCACTGTGGCTGCAAGCACACTCACCAAGTACTGCTCAGCTACTGGCAGCCTTCAGTGGGAGAGGAGCATCATCTGATGGGCCCTGCTGCCCTGAGGACTGGTGAGTGTGACGCCAGCAAGCACCCAGAGAGCCCTGCCTAAGGAGGCTGAGGCAGTGCAGGAAGGTAAGGGATGCCCCAGCAGAGCCTCTCAGTCCCCCTGCATGGGAGGCAGAGGAAATGGCTGTATGATTAACCCTGAACACAACCAGCTTATCCAGATCCCCAGCTCCTCTGCTGAGGTCTTTTGCCTTGTACCTCCCTGTGCTGGAGTCCCCAGCATTGCTTGCTGCTGGCCTTGGTTCTGCACAGTGTCACCCAGCCCCAGCAAGGTTTGGGGTGGGATGAGCTGTGGGGACGTGGAGTGGGTATCAGGCTCCTCTGCTGCCTTACCAGGGCCTCCTCGAGCTGGAAAAGTCTTTCCTGCATTGCTGAGCAGGGAAAATGCAGCACTTGATCAAAGGAAGCAAAACGAAACCGGGAGACTTACAGAGAGCCCTTGTTCCAGCGAGTCTGTATTCACGATAATGGGAGCGGGGTTGGCCTGTGAGGAGACAAAAGTGGGATGTCACCAAGCTGAGCCATGAACCCAGCCCTTCGTGGTGCACTGCCTCTCCCCTGGCCACGCCAGCACAGACCCTCCAGGCCAGGCAGCAGAGAGAGATTCAGGAAGGGCTCTGCTTGTCCCTCCTCCAGGTGTCCAACAGCCCTGGGACAGGAGCAGGGCCACAGCACAGCTCTGGGCATCAGTCCGCTCCTCAGACCTGCTGTGTCCCAAACACCCCACGGCCTTGGCTGCTGGGAAGGAGACAGGGAAGACTGGAAATTCTCCCAGCCTTGAGGCAGACTGCCACCAGCACCAAAAGTTATGTGAAATTCACACCAGTGAGGGCTTAGGAGAAGTAGGGAAAGAAGTCCTTTTGAGAGAGGCCAGCAGACCAGGCCTTCAAGCACCTTCCAACAGCTTTTGTTCCTTCTAAGCACAGGGCCACCACACCCTGGGAGAGGTGACTGTATTTGGTTCCTTATCCTCATTACTCCTGGGGCAAACCCTCGGCTCGGCAGCCTCGGCTCATCCTCCACAGCACTGCACGCACCCTCCTGTCCTGAAGGGCTCCCCGCGAACCTCTCTCCGGGTCCTTCCTCCTGGGCTGCCCTCTGCCCCTCGGCTCGCTGCACATCGCAGGGCAGACACACGGGCAGAGGGCAGCTCGGGCAGCCAGGACAGCGAGGCAGGGACAGAGGAAGGGAAGGAGCGTCTCCCAGGAGGCGAGGATGGGCGAAGATGCAGCGCCGGCGGCCGGACGGGCGGGTGAGGCCAGAGGAGGGACGGGACGGGACGGGACGGGACGGGACGGGCCGGGAAGGGAAGGGAAGGGAAGGGAAGGGAAGGGAAGGGAAGGGAAGGGAAGGGAAGGGAAGGGAAGGGAAGGGAAGGGAAGGGAAGGGAAGGGAAGGGAAGGGAAGGGACGGGACGGGACGGGACGGTCGGAGCGGCCGGAGCAGCCGGGATGGGACGGGCGGCGATCAGGGCCGAGGGCGGCCGGAGGAGGACCAAGGATGGCCGGGGATGGAACGGGAGGCCGGAGGAGGACCAAGGGTGGCCGGGGATGGAACGGGAGGCCGGAGGAGGGGCAGGAGGGCCGGCTGGAGGGCCGGGGGCGGCCGGGCCCCGCTCGCCCGCTGCGGGCTCCCGTCCCCGGAGCTGTCCAGCGCCGCCGGCTGCTGAAGGAGCGGGGCTCCGCGGAGCCTCCCCGGCTCTGGAACGGGCCGTGAGGGAGGGGAGGCCGAAAGCGAGAAGCAAAATCCCAAGGCTGACGATCCTCGCTGGAACACCGCGGGGAGCGGTGCAAAAGCTGGAAGGTCAGCGCTGAGCTGGAACTCGCTTCATCATCGCAAGGCTCGTGAGGAGAAGAGCAGCCAGCGTGAGACACGCCGAGAGACAGGAGCTACCAGGGGGAGGTGAAGCGAACCGCCTGCCTTAGGGCATCACGAACTACAGAGTCAGCAGCCGGCGAGTCGGGCTGTGGGCTACTGAAGCAATCACCAGCGACCACTGTCTGCCCATTAACAGGGCTGGGGGACCACACGGCCCAACAGCCTCTGGGAGTCCGGGATATTTTCACAGGAGCCAGCTACCTCCTCACTGCCCTTGTCTGGGTTTACCCTTGTCTGGGTTTACCAGTCCCTGACTGACAGCAGCCCCCTCCCATAACCCAGCACGGCAGTGCCCACCATGTCCTGTTTCATCTGACCCTATTTCTAGGCTATTCACTCCCCTCAATTAGCGGATGAGACAGTTAAGGGTCAACCAAACTGTGGTTTAAATCCTGCCGTGGAAGGTTCTGTTCTCATATGGATAGAGCAGGAGGTAGTTAATTTGATTTATTCAGATGCTTTCTGATCTTTCCTGCAGCTGTAACTATTGGTTACAAAACCACAGTTTTTATGGCAATTAATTCTCAAACTCAGGCAAATATGACCACTTCCAAGCACTCCTGCCAAACCCCTCCCCCACACAAAAGAGAATCACAATTTTCAGGTCCAGTGTCTTGGGATCTCCAAAGCCCAGAAGCAATGTTAAACTGGGAATATCCCCTCTCTGGCAGTACACAGTCCTTGTATTTAATCCAGATAATTTGAGAGATAGAATATATTAAACCTGGCAGTGGCTTTTATTAGTCCCCAGTGCAATTCTAGGAAGGGATTCCACATTTCAAGGCAAAAAAGAAGCACTTCTACTGCCAGCAATTAACAACCGGTAGCACATCAAGGTTTGAACATCCAGAGGCCAGCTCTTATTAGATGAGTTTCCAGGAAGGATGCAGGAGAGGCAGCCTAAGTGAATGTAGCCCATCACGTGCCCCATGATTTATAAAAAGAATTCAACTCCGCAAATGATGCTTTGGATCCCTCCCAGGGAGAAGTGCTCTATATAATAATGTTACAGAGGGTTTTGCAGGTCCAGCCTGAGTCCTCCACTGAGCCCCACTGCACCCTTTGTTGAATTAATAATAGCCCAAAAATCACACATCACATTGCCTCGCTCACACAGTGGTGAGCCCTAAGGACATATTTTGTTTAGCCTGCTCCCTGTGCACTGAGCATCCTTCGCAGCCATTCCACACTAGTGATTTTTTACATCTCAAAATACTGCTAGGAGCACAATTTCCCACTCAGGCTCCAGATGGGACCCAGGAGATACCCAATGTGAGTGGCTGCTCTAAAACAAAGTCACACATGGTCGGGAGGAACTCAGACCAGGAAATCCCCACTTGCGTCTTGTGGCCAGCTATTCCAGCTACCACAAGAAAGGTGTTTGGGCATTGCAAACTTGCAAATATTTCAATATTTGCACTTTGCCTGTCCTACTGAAGAGACAGAGAAGACCAAAGACTCAGAAATAAGAAGAAGACCTGAAAATAGAAAGCTTTTGCCTCCCTCCACCAGTCAGTCAGAAGTACCGAGCAGCTCTGCTAGCCAGGGGAGGAGAGAGAGCATCATAATTTTTTGCTGGGCAGCAGGAACGTGCTGGTGAATTAACCATGCCCTCAATTCTATAGGGAACGGTAAGTAATTTATGCCCTAAGGAGCAGGGGGTTGCTGCATGCAGGGAGGAGAGGGAACAGGGCTGTGCATTCAGATCACATTCAATGGGGGCTGTCAGATCCCTTCCATCCAAACCCCTTCATCACACTATTATTTACCAAGCCCTGTTTGCGCTTGGGGGGGTTTACAGATGGAAAGAGAAGAGGTCCAAGTCCTACAGTGCTCACTCCATGGCAGCAGGATCACCAAAATCCAGTGGAGCTGGAGGTGCCCTGAGCTCTCCACCAGGCAGAAGCACAATGGACTGCACTTGGTCTCAGGGCATGGAGGCTGCAGGGACTCAAGGAGGACCTTGGGGAGTGAGGAGGGCACTGCACAGATGCAGAGAGATTGATCTGGGCACAAAGCCAGCGAGGCAGAGGACAGCTGTTGGGAAAATCTGGGCAGCAACAGGAGTCAAAAGGAACCGTGGTGAAGAGGGATGAAGTTTGAAGGTCAGGATTCAAGAGCTCTCTGGTCTCATGGGGGCTGAGAGAAGCAGAGCCTTGCATTCACTGAGCCCTGCACCACAGTCCTAGTGGCAGCCACAGCCCGGGTGCTGATGGAGGGAGCAGCAACCTGCCCCAGGCACCCCCCAGAAAGGGACTGGCTCCCTGTGGAGGCCTTTGGAGAGTGTTGTGCCTGTCTGGGGCAGCTGCCTGCATGGTTCAAGCCAGGAGGAGGCTGTGGGTCTGTATGCAGGGCAGCAGGGATGTCTCCTCCTCTGCAGGCTGGAGCAATACCACTGCAGCACGTGCAGGGAGCAGCCAGGCAGGCCAGCAGTGCTCGGAAAAAATCCCAGGCACAGGATGCAGCCTTTCAGAAACACCCTTAGACATCCCCTCTGGGTAGTGATCTGAGAGGGCAGTGACTGCTGCTGTTTGGGCTCTGCTTGGGCCATGGCAGCCCAGGGACACTGACAAAGTCACCCAGGAGCACCAAAGCCCCAAACATCTACAGGTATCACCCCCCACCTCAGTTTCTACTGCTGTTATCTGCTGGCACAAAGGTAGGGATTGCAAAACGTGATGAGTTTCCAAAACTCCCAAGCAAAAGAAAAGCTGCAATTACACGCAAATGGAGGAGGTTCACCAGCCTGCTGCTGAGGATTGGGTCCTGCCCTGTGGCATTTCCCCAAGGGCTGCTCTCAGGGCTGGCACACAGGAGCTGGACAGGGAGATTCTGAACTGAAAGTTCAAGATAATGTCTCCAGAATTGAAATCCCAAAGCTTTGCCATAGCTTCACATCCTCCACAGAACCAGCACGGGTGCCAACCCACAGAGGTCAGGAGTTACAAACTTCCTCCAGGCAAAATACACGTGCTACAGACGTCCCACGACAAGGGCAAGTGGGCTGTGATCACATATAAACACATTTCCATCTTAACCAGCAACAGGACTAAAAGAAGCCTCCAGAGATGGCAAATATCTGGCCAAACACACAGAGCTGGTCTCTGCAGGAGGCTGGTGTGCCCCATGTGCCATGCAAGAAGGAATGTGCAGGACAGAGCGACTACTTGAGACACAGGGCTAGTGCATGAGAAGCAAAGTACTAACTTCTTTATTTCTGAAAATTCCCTAGACTGGATCAGAGTGAAAAGCCAATCTGTCTTTTAATATCCTTTGTTTCATATCATCTGAGGTATAATAGTAGCAGTGAGAAGGAAATGGCTCTGGAGATAAGTGAAATTCAGTCTTTACATCCTTTTAAAAGCTCTCAGGGGTAGAGGTCACAAGTGGGGAAATGCCCAACAGAATTATCTAATCAGGGCTGACACTGAGCTGCTTGTAGTCCAGCTCCATCTGCTTTGATTTTTTTTTTTAAAGGGTGTTAAACCATGGAGAAAGCTGTGCATTTACAGCCATGGAAGCAGCTGCTCTGCCACAGGACCCCACCGTGTGGGGTTCTGGCTGTGAACACGCAGGTACTGGCTCAGGGACACCGAGGGTGCTGAGATACTGCGGGGTCGGCTGCAGGATGCCCCAGGCACCAACAGGCTCCTGCTGCTGGGGGGAGCGGATTTGCACCAAGCTGATGAATTAATTTCACAGGAACAAGCTCAGGTCCTGCCTGCACAGCGCACACGGGGAGCCCGTGCTCACTGCCACTCACCCTGATGAGCACTGACACGCTCATCTGCTTTGTGCCAGGCTTGCCTGCCCTTCGCCCAGACGCTGCTTTTCCCTGTGCTGGGGCCACCTCCTGCACCCAGCCAGAGCCCAACACGTAGCTCCCACTGCACCTGAGATGACAGGGCTCCTCCAGAGCAGCCTCGGGGTACTTCTAAGGTCGAGGCCAGACAGAAATCCACTCCAGAGGCTCCCTGAGGCAAGGAGGGAATGAGTCTTGGCTCTGCCCCTGCTGGAGAGCAGGCATGAGGAGCAGAGAGGTGCTGGCATCTTCCCTCCAGGTTGCTCCTGGACCCCCAAAGACGCCCTTGCCTTTCACCTGCCTGTGCCCAGGGAAGCCACCTCACAGTCCTCCTGTTAGGAAGCAATGCATGCATATCCTTCCCCAGACCAAAGCCAGCTCCCAGCTGGCCCATGAGATGGAGGGCTTTTCTGACATCTCAAGGCCAAATCCATGCTTTGACCTATCCTTTCCCTTCTCAAGGGGAGAGGTACCACACTGCTGCCAGGGCTGGTCCCATCCTCGCAGATCCCTGTGCTCATCTCTCTTTGCTTTCCTGGGCTTTACATGATGGCCAGAGCTGAGGGTGCTTGGGAGCATCAACGGAGCTGCAGAGCCCTGAGGGAGAGCTGATCCCTCAGGGTTCCCACAGGCTGGGACAGGGAAAGGGAGCAAAAGAAAACAGAGGATGGAAACTTTAGGAGGCTGAAGAAGTTCTTGGCCAGAGATGAATCGCCCTTCCTTTTAAATGGGCTGGATAAAGCAACTCTCTGTGCACTTTTTCTCACCTCCTGCAAGAGCAGCCTGTTGGCTGACATGGTTTGGGCAGGGGGAGGACATCACCCAACAGCGTTGCCTGCACGAAGGGGAGTGACAGGCTGAGCTTGGCCCCTGCCCTCCTGCACAGCTCAAAACGTGGCCTCAGTGCTGTAGGAAATGATGGTGGGGCTGACTGTGGAGCTTGCAGGTGCCCAGACCCCCTGTGTCAGTGCCTTCCAGCCAGTGCCAGCTGCTGCCTGTGTCCCTGTGCTCGGCTCCCAGCCAGCCTGGTGGCCTGCAGGCAAGAGCAGCCCTTCTCTCCAGGCTGCATATCCGAGCTGGGCTGTTTTGGTGGCATGAGCAGGCTCTGGGGCCGTGGCAGCAGAGCCCCTGCCCCATGGCTGCACCTCGGCACTGGCTCAAAGCACCGCTGCCTGCCGGAAACAGGGAACACGGGACTTGAGAGGTCCCTGGTCACAAGGATCTTTGGCAAAGGCACTGAAGTGCCCAAAGTGTAATGTGAACACAAGCAGCTACTGAAGGTTTAATCTTTGTTTTGGTGCCTTTTTTTTTTTTAAAGAGTAGCTTAAATAGGGACTGGAAAAAGCCTTTACGCAGTAGGGAAGGAAGGAAGCTTCCCAAACAGAAGCTCTGTGGAATCTAAGTTCCCATTTAGAAACCATTAAGGCCAGGCTGTTCAAACTTGAAAGTTAGACATCCTGTTCCAGGCTCAGCCCACTAAAATAAGTGACCCAATTTGAAGAGGTGCTGGGCTTCAGTAGCTTCTCTTTGACCTGGCGGTACCAAATAAAATTGACTTGATTCCTTTTTTCACAGGAAGAGTTGTTATTATCTGAAAGAGGCACATGCACCTATCTTCCTCTCAGACAAATACATATGTATAGGGGGAAAAAAGTGAATAAGGAACAGTGTTAAAATAAAGATTTCTTTGGTTCCTGGGTTTCAAATATCCTGATTTCTTCTTTTCGGTAAGTTCCAATGCACACCCAGTTAACAAGTGTTAAGAAACCTGTTTCTGTGGGAAGAAAGGCAAACCAAGATCCATCAACAGGGCTTCAAGCTAAATTCTAGTTAATACAAAGGCGACAAGAAGGTATCTAGGGCCTGGTCCGGGGTGCTCTAAAGCACTACATGTTCCCAAAAATAATTACACCCTTGGAGCCGTTCTTCTGCAAGCCCCACCAAGCGAGCTCTGCAAGCCACACTGAAGTTCATTCCAAATTCAGGTATTCTGAACTTGTTAAACGCAGTATTAAAAGTTTTCATCTCTAAGTCCCTGATACACGCTCACAGCATATTGCTGGATTTGCTACAAGGGCCCTTGAGGACTCCCTACATCATCCCATCTTTGCATGTGTTAAAACCAGCTGCGAGCATTAACAGAGCCCACTGCACCCACAGTGCCAGCACAGCCTCACCCATCCCTGAATCGCAGCTGCCAGGCTGAGCCCCAGGCTCACTGTGCCGCGGGGTTTGGGGTGGCAGGCAGAGCCCCTTCATCCCCCACACTCAGCTCCTCCTGACCTGCTCTCCCCTGGCACCCAGAGACCATGGTCCCCTCGGAGAGCATCCTGCACCGGGGCTGTGCGCAGCGGGCGCCCGGCACAGAACCACGGCCCTGATTACGTCCTGATTAGTCTTAATGACTTCCTCTCTATAAATGAGCATTCACAGCTCTGGAAGGAACGGAAGCTTCTCTCCTCCCATAATAGCACACGACGTGCTGAGGGGCTTACCCGAACAAGGCAACTCTCCAGGAACAGTGACAGCTTCTGCTTTGCTTCCTCCTCCCACCCTCCTCTGCACCCAGGGTACCCGGACTGGGCCTCTGGGACAGCTGTCCCCTGGGTTTCCCTCTCATGTGGGACTGTACATGCTGAGGATGGCCAGCAGATCCCCGCTGACTCCCTGGCACTGGTCAGGACTGGGCTCAGGCAGGTCCCAGGCATGGTGGAAGAGCTGGTGGAAAGCGCAGCCATGGGGGCATCCCTCCAACAGGGATGACAGCAGGTGCTGTCACAGTGGAGGCTGATGGGCTTCCTGCTGCCCCCAGGTTCTTCACGAGGAGCAGCTTCCTCCACATCGCACACACCCCTGCTGAAACATGCCTGTGCTCGGCCCTGCATGCCTCACCAACGAGCTCTCCACCTCCTCCTCCTCCTCCAGCAGTGTGGCAGGGCCACATCCTCCCGGTTTTGGCAGGTACTTTGCTCTTCTTCCACGTGTTGCATTGATGGGGTCTCTCCCACCTGTGTGGCTTCAGATGCTGCCTTTGGAGCAGCAGCTACATCTCTACCACAGCCTGATCGGACACCAGCTTCAGCACCTCTCCCTGTGCTGCTCCAGGAGTTCCTCCAGCAGCTCAAGACCCCAAACCCAGCAGCGGGATGCAGCTCTAGGGCTGCAGTGTGCACATCTGGGCTGGCTGGCAGGCAGCAGTCAGTAATCCAGCTGGAGAGGAGCTAAGCTCAGTCCTTCAACTCACTTCTCTAATTCCAGCGTTATCCCTTACTGTATTAAAGGGATGAGTCAGAAAAGCCAACAAGCACAAGTGTACAGCCCCTTTCCAAGGGATTCACATGCCCAGAGAAAGGAGAAAGTCTTACAGGTGAATAAATAAACCAAGGAGACAAATGTCCTCAGCTGTCCACTCCTAAATGAATCCAACACGTTTTGTGAAGGAGCACTGAGAACATCTGATGCTGCTCAGTCCTGGGTATGGGTGACAGCAGGACATGGGACGCTCCAGGCTGGGTGAGGAGAACCAGCTCACTCAGCATCTGTGTGGTAAGGTTTTCCCAGGAGAGGCACAGGGGAAGGGGATGACTTTAAAAAGCATTATCTAGGCCTTGATTTCATCTGAGGGGCAGGAAAGGAACATCAAAATCATCAGAAAAATCAGCTTCTTCCCAGGTCCACGGGGCAAGGGGCTGAGGGTGGGTGCGAGGCTGGGCTCGGGGGAAGGAGAGCAGCTCAGTACCTGGTTATAGCAACTCAGCTGGGTGATGACGGCAGGATCACCAGATGGAGATGCCCAAGAAACAAGCCGAGAGGTGAGATCAGATGGAGGGGGATATATTAGGAACAGACATGCAGATTTACACATCGTGAGTGAGGAGGTGACAAACAGGTCTGTGGAAGGGGAATCAAACTCTCACGAGGGAGTGAAGTGTGATGAGGAGTGAGGGAGAGGGAAGACTCTCTGGGACTCCGGCTGGCAGGGGGACAGGCTGGGAGAGATGCTGGAGGTGGAGGGAGGACAGGGGGACCAGCAGTGACCACAGAGCAGGGGCTGAGCAGACGGATGGGGCCAGGAACAGACAAGCACTGTGCTCAGCAATGGAGCCAGACGCAAAGGACAAGTTTCACTACAGTTGCATCTACATTTAGGTTGCCAAAAATACCTTTCACAGATTGGCTGACTTTAATTAAAAGGATGTCTCCTGTGCTCCTGGCACGATACAGAACTCATCCTGCCATGTGGGGCTCTGTGTGGAAGCTCTGCGGGGGGGGCTTTCCCATGGGACAGCTCCTCTTTGCCTGCATCCTTCCACATCCTGCCAGCGCCGGGCAGCTCAGGCAGTGGTGCTTCCCTGAAATGCCCCTCCACAGTGCAGGCACAGAGAAAAGAAGGAAAACTTCACCCCCTTCCTGTTTTGGCTTCTCTCCTTCCCTCCAAACACGGAGAACGCCTTCCTCCTCTCTCCTCCTCCACGTTTCAGTGCAAAGATTTAGCTAATTTCTTCTATGAATAGCACGGGAGTAGCCATAGCAACATCACCCTGCCAACCTCACCACCTCCACTGCCTCCATGTCCCCGGCACCCTGTTCCTCTCACCCTCCCTCGCACCTCCCCAGGGAACATCTGGGGCTTCAGCCATTTCCCACAAAGCAACCTGTGTTTGGCTTCCTGCCTGCCCCCTTGGTGCTCTCCCTCCTTCCTTCCAGCCATACCTGCTCATCACTCAGAAACCCTGGTCTGAGCCCCCACGGTTTCTCCAAGGCTCTTTCCTCCCCCTGCCACCCATGCCCCAAGAGACAGGAGCCCCAAGTCCAACATCATCTGAAGGCTCAGCAAAGGCTGGTGCTTTGGCCAAGATGTGCTGTCCTGTGCCTACCTACTGCAGTTAATTGCCCAGGGCATGGGAGGAACTCAACAAGCAACGTTTGTGCATCGAAAACCACCCCTGAAAATCAGTGAAGCACTCATGGCTGATGGCGGGCAGGGAAGATCTGTCCTGCTCCTCCACCTGCCTGGCCATGAAACACCTCTGCCAGGGGTGGAGGCCACACAAGCCTGGCATGCTCTGGGCATTTGAACGTGGTCAAGGACTCGTTGCAATGCTGTTCCAACTCCCCTCTGCATCCTCATGACCACCCCAAGAGGGAGAAAAGGACCACAGAAAGGGAGGCAGCAGGACTTTGCATTCCTGGCCAAGCAGGGCCAGCAAACCTGGGGCAGCCCTGGGGATTGAGGCCACTTCCTCACCACATGCCAGGGAACTGCACTGCCCTGGGCCCCTTCCCCAGCCCATGCCCCACATGAAAATGCTGGTGAGACCCTTGGGACCCTCCTGGGGGGAGCCTTGCTCTGGTCACTCTGCCTGGCACCAGGGTCCTTAGAGTGAACTAAGACTCAGGGCTGCACATTCCCTGTGGGAGGGCAAGGTGCTACTTCAGGCCCCTCAGCTCTTGGAGCAGAGCTGAGGAAGGGGCTTGGCCATGGCTGGGCAGCTGAGCACCCCTCTCCTGAGAGGCCGTGGGCGTCACTGTGCAGGGGAGAGGAGGGGTTTGAGCAGTCTGCTCCTCCAGTGCCGCACATCAGGGATGCTTCCCTGGATCACACTGCCATTCCTCCCTCAAAGCCAGGAGTCCTCCTGTCACCCCAGTCTGGCAGGGGAGGAACTGAGTCCCCCACCAGCAAGCAAAGGGGGACAAGGAGGGCACAGGGCCAACAGGAGGGATGATGATGGAAACAATGGAGGACAGCAATGACATCAAGTGCAGGGACCGGGAGCTAATTTACAGGGAACATGGATAGATAAGGGAAAATAAATGGAAGAGATCTCAGAGGGGAGAAGAAAAGCAAAGCAAAAAAGATATGAGATACCTAGAGCTCAGAGATTTCCTCCCTCCCTCCAGTGAGGATTAGGGGTTCTCAGTTACTGGCACTGCCTGAGCAAGCTAAAATGTGTCCTAGAGAAGGGGAGAGGCAGGAGGAGAGAACAGACGGGGGCTGGAAGTGGGAGGAGGTGCAGGTTGACGTTGGGACCGTGCCGTGTGCTGGGCAGCACGTGTGGGCACGTCTCACATGCCGTGGAGCTTCACACAGAGTATGTGAGTATGCCATGATGTCAGAGAACATACACCACCATATGCAACTGCGAGCACGTTTCTGGTGGCAGAGCGCTAGCACACGCTTCTCTGCTTGTGTGAAGGAGCAAGGGGAGAAAAAAAGGCTTAAGTGAGAGGTGGTGAAGCTCCCCAGGAGGTTAACAGATCCCTGCTTACTCGGGAAAGCCTCCTAGCCTGTGCACCCCTTCCCACCTCAGCTGCTGGAAGTGCTTTCAGGGACAGCGAGCTCATTTAAAGGGGCAGCCCTGAAAAATGGCAGCCCTGCCTCCAGCCAAAGCTCTCCTGGACACGGAGGCAGCCTGTGAAGGAGATTGCTTTGCATCTGCAACATCCAGCCAAACCTACCCAGAGCCCAACATCTCCCAGCCTCCCAGAGCCAACTGGACAGACCTGCCTGCCTGAGCACAAGCCATGCCTAGATGTTTCCATGTCACCACCTTTTGTCCCCCTGCCCACCACTGGACTGGGAAGAACATGGATTCCTCAGGGCTCAGGCACTTGGCACCCTTGGATCAGGAGGAGAGCGTTGCCGAGGTGTTTGCTGCAAAGCTTTACTCACGGCATACATTTGCTCCACACCAGGGAGCAACGCTGCCTGCTCTGATACAGGCACTGCACATAGCACACACGTCATATTCTACATGCAGACCCCGCTATGCTCACATAGCCTCACACACTGGCATCCTCTGTTGCTTGCAACGCCGCGAGGAGCTTTTGATTGTCTTTCTTGTTTTTTTTTTTTTCACGTTCAGAAAGGCAAAGGCAGAGCAGAGGTTCCCAAAGCGGACGACTTTCCGAGTAGCCCAAGCTCCATGGCAGCACCACAAAGAGACAATGATTTCTCTTCCACCATTGCAAAAACATGAAAGGCTCCCCTGCCCAGCCTGCCACGGCAGCAATGCAGCTGGCATCCCTTCCTTCTCACACTGCTTGCAATCGTCTTACCAGGAATACTGGGCCGGACCTTTCATGCAAGCAGGAGTAGAAAGGAGGGAGCAAACATGCTTCGATTTTCTGCTCCCCATGCTGGCTGCTTTGGATGGAGGGAAGGAAAGAGATAGTGGAGGAAAGATGGAAGAATGCTTGCCAGGAATCAGCAGGCGAAAGAGAGCCGAGGCTGATTTTGATGCAAAGAGTGGCAGAGAAAGAGACAGAAAGCAGGACCAGGCTCATAGGAAGGTGGCTGGGGTTTTTGGTGCCTTCTGTAAATATCATCTGAGCTATCAGCTATGAATCTAATTATTTCAACCAGAGCTACAGACTGAGACAGTAATGAAGAAAAAATAGAGGAAGGGAAGAAGAGGGTTGTGTTTGCCGAGAGCAGAGGAGGAGAGAATTCCCATTGATTCCCGTGTGTCTGCCTGCTATAGCATCTTGAAATAATAATTAGAAGGATCAATAAGAAATCATGTGAGGTTTGAAGACAATGAATGAAAGAAGCAGAAGAAGCAAACTGAAAAGCCTTTCTCTCAAGCAGGGTAAATTGTTTTTCAGGCAGGGTCTAGCCTCCATTTTAATGCTTTGCAAACAGATCCAACCATTTTCTAAGCTGGCTTGTGGGTTCAAAACAAGACTGGTCTCTCCATTTAGGGGAGAGAGACACAGCCCGAGAATGGGTCCGGGAGAACACTAATAAAATGAATGTGTGTGGGAAGAAATGGAGGCAGTGAAATGGGGCAGAATGCACACAGCACGCCAGCGACCAGAGCAGGGTTACGTAATAATCTCGGGGAGCAGGGACGTAGCAGCAGAGCGAGGAAACCACAACTCAGTGGAGAGTGGGTGACAGTTTGGGAGCGCTGGCAAGCAACACCGCGAACCCACGAGGCTGCCCAGCGGGCAGCACGCACCATGCCTGCTAAACACAGGATGATGGGACGCCCTTGATGCTGCCGGGGCTTCGGGCGACGGCATCGTAAGCAGCGAGCACCTCAGGTGGGGTGTCCAAAATACATCACGCCCGACGACCGCCTCGTGCCAAGCAAGATCCATTTGGCCCCGCTCGGCCCTGCGAAGGCTGCTCCAACGCTGAGCTCCGGCGCCGGGCAGGACCGCGGCAGCCAGCCCGAACAACGCCAACGCCGCCCCGACCGACTCCGACGGCCACCCCGAGCGACGACGACGGCCAGCCGCAACAACGCCGGCACCCAGCCCCAGCAGCGCCGGCACCCGCCCCGGCTGCCCCCGGAGCGGTGCCGCACCGTGCCAGAAACCCGCCGCGAACCCCGGGTTACCCCGACAGCGCCCGCCCCGTCGCGTCCCGCACCGGGGAGCCGCTGCCCGGGGCTGGCCCGTACCTGCTCGTACCAGTCGCGGCTCGAACACGTGCACTCGGGCCACCAGCCCGGGCCGCTCCCGTTCACCTTGGCCGCGCTCTTCCCCGGCGGCGGCGGCTTCAGCGCGGCGGGGTCGCGGGCGGGGGGCCCCAGCTTGGCCTTGCCGCGGGCGGCGGGCGCGGCCCCCCCGGGTGCGGGCAGGGTCTGCGAGCCGTAGCCGCCGTAGCCGTACTGCTCGTGCTGCCACTCGCCGTAGGAGGGGGGGTCCATGCGCCGCAGGGCCGCCATCCGCGTTACCTCGTAGCACTCGGGGCACTTGCAGCAGTGGTGGTGCTTGTGCATCGCTGCCCTCACACCATAGAGCCGGCAGGGAGGGAGGGAGGCGGCGCGGAGGGGCGGAGGGAGGTAGGAAGGGAGGGAGAGAAGGAGGGAGGGAAGGAGGGAGGGATGCTCAGGGGGCGGCAGCGGCCCCCGCCCCGCGCAAGGCGCGCCTGCCGCCTCTTCGCCCGCTCGGCGCCCCCGGCCCCGTGGGAGGAGAAGGAGGAGGAGGAGGAGGAAGAGGAAGGGAGGGGGATGGTGTTACAGCGCGGTGATCTCCGCGGGGGCGCGACGCGGCATCGTCCGCAACGCCACTCAGTGCCGGGGCCGCTCCCGGCGCGGGGCGCGGGGCAGCAGCTCGGACACGCTCCGCTGCATGGGGCGGCACTGCCCGGTCCGGCTCAGCCCGGTCCGGCTCGGCTCGGCTCGGTGCGGGACCGCGGCACCTGCGGCGGCGCGGAGCATCCCTCGCCCCCCCTCCCCCGCAGCGGCCAATCCGCGCCGGCGGAACCTCCGCGCTCCGCCCCGGCGGCGGGGGCGCCGCTCCCATCCCCGCTCCCATCCCTGTTCCCATCTCCTCTCCCATCCCCGCGCTCATCCCCGCTCCCATCTCCTCTCCCATCCCCGTTCCCATCCCCGGCGCACCGGGCAGTCCCCGGCCGCGCCGCCCCCGCTGCCCCCCGCGCAGGCGGCATCCAGAAGGAGCAGAAATCCTGCGCTGCGCTGCCTCTCGCATCACCTTGCGGCTGCCCTCAGCCCGTCTCCCGGCGCATCGGGCAGCTCTTGTGCAGCGCCGTTCCTCCAGCCCCGGCGCGGCCGTGGCAGCCCTGCCAGCTTTGTGATTGACGCCAAGAAGGGTTCACTTTGCTTTAGCTGTGGTCCGCGCTGGAGTATGAAATAATTTTTCCAGATCTGAACGGGTCGCTAGGCTGGCAGCAGCGCCTCTGTTGCATCTCTGTATCCGTTCTCACCTTGCCTTTTGGGAAATGTTACCACATGTGCTCCGTCCAGGACAGCAGCCTGGGGATGCTGCCACTGCCCCATGAGCCACAGGTGCACTGGGGGTGTAGAAGCCCCAAGGGCCTTTGCTGGGCCTTCCACCTATTGCCATCAGGGGATGGCAAAAGCAGAGCAGAAATGCCTGCTGGTGCAGCAGGGCAAGGGTGCTGCTCCCAGTGCAGCTCAGACAGTCCTTCACCTCTTGCATAGAAGTGCAGGACTGGAAGGAATTCAGAAGAGACGGGGAGAGAGAAAACCCACTACAAAATCCCACATCTGACCATTTAGAACCTGAACTTGGCCTCCTAATGCTTAAAGGTAGTAAAAAACACTAGGGTGGGTGAAAAACGATTTGAAGAAATGGTACATAAATATGCAGAAGAGCAATGAAATGTGCACAGGGCTCGCACAGGATATGGCTAAAAGACAGAAGCAGGAGGGGGCCACAAGCTGAGCCACAAGTATGGTGGTGCAACACCCCAGTTCAGGTTCCAAGGTCTGCAAGGCTCCTCCCGGCCTCCTGCAGCTGGTGTAACATGGCCCTGGGCACCAGCAGGGCTGTGGGAGGAGGAACTGCATGATGGCTGGTCAGATAAATGCCCCTGCCCACTCCTTGTTCCTTTAGCTCTTTCAACTGCAATACAAAATTACTTCTGCACTTCATCTCTGCAGACAGAGGTGCTCCTGCAGAGTTTGCTCCCAAGCAATCAAGTGAAATGGTTGCTTCTGGGTGAAGGGGAGGGGGCAGAGGACACCCAGAAATCAGGGTCAGCGTTGCCCCCAAGCACCACGTTCCCCACTGCATGGTGCAGAACCTGTCCTCTCCAGCATTGCCCACACTTCACTGTTTCCAGGCTGCTCAGGTTACCTCCATCACAAGGTGGCTTAATGCCACGGAGTGGTGGAGTGGCTCAGACACTATTTCCCAGCTGCAAGCTTAGGACAGTCATAATGTTCCTGGACAAGCAAGTCTAGAGCAGCTGTCCTCACCATGGTGGCCTCGAGCAGCTGAGCACAGCCCTGCTGCTGAGCCCTCGGAAACAGCTCCACAGGTGAGGCTCACCCTGCTGCTCCCCTGGGCTCTCACTGATGGAGGGTCAGTTATGGGACCCAGGGGCACTGTGGCACCAACACAAAGACCCAGAGAGATGCAGGGAGATGAAGAAATGGCTGCACACAAGAAAGTGTCTCTACCCTGCAGAGCTCAGTGCCACAGGACATTGCAGCTGTCCCCAGGAGCTCACCAGGGCAGGGCAGGATGGGGTGCCTGTGTGCAAAGCAAGCTTGTTCAGAATTAATCAATGAAAAACCGTGTTTGTGTGCATGGCTTTAAGAGAGGTATTTACACTTCAGCTTTTGAGAAATTAGGATCATCTCCACATCTTCTACTGCTCCTTGTGCCATCAGATGGGAATGACAGGAGGGACTGGGGCCAGATTGAATCAGAGATAGGAGATTGCTGCACCAAAGTAGAGCAGAAAGCCTGGTAAAAAAGGGCAGGCAGCCAGTGTCTCCCCCATGAGAGCAAAAGGACAGGAATTCCATCTTGGCTACCCACCCTGCAGCACCTCTGAGATCACTTCATCACTGAGATGAGCTCAGTACCTGTAACACAACCATTCCTAATTATTGTTCCACCCCAGCTGCAAATCTCCTTCCCACTGCAGTTGCCACCCTGGGATGGCAGGGTTAGGTTGCAGGGACCATGCAGTGGCCTCTCCACCACCATGGGCCTTCTCCAAAGCCATCTTTGAGCCACGGTCAGTCAGGAGTCCCTTGTCTGGATGAGACTGACTTGAGTGGGAGGAAAGCACCAGGGAACTGCACAAGCAGAGAGTCTGTCACCCCAACTGCTCACACCTGCCCTGCTCCAGACACATCTCCTTTCCTCTGTCCTGGGATGGGGGCAGGCAAGGACATGGGCATTCACTCAGGGAGGAAGCACAGAAGCAAAGGACAAGAGCTGTTAGGGAAAAATGCTTTAATAAGGAGCTGGGTGAACAATAAAGAGAAGCATTTAATTTGATTTTTTTTCCCCTCCCTTTTTTTTTGGGGTGCATCCTCCACAAGGAAGGTGTCTGGTCCTCTCTATGCTTGGTCTCTGGCAGCCTGCACAGCCATTCATGCAATGGGCATCCCCACGTGGGAAACACCCTCACTGCCAGCCCTGGAGTGCACTATTACAGCCTCCATCCCACTCCATTTTCCCCAGCTCTCTTATCTGTTAGTGCCTCATTGCCACCTGCAGACAGAGGGGTCTTGAGCCTCAGCTGCTGCAGCTCTTTAGAGCCCTTCCCTACCTGCTTGCATCTTCCCATCCCAAACCCCACATTTCCCATTTTAGCTGCCACGAGAGTTGTTTAATTCCTAATAATTTGTAATGAACTGCATGTGCCACCTGCTAGCCCCAATTAAAAGGGAAAAACTAATCCACGGTTGCTTCTGCCTGCTTGCAACGTTCCCTAATGCTGCACAGGACTTGGGATACCTTATCAAGCTAAGGGGAGGCCAGGAGGATCCACATTCTGTACTTCTCCAGCTTGTTTTAGTGAGTGGTGGCATTTTGGCAGCTGGGGGTGGCTTTGCTGGGAGACCAAGTGATGTGGGCACCTGCACTGGGGTGCCCAGGCCTGTGTCTGGCAGGGCAGGCACAGTGCCCAGCACTTTGAGGCAGCTGTGGGCATCTTGCTGCAGTAATGCGAGCATTGAGCAGGGCTAAAGGAGATATGAGCTGATTTCCAGGCAGGTGCCTTCAGGGAAGGGAGTGATTCAAGGAAAACAAGAGTTCTCTCATTCTCTACCCTCTTCCTACCGGTACTTTCCCCGTATTATTTAAATTCAGCTGTGGCAGCTGCTCTTTTTACAGGTGCTAATTTCAGCAAAGTGTCAAGAAATCCCCGGAGATGATGCTATTTACAAGGCACGAAGATGGCACAGAGCTAGGTTTTATCTGGTGTCACTGGCATTTCAGCCCCTGCTGCCGCTTCCTTCCTCTCGCATGAAGTCCTGCAGGAAGAGGAAGGCAAGTGTGAGGGACCTGGCACTGCAGGCTTCTTCTACCTACAGCCCTTCTAGGAGCAGGGCATGAGGAGATAGGGCAGGCTGAAGGCAGCTATTTCCTTGAAAAAACAGCAGTCATGTGAGTGCCTGACTATCACCCAAGAGGAGCTGGATCCTGCCAGGGGAACTGAAGCCACACCATAGCTCTGAGCCTGGATGCAGACAGGGAATCTTTGTAACGCTCAGGAGGACAGTTTTGCATTAGGGAGGTACCTTTTCCCATCACTGCCTGCAAAAAGACACCCAACACATGCAGCCCAGGGAGGCAGCAGGGAAATAGATCTGGGCGGGCAGGCTAGGAGGAGGTGAGCAGCCAAGAAAGGAACCAGGTGAACTTGGCTCATCTGTCAGTCAGTTCCTTAGCACTACCACAGAGCCCACCCAGCAGGGATTTGCCATCTGCAGGGTCTGGGGCTTGTCAATTGGAACTTGAAGAGGTGCTGTGTAGAGCTGGCTGCACAGCTACTGGGCATATTGGGCTGGAGGCTCCTGTGAGCACTGGAGGGTTTGTGCAGTCAGAGGTGAGTGGGAAAGGGCAGGATAAGAACCATCTCACTCCACGGCTGTTCCTTCCTGCCACCAGCAGCAATTCACGCCGGGAAATATGTGGCTGGGGTAATAATAACCATGCATACCAAGGGACCAATAGCTCTCAGCACTCTCAGAGCAGATGCCCAACAAATTATTCTCCTCCAGGGCAAAACCATTTTTATTCTATTAATGATCCCGGATACATTGCCCAGTTGCTGTAGCCTCGCTTGTGGCAGCAATGGCACGAGAGTCTTCAATAGACACCATTGGCTGGTTTCTGCAACTCACATCAGGGACAACTAAATGTCTTCCACGGCTGCGCTGGGGGTGGGGAGAGGAGCGATGGAGACCTGAAGCAGGTCTTTACAGCAGGGCTCAGGCTCCCTGCCTGTAAAGCAGAGCCTGGAGGCGTTATTTAATAGCAATCAAATGCAGCAGGCTTTATGGAATTGCTGACAGCCTCACAATGCCCACAGCTGCTCTCCCCATCACCTGGCAGGGATGCTCCTGCCCTGTGTTGGAGCACTTGAGGCATGGGCTGGCTGTGGGCTGCCTTCGTGCACCTCCCTCCACGGCAGGGCAATTACAGCACTGACGTGTCCCGTGGTCTGTGGGTGCCCCCTCCTTGTGTGTGCCTCATTTCCTTTAGAAAATGATGGAGCAGAGGGAAGGTTTGACAATGTGACCAGGGCACAACTTCACCACTCCACACCAGGGTCACAGCAAGAAATCCCATTGTCTTTAAGAGAATCAGTTGCTATTTTTTTGGTCCTGTACCTTGATGTCTGGCTTGTGCCTAGTGTGACACCACTAAATCCTGTTTCCCTGCATCCTTCACTAGTCCCGAGCTGGGTGTGCTTACATACTTGAGTCTTAGAGGGAGCCAAGCACACCGTGCTTGGGCTGTACAAGCCTGTGGAGATCTCCTGGCCGGCTCTGCCTAAGCTGGAATGACCTTGGGGCCACAAAGCCCCGCAGGCTGACTCGCAGGGGTTCCTCACCAGGACCCATCCCTGTAGGAACAGGTACCCTCCTCAGAGTGGGTCAACGTGTGGCTCTGAAAGGGAGGCAAGGGCTCAGCACCACTCTGTCCAGATCCAGCACAGACCTGCCCACAGGGACCTTCCCCACATCCAGGGCCCAGAGATGTCCCTTCCTCGATTATTCCCACCCTGCTTGGGGAACTAGAAGGGGAACCCTGTGGGGTCCATGCATTCTCTCTTTCCCCTGGCCAGCCCTGCTCCAATCTGCCCCTTCCAGATGGAGCAAAGCCCATTCTGCAACTCCCACCGCCCACAGCCAGTGACTCACAGGGATGCTGTTGCCTCACCCGGGCAGTGCTGGCCCAGAACACCCTTCCCGGCAGGGAAACCTGCCCAGCCGCCGGGAGAAAACCCAATGCTGGCGTCCCTTGGAGCCGCGGCCCCCCGCGGTGGATGGGAGGTGGGCGCCCGGCTGGCCCGGCCCTGCCCCTTTAAGGGAGGAAGATCCGCTCGGAAATTTGTGAATGGCTGTCCCCGCCCCCGCCGCGCGCGCCGCCCGCCCGGCCAATCAGCGCGCGAGCCGCAGGCCCGCAGCCCGCGCACGGCGCTCTCTTAAAGGCGCACTGCCGCCACCCGCCCGTCCCCACACGGCCGCTTCGGAAGCCCCGAGGTGACCCTCGGAGCGGGTCCCAGCCGCGGGGCGAGGAGCCGTTCCCGAGGCACAGGCACACCCGCGCCCTCCGCAAGAGGGACACGCCAGCAACACAAGCCTTGGAGGATGGATGGTGTTGAGGGGTGATGTGCCGGTTTCCCTCACCCTGACGCCAGGGCTTGGACATGGGGTGGTCAGGTCGCAGGGACTGGACGTCCACACTGGCCAGAGCGCACAGCTGGGCTGAGTTTCCCCCAAAGGCCGTGAGCTGCCAAGCCATGGTGTGAGGGGGAGCAGGCAGCTGGGAGAGCTGTTTCATCACCCTACTCTTGTTCTAGGCCAGATCAGGATTGCAGGAGCGCTCCCACAGCAGCGGAGCCCTAAAGCTTATGAAATCTTCCTGCAGGAACACCCCATGAAACTCAGCTCACGTGCTGTGCAAGATCGACCGGGGCACGGAGGGGAAATGGCTGTGCAGTACGTGCCACGGGAGAGGGAGTGAACAGTGCAACAATGGGATTGCGACAGACCCATGAAGCAGCGGGCAGAGCTTGCCCCTGGCTTCAGCAATAAACCCAGCCCCAGGTCCAGCCTGGCCTCCCCCTGCACTGCAGCGCAGTGCCCCCTCCTTGCTGTGCCACAGCTCCTCCCTCAGTCTGCTGTAGCCCGGGCTGTGAAATGATCTGGTCTAAAAATACCCCTCAAACGGGGGGGACAGCCTGGCAGGACATTGCCATGTTTCCTGGACACGTGCAGGTGGGAAGCTGGTTGTGAGGCTGGGGAAGCGATGTTGGCCAGGCAGAGTGGTCTCCATGCCAGTGCTCTGGGCACAGACATTGGTGTACCTGAGCTGTGCCAGCCCCTACAGCTATCCGGGCCACAGACTGCAGGAGGCCTTTGCCTGAGCCTCAGTACTTGGAATAATTTTTAGGTGCGCTGCCAGTGAGACTCCGACAAGGTGCTTTGTACCTGCAGGCTGCAGGGCTGTGGCAGGTGCTGCCCTGGGGCAGATCCTTGCTTCCTGCAACAGGGCAGAGATTGGCTTGAAATGCTGCCACTGCTGCAGCCATGCATGGTTTAACCCTCCCAGAGCAGGCAGAGCCAGGCAAGAGGAGCCAGCACACAGCAGAGAGCACCTTTCCAAGGGCTCACGCTCAGATTCACAAGAGGGATGATTTCCAAGCCCACGCTCATTTACTGTCCTCCCCCTGTACTTCCCCTAGCTCCTACCAATGCCGAGGATAATACATCTCTCAGCGTAGCTTGATACTGATCCTCCAAATCCTAAAGACCATAAACCTTCATGAGCAGTTATCATGGCTGCTCTATTTATAACAGTGCCAGTACTGCCTCTGCCACCAAAATCCTGATCTCTGTCCAGCCTGATGCCATTAAGATGCAGTGACGTTCCCCCAGCTCCAGTACTCCGGATAGAAAGCAGCTGGCCTGCCAGGCTCTGCCTTCAAGCTTGGTTTGTTTCTTTAAAAATGGTGAGGAGAGCTCGTTTGTTTTGAAGAAATGCACCTGGGGGATTTGTCCTCACCCTCCTGAGATGCTGGGGTAGCTGTGAGGGAGAGTGCAATGTGGATGGGTGCAGGAGAGGGTGGCACATCCTATGCTCTGGGCATGGAGCCTCCACATTTCCAGAGCTGCTGCTGGGTCTGTGCTACAGGAGACAGGCTCCAGCCCTTCACTTTGGCTGCAGCAGGAATATGGTTCATCACCTAACAAGGCAAAGCAGGAAAGGAGGAACCTGGGTGCTGCTGTGTGGATCCTGCATCAGCACATTTGGCAAACCTGATGAGTGGAGCTGACAGAGACCCAGCAGGGACACTGCAGCGGCTCCCTGAGCTCCTGGCCAAGGCACTGATGGGCCTGGCCTCTGATCAGTCCCCATCCTGCTGGAGATGCCTGTGAATGGTCTTGGTTCTTGCTTTCAGAGCTACACATGAAACCCATCAGCGTGAATCTCAGTGTGAAGTTGTTCCAGCAGCTGTGCTCCCTTGGGGACAGGCAGACACGGACACTACGTGGAGGCAAACAAAGCTGAAGGATTGATCTGGAGGGAGGATGGATGGACTCCAAGCCTGTCTGGATGGCACTGGAGCATTGGCTCTCTGTTGGACACTGTCCAGAGCTTCCCCCTCACTGTTCCCTTTCTGCCACTGCATGGGGAGTGCTGCATGCACTCACACCATCAAAACAACTTCAAAACAGTGACAGTGACTTGGGTGAATGGAGACACCATATCCATCAAGACTTTCCTGTGCTGCACAGACAGAAACACCTTTGTCTGCAAGGATCTTCCTTTAGCTGCGGGTTTTAGACAAAAAGTCCCCAAGTAGAGTAGGAATAGGTGACCATGCGTGAGATTTTGCTTTGACAGCCTGGTTGCTCTACCGACTTCTTCATCCTTTGCTGAAGCTGGATATTGAGCTGGGAGAACTGAAGTCTAAGCATGCTCATCTCTGCAGCATGAATAGCAAGAGCCTCTAGTAAAGCTGAGGCTGTTCAACCCCAAAATGTCCGCTGAAGTGACAGCTCTTACTGACACAGCCCTTGCTGACCCCCCCTTGGAGCAGCAGCATGCCTGGGACACAGGCAGCCCGCTGCCCAGCTGGGTGTCCCTGCTGTGCAGGGCTCATGTGTGGTTCAATCTGCGTGTGTCACCACAGACAGACACCCTCTTGAGTTCAGCACTTTGGCTTTTGAGCCTGTGTTTGCAGTGTCAAAACACAAAATTGCCTGAGAGCATCTGAGTGCCCTGAAGGGACCTCTAGGCACAAAGTGGCTCAAGTAACACTGGGCAGCAGCCTCGGGGCCTCTGGGCTGTGGGTTGCTGTTTTTCTTCTCTGCTTCTCCTAAAATAAGCATGCTCTCAATCTTGCATGGGCGATGCAATGGGGATGGGGGAGTTCCCCCAGGAGCTGGTTGCTTCTGTGCTCCCATTACCTGAGCATCAGCCACTTCCTGGGATTCTGGGGTTGCAGGGCTGATGCTGATGGGCTCAGGTTGAGATAAAGCAATGGCCTGGTAAAGCCTGGCCTGCAGCAATGGCTTCAGCTGCCTGCCCAGTCAGCCCACAGAGAGGGCACGGGGTGGTGGGGACAGCAGGGGACGTGCAACCAAGCAACCTGACAGGGGGCTTCTTTCCGGGGCTGCATTCACTGTCAGACATTCGCCAGCATCAGACATCTCCTTTATTTCCCTGACGCTCCATACAACAGCAAACAGCTCCTTGCTGCTTCCCCTCTCCTGTATCTCACAGGGAAAATGGAGAGCGGTGAGGCTGCAGCCAAGGCAGGGGAGCAGGGAGTTCACAGCCGGCATCTCCAGCATCTCCTGCTCGCCCATCTCATCCCGACCCGCTGCTCCTGCCAGGCCAAGGGGCACAGAGCGGGCACGCCCTTCTCTCTGGCCAAAGGCACACTGGGAAAGAGGAAAAAAACACTTGAGAGAAGGACGGGGGAAGCAGGCAGCCGGTCGCCACGCCGGCGGCACAGCTCGCCTTTCTCTGCCAAGTGCCCCGGGGAGCTCCATGGACCTGTTTGGCACTTCAGCTGTGGGTTATGGGGCAGCCGGATGCATCTTCTTCAGCAGCAGGTGCAGCGGAGAGGGCTCCTAACACTGACAAGGCGTTTCTGCCAGAGCTGTGTCCTCCGTGGGACACAGGGAGGGGGAGTGGGACATCGCTGGCCTCAGGGCTAGAGCGCAGACTGCACCTCTCACGCTGCTCAGAGGCATCCCACACACCCGGAGCCTGCCGGAGCAGCAGTGACCCCTGCCAGCGACGTTTCTTATTCACCGCTGATTCCAGAGCATGCACGGAATGCCCGTCCTCTGAAGCAGCCTCGCTAGTGCTCTCCATGATATCAGGAGCTGCTGTTGCTCCGTGCCAGCTGTCAGGCTGAGCAAGGACAGAGCTGCGGCGCTGGCGTCGGGCAGCAGAGCCCTGGGCAGACGGGAGGGATGCTCGGGCAGGAGGAGGCGGAGGCGGCCCCGCACTGGCACGGTGACACGGATGGAGTCAGCCAGAGTGGCTGGGAAGCAGGAGAGTGGCGGCAGGGGAAGAGCGGCGCTTCCTCGCAGGCGCACAGCTCCGCTCATCAGCGGCATTGTTCCTCTTTCATTTATCTTTACAGCTGGCTGCTCCCTGCGCGGAGGAGGAAAACGGCGTTTACGGAGAGCAGCAGCCTCCTCTGGCAGCCTGGGAGCACAGGCGAGTGGCACCGGCCACAGGAGAAGCATCCTCCTGAGCCTTCCCGCTGCACATGCACATCCTGAGCAGACCTGCTAAGGCAACCACAGGGCTCGGGAAAAGGCTGGAACGAAGGATTCCGCAAATAAAACCCCACAAGCCCCAGCACTCAGGCGGGATTGTGCCTCTGTTAGCCTCAACAGGGCATTTTATCTGGCAAAGTCCCTTTGCTCTTGCCCCGTAGAGGGCTGAACATCCACTTTCCCATGGAGGGATGGTTTCAGCCCACTAAACCTCAACAGGAAGCACATGTTGTTGCTGTATTTACCGGCACCTCTTCCTTTGTAGCAGCCATTTGCACGCTGCAGGGCTATTCAGAGCACACCCATATCCTTGCCAGCAGGCAGAAATTTCCTGTTCCTGGAAGCATTTGTGTGGAGAGGCAATGTATTTGACACGCATCTTGCTGGCTGAAGCAGGTCATGGTAGCTTTTGCTCAGTTAACAATGCCGTGGAGAGCTGTGGGCAGGGGGGAGGACAAAGCCAGGATAATGGAAAACTTATTTACGTCGATGGATGCAATAAGAGAATTGCACTTACTTCAGGTAGGAAAAGCCAGCTCATCTTCTTGCCTTTTATCAGTGGCAGGGTGTCCACTAGAGCTCTTGTTCCTGGGCTGATGGCACCAGGGTGGCAGCTGCTCTGCCCTGCAGCCGGTGCTCCCCTGCCCTAGCATTAACTATCACTTACTATAAAAGCTTCCCTGGTTCTTCCAAGTGCAATTTGCCATCTCAGTTATTTATTGAAACCCGCTTTGGAAATGCCTGTGGCCAAAAAAAGGCACACACTGAAGGCTGGAAAGCAAGAAGTCCCCATGGAGCAGGGGGTGTGTAGGTGCTGTCCTGCATCCTGGGGCTGTTGAGAACCGACAAGGGATGTGATGCTGGCAGGAGCTGAAGTGTCCTCAGTGCCTTCATGCAGGAGTGAAGGATGAGAAACAGGGCCCGTGCTGTGGTCCATCAGCACAGCCTGCCCCAGGCATCTGATCCTGTCTCATGGTCCAAATCGCTGACATGGAGGACTGCTGGAAAAGCTCCCCTCTGTCAGGGCAAGGCCTGTATTCAGCGGTGAAGGTGACATCCCAGGGAAAGGCTCACCACTGTGACAAAGGACTCTGCATCCCAGCACAGGGGCTGCTGCAGAGGAGCTCTGCTCGAGCCTGCAGCTCTCCAGCACTGCTTGGCTCCAGTTTCCAGGAAAGCTGCTGGGTTTCCACAGAAAGCCAAGTTTCAGGCAGGACTGCGGGCAAGGCAAAGCCTGGCACTGAACACTACCACCCTCACAGCTCTTCACCTCCAGCTCCCTGCTCTGCCTGCAGCCACACTGTGAAATGACCATCCTCTGGGATGAAGGAGGTTGCAAGTGAGAGGCCTGCCAGAGCACAGTCCTCCCAAAGTCCCAGTCTGCCCACCCAGATCCCCATTGTTCCTCCTTCTCAGGGCACTGACCCCCTGCTTGGGGCTGGCAGCTGCAGTCCCTGCAAATGGGTGACCCCAAAAGCACCAGCACCTGGCACTGAGGACCAGCCCCATGCCGACACAGGCTAGGAAAGAAGGAGGCTGAAAAGAATGACAGGAATTATTTCAGGTCTGGAACAACCTGCCTCAACAGTGAGCGAGTGAAGAAGCCAATCTGTTTAGTTTATCTAAGGGAAAGTTAAGAGGGAACTTAAACGCATCTATAAATACCTACATGTTGGGAACATTTCTGATTGCCAAGGTCCTTTATCCTAGCAAACAAAGGCAGCGAAATTTCCTGGTGCTGGGAGCTAAAGCAAGAGAAACCCAGGCTAACAGCAAAATACAAATTTTTAATGTGAGGGATAAAGAATCATCAGGCCAGCCAGGCCAAAGACAGAGCAGATTCCTCATTGCATGAAGCCTTAAAATCAAAGCTAGGTGTCCGCTGCTAAAGGAGACACTGCAACTCAGCCAGATGTTTGGGGCTGGATCCAAGAGCTGCTGCACTTCATGGCCTGGGACAGTTAGGAAGAAAATCCTTTAAAATCACAACAGAATCTGTTCCCAATTGCTCAGGCTCTCACCCCCTCATGGGTTTTACCCTGTGACTCCCCTGTGGTGGTGGTTCCCACCCACTGGCAAATGGAAATCGGCAGCCAAGCTCATCTTCTTGTCATATTCAGAAAACCACTGTCTCGCCCTTCAAAAACTGCTAAAGATACGGTGAATGATTGAAAATGTAGAGAGAAACAAGAGGAAAAGGAGAAATTAAACAGTAAGAGAAAAAAATGGGGTGTTACCCATTTTATTGCAGTCCAGAAAAAGAAGGGAAACATTTAAAAAAGGACAGAAAAGAGGCAGTGCAATTTTTGTATTTAAAATACTTTGGAAGAAGACTTAGACTTAGCAAACAAGCATTATGTCAAACTTTGCCAAGAAAAACAACGTTTTCATATAATTTTAAATCTGTGGTGAGCTCCATTCTTCCTGGCCACTTCATCCTTCCCAAAAGTGCATTTTTCCCTTCACTCATCCCTAAAACTCCCCTCAAACACGTAGCCCAAACGATTTTCTTGCACCAGGTGGAAGCTGAGCTTTACGATGCACATCCAAATAAATGGTGTTTCCAAGTAAACAAGACAGCAGAGAAAAGCTCCCGGGAAGCTGAGGAACGGACCTGCCATTTAAGAGCTCGGAGAAAAAAATACGGAAATCTGCAACGTGGGAGTGTGCCAGCGCTGGGGGCGAGAGGGACGGGCCTGGGAGGATTTCCAGCTCCACGCAGCCTCTTTATTCCTGCGCCACATCCACCTGCCCTCTGAGCCCTGAGGGCTGACACGGGGCCACGGCAAGTGCCAGCACAAGGGGATGATTGATTTCAGTGCCATCCAGCCCCTGGCACAGGTGACCGCCCGATTTCCTGGGGTGAGCATCGGCAGAGCAGCCAGGAGGACGCGCTGCCAGCCCCAGGGGAGGCAAACTCCATCCCCGCAGCGCCGAGGGCACTGTGCCCTCAGTGCCAGCCTCTGGCAGGGCTGGAGGTGGCGTGGGGCGCACGGAGGCTCACCTGGGGCAGGGTGCTGTGAGAGCTGAGCACCAGGCTGCAGACGCTGGCCGGTGCCTCTGTCCGCCGCGCTGTCACCCTCACCAGCCGCGGCGGCGTCCCCGGAGCGCTGTCCCCAGCTCCTGTGGGGAGCCTCTGCTCACGGTCCCAGGAGGAATCCTGAAATGAGACATGGGAGGGACACGTGGGTAGGGCAGGCCAGCTGCCTCCAGACTCTCCACTGCTTCTGGAAGGCCCAAAATGAGCTTTTCCCCATGCAAGGGGAATAGCGCCTTTGGTGGGCATCCCTTCTCTCACGTCAGCCTGCCTGGCACTGGCCCCAGGGCCAGCAGGGTCACTGCAGTCAATGGTGGATGTTTGCTGGCCAGGGACTCTGGGGCCGTGCCATTGCTGGGTTGCATTTCACGTTTCAGCAACACAAGACGCCTCAAACACGTTTTCTTGGAGAAAGGAGGAGGGATTTGATGGTGTCAATGGCTTGGGCTGTGTTCAGGGCAAGCAAGCCCTGAGACTGGATGCTTTTTTCATCTCCCCCCTGCAGACAAGGCGTGGTGGAGGGAGCAGGGGCACCACTCACACCGGCTGTGCAAGGCCCACAGTTGCTTCCCTGCTTGCTTCCACATTGATTTTTAAATGTCCTTATTGAATGTCACAGCTCCTTGGGGACTCACAGACTGGCCTGGCCACAGAGACTGGTGGCTGTTGCCAGCAGAGTTCACTGTTGGGTGAATCAAGGCTATAGGACACCTAAAAAAACCCAAAGCAGAATCCCACTGCCTATTGTATAACATCATTGAGAATGTGTTCATAAACACATACCAGATTTGCAGGTTTGACTTTAACTAGAGGGACTGGCAATGTGAAGAGAGTCAAGAACAGATGGGACTAAAGTGGCTCCTGAGTCAGAGGGACACAGATATCTCCTGCAGTGACTGTGAGCAGTTTTGTCCCCCTCTTTTTGATCCCCAAACTCCTTTAAATTCCTGTTTTTCCTTAGATGATATCATTCAGCTCCATCTTCCCTGTGTGACACACAAATCTGGAGTCCCCCCAGGTATATGACGGGAAGCCAGTTCAATCTGTGAGGCAGAAAATGGTGTTTATCTGATAGGGTTATTTCACTGAAAGGAGGAATCCTTGAATTTTTGCATTTCTGCACAAGTGTATCTCTAGATTAGGGGGATCCCACAGCATCCCATGGCAGGGCAATGAGTGGGGGATGGAAACAAGGCCTGCAAAGACACGAGGCAGTTTTATTTACCTTGGTGCCTTTGAGAGAACTCAGACCCTACTGCTCAATTCCTGCCTCTCCACCTGGTGCTGTATCTTTTAGAAGGCTGTTGAAAATTGAAGAGAATGCAAATAAGAGAGACACAAGTTATCTGAGGGCTGGGAAAAAATCCTGAAAAGGGAAACTTGAAAGACTCAACCTACTTCACTTATCAAAAGTGGCTGGATCAGAGAGCTGAAACGCCTCCATGGGAGACAGCGTCAGACGGGAGCAACTAATCCAGCTGCAACTGCAGAGCAGGAGCCAGAACTGGAGCTGGAGCTGTCTGCATTACAAGTAATTCAATTAACACTTGTGAACCAGAGAGGTTGCCTCATTAATGAGAGAAGCTATCACAGAGAATGTGTGGGAACAGCCTGGATGTGAGCTGGGCAGGCTGTGGTGGCCAGCAGCCTGCTGTGCCCCTTGAATCCCTCTCAGTGCAGGAGTGTGCAGGGTCTGGCCCCGCAGCACCATGAGGGTGGCTCTTACCTCAGGCAGGTTTTGGGGCTCTCTGGATGTGACTGTGGAGCTGGGCTCGCTGTCCCCAAGCTGCTGCCTGGCTGTGCCGTGATGTGCATCTGGGCTTGGAGACTGCAGGGGTGCAGAGCGCAGCGTGAAATCATAGAATTCATGGATATCTGCAAAACAGCAGGAGAAACATCCTCAGGACCGGGAGGCAGCCTGATGCCTGACAGCAACCTCTGTGGGGTGCAGCACTTGTGACCTCCCACTCTGCCCCCAGGGTCTGAGTCCTCTGTGAGAGGCTGGCACCCTGAGAGAGGGCTCTGCTGGCTCCCGTGCTGGCTGTGTTGTCCACCCCACCCCCTCTGCAAGGCAAGAGGTGCAGTGGGGTGCCTGGCTCACTGTGCAGTGGCTCTGGAAGGCATGGGAATGTCCATGGAGCAATGACCACACAGTCCACAGGGACTAAAAGCAAACTGTGCTCAGCAGCATTAGTCCAAAACCCACCCCATCCTGCTTTCCTCCAGGCTGTGCCAGCCCCAGGCATGGTCCCATGTCCCTTCTGCCCTGAAAAGCCTCCTGCACCAGGCAGCCCCTGCCTGCCTGCCCTGATGGGCTTTTCCCTCCCCACCACTGCTCCCCAGCACCCCTGGCCTGTGGAGGGGCTCCCTTCCCACCAGGGGGACAGGCAGAGAGGGCACAGGGCACTCAGAGTACAAGCTCTAAAGCTGATGACTACAGCTCTGTTATCCTCAGCTCCCTCCCTGGTATCTCCCCTCTTCCCACCTGCACACTGCCACAACAGACATCAAACACCCTCATTCTGGGCTCCAAGGACCTGAGTCTGCTGCTGTAAACTGTAGTGCCTCCAAAGAGAGGCATGAAAATGGGGTGTCCCAGCCCTTGCTGCTCCAGAGAGTTATGGGGTGAGAGTGGAACCTGAGAGCAGCTGCCCAGGTATAGCTCCAGAGGGGCTCGGGGAGCCCAGACCCTCTCCTAGCCCAGCCAGGCAGATTTTACCCTCTCCTGGTCACACACAGATGATTCCAGGGAGCAGAAGGGCTGCAGTGGGCTCTGCTCCTCCCTAAGGAAGCCCCCACTGCTGCACACTCAGGCAGCTGCTGGCCCCTGGCAGGCCCCACTTCATCTCCAGAGCCAGCACCTCCATAGTGGTCAACATATCCAATGCAGAAGTGTTTAATTTCAAAAAGGAAACTACATCAAAAGTGAGAACCTGTTTTTATGAAGAAACTGAAAAAAAACTTGTGGGAGGCTCTGAGCCTATTTAGAAAGACCCACTGGGACATCAGAGCAGACATGCAGTGTCTGGCTGGAGGATACTGTAAAGGCAAAAGGGAGGAAAGCAAGGCTTGACTGCAGAGGAAAAGAGGCTATTGAAAATGAGAAGACATTCATCTAAACTGCTGAAGCTGCATCTAAATGAGAAAACCAGAATGGATGGTAAATGCTGACAGGTTAAAGGTAAAGCTCCAAGAGGTCAGCCAAAAGAGTTTGGTAAACGCCTTCCAAAAGCCATAAAAAAAGTAATAAATCCCTTCAAGCACCTGGGAAACAGGAAGCCTGGTGAAGTCAGCAGGGCCAAAAAGTCAAGGCAGCATAAATGAGCACTTGAAGCAGGAAAAGACACTGCAGGAACCTGAGTTTATTTTGTGTACCTGTGTCTGCTGTGGAGGAAGCTGGAGAGCTCCTCTTCTGTGAGCGACTCAAGGGGCAAGCTGTGGGTCTCAGCTTGAGGGGGATGTGGCCATTCCTGTGGCACTCCCTGGGAATTCATGGATGAAGGACCTGCACTTGCCCTCCAGTCTGTGATTTCACACCTGAAACTCTGCCACACCAAGGCACCATGAGGTATTAAACGCCCACATCACAATGATTTCAACAGGAAATCTGGTAAGCGTTGGCAGTGTAAGCAGGGACATGCTGACCACTGCCTGAGGGCTGTTTCCCAGGTGTAACAGGATGCTCTGCCTAAGCAGGGATACAGCAGCTGGAAATTTGTCTTACGAGTTCATCAGTGAAGGCCTGAGTGAGGAGGGTCTGCTGTTCTTAGTGCTGAAGAATACTGAGACCAGCTTGCCCAAACTCTCAGACCCCACCACGAGGATATGCAAGACATGCTCCCTGACTGAAGCTGGGAGCAGCAAGAATGTGCACACTCTGATATGGAAGTGAGAGTCAGGAGTGGTGAGAAGAAGAAGCTGAAGAGCTGCTCATGCCTTTTTCAGCACAAAGGGTATACTGCTGATTAAGTCTGATAACACCTAATCTAAAAAATGCGTATGACTGACAGTCAATCACTTTGTACTATAAAAGGCCAGTCACACTTTTGCACAGTGAGGACTTCTATCATGCCTCCCTAAGGTGTGTGAAGATCCTTCCCTTGAGTGGGGACACCCCTCAAGGTCACTCCTCGAGGCTGAGTCAGAGATTTGCCCTTGGTCATTGGTATGGGTGAGTAACATCAATCTCTACTTAATAACTGTTTAGCTAGCTGTAATATAATTGCTTCAAAACCAGTGCACTACAGTAGTAGTTATAGCTATCAATACTGTTCAGTAAACAATTCTGATTAAGCTCTTTCTTTTCTAATCCTTTTCATTATTGTCATCAATTTAAACAAATCATTTAATATATTTTTATGAATACATTAGGCTTATCATCCTTAATCCTGTGGGACAAAGTTGTATAAAGGTTCAATTACACCTGTATAATCCTTTAGACATATACCATTGACAAAGTTTCGGGCTAAGACTGGATCCAGCTGCACCCAGGCTCCTCTCTAAGGATGAGTTTAGAAAGGAAGGGTGTCCTTTCTTCACCTCGTGACTCAACAGCTTTTATAATAAACTTTGTCTGAAGCTCCCACTCTGCCTGTGCCACCAGGGATGCTTTCACAGAGCAGGGCTGCACGCCCAGACACAATTCCCTATCCTCTTTCCCAGTGCTTAACCACGTGCCCATGCACTGCAGCAGCACATCCCTGTTGCAGATGGGACGAGAGCTGCATCAGTCCCCATCTTCCACCTCCCAGGGGCTGCCCTATCTGCTGATGGCCCAGCTGGAGGGGGAAAGCTGGATAAATCTCAGCTGCTGGCAGACCAGCTGGGTGCCCAAGGGCAGCCCAGCCAGGCTCTGTGGCTGCCCGAGTGCAGGGAGCACCGTGCCACTGCTTGGCATCAGTGCCACTTTCGGAGCTGCTGTTTTGTGCTGCCAGGCTCTGTCCTGTGCCCTGGGGGACATGTGGCAGCTGGCAACGATGGGAGGAGTGGGAGTCCCCAGATATACCCACCGCACCTGGGGCACCCCCTCTGCAGCCCCCTGGCTGCCAGACAGGCTGCTGGCAGCCCCTGAAACCCTCCCAAATCAGACACGAGGTCGCAGCAAGCACCCACTTCACAGCCAGAGAAACTGGACTTTGTTTTCGTGCTAAAACATCTCTCCCTCTGGTTATAAAAATAATAATTGCGTAACAGGATAGCAGCGGCTTCTGGCTGCATGGATTACATTGGGAACACACAAAACTTTGCAAGAATGAAAACAGGATTTGAAGAGCCCCATTGTGGGGGTGTGCTGCTGCTGCCGGCATCCCCGTTTGTCACCCATCTGCTGCAGGAACACAGCCTTGGGCAGCCAAGCTGCCAAGGTGCCTGAAGGGCAGGAAACTTGTCCCCTGAAGCAGCCACTCTCCACCTCCAAAACCCTCAGCCCAGTTTAGGTGCTTGCCAGAAGAGAGAATTGTTGCTGGCACCAGGGATTAGAGGAGTTTCAGGATTGGTGGACAGGGTTCAGGCAGCAAAGGACAGAAGTACATTTTAGGACACATGCACATGGCATTAAAGATAATTTAAATATATGCTGGTTTCCCTCATTTCTTAGGAGCATTGCAAATTGTGCACAAGTCTGCTTCACCTGTGCACTTTAAGAGCAGCACTACCTGAAAAGCCACCATAAGAGAATGTGGTGGTAGCAAAAGACGAAGCTGCATGTTCTGTCTTAACACCCAGTTTCTGTGTGATGACATGTAAATCCATTCTGGGTCTAATAAGGAAAAGAAACTAGAAATTTACAGAGATCAGAATTTTTCCAACAATTTTTTCCTGGGGTTAACATGTCAAATAAATGGCATTAAATATTTCTATAGCACCAGCATCTGCACACTAATGCAGTGCCCCTGTGCCAGCCAGCACATGCACTTCCAGAAAATGGCATTTTTTCCCCAATGTGTGCACTGTCACCAGCTGCAGCACCACAGATTTACCCCAAGCAGAAACCCCAGCCTCACACCAGACCCCCAGCCATGGCCCTACTGCCATTCACACCCACGGCTGCCACAGCAGATCTGTTTCAAGCAAGCTGCAAGTTTCCATCCTTGCTATGGGCAAATCTGCAAGAGGAGGAGTCCTCAGGGCTGGGAACCCTCCAGATTCCTCCAGTTCCACCCTGGCTCCTGCAGCCACCTGGTGAAGCCATTATCCAGTGTGAGGCAGTGCTGCTGGCAAGCTGGTCTTGCTGGGGTTTTGCACCCAGGGAAGCCCTTCCTGGCTCTCCTTCTGCCTTCACCACATCAGGGTGCTTGTGAGGAATCTTTTGTGGGGTAAAAGGGGCTTCAGGGGAGGACTGGGGGCTCAAACAGCTGACAGGACTTGCAGAGGTCTGCCCTGGCCACTGCTCAGGCACAGGCGAGGAGCTAAGTCCCAAAGGATTTTTGGGAGGAGCTCAGCCCCTTGAGCTGCTGGCAGCTGGGACAGCTGGACACACACAAACCCTGCCTGTCCACCAGCTTCTCCCGCTGCAAAGGGCACAACAGTCCCTTTCAGCCCCGGCTCTGGGATGGAAAGGTCAGGGAGCTACTTTTGTGTGCAAGCCCCATCCTCCCCAGCAGCACAAGAGACCAAGCATCTCCCTGAGGTGCTCCACGGAGCAAAGGGAAAGTGGGGCCACCATCGCCCCAGCCCAGGCTCCTGGAGCACCCCTTTGTTGGGCTGCTTCCTTGCAAGTCACGCACTTGGCTGCACAGCCTCAGACACGGGGAGAGAGGGGCCAGGAGAAGGGAGCCAGCACAGCCTGTTTTCCCTCTGCACAGCCAAGGAATTTCTTTTGTGCGGAGCAGGGTTTGGCACATTCCAGCGCAGAGCAGCTCCCGCACCGCTGTGCCGTGCCGAGCCAGCCACAGCACCCGCCGGGACAGGAGCTGTCCTGGCACAGGCAGCATGTCCCCAGCACAGGCAGCTCTGGGGACAGCAAGGTGGTCACAGGGATTTAAAGGGCTGTGCCGTGCTCAGAGGAGTCTGTGCAGAGCAACACTGGGCATGATCGCAGTGACTGATACACCCAGCACAACACCCTGGACATAACAAAGGCTGGGGCTTCTGGAGACCCCCAAACAGCTTACTCGTTAAAAAAAAAAAAAAAAAAAAAAAAGGAAAGTCATATCCCTGGCATTTTTCATATGGACCAACTTGGCAAACTTCATGATGTTTGTCAATGCTGGTAGCTCTGCTATGGCCTGATGCATTTTGATGTTCAAACTCCAGTCAGCCAATGTGTGCTCCAGGAGAGCATTACCTGCAGGAGCAGGTGACCTGAGGACAGGGATGGACCATGCTCACACATTCATCTTCCCCAGGGGCTGAAAGAATGTTGCTGAAAGGCTGCTGCTCCAGAGCCAGAAGCATCTGGCACGGTGTGGGGCAGTGAGACAGGAGCTCTGCACTGAGCAGTGTCTGTGCTCTCCTGCAAATCTTCCTCCCACACTGAGCCAGCGCTGCGACTCGGAGCAGACTTCAGACAGAGACACAGCGGCCCGATGGGAAAAGGAGGGGTGAAAATAAATAAAATAGAAATGTTCTATCACCCTTGCAGAGTTGTTACTGTGCTCCAGTGGGTCTGGACCGTGGAGACAAGGCAACCCAGTGTGTGCCAGCCGTGTGTGGCCACAGTGAGCACGCAATGTCCATGCTGGGACAGAGGAATTCACAAACCTACACTCCAGGGGGAAGCAGGGGGGGGAGGGAGTGGGGGGGGCGGAAGTAATTAATGCAAATTCCTAGTTTAGGTAAACACATCTAGAGAAAGGCTCGCTCTGGCACGGGGAATTAATATCCTGTTAAACCAGTTGAAAAGGTCACCAGTAAACAAGCGACACTCCCAACACTCCCTCGTGCCAGGGCTGATAGGACACCAAGACAAACGGCTGAGAGCAGGGAGCTGGGGATGCTGCAGCATCTGCCTGCCAGCGTGCAGCTGCAGCCAGCTCAGCGAGTGTGCAGACGTGTTCTCCACAGCCACGCTCTCCCCACAGCACTTCTGCACTCATAGCAACAGCCCCGGGCCTTTTGGGAAAGCTGCTTCGCTGCCTTCACACAGCCCCAGGGGGAACTGGCCAGCACACAAAAGCAGCCAGGGGAGTTGGGCTCATGGCAGGTTGGTCAAGGTCACAGCCCTGCTCGGGATCACTGCCTCCAGGCTGGGGATCATTTAGAGAGCAGGTTGTATAAATTAAGAGATAAGAAAGGAGATCATTTAGAGAGCAGGTTGTATAAATTAAGAGGTAAGAAAGGAGATCATTTAGAGAGCAGGTTGTATAAATTAAGAGGTAAGAAAGGAGACGCCACTAGCTTCTTCAGTGTGGGGGCCCACCTGCCCTGGGGAGTCCACCCTTGTCACAGGTCTCTGCTGCTGCTGGTGTAGGCATTTCAGCACAAGACCTTTAAAAGGGACTGAAAGCCTCCAGGTGATGCTCCAACAGCAATAAAGAAAAAAGGAAAGGATGAAATTGCTCAGGACACAGCACACAACTTCATTTTCAGTGGAAAACTTGAAGCACAGAGGAGCTGCTGGCAACTCATCTCTGCGGGCACAGAAGTGGAACTCTGGCTGCAGAGGTGTGAAGAAAAGGTGAGACCAGCCAAGAGAATAGTGACAGTGGCAGGGAGCACCAGGGCTGAGACAGCCTCGGGTCAAAATGCACTGAGAGTGAGCCACAGACCACATGTGGAGTTCTGCACCTTGGGCCCTGGGTCTTCCTCTATGAGTGCAGAGCCTCTGGGGTGCTTTCCCTTCCTTCCCACCAGGGAAACTCAGTTTCTCTCCCAGGAGATGCAGGAACAGAAACCACGAGGGCTGCAAGCATTTCCCAAGGCCCACAGTGAACAGAATTTAAGGAGAATAGCAGGATAGCTGTGTCTTGCACAGAGAAGCTGCATAGTCCAGCAAGACTCCAGCTGTGTTTGTCTCAATCCACATGGAGAACTTCTATAGAGTGCTCAAAATGCCATTTTCTGGTGTCCAGCCCCAAGATGAGCCTTACTGTTAAGTCTGTTCCTTGTGTCAAATGGACCTGCTGGAACAGTGTGTTACTCACAAGTGCTGGTGGGTCTAAGCACAAGAAAGGCCAGAATACCCCAAAGGACCTTGGGTACATGTGGATTCTCTCTTAAAGACAGAAATATTTAATTTTCCTTCCTGGACACACCAGGCCTGCACAGCACAGAGTGCTCACAGCAGGGCAGGATCCCTTATCAGGCATGATCTGATCAAGAAGGCCTTACCCCTTGTCCTCAATCAGACTGAGGAATCCTGTTCACATTATGAACACCCAGTGATTGCAGCCCTGGTATCTCCTGCCCCAGCCCTGGAGGGGAAAGACAGCCCAGCTCCCTGGCATTGCATGCCGCGTGTTTCCACAGAATACACCAGTCAGTGCCAGGCACCAGTGTGGGATCAGGCCCCACTAAACACAAGGCTGCAAGGACTGCAAGGCGGGGGCTTACCCAGCAGAGCCTGGAAGAGTTCACTTTGGAAGATGTGCGAGACTTTTCCAATGGAAGCTTTTAACTCCTGCTCCTCCGGGGACCGCAGGGTGCTTTGGTATCTGGTCAGAATTTCCACTGCCCGTTCAGTGTCTGCAGAGATGACACAGGAGTAACAAGGCATTAACATTGAAGGATGTTAAGGCAAGGATGGAGTGCAGCCTTGGATAATGCCTCAAGCTGCCTTCCAGTTTGAATTTTTAAAAGTCAGACAGCCACAAAAGCAGTCTCCTTAAACACACCTGGAAAAGCTAACCCTGCTGAGAGGCACTCAGGGCCCACAGTGGAGACCTGGGCAGAGACTGGAGGGAAGGTGGTTCTGCCATCAACCCTGAAAATCACGGGCTAAAATCAGATTGACTCACCTCTGAACCCTGTGTCACTGGGGAGCCTGAACACCTCTGCCACCTCCCAGGCACAGAAGCTGTTCAGGAGCTGGACACATTCTGGTTGCACAGGGCTATGAATACTACTGCAGGAACTGCAGTCTCCCACACAGGGCCAGATGGCTGCAGCAAAGCTGAGCGTAGGCCCACTCACGTAGTGCAAACAGCTCAGCTACAGGAGTGGCAAAACTTGGGTTTCTACAGGGTGAAGCATAAGAATTGCTCACAGCAGCAAGCAGCTGTGGGTCAGTAGGAGACAAGTGGGAAAGGAACATGATGCCTTGGGGTCAGAGGACATGCTGGTGAAGAGGGGAGCTGCAGGCTGCCATGAAGCAACGTTTTGGTAAACCACTGGGCTCGCCATAGATTTGAGAAAACCCTGGACCTAAAATAGTGGAGCTGTGATCTCTCTGCCTAGACACCTCCATACTTCTCTGGGCAGACAGCCAGAGCTGCCAGTACAGCCCAGACCTCAGATGTGACCTGTATCTCAGGCAGGTGGTGAGCTCCTGTGGACCTTGAGACCATCGCTGCCCTATCAGTGGATATTTCCCTTTGTCACTCAGGCAGACTGCAGACAAAGAGCGTTCTGTGTGAGAAGGCAGGGAAGCTGTCCCGCCACTGCTGGAGACTCATCTTTTAAGCCAGGAACTCATGCAGAAAGGATGACCCTGCTCATCACAGGGCCCTCGAGAATTCAGGTCATCAAACAAGGGGGCCTGTGTCTGCTTGGGTACGTGCCACCTGGTGTCCCAGCTTGCCCAGCCTCCCAGCTTCTCCTCGGCTGAAAGCGAAAGGGGGTCCTCCTGCCTGTGTCACCAGCCCACACTGACTCATCGTGGGAGCAGAACAGGGAAAGGAGTCTGGGGAAGCATGAACAGCTCCGACTTGGAGCTGGGCTCCACGCTTGCTCCAGTAAAAGAAGGGACTTGCCAGACCTTTATGGCAATCCTATCCCTGTGCTATTACTGAGAGCTTCCTTTTCTGCAAGATAAAACAGCGGCTTCAGACACTGCCCAGCATACCATGAGCAGGGCTGAGGTATCTTTGCCTGGTCATTCCTGTCCTCATCAGAAGAAGCTGAAGAAGCACATGGAGAGCTGGGGCCACCAAACCAGGACGCAAAGACTGCGAACCTGGTGTAAACTTCCCACCGCAGCCCAGGCTGTGCAGCAAGAGCGGTACGCAGCCTGTGCTGGCCTCTGTGCTGCTGGCCACTCGCACCGGGTGACAGCCAGCTGGAGCAGAGGAGTGCCGGCTCCGGATCAGGGCAAGTGCTGTGTACCCAGCGTGGCAAGGAGACCAGGGGACCCTTACCTACAGCACCCAAGAAACAGCACATGGAGTCCAGGGCCCATCTCCACGTGCCTCGAGGTGCATGCAAGTCCCACTTCGAGAAAATCCCTCCTGGCAGAGCCCAAACCCCCATGCCCGCTCTCCTCCCCGCAGCACGCAAGGGAGCTGCACACAGAGCATCCCACGGCCACTCGCTCGGAGCCACGGCGGCACGGCGCGTCCACAACCCGAGGAGGGCGTGAAGCGAGGGCACCCATTCCTCGGCTCTTCACCCCTGGGTCGCCCTGCCGCCCGTGGCGGGGAGCGAGGGCGGGAGCTGCCCGGCAGGAGCGCGGAGCCCCGGGCGCGGTCCCAGCGCCGGTCCCGGCGGAGCAGACACTTGTTGAGCGCGGCACCGCGGTGCCCGGCGCGGCGGGCAGGGCCGGGCAGTGCCGGGCAGGGCGCTCCTTACCTTCCCGGCGGATCATCGCTCCGCCGTGGCCGACGGCCGCTCCGCTCCGCGCCAGCCCCGCCAGCGGCCGAGCCGCCCCGCCCCGCCCAGCCCCGCCGCACCGCACCCCGCCCGAGCCGGCCGGGAGCCGCCCCCCGCCCGCCGGCACCGCCTCCGGGAGCGCCCCGCCACCGCCGCTCCGAGCCCGCCGGGCCAGGCCCGGCCTGCGCGCCGGGAGCCCCGCCCGGCTCGGCCTCCCCTCCCTGCCCGCCGCCGAGGGCCCGGCCGCCCGCCCCGGTTCCCCGCGCCGTCAGTAGGTGGCACGGAGGCGCCGCGGAACGAGCCCGCCCCGGGCCGGTGCCGTCCGGGCTGCGCCGGCTCCTTCTCCGGGCCGGCAGCGCCGCCGGCAGGGAAAGGTGCGGAAGGGAGAACGCGGGCGTGCCCGCCGCAGCCCTGCGGGCTCTGTCTGCCGCTCCTCTGCTTTATTGACATCAATAGACAGCAACAAGTCAAACTGACACGACACCCCTCTCCCTGTTCAAGGCCCTGCTGCAACGTGACCGATCAGAGTCCCACCGCTCCCTCTGCTGCCTTGGAGCAGCAGCCGGAGCGTGAGCGCGGTCCTGGCAGCCCCTGACACCCACCACCCCCAGCCCTACTCCTTTTCTCTCCCGAGCAACAGGCATTAACTGCTGCATGGAGTGCCAGGACCCTGTCCCGTGAACATGAAGCCAGCAGCAGCCGGGACAGGATTTCTGTCCAGGATGGGAGGGTGAAGAGCTCGGCTTTCCCTTTGTCTTGTGACAAGCCACTCCACACCCCGCTTCCTATCCCTCAAGCCATGGGACAGGGCAGCTCCCAGGGGAGCAGCCCTTAAATCAGCTGTCCCATCACTGGCTGCAGAGCTGCTGGCAACAGGCAGAGACAGCCCTGCCCCTGCACCAAACAGCGGCCCAAATCCCCGCTCCTGTCTAAAACCCCAAGGGAGAGGCCTCAGTTCCAGCACTGCTGGATAAATATTCTGCCCCTAGGCAACCCCTGCAAAGCTTTAGTTCCTTGCTGCCAGTGGGAAATGAGAACCCAGTTCCAAGTCTTTTCAGCTGAGGGCAGCTGTGCACCATGAAAAGGAGCAAGGAAGGCCACGGTAGAAAGGAGGCTCACGAAGGAGTCTGAAAAGGAAAGGAGCCTCGAAGCTGGCCTGAGGAGTGCTCCCTGCTTGAGCTGTGCAGGGCTCTGGCTGCCCCTCCCCACGGCTGATGCAGGCAAGGGGGGTCACTCTTGCATCAAGCTGTTGATCTTTGTGAGCAGCACATCCGTCTCAGACTCTGAGGAGACAGAGAAAAAAACAGTCATTGTGGGCAGCCACCATCCCGCAGCGACAGGCGGAGCAGCCTGAAAAGCAGGTTTGAGGATACTTGGGGAATGTGGGATTCCCCAGTGCTGTCCCACAGGGCTCTTTGTTAAGGGCAAGACAGGAGGAACTCCCTAGGCTGGGATTCCCTTCCCTCCCCCAGCCATCCCAAACCACTCAGTCATGTTTGGCTGGAGAAAGCTGCCTGCCTGTCAGGGAGAGTCCCACAGGCAGAGCCTGGCTCCGAGGGAGGGAAGCTCTCGTTCCGTGCGCACTCACCCGCTGGCCATCTTCTGTGGGAACATTTCCTAGGAGATAGAATAGGATCGATGTTAGCATGCAAGTCTGGTCTCACCGTTCCCTCCCCTGAGCTGCCAGCTGGAGGCTGTGGGGCCCCACAGTCCCAGAGGGAACTGCTCTCAGTGCCCGCAGGAGCAGGACCAGCATCTCCCAGCCTCAGCCCACTGAGCCCTGGGGTGCAGAGTGGGCTACGAAGTGAGAACTAAGGCATCCAGCAGCTCGAGGCAGGGTCAGGGCAGAGTTTTAGCTGCTGCCTGGTGATAAAAGCTGCCTCCACACACTTCTGTCTTGCTTAGCCAGACAGGAGAGGACTCATCCAGGATCTGAGTCCACAAAGGGGTGGCAGCAGGTTTGGATCTGCACCAGCCACCCAGGGCACACTACAACCTCCCCCAACAGACCTGCCTCGGGAGGGGGAAAGGGATCAAACCTACTTCAGCAAGACGAAGGCCCAGATGATGATAAGGAAGGAAACGCAGTCTACAACAATCCAGATCATGAGGTATGTGCTGCTGGGCTGCAAGGTAACGAGACAAGCCATTGAACACCAGCTAGGGGTGATGTGCTGTGGCACAGCCCTGCCTGCTGTGCCACCAGTCCTTTCTGCAGGGTCACATATTCCCATGCCAGTACAGCAGTGAGCAGAAGTCACCCTCCAGGCAGCTGCATGGGGCTGCTGCAGAAAGGCACCCACAGGTGCCTGGGACACAGGGCTGTGGGGCAGGGTGAAGGATGGAGGGGTCACTTACAAGCAGCCAGATAGGGTGTTTCATCTCCTTCAGCACCTGGCAGGCGTTGGTGGTGACAGAGCTCACCCCTGAGCACCACAGCACGGAGAAGAGCCAGGGCTGGTTCACCACATACAAGTTGACAGAGATGTTGTCCTGGCGGTACTGCCTGCATGGGACAGCTGTGGTCAGAGCAGGAGACAGCAGGGTGCCACCACACTCTGCACAGCCAGAGAGGGCTGTACATTTGGGATATGATCCAGCACTTGCAGCCACATGGAGCGACTGACTGGAGATCCAGACCCAGGGCAGATTTGCTGGCAAGGCAGAGGACAGAGGACTGCAGCCAGCTCCATCCTCTGTACCAGCCCTGCCACTTGTCCACAAGACACACACCCACACCCAGCCCTTCCCAACAGCACACCAGCACTCAGCCTCAGCTGGCCCTCACCTCTCCTGGCCCTTGGGACAGTGCCCAGACTCCCATAACTTTCAGGCACTTGGGAAAAGGTTCTCACCTGATCTCCTCAGAGCTCATGTCCTGGTAGGGCAGATTGACATGCAGTACTGGCTCCTTCTCATTCTTGAGTCTCTTCCGGCCATAGACTTGCTGGACACCTGGGGCCTGCTGTTTGACATCTTCCCTGAACCCATCCGGAAGCCAGAGCACCTAGGGAAGAGCCAGAGAGCACGTGCAGGGGAGAGGTGCTCCAAAGAGTTTTCTCTCTTCCAATATTCCCTCGCAGCTCCAGGCACACATGGCCTGATTACACAGCTGCTTCCTGTCCCCCATCTCCACACTCAGCTCCTCCACGAGGATCTCAGCCAGGACAGTCTCCTAAGAGCTTGCCCTAGCCAAGAAGTAAGCACAACAGGTCCCACTGAAGGGAGAAAGCAGTTCCAGCCTAGGAAATCTGCAACAGTTAAGTCCTTTCTGGGTCCTTTAATGGGTGAAGAAGTGTACCTATTTAAACCCAACTCTGCAGCAAGAATGTATCTTGGATCAGCACTATAGTAGAAGCCTTTTCTATGTCCCCTCCTGCTCTGCATTCCCAAAAGGCCAAGAAAGGTGATTTGAGTGCTGATTCATTCCCTGAGGGCAGCACATATCCTGTGCTGCAGGGGTTGGATGAAGCATAAAGGGAACACAGGAGGGTGCAGCAGGAGTCCAAGAGCTGCAGGGAGAGTTGTGGTGGAGCGTGGGGAGGTGGAAGCCTCAGCACTGTACTCCTGCTCATGCTGGCAGTGTTGGTCCCCTCCCTAGACTGAGTCATTGTTTACACACCAGGGTGCCCAGTGCTGGAAAACCGAAGTATTTAGAGGGGTCTGAAGTATTTAGAGGGGTCTGAAGCTGTAGGCATTAAACCCTAATTATTGGCAACTTCTCCCAGCTAGAGAACCCCACACCTGGGCAGGGCTGCCCAGCAGGGATCACGTATGGGGATGTGGTTTATGGGGTGCCAGGGATGCTCTGTGTGGCTGGCAGGGCACCTCCCAGCAGGCAGGGGTGTGACAGCAGGGCCTGGCAGGGGTGGGGTGGTGACCAGCTCACCTGCTGCAGCGGAATGCCTGACTGTAAAATCACTCCCAGGGTGACATTGACAAAGTTCTGGTAGTCACTGTGGTTCTCAGGCCGGAGGTCGAACATGATGGAGATGTTGCTCTGCTTGGCTGCCTCTAGAGCCTGTTCCAGGGACGGGATCTTCTGCTTGGTTGTCTCGTTGCGATCACCAGGAGAAAGACTCTGCACAGTGGGAAATGGCCTCCGCTGCAAGGGGGAGAGAGGGGCAGTCATCACAGGCAGACCACCTGTAAGCTTCCACGTCCCAAACTGGTGCCTGTCTCTGACTCTCAGTTTCCTACACTGGCCTCTCCATGTGCTCCCCAGTGCAGACAGGCGCAGGGATCCTCCCTGTGCACGTCCATGGGGCACCTCTACCCTTCTCCCCACTAACAGCAGAATTCAAGCAGCCCCAACACCTGTGGGCATTCAGAGGTGCTCAGCAGTAGTTAGTCACCTTTTGGGAAGAGCCTGGCCACAGCTGCCGTCAAGCCCAGGCAGGCTGTGCAGCTCAGAGCAAACACGAGACATCTCCTCTCAAAGCAGCCTCCTCCATGACTCAGCTGAAGTCAGAACAAACCCCAGCTTGGGGCATAACCGCACCCAGGGGATCTGTGCAGGCTTCTGCACCCTGTCCAGGTGTCTGCCACGACCGGTGCTCCAGAGGGAAGGTTCTGGAGCCCCAGGGCAGGGCTAATGCTTCACCCCAAAATGCACCCATTCCCGACCAGCCACCCTAAGGGCATTCCTGACCTCCAGAAACCAGCTGCCAGCATCCAGCTGCTGGAGATCTGTCCAGTTGAAGGCAGTGCTCTGGGCAGCCCTGTCAGGGAACACAGCCTGCACGTTGGTGGTCCTGGTGAGTTCCTCGTCGTGCATGAGGAATGGGACCCCGTCAGCACTGGCAAAGGAGCACAGAGGAAAGCCGTAAGTTGTAAGCTGTTCGTTTCCTACCCCTGCCCTGGCATTTCTACCTCCTCCCAGCCACCTGCTAGAGTAACCCCCACCCTTATTCTACTTGTGGCCCTTTACACAAAAATGTGCACCTAGAGACCAAGCCAGGAACCAAAGTAGCTCCTTGCTCTCTAAAACAGCTGTCCCAATAACAGGATTACATGAGATGAACTGGAGCCAGGGTCTGTTTTCCAAGCAGTACCCCCTCCCCTGAGGGAGCCTCCCTCCCTGGAAGGCAATCTGCATGGGAAGGACAGAAACCCAGTACCTCTCCCAAATCATTGGGACACCAAGCTGGAGCCAGTCCCATACTGGGAAGGTGGGAGCGGCAGAGCCCTTTGAACAGGGCTGCCTCCAAATGCAGGCTGTACCAGTCCTCCAGGTGTCTTCCATAATGCCCCCTGTGAGGTGACATCCCAGGATACACAGACCCCTTCCTCCCTCTGAGCCCCTTTACCTCACCATGACGTCTGTCTCGAAGACTTGCACATCACACTCCACCGCCTTGTGCAGTGACATGAGGGTGTTCTCAGGGGCCAGCTGGAAAAAGGAATGGTGTTAGTGCAGAGAGCGTGGGCAGGATGGGGCAGCAGGCAGACACTCGACCTGCCTGGATGCGCCCAGCAGCTTGGCTGGGCTCTAGGGCAGCCACAGTGAGACTGGGGTGACCTGGTCACGGTGGGGGATGGAAAAGGACTGGGGAGAGAGAGCCAGAGCCTGCCTTGTCCCTGCTTCCCAGCCCACACTACACAGCCAGGCTTTCTGCTGAGAGTCGCATGCTCCTGGTCCAGCAGTGCTCAGGAGGCAGCTCTGTCCTGCAGCTGCTGCACCCCCTGTGCTCACCCATCCTCCAAGCCTGAGCTGCCCTGGCTGCTGTGGGGACCCCACTGTTCTGGGCTGGCCAGAGCTTGTCCAGGCCTGTGGCCACAAGGATCTGTGCCCCACAGCCAGGCACAGCCTGGCTTTTCCTGGGGGAGCAGCCTGCCCCATCCACCCTGACCACTGCCAGGGTGCTGGTCACTCACCATGGGTGCTCCTCGATGGCCAACTAGGGCTGGCTTGGGGGGCAGCTGGTTCTCCTCCATGATGCAAGGGGAGGTGATTCCCAAGGGAGCCAGGTATAGTGCAATCATCGCTGCACAGTACACAAGGAGCAGAAACACTCTGAGACCTGCAGGCAGAGACAGAAGTTAGAGGGGATGAGGTACAGAAGAATAATTTTTCAGGTCACTAGGAATAAGGCAAGGCCGCTTCACCTGGCATTAACCTGTCATTGCCCTAGGTCAAAAATTGCATCCCCAGCCTCAGGAACCCTGCAGATTTATTCTTGGCCCACTATGTGTCCTTGCATCCCTACTCAGCACTTCTGCAGCACTCTGCCACCTGTAGCCCTCCCTCAGCTGCAAAGCAGGGAGGGCTGAACCTGCAACAAGGGCTGGTCATGAGAAGCAACCAAGAGTAGGCATTCCTACCACACTGGGGACCTGTTCCCACTGCACTGATGCTCCCTGAGCACCACTCTGCCAACGGTGCTGCTCACTTGGGTGGCAGGAAGCAGGGCACCAGCCAAGGTGACAAGAGGGGATCCTGGAGGGGGATTACCTGTATTATGGGTGCGATAGATGAAGCTGGCCAGGGGCCAGGCAAGGAGAGTCATTCCCCCCACAGTTCCAATGTGCAGGAAGGGACCTGTTGCCTGGGGAGGCAAAAACAAACGGGGTGTCAGCCAGCACAAGTCCCTGTCCCCAAAATACACATGCTCCAATGTCAGGGACCTGCCACTGCAGCCAGTGCTGCTGGAAGATCCACAGTGCCCGGGAGGGAGGGACAGTCTCCTGGGGGACAGAACAGACTCCCTGCTCTGGTCCAGCCACCTTTCATCAATCTGGTGGCAGCTGCTCCAGGCAGGACTGCAAGAGCAGAAGGAGCACCTTGCCTGGCCAGGCAGCAGAAGTCAAGGGCAGGGAATTGACCCCCAGTGCCCACAGCTGTGCTGGGGGCTTCATTCAGCACCCTGCAGCTCAACCCCATAGGTCGGGCACGAGGTGCAGCGGGGGAGTCCCTGGTATCGAGGTGACTCACCTGCAGGGAGATACGAGCGCTTTTCCACTCCTCTGCCCACTTTATTCCCAGCCCTGTGAAGGCTGCAGCCACCACCAGGGCAGTTAGGATCAGCAGGACCTGTGGGGCAGGGCACAGGGCAGTTAGGGGAGCACACAGCATCCTGCAGGCTCGGCAGAGTCCTCCTCATCCCTTCCTCATGAGCCCCTGCAAGCCCTGATACCCCACTTTTCCCATCTGAGTTTGCAGCTGAGCTCTGTGCTCCGTGCTTTGAGCACTGGGAATATTCCCATCCCAGAGACATGTGGCTGAGGAACTGACAGCTGCAGCCCAGCTCAGCGGGGGCACACAGCCACTTAGTGGGGTCACAGCAGCTATACACAGCCTCAGCAGGCTGGTCCCAGCTTCTGAAGGTGCAAGGGCAGCCAGGACAAGCACCACCTCCCTGCATCCCCAGTCTCTCACCTTGTGCACCCAGTGTAGCTTCAAGGGCTGGCCGCAGAGCTGCAGGCACAAAGCAAGGACCTGCAAGAGCAAGGAGCTGTCAGAGCTGGGCTGTACCCCACACCTGAGCCCTCACAGGGCACGGGACTCAGCCACAGAAGTTCGGGCCCCCTGGCACGGGCAGGATCTCTGCCCGTGCTCAGACTGACCCAGCTGCAGATGCTGCAGGCTCCTCCCAGCTCTGCCCAGGGCTCAGCAGCCTGTGCTCAGCACAGATCCATCCCCCCAGACCAGCGGAATCAGGAGGGCTCACCAGCAGCACAGATGAGTAGCTGATCAGCACAGCCGTAGCTATGAGCAGGACCTGGGACCAGTCTAGCCACAGCTTCCTCTGCCTGAAGATGAATCTGCCAGCAAAGCGGAGCGTCAGAGAGGCAGGGGTGATGTGGGGAACAAGGCTGGATGTGGGATCCTACTCACTCGTTGAAGTTGTGGAAATCATTGAGGATGATGATAGCGAAGTAGAACCACACCAGCGTGAAGAGGAAGACGCAGAAGAGGAAAAGGAACCAACTGTAGTCACACTGTAAGCCAGAGATGAGAGTTATACACACACCTTCAGGGCACCTAGCCCCTGGCCAGGTTTCTGAGACCCCTGGTATGAGCCAGATAGCAGTGGGGAGCACAGGGCATCACAGCAGGCACTGGGCCAGGGGTGCAGGCACTGAGCTGCCCCATGGAGACGGACCAGAGCTACCCTGGCTGGCTCTTTTGGCTGGACCCATGCTACAGAAAGATGGATGAGCATGTCCTACAACAAACTAAAAGTCTGCCTATGCCAGGCTGGGGAGAACAGCCTCTGTGGAAGGACTGCCTCCTTTCCTATGCAGCACTCCCTGGGAACAGGCTGGGACTTTGGACATAAGAAGGGGCAGGGAGCCAGGACTCATTCCCTTCTAGCTGGATGATCCGTGGGCTGGGCAGAGAGGGGTGCAGTGCCTCAGAACTGCCCTTGCAGTGGTGAGTCTGCAGGCTGGGTCCAGCTCCATTGTCCCCAGCCACTAGTCCCAAGTGTGTGGGGGAGGTGAGGGGTGCCACAGGTGCCAGAGGGACACCTAGCAACCCAGACTTATTTGTACATTCCAGGCAAGACGGGACAAGCAGCAGCAGAGCCACTCCCATGGGAGTCGGAGACCTCAGAGAATCCCAGGGCCTCACCACTCCCAGGTTACAAATTGCTGGGGACACCCTCCTGGTGGGGCCACACCCAGCCCAGGAACTGTGTCTCCCACGTGCCTGGCCAGGTGCCCCGGACCTGCTGCCACACTCAGCCCTAGGGCTCTGCTCAGCTCCAGGAATGTGCAAGAGCTGCAGATGCGCACTAATGCTGCTCTACCCTTCTCGTCACCCAGCAGGAACACAGCTCTCACCTTCTCACTGCTCCAGGCTAGGGCAGTCCCTGGACAGCGAGGGTGCCAGGTAGCACCCCAGCTCTCCTGGGACTCGGCCCTGGGAAGCAGGAGCAGCAGCAAGAGGTCAGCAGCTCAGTGTCTGGGCTGAGCATCCCAGCCAGAGCCCTTCCCCAGCCCAGCCACCACGCTGAGACTCCCACATAAGGGCTGGCAAGCCCCAGCTCAGCATCACTCAGGTATCACCTTGGTGGTTCTCAGGCCCTTCCTCTTCTCCTTCTTGGCAGTGATCCACTGGCAGCTGTAGGGGCAGAGCAGGCAGGTGGCACAGGTAGAGCAGCAGCCGGGGGGGTCTGCCATAGCAGCAGACTGTCCCAGAGCAAAAGTCAGGTGTCCTGTGGGGGATACAACACAGGGTGTTGGCACAGACCTCCCAACACACTGCCCCCACCCCGTGGGGATGCAGCACTGATGCATTTTGTGTCCAGGTACCCTGGCAGGTGGCCCAGAGTGCTGGGACACAGTGGGGCTGCTGGTTGTGTCCCCAGGCAAGGCATGGTGCCAGGGAAAGAAGCAGCCCAGAGTGCAGCCCAACCTGTTCAGCAGGCTGTGCTGGGACCCTTCACCCAACCAGCTGGGGCACGCCTGGAGCTGGCAGGGAGCAGGGCCTGCTCCCCAGCCCAGGGTTCAGCACTCTGCCTGGGAGCCAGGACCACTCCAGGGGCAGGCAACCTTGCACCCAGGCTTCCCACCTGCAAGGACTGTCCAGCCCCATGCCATGGCCTGGGGCTCCTGCTTGCAGCTGGGGGTACATGCAGCAGCCTGGGAAGTTCCCGTTCTGATCCCTAAGTCCAGGTCCTTGCTGATGCAGCACCATCCTGGCAGCTCCTTGGCTCAACCTGCCCTCCAAGGAATCCCAAGTGTGGCTGCAGGAACGGCAGCTGAGCAGGCAGTGGATGGCTTTGGTCCCAGGGCTTGTGGGGGAGATGTGGGTCAGAGTTATGGGGGGAACCCATTTCTAAAGTCACGGAGATCCAGGCTGGGTGCAGGACCACCTCTGAGTTCCCCAAGCACTGTCAAGGAGAGAGGGCCTGGATGCTGTGATCCCCAGATTCCTGGTTTTTGGCTGGAAGATGCAGGGAGCCCAGAACGAGGTCTCCCTTGATCCACCCTGAGAAATCCCATGTTTACTATTGCTTGTCCTGCTGTGGAGATGCTCCTCCTCCTCACCCCAGCCTCCCCAACAGGCCAGGCACACTACGCAACACTATCACCCTGCAGATTAGGCCTGGCTCTCATTTCACTGTGACCACTGAGCCAGGCATGAGAGCCAGCTGACCACATCCTCCCAGCCACATCCTCTCCAATGTCGGAGGCAATGGTGTGCCTTGTGGAGCTGCGTCCCATTCCAGTGTGGGCTGTGGAGAGAGGGAGCAGAGCTAGCCCAGCTCCTCCCAGGCCCAGCCAGCCAGACCAGGGCAGCTCTGCCATGCCCTAGCTGTGGCCAAAGTCTGCGTGGTCTCCCCCTGTAACAGGGCAGCACCCCAGCCTGTCACCTTAATCCTAAATACCAGCACTATGAGGGTCTCCAGGGCTGGGGTATAGAGCCTTCCCCCGCACCCACACAGAGCACAGGGTCACGCAGAGGCAGGCACCACCCCGAGAGCAGGACCCCATCCCTGGCCAGGCAGCTTCTGCAGGCTGGGGGATGTCTGGGGGCTGCCATCAGCAGGTCCAGCCAGCCAAGGCACAGAGGATGATGAGCAGCAAAACAGAGCCCCACATCTGCCATCCTGTCTACCTTCCAGGGACCAGACCAGCAGCTGTGACCTGCTCAGTGATGGCACTGAAGGAATCAGCCTTAACACAAGTACAGAAAGATGTGGAACCAGATATTTCCCTTCTGATGCCCAGGGGCTCTGGCTGCAGGCTCATACCCCTGCTGTCACCAGAAGCAGAGCCACCACTTCCACCAGGGATCAGTGGGTTCAACCAGCCTCCACTTGGAGTCACCCTGTCCCCTGTCACTGCTCACATTGGCAGAGCACTGGTGTCAGCAGCTGCTGGCAGCCTCCCATGCAGGGTACACAGTACAGGAGGAGTGGCTGTGGGCACCAGCTGTAATTCAGCACTCAGCTGCTCCAAGGGACTGTTGCTGCCAGGACTGGAGCTTGGCAGAGAGTGGCACGGGACTGGTCACAAATCTGCCCCAGCGGTACTGTCTGGAGGGTTTGGAGGGGAAATGCCACCCTGTTCTCCAGCTCGGAGTGCGACTGCAGCAGTAGCATCAGTGGTTATGGCGCAACACCCCTGCACAGGGCACAGGTCCCGGGTCCCAGACAGAGCAGGGCTGGGCACACACCGGACCCAGCTCAGCTTCTGCTCCGGCTGCAGTGGGAGCTGGGGGCTCATCAGGGCTGGAAGGGCCCCTCCTTTAGCTCCCACCAAACAACACCCGCAGCACACCCTGAGCCCTGGTACGGGAGGCAGAGGGGATCTGAAGGGGTGACAAACCCACTGCCACTGTCACACGGCAGCTTGTGCTGGTAGCATCACAAGGACCTCTGTGCCCCAGGGGTGCTCGCACAGGACAACCTGGAGGCCATGAGCAGGTCAAGATCCCCTTGCCCTGCTGTAGCCAAGCGAGCCCAGGCTGTGTGCCACGGGTAGGTCAGCAGGAGCTGGTGCCTAACCCCGCTGTTCCCTCTCCTCGTAGGACGGAGGACAGAACACAGGCTCAGCACGGGGCATAGGGTGACCCCAAACCACCAAGAGCAGCACAGCCTGGCCCAGATCCCCCACTCTCAGCCTCATGCTCGGGCAGCCAGCCCTGGGCTCCCCGTTCCTGCTCTCCGGAGCGTGGGAACAGCGCGGGCAACCCCCTTCCTTCCCCCTCCCAGCTTCCCGCAGAGCCGGGATCATCACCCCCTCCCCGTGCCGCCCTGCCAGCTCTGGCGGCGCAGGGCAGCATCCCCACGGCCGGGGCAGCCACGCCGGGACGAAATACCTGCTCCCCGCCGATGCCGGGCTCCCGCAGCTGGGCCAGGTGAGCGCGGGGCTGGGCTCTCCGCGGGCCCATGCGTGCCAGCACTCGGCTCCGGCTGCGCTCACACCCTGCTGGGTGTGCCCGTGGCCCGGCAGGTCCGCACAGGCCGGCAGAGGCGGGCACACTGCGAGCGGAGCCGAGCCGAGCCGAGCCGAGCGGGCGGGGGGCCGGGCTGGGGTCAGGGCGGGCCCCGCCGGCTCCGAAGCCGCCGCGGGCAGAGGGGGAAGGGGCCCCGGGGCCGTCACGCGTCGCAGCGCAAAAGGAGTTTGCAGGCAGTCCACGTCCAGGCAGACGGAGACTCCAGGGAGAGCTCCCGGGAGATGGGGGCAGAGCTTCGTGCATCGCCGCGCCTTTGAGCAAGGGGCTGTGGGAGCCCCTCGGACAAAAGGGAGCTTTTCCCTTCCCGGCAGAGGAAGCCCGAACAGACACATCCCAGGTCACCACGGCTAGCCCGGCTGACACACTGGGGCATGCTTTGAAGGCAGAAGCACAGAAGTAAAAGTGCTTTCTTGCCTTGAGCCAAAAGAAATCCTTACGAAGGAGTGCATCTGAACTTTGCTAAAGCAGCAGATGAAAGGACGCTCCAGACAGGCCTGATAGCACCTGAAGATGGATGGGCTGATGCCTTCCATCTTCGCCCTCCCTCCCTGTGGCACAGTACAGCTGTGTGCCCCCCACCCTCTGCTCCACATCTCAGCTCCTGGTGAGCCAGGATGCACGATGGGCACTCAGAACTTTCTGCGTCACTGAATTGATCTATCATTGACCGGGATCTCATGGGACCCCTCTGATCTTCTGACACTTGCAAAGGACCTGAGAAAGCTGATTTACAGGGAGGTGATGGCATTCTGCAGTGACATAGCAACCGCCAATTTAGGCAGAAGCCTCAGCGGGTCCTGTTCCACACTACTGTTGACAGCTTCGGCACAACTCATCGAACAGCTCCATGAAATGTGCTGATTAAAGTCTTATCAGTGGAAGGTCTGGAACACTGCAGGAGGGTTTGTGCAGGAACACCCATTGCTCTTACTCCCAAAGGAGTAAGCTGAAAACATTGCACTGGCCAGGCATACCCTTCAGAGAAGCAAGCAGCCCTGCACCCCAGATTTTGTCAGCTGTGGGCAGTTTGGCAATGAGGTTCACCTCCTGCATCCGTGCCTTGTGCCGACTCTGACACAGACCAACTGCGCTGCTATACGGAAGAGCAAAGCCGTGGGCACGAGCTTTCCCAGTGGACCTGTGGCCCAGGAAAGCCGCTGGGATGCAGAGAGCCCATTTTATGGGGTAGCAGATTCACTGTCAGAGATTGGATGGCAGGTTTTAAGGAGATGAAGCGAGCCCTGAAGTGAGGTGAAGGATCACTTAAGCCAAGAAACATCTTAGTGTGTAGGGGAGAACCGAGCATGAATAAAGAGACTACGGTGAGACTGGAGGAGGGGAATTTGCAGCAGAGCTGCGGGAGCTCCAAAAGCTGTGGATTTTAGGGGTGTGAGGTAAAGCTGATGGAAGAGGCACCCGAGCAGACAGAGCAGGGGGACAGGCAGCTTCCCGGGGGACTGGCCACTGTCTGACCGCGCCGGGAGGGAGCCTATTTCTTTGGGGGAGGGCAAGCTGTTCTCGCCCGGCGCTACGGAGGGAGCCCCATCCCGGGACCGCCCCGCGCCTGCAGCGGCTCCTCTGCCCACGCGAGGGCGGCGGCTCCGCTGCGCTCCCGCCCGGCTCCGGCTGCTGTAGGGACGGCGGCGGGGCCGCGGAGCCATTGTCTAATCCCCGCCACGTCAGGCAGCCCTGTTGGGCCAGGGCAGCGGCTCGTAGCGGTGGCGGTGAGGGGCGGGAGCCGTGCTGGCTGCTGGCACGGGGTGCGGGGCGAGAGCGGCGCGGGCACGGCCGGTGCGGGGCCAGCAGGCGGCGACCTCGGCCCGCGCTGAGGACAGGGCTGAGCTTAGGGATGTGACCTAAAGGACGCGGCTGAGCCCAGGGATGCAGCCCAAAGGACTGGGCTGAGCCCAGGGGTGTGACCCAAAGGAAAGGCTGAGCTTAGGGATGTGACCCAAAGGACAGCGCTGAGCCCTGGGCTGTGACCCAAAGGACCAGGCTTAGCCCAGGGGTGCGGCCCAAAGGACCGGGCTGAACTTATAGGTGTGATCCAAAGGACCGGGCTGAGCCCAGGGCTGTGACCCAAAGGACAGCGCTGAGCTTAGGGATGTGACCCAAAGGAAAGGCTGAGCCCTGGGCTGTGACCCAAAAGACCGGGCTTAGCCCAGGGGTGCGGCCCAAAGGACCGGGCTGAGCCCAGGGGTGCGGCCCAAAGGACCGGGCTGAACTTATAGGTGTGATCCAAAGGACCGGGCTGAGCCCAGGGCTGTGACCCAAAGGACAGCGCTGAGCTTAGGGATGTGACCCAAAGGAAAGGCTGAGCCCTGGGCTGTGACCCAAAAGACCGGGCTTAGCCCAGGGGTGCGGCCCAAAGGACCGGGCTGAGCCCAGGGGTGCGGCCCAAAGGACCGGGCTGAACTTATAGGTGTGATCCAAAGGACCGGGCTGAGCCCAGGGCTGTGACCTAAAGGACAGCGCTGAGCTTAGGGACACAGCCCAAAGGACAGCTCTGAGCCCAGGGGTGCGGCCCAAAGGACCGGGCTGAGCTTATAGGTGTGACCCAAAGGACAGCGCTGAGCCCTGAGGTGTGACCCAAAGGACAGCGCTGAGCCCAGGGATGCCACCCAAAGCACAGAGCCGAGCTCAGATTTGACATGCAGAGGACAGAGCTGAGCTCGGGGGTGCAGCAGCGAGCCCATCAGACCGACATAAACACGGGCATCCTCAACATCCACTGCCCTGCCAGCTCAGACTGAGCTCCAGCAGCCAAGTCACAGGTGAATAGTTAAAGCTAACAACCAGAGCATATAATCAGCCTGGCTTAGCTCTACCCGTCTCACCACAAAGTCAGAGGCACCAGAATTAGTTGGGAAAAAGACAGAAAATAAAGTTCCTCTCAACGCAGTTGCATGAGCTCACGTACAACATCAAGTGTTGCACTGATGCAAATTGAGTTTGTGTCCTGCCTTCACTTGTGAAGGTGCATCTGTGAGTGTTGTTTCAGATTATGGCAAAGTGATAAGAACAAACACGGAAAGGAATGGTCTAAAAAGGGAAAGGTATGCAGTGTATTGCAGTGCTGCTGAAGTTATCTCCCTAGACTCTGAACTTGGGGAGTAGAGAAGGTATTTTCAACATATGAAAGTGACTTAATGGCTTCATGTTAGGTTCCTGTTTGTCCACTGAACTGGTCATAAGCCAGTCTTTTCAGAAAAAAAAAAAAGCAAGCCATGGTTCCAGTCACTTCTGTTTTTCACCATACTGCACGCAATCTACAAGAAATACTGCTTTCAAGTTTGACTGTTTTAGGGCATGTTTTCCTTTCATGTAATCTCCCATAGGACCCAAGACCAGGAATAAAAGGAGAAGGCAATACAGGTTGCTGTAACATTATTTCACACTCTTTCAGCTTGTAATAGACAACAAAAATTCAGGGTGTCACTATTTCTCTGCTGTCAACACTTCAAAAGCCAGTGGCACAGACTTGTGCTTCCACCTCAGCTAGTAGCAGACCTACATAACCTGATAGACCAAGGCAAAAATCTCTATCATTTATCTAAAAGTCACTACTTGCTGTTAATCTGCAGTAATATAGATTTTGCTACAGTTTGAAGCTGTTCTGCCTTGGCACATTAATAATTAAATTGTTTGAAAGAACTAATCAGACAATAAATGGCCTGCTTAAGGGGACAGTGTATGATCATGGCACTAGTCTCAGTAATTTTTTCCTAAAAGCCAGAAGCTTGTAAGGAATTAAAGTATGAACAAGCTTTGAATTAGAGGTGAACAAGCTTTGAATCAGACTTTTCTTCCCCTCCAGAAGTGGACCAGTTAAGGAGATCAGGAATGCAGATTGTGAGAGTGTTATTCATCTTGAGAAAAACCTCTGTGGATGACTGTACTTATTTCAGCTCTTATCGTGGAGTTTGTATGATACAAGGCAAATCACTTGACCCAAACTTTTCATGTGTGGTCCTTAAAGGTTTAATTTCCTGGGTACTTGAAAACAGCATGGGGCAGATTTCCAGGAGTGCTAATCATTAACTGTTGTAATTGAGAACAGTGATAGGAGCTCTGAGGATCAAATGCTAAGGAGTGCTAAGAGTTCAAGCTGCACAATAGCAGCAGATCTCAGGTTGGGCACTGTACCAGTGCACTGTTTAGCTCCCTGTTTTCACAGGAATCCAATACCTCTCTAGGGTTTCTGGAGATACATTTATTAAGGTACAGAGAACACAGACTTTACAAGACCATAAATAGATCATAAAATCATAGAATGGCCTGAGTTGGAAGGGACCTTAAAGACCATCCAGTTCCAACCCTCCTGCCACAAGCAAGGACACTTTCCACCAGACCAGGTTGCTCAGAGCCCCATCCAGCCTGACAAATTATTCCAGGGATGGGGCAGCCACAGCTTCTCTGGGCAATCTGCCAGAGCCTCACCATCCTCACAGTGAAGAAATTCTTCCTGACATCTAATCTAAACCTGCTGTCTTTCAGTCTGAAACCATTCACCCTTGCCTTATATAAACTCCAGGATCTTGTGAAAAGTCCCTCTCCATTTTTCTTGTGGCTTCCCTTCAGGTGGTGGAAAGCCACAGTTAGGTCACCCAGCAGCCTTCTTTTCTCTAGGCTGAACAACCCCAATTCTCTCAGCCTTTTGTGATAGGAGAACTGTTCCAGCCCTCTGGTCACCTTGGGGCCCTCCTCTGGACTCCCTCCAGCAGGTCCTTGTCCTTCCTGTGCTGGGGACCCCAGAGCTGGAGGCAGCACTGCAGGTGGGGCCTCACCAGAGTGCAGCAGAGGGGCAGAATCCCCTCCCTTGAGCTGCTGGTCATGCTGCTTTTTGGGCAGCCCAGGACACACTTGGCTTTCTGGGCTGTGGGTGCACATGGCTGGGTCATGTCCAGCCTCTCCTCCACCAGCACCCCCAAATCTTTCTTGCCAGGATAAGCAACAGTTAATATGTTCAGTAAGTTTTATACTGCAAAACACAGTTAGGAAATAATTTTTTAGTCATGTCATATCGAAAGCTAAAAACAAACAAAAAAAATTCTAACAGGCAAGTCCTGCTTTTATTAAAAAAAGTTAGTTATCAGATTCTGATATTTATGTCTGAGACTTGTGAGGCGTACATGCTATGCTTCATTCATTATTTCAAGGACCAAAATATTTGGTTTTGTTCACATGTAGCTCTTTCTTCTTGGAACTTGAACTAGTTTAGAAATTGAAGATGTTTATCATTTGTCATTTCCTAATTGCCTTATTGCATACTTAATTGAAGTCACACAATAACAAACTGAAGGCAAATCTCAAGTTTTCAATTTAGGATGCAGCAGAAGGTTTGCTCACAGGGTATACTCACATGCAATTTTGCATCTTAGCTGCATCTCTTCGTCTTTTGTGTCACCTAAGCAAAGGAAGTCAACTAATTTAATTATAGCACAACTGTTTTTCCTAGTAAGTCCATTTCCTTTATAGGCATAATTAACTTTACTGGAAGTTAAACTGTAAGCATAAATTACTGAATGTGGCAACACTGATATTCTGTAGATCTGGTTTCACTTGCTCTGCATTGAAAAGCACTTGACCAGTGGTCTACGTTATTTTCTGATCAATATTTGTGGGTTTTTTTCCAGGAAAAAAGATGAGCTTTACCTTGTCAATGAAACAGCTTATGTGCTACTTACTGCCATTGCTCTACTACAAAAACATTTGTGTTTAGGGTTTTTAATGCTTATTTACTAACTTTTAAGACGTTATTTTTGCACTGGGATAAGCCTTTACTGTGGAGTGTTTGCTCCTGCCCCACATCTAATTTCTGCTCAGTTATAGTTACTATAGAACAGCATTTTCCCCCCTTTCAGCATGTAAAAGCAGCTGCAAGATCACCGTGTTAGGTCATGCTGCAGAACACAAAATTGATTTGTTGCTTGAGCTGCCTTTCTCTCTTCATGGTTTCAGAAGCCTCCCATAAAGTCATTACCCCTCACTGATGTTACTGGGAAGCCACAAACTGCGTTACAGCATTAGTGGGGAGCTAGCAGCTGCCTAGCTAGAACAAGACCCTGCATCAGCATTTGTGTCAAAAGTGAGCTGAAGTGCTTGACAAAGAGAAGCTCGGCTCTCAAACTACAATGAGGACCTGTCAGGATACAGCCCAAGCTGCAGAGCACCTTACTCACTGGCTTTGTGTTAAAGCACTGACACAGACCCTGGTTGAGGTCAGTCCTTGCTCAAGGAGTGTCCCTTCTGATCCCCTGTAAGTCTTACTGCTCCTGGGATTCCATCCTCTCTGTAAATCCAGGCAGGGAGAACAAAGTCCTCTTGCACACCTATTTTACTATCACTTTCTTGTTCTCAGCGAGCTCATTTGAGGATAAGTAACAGTTCTGTGAGTCACAGTGTGCTGCAGTCATTAATACTCCCACTGTACTTGCAGTGCTACTGTGTTTTTTCTCTTGATACCTACAAGCTGCTGTTATTAGACAGCTTTGCAGAACTATTAGAGCCTGTCCTGTAGTGTTTAGAGAAGCAATTAATTATATTAGACACTTCTATGAAAGCCACTAATCCATACCTGTAAGTACATTCAGTGCTCTATAGCAACTATAAACTACTAAATTAAATACTAAAACTGAAAAAAAAACCCCCAACAACAACTACAAAAAAAGAAGCTCCCCAGACAAAGAAAAGGCCCAAAACAGCTCCGCTTACCAGGCAGAAGCAACTCCTTGTTTCACACTCTCTACTGTATGGAAGCAACAGCTGTTTGCCATTGCCGAATTTATAGGAGCAGCCTCCAGAACTGTGCTAAGGGTGGGTTTATATAAAGGGCCCTGGCTAGGGAGTGGTCAGTGATGTGGTGGAGTTGTGGGGTTTGTATATCCTTTGGTGGCTGGTGGTGTAGTTGTGTTGCAGTGAAGTCAGTATGTGGTAGTGCTAAAAGAAAAGCAGTTTTAATTTACAAAGATAATGTTCTGTATCTAGAATAATTAGTTAAGCTTTATTTATTTACCTATTTTAAATTCCTTGCTATTTTTATTTACAGCTTCTTGTCTTGTACATATTTAAAGTCTTTCCTAGCTATAAGTATCTTTGCGTACAGTCTATTCTGAATTATTTAATATAGGTAAAATATGATAGTTCTTAAAGAAGAAAGACTTTAGTACTGTCTAACATCTATTTTCTTACTCCACTGTTACAGATGCTTACTGTGATTTTCTGTGGTGGCTCTGTTCTAGTTACTAGTGTGTGAATTTTCTTCTGACCCTTCAACTAATGCAAAGGGTTGTAGGGGATTTCTAGCTAGTGGTCTGCATTTGTGTTATTTTCCTCTGTATTTTCTCAGAGCTGCTGTGTAATCAGTATCTCTGGAGATTAGTTTTTGGCTGCCTGTGGTTTCCAATATTCAGTATTTATGGACAAAATACTTATTTTGGGGGGCAAAGGTGCCTGCCTTAGGCAGCTGAAGGTGTTTCTGTAGTTTTGAGCATAACACTTTCAAGTTTAACCTTTCATGGTTTGTATCCTCTGAGACCTTCTCTGAAACCTGGGCTGCAAGAGATCCTTGCTGCTCTTTCAGGTGGAGTAGTTGACAGCATGGAGAGGCTTGACATTGTGTCTGAGCTCTTCTGATGAAGAGTTGCTACTGGAAAATACAGTAGAAAGCAGGTTTTTTTTTTTTCTTGGTTTTTTTTTTTTTTTTTGGTAGTTGGTTTTCAGACAGGGGAAAACCGAGTGCCCTGTGGTGGTGGTGAAGTTCAGCTGTCAGGCAGAACTTCATAATGTAAAACCCTTAGACTGCCACAGCACATTCCACAGCCACGTTTTGCTTTACCTGAGGGACCTCCTGCAAAGGACCAGTTCTGGCCCTTAAATTAGGGCTTGGTCATGTGTCTTGTGCAAGTAAAAAAGTACCCAGAGCCTGTTTCTCTGCTGTCAGCTTGCAGTGGCTTGTTTGAACCTTTAGGAGTACTAAATACCCTTTCCAATGAGCAGAGAGCATGTTCTGTGGGAATGAATTGGCAGTTTAAATGATTTGTACTGTAGCATCTTGGCTCTCTGTATGTATGGGCTGTCTCTGTTGGAGGTGCATTCTCAGCTGCTTGGGAAGTGATTTTTAAGTAGGCATGTATGCAATACTTTCTTTTAAGCTTGTTAGCTCCTAGCTTATCTGGAAGCCTACCAGCTTGTTCCTACTATGTTTTAATTGATGATTTGAAATAATGCTAGAATAATAAAGTCATGCTTCTAGGTGGTTTTGCATTTGAGTCAGTACAAAATTCACAGATTCAGATGTTATTAAATCCAGTTAAATAGTAACTTTGGAGGTAGTGTACTTAAAACAGCATGTGTGTATCTTTAGTCCTTTTTTTCCCAGCTTGATTATATTTCAAATGCAAAGTTTATGCAGTTACAGCTTTGTGCACTTAAAAGATGTGCCAATTGCTTTCCCTCACAATGTAGCTTGTGGTAAAATTCCTTTTTATGCTTTTTTTCAAGTTGTTTTTGAATTTTGCTCTTAAATTTATTATTTGATCCTGCATCTAGAACAGAATGCATTTTGCATTAGGAAATAAAACCAGACTAGTAGTCCTTGTCTCCTTTGTTGCACCACACATGCACTAATACTCACTGAGAACTTGTAGGCATCCCTGTTTAGTGCTTGCTAGATATGATAGTTACACAGAGATCTAATGGCTGTTTCTAGAGCTTACCTTATCTGAAGAAGGTGCTTGAGTGCCCAGAAGAAGTTCTGTTCTTTGGCAGGACTGGGCTGGTCTGTGGCTTACAAGTGCACAGTGGGTTTAGAATTTGTGAAGCTGATGCAGAGGGCAATCTCCCTTCTTGATCACTGCAGGGTGATGCTGAAATGGGAGGGTTTGTTGCCTGAAATCCTTAACTCCAGCACTGTGAGGAAAAGAAGTGTGCCTGGGAAAAAAAAAAAAGTCTTATGGAGCAAGTCCTGAGAGGACCTTCAGTGGCTGAAATGGTTGTTGAGATGAAAAATGCCACTCATAATCTTTGCAGCTGTCACTGGAGCTACCACCACCACTTGTCCCTCATTGCCTCAGAGCTATAGGATATGTACAGCTATGGGAGGATGATGGTTGTTGCCTCAGGTACTTGCACTTGCTTGCCTTGTCAGGTGCAGTTACTGACAGATGGCTGTGAGGAGCTGAGAATATGCCTGGCTCAGCATGGAGGGCACTCATCTTGGCGCTTGTTTCTTGTCAGGCTTTGTTTCTGGGTTCTGCAGAATTATACAGAAGTAGAGCAAGTACTGCATGTATTTGAGACAGCCCCCACATGTGAAGTCTGGAGTGGAAGAAAGCAACATGCTGGTTGGCAAAACAACAACAAAAAATGGTAGGGAGAATATAGGAGAATGATTCAGGATGAATCTGAAAGGAACAAACCCAACAGGGATGCAGCAGTGACTGAAGGTTAGCTGCGAGGTCTGGTTGTGTGATAAGATGTCAGGAATGAAACTACCAAGTGTAGATGGATGTTGCTGGGGCCTTGTGTCCAGGTGGAGTTGTGTGGCACTGGTGTGTTGGGGCTGTTTGCCAAGGATGTTTTAACTTCTCAGATCAAGGCTCTTGGCTCCTGAACGTACAGTCAGCAGTTTAGAAGGGTTTACTTAAGTAATTATGTATGTTTAGCTACTTTGGGTGCATTATGTATGTGTTTTACATTATGTGAAATTCTGAATGAGCCTCCCTGGATGTTAGTCACTTGGTTAACAGAGCTAGGTAGTGTGACCATAATATTTCTGTGAAATATTCTAATTGCTTTTTTCTGAACCCTTTTTTTCTGTTGTGTGAAGCCTATATAAGTGTTATGTTTTCTGTTTCTATAAAACACATGTAAGCACATGACAAAACAAACACCCCCACCAAAATGGCAAAACACAAACACACAAAACCCAAACTTGCTTTAAATCTGTTGTGACTTAAGCAGAGGTGGCAGGTAACAGGCTGACTGCAAATGCTAAATTAGGTGATTTTGGCACTTCAAGAACCTAGTTGCATTCAGTCACGGAGGGATGAAGCATTTGGAGTAGCTCCCTAAATGGCAGGGGGCTGGGAACCCAGATGGTTCTTTCTGGCTCTTCAACTTCCTACCCCAGTGTCTCGTGTTAATGAAGTTCCAGAGCTGTCCTTTCTTTTTCCCTTTAGGTAAGTGCCTTCTCCTTCTTACAGACCATGGGGAAGCCTTGAGGAGTGCAAATGGGATTGTTCAGAGCAGAGGAGGGTATTTTGGTACCAGAGCATAGGCCATTCTTGGTGGTGTTCCAAGTCAAGGGACTAGTTTTGCCAACCTGTGGTGGCAGTGAATGCAATAAACTTCCCTTGCTGCCTCTTGAAGTGTGTGGTGTAGATCCTGCTTGTGCAGCAGGCACCTCACATCTGTCAGGTGGTTTTTCACTGTAGGTTGTAGGTTTTCACTTCTGTGAATGAAGTTGTGTGCTTGAAAGCCAGGGCCCTAAAAATCCATGATATCTGCATCCTAAATTGTGTTCTGAGTGTATAGGAAGAAACTCATCTGGGATGAAGTGGAAAGGGAAATGATGTTTAGCTGGGAAGAATATGGATTTATTGCTGATGATCAGAAGGAAGACAGTTTCTGATAATAAAAATAAAGCATTGTGTTGAGGAAACTTAAGCAGATACTTGATGGTGCTTCTGTATAAAATGTGATACATGCAAATGAGGTTGCCAGATGGCACAAGAGAAACTTGCATGGATTCTAACAAAATAAATAACAGTTCTTGCAGTGAAAGTCAACAACGAGCAGAAATACTCATAATGCATTCTTTTACAGTAATAGGATATTCATAAATAATAGATTCCAGGCTAATCTGTCACTGCCAGAGGGAGGTGCCAGCATCTCAAGTATTGACAAAACATTTGTTCTTGTGTTATTTAATTTTTGCAATTTATCATTAAGCAATAAAATCAATGAGTCAAGCCCCTGTTTAAAGGAAGTTGTGACCTGAGTCCACTCTACTTGAATAGAAGCCCTCAAAACAAACTAATAGAAAATTTCAGACATACATAACTAGAAAGAAGTATAAGTAATCTTGGAAAGCTGCCAGGGTCTTAAAAAACCAGAGAGAGATTTTTTCCCAAGGTGTCTGCATCAAAAGGCAGATGGTATTGAATCTTAGGACTTTGAGAAGGCATTTGCTCTTAAAGATGAAATGAAATATTTTCTTATCCAGAGTTTCTATACTTCAAGGAGCAGCATGCATTATTGCTTGTATTATCACTTGATTGCACTTGCCTGGAAATTACCAAGATGAAACCATTTAAATTCCTATACACTAAGCAGTATATTTGCTCAGCTTAGTTTTAATTCTGTTAAGAAATGCAGTATTTAAAAGTAAAACCAATCCTATAGATAGTTAACTTCCCCCCACGGTCTGTGATAGGCTGGTGTAGCTTTTTTTTTTGAAAGAGATATGTCTGAGTAATTGCAGAGGTATTTGGTAGTTTTCTCACACAAGTTTCAAAGCCTTCATTTACCTTTCTGTGGCATCCCCGTGTGTGGATGTGTTGTGCCACTGGAGGCAGCAGGCTGGGCCTGAGGGAAGCAGTGCTGAGCAGTGATAGCTGCATGTCCCTGCTGCTGGAGAAACAGAGGACTGAAACTCTTCTCCAAAATGCTGGAGTGGCCTTCATGCAGGAAAGAGAAGGCTCCTGGGCAGAAGTGTCAGAATGAGATGGTCTGACCACCACACCAGGGCTGGGGAGGCAGGAGCAGGAGCTCTGAGCCAAACTCAGAACACAGGACAGCACTTGGCTGCAGGCTTAGATGGGTTCTTGTGCAGTCCACCTCTAGCTGATCGTGTACTCCTGCACACTCTGAGCATTTGTTAGCAACTTTGAGAGGTGCAATCTCTTTTGATTCATTGAGCATCATCACATTGGGGATCTAACTCTCATAATTCTTGGAAAAAATCACAATGCCTTAAGATTGAATAGTTTCAACGAAAGGATCCCTGAAGAGGAAATAGGTTTTGTGGTAGGGAGCTGCTGTGTTGAAGACCTTATCAGGCAATTCTTTTGTTCTGGAGTCTGGTGCCTTGACACCAATTCAGTGTGTGGTTCTTCCTGGTTGGAGTTGGAGCAAGATGATCTTTAATTTCTCCTACAACCCCAACCATTCTATGATAAAGACTTCAGGTGAGATAAGCCTCAGCAATGTGTAATTAAACAGGAATGCAGGCAATCTCCAGGGACCTGCCTGGGAGTACAAGCTACTGCTGCTGGTGTGTCAATATAGGAGCTGCAGTGCCAGGGGGTGGCTTTTTGGGGAAGAATGATACTGGCAGGTGCAGCCAAGTGCCCTGCTGCAGCAGGCAGATGTGGTGATTCACTTCAGCACTTGAAGGAAACGTTCAGGATGCAGGAATTATCTGGGATTTATGTGCCAGCAAATGACCAAGCATCTGATCTTTAAATCTGTTTAAACACCTAAAGATCAGAGAAAATGCACTTAAGAACAGTAGGAATTTCTTAGTCACTGAAAGCAATGAGATCAGTACCTTTTGGTATCTTAGTCTAATCACTGGGCTCTGCTTGTCACACAGTGCCATGTTCCTTTCCCATGATCACTCTTTTATCGTGGCTCTTCTTGATACTGTTCTCCTTGTAAAGGGCTGTCATTCTTTTTTTTTTTAATTTTTTTTTCTCCTCACAGCAATGATGAGAGCATGAAAATCCAGATGAGCCAGAAAGGGGTGTCAACTGAATGTTGCAGCGTGCCAGTCTAGCTAAGTACTGCAGCACTCTGAAAGTACTGTGCATGTAGCAGTGTGCATCCTCCTCTCGTGCATGTGCTGTGACAGGCACCTGTGGTACTGGCTGGGTGACTGGACACTCGGACACAGCAGGAGCTGATGGTTCAGCAGGAAGACCCCGGATTTTCTGGGCACACAGACTGTGAGGGTATAAAAGCCAAGGGATTCCTTTGTTCAGGCATCCTCCCTGGAAGCCCCAGCTCAAGCTGGGTTTGTGTTACTGTGCCATGAGGCAGTGAGGAATCCTGTCTGAGTGTGGGGTGTGCAGGGAGCCAAGTGGGGATACACTGGGTCACTGGAGCTGCTGCTGCAAAGGGGCTTCAGTCCCACCAGTGACAGTCTGGGGTGCTGTGAGTGTGACCCCAGGAGTGGCACCTGAAGGGTCAGACAGGAAAGTTTCCTTGACACCTGGAAATTGTGAGGATACACCCCAGAAATGCAAGCTGACAGGTATGCTGTCTTGAGGGTGGCTGAGTTTTCCTGTTTTGCTCCGTTTCTCTCCTTAGCTGCCTCTTCCATTTTCCTGGTTCCTGTAGGTGGCACGTCCCTGGGAACAGGGCTTTGTACCTGGGCTGTTTGCCTTTGGGTGAGTGGAGGTCCTTAAGATCATTCTTGTTGTTCCCCAGAGTGGAGATAGCTGCCAGCACTGCTTTCATACCAAAACCACAACTTTCTTACACATACATTATGCAATAAATAGCATTGTTTTCTGTATAAACATGACAGTGTTGAGGATAAGAATACCTCTCATGTCCTTAAGTTCCCTGTATTTCCCTATTTCCTTGAGCCTACATCAGTAGGCAAACCACCCATGCATAAGTTTTCCTGCAACATGAGCCCAGTTCCTGTGGTCTACCTGCTGTTCAAAGAATGATGTAAGTGGATTATTAATGGTATAAATTGCTTTGAAATGAGCTGAGCCATGAACCCAAGGCAGCAGTTTCTGTGTTACTTCAGGGTCAGGACATAGGTGTGAAATACACTGTGTATTAATGTGGTGGTAGTATAAAGATCAACAGTACCTGCAATATACTGGAGTCCATAAAGAGGCGGCAGCAGCAATGTAATAAAAAGTAAAAGGAGCAGGCCCTACTTGTTTCTCTCCTTGGATTTGCTGTCAGGTTTGTGATGAAGTGCCAGGGCTGGAACTTACTGTTTTTCCAGAGATATCAGGCCTGCCTGAGATCCCCACTGTTTTATTTTACATTTTTTTTGGTCTTGATTTGCCTCTTAACCTTGCACATCACACCTGCCATTATGCACAGTTGCTAAACTGCTGTTCAATTTACCCCAAATGCAAGATGTTCTGTTTTAAGTTGAAATTGTTCAGCTGAACCCCTGTGTTGCTTCCTAGCTTTCATCAGGGCAAGTTGCTCTCTGTCTTGCAGTAGGGAGCCAGATTCAGAGCAGTATTGATATGTTTTTCCCTGTTTGCGAGGCAGGGGAGACACAGCCAGGCATTTTAACCTCTCTTCTGTGAAGACATTGTAAAATATAAATAGACAATCTTCAAACACCGCTGGTGAGAGTATCTTGGGAGTTTCTGAATATATTTTTCTTGCAGGAGTCTCTCGAGTAAATTGTTGAATAAATTGCATTCTTACACTGTGGTATTGGGCTACTGAATAAAACAACATAACTATGTGATGCTTTGATATTTTTATTAGTATTAGCAGGAGATTTGGGAGCATTTACTTATTTGTACTTTATTGTATGTTTGTGCTGCCCCATGCTGTGCTAATTCAAAAATCCCTAAGTGAGTGAAAACATAATGTACTACTTTTTGCTAGAAGTGTTATTGCATTAGGCACTGGACTAATCCCACCTGAGATGCTGAGTGGCTCTGAGTCATGAAATTAAAATGGAAATTTGATGAAAGGTGCTGAATTTACAGAACTTGTTACAGCATTTGCAACCCGTCATTTATAAGCCAGCCTTTTTTTCCTCTTGAAACATATGGATAACAAATGGAGAGGTTCTCTTCAGCTCTTCCAACAACCAGTGATTAAATTTACAGAACTGCTTTTACATTTCTCAGCTCTAGCTGATATAATAAAACATTTTATCACTGACTGGGGGGTCCCCATGGTAATGAGCTGTATGACAGTTTTCAGCATCAGGCCAGCTGTTGTTTTTATTTCAGACTAAATCTTTAAAAGATGAATAGCATGTAAAATTAACAGTTTCTTGCCAGGGAAGTTTGGAAAGTCATGTGGATTTTTGTGTTAGTCCTAGGGCAAACATATAACTTGGAGTAGCTAGCCTGAGAGCACAGGGATGGACTATCATGTTTGATCATAGCTTTGCATTAAGAAGCCTGACATGATAGGGAATGTGCCTACCCTGAAAAAGATGCTACACTGGATGAGGAGGGATTTCAAGTGTGCGTTTTATTTGTATTTGAAATGCTGCTCTTCAGAGTTTGTTGTTACTAGGAGGCATCTTCCAGTGGTTCAGGATGCAACTCAGGATAAACAAATTCTGTCCGATTAATATTTTTCTTTTTTTTTCTCTAAATAAATTCTTGCTAATGAAAACCATCCCCACCTCACTGTCACATTCAAAGATGGAGTTTCTGAAGCAAGTGTCTAGAAGCTGGTGACAGTGGAGTGTGGCATGGCACAGCATGCAGCATAGTGTGTTCTCATGCCACAAACACAGAGATTCCTGAGGGAATGGCTGAGTCAGGAGCTGCTCACACGACACAGCAGGGAAATGGCACTTCCTGGGGAGTGCAGGGGAGACGGACGTTCTTACCCTTGTTTATTCTAGTTTTTCTACTTGTATAAATTCTACTTAATGAAGAAACTGGAGCAAAGAGTGGCTGTGCAAGGAGGTCAAAGCAAGGGCAGTTGTGGCCTGTGCAGCATCTTCTGTGAGCAGTTGGGCTGTGTCCTGCTGCTTCCAGCTGCCGTGCTCTAATGGGTGAGCAGTGAGGGTCCTGGGCTGCAGCAGGACACCTGGGATCTGCTGTGCCAGGCCATGCTGGATGGTCACACTCGTGCTGGAGGCTGGAGCTCCCATCCTGAAAGCCTTGCAGGCACTGCTGGACAAGCTCTGCTTCTTACAAGGTATAATATCAACAATTGACTATGAAGCAATTCCCTGCCTCAGGCTTAGAGCTCCATCTGGATGTGAACTTGTCAGAAACTTTGCGTATTGGAGGATCTGGTCTCGTGAGAAGCAGCAGCTTCTTGCTGTGTCTGCTTGTTTTCCTGCCTAGAGAAGCTGAGGAGGACAAGACTCTTGACTCTGTATTCAAGGACAGAGCTGGTGTCAATTTTAATGTTTTAATTAAAGCATGCTTGATCAGTTCTTTAGTTAACAGCAGCAACCATGTGACCTCACAATGAGATGTTCATGGTCAGATCTTTTACTTATTGAAACCTGTTGTAAAACTGGGAACATTGATTATTCCTCAAATCAAGGACATCCTCAGATTGAGGCTGTGCTTTGCAGTGGCCATGTGCATAACTCCTTTTTTGTTTAGCATGATATGTGCCTGAGGGAGACTTTTCAAAAGCAGAGAGCCCAGGCTGCTTAACTGCTCCTTACACCTATGGACATTCCCCGAGTGATGTCCTGAACGGGATAGTGAGGTCTGGATGCATTTATCAGTAACAAGGTTTCTTTATTCAATGTGAAGTGGCTGCAGCTGCTGTCCTTCCAGTGAGGCATTTCCTTTGCACTGTACACAAGGATAATGAACTCTAAACTTCAACAGGTACAGAGAAAGATGACCAAGGGGATGAATTGCCTGTTTCATAAATGACTGGAAAAGCTTGGCCTGTAAAACTTCCAAAAAAGGTGAGGAGTATAGTTGCTTTCTTTGGTAGATCTAGGAGTTAAGTACCCGGGGGGGGGGGGGAAGACATCATTTCCACAAGCACAGGTGGGTACAAATAAATCAGGCATAATTAAATCAGTTATTAATCAGCCTAAAAATAGATTGCCCCAAGAAGGTCTGTGAAAGTCTTCTACTAAAGGCAAAGGGGTTACAAGTGTTAACTGCCTTTTGAGACTGTGTTTGGACAGTTCATGAAACAGAGGGTATGATATGGTGGGGGCTCATTCTTAAGGGCTGGGAAACTCTGCAGCTCTTTACTGTGACAGCCAGTATCTGTTGGAGATATTTAAGCTGAAATGTTCTCTCTTGATCTTTGAATCAGAACTGAATTAAACTTGTCAGTGGGGGCTGGGAGAAATATGTGAAAATTTAAATGCCTTGCAAATGCTTCAGTTACTATTAAAACAGGCAGCAAAAGATTGTCAGCCACATCTGGCAACAGCAACTGTGGGGGATGCTAATATCTGTCCCATTCCCAGTAATTTTTTGAAATACCAACATGGAATAACACTACTTAATAAAACTGCATAATTCCTCTCCCTTTAAGCACAGCTGAAACCAGCTGAAGAGTTGCTTTGGGGACAGTAAGTCTTATTGTGTGGTGTCCCTTTCCAAAGTTTTGGGATAAGACACACAGGTCCTGGGATGCTCCCCAGGCTCATGTCAGCACCACGGGGGCTGTGAATGAAGGGGAATGTGGTGACTTGGCCAAGTGTGTTTCCTGCAGCCTGGGGACCCAATGCTGCCATTGACTGTTCGTGGGCTCTGATGTTGGAGATGGCCTCTGAGTGAGAGGTTGTCCCCCAGATTTAATGGCTGGGTGTTGAGATGATCACATAAAAGCATTGGCTCTAGTGCATGCAGGAAAGGAAGACCTGGAGTCCTCATGGATGCTGGTTAGAAATCAGCTCAACGTGCACAGAGGCAAAGGGACATGGCCCAGGTGTCAACAGCTCTGGATTGGAATGGCTGATTCTGGAATGGCTGTGGCTGATAATGTTTTCTCAGGGCAGTGTGTGGAGGGTGAAAGCTCCAGTGGCTTCTGACCAGGGTGGTTGTGCTCTCCAAGAACGTGGCTTTCTGCAGGGAGAGATGAAATGTTCAAAATTTTAGCTTGCATCCGCCAGGATGAGGAAACTACACTTCCTTAAGAGTGGTTTTTGGGTGCTCCCTACCCAACCATCTGTGTGTGGTATTTAGACAAATAATCACTTGCAGGGAGCATCCTTCATTGGGGATTTCCAGGTTGGTTGTACAGCAATCACCTTTTAGCCATGTTTGCTGCTAACTCATTCTTTGGAAGACAAAGACTCTCAGTCCTAGCCCAGATTTCTGAATTTCCTTATGAGGCAAAAATCAAGCAGGGACAGAGGTGCTTGAAGATGTCAAGCAGGAAGTAATTTAAAAGTGAAAAGGAACTAGCAAACCTTATACAGGATTCTACTTGCTGATGACAAAAATGATTTGGCCTGATCCCATGGTCTCAAGTGGAGAAGCAGCTTCATCCTGAAGTGACTTGCTGTGCTTGAGTTCAGTTTAGTCTGTAGGTGTGCTGGCAGGAATGCAGGAGCATTGGGAGATTGGGACCTTGATTACCCAGCAGAAGTTGGCTAGGACATGGTGCTTAAGGTGCTTCCTAGTTACTCTGTGATAACAAGACAAATACAAAGACCTTGGCTGGCTTAGGTTCTTAATTAAAAAGTGAAAGTTTTGCAGTGGGAAGAGATATAATCAGTGTAAAAAGTTGAAAAGCATTACTATAGTCCAAGCAGCGACTTCTGTACACCATGGATACCAGGAATGTGCCTACACAGAATGTGCTGCATGGTCTTAGAGGAGAACATCTTTCATCTTTTGGTTGTGCTGATTTTGGGAGATGAGTTATTTATTTTTTATTGAAAGATTTTGTCATGTTTTAAATCTACTTATGGATGCATTTTTGATTCAATGACTTAATTCTATAAAACTAGTAATCAAGGGCATGTGTGTAAGGGAATTTCTGGGTTTTATAGCTCAACTGCACCTCAGCCATTAGTTGCTTTTAAAACTGCAGATCCTGCTTTATTAATGAACTGGTTTTGATGTCTGCAAACATTCAGGTTCTCTGATTACAATGATCAGTCTTATCTTCAAGACTGCCATTTAAAACAAAAATTAGATAAGTTCAAATACATATATATATTCATACACCTCATCCGTTTCACAGCCAAAGCACCATCATGAAACCTGTTCAAACAAGCACAGAGTAAATAGGGATAATGTCTTGATAAATAAAATTTTGCTACCAGAGAACAGTGGGAAGACCCCCTGGGTCTAAATATCACCTTGGAACAGGCACACAGACTGTGGGAGTCTATTGTAACTCTCTCAATGTAGTGCAAAATAACTTTACATATCTGGTAGAAAAAATTAGTGAAATCACAAGGAGCAGAAGCTATACACCACAACTGCAGGATTTGTGAACAGAACTGTAGGTAGAAATTGATGGATTCTTTTCGTTTGTTGCCACCTGTGGAAATGAAAATCTAAAAAACCTGTTAATGAAAGATGTGTGATTATTGGCCTGAAAGATGTGACAGATTAATATAATAGGTTAAATGTAAGTGAAAAGAATATTTCCATGGGGTTTGTATGAAACAGGGTGTTTTAGAAGCTTTAAGCTGCTGTACCAAGGGCTGGATTCATTTGGTTAAATAGATCCTGATGCTTTGAGCTGCCAGGTGGGAGCTGTAGAAGATCCTGCTGCTGTGTGGTGCTCTGTCATAGCTCCCAGTAATGATACACCCCATGGGCAGTGGATGGGTTTTTTTTTCCCCCAGGTATTAGTGGATATCTTCTGATTTAATAAGACAGCTTCAGTAGCAGCATCATGTGGTGGTTTTTGATCAGTGTGCTGGAGGGTTTTTATTGCTTAAACAGATTAAGGTGCTGTACTGCAGGGCTACTAAAACCAGCAGTTCTGCCTTAAATCTAAGCTCGCATAAATTGCAGATTTCTGGTCCTCTGTCTTCATGGGAGCACTATTTCAACATAGCTGGTAGGGGTTAAATACATTGCATGTGTCAAAGGAAAGAGGATCAACAAATGAAGTGAAAAGGATGTAGTTCCTTCTTGGATTGTGCCATGTGGGACCATATGTCACTTGACCTCTATTTCCTTTGGCTAAATAGGATCAGTTCTAATGAAAACAAATTCAGAAAATAGATCATATTGCAACACAGCTTTGATTAAAAAAACCAAAATTCTTGTTTCATCTCTGAAACATTTCTGTAATGTATCTGTGCATTTTGTGATACCTTCTTTTCTGTGGCTACATTTTTCTGCTTTATATACATGGAAATTCGAGGTTGTAGGTGCATAAAGAAACACTCTGTTAAGTCACTTGAATTTTTTGTGGGCAAAGGGGTTGAGCAGCACCCTGTGATTAGAATCCATGTATTTAGATTATTAAAGATATTTCTATTATGGGGTTCTATAGTTCAAACATAAGTTCTAGAGCTCCCAGCAATTCTGTAATTGAGTATACAAGCCGCTGACTGCCCAAAGCTACAAGTGTGAAATGTGATGGAGCTGTGGCTTATCTCCTGAGCTGTAAGAATAGTAGAAAAATAGGCAGACTTTACTGGGTTTAGAGGTTGCATGGTTCTTTGAAATTAAAATGCTTATTTTCTCTCTGTTTTTTAGCCTACTTCATTCTACTTTTCTATCAAAGCAATCCTTGTCATAACCCGCCCCCCCCTCCCCCCCGATGATATTTTAATGATTTAAGACTCCAAAAGGGACTGCATAACTCTGAACTCCTAAATAGCTGGATAAGTTCTGCCAGTCAGTTTTGTCTAGTAGCAGAAATCTTTTCCAGAAGAGAAATCTTGTGGTTTTCAGTCGGGGAAAGTACTGTGACAAAAGTGACAAAATGGTGTAATCCCACAGACACATCTACAGAGGCTGCATCGCCTCTGGATATGCTCTTTCCTGTCCATAAAAACCTGCTGTGGAATTTTTCACCTGTTCTTTGGAGTGCTGTTGAGTCCAGAACAATCACACTGTTTCTGGGGGGCAGAATCCATCTTTTAAATGCTGTGTATGAGTGTCACTATTTGTCTTTAATATCCCACTGAACTGCTGTGTTGTAGGTAATTATGTTCATGGGATGGAAGCTGTCAGCAGTCATAAATACCTGCTGTTTTGCTGAAATGGATAATGCAAGTTTTTATGCAAGAACATCTCAAAGCTGTGTGTGATGCTTATGGGTCTCTTCTAAACTGATGGGAAGCAATCGAAATGTCAACAGAACTGTAATTAGTGGCATTGCCTTGACTCAGCAGTTGTCAGGTTAGAGTACAAAAAGGTGAAACTCACTTGTCACCTGCCTTGCTGAAAATGTAGTGCCTTTCAGAAAGCAGAATGATTCACAGCACAGTCTGAACTGGTCTGGGAGAGTCGTGATGAGCAGCAGGAAGTCCAGCTGGAGGCCAGTTACTCGTGGTGTACCCAGGGGTCAGTGATGGGGCCAGTGGTGTTCTTCATTGCTGGCCTGGATAACATAACAGAGTGACCCCTCAGCAATTCTGCAAAGGATACCAAGTTGGGAGGAGTGACTGGTGCACCAGGTGGTTCCACTGCCATTCAGAGGGACTGGGACAGGCTCGAGGAATGGGCTGACAGGAATCTCGTGAAATCCAACAAGGGAGGATGCAAACAGGAGCAACCCCATGAACCAGCACCAGGTGGAAAGCAGCTTTGCAGATAAAAGACTCAGAGGATGCCTGGTGGATGCCAAGCTGACAGTGGGCAAGCAGTTTTGGGAAACAAGGCCAGCAGCCTCCTGGGCTGCTTTGGGAAGGGCATTGCCAGCACACCAAGGGAGGTGACCCTTCCTGTTTGCTCAGCCCTGGGGAGTTTGCATCCAGAGCAGTGCTCAGGGCTGGGCTCCCCAGTACCAGAGGCACAGACTGGTGTGAAGAGCCACGGAGATGAAGGGATTGAAGCGTTGTACCTACAAGGAGAGGTTGGGGGAGCTGGGACTACTCAGCCTGCAAAAGAGGAGACTCGGAAGGCTCTTACCCGTGTGTGTGTAATGAATGCCTGATGGTGGGAGAAGTAAAGATGATGGAGGCTGACTCTTCTCATTGGCGTTCAGTGAGGCAATAAACACAAGGCAATAAACAGTGCAACAGGAAGCAGTAAACACAAATTGAAACGCAGGAAATTAAACATAAGATTTTTTTTCTCTGACGGTAATTGAGGTGGTGACTCAAAGAGGCTGTGGAGTGGCCGTTTTTGGAGTTATTCAAAATTCACCTGAACAAAGTCATGATCCATCTACTCTGTCTGACACTGCTCTGTGCAGAGGATCCAGAGGTACCTGGGTCTGTGATTCTGCCTGCATACAGCCATGTGCCTAAACCCTCCTGTGAAAGGTAGCAATCGAGTAGGTGCACTAACAGCCTGAATAATCCTCTGTTACTGTGAGTAATCATCTCTACTTAGATTTACAAACAGCCCTTTATGTTCCTGAGTGACGTTAGTCTATTATCCTAATACTAATCACTCCATTTGTTAGGAAGAGACAAAACTTTAGATAAAACTTACTTCATTGGTTACCAGGTAATGAGTATTGCAATTAGAATTCTTCTAGAAGAAGGGAACATAGCTTCATTGTACACAATACCCAATTGCAGTGACCACGTGAAATAAGAATTTCATGGTATGAGCATGACGTGGAGGGAACTGTGGCTGAAACCTGACCCCTTTGAGTTACTGTGTGAATGACTGCTGGAATTGCATTTATTTCCTGTGATCTGCAGCATTTTTTTCCCCTTGGTGCCTGCAGTGTGTTGAAAAGCCTGAAGAGGAGCAAGCACTTGTGCACTAATAGGTTATTTCTCATTAAATTAAGCTCAAGTGTTGCAGGAGCACTAGACTAGATGAGATCTCTTGGATGACTTAGTTTTAAACCTTCTGCAGTGGTTCACAACTGTTCTGCAAAACTGCTTTGTAGCAAGTGTGTGTTGCTGTGGTGGAGCTCTTTGGTCCTCTGATAGTTCCACCGGACCTGTCTGGGGATCTCTGCAACTTTTAGGCTATATCTGGTTAGCTGGTATTCACAAAGTTGTCTTCTGTGCTGTACATTATCAAAACACTTCTTAACCACTACAGTGCCTTTCCCTGTGCTTGTTCCTTCATAAAGGCAGAGGGGGAAGTGTACTGGGTTTACACAGCAAGATTTGCTAAAATGAGCACATTAATGCTTGCTGTTCCAGAAGAGGTCTTGTGGGAGAACTGTACAAAGGTTGCCTTTAATCCCTGTTTCACGGTCCTAATATCTTCTGAATTTTAGTATTTTGCTGTGGCTGGACCAGTGCCCCTGTCATTTCTCTGTTCAGATTAAGGCCGGGTTGGGTGGGGCTTTGAACAGCCTGGTCTAGTGGAAGGTGTCCCTGCCCATGGCAGGGGGCTGGAACTGGATGATTTTTCAGGTCCCTTCCAACCCAGGCCATTCTGTGATTCTGTGATTTACTCAGCAATGTGATGTAAATTAAAGTTCAGGTCTCACTGTTCATTTGTTGTCATTTGTCTCCCATTTGTTGACTTCTGATCTTTATTTTAAAAGAGTCAAGAGCACAAACCCCAAAAGTCTTCTTAGTCTTAAATGTCAGGTTTGAATACAGTAATTCAGAGCTAGTATTTAAATGTATTAGAGGCTTAGTTATTTGTTCTCTTCATTATCTAGGAGTGACATGGAAGTAAAACATCTGACTCTGTATTCACTGCTCAGGCATTCATAGTCATCTGTGAGTTATTAATTTCATCTAGAAATTGCCTTTTCAATAGAACTTTTTAAATAATGCTAATGAGATTGGTTTTACTGTGTGTTAAATATCATTACAGATTTGAGTCTTGGGCCTGAACTTTCTTTTTATTTTTTTCCCCCATTAAAAAGGACTCTTTCATTTCTCTCAGATGAGATGTGTTGCCACTATCCAAATTATTCTGGCTTTTTGTAATTATTTTTTAATATAATGGCTGGATGAAAAGGGCATTTTAGTGCATAAAAGAAATTTTCAGGAAATGCATCAGATGTACATTTTTAATGTGTTCAGAAGATTTTAGAGAGTCTGTAAGGTTACCTAGTTTGTGTGTTGTAAGCAAGTACATATACTCACCTTTTTTGGCAGAATTGATTTTAACCAAACTTAGCAAAGCAAAGGCTCAAATAACTGAAAAGTCAGTGAACTTTAGTAGCTTTTCACTTAGCTGAGTTGTGCTGGGAGCTGAGGCTCTCCCTGTACTTTTCTACAGCTGGGTGGCAGCATTTCTGCAGCAATTCATCTGTACCTAAATTAACTGCTCAAAGATGGGGTTTTTTTTGATGGATCAGATGTTACGTGCCTTTTCCCTCTCAGCTGTGATTACCCTTTTTAGAGCAATATAAAACTCACCAAATATTAGTTACTTGTCTGTGATGCTGCTGCTGCGAATATCAGTAGGTGTAAGATTTTACAAAATGAGCAGGACTTTATAAAACTGCACTGCAGGGGCTCATCTTCTGACCTTTCTGTCTCCTGCTGCTTGGAGTCCTCCCTTACATTCACAGTCTGTGCTCAGGATTCCGAGTCAAACACCAGTTTGCTTCACTTATTCACACCTCTAAAGGTGAATTCAAACCAACTGCCTCAATGGTCTGAACTGATACAGTTTCCCCAATGCATTTTCCATTTATATGTGCCACTGCTCACCTACATTAGCAAATTAAATCTTAATGCTCATGCTGAATTTTGCAAGTTTAAACTTTAAGGCATTGGATTTTATTATTATTTGCATCAGAAGGAAAAATGCCCCACCATCATATTTACTTGCAAAGTTACCATAGGGCAATCATATATTCTTTCAGTGTTCCTTAAGCTTTTATGCCCCTCATGGTAAAGTTTGGGTTTCCAGGTTATTTTTACTTCTATCCTTTGAATCCAGTCCTGTGATACACTTTGTGCAACTCATTTTCTGAAAGGATGTGGTTTTCCAGCAGGGTTTTACCAGGGTTATATCCCTAATCACTGCCACTACCCAGATTTTAACAGTTATTCTCCATTTTATGAAGGGTGCTCCAGACATGCCCTGAGGTCAGGCTGAGCAAGTTACTGTGTCTGTGAGCTGTAATCCTGCCACCTCTACTTGGAGTTTGGCTGTGTTAAAACAGGTTTACATGGATTCTGACTAGTCTGTAGGCAATTCACACAGTCCTGTATCATTTATTACCTGTCTCCCTTTTTACAATACTGAACTTTGTGTTAGCTGTGAGCTTTATTAGCAAAGATTTTATACTGCTCATAAAAATATTCAACAGCACTTGATCAAGCCTGTTCCAGTGCCCACCCACCCTCTGGGTGAAGAAGCAGCTGAAGCCCTGGCTCTGACACCTGTCCTGTAACCATTTTTTGACTTGGCAGATTGGACTGGCCCTTTCAAACCCCTTCCCTTTGACTGGAAGGAGTGATGAAAAGGCTACCTGCACTCCAGAGTAATTTACTGCTACTCCCAGAGCTCTGTAATCCTTCTTGATACCTCTCAGACTGCATCTGGTGCCAACATTCTATGGAATTAAATCTTAACAGTTTGAAGAAATTCAAATATATGTCAAGATAGCTTGATCTACCAGATGAGTAATCTTGTCAGCTTTACAGGTTTGTTTGAGAAGGCTTAGAAAGGCGTGGAAAGATTATGAAACCATGTTGACTGTCATTAATTACATTTTAGCTTCTAATTCTTTTTTGTTATGAGATTCACAGTAACTGTTCTGTAGGCTAATATGCTATACAGACTGTAACTCCACGGGTGTCCTTCTTGCCATTTTTACATCTTATAACTACCCAGGGAGTCCTTCAAGACTTGTGAAATTCAACAGTTTATTGGATTTATTAAATATTGGTATTTCACTGAATCACAGAATATGCTGGATTGGAAAGGATTCACAAAGATCATCGAGTCCAGCTCCGGGCCCTGCACAGAACATCCCCAAAATCACCCCCTGTGCCCGAGAGCACTGTCCAACCTCTCCGTGAGCTCTGTCAGGCTGGTGCTGTGCCCACTGCCCTGGGGAGCCGGTTCCAATGCCTAAACACCCTCTGGGTGAAGAACCTGTCCCTGATGTGTAACCTGAACCTCCCCTGACACAACTTCAGCCATTCCCTCGGGTCCTCTCACTGTCACCACAGAGAAGGGATCAGTGTCTGCCCCTCCTTTTCTGCTCACAAGGAGCTTGTAACTGCAATGAGCTCTGTCCTCAGTCTCCTCCAGCTGAACGAGCCAAGTGGCCTCAGCTGCTCCTCACAAGGCTTCCCCTCAATGCCTTCACCACCTTTGTGGCATCCTTTGGACTCTCTCTAACAGCTTAATGTCTTTTTTTATATTGTGGCATCCCAAGCTGCCCCAGCACTCGAGGTGAGGCTGCCCCAGTGAGGGCAGAGCAGGACAGTCCCCTCCTTGGTGATGCTGTGCCTGTTCCTCCCCAGGACAGGGATGTCCCTCCTGGCTGCCAGGGTATTGCTGACTCATATTCAATTTAGAAGGCTTCTCTGTTTATCTGAGTGGTGCTTTACAGATTCCTAGATGCAAATCTTTTGGATGTGCCAGTTGGAAAATGCGGAGTCTAAATGGGTTCTTCCTTCTGTCACAGACAGCAATCTTTGTATTGTGTGTGTGATAGGCAGGACACACAAGTCTGGTTTAAAAAAGAGTCCACAGCTATCTACTGTACTTTTCCTTAGTTTATATCTTTGTTTAGGATTTTATCAACTGCATTTAACAATAATCTGTCTTACTTTAGATTAATTTTGTTCTCCCTGTATTTTAAAATGCTTCATTGCTCTTAAATGCCCCAGTTTTATTTTCTCTAACCATATTGGCTATTGATATCTTATTGGTTTGCTTTTATTTCCTTCCTTTTAAATCCTTCTATTGATTGCATATGTTTGAACTCTTAATTCTTGTTTGGCACTGCTAGTTTTAATGGGTTTTATGCTTGTTTTGCCATTTTAACATCCTCTGGCAGAAAGACTGAGTTGCCAGTTTCTCTCTTTACATTAGTGTGTTCGTGGCTTTCTAGCCCATTTGCTATTTTTGTTGTGTCTTTTTATGGCAATTAAATGACTATTAATGCACTGCAGAAAAATACTGAATATCCACAACAAAACTGCTCAGCTGTCCTAAAAAATATATATATTTCTCTTGCACACAGACATATGATTTATTTTTTCTTTTACTAATCCAGCAGGATGGGATTGTGTTTTCAATTAAAATGGCTTAGCTGAAGTAATTAGGATTTGTTGCTGTCAGCATGGATAAACTTGATAAAGAAAGAGACTAAATTATCTTGTAGCGTTTTGTCTTGACTGTTTTTGTTAGCAAGTCTAGATAAATAGCTTGGAGCTATAATTGCTGAAAAGCCAGTTAGTGGCTTCAAGCTGCTGCTGAATGCTGGCACCATTTGTACAATATTTAATATGCTCCAAAACACTGTCTTCTCTGTGATACAGTGGTCATCCCATGGCCTGTGGCTCAAGACAGGATACTTTGAATAATTGTTGACTGAAATGTCTTAGAGTGAACCTTTTGCTCTGTTCCCACGCTGTGAATATGATTCTTCCTGTCTTGACAAGCCCAAATTTCTGTTGCTTTTTCCTCTGTCAGACTGGCTGCTGAGGGATGCCCTCTGCTCCAGCTGCTTGCCAGTCACTCCACTGCAGAGCAGCTTTTCCTCTGTGGAATGGGTAACTCCTGTAACTCTCCAGACTGCAGTGAGGTGCTGGGCAGTCCCCACCTGCAGGGCTCGCAGTGCCCATAAATTCACCCGGTTCTGTGAGCGTGTGGGACCCCACACCACGGCGGCTGTGGGTTCCCCTCCCTGGGCTGTGTGTGGTGTTGTGGATCAGTGTCAATTCCTGGCATTGCAGGCTGTCAGGAAGATGCCTGGCACAGACCTGGCAAGGTGATGGTGACCCCTGTGGGCTCCTGAGTAGCAGCCAGTTGGTGTCTTATGGAATGGGCAGGAGAGGAGAGCACTGGGCATCGTGGCCAGGCTGTGTTTGCAGGCCAATGGGAACAGATAGAGTGTGGAATATCTGCCCAGAGCTTGATGTCCATGCTATGTGCATTTCAGATTGTGTAAGAATTTTTTAAAACTTCAGATTATCTCTAGCCTGGGTTTGTGATGCAGCTGGAGTGAATTTCCAGGCCATGTTCAGAGGAAAGGGATTCAATTCCCATGCTCTGAGATGCTACAGTGTGCATTAGAGCACTCTTGAGTGGGGTGTTTGTGAGGTTCACTTCAGAAGTGCACTCCTGTGCCCAGTGAAGCACAAAGGTGTTCCCAGTAAAGTTCCTTGGCACTGCTGCAGGGTGCAGATTACCAGGACTAATTTCTCAGGCTACAGTAGATACCTCTAGTACTCTGCGTGGCAATTACTGTGAAGTGCTGAGACTTCTCTGAAGCTTTTTCTGTCAGGTCCAGGTTAAATTGGAGTTTGTATTTTGTTGTTATTGTTCGAGTTCATGAAACCAAATTGCAGGAACATATCTGGTTGTTGGATGCAAGTTCCCCCAGTTTATATTCTAAACCCACGGCAATTGATCTACTTAAAACCATATATGCTTCATAGACATCCCATATATCTTATAGTCCTACTCCTATAGAGCATTGTATCCAGCATTCTTTGATAAAACACTTTAGCTCCCAGCCATGCACACCAAGTAATGCATTATTCACAGGCAGAGGGATTGTACGAGTGTATAACTGAGGATGCAATGGATCCTTTACACAAATGTTATTTCTTGTTTCCTTTCCTGTAGCAAATGAGTCCTTGCCTTCAGGAACGTGTGAGAACTGCAAGATGCAGGTAGTGGTAATGGTGCAATAAATTGGCCTTAGAGTCCTCAATCCGAGACTGGCTCATGCTTATAATTCACTGTCAGAGCTTCCATCCTGCTGTAAACGTGAGACCTGGGTTCTGATCGTGTGCTGGATTCACCTTAACTGGCTGCCACACACTCCCCCAGCCCCTTTCTCACTCACCCTCCTCAACAGGGCAGGGAGGAGAAAGATGATGAAGCAGCTCGTGGGTCAAGGTAAAGACAAGGGAGGTCACTCACCAGTTGCTATAATACCAATTACTATTTCTACTTCTTAACTGGGGGAAGTGATGGAATAGATATAGAATATTTTACTGAAGAATTGGAGGCTGAAACTATCAATATCCTCAACGGTTTGCAAATGTTTTAAGTTGACTATGTCATGTAATCCTAACCCAGATATGAAAAATCCAAAATCCTGTATTGAATAAAGGACTTCTTTTCCATAAACTAAAGGACTTTAATTAAAGTCTAAAAAAGGACTATTTATCCCTAAACAACAGGGCAGATGCTTGGTGCTTCCTGGACCCTATATGCAGGGGAGAATCTTCCTGACGACAGGGCTCTAAATCAGGGATGCTGTTTTGCCTTTCAGAGTTGCTCAGTCATGGATTTTTTGGAAAGTTTTAACTGATAAATATTTTTCTTGTTTAAACTTTTTTGTCCTGTTTTTGATGATAGAGCTTTCACTTCTCACAGGCTCTTTATGCACTGACATCTGTTATGAGCTCTCTAATAGTGAAGTCTTGGGGCTCCCACTGGGCAATCCCAGTTCTCAAACTGACCCCTTCAGTTTAATGGGAGAAGCACTTTATCTCATCGACTTTCCAAACTTGTCTCAAGCTTCAGGCTGCTACAGGATGTCCTTGCATCTCTATATGAGTAATTTCAAATAAGTAAAAAGTAAGTAGGAGTTCCTCTTGCTGACAATTTAAAAATCAGGGTGGTAAATTTTATTTTAGTGAAGTGGTTACAAAACTAGAATAAATTTACAGGGGGGGAAAAAAAAGCATCAAACAAAAGCAGCTGTTCTGCAGAGAATATGCCTGTCATTAAGCTGTTACCTCACATTGTGTTTCTCTGCAGTGCCTTCTGGCAGAGTCTCAGTCCTCTGCTTTTGGGGCTGTGTCTTTTAAAATGTATTCTGCTCTGGTACCCCTCTCTAACTGCACTTGAACGTTATCAGGATGCTGTTGAGCACTAATGAGTCTTCAAAGAAGTATGTAGGGACTTTCACTTCCCTTTTGTTCATGCTAATTAAGTTAGGGAAATTTTATATTGTGCCTTGATTAATTCTGGGAATTTGTAAGAATGCAAATGAACATTGTTTATCTGGGGCTGAGTTATCTTTTGATATGCAAACACACTTTGATATGCTGATTTTCATTAACACTATTACCTTCCTCTTTGGGAAGGACTTTGAATTACAATTACAATTCCATCCAGCTCCTCTCTGTGCAGAAGCTGTGACTTCTGCTGCTTGTGTCTTATAACTGTATAGAAATTCCACAATGTAGAAGTTATCTGAACAAATTTCTTGTTAGTCTAGCAATGTCAGGAATTTAATCTTGTTTTCTCTAAGTCCGACTGTGATCTATACTAATTAAACAGATGACCAACGTGGTTCTGGATTCTTCCACAGCTGTCATGGTCCCAGGATATACAGAGATGACCTGCATTCTGCAGGCCTTGATCTTGACTGGTTTCACTCAGTTATGCCTAAGTCTAAACCCTTTTTTAGGGCAGTCTTTGAGTAAAATAATCTATATACCTATATTAAAGAATAAACAGTTTTATAAATGCTATATTTGGCATGTATTTTTTTTTCATGAATCGTCAGGAGCTCCTAAGGGATCTGTTAGCTTTTTTTCGAAACAGACAGGACAGAATTTATATATGAAAAGTATGCAGTCAGTTTCATTGTAGCTTCTTTGCATTTTCATGGTGCTTCTCACTGAAAACACATATGGAGGGCTGTTCATGATGCTATTTTTATTCTTGGTTTGTCTCTTAGTATATGTTGAGTGTTCTATTACAGAGCACAGAGCTAGATAATATGTTCAAGTGTTGTGGATGTTATAAAGAAAGATCCCTTAAAGCTTTTGCTTTCTAATTGTATTCTATTTTTGCCCACAATGTGTCCAGACATCTCTTCCTTATTCTGAAAGACACTGTAAACACTAGAAAGTGCCAGTAAATTAAAGCATCCCATTTAAGTAAACCACTACATGGCAGAGTCCATATGTTCTAAAATTAGGCATATCTATGTTTAAAACAATATATTAATTCTGCTGCCAGAAAGGGAAATCAAACCAATTCCCCTGTATGGAAAGAATCCTGTTGCATTTTGAATGACTGTTAGCATATTAATAATTTATTGTGATATTTTTCAATTTAGTCTTTTGGAGTGAACCCTGGAAGAGTATTTGCTCTAAAATAATTGTATCACAGACTTTAAATGCAAGCTGCTTTCAGTGATGCTGATGCACCTTTTAAGCTGTCCCACGTTAATGCGCTGCCCCCAAATGAACTCTGCATTTTGTATGAGAAAGTGAAATCCAAGCTTTGTGTGCTTTATGGAGGTGACCTGCTGCGGATTATGCTTTGGGACATGCGTGATTCCCCAGGCATTCCTCTCTGCTGCCCTTCAGTCCTGCTGTTCTATGTCCTTGCTGACCCCAGGCCGGGTTTCCTGCATTTATAGGGAGCAAAACTGCTGACCCAGGGACCCAAGGCAGAGGCTGAGCCTCCTGGTGTTTCTGGGGCTTTGTGACAAGGCACACAAAGTGATGTCACTCACTGTGTGTTCCAAGGAAGGTGCTGCATCTTCTAAGAATTAGGGCTGAGTTACATCTGAGATGTGGACATTTCCCAGAGAATGAATCTGTGCCAAACCTCACTGATTGTTGCTCAAGTAAGTGAGAATTATGAACTTGGGTAATTATTTGGGTTAGGAAGAGTGTTTCATTTGGATTTAGTTTATTCTCATTTCTTTAGGAAGCTGATTTTCTGGCTGTAGGACAGATGAATCCAGTGAAGAGCGAGACAAGTTTGCCCAGAAGAGCTGATGCCAGTGAACAACATGTGTGTTCTGGGTTTAGTAAAAACCTGCTCAATACACTTAAAAAAATCTAAACTTGTACCTGCCTGTAAGCCTTAGCAAAATGTATGGAGAAATGTTTTGTGAGTTTTTTTTTGACAAGTTCTATTGCTGTGACTTCAATGAACAGAATCTACCTTTTACAACCAGGCCTTCTAGTGCCCTGCTGCCCCTTTTCCTGGCTTGTGCTAATATTCAGCTTTTAGGTAGGAAAAGTCTTGAAAGGCTTCATTTTTTCAAAACACATATACCTTTGAAGTGGAGTAGCATATATATCTACTTGGCTGACTTGGTGCAGTGTTCTCATCCTGAGCTGTGCCTCTGTTGTTGTGTTGCTGGCCAAGGTCAGGGAGCAGTGGTGCCAAGGTCCTTCCTCTGGCAGCTTGTAGTTTTCAGTAGGAAATCTGACATTCTGAGCAGATGCAGCTGCTGGGCAGAAGCCTGAGTGGCAGAGCAGTGGTTTGTGCTGGGAAAATAGGATTCAGAGAAATGGTTAACTAAAATCTCATGGAAATGGGGAAAGAATGGTATTGTGGTTTGTCCTCTGATGGCACTTAAAACCCCAAACTGAAAGCTCTGCTCCTTGTCCTGAGCTGCTGCTGTGTTTGTGTACTGGGTTTGTGTGGCCAAGTTTTGGTAGTGGGGGGGTTACAGGGGTGACTTCTGTGAGAAGCTTCTGGAAGCTTCCCCTATGTCCCACTCTCCCATTTTTTTCTGTGCTCTGCTCTGTGTATGCATTCAGGGCAAGTGAGGAATAACCCACTGGTGGGTTGCTGAGTCTTCCTTTTGTGAGTAACTCCTGCCTTCCCAAGACTTTGGAAAGGAGTTGAGGGTTCTGTGCTTGGCAGGGGGCAAACAGGAAAACATCTGCTCTGCTCTCTCAAATAGGTGATGCTGTCATGAAAAATGCCATTACAAAAATATTGGTCACACTCTGACACATCTCCCTTCAGAACTGTCGAAGTTTCTAAGATAATGACTCACAAAGAGTGCTGTATTGCTACACGTTTGAACTTCAAGCATACCTTCTAAAATGAAATTGTTTCTGCAAACAAAGTCCTTCTTAAAATGTTAAGACATCATCTGTAGATTGTCAGATTCACTGAGCTGGCAAAGCAGTCACAGAGAGCAGCACAGAGGCACCCCAGTGTTCATCTTGCACCCAGTCACTTCAGTCACACTGGTGTAAACCACGAGAATTGCTTGAAATAATGTGGAGCTGTTATTCAAAAAGCAATTCATCCTACAACCAAATACCTCTCAAAATATTCTTTTGCAAAACAATAGCATAATATGAAGCAAGAAATACTCACTGGAAAGCAAGGAACTTTTGATGTCAGTTTATTTTGAGCAAGCATTTCAGCTTCTGCTTAAGTATGTATAAAATGACAGATTGTTTACTTCTATTTGACATACTGTATTTTTCATTTTAAGTTTGCTTTGTAGCACAATGTTGTAAATGCAATGAATGACTCAGTCAACCTATACTTGCTAAAAGCTTCTTAGCATATTTAATCATTGTCTGTTTGGAGGTAGCACAATTTATGTGCTAAAATGCTTATGTTGTGGTATAAATTATGCTAAGAGGAAAAGTACAGTGGTTGAAGCAATCAGACTAAAAGTTGATCTGTGTAGTGAGTGCTCTGCAGAAAGTAAAAAACTGTTTGTTTGTTGAATATTTATGTGATCATATCAAAATGATCCTTTCCCTTCTTGCTGAGAGCAGCCAGCAGTACATTTGACTTCATTACTCGTGAGGTGATTTTCCCAGTGCCCGAAAGAGGTGATCAAAACTGAAGTCCAGCTCTGTTTTCACCACCTCTTTCTTCCTGTGTGTTTTGTTTCTCAGTTAAAAGAAAGGCACACTCAGTGCTAGTGATAAGAGTTGGGATTAACACTCAAAGGCAGCCAGGCAGAGCTGAGTTTCTGAGCTTGAGCAGGAGGTGGGTAAAGTGTGCAGAGGTGCTTCTGGCTCTGCCACTGCTCTGGTGAGAGAGACTCTGACCACTCTTTTTATTCCTCATGTTTTAAGCTGCTGCAGCAAAGTGAGCACACAGTTACTGTGTGAGTGAAATCCTTTGAGGACTGGGTTCTTTTGCCTCATGTCCCTGTTATCTCCTATGAAATGTGCCAGGAATCAGAATTTAATCTAAAATATCTCTCGTGTCTTCATCTACTTATTCCTTAATTGGTCTAGCCTGCCAACTGGATGCTCAGCCACACTGGCAGCTTTTTTGACAAGCATGATTATCCACCAAGGACTAGATAGAAATTGCCAAATAATTTCATAGCATTTGCTGATTAGCCACCTGCTTAACATGGCTTTCCTCACTATTGAAATTACTGTGGTGCTGGTGGTAGTGTACAAACTTCTGTGGAATAGTGAAGATCACTGCCAGAACTGCTTAGATTTGATCTGCTGTGCTGTAGACAACAGCACTGAACTAAAAAATATTTGTTTGATGAATAGCACATATATGGTTTTTTGCCACATAATGTTTACTACTTGTTTATCTTCAGCTGAATTATGTCAGTGAAATTTGAAGTGAAGAGAAAGAAATATTTGAATTCAGCCCCAGTTCTAAAGCCAGGGTAGGTGCTTCTGGGTTTGAATGAGTAATCCCTCTTAGTTGGCAAGAATTTATGTAGTTATGGAGGAAAAAACCTCTGTGGTCAAATCACAAACACAGTGTTATAGCAAGCAATGTTCCAGCCTCATTTTCTTATAGTTTATCCCAAAACAATCCTTAAGCATAATCATCCAAAAGTGTTTGTACACTTGTAAAAGTGTTTTGTATACTCTACAGTGAGTAAAGAAACAGATTTTCTTTTCTATTATGTGCAAGAAGTTTAAGTATTTAAGGAAATACTTAGTTATGATAGTGAGTATACCAAATGGGGTTATTTAAAAAATGTTGTGATGATTGAGAAGCAGATAAGTGATACCACTTACAGATTTATATCAGAGAATTCAGGTGAGACGAAGATTTTCTAGACCTGGCAGGCTGTAATGGATGCAAGGAAAATCATACTTGATTGCACCACATCCCACATTTATTGAGTAAAGTGCAGGAGAGAAGTGTTTGTTCAATCCTTCTCTAATGGGAGTCGGCTGAGGGGGATGCACTGATGTTTGGCTCGTTTGAGTTGGGGTTTTTTTTTCACTTCTAAAACTCTTCCTAGAGCTTTTCTGTAGGTTTGTCAGAGCAGTCAATGGCTTTAAAAGTCTGTGTGCTGTTTGCCTTAGGGAGCTACAATGCATTGTTTGTTCCTAAAACCTCCTGCCTGCATTCAGGACCTGATGCTGTTATCTCCAAAATCAAAGCCAGAGATTGCATTTACTTTCAAGGAAACAGAATATGGTTCTGCTTTGTGTGGCTTTTAGTAATACACAGTGTCTGAAGCTAAATGCATGTGAAGTATCTTCACATAGGCAAATGAGATTCAAATACAGATTGCACTGCAAACTGGACAGCTTTGATTAGGAGATGAAATACAGGTAATCTCTTTTGGCTTCCCCTGAAAAGTGAAATTACTGTTCCCTACTTAAAAGGCGTCAGCTGAAGAGCAACCGGAACAAAAGAATTGTTATTCCTGTCTAAAATAGAGAATTATTGTCAGGCTTTTGTGATCATCATGAGAATCTGTTTTATAGAACAGTACAGCTGTCTAGATGATACATTTAGATCTCCTGCTGAGTTTTGTTAAGGAAAGAATTATTTCCTTTTTCCATTATCAACTTTTTCTTTTTTACAGACAATGTTTTGTTTTTGCTTTTTGTCTCTATTGCAGATGTTAATCGTTTAATTCTGACCTCACCTAATCTGGTTTTACACAATACTGAGTAGATTTGGTCTCAGTTTACAGCTGAGATAGAAGCTCATTGTTTCTTTGGGTAAGAATGAGTGTGTTGGGATCTGTGATAGAGCCTATTGAAAAATCTGAATGCAGCACCAGCCATTAAAGCAGCTGCAAAATTCATTCACGCTAATCTGTGAGAAGACCTGTCAGAGGCTTCAGTTGTCACTGAACTTGTTTGAATCATATCAGAAAGTCAGAAGTGTTTCTGAGTGCTGTGACAGACTGTGTGATAGAACTGCTGCTGAACCAGTTTCTGTAACTCAGAAACAAAGCAGAAACATAACCAGTCCACAACTGCAGTTTGTTTACTGATCAAAACTTATTTTTGATGTTTCAAGTGAACATCTTGTTGCTGGGAATTTGGCTTAACTTACAGTGCGTTGTAATTGGGCTCCTCAGGGGAATCTGATGTTCTACGTGTTGAGTGATAAAAATATTTTCAGAGAGCTTTTATGCCAGCACTGAAACTTTAATAGTTTGTTCAGACCTGGAAACAGGAGGGAACTACTGACACATGCAGTCATGTTCTCTGGTGCAATATTTCACAGGAAAGCAAGAGCTTCTACTGACTTTTATATGTGAAGTAGTTTAAACTTTGAGGAACTACAACAGTGTCTGCCAAACCTGCTTTTAGCTTTATCCAGTTTCATGAAAGGGAGCATTGCCAACTGTCCCCGCTTTGTGAAGTTTGGTTGAAAAGAAAATATTCTGTTAGTTTCCATAAGAGCCCAAAACAGTTTCTGAAAACCTGCCTGTCTTCCCTGTTCAGAGAGAGGAATCATTGCTATTGACTCTGCTCCCGATGTGGCTGAAAATCAGTTCTCAAAGCCTTTGTGAGTTGCCTTCAGACTCTGGAGCTGCAGTTTGAGTCCCAGGGTTGCAGACAAAACCACATTTTCCTGTAGTTTTTCTTCTGTCTCAGTGTTTGTTCCCCAAGTTTAGTCCTTGTGCCTTTTTCCCTATGGGTAAAATTTAAAAATTGGCATGAGTGTGAGCCAAGGACCTTGATAGCCCATGTAGTAGATTAGCAAAATCTTGTCTCCTCTGCTTATAAATTTTGAAAAGATTTTGACTAGTAGAGAATACCTGATCCTCTCAAAAGCCATAAATGCAAGATATTGTGGACTTTTCATTACCTTTTAAGAATTATGAGCAACATATGATGATTTTGTTTCTGAAACCTTGCCTGATGGTCACTTGCAAACTGAGGTTCTTAGATACTTGCACTACATTTCTGTGCCAGTTTCATCTTTTCTCACATTACTGCCAAATTTTTCTTGATCATAAAAAGTCCTTTAAAATCTGGCAACAAATCTTCTTTGTTCCTGTTTCTGAGCTTAAATCAAACACAGAAAAGTAAGTTTTTTTTTTTTTTTTAAATTATGACCCTGGCATTAGTCTTTAAAAATTAATTGTTAAGGACTGGTTTAACTTGAGCCTGATTTTTCCCTCCTTGCTTCTTCATGTGGGGCTCTGGTAAGGCAAACTCTTCTTGTAACAAACATCCCGTGGTGGAGGATAAGAGAGCATACACAGGAATCATTACAGAATATACCCAAACCTGTCAGTTATTTTAGTCATGCTCCAGTGCAGTTTTTTGAAGAAAAACACTGTATAGAACCTTAAAGTGAATGACTTGTGATTTTTCCTTAAGTGCATGTGAGTTTGAGAGTTTCTCTAGTGTAATTTCAGGTCGGGTGTCAGCAGAACACCATGAAATCTTCATAAAGCAACCTGGGTTAAATTGGTGTCTAGGTCAGACCTGTAAGTCTCTGCATTGGTAGCTGAGCAGGTACAGAGGAATCTGAGTATCTGGGAAGGTTTCTGTGTATATTTTAGTGTAATCAGTCTGGTTTTAGTTGTGAGGTGGTAAGTTAAAGTTTTTAAACTCAGTTCTGGAAAATTCAGAGATGGAAAATAGATCTCCCCCAGGAACTTCATGAGAGTTAATGAATCATGCTATAAAAACAAGGATGGAGTCCACATCCTATGTTAAAGCAATGTAATAAGGGGAATTTTATTATAACTGTGAGCTCTTGCTAGGTGGTTTTACCTTAGGGCAGAAAGTTAAAACTGAAGTGAGACTACTGATCTTTGTTTGCTACAAAGGGACTTCAACACAAATGCCCCAAACCAAAGGACAGCAAAGTTCTTTTGTAGAATGAATGGTTAATCCACTTACTCTAAAGCCTGTTTTAGGCCGCTCTTGTGTGTTTTGCTTTTTTATGCCATCTGAAATTTTACAGATGCATTTTCCCCCACTCACCAGTTTTACCCCATACTCTGGACCTGCTATTGGACTCAGAGCAGAGCAGTGGCACCGTGGGCCAGCAGCAGTGGCAGAGGCTCCTGCAGAATTTTCTCCCTGGCTCACTTTCCAGTGGATTTACACATTTTTCTCAGTTGTGAATTTAATTTCCTCCCCATCATCATAACTTGCCTGTAGAGGATGGCAGTGTTGAACTGGACTTGAAAAGCAAAAAGAAACACATCCCTTTTCTGCATTACAAGCTCATATTACCCTGATGTCACTTGAAATGTTCACACCTCTGAATAAAATTTTGATGGATATCTTTGTATCACCAACTTAACGACTTCACATTAGGTTATTAGTCTTCAGGTTTTGACAGGACTGTGAATATATTTTACAGTTCTCATTTGTGCTGGCATCTCTGGGGTCCCATGTAATGTCCACAGAAATCAATAAAAAGACTTTTGTTAATTCTTCCTGTTGCATTTGGATTCCTACACTTGAGGATACAAAGATTTTTTTAGGCCTCAGGATTTCTTGTTTTTAGGATTTTATAATATAGGAGTTGTCACATGAGATAAAAGCAAAGTTTCCCTATCTCTGCACTCTGTCTCTGGTAATAGTCAGGACCAGCTTTTTGAAGGGAGAACATGAGAAACATTGCTGGAGCAATAAAAGAAGAGCTTCCCCCAGAGGATTTTGCTTCCTCCTTCCATCTGTGAGAAGCTGAATAAAGACTTGAAGCGGGAGAATTTGCACCCTTCGAAGTTTTAAATCTTATAACTAAAAATAATTTTTTCTCATCTAACTGGGGTTAATTTGCCCTCCACTCTTCCCCTGCTGGTAATTAAATCCTCTTCATCTGTCAATAACAGAATGTGAGGTTTTTCGTAGTATCCCATATAAATGGTTAAGTCTGTTTATTTTATACCATGTCCTAAATTCTGCAGCATCATTTGCATTTATATCTCACTTGTTTTGTTATGTGTACTTTCCTTCCTCTTTTTTTTTTTGGCTATGTATTTTTCATAAGCACAGTTTTTATACCTTTTTAGTTTATATTTACAGAGCTTAGCAAATCACAACGTGTTTCATGCAGTTTGTCTCTGCTTCTGCTGAAGAGCAGTTGCTGATTTGGTAAGAAGCCAGCACTTTTAAGGTGGGTGATAAAGTTGGGCTCTTAAATCTATGTATAAATGGGGTTTATATATACTCTTTGTAGGTTGTCTAGTTTCTAAGATACTTGCACTATTCTGTTGGTTTAATGGTAGCTCTTGATATATGGAAGTTGAAGTTCTTCCTGTATCTTGTAGGGCTTTGTCTAGAACATCAGAACAAAAATGCCTGCCCTTGGTTTCCACATGGCTGTGCCTGAGAAGACAACATGGGGCATTCTCACAAGCAAGGGACAACTTGCAGCTCAGTCTGAGTGCCAGTGCAATGGACATCAGCTGATGAATTAATGTCCTGCAAGGAAAAGAAGGGAATTAATTATATTCTTTGCATTTCCAGTAAGTGATCTGTAAGAGTGAACCGAATCCCCTGCGTGCCTGATGGCTCAGTTTCACTGATGAACCTAATGAAAGCTGATGAAGGTATGATTCAGAGCTTTTTTGCCTTTTTTGCATTTTTATGCCTTGGAGGATGCTGATGGGAACCCAGTGGCGGAAGTGAGAAGAAGAAAAGAGTACATAAGTCACTGTTCTGGCCACTGTGGTTGGCTTCAACAGGACTTCCCTGCTCTCTGTCTGCCAGGCTGCTCCTTTCTGCACAGACCATCCCCTGTCAGATGCTCGAGCCATGGGAATGTGCTGATCATCTCTTTTCCTGCCTCCCTGCTATCTGTAGACCCCTCCTGTGTGGCACTTGCTGCCTGTGCTGGCAGCTAGCAAGCAGCTGCCTGGATTTGGGCCAGTTTTTACATTACTGCAGGCTGTTGGATATTCTGGGTGTATCCACTCTGTGCCTGCAGTGTCATAGAATCGTGGAGTAGTTTGGGTTGGAAGGGATCTTCAAAGGTCTCTAATGTACCTCAAAGAGATGGCTTTTTGGTTTCATGTACATTAAATAAAATGTAAGGATTAAGACTTAAAAAATAAGTCTTTTTTAATCACTTAATAATCGACTACACAAAATTGAGCTGAAGGTCGATCTAGCCCAATATCCTGTGTTTTTTCGATGGCATACGAAAAAAGTTGCTTGGGAAAGGGTCTAAAAACAGGGCAATAGTGGAGTGGGACTCCCTCAAGGATACCTTCCCTCTCCCTAGAGGACTAAATGGGTAGCCTCCTTCTATTTAATTTTTGGGGAATTTGGTGAGGTGCCACACACAGAAGTTAGAGGACTGTGCTTAACAGGGAACTCATCACTGAGATTGATTGTGTGTACATCATTATTCTGGCACCAGTATTTCTTACTATCAAAGGAAGACCCTGTCTGATAAAATAAGGTGGTATTGCTTGATTTACAGAAAATTGATTTCTGTCTCAGAGACACCTTGAGCCATGTTTTTCAGGGTGTTCAGAACACATACATAGATACTTTCTTTTATCTTGTTATATCCCATGCAATTAAAAAAGCGTGGACTTTTCTAAAGGAGGAAAAAGTTGATCAGAAGAGCCTGAGAGTGCTGTTACAAGACAGAAAATGATGCTCTGATCATGTTTTGACTTTTTTTTTCCACATTTGGACATTGAATTTAACAACCTCTTGACTTTTTCTTCTTAATCAGGACTACAGATTTTTTTTTGTTCAATTATAATGTCTTGGAGCTACATGGCTTCAGAAAGGTCATGTTGTAGAGCTTTATGCAGAGCAACTGTCAGTTGATTCTCCATTCATTAACTCTGCAGAAGGACTTTTTTCTTTTAAGATAAGAAAGAAGTCAGTGGCACAAAGATTTTTCCCTTGTCTTCTGATTCCAAATTTGTTTTGCCCATAGCATGCAGCTTGTAGCATTTTCTACCTGCAATCTCTGTGATATGTTCTTTTTTTCTCTGCTTTCTGCCAGAAAAACTTTTCAAGTAGTTGTGATTTCTCCATCACAAAGGTTTCTCCTTCAGTCCAAGCTCCTTCAGGAGTTAATTTGCACTCCTGGGTCACCACTGGACAATGCATTCATGGTTTCAGGAGCAGCAATCCCACCCTGCTTGCTTTCCCATGGCCAGATTTCCTGGAGAGGTTGGGCAATGCTGGGTAACTTGTGTTCCTGCCTGAGCTACAACCCTGGGGGCATGAGGGAGACTCATGGGTTTGTTGCCTCAGAGCCTCAGGAGCTGTTCTTTAACCAGCTGTCTGTGGTGTTTTAATTTTGGGCTCAGCCCCATTCAAGCCCATGTATGAGATCTTTATAGGAAATACTTATTGTTCATTTGCTTTGAATGTGTCAAAATTATGATGCTTAATGTAAATCCATGGATGCTTTTAGACTTGGGAGGGTGAACAAGGCACAAATATTTAGCCTATGGCCTTTTCACAAGCAGATTTAAAAAAAAAATTATTTACTAGTTTTTTTACAGGAATATGAAACAAGGCTTTTGCTTTTAACCTCTATTGGTCAGGATTTTTTCATTATTAGATTAATTCACTTTAGAATTTTATAACATGGTAAAATAATGGATGGCTAGAACATTCAATTTTCAAGTTTAACTCTCACAGGGAATTAATGAGCAAAGGCCTCAGGCAGAGCTATGAATCTCTTTATTTTTGCAAGGTAATAGGAAGAGCAGTCAATATTTTTGCTGTGCATGTGCAGTTTTGATTAGCAACTTTCAGATGCGGATTACCTGGACTTGACAATAACAGTTTCTGTCTTTTGCCAAGTTTTTTGCCCAGGTTCATTTGGCTTGACTTCTGTAATCCAAAGCAAATGGAAATTTTCAAATATGAAATATGTCAGAGATCAAATCTCTGGGAAGCGTGTAATTTTACATGAAGGAAAACCTGCTGTGACAAATATAATCAGTAAAATCACATAATATGGATAAAATGGTGTCAATATGTAAAATAACAGTATTTACTAAAATGCAATGGGTTGATATTCTTGGCTTGGTGGCAAACATTTTTCATAATATTTCCCTTGATTTATTGCAATAAGGGTACATTTGACTAGGCTGTACATGTTGTTTATCACATTTATTTACCACTTCTGGCAGCCAAAGTTATCAGTGACGTTTAACTGATGTGGGTAGATCAATGGGGAATATATCCTCTTCCAAGCACATGTACACTGTATTTAGCATAAGATAAAATCCTCTGAATTTTGAGTCCTTAATTCACTGTGTTTGCCCCAGAGCTTTGATGCAGTTCCTGGTAAACTCGCAGGTATGAAATGATGGACCACTGTGGAGGAGCAGCTTTACTTTAATTTCCTGATTTGTTATGTTTTCTCACTTTTACTTTTCTCATTCTCCGATGTGGGATTGGCTGTGTGGGTCTGAGTTGCAGGACAGGGTTAAACCATGGCACCAGTGCACAGAGATCCAGGAATTCTTGTCTTCCATTGCTCCCAGCACAGGGAGCAACTGGAGCCAGAGTTGACCTGTGAGTCCTTCTCTGCACTAAAGCACAGTGAGGAGAGGGGCATGACCTCGACTTTGGGAAGGATCTCTCACCCCCTGTCCTAACCAAAGCCCATAATGCTACAGAACAAATGACCCTTTAAACATTTTGGTTTCATTGGGTTGACATTTTCTTCCAAAAACCAGAATATTTCTGACTCACCGTAGTCCCTACTACAAGCTCAGTTTGCTAATTTTGTGCAAAACAAGTAGGAAACTCGATACCTGCTGCAAATTACTTACCCTCGAATGTAATACAGTGTGTAGTGACATGAATTCATCTCTTAATATGCTCTGCAGCGCTGAAAAATGCTTCAGATGCCTGAATACAGCATTGCAGCAAGTTCTGCTGACAAAAACATATTGCTCTTCTCATATTTAATACTTGTTCTGTGACAGAAGGTTGCTTTTTCAAGCTGTGAATCTTCCTGGACTGGAAGATACAAAAATAATACTTTTACTGATCTCCAAGACCTGCCAATAAATCAATAATAATTGGATTTTTTTTCCTGATACATTTGATCAATGAAGTGGAAATATTCACAGTTTCTGTTTAGAATAAATCGTCTTTTCAAGAGTCTGAAAATTCACTAAGTTTCTGTTAAGAATAAACCATCTTTCCAAAAGCCTGACCTTTCTGATGAGAAGATATTTTATCCTATCAGAATTTTCTGTGTAAGTGCAGTCCAAGTGTTCTCAATCAATTGCAGTAGTTTTCTAATTTAATAGACCATTGCTGGGTCAATGTCACATTTGTAACCATTGCCTGAAGATGTTTCTTCCTCTTGTCATCAGAGGAAGAAGTTAACTTCATAATATTTACATGGTTTAATATTTTAATTTTTCTTGTAGTAACCCCAGACATTTTACTCCAGATAAAAACTGGGAACGTTATTTTCACTTCTGAGTATGGAGGTCAGGACTAGACCTGATGAAGTGTTTGAAAGTTCTGTGCCAATTGCTACAATATGCCTTGGGGTTTTGTGTTTGTTCCAGCACTCTCTTAGTTTTAATAAATTGGATAAGACTTTTCAGAGCATGACTGGTAGAGTAGCTCCATCTGCGATTTATCTTGAAATTCCATTGCCCTGGGAATCCTGCGTATCCTAAACAACTCCCTAGCAAGCCCCCTGTGATGCAGCATTGGCAGCTGCTCTGGTTTTGCTCTCCTGATTTTAGGTTTGGTACAGCACAGATGTTCAGGGATACTCCAGGAACTTTGGATAGCAGTGGGAAACTTTCTAGCACTGCCTAGTACAGATCACTTGTGGCTTGCTAATACCAATGGATCTGTCCTTGGAAACAGAGGCTTAATGTCTATCTTTAATGCACGCTTGCATTACTCTTCCAAATCTTGGTTTTTCTTCCTATTTATTTATCTTATTTTCATTTAGAAAAAACCCAAACCCAGAATGTGTTTAACCATCCTTCTTAGTGTTTTGTGCCGTTGTTCATTGGAAAAGCAATGGTTTGTCATCAGTCTCTGGAACGTTTGATTGTATTCCGTGTTTTTGCTGAGAAGGGCCCAACCAAGCATGGCCCTGTGGGCGTTCCTTGTGCCACAAAGCTGTGTGAATGTGGTGCTCTGACACAGAGGAAATACTGTGGCTGTCACCAGGCATGTTAGTTCAGGTGAGTGGGACAAAACATCTTCTAGCCTGGGGCAGGCTCTTGTCCTCCTGACTCAGAGGATGGATGTGGCCTCAACTCCAGTCTCCATTTGCTATCAATAAATCTGATCGCAGATTCGTTGTGGTCAAAAGATACAACTGAACTTAAAAGCACGTAAAGATCTGCAACATGCTGGCAGATGGAGTGTGAACTATTTCTACCCCAGGCAGGGCAAAGCCTTATTTTAGAGCACTTTAGGGTGTAGAAGGAAATAATGGGTATTCATTGCCACAAAAGCAGATTTTATTTGGAATTTCAAACCATTCCTTCCCCTCTTTCACCAGCCGTGCAAATGCCATTGTCAGACCGAGGCGCCTCAGTGATGTGGATGGACAAATAAAACCAAATGAAGAGGAACAAGTATTCATGTAGCTGGAGGATGTGGAAGGTCCTGACACGTTGGAAGGTGGAGGGACAGTGTGATATAAAGTGGGGTTTGATCAATTCTTGCAGACAGAATCTATTTAAGGCAGAGGAATCATCTGCAGCAAGCTGCCACCCCAGTAATTGGATTCCTAAAAGTCTTCCAGTTAATACAAGGTGCCAGAGTGCTTTAAACTTCGGAAATTGAGAGTCCTGGTTAATTTATATTTTCTGTTTTCTGTTTCTGAGGGCTGTGGGGTTAAAGTACATTATTTTGACAGAAAGAGAGAGGAAAAAGTAGTAAAATTAATATTCAACACGCATATTCACAGTATCTGAGAGCAGATGATAGATGCTATGTGTATGTGTGAAAGCTGGTGTCAAGAACTCACGAATTTAAACTTAAGAAGGACAAGGCTTCATTCAGGCACATGAGTTTGTTCAGCTTTTTCCTCTGTGCTGAAGTAGTTGGAAGCAGATAACAATTAGGATTAGTCTCTCCTCTTTCAAATTAACAGAAAATGGATGAGAGCAGCTTCCAGTGCCCGCCTCTCAAGTTTGCACTAAAAATTTAAATAGTCCTAAAGTGTTGTTGGGAAAGCACATCAAGGGAAAATGCTTTTTCCAGTTGTCTTGCCATTTGGCTTTACGACAGAGAGTGTTTGGTTTTTTTCAGTAGTATGGATAGATTAGCGATTAATGCTGGAGCTTTATATTATTTATTATTAATTTATAATGAATAGTAAAATGAAAGTGCTAGCAGCTCTCAAAAAGAAGCAAATGGAATACTAGGATTTGTGAGGATAGAGAACACAAAGCAGAAAGCTCTGGTTTCAGTGTAACTGCATCCTGAATACTGTGCCTTGTGCTGATCCCATCTCTGGAAAAAGGATATCAAAAAGAATCTGTCAACAGAAGTTTTTCTCTAAGGAGAAAACGAGATAATGCCTGTCAGGAATGTTATAGGCTTGGGAAAAGACAAGGAAAGAGATATCATAGTTTAATTTTCCCAAGGGTTTTTCTTCTACATGGATTCATAATTTATATTGCCTTTGCAGGGACTTCTCTTAGTCCCCTTAGGAACTGTGGGTTTGTTTACCAATTACAGCACGCAAGGATAAAGAGTTTGATTGCATTTAAGTCTTCCAGGTTGTCTTCCCACAGAAATTTACTCTGCTTCTGTTGTCCAGCCTCAGGATTCCCCTTAAAAATCTATTTCCTCTTAAGAATTTGTAATTCATTAGTTCAATTCTGCTCTGCTGCATCAGCAAATCTCACCCAGGACCTTGGCTAGAAAGAACTGACAGGATACACCAGTGTTAAATTTAATGTCTCATGACCAGCTAATTAAGACTTTTGAATTGGATTTATTACTTTTACCAAATGTTAAACTCTAACTGAAACACGTGCCTCTATGGAAAAAATGTTACTCATCAGACATAGCATTTGTTACTTGACATCAAGTTTTGAATTTAATGTGATATGGGACTAATGTTCAGAAAAGTGTTTTTGTTTTATGAATTCCTTTCTTCAGATTGCTGTCCTGCATGGGAAAAGGATCTGTGCAATTTTTTACTACCAAACACATATTAAGAGCTCTGTTGCCTGTTTTATTGTTAGATCAATATAACCCCAAATATAGGTTTAAGGGCTTCTCCTACTATAAAAGAGGGAAATAAGGATATGGAAATATATGCAAGATATGCAAATACAGAGGAAGTGAAGAATATTGGAGAGCTGTGATAACTCTGTGGTAGGCTACAGCATCTCGTGGAGTTGTCACTGCCAGGGAGCCAATCCTTGTTCCTGAGATCGTGTTGGCAGCTGCCTTCTGGTCTGTGGCATTGGTACCTTGCAATAACCTGAGCCTGTTTCAAAGAAGTTCTGCCTGTAAGAGTTCTGAGATAAATCTGGGAATTCTTTTGGGCAGCTGTTTTCTGAGCTGCAGACAGGGCTTCAAAGAACTGGCCAGAACAACGAAGTTGGTGGGAGAGTTGTAGACCCTAAAACCTCTCAGTCTGGAGGTTGCAAATGTCTGATAAGCCATGTTCTGCTTCGTGAATGCTGCAGTAAGAAAGAGAGTGCTGTTGCTTCTACAAAATGAAGCTGTGATATGTGTGCAATGGGAAACTTGTCCCCAGCCACTGCAGGATGCAGCTTCTCACCTCTGCCCGCTGTGCAGAGCTCTCTGCCATCATGCTGCTTGCAGGGATGCTTTCATCCCTTCTCAAGGGGCTGTTTTTGTGTCTGCCCCCTTATTTTTGCCTTTGATGCAGTCCTTTTAGACCTTCATTGTGCCATGTTTCAGAGCAGATTCATATGCAAAGCCTTGCCAGTAACCTGGAGTTGAGGAAAGTCCATTTTCAAAGTTGTAGATTCAGGGTTACAGAGTCATTTATGTTGGAAAAACCCTCCCAGATCATCAAGTCCAACCTGGAACTGCCAAGACCACCACTAAACTATGTGCCCAAGTGCCACATCTACGTGTCTTTTAAAGCCCTTCAGGGATGGTGACTCAACCACTTCCCTGGGCAGCCTGTGCCAATGTTTGACAACTCTTCTGCTGAATATGTGTCTTAGAGCAAACAAATTCCAATTTGTGATTCATTGGCAGCAGTGACAAGAAAGGAAGAAGCAGCAATAAATTGATAAAGCAGCAATAATCCTGGCTACCTCCAAAATAAGAAAAAGAAAAATTAGATTTTGTTGTTGTTGTTGTTGTTGTCTTACTTTGTTCCATTCTTGATGTTTTTGTGTCTGGCAGTAAATTGCCACTGCAGATCGTGCCTCTGACTGTATTTCAGTTGTAAGAAACCTGGACCTGAAAGAAGTGTGATTATCTGGAGTACTGGAGTGACCTGACTGCAGAATGTGATAACACTCTCTGATCTCACTTCTGCAGTCAGACTTACTAGATTTGTGTGGTGCCTTCAGCTATTACATGGACATTAAAGCCTTTTTCCACCATTTGATAACTTTCCTGATGGGCAACATGAAGGACAAGCAGAACTAGTTTTGCCCACAGGACTGCTATAAAATGCTGGAACTTTGCTGTACTTCTACTCTCTGTGCTTGAAAAAACTTGTTTGGAGACCCCTTTGCAAAATAAAGTTGCAGGCTGGGCTCTGAACTCTGAATTACTGATTGTTAAGTATTCCTGCACTCGCTTCCTCCTGTTAGAGGCACATGATTCCTCTGTGTGGAAAAGATCATAGACAAAATGGTTTTCTTGACTTCATCAAACTTTTCCTTTTAATTGTTCCCAGTCTGGAAAGGGCAGTTGCTATTTTGGTGAAAGGAATCTAGAGGTGGCTCTTGGATTGAATCAGAGAGGAAGAGGAGAAAGGACTGGAAATGAGCTACAGCAAAATACAAAAATCCATCCAAGATGTTTGTACTGGGGGTAGGCCTGTCATATACAGATATTTACATCTTGATAAAGCCAAACAAATGTCTCTTGCCTGAGAAAGATTACCTATTAGTTTCTTCAGTTAACAGAGAGGGAAAGCTGAGATGTGAACTAAGAGCTTTTAAATGTAAGGCAGTTGAGCCTGAGAACAGCACCTCATCTCAAGGACAAATAAGGAATATTTTCGGCTGCTCATAGGAGCCCACCCTGATAATGTGCCAGGGCTGCAAGAGGAACAACCTTATTGATTAAAGTGCAATTTTGTTGTAGTGAGTGCAAGCAAGAAGTGTCACTCCTGCAATAACAAGGTAAAGAACACAAACACAGCCCTGTTGAGGAGCACTGTGGACGCACAGGGTAAATACAGAGGTATTCAAGCAAAGGGGAAAGTGAATGAGGAAAAGAAAACACCAGGGATAGAGAAATGGGCTTAGCAACAGTAACAAGAAATATCTCTCTGTGCTTCTCATCTGGGGAAGAAAGGGAAGAAAGTGGGGAAAAAACTATTAACATTAGAAAGCATTTAATGTTAGATTCTATTATAGAGGGGATTGATCGACTAATCTTCCCAAATGGACACTGATAGATGAAAGTGTCTCTGGACAAACATTAAAGGTTTTTGTGCTAAAAGGCAGCCCTGACATTCCTTGTCAGGACTGTAGCAAATGGATTTCAGTGGTTTGTATTTGAAAGAATTGGGATATATACTTGACTGGTGGCTTCCTTTAAAGCAGTTTTGGTTCTGCAGTGTTTTAGAAAATCCAGAGAACTTTATATTCATCGGATTTGAAAACAAGTTTCAAATCTGAATTCTCATGAGTTTCTCAAGAAAATGCTTTATAGCTTTTCTTTTTTTTAAAAAAAATGATTATTTTTTTAAACGTTTGTTCATCTCTAAAGGTCTTTTGCAGAAAAATTCTTTTGCTTACATAAGCTTCCCATGAAACCCTGGCAGACTTACTTCAGCTTGTCTGGTGGGGCTGTGGGTCACTGTTGACACCACTGTGGTCCAGGTCCAGATCCTGACCCATTCAAATACAGTCAGAGCTGTGGACACAGCAGAACTGGGAGATGAAGGATGCACTTGTTCCTGGGAGAGCAAAGTGCTTCATTTACTTGAAAAAGCACCTAAGCTTTCCAGAAGATTATTACACACAATTTTGCTCCTGCAGGAAATAAGGCATCTTTAAGGCTTTATTCTGATTCAGAAATATTTTGAAATATCAGAATTACTCTCAGAAAAAAAGTTACCAGCTTTGTCTGGAAGCCAGTGATATTTGTCTGTGTGCTTTATCTCTCTGCATTTGGCATAGCTTTGAGCTGGATATATTACTTGATTTTTAATCTTACTATTATATAAAATATTGCCTTAAAAAGCTGATAACTTTCCAGTAGTTCTTTCCAATCAGTACTTTGCTTAGGCTGGCTTTGTGCTTGTCATGGGGCATCAGCCTTATACGATCTTGTGTTGCCATAAAAAGCACCTTCATACTGTTTTGGCCTTGCAGAGGAAGGCTGGTGAGGGCATGGTTTGTGGGAGAATCAGTGGAATAAAGGAATGGTTCAGTCAGAGGTACTGTTCTTGAGAAAGGTTATAAGGGGTGATGGAAGCACAAGAGGGGCTCTGTCCTGAAAATTTTCTTTGATTTGCTTTTTAAAAAGAAAAGCTCTAAATGCAAAAAATGTGGTTCCTTGTTCTCATAAACATTTCCTTCCTTGGTAACTGTTTCCAAGCTGAATTGTTGATGGAAAACCAGATCAAAACTCACTCTAGTCTTTGAAATCACTTGACAGCTTTTCCTCTCCTGTTTTAAAGCCTGTATGGATGGATTGATTGGTCTGGTTAATGCTTTTTTTGTAGTAACTCCAATGCCAAGAGGTCTCATGCTGGAGTCAGTGGCCTGAACACACAGGGGCTTCTAGAGCAGGGGCAAACCTCTGTCAGAGACCAGAGTGCCAGGAACATCAGACTGTGCCAATTAATTCAAGTGTTTGCCTCTTGCTGCTCCCCTGTGCCAGTGTCAGCAGCTCGTGTACAGCAGCACCAGAGGAGGTGTTGCACAAATTCTCCAGAGCAGGGAGATTGTAGAGGTTTTATTTTTGCCGTGACTGCTCCAGCTCCATCTGTGTTTCCTACTGGAGATCTGCAGCTGTATGGATGTTTGCAGAGAATTCCTTGGCAGCATGCAGTCAAACACCAGCCAGGGAAGCACAGTTTGGATGGAGGAATGATCCCATCTCTCTGAAATTACTTCTTTTCTTAGTCTCGTGGTACTGAGTCCAGAAGGACACTCATAAGGAGAAAAAATTGGTGGCTAGAGATGTTCCTGCTTTGGTTTAAGTGAAGAGGTTACTAAAAAAATTTTTTGTTTGGTTCTGGTGGTTTTTTGCATTGAAGTATTTAAGTACATCTTTTATTATTCCTCTTTCCCAAGTGGATGGCAAGCATTTTGAATTTAGTGCAAAAATTTATCTTTTTTGCTGACATGCAGACATGCACCAGAAAGTGTGGTTTTTGATATTCTAGAAGGTAAGGTGAGAGCATGTTAAACAAAGAAAGATTGTATTTGACTGTGGATGAGTGAATTTGCCTCAAATTTATTGCATTGTATTGTTTTTAAAACAATTTCCCCTTTTCTGAAAGCTAGATTTTAAAAAGAACCTTTACCATCTTCTTAGTCTGGTGATCCATGTTTGCAGCCAACTCAAAATTATTCCCAAAATAGGGACTCATAAAACAGTCCACAGACCTTTGCAAAAGGGAGTCAAGGACGTGTTTCTGTCCAAATTCAGGTAATACTTGAATTTACTGTTACTACAGTGCCCAAGTTATGTGGTAGCAGAAATCTCTGGCAGTACCATGGCACAGCAGAAGTCATGACCACCTGCTCCAAAGGTGACTGCACTTCTAACCTCTGACCAAGGATTTCTGGTGGACAGGGTGACACAAAGCCTTGCATCTCAGGAAGTCTCCCATGCAAAATGTTTTTTTAGGAGAAATAAAGGTTACAATGATGTAAAGCTATAAATCAAAGAAAACCAAACCCACAAACATCTCGAGCAGCAGAATTTGATTAAAAGTGAATGAGGCAAACAAGTCTTAGTCCCTGGGTGCCCAGGGTCTCCTGAAAGCCAGGTTATGTGAATTTTATTGCACACAGAGGGGAAGCTGCTGGTATTTCAGCTGTGCCATGGCCTCAGCTTTCAAGGAATGTGGGAGCAGGACTCAGCAGTGCCTGAGGCAGGGAGGTCTGACTCTGCTCCGCAAAAAGCTACCTGTTGCTACTCCTGAGTGCAAATTCCAGGCACTCACAATTCAAAATGCACATAAAACCCTGCAGCATAGCTGGTACCCTCTCTGCAGCCCAGATGTGTTGTCAGACTCACTGGGAACTGAGTTGTTTGACGTGATGTTCTACTATTCCTGATAAAATCAAACGTGGAATTCTGTATTTATTGACTGTCCGGCTTCCCTGAGCTTAAACGCTCAGCAGAGAAAGCAGGTTTAAGTATTTTTCTCTAGTTGTATTTGTCTTCTGTATAATTGTAGGGATTAATTGACAGTTTTCTGTCCCATTGGGGACACTTCACCTGCTGCTTTTGGGCACCAGGGATGGGTGATGAGCCTTTTGAGTCCCCCCACAATTGTTTCCTGTGGTAAGAGTGTATGTGATGTCTGTTTTCCATCTGTGAAAATCCACAAGTCTTTGGAGTTATAGAGAACAAAGTATTCTGGGATGTCAGCAGTGAATTCAGGACACAGGGACATGGGGGAAATCTTTAACCAGACTGGAGTTTTGCTGAGAACTCCCCAGTGCTCCAAACTGAGGCTTAAACTGACACCAGCATTTTCTTGTGGTATGCCATTTGTTTTTCTTGGTGGAAAATATATAAAACCGAGGAGGCAAAGCACAGAGAAACAAGTATGATACTAAATATATTAATACCTACTATAGAAGCAGCTTTCCTTCCTCGGGATTAATTTTACTGAGAAATGAATGTGAAACACTTGCAAAATGAGTCATTCAATTTGTCAGTCCTAAATTAGTTGGCTTAAGTTAAGAAAGTATATTTTATGTTTACTAATGTAACTATAGCTATGAAGAACGTGGCTAAAGAAGCCTCTGTGATGTTACTGGTGGCTAATTTGGAAAACATTTCTACATGTGACTTCCATATGCATCTCTGCTGGGAGAGGAAATGAAAGCCTGATTGTGCAAGCCCTTCATCGTTCTGTCACACTTTTGAATGGACTGAGGAATATATTCAACTTTGAGAGGAAAAATTTCCCATCTGTGCTGAGTAACCCTAATGTGCTTCCAGTAGTCTTCCACAGTGTTACTCACTGGCATTATTTAGAGGTACATCACTCATTCCTCGTTCCCAGGCAAAAGCAGCCGCTTGCACAGAAGTCAAACAATTGTTTGTATATAGTTTTATCTCCTCTGAGGTAATCATCAGTGGTGAAGAGGCCCTGGCAATAAATGCTGACCATTGCTGCAGAAGGCCAAGGTCTTCTTGCTCTTTGCACTTTGGAACTGGAGAACTTGATGAAGAGGAAAGGATGAAAGAGGGCAATAATGCTGCTGTAGTTTTCTCTTTTTCCTCCTCTGGAAGAAAGGGCATCAAAGGTGCTTTCCTTATGGCTTTGGAGTCACAGAAGGAAGGCATTTTGAGCTGATAATTGATTTTTCTAGTGAACAGAAGGCCAAATAGTGACTCATGGGCTAAATCCTGTTTGCAAAGCAGTCTTCTGACCTGAGAAAATGACGAATGACTGGTGGCTGTGTGACTTATAAGCTCCTCAGCACAGAGAAGTAGCATTGCTGCCAGTCCAGAGTGGTTCACAGTGCTTCTGCTCCTGAAATAAGAAAGGTCCAGTCTTGGTTAAGCAACCAATCCCACTTTCTGGGATGATTGACAGCTACCATGGCATGGAAATAAACTGCCCTGGCATCACTGCAGGTTTTAGTGCAGGTCACGGGTCCTGTAAGGACCTTGTCAATCATTGCACCCAATTGTGCAGTAAAGAACAAAATCAAATGAAGAAATTTGGTCATAGTATTAGTATTTAAAATGATTCCTCATAAAAATTACTTGTGCATAGAAACAGAAGTAACAATGATGCTTTGATATGATTAAAATAAAGCCAAAACTGATGTGCTGATAACTGCAGTGATGGACAGAGCAGGAAGCTGCAGGCTAAAAGGCTGCAGGCATTGCAGGTGCACCCAAAGCTGAGGAGCACAACGCTGAGGGGAGGGGGGTGTGCAGAGCAGGCCCAGGACTGAAAGCTGCTTCACGTAAGTTGTCTGCATGTGCCTGATTTTACAAGCTCAAGCTGTAAGTAACAAAACCAAAATAAGCTCTGTTTGTTATGAATCATTATTGACTAAATGATTTATAGTGTAAGTAGCTCGTGCAAGTGACTGCAGGTGCAGGTGGTTTTTATATTGCCTTTCTCGCTGATTGGAATAAGGTCACTTTGTCTCCGTGTGACATTGGTTTGGATTAATTACAAATTTTCCATACAGTCTTCCATCCTTGAGACGCAGCGTGGTAAGACTTTTGGAGGTGGAATGATTGACACCAAAGAACAGCAAAGTTAAAGGCAGCTTTTTCATTTCCATCGACAAAATCACACCCGTCCTTGTTCTTCTGCTTGGCTAGTGCATGTGGGTGGCCTGGAGCTTGAGAAAACAATTTTGGAATTGAACAAATTTCAAGTATTGATTCTGAACCTGGGTGTTGCTGCTGTGTATTGCTGTGGTGGTCAGGCAGGTGAGAGTGGTATTGCAGAATGTTAGAGGAAATCAGAGGGGCCAGGGAGCCAGTGCACCAGGTTGTCCATTCCTTCACACATCTGAGCAGCTCCTCTTTTCTTCAGGCCATCTCATCTCCCTACTACAGCAGTATTTCAGGAGTAGTGGAACTTGTGTCCTTTTAATTTTTTTTTCTGACAAGGAAAAACAAACAGGTCCTTATTTTTGCTCCTGAGAACAACAACAACAAAAAAAATTGAAGTTTTGAGATGACTGGAAAAATAAAACAGTGCACTATCATAAAGCACTTTTTTGCAATGCTTCTGTCAAGTATTGTAGAATCACAATATTTCATTATGTCATTTCCAAAATAAAAGTGACTTTTTCAGGTTGGGTTCAGTGTTACATGAAAATTGTTTAGCATCAATGCACCAAAAAATCCATGTAAGCCATTCAAGGTATCAGAACTTCTAGAAAGGAAAACTATTACTAATTGTGGACTTTTCCCAACCTACATAAATTCTATTTTTGAATATATTCAACATAATTGCTCATTATGTAAGTATGTTAAAATGTACAACACCCTTACCATGTCTTCCTTCATTGAATGTCATGCTGTGAATTACAAATCTGTTAATGTAGAAGTGTAACTTGCACATTCCAAATGCAAAGATCTATTTTCTGTTCCAAGTCTGTTATGAGACCATCTGTGATTGCCAGTTTGTAAGAAGTGGATAGGAGCAATACGAGCTTGCATGCAGGTTGTACATAAACTCTGCACTCTTTCTAACTACTGTAGCATGCAGTTTGTCAGCTATAGAGAACATCGACCAACTTTTTGTCTTAAGTTATGAAAATTTATGCAGTATTTATGTTCCAAAGCTTTTCCATAATTGCTTTCTGACTAAGAAACCATTAAGAGCCCAAATTATAAAAATCATAATTAACTGGGTATGTGGTATTGCTGTCTAGCAGTGATCTCTTTATGCAAGAGATGTGGTCTGCTTTTCAAATGAGGATTTAGTCATCATCTTTACCAGGTTAATACAGGGGAGAGGATCCATCACTGCAGGTTAATCAGGTGTGATGGGGGCTTTTTTGGCCCTGGGACTCTCTCAGCAGCTGTGCAGGGCTGTGGACTCAGCCAGCACAAACCAAGTGAAGCAGAGGAGTCCTGGGGCCATGGAGAGCTCTGTGTTCAGTCCCTTCTCTGGGTGTGCAAGGGGTTTGTTGTACTGGGACTGCTGCTTTGTGTAACCTACTTGTGGTGGAAGCGTTGTCAGCCAGGCACTGACCTCAAACTGCTGAGCCATCAGAACTTGCAGAGAAACTCTGGCATTTCTCCTCCTTTGCAGGACAGAATTATTCTTTTCAGAGTGGCGATTGTGCAGTGGTTCTCTGAGGCAATCCATGGGTACAAATGTGTAGCATCTGTCAGCTGAAACTTATTTTATGGGGTTTTTTTTCCCTTTCACCAAATGACAAAGCTGCAATGATGCTGTGGATTGGCTTGGATTTATGAAAGTCACAGTACATGGTGTGTTTTAAAGCAAAGGGTGTAGGCTGATTCACTGCTGTTGCCCACAGTCCAGCATGTGTGTTTCTTAGGGAAGACCAATGAGTTAACATCTCCAGTGCAGCTACATGGAGATATTTGAGTTAAAGTATATTTTTGCAGAAGGATAAAGTCAGGTGATTACAGAGCACTTGCCTGACCTGCCAGCTGGTAGAAGCACTGTGTTTCTCTCCAGCATCTCCATTCAGCTGCAAGAGGTCTCTTGTTGCCTATCAGAGTTCTAATTTTGCTGGGAAAAAAAATGAAAAATGTGCGTCAATGGTGCCATAGTCTAAACTATTATGAACCGCAGGGTTTTTTTAGCATTTCATAGTCAGTGTGGGTTACCACAGATAATAATAGTATCCTCTGCACTGTGCAAGATTGTTCTCAAATTTTAATGGCTGTTTTGAGCTTATTGGGAGTTAGCAAAGAAGCTCAGTGCAGGCTAAGTGAGGTAAAGATGAATTTAAGATGCATTTTTTTTTAACATTTAATCAAACTTCCACTAAACTTTTTTAAGGATTAAGAAATCTGACCTACCACCCCCTAACTCATCTGTCCATCCAGCAGTAGCTCTTCTCATCTGTAGGACCAGTATTTGCTCTCCCTGCCCCTCAAAAATCCACAAATGTTTGAAGTATTGATACATTTCCCTTGATGTATTTATTTCTTTCTTTTTTTTTTTTTTTAAATAATCAAATTAACTCCTCAGCTCTTCATTACATCCTGACAGTGGACCCATCTTCAGAAACAACTATAAATTATGCATCTATTTTAACCTTATTTCCTGAGGCAATTAAATTTTTTTGGAGACATTGTCAGTCTGTCCCTCTGTGTTCACCCAACAACTTTTTAACCTGTTGTCAGATTACTGTAAAGCCTGACAGAGAGATGGATATTCAGCTTACAAAATCTGGAGGAATTCCATGAAAGCAGATGGCTAATTAAAGGAAAGCAACCCAATTAGTGTCCGTAAGGGAAATGTTTCATCGTGTGCTTAGCGCTTGAGTTCATGGAATTTACACGAAATACCCCAAATATAACAAAGCTTTCATTAGTGCTGGCACTGTGTTGCACATTATGGAGTCACAAACCTACCAGTACTGTTAGTTCTGCAACTCATATTTTCCTGCTGCCTTTAACTATTTTAAGGAAAACAAACAAAAGTAGTTTGGAAGTTGATTTAAGATTTGCATTTCTAGACCAACTACTTCTTTTACACCATTATTTTTGTATATTATAGTAAAATATGAGGCACTGTGTTCCCTGGCAGCCAGGAGGGCCAACTGTGTCCAAGCCTATTTGTGATATGGATTATAGCTTGATTATTTGAAAAAAAAATCATAATTAGTCATTATAATTCCTTGCCTTTTGTTATATCTTATTCTTTTTCTTTTTTTTTCCTCTCTCTCCTAATGAAATAAACCATCTTGTGTTTTTATTCCACACTGCCCCAAACCATCATCATCCAGCACCTGTGCTTTTCCAGAATGCTTCAGTGAAAGTTGTGCAGTGAGGCCACTGCAGTTTAAAGGCCTTTGAAGGTGTCTGTAAAATTACAAGGCATCACTTCTGGTGCAGCAGCAAAGATCCATTTTGTCTGGCAAGTGCTGGGTAGCAGAAAGGGAGGAAGGCTTGTGCTTGTAGCGTGTGGTTCCAGTGCTGGTGTTTGAACCGAGTCTCATTATATTTCTGTGACTGCTCCTGTCTCCACTGAGCTGCCTTTGGCTGGGTCCCAGCTAAGGAGATGTCAAAGATAAATTAGTTCCTGTAATTAGGAAGCCCGACCTCGCTGGCGGAACAGCAGCTAATGCTGGAGGATTGTAAAGGCATGTACCAGTCCAAGAAACAAGTTTCTTGATAAAACTGCAAGTTGTTCACATGTCAGGGAGTGGAGCATAGCCTGGGGAGGTACCAGTGCACTTGTGGGCACAGCTCACTGTTGGGCTGCTCTGACCAACAAACTGCTCAGAAAAGGTGGAGCTTTGAAGATGCTCTGTGGAGCTGGGGTTGTAGTTTTGCTGATCTAATTCCTGTTTCTTTGACAATAGGTATAAAATTATATCAGAAGCCATAGTTTACGCCAGTTTTGGAATATATAATGGTATAAGATCAAGGTGATGCTCTTTATTGCCATTGAAACAAAATGAAGTCTTTTGCTTAGTGATTAAATCTCTCCAAAGAGGTTCCCAGAAACATTCACGTGCATGCCATTGTTTTACTGGTGTGGTTCTCCTTGGGTAAAGGCAGTCTTTGTTATGCTGTAGAGAGCTACATCTTAATATTGCCTTTTCTTTTGAGAAGGCAAATTCTAGGTATTGTCAGACTGTATCTCCTGGAGTTCACCTGATAGAGGGTGTCTTTCTAGAACAACTGTAGACAAAGGCCTTGAAGCCTGGGAGATGATATTTTCCTGAGTTTACCGACATTAATGGTTTTAAATCTAACTGGTCTGGTGATCCTTGCAGTGCCCTGTATCTCTATTTATTTTTAAGCTTCTCATCTAAGTGATATCTTATGATAATGAGTTTCACAATTTAATTGCACTGTGTAAAGGCAGATTTTTGTTTATCAAGTTAATAATTCACTTTGAGTGAATGTCACATTTCTCTTGAGCCCTGGTACCTGAGGAGCAGAAGATAGAAGTCCAAAAGTACTTTAAATTGGCTAAGGTGATCTAGAAGTCAGGAGGGCAAACCTCCACAGGTGCATGAATTTGTCACCTTCTGAAGTGCTATTTAGGAAAATTTACTTTATTTGAAATATGCAGATAATGCTTTAGCCAGCATCACAATTCTTCTAATTATTTTGACTGATGATAATACAGTGGTGCCTCTGGGATGGAATATGAAAGCATCTTCCAGCATCCGGTACCTGTTCCTCACTTCAGTAGCATCAATTGATCTTGACTCTTCTGGCATCAGTGGAATTGCAGCTCCTGTGTACAATCAGAGAGTGGGAAGTTGAAACGCTTTGCTTCTGCTTTGGTTTCTTTTTAATTTTCTTTTACCATCCTGATTACTGAATGAACCAGGGCCAGTTCTCTGCTCTTTTCATGTCCCTGTGCCAAAGGCAAAAGAAAAAATAAGTACGGAAGTGGAAGCTGTTCTCTTTCAATTTATAATCCCTTAATTTACACTCTTTGCACAGTTTTGAAGACAAAAGGCTTTAGTGCATGAAAGTATCTTGTTCTAGGTTACTCTCCTTTTTGGGGGTTTTATTAAATAATTATGTTAATCATAGGTCTCCTGACTTCTGGTTCTGGTTTTTTCTCTTTTGCATCTAGGTAACAATAGTGAAGGAACAAAAAATAACTACAGAGGTAAATTTCTTACTCTCTTGATCTCTGTTTAACCTGCCATAATTATGTGGAGGTTTTTATGACAAGTAATTATGTGGGATTTTTTTTTTGTTGATTTTTGTTTTGGTTTTTCATGTCAAATAGCTATTAGCGCCCTTGAGTTTGATTCTTTTCTAGATTTTATACTGCCTGTGAGGAGTTTTCATTCCCTTTTCTTCTGACATGGTAGCACAAAAGAATGGGTTAAACAATCTGAGTTATTTTTGCAGTTTGAAGTGAACACACTTTCATGGAGTAATAGCAAACTGTTATGATGCTGAGATTCCTCCTGTCAGGGTGGATATTTTAGCACAAGCCATGATGGCAACAGGGGCATCAAGCAAAGAGAATTTCCCATGAAGTTACCATAGCTGTAAATTTTGCTCCTAACCTGCCTGAATAAAGTGCTTATTTTTTTTGGTGATATCTGCAACATGAGCCTCATCAGCTCTGAAACTTCCTCCCTTCAGAAAGCTTGACAGAAGATTTCTTCCCACCTAATTAACAATTCTGCTACCTCAAATTATGCATTTTGGTTCTAAAATTTATGTAAATCAGGAGCGCTCATATTCAGAAACCAATTTATCATCATTGCTGTGCTCTGTGGCTGCCTGAAGGTGCAGAGAGCTGACACCTGCCTGGGCACAAGAGATCACACAGCTTTAGAAACGCAGTTCACAGTCTGCAGTTGTTGGGGGGACCCTAAAAGTAGCTTTACTGCAGAATCCCCCCACACTCTAATGTGGTTAGGAGCTGTACAGAGAAAATGAATTTTTATTATGGGGTCTGTGATGGAGTCTCTCTTGTATGTATTTTTCTGAAAAAGTCTGATGCTTGAGGGAGTTTGTTCAGAAGACAGTTATGCTGCTCTTTTGTTGCAGAAGCCGAGGCCAGGAGCTGATGGTGGTGCCACATTTTGGATGTGTGCCCTGTGAGGTGACGTGCGAGGCAGCACCAGGGGTGGGATGGGAGCGATTACTTAGCAGAGGTTGGTTGCTCACGTGTGCTGCCATCAGGATGGGCCCAGTTCAGTGCCACAGCAAATTCTGCCATGCCAACCCCCCTGGCTGTGCCAAGCACTGGGGCTTTGGGCATCAGTGAGGGCTGGAGGTGACTTGGCCCAGCTCCCGAGCCATGCAGAACCCCCCGATGTGCTGCACCCAAAGCGCTGCAGGGAAGGGCGAGTGCCAAGGTTCCCAATTCAAGGACATAAAATTTGGTCAATGCCTCCCCCTTGTGCATGTGCATTAGGATACAGCTTGTGTTGTGTGGTCTCCTGCTGTGGCAGTGTCTCCCTCCTTGCTCGGGGATGGGGAATTTCATCTGGGGCTGAGCTGGGGTTTTGCAGCACCTGTGGCTGCAGATCCTGACTTGCTGTTGTTCAAGAACTGGGAAGGCATCAGTGACTGTGGAATTACAGGGGAAAAGGGAGGATCTGGAATGCTTTTAGTCTGAGCTGCAATTCCACCCAATACCCTGTGCCTGTGCTATTTAAATGCACGTTTTCAGTGTACGTGCATGTGTCATAATGCAGTGAAACGTCCTAAATAAACCAGAAAAGTATTTTGTGGTGTTTCTTCCACAGTCCTCATAAAAGCTGTTTCTCATGGTCTTATCAGATCTGTACACAGATTTTTATTCCTTTCCCTCACTGGGCTTGCCACCATCACTGATTCCTGATGACCAGTGATTCAATGAAATGCTGAATTCTCTGTATCAATTCAAAAATCCCGTTGTCAATAATAAACTGGCCGCATTCATGTCCAGAAGACGTGTAGCCGTGTAGAAATGTGCATTGTCATTCTGACTAGCATAAAATAAGCTTATGAAACTTTAATGCAGACCTATTGCTCAGAGGAAAATCCCCCTACTTGCATCAGGAAGCTGAAGTGACACAGCTGTTAGTTTATCCAGTCACCTGCTTTCTCCTTGGCCTGGTAGAATTGTTGAAATCATGGCTCTGCTCTTTATTCCCTCTTTCTGCTAGTAAATCTTCTGTGACAGGAAAAACCTAAATGTATTGTGTTGGTGTAGGGAATTAGAGTATTACTTTCTTTTTGTTGTTGTTGTCTAGCTAGAGAAATGTATTTCCTGTCACAGCTGTTTCCAAGGAAAAACACATTTCCATTGTTTGCTTATAATTTCTATTACTATGATGTGAGCTGTTTGCACTTCCAAATGCTTAAATGACAGCTGGAGATATTTGGTTCTCAGGGCTGAAAATTCTACATACTTGTTACACAAAATCTGAAACCCAGACATGTTAAAAGAAAAATGTATTCTGAAATATAGATGTACATCTTGCAGCAAGGCTTTAAGTCAGAGAGTATGCATTCAAATGTTAAAGAGACTTCATTTTGAAAACATATTTAATATATCTCTGAAACACTTTTATCTGAAACTGTCACCACATTCAAAATGAATACAATTTAAATTCCTGAGTACTTAATGTCATTACATAAGTAGAAAGTTCCAAACATGATTGTGTTTATATTGATTCTGTTTTTCTGAGGATTGGTTTCACTGCATTAAAACTTTACAGAAGAAATCAATTTTTTCCCCCACTTACAGAGTCTTTTTTAATGACTTGTTTGCTATGTGACATTAAGAAAAGATGTACTTTCTTAGCTGCTTTGTAAAAGCTGGTTTGTTTTCTCACTCTGATCTTTCCACAAAGATAATTTAGGAAAGACAAGAGTTAAATTGAAGTACTGGATTTTCAAAAATATGGGACAGACTGAAATACATCCCTTTGAGCTGTCCCTGTGCCTTGTGTGTACCAAAGCCCTTATTTCATGGAGTGCATAAATCCAGAAAAACACATTTCTGATCCCATACTAGAACACGTGTTCTCTGCTGTCATTTCTAGAGATGTATCTCATAACTTAAACATGAATTTTAGCTTTATATCTAGCCCATTAAGGAGAAAAGTAGCATTTCATGTAGCTATTAGCTTCTCTAATGCATGGTGACACTGTGGAATTTGCATGGCAAGATGATCAGGGGTATTTTGCAACAGATTTATCTATTCCTATCCCCTCCACTGATTTTTTTTTTTTTTTCTTATTCTGTGGGACATTTAGTCTGTTCAGAGCTAAAGAATTGCATAATTTAGGAAAAAGGAGCCTTGATGGGAAACTGAATTTCTGAGGCATATATCAGATAAGATGTTGCTGTCAGATCTTGTCATTATATAGGAGGAACATCAGGACAAAAATAAGTCTTTGTACCCCTTGACATCTATGTTAAGAAGTATTTATGCAAGAATTAAGTTTCTTCTGCAGTGAATGGAGCTGATGTTTGTTATCCATTTATTCAAAAGTGGACTTTGCTGATGCTCACATCCTTGAGGAGGGCAGGTTACATTCACCAGCAGCTATTCTGTCTTTAGCATTGGATTATCGATATCCTGGGGAAAAAATGTAAATGTCATGTAAATAATTCTGGATGGAGTTCAGTCCAGTTGCAGTAAGAAGCCTGATTACTTTGTTCTGACCTTTGGTAATCTCAAATGTGTATATATTTCCAGTAAAATAAAAGGATGCCCATACAGGCTTTGGGCTGCTTAACATATATTTCCTACTTCAATAGAACTGAAGCATTACAAGGACTCTACCCTATTTTTCAAATAAATAGAATTGTCCTCTTTTTTTTTTTTTGTCCTCTAGGCTGAAAACTCATTAATAATATCCAGCAGCAGTGAGATTTCTTAACTCACCTTGACTGAGAACAGGAGACTCCACAGTCGTTAGAAGGTCTGTAGAAATGATGCAAATTTACCAGAAAATTCTTTTTCTAAGCTTTACAAAATTGGATTACAGTTCCCTTTGGACGAAATCTTTCAAATATATAAAATAATACCTCAAAGCTTCATAATGTAATTTGGTATCAAAATAGCAGAAATGAGTGAATGTCACTTTTCCTGGGAATTACTCCTCTAGAACTCAGTAACTCACAGCTGGAAGTACCGACTTTACAGTTTCTTTTTAATCATGGCCTACTGGCACCTTTAGTTTAGATGCTGCAAAATGTATCTTTCTGCAACTAGTTCAATGAATTTCTTAAACTACTATCCTAAATTTTAGATGTTATCTCAACCTTATTTTATTCTCAGGTCTATAGCTTCATTTAGAATCCTTTGTTTTTGGTGATTTTGTTGTCTTCTGTCACTCATTTTGCCATTTCCAGTGTTCTGGTTTGAATATATCTGGTTTCCACTGCTAAAATTATGTGTCTTCAGTTGATTTGCATTCAACACTTGCCCACTTCTTAACTTTAATAATATCCCTGGCAGTGTTAGGTTTGCAGTTGGACTCTCTGGCCTTAAGGTTTTTTCCAACCTAAATGATTCTATGATTAATTCTTCATTGTGAGTAAAAGCTTATTGCTATGATAGAAAAATGTATTCTACAGAGTTGAAATAATTTAATTGCAGGCAAATTCTCTGATTGTTTGACCTTTTGAGTTTGCAGACACAGTGCTGATTTAATGTTCATTGTGTACTGCAGGACAATAAATTATCACATCTTCTTCCCTGGTAAAGATATGTTATTTACCAAAGTCTACTGAAATTTATGAGGCTGAAATCACATAAGGAATTCAGTAGCTACATTTTCAAAGTTTTAAATTGAATTTTCATAATTAACTTCTCACCACATGCTTGAAGGACAGGAATGAAGTAATCTTGTCGTAACTGCTAGCATGTGCATTTTACAAATATTTCTGCCTTTCTGTGGACTCTCTTTGGAATAGATTCTCTTTTTGGTTGCTCTGATAGCTTCCAGTACTGCAATCGTGGGTGTAATATTCGAAGTTCACAGGGGTGTCTGTACCACAGCTGAGCTCTGATAGCCAACTCCTATAAGCACCCTTGCAAGAGGCACCAAAATCTTCAGGTGAGACCTATGGAAATTAATAAATGTTTTGGGTGAGCACCAGCCTGTCCATGTGGAAAGCAGCTGGTGTGGAGACCAGAAGCAGCTTGTCTGATTTGTTGTATTTAGCCCTAGTGCCCTGGAGATTAAGAAAGAAACCATTTCTAAGCCATGAGGCATCAAAGCTTTCTCCTGGGCTTTAGCAGGCTGTCCCAGCCAGTCCCAGAATGTCCTTTAGCAGAATGTCCCAGCATTGCTGGCAGCAGGGACAGCCTGCTTTACATTCCCTGGGTAAGTGCTAGCAGAGATTCACCCTTTCAGACATAACATATGTTTTGGGGGATTCAGAGGCAGCCACCTGCATCTTCAGTATCGAGATGGGAGTAATAGTGTGCTAATACCTGCCTTCTGCCTGGGTGTTATTAATATTTAGCTTCCTTATATGTGGGGATTTAATTTCCTGAGAAATAATCCTAGTGCAGAGTGATGAAATGGGTCTGACTGCAGGAGGATGCTGCCACACCTCTCTCCAAAGCCTGACCCTTGGCTAAAAACCCTTTGCTAACACGGTCCAGTGTCTCTCTGAGTTGCAATCCGTGTTGGCAGATGCAAGGGATGTTTCAACCAAGGGCACTTGATGGGACTTTTCTCTTTCCTTGTCTGTTTTCATGGACAGATACTACAGCTCTTGCACTCCCAGCCCATCCCCAGGGGCCTGGCCTGTCACAGGGCATGCTGAGGTGGCTCTCTGAGAGCTGATTTCCACTGAGTATGGGAGCATGCAGCCTCCAGCCCTGTGTCAGTAGAGGGTCTGCTCCTGCCACAGCCTTCCTGATAATCAGCCCACGCTGCTGAGCTTGGCCTTACTAAATGCTCCAGCATCTTCAGCACTGAGGAGAGCAATTTACTAGTGCACACTAATGGTGCTATTAGCCCAGGCAGGTCTAGCCAACATGGTCCTTAAACAGCTCTGAGGCTTTCTAGGGGTCATGAGAATTTGTCCCTGATTAATAGTGGAAGTTAAAACTTAAGGGGAGCTCTCCTAGAGAACACAGTTGCTTTTCCTGAAGTACAGGAAGGTCATTTGGTTCCTGAGGTCTGACCCAGATTTTCACAGTGGTAGGCTTGCAAATCTTGCGAGTGTTTAGGGACAGACAGAGTATTTTCCATCAGAACAGTACATCCCCTTTTAATGAAATTACTTTCATTTATGTATGTGCATAAGTGTCTGCAGGAACTGAAGTTCTTGGGGACTGCATGTACTGCAGAATGCTTGCATCAGCATCTAGCATGTAGTCTCCATATAAAACTTGTGCTATAAAAACTGCCAAAAGAGATCTATAGTGTTTGCTTTGGGTGGGTTCCAGTTTCTGCTCTACCCTGAGAACAAGACTGCAAGAGAGGGAGGGGATTGCATAGCAAATTAGTCCTTGAAATGCAGTGATTTGTAGGTCACTTTACTGGCACGCCATTGTAATAAAAAAACTTAGCCCTTTTAAACTATTTGTACCAAGGGATCCTGATGCCATGATGATTTTTTGCCTTTTCTTTTATACCCCTTTTATACCTTTTAAAAACTTCTGTATTCTTAGTGTTTTTTTAGCCTACATTCTTGGACTTGTTTGTCAAACTAGGAGACTCAACATTTTAGAGGTTTTGTAGTTAGGGATCAGAAAGCCCCAGACACCAAGGTCCTCTCCAGAACACATTTTGTAAACTGAGATAGAATCATCCAGGGGAAGTTTCCTTGGGGAGGGGGGCTCACTCGAGCCTCTCATTGGGGAATCTTTGATAGATCTGCTAATTAGTAAAACCTATTAGTAAAACCTATAATGTTATACCAGATCGATTGTGGGTGTGCACTGCAGTGTGCATTGAGGTGCACTCGACCTGGACGTGGTGCACCTAAAGATCCTTAAAATAAACACAAAGATAAAATCCCTTTTCCCCTTCTAACCATGTTTGATTATTGATTTTAATACCAGGAAAAGGCATCAATCCAAGCTATGAGATGCATGTGATATGCAGTACATGTAACAAAACTGTGTTCAAGGTACTTGGCCTTTTCCATTAAAGCGTTCTTCACAGAGCATTTTGTTTTAATAACCATCCAAGTCACAATAATAAGTAAGTAAACTTCATCTTCTCTCTCTGATATTTCATTGTGGCACTAGATAAGTGTTCAATGATAATTTATTTCTGGCTATGGAAAGACAGAGATATTTAATATATCTTGGAGAAGTATTAAAAAAAATCGGCTGAGAGCGAAATTACAAATTTGTTAAGAGACTCTTTTGGGTTTTAGATACATACCTACTGGGTAGGATATTTCATTTAACTTATAAACCAGAGTAAATATTACAACTGGTTAATATTCTTACACTTCTATTGAAACCAGCAAACTACCAGCTGTGCCTGGGGACAGCAGTGAAAATCATTTTGAGCGGCACAGAAATTTCTTGTTCCGTGTGCAAATAACCCTGTACTACTTTTTGAAAAGTCTGTAGGCAGCAAAGGCTTGCATCCAGGAAAACCAGAGGCAGAAACTGTCTAAGGGGACCTGGCAGTGCTCAGAGTTACACCACTGCATGGGAATCCACCCTCTTATTTTTCAGCCCGCTGCTGTGCTGGCTTGCCTTTATAACATGCTGTAAAAACCTCTTGGCATGATGGCTGCTCTCTTTGGTGCCCGTGACCTGTGAGTCTTGGTTTTGTCTTTCCCCAGACTTCCACATACTGGATTTTGGGTGTATGGGTTTCTAAGTCATCTATAACTCTGGGATGCTCAGAATTCAGGCTGGCCACAGCCCACAGGTATGCTCCAACATCTCATGCCTGTGCTTAAAGCTAATCCATGGCTCTTTGCATCAGAAAGACCAAGGCAAACACAGATATTTAGGAGGGCTGCAGAACAGACAGAACTTCCCTGCCTGTGTCAGCAGTGAAAGGATGCGATTTCACCACTTGCTGGTCTCAAAGGGAGGAGCATTCCAGTTTTCCTTCAGACAGGAAGTTTTCAGACTTTTCAGGGGCTGCTTGTTATTTGAAAATCTGCATGAGTATCCCAGAAAGTTGCAGTTTTTTGCCAGCACATGAAACTTTATAGAGCCAGGGTGGCTGCTGCTGCCGGTGCTTTTTTTGCCAGCAAGGGCACCCAAGGAAGTTGAATTTGGGAATCAGGTCTGCAGAGATGTCTCCTCTGGTCCATGCCATAGCATGCTATGTCTTTGACATTGTCTTTTGACAATGGAAGTAAATTCTGACCTTATCTGTAAGTATTGCTCCTGCTGAGTGACTGAGATTGATATTAAGCGCCTGACATTTTTTCACGGTTAATTAGTTTAAAATGAGAATAGCTCTTGTATTCACTGCTGACTATCAGAGGCAATAATTACAAGAGTATTTTGTATGTACAATCCATATCCTGTTACCTTGGGCTGCTGCTGCTACCCAGCTAAATGTTTCAGAAAAGACAATTTGGTTTTCATGATGATCAGGAAAAATAGATTAATGGGAGAGCTCTTTTCAAAGGGTAAAAGGAGGACAGGCTCCTCCATGCAGCACTTGTCATATAAGAGCACGTGCTGAGTGGAGAATGGTGCACACAGACTGGGGCTCACTGCCTTTTTGGCTTTGAGACATGAAGGCTTCCTCTCCATGAGCGTCTCAGCAATTCCTGGGCCAGTCCCGTGTGTGTAACAGATAAAGCCCTTTTGCTCTTAATAAGGTGAATGTTGGGCAAGGGCTGCCAAATTTCAGAGTAGAAACAAACTCTATTAATTGGGTGAAACAACAGATGTCAGACCCTTTACCTGCAAGGGAAAAGGAAATACAGCACAAAATCTAAAACAGAAGGATGCAATTTTCTGCCCAGTCATGCGTGCTTCCTATTAGTTAATTACTGGGATATTAAGGCATGCAAATTGAGTGAGCTTCATTATGTGCAATGATATACTTGTGAAGGAATGCATACCTTGGGAAGTTGCAATTAGGATCTCTATAGCAGTGTATTTTGACCAGTGGCTAATAAGTGTCCCGGTACTGGCATAAAATTAGTGTAGATTAGCTAATAATAATACAGCTTCCGTTCCCTGAAGTGCTTCTCATTTGTTCCTGTGAGTGGTGGGTCTATATATAATCCTGTTAAAGGGCACTCTAAAATGAGGTGTTCTAGAAGAGCACTTTTTGGTGCCAAGTGCTCCTGGTCATGGAAGTAACTTCTGATAGAAATGCCATTTTACACTGAAATAAGTCTCTTATGGAAACAGCACCAGAGAGGGTCAGAAGTTTTAGTTGTCTCTATAATTGAAAGAGAACTGTCAACTCTTTTTTATATTTTTTTTTCCTCCTAAACATGGTAAAAAGGCAAAGGAAATGGATGAGTTTTTTTTTTTTATTGTTGAGTCAGTTTCATCCCTATTCTGGAATTCATGGGAGAAATGCTCCTTAACCTGCCTTGTATCCTTAAAAACCCCTGCATTTTGATTTAATCTAGCTTTGGGGAGTCTCTGAAAAAAAGGAAGATCTATTCTATCTTTGCATGACATAAAGAAAGTTAGCTTGGAACCATTGACCTTTGAGAAAGGAAGAAAAGGAAATATTTGCTTGTGGTTGTCTTCCATATAATGAGAGATCTGGGAAAGAGCCAGTGAATTGTAGTCATCAGAGGTGTTTTTCTCAGCACTTGTTGCCTCTCTGCAAAAGGTGTCAATTTGAGTAACTTTGAAAGGAGTCCAGGAGACATGAAATTGTTTTGCTCCAATTGTGAATTACATCCACTGTTTTCTCATCTTCCCGCTTGCAGGCTGAGCTGGGATACAAATTTGATGTAGTTCTGTTCACAGTGACCCCATGGCTGGATTTGACCCATGTTTCAGTTTAAAAAAAAACCCAAAAATTGTTTTGACTCCATCACTGTCAATTGGTAGATGACGAATGAGCCTTTGAAATGTTAATAACCTAATAAATAAATACAGGAAAAGTCAAGGTTTTGGGTTTGTTTGTGTGTTTTTGATGTGTTTTTTTTTTTTCCTTAAGCATAGTCTTAAGAGAGCTCTCAATTTATTAATATCAAGAGTTGGCAAACAGGAAATTTGTCAGAGGTATTTTTTTGGAAGACATCTAAGAACACTTAATTTGAGGTACATTAAAGAGTGAAGGTTTATTGTACTCTTCATTTTCTGGAATTACACGTGCATTTTATGAAAAGAAATGTGATGTACCCGCTTTGGGAGGTAGGAATGGTTTAGAATTTGAACAGAACCTTGAAAAATGTGTTCTGAAAACCTGTCCTCTGGTGCCCTTCCCACCTGCCAATCTTAGCTGTAGAGAGAAGAGAATCCTTTTAAAATATTTTATTTCTCAGACTGTGGAACATCCTGTGTGTATAATAAAAAAATTCCTTAGGAGCTGAACTGCACTTACAGATTGTGTCTCTGCTGATGAGGCTGGGTTTTTTTTTAATCATGACAGCAGTTCATTGCATAAAGCAGCAATTTCTCCTTGTAGCCTTTTCATTGAGGTGTTTGATACCACTCCTGAAAGCCAGAATTGAAGAACACTGCCTGGTGGAGATAGGCAAGTCCCTTTTCTGCAGCTTCAGTTCCTTTTACACTGGGAGCAGCCCAAGAATCCCTCTAAACTTTCAGTCTTGGTCATTTAAATTTAGGTTTTCACTTCTAGAGCCAGAGAAATTCTGGTTTTCTGCACCTTAGGTAGGGCTGTATTCACACCGCAAATACATTCAATTGGATGTGACATCACTGCTGATTCTGCTGTCCTGGAGAGGAGCCTCAGTGTGCCTAACTTGCTTGGATTGGAGTAAAAGGTTAACATAAATTGCTCTTCTCCTTATTGAATCCAAAGTAATTACATGGCAAATCCTCTGGCCAGTGGCACATCCCCTTTAAAGGCAGCTGGATGTTTGTCCTGAGCACCAGCCTGCTTTCCTGGGACCTGGCTGGTTTCTGAAAATGAGATCCTCCTGAATTTCTTACTCCCTTTCATAATGAAAACCAGAGATGACTGTAGGGAATGGGGTTTTAAAAAGCTCTTACAGTATCATCTACAGCTGTATCAACAAAAACTCATAATGTACAAATCACATGAGCTTCAGTGGAATCTATTTATCACTTTTGGCTGTTCTGCATCCCCTCAGCTAGCACCCTTCATAATGAGCTGCCTAGATTTCCATGGTGATTTGTATTCTGACTGTCTATAAGTAGCGAGGTCAAATCTTTCTCTTAGCTTTATCTTTTAGCTGGCTATATTTCTGCTGCCTGACTGTAAATGCAAAACCACACAGGTGCGTCTCTGGAGGCCCAATTCAGAATTGAAGGACAGCTGTAGGGCAATGTACACCTTTTGTAATCACTACTGGACATGGAAGGTTTTCAAATGTGTTCTTTTTAATGCAATTTAGAAATCAATAGAATGGAAAAGCTCATTTCTTAGCTGGTGGCTGAAGAGGTAAGAATTTGTGGGCCATCTGACATAAGGCACTGAGAGGCAGAGATGGAAAGTTGTACTGCATCTGCCTAATAGTTCATTTTCACCGTGTGTCACTCTGAGCAATGCATAGGGAGCCCCTTGGTGTGGGACTGATTGCTCTCTGAGAAACTCCTTAGTGACACACAGGGAGCACAGAACACCTGGAGCGTCGCCTTAGGGCTGAGATCAACCCTTTATTTTTGCAAGTCTGGTGTTGGGAAGTCTAAAGAAGCATCACTGTGTTTAGATTGGCAAATTCATCTCATTACTTCCCTTCATGCTGACCTGCTGAGTAAATGTTACTGACTGGAACGAGATGAGTGCCTTTATTGCAGGCAAACATGGAATGAGATCATACAGCAGCTACTTGGTTGTTGATCAGCCCCAGAGACAGCAAGGGGGTCTGACACCTGCTGAGCTCATGCTTGGCAAGTGGGTCCATACCTAAAGGGGGAGATGCTTACTTGTGTGGAGTTAAAACTTCCAAAATTGGAACTGCAGAGGGTTCATCTGTAGTAATTTTCAAGCTGATGCTTGCAGGGAAGTTTGAAAATGTGATGTGACTTACTGTGCATGGCAAACAGCATTGCTTTGTAGGCACAATGTGCTTTGTGGGAATCCAGGCAACTTGGGGGTCTTTGGGAGATGAGATTTGGAATGGGTTTAGTGCAAAATTATTCTAATTGCTTAATGTTTCTAAAACTAATTATTAATCACTACTAAGCAGTGTTTTCACCTGCACTGAAAGACTCCTGGCTTACAGAAAGACTTAAAGCACTCTCTGGTTTTTGCACGCCTCTAGGTATGGGAGGGTTTGGTGGTTCTGAGGAAGTCTGGCAGAGTTTCTGGTTGAGGATGCTGTAGTTCCCTGGCTCTCTGCTGCTTTGACCTTCTCACTGCCTCTCCCTGAAACGGTGCTCTCGGATCTCCCAGTGCCACTTCTCACCGGGTGGACTCTTCAGCAGCACTTTCCACCCTGTGCTTTGTGGTGTTCATCTCACCCCTCTCTGGGAGGGTGGCTGTGCTCCCCCTGCAGAGGCAGGGATGCAGTTAGATGGGGAAAAGCCTCTCCTGGTAAAGCACTTCTCTTTATTCAGACACACCTGTTTAGGAGGAGCGTGTCTCAAAACCAATAAGCAATGCACAGGTATATTTAGGTGCCAAACTGCCATCCTTATCATTACTGTGAATGGACAAATTTAATGTCTTTGCTGCAGGACTGCTTTGGAATTTTTGCTTCTCATTTCTCCGCTCAGATGTGAGAGAATCACCTTCCCAAGTCCTGTTATTATCTCAGCCCTCTTGAATCAAGTCAGACTCAAAGCTTCCTCCCTTTAAGCAGAGAAGGGCATAAATTCCAGCCTTGCTCCTTCGCCTTCTGTCAATATGTGGGATTAATGTTACTTCTCAGTGACATTAATTACCAGAGAGTAAGGAACACAGGCAGCTGTGCTCCAACCATGATAGACAAGACATTTCAGAAACTGACTATAGCAGTTCTTGATTCTTCCATAGCTAGGAACATATTTGCCATGCTGGAAGTCCTTTGTCATTTTTAGCCAGCAGGTGTATTAATGAATGACAGGAATAAATATACTTATTGAGAAATCTTCTTGTATTTTTTTTTTTTTATGAAGTAATTCTGCAAAGTCCAACAGCTGCTGCATTACAAATATGATTGTGTTGGAGCCCAGTTTTGCACAGATTTGTAGATTCTAGGTTGCTGTGTCCTAAAGTTGTACAGAGTGCTATATCCTGCCCTCCCTGCAGTACTCGTGTAAGACTTATGCCTGGATCTGCTGCCAATAAAAGTACCTCAGCCACCTCTCTTGGCAGCTGCAGATCTGTACTTCCTCCATCACTTCTCACAAAGGCAAAGTCAGTACTTATCCCCTTGGCAATTAAGGGACTTAAGTAATGAGGTGATAGAAAGCATGGCAAGGACTTGACTCCAGAGGCATGTCCAGCCAGGAGGGTTAATTGTGGACACTAATGCTTCAGGACAGGTTTGCACATAACACCTGCTAAGCAGTTTTAAAACTATGTACAGAAAGTTTTATGGCAAAACGTTTTTCTAAAAGTTCTGGTAGCTCTGGAGGAAGATGACCCAGATGTTCAGCTCAGAACTCCTGGGGCTTTCACTCCTGGCACAGGTCCTGGCCTCCAGCTGCTGCCTGCGGAGGCTGCAGGTCTTTGAGAGGTCTTGTTTCCTGCAAGCCCCATGCAGATGACTCAAATACTATAGGAAGTGTTCTCTAGCACTGGACGAATGTTGACATTTGAATTTTGCCCACAGTTTGATCCAAGCAGGTGGAAAGTGTTGCTGGAGCTGGTGGGCTCTCAGCCTTAGCTCTGGGAGCTGTTAGTGGCACAGATTAGCTGGTATCAATTGTCACTTGCTGAAAGGGCTTGGATTAAGATTGTTACTAATACACTTGGGTTAAATCTTGTGTCTAGATGATGCTGCCAGGGTCTGAAATCTGCTCCCAAGCTGCACACATTGTGCCTCTGTCACAGCAAATCTCCCTTCTGCTCATCTCCTGCTCTTGTTCCACTGCACCGTGTCTCTGAAGGTTTGTTTGTGGTGCCTTTGTTGGTGACATGTTGTTCTAAGTGTGTGTATCTTAGAAAAGAAGAACTAATCGTTAAATAGAAATATCTTTTTTTATATTAGCTAGAGCAGAATTAGCACTTGCCCGTCCAGAACCTTGCAGAACACCTGGCTGTAAGGGAAGCAGGATCAGGGGGCTATCAGTGCCACCTGCCCAGCAGCAAGAGGCTAGCCTTGACTGTCACCACCATCATCCCAGCCCTGTGGCCCCCAAACAAGTTTACTGTGCACAGCATTCCTAGCATCATCTCAGGAAGAATGTAGGATTTGAAAATTTAGGCAGAGCAGTGTTGAAGATAATACACATTCCTCTGCAAAGGCAAAAATTTATGTGAAACACAATTATGAATAAATCCGGAAATTGATTACCACAGAAGCAACGGAAAGGAAAATAGCAAGTTGGTTTGTTTGTTCATTAGGCTTTCTCAGATAATTTTCTGTAAGGAAGTAGAGGAAGATCTCTAAGAAGCTTTAGAAAGATGATTTCAAATTTTATCAAATATCCAGGGAGTTAGAAGATTAGGGTTGTTATTTGAAGTGCATTTACAGTGACTATATTTGTGATGTGGAAAATCTTTCAGTCTTATATATGTGTCTGGAATCCTGCTATCAATTTTCAAGATGAAAAATTCTTGAAATTTGTATGTATCAGAAAGATTAGATTTTTAGTTCTGACTGCTTCCTCACATCATTCTTTCTGTCGATATTTGTCTTTAAATTGGGTGCTGTAGCTCCTGTTGCCTTCAAATGTGAAGAATTATCAGATTGGATGTCCAGCAATTCTGTGCTGCACTACAAAAGTTCCTACGCAAAATCTTAACACAATGCATTTCTGATTAGGAAGGTTACATATCCTTGTTATCTAATCCTTCAAACTAAAGAGCTTCAGCTAAAACCTGTTCTTTAATACCGGCCAACACGATGATCTGAGCATAAATGAAATTAGAAGTCACCTACTGCATCAGTGTAAATTTGCCTACTATGCATCATGGATCAAGTGCTCTGAAACATCAGCCCTGTGAATGAATGAGCTGAAGTCACTGAGCCAAATTCATTCTGGGTACAGTGTCACATTAAGCTACTCTCATTCCTAATGTAGCTGTGAATTTGGCCCAAACCAAAATCCCTATAAATCAGAAGGAACAGAAAGGACAGATGCTGTATCTTGAAAGATATACTCCTCTGGAAACTGTAGCTCCCTCTCCTGCCTTTTCATCCCAAGGAAGCAGATGGTTTCTCACTCACCCAGCTACGATGAAAGCACAACGGGTAAAAATAAAAGCAGAGGGCTGGATTCCTTCCTTGGCTGATCTGCGTGTGGTGCCATGAACCCTGGTGGGAATGCAGAAGATGGAAATGAGTGTGAAGCACAACCCAGAGATCTACAAGAGAATTTGGATAACTTTTACTCCTGGGAGAGTGAGGGAATATGCATGTGCTCAAAAGGAGAGATGAATGCACCCCACTCTTCCCATCTTCTGGGAGACTGCTGGCTATGATCTACAATCTTCAGGAAGCTGTGATTCTCCAAGTGCTGTTCTTACTCCTCCTTATGAGTAAGCAGGAAGCTCACTAGCTCATACTTTAATTAACAAGCATTTAATTAACTTTTTTGGCTCTTTAATATTCCAGTATCAGTGTACATCCTGTTTGTAGAACAATAGAGGGAAAAAGTCTGCTAAGTCAAAAACCAAGCATCAATGAAGATCTCCTCTTCCTCATGTCCTTCATTTCTGAAAAGAAATATGAAAAGCATGTGGTAACAGTTCAGTGCCAACCAATGCTGGAGCGACCCATTTAATTTTTGTAGAATTTGGAAATAAAGAGCTATGGAAGCTTTCCTAAATGCTTTTTTTGAGGAAATAAATTTCTTTTTAACTTAGGCCTTTTTTTGTTACACTTCAGTGAGAGGGGAGGTAAACATAAACATCATCATCATCATCATCATCGTACTAACAGTAATATAACAATAATAATTATGCTGCAGTGATTCAAATAAACTGCTGCTTATTACATTGTGCTTTCCCGTTCTTCCCCAAAGCTAAATTAATGAATTTGTTCACATCAAAGGGGGGTACATTATTCATGTCATCCTATGTCACATCATGTGTAATCAGATGTGACAACCCAAGGTAACGCATCCATTAGGACAAGGCAGGAGCAGAGACATGTTGATGAAAGAGGAACATACATCCAGCTCTGGGCATGGCTGTTTGGGGATGACAAGAAGGCTATTTTGAAACTTCAGAGCTGAATTTGGAGATCATGTGCTGTAATTTAGATTGTCTTTCAAAGGCTTCTGTTTGTAAGTACCCTGATTGACATACCCTCACACTCAGACACTCACTGATGTATGACTCAAAGGCTTTTAATTATGCCATCTGCCATTAGTCCTGTTCTGAGTGGACTTGGTCACCTGCAGGTGATGGGAGTGGGATGGGGCTGAAAGCTGATGAAGAGAGGTGATTTGAGTTTGTGCTGGTCTCCATGCTTCTGTTGATCCAAAAAGGACCCAATTTGTTCTGAGCTGCTGGTGACAATTTGTGATATAGTGCCTTGCTTACATCCTTTTATTAGTTGGTAGTAGTGAGCAAAATGTTAAATCAATAGGTTATTGCTTCCAGCAGGCTAAAGGTTTCTGTATGGCTTTTGTAAGTTGTTAATATATGGAGCCTTACGTTAAGAGTGAAGCATGAGCCTTCCTTTGGAAGGCAGGGTGTAAGTCTGGAGAGATTAGGGGTCAAGACAAAACCCATCAATCTGTAGGAAGGAGGGGTTTCTGGGAAGAGAAGCTAAATTCTGGCTGAGACCTGGAGGAACAAGAGCAGGGTAAGGAGTGGGAAGCAAGTCCTTGAATGATGTGGAAGCACAAGGGCTCTGCAGAGATGGTTGAGTGCTTCCAACCTCTCCCTCGCCCACTGTCCACTCTCTTGGGAACCAATGTCCCTTTCAGAGGAAGCTGGGGGTCCTTTAGGTAAGTCCAAAAGGCTCTCAGCAGGTCAGCAGCTGAGCAGGCTCACATGTAATTATATTCTTTCAAACAGAAGTTTTGCTGGCCTAAGGACCTCCTGGGGGGAGTTTCCACAGGGTACCTAATTATTCCTTGTGACAAGGAAGCTCCAGTTTGGATGCTAAGGAAGAAATAGTAAAGCATCAGAATTTATTGGCCAGGGAAATTTAGAGCTTTCACTGGTGAAGGTCAGGTTAAACACCTCTGGAAAAACAGAGGATTACTGGGGAAGGGAGCAGCCCTTGACCCTCTGAGCAATGCCTTCCAGCCTGGACACTGTGTGCTCTCTGTATCAAGCAAGGCCATTGCAGCACCTCCCCTTCCTAGCTGTCTTTTCTCCCAATGCAGCAGCCCACAATTTTCGTTCTCTTCCTAGTAGGATAAATATTTTATATTCCTGGCTGTTTCTTCTGATTGCTTTTCCATTGGTTCTGGTTCTTTCCTGAGCAGAGCAGGATGAAAGGATTGCTCTGCACACCTGGTTTCTCTGTACATCTTGACATGCTTGTCTGGGTTTTTTCAAGCAGTATTGTAACACCACTTTGTGATGATCTTGTGCATGGTGATGTTGTGGTCTACACATGCACAGTATAAAATACAATTTTCAGAAATAGTAAGCAGTGTACAAAATGAATCTTATTTGGCTTTTGTGTTTGTGGGTTTTTTTCTTTTTTTTTTTTTTAAATGCAACAGATGGTTTCTATGCAGGATTAAGTCTAGATAGCAAAGCAATTATACTGTATATGTCAAATTTCCTCCTGGGTATATTTTTAGAGATATTTCTGAAGCAGAATGTCTCCAGTCAGGTTATTTAAAACAAACCAACATCTTCACTGAGAACTAAGCAGTAGGATTTGTGGACTCACACGTGTGCAAGGAAATACACACAGGGTATTTTGAGAATGGCTCATATCTCATTTAGGGCTGTATTAGCTTTCATGGAATATCCTCTTGTTTGGCAGTAGTCAGATAAACAAGAAATTAAATAAAACTGCAGTGTATGAAATATTCCAGTACTGCTATTGAGGGTTTTATTAGATTCACAGTGCATTTAAAGATCAGTGGAGAACCTCAGGCACTTGCCAATCAAATGAACTTGTGAGAGTGCCACTGCTCTGCTTTTCTCCTTGGAAAATGATGGGGACAAGCAAAGGCAGGTGAGTTACCAAGTCTTTCAGAGACCTAAATTTATATTGTAATTCAGAGTTTGGTGCCTGAGGAAGGAAGGTATAAAATTATTTTCTTCAGGTTGGTGGCTGGAGGAAGGCAGATACAGAAGAGCAATGAAAGCTGTGCACCCAGACTTTCAGGAGACGTGGTATTTGAGAGTGCTATGAACATACTGATTGGTAGACTTTAATACCACATTCAGTAATTTTTACTGTACAGTACTGGGTTTTTTTCCTCTTTTCTTTCTCTATTGAGTTACAGAAGCTGTCTGTGTCAGTAGTTAGGCACATGCATATTTTCTAAGACACTTTTTCATGCACTTCTACATGTTACTGCTTGATATTCATTTTTCTGTAAGTTTTTCTTTGGGTGTCTTGCTGTGCAGCATAGTGTCTACCTCCCAAGTGCTTTTTGGCTGTTTCCATCTGTTTTTTATCTTTTTTTTCCCTTTCCCATCTTTCTTTTAGAATTGTGAACTTCTGATACATGTTCAGCATTCCAAAAGTAGTTCCACTAGTGTGATGTAGGAGCTGAATGTGTTCATGGGCTTCCTCTAGAAGTTGTCTTTCTTCCCTGAGAAAGGAACTTGAGGCAGCCTATGCAGTTGAAGCTGTAATTGCTCTGCCAGCCTCTTCCCTGGTGTCCAGATACAGCCTCCAGCTGTCTGTCTTGGAGAGAGGGAATGTGCAGTGACAAGCAGATCTGCCTGGTGGGCGGTGCTAATGATTTCAGTGCAGTCTCATATTTGCTCATGATTTGGAAAGAAAGTAAGATGGCAAAAAGAAAACTTTCAGCATTGGTGACAGAAGTTATTGCTGGAAATTCTCTGGTAGTTGAGGTGTCCTCAAGATTCTGCTAGAGCTTTAGCGAAGGTGTGCGCCTCTTTTAAATATTAAAAAGAGAAAATCCTTTCAAAATACTTCAAACGACTTGGTTGTTATTGCAAAAGAAAAGCATTTTTCCCCAAATGCCATTGTAATTTTCAATTAATTGCGTATGGTACTGTCTGAGTAATAAAGTTATTAAATATTGACTGATTCCCTACTCTCCCACTGCTCTCAGTATCTATGCAGGATTTCCCAGAGGAGCTTTTGACAGGCTTTAAACAATCAACCATGACAGCGTGGAGGAAAAAGTATTGTTTAGCTTGCTAATCTCTTAGCTCTTGTTTTTTCAAGGCGATTTTAGTGCTTTTATCAGTGTGTCCTAGTTCCTGTTTCCCTTTTATAATCATTGTGCTAGCTTTGGATGTTGACAGGCTTTGGTACCTCATGGCTGGATGGTCTGACTTAAAAGCCCTGAGACATCTTTTTCCCCAGACACTACTCCTGCAGAGAGGTCCCTGCCAGTTTCCCAGGGCCATCCATATGTATGTATGTTTTTGGTTTTTTCCATTATTTTGGTTGGCTGGTATTTTTCATGTTCTCATTCTCCTCCTCCTAACAAAAATCTACCCACATTTCCTTGGAGGTTTGTCTGCCTTCTGTGGGAGGATTTGAATATTAGTTCTTCATCTTTTCTGTGTCCCTCTATTTTTATTGCTCTCTCCTTTCTCTGATTTATGGCATATATGGAAGCCAAGACGCAGTAAAGGACATAAGTCATATAAAAAGAATGCACAAAGTTAATCATGTTATTTTTACCTATCCCCCATCTAATATCTTCATTTAAATGCAGATATTGCATTGGGTGATGGAAAGTGGAAGTATCTGTCTTATCTTTGCAAAAGGTTGCCACATCTTAGCGTGAATAATTATCTTCTGCACAGTTGTGGTGATAATTATGCTGTTACAATGAGTGCAGTTTTCTTGAATTTATTGTGCTTAGCAACAGACCTGTTTTCTCTGTTTTCCTAGATTCAGCTGATTCACATTGATCTATTTTTCTTACAGGGATTAACTTTGGGTGGGGAAAAAAAAAATCTAACTCGAGATGTTCTACAAATCATGCAGTCAACTTCCGTGTGTGTGGGAAAGCTGCAAGGTCAGAACAGCTAGAGTGTAAGGGTTTGATCACACCCTGGGAAAAACAACTTTCTGGGCATGATGTCTGCCCTGCCAGACTGCTGCTTGAGTCAAAAAAGCAGCCATGGAAATATGTAATTCCAGCACTGCTTGTATGCAGTATGAACACTTTATTTTCAGTGGCTGCACTTCTTTCTGCCTGGCTGTAGCAGGTAAAAGCCAAAGACAAGCAAATGGCACTGTTGTGTTCTTTGTTAGTTATGGCAAAATACAAGAACGTTTTCCGTAGTAAACTTTTGAAATAGAATGTATTTCGCAGTTATTTGCTAGTAAAATGTGCTGTCATCTTTAAAATAGCAAGCCTTAGAAGAAGGAGCAAGCCTAGGAAAAAAAAAGGAGTTCTGAAATCTGAACTCTGAGGGTATTAAATACATCACTGTATGAATGACTGAGCAGTCATATGCTGTTCATGGTCAGCTGATCTCTGTTCCATCCATGCTTTTATTAAATGCCTTTTACTCTGTGCCTCGTTTGACAGTAGATGTCTGTAGATGGGATTAGGTAATTGACTGGATGCTGTGTAAACCTGGGCAGCTCAAAGCCAGCGCTGTGGAAGGTCTCAGAAGTTTATTCTACCATTTCCATTAGCCTCTGTAAAGTGTTCTGATAAGATCAAGATGCATAAGATATGATATGTTAAATTATGCAGCCAGCTGGCCGACTGTGCTGCTGGAGCCTGGGGGACTGACAAAAGCTATTGTTAGGGCCAGCCAGAGGTGCTCCTTCCAAAAATCTCTTTTCTGTTGTTGCTTTTTGAACTTTGCATATTAAAAATTTTTCTGTTCAGTCTCTCCCCAAAGGCTGGAATTTAATTTTTTTTTTTTCCACAGGATGATTTCATTGATGGCACAAAACCAATTTAAAATGAAAGAAGCAGTGGACTGCATTTCCAGAGAATATTTTTTTTCTTGGGATTTATGCTTTTGTGGCATCAAACAAGCTGAGTTTTGAAACTCAGTCAGAAGACAATAATTAACTGGGGCATTATTTGATAGAATCTTGAAGGAAAGGAAAAAAGTGCTTATTTGAAATCTGGATGTTTTAGTAATTTCAGGATAATTGAGAATCTGTAATGAAAACACCCTTTATCACAGCAGCTCCAAGTGGGTATTTAAAAAGAAACTGGCAGTGGAGGAAGAGACTATTAACATGAATGCAGCAAGGAGCAAGGAAATGAGGTGCACAGTGAGGGTACCCTAATGCAAATTTGTTTCAAGCTTTATTTTGTCCAGTGCAAACTGAGTCCTGACTGCCCTAACATACAAAGTAGCCTGACCAGCTACATCTCTTGTTTGGTGCAGAGGTTCTTTGCAGCCGCAGCCCTGGTCTGTGGCTTCTTTTTGGCACTGCCTCTGGAGAGGAAAGCTTTATTGTCTGGGAGCCACAGTTCCCTTTCTACCTCACTACTTAATTCACTATCCCACTTGAATGAACCAGTCTAGGAAAAATAAGATTTCTTTCATGTAATTTAGTAAAGAATGAGTGTCTAGAGCAGAGTGAACAGAGGGTATATTCAAAAATGTGATGTGGAAGAGCTAAAATTCTTTGAATGAATCTTGCTAGTCTGGTCTCTGTGCTAAACCCAGCTCCCTTTGAAACTTTACTGGGTTCATGTTTTCTGCTCTGCTGCTGCTGTACACGAAGCAATGAAGTCCAGTGCTCTGGCTCCTACAGCTTCACACTGGTGCTTCATTTCCTTGACGACTGGTGCTGTTGTTTCATGCAAATTCCTTCATGTCCTGCCTGACTCTGTAACCTTGCAGCACATGTTTTCCTTTGTTTACTGCCTACTGGCACCTGGAATGCAATTATCTCTTTCTGTCCCCGAGTGCCTACAAGCCTCATGCTTCCCTGCCTCCCAAGGCTGACTGCTTTTAAAAGGAGACTGCTGTAGCCATCAACAGGTGTTAGCAGCATCTGCTATCAACATGGCATCACCCCAGCAGCCCAGCAGCCTCCTGCCAAGGAGCTGGCACTGCTCTCGTTACACACACTCCCCATCTGCACGCAGAGCCACTCACCATCTCCTGCCCTGGTGGAACTGGCACGTGGCTCTGTGTGGGACACCCAGGCACATGGGCTCGGGCTGCTCCAAGAGCGTGCAGCAGGGATGGTGCCTTTGTAAAACAGGAGCAGGATTCCCACGCAGGAAAGGTAGTGCAGCTTTCAGGCATGCACTCACCTTTTGAATCCCCGTGGGTGGAGTATGCTCTGATCTGTGTTTCTCTGACTCTTTCAGCTGTTATTCAGTGCTGTGACTAAGGTCTATATCAGCTCTTTCTCTTATCTCTGCAGAAGGCCTAATCTTCAAAATGGTTTTTCTGTTTTGTTAGTTTTCTTTGAAAATGAAAGTATTAAAAGACCGATTGCTAGTGTATATACAGAGAAGCCTGCTTCCTGTGGGTAATACCCTATACTGAGGATGTGTGATGGCTTTTGTTGTGTTTCTGCCATGTCTTTGTTGCTGTGCTGTCTCCCTGTGGCTGTGTAATCGTAAAAGGCAATCTGCTTTAGGTCCCCTTTTTTGCAAATCCAAGTAACTCGCGCCCATCATTCTCCCTTTGATTGCGTGCTTCTTAACAAATTATGTGTTCCTAGAACCTCAGAATGGCCCCTAACCAGAAGTGTTTGAACTCAGAACTGGCCAGGTTGGCAGTGTGAGTTTGGAGAGACTCAGGATGTTCTGTGACTGCCCCTGCTCTGTCTCTTGTAAAGGGCCATTCCAATCCACAGAAGTGCCACAGCTGTGAGTCTGTCATTCAGTGCAGAGAAAGTGTTATGACCCTCATGATGAGAAAGCCCATGGACTTGAACTACAAATCGTTTGAATGGCAAAATCCTAAGCCCATGGAAAGGATGTGCAAATCTTAAACTTCACATGATTCCCTCAAATCTTCTCAGCCTTTTCTAACTTCAGGGAGAAGCCAAAACAGAATATGGCCCAGACAGCAGAGTCTGGCCCATAGGACCAGCCATTTGAATGGCAGTAAAGTTTCTCATTAAACTTGTGACCCAAACATTGGAAAATATGCCCTGAATGATTTATCTTTTGGTTACTCACATTGTTCAGAAGGGAAGTTGTCCCAGTAGATGGCTTTCTGTAACTAAGTTCGTATCTTGCCTCAATGATTGCCCCTTCTCCAAAACCTTTCCATTTTGTCTATTGTCAAAAATATTGTTTATTGATTGCCAACTTCTTTTGGTAAATTTAGTGGAGAGCCAATCACAAAAATTAAGTGGGCTGTAGTAGTAGCATTATGTTTGATTGTCGCCCTTTGGAATTAATATTCCAGAAATCCTGTTTTAGTGGTTGTACTGCTTAGTGACTGGGCAGAAACCTTTAATGAGATAACACTGCTCCAGCTGGGAGCAGCAGGGCTTGGAAAGCACGAGTTGTTAGGCAGTATTTGCAAGGGGTGGCCTGAACACTTTTATTGTCCAGGCAATTTTGGAACAGTCAGTCAGATTTCTGCATTGACCTATAAAATTTTACTGGTATTAAATACCCATCTGAGTTCTGGTAGCATGATAAATCTGGAGCACTCTAATGGACTTTTAAAATATATGTGGTGCATAACAAAGTGTTGCCTTCCCCCTCAGTTATTTGTAAAATCTTTTGCATTCTTAGTAAATGTACCCTTGAGAGATTAGCTGAAGCCCATATTTTTCCTGTGGGAGATGGTGAAAGGAATTAAATGGAAGCTTTAGTCTGAATTGCAAAAAAGAACCAGTTGATCAAACTGAACAAAAGTGGCCATACTTAATCCTGAATAATTCCCCAGTGCTAGTACAACCATTCTGTGTGCTAGGTGGAGCTAGTATGACATTTTTAAGGCAGCAATAGAGAAACACAGTCCTGCTATAAAAGGACAATGTGTTTATATATTTTAGATCACTCACTACTAAAATTAATGATAGGTTTCACCCTTCTGCCAAAGCTTCTTTGTAATTTTCTTTTCAGCCCCAGTTCAGATAAACCTTTTTAGTGCTCCTGGGTTAATGTGCTCAGGCTGAGCAATCACAGTGCACCAGCGAGTGTCCTGCAAAGGGGCTGGGACACAGAGTGCTGCTCTGGCCAGCTGGAAGGTGCTGAACAGACCCCTCAGCCCACGGCTGGACCAGCAGCTGTGGCATCCCAGCAGCCCAGGACAGGGGGTGTGTGTGCTTGGACAGCAGAGAACTCAGGACACCTCGAGCTGCATCAGTGCACTGCCCTCTGGGCTCCTCTGCTGTGTTTTCCCAACCCTCACTCTGCTACCCACTGGCTAAGGGAGTGTTAAAGGGCAGCAGAAGGGAGGACAGGGCCTCACCGTGTATCATGGGTGCAGAAAGGGACAGTGTCATCTCCCTGGCCTCCAGAAAGGGAGCACAGGAGGGGGCACAGGAGCTCTTGGAGGTGAAGCTTGCTGAGCCATTTCAGAACAAGGTTTTGACAGCTGCTGTGTAAGAAACCTCCTCTCCAGCCCAGCATGAGCAGGTCTCCCTTCTCTGCTGTGGTTTGTCATTTGTGATATCTCACTCCTCTTTCTTTCACTTTCTCAGCTGGGGTTTTTGGACCTTGCAGGTTTAAATAACTGACTCTTTTGTGCTCTGACTCCATCAGGTGCTGTCTGAAGCATGGATAAGCTCATACTGCAGCTGAGAAACAGAGGGACACCCCCAGTTCAGGTTCCCTGTACAGTTTTGTGTGAAGAGAAGGCTCAGTGCTTCTGCAGTCCCCTAACAGGACTATGAGCACCATTTTTGGCGCTAATGTTGGTTCCCTTTCCACAGGTGCTAATATGTGAGGCCCTGCCCATGGGAAGTTTTGTAACTGGTATTTAGGACAGTGGAGTCCCAGGGAAGGGATGCTGCATCTGGGAGCAGCAGGGTAGGCAACAGCAAGGCAAAGGAAAGGTGGGGATTGTCCTGTGGGTGCATACCAGAGAGGTGGTCTCCAGAAGTGGAACAGGAAGGTGGAGGTGTGAATCTACTGGTCCATGGGCTTGACAGGTTTGTTCTGTGTTGCTTCCTGTGGACCTTTGAACAGAAGCAATATTTATCAAATTCTGGCAAATGTATGCAGTAGAATCCTTTCAGAATTCTTCCAAAACTGTATAAAAGTAAAACAGATATAAACAGAAAATTGAACTTGGCTATGAAGTTTCAGGAACTCTTTGATGAAAGGAAGAATTTCATTACAAAGAAAATCCCCAGGAGGAAAATGAGGTGGGGAGAGTGCCAGAAGGTGTCCAATGACTGTGGTGTGGCTCCCTGTGCCACTGGGTGCTGGGGTGCTCCTGTGGCTTTCTGGGTCCCGAGCCAGTGCAGCCCTGGTCCGATGTTGATGGCACATGAGCTCCTCATTCGACATTAACTAACTGCAGTGTTTCTTCAAGACCTCTTCTCACAACATTTCCCTGGTATTTGTGTATCCCAGTTGAACACAGAGCTTGCTCATCATGGTTGCCTGGAGAGATCTTTCTGTTTTTGGAGTCTTTGTTGTTGCAGGCAGATGCCAATGGGGACTAAGCTGCACTGGAGTTTTTCAAAGCACCTCCCAAATATGTATGGAATCTTGGGGTCATTCTAAAGAATGGCTTATGAACTTAAATGGTTAGCCCAAAATAACTCATCAGCCAGCCCCAGAGGTGAGGGAGAACCCATGTTTCTCAGCTTCCCAGTAGGAATAAGCATTAGTTCCCTGTTTGCTCAGCAGAGAGACAAGGACCCTGGCACAGGAAAGTCAAGAGATCTAAAAGTAGCATGTTCTTCCTACGACTTATCAGCTGTTCACAGCACATATGGCCAGAAAGGAAGCTTAAATAATTCAGTCTCACTCCTTTTTATCCCAGCTCAATTTAACCTAGTTGTCCTACAGTAAAGCTATTACCAGTGCTCACCTTCCTAAAATACTTCTAGCTTCACTTTGCCTGCATGAAGAAACTGGATCTACTTGTAGTTTGGGCTCTGTATCCATGTTTAATCATTCTAGCTGCATCTGAATCTTAGGAGAGTTCTTGTTTCAATCCCTGGATGGCCACTTTGTTACAGCCTGTTTTCTCTTTGGCACCTTTTGGGGTTTTTTATTCATGGTTACCACCTTTCTTTCATGACTGAACCAGAAAAGCACCACCAGTCAGAACCATGTCCCCCCCATTTCTGAATGATGATTTTTCTTCTTTGAGAGCTCCATTTTGAATAGATTGTTTTGTACTTGTAGATACCATAGTTGATTTTGGCCATAGAGTTTGGCCCAGATGCCTCTGGACAAAGGACATTCAGTAGATATAAGATTATTGTGCCATGAATTATTCCTGTGGTCCTGTTTTAATGTTTAATTTCTCATATACATTTTAAAATTTCAGAGAAATCAAGGCTGACTTCACAAAAGTAGTTCAAGTAGGAAGCCTTGATAAAGGTGAAACCAGCTAGCTTGTAAAAGGCAGCTGGGGGGACCTTGTAATCCCCAGGCTGTCCAAACATGCTCTTTTGACTCTTTGCCAACACATTCATTGAATTCTGCAAACCTTGCTCACAGTGCAAATAATTCCATTTCTAAATCACAGATACAAGGAGGGCTGTGGGATTCTAATGGCTAAATACAATAGAGTATTTTCAGGCACAACTTAATACTGATATAAAACAAAACCTCACAAAAAACCACAATACAATGCTGATATCTTGAAGATTCATAATCAGTAATATCTACTTCTAAATAGGCCAAGTCAAAAGAGTGGGTTTTTGTCTTGCAAATAGGGCGTTTGAAAGGGCATTAATGTCTCTGATGTCCCTAGCTTTTCCCTGCATCCCCTTAGGTAAACACTGCAGACTGGTCCTATGATGTTTCCCAGTGAGGTGCTGCAATGTGGCTTGCTTGGATGCTAATGCCTTTTTTGAACTTCTGAAGTTTTTCCAATATAAATAAACCTCAGGACCTACAGCTCACCAGGCTAATGTGTGTGTGAGTGTTCAAAACTGTAAATGCTTTTGTTGCTCCTTTTGTTAAATTTGCTGGGAGGTGGTTTCTGAGCAAGCTGGATATTAAAGCTCAGTGCTGTTGCTTCCTGAACTCCATGCTCAAGTATTTGCTCCTGCACCTCTCTTCTGGCTGGAGCCCCTTCACTATCAACCCAGTGGTTCTGAATGCAGACATCCCTGGAGTTATGGTAAGTGCTCAGTAGCTGGTTATTGGTAGGGGCTGATAAGAAAAACTGAAGAGTGATTGGTGATACAAAATTTTGGGAGCTGCTCTGTTGGGCAGCCAGGAGAACAAGTTCAGGGAATGCTGGGGTGGAAAGCTTGGCATATCCCAGAAATTCTGTAATTTATTTGTAGCCAAGAGCTTGTAGGGAGTACAGAATCGGGAATTACTCTTTACAGATTTTGGGCATGTGTGTGAAATGTTCTTCTAAGAGAAGCTCTCACCATTTGCCAAATTGTTTTTCTTGATGAAAATTTTCAGTTCATGGGCTGTAGAATTGCTGTTCACTGGGCTGAGTATGGCTCTTACTGCATGTATCAAAAATGGATGCAAGGCCCAGGAGGGACAATCTCCCTGCCTGTTGCTTACCCAGGGTGTCCTGGCTTCTTCCAGTGCTGCTCTTGCCATTGTTATCTGCAGGAGTTCAGGTTCTTGCCTGTGCCCTGTGTGGGCTGCCCAATGCAGTTGCTTCAGTGCATGAAGTGCACAAGTGAAACTCTAGGCACCCCCATCACTCTCCAGAAGGCTGAAATGGTTGTGCTGACATTGCTTTTCACACGCTACAGAGGCCCTTTCCTCCCACTTGTAAGGATTTTCTTACATGGGACCTGAAGGGTGCACTGACAATAGATGTACAAATGGTTTACTTGATGTATGAATTGTTTACTTACCTACTACAAACCAATGATGATTTTTTGCCACTTGGTAACAGCAGGGGACAAACCATTTCTTGGAAGATGGATTAGTCTTCATGCACTATATGAGTACAGTAGAAGAATAATTATAACGAGAGGTTAGATGTTGAATTTCAGGAGTAGAGCATGGGAATTTTGTTACATGAAGAAGGCTGAGGTCAGTATTCCAGGATTTCTGAGCAGAGATAGCCACAATATTTACAGGACCCGTGTAAGTGGGTACAGCTTCATCATGCCAGGCCTCCATCTCTCTTGTTCCTGCTTGGTTTTATTTTTTTTTTTTTTTCCAAAGCAGCCATTTAAACTAGTGCTGTTATTTTTCTAAGTCCCAGTAGGGTCAGCATGCTGGATGCTCTTGAATGTGCCTGCTGTCTCTTGGGTAGTTTCTTGTTTTGTGTGCATGGACACATCCACCACCTGAGAGCTCTGAGTTTCAAAAGGTTTTAGAGTTGTTATTCCTCAGGTATCACATAGCAATACACTTGAAAATATGTTTCTGAAAGTTGGGAATAGTTGTAGTTAGGTTTCTGACTTCCAAGGTTCTTTTTCTTTCTTTTTTTTAAACCCCCATTGTGATGGTGGCTGTGTTTCTTACAGTTTGCATTTATTTATTATGCATTTAAAGTCTTTGATAAAGGTTGCTTTGCAGTGCTTTTCTTTTTGTGAAGATCTGTGTTCTCTAATTAGAATACATATATTTGATGGAATATGCAGGTTAGTACAATTGTGATGTGAATTTTGGGTCTTGCAGTTGTTTGCAGACATCTTTAATGATTCAGCTTTCCGTAGTATGACACTTCAAAATATGATGGCGTCCTTACACTCAAATATTTTTTAGAATGAAGTCTCATATTACACTAAATCAAAAAAATTCCACCCTTGCAAACATGTGCATAATTTTTAGTGACAGATCTGGTATCTGACAGAAAGATATGACCCTGCTGACCTGAGTTTCTCACTCCAAAACACTGTGTTGTACATGATGGAATAACTCAAATAAGCCTTTGATCTTATGAATTTAATAAGCAGTCATTTCCCCTGAATTTAAAGTTGGTTGGTCCATCAGGTCTTGCAGTTTAAAAAAGTAATAGTGCCTGTACATAGAATATTTCTATTGAGTGTGTTGCAGAGGATTGCCTTTTCTCAGGATGGATGCTTGTAGTGATGTGCTGGTAGTCACTGTGCTGTGTTTGCATACTAATCAATGAGCTCAGGAAGTATTAAACTCGAGAAATCCTCAGCTATCTTCTGTAGAACAAATTTGATCTTTGATACTCAGGGGAAAAACTTCAGGAGTATAAAGCCTTGTCTCTGCCTAGCATTTTGATTACTACTTACGCTTGTTTTTTAGGTCTGGTGTTAAAAAGGCTTTCTTTAAGATATGCAGTGCTCAATAAAGACCATTTTGAACTAAATCACTGTGGTATTTTTGCATGAAGCTGCATGGCTCGGAAGCAGTGAAACATGCATTGCAGTTGTTTCATGAGGGGATCGTGTTTTAATAGCCCCTCTGTACCAGCACTACAGGAAAGCAGGTATTTGTCTTGCTGTGATGCATGCTTGCCTCAGTGGTAACTCTTTGCTGGTTTTGTGTTAATGGTATACATTTCCTTCCCTTGCAGACCATTTTTCAGGAAAGCCCGAAGTTACAGGATGCTTAACTTACTTTTCACCGTAGTAATTTGTTTTGGCATTGTGTGCTCAGGCTAAAATATCCACACTACTAATAGCTTCCCTCGCAGTGATGGGGGCAGGTATTGATCAGGTTAATTTTGGTGTCTCCATGGCCTTGGAGAATCAAAGGTGCTAACGGGTTGCTGTGTGACGCAAAGCAGCTTAACAAGGTTCAGGGCTTCACACCGTTTGGTCCTGCTCAGAAAAGCACGTTATCTATGGCAACAACTGCTGCTGAGAAAAAAGTGAAGATTTTTAATAGGGCAAATCACCTGTTTTGCTGACTTCTGAGGTTCAGATGCCAGCTGTTAGGGGGGCAAGGGAGGGAAAAGCTTGATGTGGGCTGGACTTACTGGCACTGTTATTGTTGTATCTGTGCTGTGTCATGATGAAGGACAAACCAGAGTATCCCAAGGCACTCAGAAGAGGGTATGAGAAGCAAAGAGAGAACATGTGGCATTCAGCTGGTGCACAGCCTGCTGGCCCCAGCCCTGGGGCAGGAGGGAGGTGGCTATTGCACCCGATGCTGCAGCCAGTCTAAGATCTGCTGAACTCATCACAGCTTTAGCATGTGTGGCACACTGGATTTCAGTGCCTCAGCCTGTGGCTGGGCATGTCCTTGCTGTGTAACATCCCAAGGAGGGATGTCCTTGCTGTGGAACACCAAGGCGCAAAACTGCACCTGCTGCTGCTGTGGTCCTGGCCAGTGTCTCCAGCAGGAGCAGTGCCACTAATCCAAATCTCCTGCCAGGACCAGGAGAGGGGCTCCATGCTCCTAGGCTATACCAAGCCCTCCTTGCCTGCTGGAGACAACGGCTGGTGCCGTGTGGGATTCGGTGGGGCAGTGGCCAGTCTGGCCCATGTCTGGTTGGGATGCTGGTGGAGGCGCCAGTGACAGGGGTTAGCAGTCGGGCGGGATGACAGGGGCTTGGTTTGGCTCCCTGGACAGTGGTGAAGGTGCGTCAGGCCTCACTCCCAGCCCCTGATGTAGGGACTCTTGCTAGCTGTCCTTTCAATTCCTGACTCCTGGGGCTCTCTCCTTCCCCATACTCGGACGGGGCTCCTGCCTGGGCTTCTCGGCTGCCTGCAGATGGGCGAGACGCCGGGTCTGAAGCCGTGGGGGCGTTCGCATCCTCACCAGGCGCATGTGAGCAATGTGCCTTTAAGACTAGCAGGAGAGCAATAGTATCTCCCTCCCTCCTGTTAATTGTAGCATGTTTTCAGCCATGCTTTCCAGTCACATTCGCAGGCTGTGAGAGGGAGCAGCGCTGCCGCTCGCCAGCCCCGTGCCACCCGGAGGCTCCGTGCCCGCAGGTGATGGGGCAGCGCCCGCCACCGCAGCGCTCTGTGCCAGGAGCGGGAGCCCTGCACGCCTGACTTGGGGTGACACTGCTGAGCTCGCCACATCACTTGTGCTCCTCTCCTGTCCCTCACCTCCTCGCCTGCCCGGCCGTGGCCTCCAGCCGCAGGGTCAGACCTCTGGCCACCCTGCCGCGGTGCTGTGCTGGAGCCCGGGGATCTGCAGTGGGCGATGCAGTGGGAACCGTGTGGTGCCTGGCTGGGGATGCTGGGGGCTGCTGTGGGAATGCCTGGCTCCCTGAGCTCAAAGTGACTGCAACTAACACGAGGTTGGGACTACTTCTCGGAAGATGCCCTGCGTGTCTCCGGTCATTCCTCTCCGGCCTCACCGCAGAATATTTGGAGTTGCCAGCTTTCTTCTGCCGAGGGGGGACAAAGGCAGAAGCCTCCAGAGGGTTAAGAGCATCTGCTTTTACGCCAAGTGTTTGAGCAGGAAATAATCTGCAGAGATACATGTGCAGCAATTCAACTGCTGCTGCTCTCTCAGGCTGCCGCTGCTGCAGTTCGGTGTGCGAGAGGAGCCGCGCTGCTCACAGAAGATGCTTTCTTGGTGTGTCCGAAGCTCCAGGCATGGCAGCAGAGCCCCGGCTGTCTGAGCTGGGGTAAATGTCTCCATCCAAGAGGAATTATGTTGACTTGCTGGCTCTGTCGGCTCACGGAGGTAGGTGCTGCTGCCTGTGCAGTATGGCATGATCTTTGCCGGGGGGATACAGTCCTCTCCTCAGTCTGGGCTACACAATTTTTTAAAAATTTTCCATGGGAACAGGGCTTAATTTGCAGTCTATAATGCCAGACAGAAAATAATGTGTGATTTCTGTGTGTGCAGCAAGGAGGAGAGGGCAAAGGATACCTGAGTGATACCTTTTCTGATTGGCAATAAAGTTGTTGCACTTAATTGAAACAAACTACCCTCTGTCTCAGTGAAATGCACCTGGGAGCTTTTACTTTTTCCTGCTGAATGACCTTTCGATGAGGTTGGCTGCAGTGTGCTGGGTTATGCTTTGGTTCAGAAACTGGGACACAGTGCACTCTACAGGTCCCTTCGTTCTGCTCCTGAGGATGTGGGGAGGACAGAGGGCACTCACACAGAGAGGGAAAATGCTGCTGACACGGAGCTCGTATGTTTTTGAGGAGTGAAATGACACTAAGAGGAAGGAAAAGGGTGCTCTTCTTCCCTGAGGAAGAGGGAATGTTGAGGTCCTTAAGGGTTGATCTTGGTGTTCGGAAGTAGAGAAGGAAATTTGTTTTAGAAGCAGTCTGTGTATGAGTCTGGTGTTCATGTTTTGCTTTCACAGCACTGTGGAGAGGAGTTTTGTTCCACTCTAACTACTTTACCACCCAGAATCTTTGCTTGAGGATTTTTTGCACCAATACCTGGGAGAAAAAAATCTGTCAGTGCCATCAAATTTACTTAGGCTTGTTTAGAAAGTTGCCTTCTTGAGAAATCCCTAACAAAATGAGCAGCAGCTAATACTGTTACCTTCTCACCATCAAGGCATGCTTTTTTGGTTTGTCTTGAGACCTCCAGTGGGAGCTTTATTCTGTAAAGATTAACCTGAAGGGAAAGTTTGCAGTTTCCCTGGAAAAGCAGAGTGTTGGTCATTGGACACCTCTTTAATTTTGCTGGCCTGGTTGACCCACACCTGTAGGTTTGCCTGTTGGCTCCTTAGCACAGACCCTGCCAAGGAAACCTGGCTGTGCACAAGAGGAAGGTGCTGCCTGGATCACGCACCTGCATAACACGGAGAGGGGTTTGTGCTTGTTTCTGGCATTGCAGAGCTATTGAGACAGCTCAGCCAACAGTGCCATTGCCGTGTAACAGTTTCAGAAGTGTTTCTCTGGCATCCTGGCAGAACAAATGTGTCATTCATGACTGCACTCTTCAAGAAAAAGAGCAGCACTGTCATCTGCGCTGTAAATCTCTTTAGTCACTTTTGTTTTCTTTGCTCAGGTAGCAACACATTCTTAACTGGAATGTGTTGCTACCTGAGCATTTTTGTCAGAGCATTTATAAGTGCCTCCTCAGTTTCCCCAGGGCTGTTGTGCTGTGTTTGACTCAGCACTGACATACAGGGAAATCTGGAGTAGAATCCATCCCCCCCGCCTTTTTTTTTTTTTTTCCCCTGTAATTTAAGCCCAAATGCAGGCAAGAACATGTTGCCTTTTTTGCAAGAACAGGACACTTGTGCATCCTCCTACAGGGATCCTGTACAGATGACCTCTTCTGCTGGGCAAGACCTCTGTGTTGGAGGTGGAGAAGCAGAAGTGGGTCTGGTGGATTTGTTGTTGTGTATGAATCAAGAAGCCACAATCCCTGCCAGGGGTGGAGGCTGTGATGACACCTGGGAAGTATCTGCTCCTCTCTGTCCGGAGAAAGAGGATCCCTTCTTACCCACATACTCGGTAGATCTCCAGTGCTCCATAGCAACAGGTATTTCTCCCACAAAGAGGAGAAAAATCCCCTGGCTTCACTTGGAGTGGTGAAAACACCAATGTAGGAACATTCAGTGGAGTCTCACCAGTGTAGAATTGGTGTAAGGTCATCTGAATAACTTCTTTCTAGAACAGCACTTATAAAAGGTGGTGAGCATTAAGTAACCTCATTGCCTGTTCAGGAGACAGTAGAAAAGAATATATATTAGTCATCTCATTTACTGCTGTTTGCACACAGATAGAATGGTGATTAGAACTGGCTGAATCAAAGCAAAATGGTTCTCAAACATGATTTCAAAATTCAGAAGCAATTTGGGTGCTTGCTGGCCAGCAACTATTGTGGTCAGCTTTGTGCCTCTATTCCAGGAACTGTCTTTTTCAAAAAGGTCCTTTTACAAAAACAGCAAAATGTTGGGGCGTATTTCCAGGTGATATGTTTTCAAGAAGTGGATGGGAGTATGTTCCTTACAGCCTTACTTGTGTCCTCTCAGGAAATCAAACCGGTGCACTTGAGCCACTGATGATTTCTGAGCAGCCTTTCTGGTCAGCAATGGAGTTCTGCATTAAACTCTAACTATGTGGAAGTTGAGAGCTATTTGCTGGAGTTAATTTTTAAAGTTGTAATTTATAAAATGGGCACTGGCCAGCATTTTGTGTCACACACGCTGTACTGATCACCTTCCTCTGCCTGCCAGTCACAATCTGCCCACCCTGGAGTGTGAGGACAGGGACTCCCTGCTGTACCCCCCTGCAACAAAGGGCTGAACTTGATGTTCTTATGGGCCCAGTGGTGACCTGGCAGCAGACATGCTGGGATCTCTGCAGGTTTGCCCTTTTGGAGACAATGCCTGGCCTTATCCATTGGGTCTGTGCCTGCTGAGCCATGCTGGAATAACTGGCCAGTCACATGCTGCTTGTCAGTCACAGGTGGTGCAGGAGATGGGAAACAGACAGGGCAAAGAAATAACTCTTTGCTAGGGAGTGATTCCCCTGGTTTCTCTAGGGGTTTAAACAAAGGCCTGCACTCTTTCAGCAGCCATGGCATTTTTATGGTTTGTATGCTGCTTGTAAACTACAGGTGACTAAAGCCTGTGGTCCAGAAACTGTTGAACTGGAGATAAAACTGTTCCTTTCATAGTGCTTGGAGTGTCTTTAAGAGGCTGTGCTACTGCATTTGGAATCTATCTGGCTTTGTACCACTTACAAAATGCATTCACGGTAGGTGGTGGCATCAGTCTCCTCTTAGTGAATGCAGATATTTATATTATGCAAAAGGTTTTCTCACTTTGCTGCATTCAGATGATGACTGGAGATACCATTCTTGTTGGATAAAAAAACTGGGCCTGACTTCAGAGGTGAATTCAAAGAGCAATTTCTTTTTAATATATATAGAAACAAATAGGAACAAAGCTGCTTAAAGAGTACTTTAATGATGAATCATTATATTGCTCTCACCAGTCTGAAAGGCAATAAAAGTAAAAATGGAGTGCTAGGATTTAGTCGCTTAGAAAATGTACAGAAAGGGACCTGTATTGTGGAGAGGGCTTTACACCACATCAAAGAAATGTTTTGAGGTGCAAAATTATCAAGCAACTTTCCACCCCTAAGATGAGGCAGCTGCTATCTATTGTTTCGTGTTCCAGAAGGTCCTTTTCTTTGGTTGTTAGTCACTTTCAATAAATTATTGTTTGGGTTTTTTTTTTTTAAACCCTGATTCCCCCCATCCCTGGATCAGGACAGATGCTGTCATAATGCTTCTTCAATGCCATAATTTTTATTACCAGTCCTAATTAAATGTTGTAACTTCTGAAAATCAGATTAATTTGAACCATCAGCCCAGTGTAAATGCTGCTATCATCAGAGATCATAAAATGTTCAAGGCACCATAATTCTACTACATAGCTGCAGTGGCAACTGTCCAAGGATCTGGCTACCTTTGTTCAGCTGACATGGACTGAAATGTGTGTGCTTCTGAGCAGTGCAGCATGAATAGAAATGATACGTTCCTCAGCTGTTGAATTGCACATTCTAGCCATAAGTCAACAAACATTAGAGAAATGACATCACCCCCACCCATCACTATAATGCTCCTTCTGTGATATAAATATTGTATGAATTCTGTGGTTTCTGCACAATCGATAAAGGGGAAAATAGAGGTGGGGAGGTTGCTGCACAGCAAAGCTGCACTTTATTGGTGAGTCAGGATGTGGTACAGGTTAGCCCCACTGCCATCCAAGATTTTTCCATCCTCGGGCCATGGTCCATGAATTCAAGTTGCACTCCTTCAGCTAATTTGCTCTGCAGCTAGGACATACACTAATCATCACTTTGGTCTTCTGGACAGCAGGGCATGTTCTGGTAACTTGGTTCCTTTATGGCCAATTTCTGTATTTTGAATTTTTTTTCCCTTCATAGATGTTAGGTAACAAGTAATAAATTCTGATTCCAGCTCAAGCAGTGGTAAAGTTGGTGTCTCTGCTCTGTCCCAGCTTTATTTCTTAGGTGTGACAATATGGGAGATCTCACTGGTCATGACAGATATAATTACCTGGCTCTGACAGACAGAAGGGCATTAATCTGATGGTGCAAGCATTTATGTTGGAGCTTCACGTTTAGATTTTCTTCGCAGGAGAGAAAAAGCAGTCTGAGGGAACCATTACCCTTGTCTACAGCAAGATGAGATGAATTGCAGGCTGGAAATGCCCAGTCCTCTCCAGTCCCATGGATGGAGCCTGTGTGCCTGGCCTGGGGCTGGGTGTGGGGGTGGCAGCAGCTGCAGCAGTGGGTGAGATGAGCCCCACCCCACAACAGCAGCTGGGCTCAGTCCACATTTAGCAAACCACCAGCCCCACCTGGGATGCTCCAAGCTCCTTTGAATGGTTTGCTGGAGGACCTGACCCTGCAGGTTTAACTCTGCCTTGCTGAATTGAGCCATTTTGCCAGTGCATGTGATGGAGTGGGGCTGTGAAGCGTGTGCTGCTGGTTGTTTCTGAGCATCCCAAGAGCAGATGCCAGTTTCTGCTCACTGGGACCTGATATTGCTACTTGATTGTATAAACCATCTCTTTGATTGGCACTGCAAGTTGTGCTTGCCCCCCTCCTATTAAATAGCAGCTGTATCTGCCAGACTGGTATGTTCCAGGCTTTATGGTGAAACCAAAGTGGGAAAATCTGTGTCACTTTAGAGACTGGTGTGGATAATACATGTTTGTGTCAGTGGGTGTTGTGGATCTTCTTCTCCTGCCCATTTCCCAGCACCTTGATTGTATGCAGGCAGTTACTGCTGCAGAGAGAAGGCCAGCTGAGTGAGATTTGTCCCATAAAAAATTTTATATTTGAGATTTACCCAGCAGGATTGTTTCAGCCAAAATGTGAATTTTTGAGTGTGTTTTCGTGCCAAGAGTTGCAGCATTTCACCACAATTTTTCTTTTTCAGCATATGCAACATTCAGGAAGCTCTGTGCAGACATGTATGATTTTAGAACAGCTATTGCTTGCAAAGGGAAAAGAAATAATAAAATGCAGAAGCATATTAATTATCCACTCTTTAAAATATACAGTGGTTTGCACACAGTTATTGTGGACACTGTTACCTGGAAGACTGTGATGTTAACATTTCTAATGGGGGCTATTGTAGGTCTACTGAAACTCTTACATTTATGGATTAAATTTAATACACACTCCCTTTGAAGAAGCCTGTTATTTTTATATTTTATGGTACCCAGTGCTATGTGCTTGGCTTACAACAATAAAATAGCTGAATGCTGGAATAAATGTACCAAACGGCTCTCTTGTCTTGATAACATACCTGCTTTTGAATGTTAATCATCATATTCTCTGTTTTCCACAACTTTGTGCAAATATCAAACCTCATGTAAGCAAGGGAAGTCTGAGCACTGTATTGTGAATATGGCAAATATTCTCTAGCAGTCCTCAGTTCTGTAATGCAAATGTGATCCTTGGGATCATCCTCATGACACAGGCTACAGAAAATTTCACCCAGCAACTTCTCCTTGCCTTTCAGAATACTATTCAGGCTTATTTAAAGAATGCAGATAACTGGATCTCAAAGGTAGTTGTTTTGATGAGTAATTATTTCTGGTGATTTATAAAATAATAAATCCAATCTGTTTATTTTCTTGTTCCATAAGTTGAATCATCTTCGTCCTTTGTCTGCTTAATTAAGGAGCCTGCTGGTAATGCAAATCATTTCCCACGATGTGGACAAATCATTATTCAGCCTTCTTTTTGCTGAAGAGATCATATAATTGAAATCCTTTCCACACAATCTGTTTTCAGGCACTTAAATTCTATGCATTTCTCTCTGTTTTTCAGCATCTTTTTGAGCTGTGGACATTAGAGGTGGCTGCCCTGGGACGGCAGAATGCCAGATTTTACTAATATTCTCACTAGCACCATACATAGAAACAACATCACCTTTCTAACCTTGCCTCTCTTCAAACATCTAAATGTGTCATTAGATCTTGTAGCTCCACAATGGCCCTGGGACCTTGTGTTCCATCTCTCTGCCCTGACTCCTACATATATTTTTAATTCTCCAACTTTCAACATAACTGTTCCCCCTTCTGTAAGTGGAGTAGATCCTTCCCCACTGCATTCTTTGATCCTAGACAAGTAGACTTATGTTTTTCTCTTTTACAGTGTCTGATCTCTGATAGGGCTGGACATATGGAGAAAACTGAGTTGTTTGACTGTTCTTGTCTAAGTTTGGGAATATTTATCACTTAAGCCAGTTCTGGGTTGCATTGGGCTGTGAAAATTGTCTCTGCAGGCCCAGTTAAAAGCACTTCCATTCACTGATGGTTCCTCATTAAAATTACATCTTGTCAATTGTCAATAATTTTTAAAGTGTGCTGTAGTAATTGCAGGTAATGATATTCTTAAAGTCAGTGTGTGGTGTGTCACTGAGCTGTTTGCAAAAAGCAAGTTTGCAGTGCTGGCACAGCTGCTATTCCCCCCTTTATTAAGTAGATTAAAAAATTTCAGGATTATTCAAAAGACTGATTGAGGTTCCCATCACATGCAGGTACAGGAGGCCCTGCAGTCACAATGATTTCTGTTGCTTTCAGGTTCAGCTTCCTGGTGGCCACTGGGTGATGTTTTCCAGGAGAGACTGAGCAGGTTTCTGTAGCTGTTGAGGAATTCATAAAATCCATGACAAAGACAAAGCAAACACAAAATTGGTTTTTGAGCACTCTTGTTTCGCCATACTTTTTGTTGGTTCTGGGGTTTCTGCTGGTGTTTAATTTAGGTACTTTTTTATTTATTCCTTAGGAGTTCTGTCCTCTAGCAATTGCTCTGTGATGCTGCTTTGGGTCTCATGTCCAGGTGACCACTTAAAATTGCTGGACTAATATTTGTGGCCCACCCAAAATGCTCCTGTTCAGCTCTTTGCCTCATCTGAGTCTTTTCCTTAGCTTGATCATCTTTTTCCATTCTTCTGCCCTTGAGGTACTTCCCCTCTAACAGGAATACAGAGTAAAATCTTTCCTCTTCCAATCACTGGGGTGTTGTTTTCTATTTCTTATCCCCTCAGTGCTCACTCTGGCATTTATTATTTATTTAGCACCCCTTGACCTCATCTCTGAGACTCTATGATTCCACCTTGATTACTTCTTCCTCTCTCTTTTTGCCACCTTCGTTTTTTCACAGTTTTTCCTTGAACAGTCCATTTGTTTCCTTGACACTAACAATTACTGACAGCCTGGTATCCTGTCTCCAACAGTGGCAAATAGCAGATGCTTAGAGAATAATGTAAAAAGCAGGGTGAGAATATAATAATCCTAATATATCCTGGCAGCAGTGACCAACCTCATGTCTGCCTGACTGTTGTGAATGTGTTTAAGCAAAGCCCAGTGGGGGCTATGCCTAACACCATGTGGGTGAGGAAAGAATAATTTTACAAGATGGCAAATTGTCTTGTGTAACTGCCCCTTTCCTAAAGTGCTGGCCTTTCCTTGTGCCACTGCTTTGCCTAGCTTAGCACAAACAGCCACATACTGGTTTCTGAGTCAGTCCTGAGGTTTATTCACAGGACTCCTTGTACCTGATGGAGTCAGAGCTTGTGTTCTCTCCCGTTGGTCTCCTTGAAATGGTTGCAATGTGGCAAGATGAAGGCAGAAGTCCTCGTGTTTCGTTATGAGCCCTTATAGGATTGTGCTTCTTGACAGATCCCTCTGGCATTCAAGCTCTGATACAAACCATTCAATCTGATAAGTGTGATGCTGAAAGTCTGTGAAAATCATGGCCACATAGGCAAGGGAGAGACCCAAAGCAGTAGGAGAAGTTATGTGGGGGGTTTGGGGGGCTTTATCTCTGCACCTTCATGGTTGCTTTGGGGTTCATTCTTTCTTTGCAGATTATTTGTTTTCTCCAGTATTCCTTCAAATCTGAAACAAGGTCTGAACTGTGTGAAGCAAGTAGAAAAATGTATTTCTATTTTTTAAATGCTAGGTTTGAAGTTGCATTTAAAAATACCTCTGTTAGTATGTAGAATATACTATGCAGGGCACTGAGCAGCTGGATAAGTTGAGTGATGTTGCAGGTGTTAGACCTTTAGCTCCCAGCCCTTCAGCTGAAGCTTCCTCTGCTACCATCACTGCTCCAGTATCCAGCACAATAGTTTGATTTATCCTCACCTGATGGTCAGCTTGACTGACAGAATTATTTTCAGAGTCGTATTTTCTTCACATGATATATTTTCTTTTGTGGTTATTACTTTGTACACTATCCACAAAAATTTTTGGAGGAGTCCTTGGAACTTCTCCAGGATAACATATAAAGTGCCAGCGGGAAGACAGGAGAATTTTATTGACCTGACTGGTCATCAGCAGCCAGCTCTTCACTGTTTGACCTCACCAGTGAGGATAAGGGTTCTTCTGTTCTCAGAGGTGAGTCCATAAGTCCCTACAGCTCTAACTGCTCCAATGCATGCCACGTGGTTGTTGAATAAGACTGGGCATGGTTCTTCCTGTCTATTTTTTTCTCCCCTCCTTTCAGAAGCAGAGGAGTGCCTCTGGTGAGCTGTGCCAAGTGATGCCTGCAGTGGCTGTAGAGGATGTTCAGAACAGGGTGAGGCACACAGTGTGCCTTTCCCAGATGGAGGTTTCCAACTTTGTGCAAAGTTTTGCGTGCCAGAGCTCAGGAGTGTGCACATATGCAAATTATCTTGTTAGAAATTCAGGGCAGAAAAGCACATAGCTCCTTTGCTGCCACAGGGAACTGTATCTAGAGACTCAGGGTGGAAATATGCCTCCTGATACATGTTTTAGTTCTGTATAAATCACCTGTAAGTATAGCTCACTCTATTCATTTAGCTGGTGACAGTGTTATTTAGGGGTGATACGAAGCAGTCACAAAGTAATAAGGACTGCCTGAGAAGAAAATATGTGCTGAAGCTCTTAGGTGTAATGCTAATTTAAATAAAACATGGGCTCTATTGGGGCTGAAGAATATTTCTCCTAGAAATCTTAATAATATTTAAGCCATGGATGCTTAAAAATTGGTTTTTTTCAAAATGGAGACGCCACGATTATTTAAGAATGTTTAGGCTTGTTTTTAGGTTGAGTTGATTCATTCTGTTCTTAGAAGAGTGTTTTATTGGTGTCTTAGCAGTAGGGACACCTGTGCTCATCTAATGTATGCAAATGCAGCCCAGCAGCCCATACCCGTAAGCACGATGGAAAGCACACAGAGAGGGACTGCTCATCATGCTGCCAAGTCAGACCATGCTTCAAGTTAGGCTGATGAGCAAGGGCATGTTAAGCAGGTATTACTTTAATGATTGTTCATGCAGATACGGTGCATAGAAAAAGCATGTGCCTCTTTGTAAAAGCTGAACAAAAAAGAAGTGTTGCAAAAAGAAATCTCAAAATTTTACATTAAGCCAAATTATAAATATGCTAAAGGTAATAGCTGTTCTACCTGGGAGGTGTTTATTGCCTCCACTCTTTATTTCTCTGAAAGTTATTCACTGTGTGGATATTGTGCTATAAAATCCTTTGCTGAAGTGATAACCTTGTGCTACTTGCAAACAAAATTTGGTTAAATTGGAGTTATTGCTGCTATCTCGCAGCGCAAATGCTTTCTAGTTGTGGTGTAAAAATTAGAACAAACAAGCCTTACTGTCTTTAAGTATTCGTTTATAAATATTAAAATATAGGTGCGCATTTTTTAATGTTAGATGACTGGAATTTGGGTTGCAGCATAGTTCTGAAGAGAGGTTGTTGTGCTGCCTGTTGAGGAGCACACCTGGTGCAGGGAGCTCCCTGTGCAGCTGCACTGAGAGCTCCAGGTTGTGCCCGGGTGGGGGAAATGGCCGGAGCCCTTGGCAAGGGGCTGGGAACCAGCACTGACCCTTCATTTGACAAAGGACACGGGGACTCTGGTGCTGGCTGGGGGCTGGCCAGGCACCCTGAGACTCTGCAGGAGCTGGTGAACAGCAGCAAGGCCCCAGACTCAATGGCACCTTGGAATGGGTGCACAGACTGGGAGGGGATAAAAGCCTAGGGATTCCTTTGCTGGGGTCACCCCCTGGAGACACCAGCTCCAGCTGTTCTGATGTCCTGCCCCATGATTAAATGATTTAAAAGAACCAGGTGCCTGGGGCTCTGTTATGGGACACCTGGGGTCAAGCCAGTGAGGGGAACCTGTCTGCGTGAGTGTGGGGTGTGCAGGGAGACAAGCAGGGACCCGGTGGGTCACTGGAGCTGCCACTGCAAAGGGGCTTTGGTCCCAGAAGTGACAGTCTGGGGTGGTGTGAGTGTGACCCCAGGAGTGGTGCCTGAATGGTCAGACAGGCCCTGACTTCCTCAGGCCATGGGAATGCTTGATGAAGTCCTCTTCTCAGTCTGAGGAGCAGTATTTTTTTTCAAAGTGAGATGAAATTCTTTAGTCTGTGGCGAGCCCTGAAAGTAATAGATGCTATTAACAGGAGATATAAACTTTGTCCCTGCCTGCTGCTGGCTGCAGGTTTTATGATAGTTCTCTTTTTATTTCTCCCATTTGTGTTGTATGGTTTGTGTTGTTTTAGTCTGTCAAAGTAGGCTGGAGAAACTTGGACTTCCAAGTAATTTTCTGAAGAGCTGCAATGGAGAAGGTATGGCTTTCTCCTGGCTCTTTCATCGGTGGCAGGGCAAATACTATGTCTGCCTGCAGCACTTCAGTGAAATCTCCTGTGGGCTGGGAAACAGAAGGTGTGAATACTGTGTTAATGACGATAATTTGGGAGAAGAGATACCCAGGAGGGCACCTTGTCTCCCTCCTGCTGAAGCAGTAAGCACTGTGTGCTTACAGGGGTCTCTTCTGTTGTGGTTTGGGCTGCCTGGGCTCATGTGGCTCCTTTTCTCTCTCTCCTCACAGCTCAGAAAACATGGTTTTAAAGGTCACAGGTTTTTTTAAATGTTTATCTTAGTAGGAAATGACTTACAGTGATTGTTTTATTGTCCTGCCATGTAAACTCTTCAATACATGCATATGGTCACAGAACCACAGAATCATTTAGGTTTGAAAAGACCTCCAAGGTCATCAAGTCCAATCTTTGACCGATCACCACCTTTGTCAACTAGACCATGGAAGTAAGTGCCAAGTCCAGAGTCCAGTCATTTCTTGAACACCTTCAGGGATGGTGATTCCACCACCTCTCTGGACAGCCCCTTCCAACAACCCCTTCCATGAAGAAATTCTTCCTGATGTCCATCCTGAACCTCGCTGACACAGCTTGAGGCTATTTCCTCTTGTCCTGTTGCTGGTTGCCTGGGAGAAGAGGCTGACCCTCACCTGACTGCAACTTTCAGGGAGTGATAGAGAGTGAGAAAGTCACCCTCCTTTTGTCCAGGCAAACTCTCCCACCCTCAGCTGCTCCCCATCAGACTTTTGCTCCAGACCCTTCCCCAGCTCCATTCCCTTCTCTGGACACGCTCCAGCCCCTCAATGTCTTTCTTGTCCTGAGGGGCCCAAAACTGACCCCAGCACTTGAGGAGTGGCCTCACCAGTGCCCAGTCACTGCCCTGGTCCTGCTGCCCACACCCTGGCTGGGGCAGGCCAGGTGCCAGTGGCCTCTTGCCCACCTGGGCACACCTGGCTCATGTTCAGCTGCTGTTGATCAGCACCCCCAGGGCCTTTCCCACTGGACACTTTGCAGCCCCTCTGCCCCAGCCTGGAGCTGCAGGGGTTGTTGTGACCCAGGGGCAGGACCCAGCACTTGGCCTGGCTGACCCTCATACAATTGGCCTGAGCCCATGGACCCGGCCTGTCCAGACCCCTCTGCAGAGCCTTCCTGCTGCCCAGCAGATCAACACCCCCACCCAAACTGGTGTCCCCTGCACACTGACTGAGGGTGCCCTCAATCCCTTTGTTCGGATCATCAGTGAAGTTGGCCCCAAAGCTGAGCCCTGGGGAACCCCACTAGTGACTGGCTGCCAGCTGAATGATGGCATGTGTGCAGCAGGGTGAGAGGCAATTTTGCTCTTGTCCCAGGCAATGAAAAGATTCCTGGGCACAGATAAGCAGACTGAGGTGATTCTTATTTTTTCATAAGTGGAATCATACATTTTGGATTTATTTTCTAACCAGGTATTTTTAAACCTATCCAAACTTAAGGGTGTTGTTTCTACAGTGGACTTCTTAACATTGGCACTCTGCCTGAGGGTACAAAAAAATTTAACTCCCTGGGTTTTATTAAATTTCCAAATACAATTCTCTACAGATATTTTCACTTAAAAAAAAAAAACCATAATTATTTTTACAAAACATTAGGAGAGTTCATACTTCACTGATGAATGCAAAGTTCAGCACTGACATCTAACTTGTGTAGTAACTTGCTGAGCAGTGTAAAATGACTTCATTAATCTCACAGGGTGTTTATTGTTTCCACGGTACTGACGTACTGTAGAGAAAAAGAAAGACCTGTGTCTCATTCTATTCAGCCAAGCTCATTATTCTGGTGGCAGGTCTTGGGGGTTCTCTGTATTTCCTTCAGGTCTGCTGCCTGTTGCATGGCACGTAGGCACATGTTTTACTTAATGAACTTTCCTGACCAGTAAAACCAGTGAGGTCCATCACAGACATCCCTTGGCTGTAGCATTGGCACATGTAAAATGGCATGATGGAAAATGGAGCTGGTATCTCTGCCAGTCTGATGTTTCTGGGTTTCACTTTCTTGAGCTCCTCCTGACAGGGACGAAGGTAGAAGAAATGACATCACCTGCCTGTAAGACAAACAAATACTTACATTTTTTGTGGAATGCTTTCCAATGGATCTCTTATTAAGACTTTACAAGCTTGGCTAGTCATGCAGCTGTAATGCTCTGTTTGTCATCTGACTATTAGCTGTGGTGGAAGGAAGAACTAGCTCCAGACTCTAAATGAAAGACTCTCAGTATATCTGTCGTAAACAAGCAAAGAAACAATCCCCAATCTCTTCTTAGTCTCTAAGTAGTGTTGCTCTACAGCTGCATCAATGTTTTCTTGTATATTCTATATCCTGGGCTATTCCAGAAGATAATTTTGATCAGGAAATGACTAGCAGCCACATCAGTGCCCCAAGCAATGATGAATTTACAACCCTTTATAGAGTTTGCAAGTGATTTTGCCATGTTGTCTGACATTGATGCAGAAGACTGCATCTCCCAGAGATGAGGAAAAAACTCACTGGAAACACTTTGTGAATAATAATTATAGAGGTATATTCACCTCTGATTTATTTTTTGAGATTTCTGTGAGAAAAGTGGATACTGGGATAGAATTTTCTCTTTTGCTCTGTGTTGCTCAGGGACTTCTTTTTTGCTTCCAGCTGATTGAGGAAAAATGAGAAAATGCTGAAATTGACCACTAGACTTCCTAATAGTATGAAAAGCATCCTCAGGGGCTTGGTTGTATGTCATAATGGCAGTAGTTTCTTTGATGATGGGTAGCTAAGAGGTCAAGCTTGAAAATCTTGATATAATTTTCTAAGATAGTTCAGTTTTGTCAGGATGACAGATTTGATTGGAGACGAAATATAAGAAATGAGGGGTTTATTTTGTAAAGATGATAGGAACAGGTAGCTCTTTTTGTACAATAGACCCTGTTATCCTTTTCTTGTTTTGCACAAATGTGGATGCTGACTCTGGAAAAGATGAAGATCCAAGGACAAAATTTTGCCTGGAGCAGTTGGTGCCATCTTTTATAATAGCTGTTGCTGTACTGCTACATAAAAATCCATTGCAATGGCAGTGTTGGGGCACATGTAATTCTGGAAATACATTCAGCTTTTAGTGTCTTCTACAGCAAAATTACCTGTTTGCTAACAATTCCTTCACTATCAGAAAAGCTTTTGAGAGTACTCTGTGTTTACAGATTGAGTAATCTCTTTTCTGGAGTTTGGGGCAGTTACTGCTCGTGGTAGAGTTCTGCATAGGCAAAGGGTTGACTTTTGGGGTCATATGGTTAATTTCTGTGCAATCTCTGAGGCTTCACATAGAATATAACAACTCTAGATTAAACATTTTCTCAAGTTAGTGACTTTTATGTGGATGGTGATTGCAAGCAAACAGGGAAGGATATTAAAAAGAGTAGTTTTATGGGGATATTGCGAATAAAAACTACATAATATTTACATAGCAGCTACATCCTGTTAAATGCCTCTGAATATCATGTAACAACATGTCTCCAAATACCTATTACTGTTTCACTGTAACTGCACTGGTTGAGGTGGACTATGAGTCTCAAACTGCTGGAAAGTTCCTTAAATCCAGACACTGGGTCTTTCAGAATAAATATTTTACTGCTCCGGTTTACACTGAGTAATTATTAACAGCACTGAATAAATGTGTGAAATCCTGGAAGCTGTGTGCAGTATCCTACCCAGAAAGGTCCCTGGTAGCTGTGAAAACTGTGCTGGCAATGAGCAAGAGGTTACATCCTCAGGAGCCACAGTCTCCTACGCATTATGTGAAGAGGAGGAAGGAAAGAGAGGTGCTGACCCGCAGTGCAGGAACTTCTCAAGCTTGCAGCTGAGTATCTGCCAGAACTGAATGGAGAAAAATCTCTTTTGTCTCAAATTTACTGAAAATGTCCCTCAAAACGGCTTTAGCCCACACTGCCCTTCATTCAAAATAAAGATGATAACTTTGTTTTCTGTCTTCTCATTGCAGTCAGTGAAATGCACAAATGCTGCCAGAATGCAAGTGGGTATCATGTTCTGAATGTGCAGTAGTTTTTTTTTTTTTCTGAGAGGCTTTATTTTATGATTTAATTATTGCATGACCAAGGTTTGTTTGAAGAATAAGAAGGCAATTTAATTGGATTTTCTATTTTATAGGCAGAATCTAAAGAATTCCTAGAAGGCGTTTCTCATAATGTTTACAACTCTCCTTTTATAACACGTATTTACACGCATTTCATGACTGACACAGATGTGCATAGAGAAATAGTACATATTTATAGACTAAGCCTATAGTTTAAGGCAAATAAGCAGGCCTTGCCTTTAGTAGAACATTTTCCTCCATGAGGACTCTGATTTTAAATAGTGTGGATAATGGTGTCTTTGCTATCCGAGGAGTGTATGGTTATGACTCATGGTGTCATAAATACTACGGCTATTACAGTGAGCATCCAAGTGAAATTACACAAAATTATATATTTGCCAGGGTTCTTTTCTCTAACGGCCAAACTTCAAAATAGAAAGCTTTATTATTCATTTTGATGCGTCTGAACTACTGGATGTTCTTGCTGGCCCACTAGACAGTTTAATAGGGCTCCTGAACACCATCAATAATTCATGCGTCTCTTAAACAGGGATGTGGTACTTGTTGTTCAACTATAATCTGAGTGTATTAAATTGTGATCCTCTTAGGATGGTCAGGGACATGCTCAGTGCCAGGCCTAGACCTTCTAGATGTGCAAGGTTCTTGGATTTGAACACCCTGGGTGTGGTGCTCCCAAACAGGGAGCTCTCCTCCTTGCCCTCCCCACAACTGTGGCTTTTCCTCTAAGGGAGACAACTGTTAGCCAAAGATGTAGTGAACGCCCTTCAGTGTGATTTGGGTGATGTAAATAGTGTAAATCATCCCCAGCATATGACTCTCAGTGCTGGCTGGCCCAAAGATGGGGAAACTGGTGGTCCAGGTGGAAGGGTGTGGAGGAAGCCTAGGCTGTGATGCACGAGGGATCAGGCAGCATCAGCAAACGTGAAAGTAACTGTTAAACTGGAATGGACTGTTCCAGTACAAGACAGAACTGAAAACCCAGTGATTATTGTAGCATGTGTTAACTGATATTTATGAAGAAACCTAATGGGATGTGATTTTTTTTTTGAAGTATGTCTTTGAATTAATTGGTTTTTTTCTTATTTTATATGTCACACACAGTGTGACGTCCATTGTTGTGCTAAATACCATAGCCAGATAGAAGGTTTTACAATCAAAGATGATGAAGAAGGCCAAGGGTGAGTACAAGCAAGGCTATACCCAGGGGCCTGTCATCTTGACATGCCTTGGGGAGGTGTGCTGGTAACATTGCCTGTCTTTGATCTCCCTTTGCCACTGTAGAACCAAGGCATGCACAGCACTGAGGCATGGCATGTCTAGGATGAGCACCTTGGCAGAACTGAGAAATTACTGAGTTCCCTGTGTAGCAATCCAGGCTTTTTCTGCAAGAACCTTCCTTCTTTAGACTTGTCACACTTGAGCCATGCTCGTGTCTCAACAGGAGTTGAGTAAGAAGTTACAAAGAGCTCAGAAATTAAGGGTGTATTGTCTCACACAGATATTTCTGAGAAATGGTTGGCAGTGTTATTTTTGAGTAAGAATTTGTTGCACAAAGAGCAGTAACTTGTCAGACAAGTGCAAGAAAACAGCACATGTAACCATTCAAGTGAGAGTTTTGCTGTAGGTGGAATGAGTCTAAAGTCAAGACCTCCTTCTTCTTCCCTATTTGAACCTTTTGTCCTTTATCAGGCTTCTAAGAAAAATCTCGCGCTGACTTGTTGAGTTCTGTGTTGCTGCCTGGGTAAGGGTCAAATTGTGCCCCACCTTTGTTCAGGATGCAGAAGAATGTGTTGGTACAGAAGACAGAAGACTGTGAAGAACTCCATGGCCATGCAGCTTTGAGGAGAGAAGCTACAAACCCCAGGCAAACATGAGCTGTGTTGGTTTGAAAACAGCTTTTTTTGCAGCTAACTTAGGGGCTGGTAATGCAGCACAGGGTTGTACTCTGCCAGTGTGATGTCTGTGTTGAGTTGGGGAGCAGAAGGAGGCTGTTCAGCTCTGTCCCAGCCTGACATTGCTTAAGGCTGGGGGAGATGCAATTTCACTGCACACTGGCTCAGTGTTCCTGATGCCTTCTGCATAGTGTTTCTAGCAAAAATGGCCTGGAGCTCCTATTTTCCTATCCAGACTGCAATGAAGTTAATCCTAACAACGTGCAGCTCCTTCTGGACATAGTTTTTAAGTGGTGGGTGTGTTTGAAAAGAAAGATGATGGTTCTTCACTCACTTTTGGCTGTAATGGAGGCATTTAGATCTAAACATTTCTCTCTTAACTGCTGCCTTTCAGTGAACCTTTTGCTCTGTCTGAGTGAAGTGTCTGGGTCAAATGAAAATTCTGGCTCTGTGGTGAAAGAACAGATGATGGCAGTGGTGACAGTGATTATCAGACATCTTGCACTCACACATTGGAGTGGTAGCTGGTGGGAAAGGGCTGGTTGTTCCACGCCAAGGGTTACCACGCTTGCTCCTCTGGGACATGCAGCCTGAGCAAACCCAGTTTCTCATTAGGCTGTCAGCAGGGCATCTGAGATCTTAGCTCCTGTACCACACTGGATAGGGGAAGCTGGAACTACCAGCATTTGAACCTGTTTCCAAGGCGTTTGATTCTGACCGAGGAGAGCTGTGAGTGCCTGCTGATTGTGACTGAGCTTTGAGCACTGCTGCCTCCCTGGCCTGTTGCATGCCTGGAGCTGCTGCTTGTGCAGTGGTGTAGGTTGTACTGCTTCTGCCCAAACTGCTCATCACCAATGAAATAGCTCTGAAATGTGACAGGATGGAACCATTTCATAAGGAATTATTTTATTCCTGTTTTCCTCTCTCATTGCTGTGACAAGTGCTGGAGTTCCTCCAGACTGTCAGTGGGCTACAGCCTGGGACCCTCTTTCAAAATCTGTTTTCTGCTTTATTTCTTAGTGTCATGTTTTGTTTCCATGGAAACTCCCAAGCCTAACTCAAGTTATAATACTGTCAGGTGTATGAACAATGCTGTCATTAAAGAGCATCCTCAGCTCTGGATGTTTGCTCATCGTGTGTTCTACTAGACAGTCAGTATGGTGTCAGGAGAGGCTACATGGTCACCAAAACTTGATGGGAGCCTGAAGGCTTTGGAAGAGCTGGTGAAGCCAGCTGTTGCACCCCTGGAGAAGAGTTTCTTTTGGCTGGTGTTCCTGAAAGCTGTTGTGCCCACAGCAATTCTATTCACAGGAAAGGATGAATATTTTGCCATTTTCAAAAAAATGAGCTTGGGCTATGTGTAAAAGCCTATATGCAAAATTCATATTGAAAAGAACAGATTTACAACAGTGGGAAAAGAAGTTAAACAGAAAATATATTGTTTCCAGGAAAATTGGATTAACTATGAACTGTACCTTGGAATGAAGGGCTGACTTCTATCACTGAGCTTGGAAGTATGTGAGGCAATTTTTGTGTGCTGTGGTGAATAAGGGTGGCTGATTAGCATCAACATTTCTCATTCTGTTTGCACCCTGGAATCTGCTCATGGCAATATCTTCATCCTTTCAGCCCCATCCCTACTGCTGTCATTGAAGAACATCAGTAAGAGAAAAAAGCTTACTTTGGTGAAGTGGAGGCAAAAGTTCTGTACCTGAAAGAATAATTTCTCCTCTGCCTGTGAAATTTTACAGATGCTGTTATATTGGTAACCACATTTTCTAAGTGCCACATTAGCAGGACAAAAACACTGCACAAGAACATTTGCAGCCCTTTAAGGAAATCCATTAGACTGTGAGATAAAATGTGGCTCTGCATCTCTAAAAATAATATATTTGCATCTCTATAAGAACTTCAATTTTGGTAGCCAGGAATAGTCTAGGCATCTTCATTGTAATTATTAAGAATTACTAGCTTACACAATTACTGCTTCGAGAGAGATGTGAATGTACATGGTATTTTAGAGGGCAGGGAGAAGTGAAGAATTTATTGCTATTTAAAAAGCTGAAGTTTACTTGTTTGCTGGCAAACAGTATAGGAATTCAAGAACTGTAAAGGTGGAGAAGGCTGTGAGTTCATCTTTGTTTGGTGTCTCTGATGGATGCTAAGATGTTCAGAGGAAGGGGGAAACCTTATCTTAGCAAAGGTGAGAGAATTTCTCCATCCAATGAAAACCAGGAATGGGAGGAGGGAAGAGAGCAGAGATGCAGAGTGCATTTTTGTTTTTTTTAATGGCTGCTACTTTACATTTGAAAAACCCTAAAAGAAAATCATCAGTTTGGAAAGTGGGCAGTGTCAGGAAGTTCTTTCACATAAATCTGCAGCTACTCTTGTTTAGGAACACGACATTTTGGTGCTCAGAAACTCCTTTCTACATTGTCAATCACACTGCCATAACCTGAGGACTGCCACAGAGCCCCCTGAACTCAAGGACAGGGACTCATTATTCATTGGATCTTGGATCATGTTCAAATAGCAGAATTGGGCCTCCAAGGCCTGCAGCCTGTAAGGTAGGAACAGCAGGAGTTCCTGAAGTGTGGAGTGGGGTGATCAGGCCGTGGATTTGCTGATGTTGTGCTTATATAATGCAAGAATAGCAATATTTCCTGAAACTACTGCAAAATGCTCACAGCTCTGCATCTTAGAATGGGTTTCACACACCAAGTAAAACCCTTTTCCATTTTCTGTTTTGTAAAACTGTGTCTGTGCACTGTCGTTCCACAACGGGATGGAATCTTTCCATTCAGCGGGGTAGATCAGCTCTGCTGGCTTTTTGTTTCTCGTTAGCTCATTGCATTGATTAAAATAGATCAGATAGGATGTACTTTTTGCATGAACACTGCCAGATCTGGCAGCCCTCCACAGGGCTACACTAGCAGGTGCAGATACTCCTTGTCAACACAGAGGTGTCAGCTCACCATTCCTGACTGCTTCTCTCCTGGGTTGGGGTGTGAATGCTCCCACTGGCTTCTGGTGCAGACCAGCATTTGGATAGCATTTTGACCTCCATAAGTATCTCCTGCTGCAGAATGCTGCTGGAATAAGCTCTTAACATGCCTGTCTTCTGGTCCCCGAAAAGCCCCATTTTTCACAGCACATTTTCTTTTGAAGTCTGATTCAAAGCCCATTGTAATTGGTGTAGTCTCCTATGCATTCTAATGCAGCCAAATCAATGGTCATGCATTTAGGAACGAAGAAAATTGCTTGCATCTGCAGGGTGGGAGGATTCAATCTTAGAGTGCGATGATGTTTGAAACGGTCTTGGATGTCAGGCTGAAAGCCAGCCACATGTGAGCTCCAGCTTTGTGTGGCTGAATGTGGCCCTTGGCTGTACCTGTGGGGGACGGATTGTTGCTCCCATACACCCTGCTGATGACATGGCTGCTGAGACATTCAGCCCCTCTCTGATGTCGACGCGTTTTATAAAAGGATTATAGAAACTCGTAAAGGGCTGCAAAAATGACTGGGTGTCTGTAAAACGTTCATTTTTAATGAGAGGCTCAGTCTAGTTAAAATAAGGTTAAGAGGATACTTATTGGAGCTGTATAAACACTGCGGCAGGAGATTTATGGTTGCAGGAGGCTTTTTAAACTAATAGGCAAAAGTGGAACTGTATAAATCAGTGGATGGGAACTAAAATTAAGCCAATACATGTTGGAAGAAGTGTAACCCAAAAAAAGTCTTACCTAAGAACAGAGTGGGTCTTTATCACTAGGAGTCCTTAGGAATAGATCCATTTGAAGGTCGGCAAATGACTGACTTCCAGGGTAGCTGCAGGAGACTCTCATTAAAGATTTCTGGGTTATACTATGTGTAAGACCACATTAAATATTTAGACTCCCTACTCTTGGCCTTAAAACCTAAGCACTTGGCAGTCACTGATGTGAGGGAGCTTTGGAGAAAATCCTTCCAGAGTTTTAGATTGAATATTAGGAAAAAATCTCTTCACAGAAGGGTTGTTAAGCACTCAAAAAGGCTGTTCTGGGAAGTGGTAGAGTCACCATCTCTGGAAGTACTTAGACATGGCACCTGGGGGTGTGGTTCAGTGGTGGGCTTGGCAATGGTGGATTTATGGTTGGACTCCATGATTGCAGAGGGCTCATCACACTGTTAGGTGATAATTTCCATAAGGATCCAGACTCCACTAACCAGGATTGCTCCAGGATCCAATGATTTAAAAAAAAAAAAAAAAATTGTTTCTCTTTGCTGGTCTGATTTATTGTTTTTGGGAATAACTTTACACTGATATTTCTTAGCATAACTTTTTGCTGGAGAAATTTTAGATGTAATGTTTTTAACTATATAAAAAATTACCTCACTGATGCTTATGGATGTTTTATCCCAAGAGCAAAATCTGTAGCTAAATATTCTGGCCAAGTAATGAAACTGTCTTTAAAGAAACCCTTTGAAATGTACATATTAAGTAAGTGAAGAAAGGAAGAATCGATGAAATTTTTTTTTTTCATTTGCAGCTTTCAGCTGTAGGGATCTTAGATGTTGCTCACAGATTTAATAGGTATAGAATAACAAAGAGGGTTTCTTTTTCCCAGATTTTTCTTTCCTTTAAACAACTGTCATCAGATTTACAGTTTGCTGTGTCTGTTGCAAATAGGATTTTATACTAAGATCACATTTTATACTAAGATTACAGCTACTTTGGTTTTTTTTTTTTTGTACAGCATTTATTAAGGTAAAATTGAATAAATGGCCTGTGCATGAATGCCCTTTGAGAAGCACTCTCCATTTCTGAGTTCTGTCAATACCATGCTCAGCTGAAAGCACCACCCATGTAAGGGTCTCATCCCAGCTCCTCACAGGCAGATTGCTACCCTTGACCATGTGGCATCAGTTTATCTCCTGCATCTTCCCTAATTGCTTGTAAATTATACACTTTGGAAAGCAGAAAGTGATTTTGATTTTTGAAATACAATACTCACAAGGCAGACTTGCCTTGGGAAGGGGTGGGCTGAATTCTTGCCTTGGAGATTTTTAAGTTCACTAAAAAGCTTCAGCAGAAGCAAAGGATGTGGGTCAGTTCGGCAGTGTCACAAAATCCAAATGGATGACATTTAATTCAAACAGAATTGTACTTCTGGAAAATAATAATAACAGTATTCTACCCTGCTTGATCTGCTTTAAAATGTTTCATTCGCCTTAATAAAGCCTTGGGATGCCTTTGTGTGGCTGATGCTATTAATTGAAGACCAGAGCTTTTAACAATGGTAACGTCTCTTGAAGTGCAGCATATGGGTATTATAGCAGTAAGAATAATATAAATTTAACTAAACTGGCTTAATGTGCCCCCTCCTGCTGGTGCAAAAATACCCAACAAGCCAGAAATGAGAAGGACTGATGAAGCAAAGCAGCTCATCAGATAACAAAAACACAATGTGCCATCAGCTACACTGGTCCTTGCAGAGAAACTGCCCCTGAGATGCTTCCAGAAAACAAAGCAGGTGCAAGAAATAAAGCTAAGTGGGCATAAAGGAGCCTGTGCATTTAAAATAATATGACAAGCAAAATTAAATGCTAGCAGGTGATGGTGCTGGTGAAGCTGCACGCCATACAACATAAATCTGAAATAGAGCCATGGGTTATCTGGGATGTCCCTGCAGCCTGAGCAGCAGAGTGGTCCCTGAGAGCACCCAGTGAATGAACCAGTGAGCAGAACTTACTGCACTTCCATTAAGTGTGTTTGGCTATCTCCCTTTCCATTTTCCATCCCTAAACCTTTCGCTGTGTTTGGACAAAACCTGCTCTTGCCTTGGCCAATGTTTGTTCCTTATGTTTGCCTGGGCTTGTTTCATAGTGGTTATCACTCATGCTGTTCTTCCTCAAGTATTTGTGGCAGGTGCACTTCAGGGGTTGTGTCGTTTGGGAATTCTTTTGATGCTGAAGAGCTCTTTCTAATGGTTGCCTGCACTTAATGTGCTAAAATCTTGGGAGCTGCTTTTTTCCTGAGATTTTGGGAGGTAATGGCAGCTTCTGCAAATATCAACTGCCACTTATCGGGTTGTGTTTAAAATCTGACTTTTTCAAGATTTTTATAACTTAACATTTGAAGCATCTAAAAGAAAAGATTTTGGTAGCTTTTTTCCTTCACAAAATTCTACCTTCTTCTACTTTGCAAAGCTGGCATAGCCTTCTGGGAATGTAATGTTTGTGTGCCTAGAATTGATAATATGTGATTCCTGGCAAATTTCAGCTCCACTTCAAACAGAAATCCCTTTGATTTGGGGTGCCTCTGTAGGGCTGTATGGTGCTTAATCTCTAGGGTTATCTGTTTTGCAGACACTATGCAAACATTTATTTAGTTTAATGCTAATGTGTATATTGTTCTTTTGCTGAAATTTTTGTGCACATCTTGAAACCAAAGCATCTGTGTGAAGTCTTTGTTGCAGGAGAGAGCAGTGTGATGGTTTGTGCAATATCCTTCCATCGTATGCTCTGTTCTCACTGAGTCCACAGCTTTTATTTGTCCTTCACGTTTTGTTTTTACCAAAGTTTGGGGCATTTCTTAGCCTGCAGACTTTGTGCAGCTGCGGTTCTCTGCCTGCTGTTTTGTCCAAGGGACTGTAACACAAAGTGAATTTCTACTGTTAAAAAATAAGAACCTCTTGCTACCCTCAGTCACTGAGCCAGTTTGCCTTGTTCCTGGAAGTAAAGAATGCAGCAACTGGAGTTGTCACTTTGGGGTGAAATTTGCTGTGCTGAGTGTACTTTGACTTCAGGCAGTGTACTTTCCAACTGAGGAAGGAAAAGCTTCTTGATTATGAATGTTAATAATTAAAGATATAGGACACCACTATTTTGAAAGCCCTTTCCTTAGAAAGAAAAGTTTTTCGGGTGACAAATCTACTGTATGTGGCATTATTATCATCATACTGGGTGTGATACTGTTGACTTGAGGGTTTCTAATTTTTTGGAAGAGTATGAGAGTCAATGTTCAAATGAACATTTCCTATAAATGCACATATAATACCTCTGAGGGCTGTCCTAGGCAGCACAGTCTGGGCCTTAATCTGAAGTGAAGAAAGTGAAGAAAAATGTGGTTTCCCAAACTATTACTGTCTTGCTGGCACTCTGCTTTATTCTTATTGAGATGTTCTTCAACTGATAATCTCTCAAATGATTCATTGCATTGATCTGAGCAAATCACATGCGTTGTGGGACTTAATTGCCGGATAATCAATGTGTAACACTGCTACTTGTTTTTTGTTTTGTCTTTAAATAACGTAAACCCCACCTCCTTGTGAAGGGCTGAATTTCTGGCTGAATTTCTGCCAGCATGGCCGGGGCACAGCGGGTGTGGTGGCCACCCTGGGAGCTGGGCAGTGCCTCCCTGGTGCTGCTGCACTCACTGGGATAAAGGTTCTGGCAACAACTTGCCAAGGACACAGAATAACGGAAATGATTTCCGAGGTTTTGAGTCTATTTATAACTAGGGAAAAAAAGTGCTTTTTAAAGGCAAAAAATTGCATGAAATGTCTCCTGTCAAAATCTCACTCATCAATGTCAAATTCTCATGACTTTGACAAAATAGCTATTTCTGCGTGGAGAATGTGACAAAACTGAGTTTTGAATTTGCTGCTGACTTTTTTGTTTGTTGCTTTCCTTGGAATTAGCTGGTTTCTTTGGGAAGGTGTTAATTTTAAGCTATCAACTCTAAAAATGGGTGAATTTTCTGCTCAAAGTAGTCTTGATGTTGAGTTTTTATTAAAACTGTAGTTTACTCTTTATGAAATGCATGTCTCAGGAGCTGGGAGAATTGTGCATAGCAAGTTGTGCAGACAGATCTTAAAGCACTGCATTTATGGCCTAGTCTGTGACTCTGAGCTGGAGCCCCTAAAGATCTTCTCACCCCACAATGCAGCAGAAGGGCAAAGCTGTTGCTGTGTGCTTTTCTGAGGGGGAAGGCTGCCAGTTTGTCATGATAATGTTGCCAAACATATGACATATTGCACTTAATAGACTTATGACTTATTAGACTTATTGGGCTTATTATGTACTTAAAAGTCTAATGAAAATTTTCATTTGTCTCGCTCAATGGTGGGTAAGAGTAAGCGTGAAGGTCAGTGGAAACCAAGTACGTATGAATGTTCTGTGGATGTGGCTTTGCTCTGAGTTTATATTGACAAAAGAATAAAAAGGTAGCTGATAATCCTGACAGACAGTAAATTACAGGCAGGCGTTTGTTTCTGAGCCCAACTGCTTTTGCGTTTCTTTTCCTATCCTAAGGGAACATCTCTACAGCAGATAAAAACATTTAGGAGCTAATGGTCCCTCATCTGTAAGATCATTTCCCTCTTAACCACTGCCCTTTTAGGATGTGACTTCCTCAGCTTCTGTTTCGGAAGTCACTAAGTTGAGGGATTCAGGTCCAGTTTCTTGGAAAAAAGAAATATCTCACGACCCACACAATTTTCTCCCCTGCTTCCCTCCCAGGTTTGCTGGAATCAGCTGCTCCTGGCTAGTGTTCCTCCCAGGAGAGGCAGGACCAGCCAGGAAGCTGTTTGGAGGCTTTCCCATGCTCTCCCTGAGGCTGACTTTTATCCTTCCTTTGCAGATGCCTGTTGTGCTTGCTCATCTCCCAGGTCCTATTCAGAAGCCTGATTTATTTGCATATATGTTTGGTTTTTCTTCAGTGCATCACTGCGACCTGCATTAGTGGTATTCTGGGTTTCTGTTTTATATTCTTCATCTCTTGGCAGCAAGCCCCTCCTTTAGGTGAAAAGACTGCTTTGTTAATATTTGTCATGTAGATTGAGCAGGCTGGGAGGTGACAAAGGTGGCTAAACATACCCTCTTCTCCCCAGGAATTGTGCTGGTGTGGGCTTTGCAGACTCAGTGTTGTGGGCTGAGGTACGGCTCCAACTGGGGCTGTAGATATGGCCCTGGACCACCAAAACCCACCAAGGATCACACTCTCAGTATAGACATCATAATTTTAAAATCTGTGACCCTGAACATATTGTCAGGGTGTGGTGAAAGCCAAGGGAAGTTAAGTTTTGGTGCCAGCGTTGCTAAGGTGGCTTGTCTTGTCCTCCAGTCTGTGAGCAGAGTAGGATGGAGTGGGAAGGTGGTGGAGGATCATTGAAAAGACTGCTGCTAGCATGGCATTAGCTGGTTCCAGAAGGAGATACATGGAAATTAATTCCTGGAGAGTAGGTTTGATGAGCATCTTGAATTCTCCTGGGCTTGACTGGGAGCGGGTGATATTTCAGTATACGACTGAGAGGTTCAAATAAAGGTTCGTCCCTTACACAGCCTTGCTGTTACTCAGATATCTGTGGTTTTTGGCTGTCAGTGGGAAGAGGCAAAGCAAGCAGATGATGCTGAATTATACAGGCAGTAATGCATTATCATAAATTTCATTCATGGCGGAGGTGGATGAAATGTCTGTAGAGATATATTTGAAGTTCTCCTTAAATATTTTTAATAAAATCATGACTTGCTGGTTTCAAAGCAATTGGTTCCTCTAACTGTTTGGTTACTTGTGGAAACCAGGACATTTTCAACGTAAAAGACTGCATACAAGTTTTACAGCTCCAAGGTTTGTTGTAAATAGCATAAAAAACCCCAGGCATCTTAGTATGGGAATTAAGACGCAATCCTTCTTTCTGCACATTATCCATTACTTTTTAATTTCATTTAGATAAGGAAATCCAATCTGCTGCAGAACACTGAATCCCAGTAGTAATAAGTCTGGTACACATCTGTACATCCAGCATGAGCTGCAGAACAGCCTATAGATTTTTTTTGTTCTGTAATAAAAGCAACTTTAAAAAAAAAAGAGGAAAAGCCAAATCCTGTAATCCTTTGTTCATCTTGAAGTGAAATTCTTGTGTGCTCTGTGTGTGTGAGAGAAACAGCTGCTCCACAACACACTAAAGCTTGGTGTGCTTCGAAGGAAGAAGCACAGAGTAAATATTTGTAGCTGTCAGTGGAGTCCTGTTGTTGGTGTGCAAACATTTGATCCCGGGCCTTCCCTGCTCATTTGGAAACTTTTGGGCTGTGTGGATCCCATGTGCTTAAATATTCCCTGAGAACAACATAAGATAACCTCTCATTTTTGAGGTCCATGGTATTTGTTATCAATGCAATACATTGGATATGTCATTATTTTAAATCTGTTGTCATCTCCAAGATAACTGTTCTTTTTGTGCTATCACTTTTGATAGCTTTGTAATGTAAAGTTGTCCCCTAATTAGGGATAAATCAGCTGCCACAAAAAAGTCATACTGATTTTTGAAATATGCTTCACCCCTCAGTCCCCAAACTAATTTGGTACAACCAGGGCTCCAAAATAACTTCTCTGAATGCTGTGGACTTGAGCCTGTATAAGCTAATCTTTTATAACTGCTAGAGCAATAAAAAACACAGCTAAAAACCCGTAATAGAAGTCATCTTCATGACAGAGTGGTAAAACTTGCTAGGACTGCTCCCACTGATGACTATATTTATCTGGTGTGCCATTGCTGGGCACTGAAGTGCTGCCTGGCTCTGTGTGCTGCCAGGGCTGGGTATGGAGGAGTTGAGCTCTAAGCATGAAGTTTTATCCACTCTGATGTTTGGTTGTCCATTAAAAATCAGATTGTAATTAATCTGCACTGGAACTGAATTTTAGCTGGAGTTATGTTTTTAAGAAGGGAAATAATCACATCCAGTATGTACCAGTGCCGTTCATCTGTTGCTGTTTCCATTTAAGCCCTAATCTTTTCAGCAGAAAAATGTTTATATGCCTAAGAATGTGTCCATGCCTCCGGCACCAAAATCCTTTATTTTCCCATGCCTACAGAAGATAAACACTTAGAGATCCTCCTGCAAGATATTTCTGTGTTGCAGAATGGTGGGATAATGTCTGTGAAAATGTGTACTTGGATTCTTTGTGATGACCAGTTTGAAAAAGAAATTACACATCTCTTTAGGGAAGAAGCCTTGATAAATTATTAAAGCCTTTTAAAAATTAGCGTGTAATAAATACTGGCATATCCTTGTATGAAGTTAATTCTCTTATCTAAGGTTAAACTATAAAAAGATATAAGCCTTGAACCAGAGTAGAACTGATGCATTCATAATATCCACTTTAAATGCTAGCTCTAATTTGGTCAAACTATTGTGCAAAATATGCTCATTTCCCGTGAAAGTTGCTCTGCATTGATGGCAGCAGCATTACAAAAGCTTGCAGACCCATAGGATTAATAATACCAAGGTCAAGTGAACATTTAGCAATCAGCCTATAAGGCTAAGAAAGGTCCACTCTCTCTATTTGCATGGTTTCTTAGAGCATTGGAAGCTATTGTGTTCTATCTTTGAGGCAGGAATCCTTGTATTTGAAAATGTCAGCATTAAGAGAATTTGGTGCTTCTTTGGGAGTTGGTTTCAATGACTGGTTATCAGATTTGTGTGGGAGGAATTGCACCAGGCTGGAGGTGTGTGTTTAAATCCATGTGCTTGTCAATGCTTGAGTGCTGAGCCAGGCTCGGATTGCCCAACAGCAATGGAACAAAATGGGTTTGGGCCAAAAAATGGAAATAAGGGAATGAACACAGGCACATGGAAGAACGGGGCAGGGCTCTTCCTTCTACAGCATGTGTGGAAAACCAGGTCTGTGTCAAATCTACATTTTCAGTTATGGGTAGCCAACAAATCTGCATAGCTGCAGGACAAGCTGGGTGTGGGAAAGATGAGCCTGGAGCACTCAGGAGTCAGGGAATGGAGCAGAGCCCTGCCTCGGCCTTGGTCCCACAGTGGCTCCAACCAGCAGATTTCAGACTGAGCAACACACTCCAAACATGGTAAACCCAAGACTGAGGAGTAAGAGACTGCTGATTCCAGTTCCTTTATGTAACTCAGAGGCTTCATTCTCAGCATATCATGTTAAATGTTTTGCCTTCTTGAATGTCTGTGTACTGACTGACTGTGTGCCATTCTTCGTGTATTCTTCTACCAGGACTAGTTTTGTTCAGATAGTCCTTGCACTTTTGCTCCATAATTAAAAACTGTGTGTGGAAAATTGAAAGAAATAGATTCCACTATGCAGAAGAGAAGGTATTTGTGATGGTTATGGGACCTGAATTTTATAGATACCCCTTTCCATCCATCCCTTTTCTTCCTTCAGATACTGTGTAAGTGGACTGGCAGTATTTGGGGAATAGTTGTTCCCCATGCACAGCAAAAGAACTGCCAGTGTGGTTTAGAGTATGAGCAGGTAGCTTCAGTTTTCCTGCAGCTACAGGCAGTGTCCTGCCTTCATCACACTGGGGACATGTTTTTGCTTTTGTTTTAGCAGCTGCACTGTGCCACGCTGCTGACTTTTTCTCCTTTATGTGGATGTTCTGGCAGTCATGTCTCACCTGTGATCGATTTGACTGAAAAAATGAAAATACCTGATAATCTGGGGTTGTAGAATTTTGAATGGCTTTTGTTCCATGAGTGGTGGCACCCCAACCATCAGAAAGTACAGTACAGAATCTGTATGTATTTTGCTTTATTATTTTTCAGATCATTACTTTCTTATTAAATTCCTTGGTGAGGAGTTTCCTCTTCTTGATATTAACTTAGATTAACACACTAATAAAAGAAAAAAACCCCCAACTTGGAATGTCTGTTATCTATTCTAAATTGTATTTTATTCCTCCTTTCTTTCCTGAGGTTCTCCTTCTCTCCTGTCATTGTAATACACTGAAAAATCCAATGAATATAAGCAACTGCATCCAGCACTGCACTGAATATGAATGCTATTTTTTAGGTGAAAAATAAAACAGTGAGGTATTAAATTCTTGAAATGCTTTATCTTTTCTCTGTTTAGAATGTGTCACTTTCTGTGGCTTGCTGAGGAATCTCTTCCCATCTCATTCTGCAAAAAGAACTTGGGGAATAAAGTTAACAGTTTATCAAACACTGATTTTTATTTGCTTATGTCTTTCTTTCTCGTCTGCTATAAAAGTGCTTGGCTTTGCTTGCAAGAAATCTACATTTTGGGGAAATTCTGTCAAGTTAAAGTGATGCTGAGGTGTATGGCTATGCACAGCAAAAAATGTTTGCTGAGGAGCTGATGATACCTTTGAAGTGGTGCAATAACTCTTAAATAACTACCAAGTTTGAGGGAGATTTTCTGATTGCTAATGAGGGATATATTGACATGACCTATAACTTATTAGCATTTTCTTTTGTTGTTGTACGTCTTGTTTACTAGACAAATCTTTTTCATTTCCGATTGCTCAGAAATAACTGTTTTATATTTAATTAAACCGATTTTTTTCTTGTCTTTGCTTATTGTGTTCAACTGGGAAATAAAAGCTGAAATGTACTAATCAGATATTCTTTGAGAGCTGAAAATGTCTTTATTTTGGCTGAAAACAAGTTTTATAAAATCAGTTAGAATTTCTGCAGAGAAATACAGTGTTCACTTTCAATTTGTCCTCTTTATTCCATTCTTGAGGGATAATATTAGCACAGAAAGAGTTTGTATATTTTTTTTCCTTAAACCTTCTGACCTTTCCAATTCCATCTAGACCTCAAAGCTCTGAGGTTAGGGCTCATTAGATATCCTCAATATCTATTGTTCCTTTATTTGCTGCTAAGTCTCTTTTTGATGTTTCTGATGTGTTTAGGTGGTGACAGTGCCAAATTAAGCTTCAGACCCTGGGTAAGAGCAGCCTGTGGGATGCTGCCAGTGCATGTGGGATCTCCACTCTGCAAGGAGCACTGTGGGACGCAGTAATTCTGCATAAAAGGCTTTCCTCACTGCAACTTGAGATTCTTTACTGAAATAGATGCTATGCAGAGATGTAGTAGCATCAGTAACTTCATCTGAACAGGTTGTAGCAACCAAGTCTGCCTGTAGCATCCCCATGTAAAATCAACTTGCTCATCTTCACAGTCATAGTAGCTCTAGAGCAGCCTTGCAGCTCTGTTGAGGAAGAAACAAGGCAATGTGTCAGTGTCTGGAGTAGTGTGAGTGTTCCTGCAGTTTGTTTGGAGCTGGATCATTAGGAATCAGTTTATTTAGTGGAATAAATAGCCCCAGTGCTTCCTGGAGTATACCCCAGGCTCCTGTCCACAGGTTATTAAAAATAAAGTGAAAGGTGGGAAAATCTATTAGTGCAGCATCTTTTTTTGTGAAGGCAAAGAAATTCTTCATTTCTTTGCCTTCATTTCATACATCTTGTATTGATGTGGCAGACATGCAGAAGACCTGGTTAAATCCAAATAAAAGGGACAATTGCCAAAAGAGTAAACAAGTATTGAGAGGCTGATGTTAGGAGTTTGGGCATGTACTGCTTTGTGTTGATATGTATATATTATGTTGATATATAGTTGATATATTTCCATGAAACCCATTTTCCTCCTCTCTTACCAGCAAAGATCTGATACCATTATGGTTTTAGTATCAGGACTGGAGTGATTTGGCTCTGTCTGGGGCTAGGTGCCCACCAAAGGTGCTCTGTCACTCCCCTCCTCAGATGCACAGGGGAGAGAAAATATAAACAGAAGGCTTGTGGGTCGAGGTATGGACAGAGAGATCACTCACGTGTTACTGTCATGGGCAAAACACTCAACTTGGGGACATTAGTTTAATTTATCACCAATCAAATCAGACCAGGGGAAGGAGAAATAAAACCAAGTGTTACAACTCCTGCCCCCACAACCTCTCCCTTCCTCAGGGACTCTGCTTCACTCCCATTTTCTCTCCCTCCTCCTCTCCAGTGTTGCTGATGGGCTCAGCCTTGGTCTGTTGGAGCTGGCTGCTGTTGGCTCTGTTGGATATGGGGGAAGCTCCTGGCAGCTTTTGAGAGAAGCCACATCTACGGTCTCCTCCCCACCACCTCCTGCTACCAAAACCTGACCACACAAACCCAATACATTCCACTCCTCCTGAGTTTAATGTTAATTTATATGAATAATGCACATTTTCTGACACAGGACCCTTGCTTATTCTTTCAACACTATTGCCTACAGACACCTGGACTAAGTTCTACAGTAGTTCTTGAATACACTAATGCCTTGGATGCTGGGAGAAGTATTCCCCTATCATTGCTTGTATTTGGTGGAATTGTTTGCCTCTGAATGCTTTGTCAACAGGCAATTGCCTCTCCTTAATTTAGGGAGGTGACTGAGCTGTGCCTGATCCCGAGGTCTATATTGGAATAAAGGGGCTGCTGCTGGAGTGGTGCAAATGTGTTTGCTTGCACTCTGTGCACGTACAAAGGAGAATGCACAGCCAGCATTCCCAGGGGCAGGCAAATAATCCAGCTCTGATTCATCGTCTGCAACCAGGAGAATTCCCAGTTTGGTTTATTCTAAGGAAGATACATGAAAATAGCCCGGATAACCCCCCAGATGCATTGTTACTGCCTCATCACAAGATCATTGTCTGTTTATGGAACTTCCGGAGAAAATATTAACGCAAAATAGAAATTTCCAATATGAGCTTCTATTTACTTGCAAAAATATGTAACTTTAATATATTGGACCTCTCATTTTTGTTTTCTAGGGGAAGTAACTTGTAAAATAGATCAATTCCTTTGCAGTACAAATTTGCTTTCCTTCTCACTGAGCCTGTTATTTATTTAGCAATTTACCAGTTTTTCATAACAATGAACACATTCTATAGTACGGATAATTTTACTGTCATTTTATTAAGTTTTAACAATACTTTAAAATGAACAATTTTTATGACATATGTAATTTCAGTGTCCCATAAAAACAGTCAGGAGAATAGAACAAATTAATGGTGCTTACCAATAATGGATCTTGTCAAAATTAATTTTAAAATAACAATGATCATAGTAATTAATTACAAAGCGTTTCTTGAGTCAACCACTCTCTGTGCAATTTACGTTTGATAAGAATGACGACTGTTCATCAGAACCTGTCTTGTGATCCTGACTAAATTTCAGCTTTATTTACCCAGATAAACATGAATGCCAGTCCACAAAACTAGTGGATAAAGCTTAGAAAGTGCAATAGCTGCAACGCTTGTATAACAATTAAACCCACCTATTAACAAGGATTTAAAAAAAAAAAAAAATCAAGTAAGCATCATCCCAGGAGCAAAAGGCTGAGATTTACTCTTTATTGATTACTGAGCTCAGCTGAGATTTTTACATTGATTCTCAGACTCGCTTGCTTTGCCAAAAGCATGAGTTATGAATGCAGTCTGTTGAAACCCAAAGGATACCTGCTCTTATGTGACTGTGGGCTCTGCGAGCAGAGTGCAGGGAATGCATGATGTGGATGTGCAGGCTGACTGCTGCCTCTGGCAGCTCCTTGAATGCTGACTCTCAGGGCCCAGGACAGCTGCTGCAATGAGCAGCTAACGTGGTGGAAATCTGCAGCTTGGTTTATGTTGCACCAATTTGCCATGTGCTTGCTGATTTATGCTCTAGGCACAAAAGAAATGCAGTTTGTGTTGACCCAGTCTACAAGCCAAGCTCTGAATGTTATATCCCCATTGCTGGTCTCTTGTTCCCTGTGTGTTGTTGGGCAGGGTGCTTCCCAGTTTGAAACCAGGGATTTGTAAATCGGCCTTCTGGATATTTTTTTAAAGTTCTGTAGCATCTTTTTTTCCTTTTTTAATTAGTTGCCTCTAATAAGTAAATGCCAGAATCAAACCTGCATTCCCTAAATCATGCAATCCCCACATGCTTTGTATTAAGGACACTTCACTGTTTAGGGGGGAAGAGTGGCTAATATCCTGCCCACCACAGGGGCAGCTGTTGCCCTGTGGCACTGAAGGTTTGATGCTGTCATCTCGGGATCCTGCCTGACTCAAGGGCTTGCTCACATTTCCTCCTCCTGGGTCCACTGGAAGCTCAAGGGAAATTCCTCCATCCCAGGAAATTCCTTTAATGCCAATCAAGCAATGCTTTGTTCTTTGTGCTTCCCTGAGAAGAAAAAAAGTATTTAAATCCCATACTTCATACAGTAACTGGTTAGCAGCAAATAAACTCACAGAATTTTGCATGTGGCATGCATTTTGCTGTAAATAGTAAGGAAACTTCTCGACTGTTGGTCCTGGAAGAGAAAAGCCTCTTGAATTAGGAAGTACAGAGTAGTTCTGAGGGGAAGAAACTTGAGTGCTGCTCCACAGCATCTGGCATCTCACAGGATTGCTGGTCATGCCTCCAGAGCTTGAATAGGAAACTCAGAGAGTGTCGAGCATGAGTGTGTTATTGAATGTTGGACGTTTTTCATGACAGAGTTAGCTGCATTGTAATTTTGATGTGTTGAGCAGGTGCTGTTGCCACCCAGTGTGCAGTGACTGGGCCCAGAGCTCTGTTCCTCCTGGGCACTGTGGGGAGCTCCCCTCTGGGAAGCTGGTCTGTGGGGAAAAGGATGTGATGGGAAATTGAGGGCAGGCACTGAGTAAGTCTTGCATCTGCTGAGACATTCATTGTTGCTAATTAGTTGTTGCAATTATTGTTCTTTTGCTGCAAATTAAAAATTACGGTTTTGAGTAATAGGAAACTAAATTCCTAGTGCATTTGAGCCAGTGAGAATAATTTAACTGTATCACCTTCCAGAATTGCAGATATTTGTGACATGTCACACTTTAAGACATTTTAAACTGAATGCATTATCTCTTATAACTTCTGGAGAACTAATCTAACCACATCATCTATTTCATAAGGCTGGTGTTTAAACTTTAAATCACTGTTTTCAGGAGTTGTTTGTTTGGCCTTATAAATTCAAATACATCTGAAACTTGTCATGCAAAATTCAAGTCCAAAAGCAATTCTCTGCATTGAAGTCTCAAGAAAAAAAAGAGATAAGTAATTTTCTTGTGAGATGTTTACTATGAAGAGAACAGCTTGTTGCTATAGAATCAAAAATAAGTTTTTCAGATTTGATTTTTGAATATCTTTAGCTGTTGCACTTAAAACTGTGGAATGAATTATATTTGAGATTGGAATATGCTGCAGGAGCAATGAATCTAAACTACCTCTTTTAGAAATGAACAGGTACTGCATTAACGCACATATTAGGTCAATCTCTTGTTGTCTGTCACAGTAATTGATGCACATTACCTCTCCCTGAATGACACAGTTATTTCAGTGCTCTGTGTGACACCCAGCAGGAAAACTAGTCTTCTTGCAGAGACCTGGCACATCCTGGCACTCCAAGGCTTGGAGTGAAAGAATGAGGCTTTGTGGAAGACTGGAAGGTGATAGAGCTCATGGCTCAGCCTGGAGGAGCTGGTGCCTCGACTGAACCTGTGGTTTGAGGGAAGCAGCAAAAGCCCCCCTGGCACAGTGGTATCATACTGGGGGTAGGGATGTTTCTTCTGCAAGACATCAAAACCTGTGACCCCAGCACTGGGTAGTTTTCATGCTTTTGTGATATTCCCTGGTGGGATAAACCAAGCTATTATTTAAACCTTGAGAGTAATGTGCTAATAGGAGTATTCTTGCTAAATACTAGCCTGCTTAATTATATTCTTCTTAGCTACCTTCCTGTTGATGTAGTTTTATTCTGCATTTCTCACCCTATTTTGTTGTATTGCATGAGATCTTGTAGCAGACTCAGAGTGTCCCACCTGTCCTGAGAAATATCTGACTGGCATGTGAGATGAATGGGGATTCTTCTCTCTAAGGAGATGCTGGACAGAAACATAAGGTTTTGCTGTAAGGAAATTCATGGAAATTTATGACAAAGCAACATTTTACCTCCTCTGATGCTCTGAAAATTCATTGCAGCAGATGGCCTCGTGCTCAGTGATTTCTACTGTTAGCTTTGATGCTGTTTACATACATAATTACACCATGTTCAGTGACTTCTACTCTTAGCTGTGTTGCTGTTTACATATATAATCTTTAATACCTAAAGAAAACAAAAGTCCATAGCTTTCTGTGCTGAGATAAGATACAGAAGAAGTGTACCAATAAATGATTTATAGGTGTGCCTGCTGACCCTAAAAGCATCATCACTTACATCTTCAAATTTAAAATCACAGTAAGAAATGAGGTGAATACTTGGGGAAATACTAAAAAAGGAGCTTAGTGATCAATGAGTGCTTCCAGAGCTCTTCGGAAGCTCAATAATTTATCAAAACTGTCTTAGAGGAAACTCTTTTCTAAGACTCTTTTATATCTACTTCATAATAAATGAACAAGTGGTTCATGGAACAAATAAATCTATCTACAATAGACTAGTTTGTCTAGCCCTGGATTTTTTGAAAAGGTGTGAATTGTCTGACGTAGGGCTTAGACAAATGGAACAGCACCCTTTTAGCCCTGTTTTTGGATTTTCAGGTGCTTTTCCCACTGGCTTTTCTAGGAGAGTGTGGAGTTTATAACATTTGTATGGTTCTGCAAGGATAATATTGTGGTTTTTCACCAGTTCTCCACATCAGTACTCAGGCCCTCACAGCAGTGAGCCCCTGCTGCAGTTTTCTTTCTGCAAGAGGTGGGGCAGGTTCCAAGGGCTCTGCAGGGTGCCTTGGCCAGCTCTGATGGCCTCAGGTTGTCACTTGGTCTGGCACTGATGGGAGGAATCCTGTGCCCAGAGATGATGGGAACAGTCTGGGTCACCACTATGCTGGGAAAGTCTCAGAGAGGAAAGTCCCATGCTGTCTGCACTGGAGTTTTCTTGCAGAGGTGTTTAATAGAGGAGAAATGAAATAAAATAGCTCTCTCTAGGTGGATTTTGACATTATAGATTCTGTTCCTGTTAGTGTTTCCAACCGTAAGTGTTGCTTTGCTATAAGTGTAATTATCTCATACTGGTAAAGCTGCAAACAAGGCAAATAACCCAGTGTAATTGAGGCACTGATGAGTCCTGAATTTTTGGCTCTCTTTGCGGGATCATATTCTTTTTAGATTGAAAATTTTCGACTGATCATCTAAAATTCAGGATGAGTTCAGCATTCTTGCACAGGATGTCAGGGACGCAGTGATTCTTCTAAGGGCAAAAGCTGCCAAGGAGCTTCATGGCTGGGCAGCTGCAGCCCTCGCTGGGAGCAGCCTGACACCCGTGAGCAGATATTCTGTGGGAGTGAGTCCAGAGCTGTTGGAACCCAAGGCACGCCTCTGGCTGCCCTGGGGGGTCAGGAGCCCCAGCAAGGGGGTCCCAGACCCTGGCAAGGAGCCCAGAATGGCACCGTCTTTGATCTCAGCCCATGGGAAAAATTACCACCACTGCAAGAATCATTGCAAAACAAGAGAATGTGAAAATGAGTAGTGGTTTAGTATTTTACAAGGAAGTAGATTTTAGGGTTTTTAATATGAAGATGAAGGGTCTAAGATGGAGGATTTTGGGCGTTGCCCTGTTCTTCTTCTTCTTCTCCTTCTCCTCCATCTTCTCTTGTAGTGGTGGCACAAAATGATTGGTAGAATGAAAAAGAGGTAGAAATGACGTGTCTAGAATAGGTGCAAATGAATTGGTATGAAATAGTAACTAATAAATCCGTTGTGAGGAATGGTTGGATGATGGAAAGGGCACACAAAGGCCGGGACAGCCCAGGACTGGGCAGTGCCCGCTCGGACTCGGCTGCATCAGATGTGCGGCCGGAGCTGAGAGCTGGCAGAGATAAGGAGAAATAAACAACCTGAAACAACATCTGCAGCCGTTTCTCATCTGTTTGGGCTCGAGGTAAAGCTTCCCAGAGGTGAAGATAAAGAACCTGGATTTGTGTGGAGTACCCAACTCCCACACAGAGCAGCCCACAAAGGTGTTCAGAGGGCTGGAGCCCCTCTCCTGTGAGGACAGGCTGAGAGAGCTGGGACTGCTCAGCCTGGAGAAGGGAAGGCTCCAAGGAGACCCTGGAGCACCTTCCAGAGTCTAACAGGGTTCTGAGAGAACTGGAGAGGGACTTTTGACAAGAGCATGCAGTGACAGGACACGGGGAATGGCTTTAAACAGAAAGGGAGCAGCTTTAGATTAGATGTTGGGAAGAAACTCCTCACTGTGTGGGTGGTGAGCACAGGAACAGGTTGACCAAAGAAAATGTGGATGCCCCACCTCTGGAAATGTTCAAAGCCAGGTTGGATGGGGCTTGGAGCAACCTGGTCCAAGGCATCACTGCCCACAGCAGAGAAATTGGAACATGATGATTTTTAAGGTCCCTGCCAACCCAAACCATGCTGTGACTCTGTGGTTCTGCAGGTTTCTACTTTTAGATATTTATTTAACAGCAGGCAGGAACTTGAATTATGAAATAGCAAGCTGGATTTTGATAGGCATGGGAAGACATTTGGTGGGGCCTTTGGTGCACTTTGGCCCTTCGTGGGTCCTGTACCCACTGAATTTTTCATATAGCACATCCCTCAGCTCGTAGACTCCACGATGTCCCTGCAGAGAACAGTTTTTTGTTTAAAGGAGTGGGTATGAAGCACTGTTAAGAAGTTGGGGTGCCCCACACTGTAGAGTCCCATGCAAAGAGATCAGCAGGTGGGGCTCATTTCGAAGTGAAATCTGTCTGCACAGGCAGAGACTGCACTGACGCCCTGCTGCTGGCTTAGGAATTCACAGGCTCCTGGAATCCTTAAGGCTGGAAAAGACCTCTAAGATCATCAAGTCCCACTGTTGATGTGGCACACCCACTTCCACCACTAAACCATGTCTTCAAATGCCACATCCACACATTTTGGAACACTTCCAGAGATGGTGATTGGACCACTTGAGAGTGGTGCCAAGGAGATTGCCTTGACAATTGAAGTCCTGTAGTCACAGAGGATGTAGCACTGACAGGTATTTTTTTCCCTTCCTGTTTGGTCCCTGTCTTTTGGCCCTGACTGGTGTGTAGAGGTGAGCAGGTATGTAACCTCTTTCTGTTTCTGGCTTTGGCCTCCTTCTCTGCCTGGTGTGGAGAAGAGTTGGAATGTGCATTTTACCTTGAGTTGTGAGCCTGAAGTGATCCCTGCTCTCTCTGACCTGGAGTGGCCCGGAAACAGTGGAAGGTAATAGGATGAGCCACCACCACTTCCACCTCTGGTGTGGTGAAACCTGGAGTAAAATGCTGTAAATGTGGGCTATGCAGGTTTCTATTGAATTTATTAAATTTTTTAAGGTGTGAATCCTCCAGGCAAGACTATACATTACCACAGCAAATTATCCAAATGTACAAGAGTTATTGAGGAGTTGAATGCATCTGAGTTATGAAGTGCCAAACATCCTGGGAACAGACAATTCTGATTATGTCCTTTATTCTGTTAGAGCCATTTTATGGGTAATACATCTGAATAAATCTGAAAATGTCAAACCTATACATTAGCAAGAGATTTGTCTTGATGGTCCACACAACTGAACAGCACTGCACAAAATCTGGATTTGGCAGTGTGAAGGGCTGGGAATGAAAACAAGAGCTCATTTGAAGGGACAGAACTGCTCTGCATCTCATACTTCTGCTGAAAACTGCTCCAAATGACATCTGTGTGGCTGGGGGTGACTGTTGTGGTCCTACTGTTTTCTGGAGGATGTTCTAGAAAGGTTCCTGTTAGTCTGGGGGACTGGCAAAGTGAGTAATGTGGTCAGTTGAAATTCACCTCTGCATTGCCTTTAAATTCCAGCTACACCTCTTATGGACTCCTGTTTTATTTCTGGTGATTGGAGCATCAGAATGCCACAGAAACAGAGAAATTGCTTCTGTGTCAATACAGATACCTTGGCAAGTGAATGTAACAGGTGGTTGCTATTCGTCTTTTATTTGAATAGAAGTGCTCACTCCAAATACTGGCACAAACAAAAAAAAAACCAACAAAAAAAATCTAATTAAAAAATGTGATCATGATTTATTTTAGTGGGTGTTCAGTATTTTGGCAATTTTTGGTAGTCTATTCGTTGTTGGATTTTTGGCTTTTTTGCTGTTTTTCCTTGCTTTAGTTTAATTTCAGTACAACTATGCCTGAAGGAAAAATTAACCAGCTGGACTGCCAACGACTACCTGCACTGGCAGTAAGATAGCATTGTGAGGGGGAAGCTGCTCCTTGCCTGTGGGTGAGATCTGAGGAGCTTCCTGCTCTGTGGGAGTGCTCCACCAAAAAAATCACCCTTCAGAAAGGACTGTTGTACGTGTGCATGTCTATGAATCGTGGCAGCAGAAATACTGAACAAACCATGATAATAACACTGAACTATTGAGTGTCCCTGCTGTTAGGGAATAGGTAGCCAAGAGAAAAGCTGAATGGCCTTTCCCACAGAGGCAGAGCAGCTGAAGTGACCGGAGAGTGAAGCTGTAGCCTTGCTGTGCTGGGAAAGTGTGTGAGGTGAGGTCTGTCCCATGTGCAGGGCAGTCCTGAACACTCCTGGGGTGTTAAGAAACTTTGCATCACAGAGCTTCTGTGATACTGTAAATTAATCTGACCCTAGTAATTATGTGAATAGCTCCTTATGAGCAAGAGCCTGCCCCAAATCACACAATAGCTTCCCTCAAAGGTATGGATGTGCAGAAATGCTAATGCCAAGAAGGAGGTACAGGAGATACATCTCAGCAGAGCTGAGACAAGCTGTGTGATGGATTCGTTGTCTCCTCCGTTGTGGTGGAGAACTTTTTAGAAGGAAGAATTATGTCTTAGGCCATTACATAAGTGGCACTGCAAATCTTGCCACACCATGCTATGCTGTAGTATCAAAGGATTTGAATGAAGTTATTTGCCATATGGGGCCCCTATTATTTCGTAATTCTAATTAGATAGTGTATGCCAAGAAAAGAAGCGTAAATACTTTATTGTGTGAAACTAATACAAATAGCAGCAGCTACTTTTGCTGTAAATGAATGGCAGATCAAATCACTAAATTCGCTGGACTTGATTCATTCTGTCTACCAACTCACACTTGCTTTTACTTCTCATCTGTATAATGCAGCCAAATGCTAAAATGTGCACCATACACAATCTAAATAAGAAACAGGCACTTGAGAAATTATTTAGGGAGTGGTCAGTCATGAATGGCTTTACAGAATTACTTTTTAGGGCTTGAGTAATTCAGCATCTTCTGATAAAATAACTCTAGTTTCTGGGTACAGGAAAACCCAAGAAGAGGCCATCAATTCAATTGTGGGTTTCATCTGATGTTCTGAGGCTTTACTGGTTCCAGTAACAGGACAAAGCTACAAATTGCAGAACATATGGATTTCAAGCCCTGCTTTCAGTGCTGTTTAAATATTTAATTTCCTGCATGTAACACTTGCCTCCAGATATATTTTTTGTTTGTTTAAATACTTGTGTTAAAAACGTGTACCTCCTTGAAATGTATCTCCCATACACATAAATGCAGAAATGATGAGTAGTAGTTCTGTGAAGGAAGACTGTGCTAGCAGTGCCCTCAAACACAGTTACAACTGCAGAGTAATCCTTCTGCAGTGACAACGGAGAGCTACTTGCCCAATGAATTTTCAAGTAACCTCCTACCACAGGTTGCAGGATTCCCTCTTACCCCAAGGTGAGGTGGACAGTGAGATTGAGAGTCTGAATAAGTGATGGCACCTTACTCTGGGGTCAGAGCCAGAAATGTCTGGCTTGAGGAGCTGTGCCAAGGGGATACAACTTGGAAGAGAAGGAGCTTGTGATTAGTGAACTGTAAACTGGGAACAAGGAGAGTCATTGTGGCTTGTGTTTATAAAAGTGTTTAGAACTGGAGCCTAAGTACGTGCTGGTGGCTCGGAGGTGCTGTGGTAGTACAGATACATACTGAGAAACATGATGAATGTGGGAGTTCATGATTATGACTAATTATGGCAATATAACAGCATTTCCTATGACACTTTAAATGTTCTTGGATGAGTGTTTGGTTATGTATTTTAGTTTCTCCTTGGTTAAAGGGAGTCCTTGAATAAGTAGAGATATTTAAAGCATAATTCAAAAGAAGGAAAAAAACACCATCATTCTAGGGAATTTCACCCATTTAACCCATTTACTGATTCAATTGTGCAGCAAAATAACTGCCCTCAGCTTAAAGATGCTGAAATGTGTGAAGAAGCTTTACCACTGTGCAGTCACAATATGCAGAGCTGTGATCTCTCACCTGGGGCATACACAAGTCCATTGGAGTGTAAGAGTAAACTTTCCTCTTCAGAGTGAAGATGTTGTTGGTGCTGCAACCCTTGGTGTTCCTGTTTTGCAGATTAACAAAATACAGGTGTTTTTTGTCTTTCGGGGGACAGAAAAATTACCTTCAATTAGAAGCCTTTTTCTGACTGAGCATCAGTCAGGACTGTTGGAGAATTGTTTCCCACTAGTCTAGAAAATGGTGGAGTATATTGATGTTTTATTCCACTCGTTCTTGTTTTCCTTTTCTGAGCCTTTTTTTCTTTAAATGGAAGCCTCTCCTTCCATTTAAAGAAGCTGATGCACAGGAAGCAGCATCCAGTCCTCTCTGAGTGACTGAGGGGCTTTGCTGAGCTCCTCTCACGGAACCTCCCATGGAGCCATCAGCTCCACAGCGTGCTCCTCCTCCTGTCCTGCTGGAGCAGTGGGAAGGTCCCTCCCCAGCTCACAGCTCTGCATTGCCCTCCCAAACTGCCCACCCCTGGCTGGGCCCTGTGAGGGCAGCTGGAGGAGCACCTCTGGGCACTATGGCCTGTTTTACGTGTCCAGGACACCAACCTTGGCCAAGGACAGTGCATTTCTCTCTGCTCATTGTGCAGTGAGACTCGCACACAAATCTAGGTTTGGCTGCAAATGTTTCTGCTTTGGTCTCACTGTTGCACCACATTGACTGAAGTGGAGAAAAGCAAGTGATAGCTTCAGGGTTCAAACCTCAGACAGGTTGGCTTGGGTTGTTTAATTAGATTTGGGTTTGATTTTAACCACCTTTGGTCTTGTGTTCTGAATTTCGATCCAGCTGCTACTGTGTCCAAAGTTTCCAGAGAGATGCTGCATTTTTCTGAATACTGAAAAAATTCTTTCATTTGTGTTTTTATCCCCTAATGGAAAAACATTAAATACCTCAGTGGGACTTCATTGCTTTTAATTTTAAAAACTTTTTTCAGAATGTTTCCTATGTGGGAATAAACAAGAAAAAAGCCATGAAAATACCTCAGCAATTGCTCATGATGTGCAAATGTATTTGCATGCTCTTTTTTTAACCTTGTTTTTAAGCCTATTCTTAAAACATCTAATTTCCAACAGGAATGAAAGAAAAGTTTAAAAATATTGAAAGAGGAGGTAGAAATGCAGTTGCTTTTCTTTTTTGCCAAGGCAAGATTTCATTTCTCTGAAGACAGAGAGTAGGCGATGGTGAGGACAGCTGTGAATCATTCATCGTGTAGACCTTCAGTTGCTTGAGGAGATGAACATCTCAGCTCATGACTGATCTTATGCCCCAAAACTCCAAGCTCTGGAGCAGTCTGTACCTTGGGAATATGAACAAGGAGTAGGTTCTTGAGGGAGAAAAACAGCAAAAAGCATCTACTTCAGGTTATCTCTGTCTGACCTATGCCACCTGAGAGAAAGATAGCATCTAGCAGATTTCTTGTCTTAAAAAATGGAAAAAATAGGCTGAGACATTTATTTTCTTTTTTTTATTTATTTTTAAAAGAGTAATTGTATGAGTCGGCAGAAACCTGGAGTGTCTGCCAGTTTGCACATAGCACAGAGAGTTCGCCATTTGCCAAGGCTTTTTTTTTTTTTTTTTTTGGCAGATTTCTGACACTGGATGATTTGTATCCCTTAGTGTCTGAAATGGCAAAAATGCATCTGACTAATCAATGCCATTGGGATGACCTTGTGGTTATATGCATACCAAGGGACTTCTTCTCCCTAGACTGGAGATCTGCCTGTTCTCTCCGTGCTGGGAGCCCCATTGTTTCACCATATTGAGGAGTTGTTTCAGTTCCCACAGGAAGCATCAGAATTATAAATTCTTCAGCTTGAAAGGTAGCTTAAAAAGTTCCACCAACCAACCAACCAACCAACCAACCAACCAACCAGCCAACCAACCAACCAACGCACAAATGTAACAATGTGGTTTCTTTAACCAGGACAGAAGAAATCAAAGCTCTTTTCAGACTTTGAATCAGACCCTCTGATCCATTGCTTTTGCTGTTTGTGTTCTCCCATACCACTGTAATTATCTGAACAGCTGGTTTATCCCATCCTACACTGCTTATTTCATTTTATTAGGCAGGAGAGCTGCATCTTCCCAGACAGAGGGATGGGAGCTGTGAATCGTATCCTGCTCAGAAAAAGTCTCCTGGGTATGCCCACGTGCATTCTCCAGCTTGTCCTGTGGCCAGTGCTGAGGGTCCACACGCTCCTCTACCTCTCCACTCTGCTCTCCAAAGGGCTCCTCCACGTGCAGCTGCAGAGGTTTTGTGCTGCCTCCTCACTCACTGGGCTGGTGAAGTTGGGAACATTTTGGGCGGCGCTGTGCAGATCAGATCAGATCAGGGCATCCATATGGAGCACCCCGGGCATCACAAAGTGTTATTTCTGCAAGGGTGATAGCAGCATCTCTGCCTGGATGGTCCCTGCTCCTGCAGCTGCTCGTGCTGCTGAGGCAGCGAGCGGCGAGGCACTCATTAGTGCAAACTCTCAGCATCTCCAGAGCCCAGAGTCACACTTCAAGAGCCTGACCACCTTAGTGGGAAACCCTCAGCAAAGCCAGTAATCAGTCTGTAGAGTGAGGCTGACAGGGGTAGGTGTTAACCCAGCACAGTGCTTCCCATTGCTTGCACTTCATGGCCTGGCTCTGCAATGGCAGCAAGCTGCCAGCTCTGCTCCTGAGAAACTCCCAGGAAATATTTCCTCATTGAGGCAAGAGCAACCATGCAGGCTCACACGACCTGCAGCATATTTTGGGTAAACAGATAAAAATTCCCAAGGGGCGCATTCATCCAATGTAAACATTTTTCCTGAGGTTGGACTAACTTAAGTCATTGTGACTGTAAAGAAGCAAAACATTGCAATGCCCTGGAAATGTGACCCTGAACATGTCTAAGATTGCTGTGTGTTTGGTGTTTTTACATTTGAAAAGTCCTTTCTGTGCCAAATATGGGTGCTGCAGTGTTGAAATGAAGCTGAAATCTGGCCTGTTAACAGCTGTAGTTAGCTTTAAAGTGTAAACCATCTGTATTTTATGTATTTAAAACAAAATTATCGCAGTTGTGTTTCTGTGTATGTGGTCAAAGGCAGATTCTCCTCACGTGGTGGTGTGATTCCACTGACAGGTACAGAGTTACTGTTGCTGTGACTTCAAATGTAATGAGAGCAGGGCTGGGCTCTAAATGTTCAGGTGAGTGCACAAAAGCAGACAAGTTGTGTGTGCCTGAAGTGGCAGGGAGTGATCTCCTTTAATTAATTGAATGACTGTCTCTTGTAGGCTGTGTCACCTAGTATTGTAATGTGGAATAAAGAACAACTGCACAGGCATGAAGAAACATAAATCCAAATTTGTACCTGTGTGGTTACAGGCCATAGCAGATAAGTTAAAATATTAGGTATTACTGAGTGGAGTATCTGCATCTCTATGAACGGACTGCAGTCTCCACCAGGCACCAGTGATGTTGTCTGGAGGAGGATGTGCAGACAGGGAGATGACTAAATATGATGTTAAAAGACACATAGCATGAACCAAACTCATAGCACCACTGACAATTTGAATTTTTGTGCACAGTTACCATATGGATTAAACACTCATTCAAATAATTGTATGATAGATACTTGATAAAAGAAATCATGAAAAGGAGTGCATGGTATCATGTAAAAACAGAACATTTAAATGTTATAGAGAGAAAGGCTTCTTTGGGTAACAATCACAGTGGTTTTGCCTTTTTGTTAATGGCAGCCCAGTTTGATATTTCCTTAACAGGGAAAGCTGAAATCTGCAATGGAGGCAGCCGTATGTGGTGATTCTGGAATCAGGATTTTATAGAATTTAGACGAGCCACTTAAAATGAAATACCAGCAGCCACTTTGCTTCTCATCATGTGAAGGCTTTGCACTCTGCTACACATCACCTTTCCAGAGACCTGGGTGGGAGAGGGAAGTGCCAGCAGTCTGCTGGGGCAGAAAATCCTGGGAGTGCTTGTTGGCAGAAGTCAGGGCTGCACTGATGATACCCCACATTTTTGTTGGTGTATGTTATCACAAATTAATCAATTAGCATTTGCTCTCTTCTCCCCACTTCCTTTTAAAGTCTGACCTAATACACAATTTAAGCTCTTATGGATGACTGGAGTGTGCTCTGTAAAGTGTTTGTGTATCTGAAGTGCCTCAGCGTTCAGGTCTAGTTTCTTATCTTGCATAGGTCTCCAGTGTTTCCTCACTGGATGTTGTTACGTTTTTCTCTTGAGCTGACACTAGGGAGAAAAAGCAGCTCTGGATCTTACTTGTAGCCCAACAGTTTCTTGTCTGCTGTAACCACAAATGCAAATCAGATGGTTTGTCAGTAGCTCACTTGCCATTCTTAATGTCATTGTGCAGATGGCTTCAGGAAAAGGGGGTTTGTATACAAGTAATGCCTACATCTTGATTAATTCTAGATGAGCTCAAACAAAAGCTGCTCACCCTTTAATAATGCCACGTCTTTGAGCTCACTCAGCAGCACATGCATGGCTGGGGACTGTGTGTGTGCCAGATCTGCGTGCAGCAAGGGGATGAAATGTTTTCCTTCATGGTGGGAGCATGTCTGTGCCCTGTAGGACTGTGTTCAACACTGGCAGACAGTGCTGAACAACGAGATAGATGGGAAGGGTGTGGCACAATTTCTGTGGTGGGGCAGAAGTCCTTGGGACACATCCTGAGTAAAATGCACGGGGCAGGGTCCAGCAAGGAGTGGAAAGGGGCAAGAGAAATCCTGGTCCTGACCTTCACCTTGTATCTCCCAACCACCATTGGGCTGATGTCCCACTCTGGCCTGAGCTCATCCCTGTTACCTCAGATGTGATAGATTTGAAGAAGGAATAGATAAAAACGTCCACAGTTATTGGAAGAAAAAATGCCATTAAGAAGTTAGATTATGGCCAAGGCAAATAAAATTATGCACTGAATCTGTTGTAAACCTGAGAAGGGGTTTGAATGCCAGAAGCAACCTGCAGTTATGTTTGAGAAATTTCTGCAAAACCATAAGGAAAATATAAAAAGGTGAACTCAAAACAATGTCAACTGTGTCTGTGACAACAGGCTTAAAAGAGTGAAAACATTCAAAGGAAAACAAAAACAAGTCAAAGCTCTAACCAGCCTGGTATGTAGTGATTGACAAGAGCAGGACAGAAAACCCTATAAACAGTTTTTATTTGGGATTATGCTTCATGTGTCCTAGCTGTTGCAAACAAGAATTATTACTGTTGTTTGACAGACTTGCCATCTAGCAAAATATTTCCCAGCATATGAATAACAACTTAGCAATATGCTGGTGAATGATCAAACCAAGGTTATGTGGTGGTAGTTTCCCAGTGAAAGTAAAAGGAATGTTTCCGGAAAATGCATTGTGTTCAAAAAGGCATCTTTCTATGTTTTAATTTCTAAAGAAAGCTACTTTAGCAACATGGTTCCCTCTTGCTAAACAGGAAAAATGACAATAAAAACTCAGTGGCTTCAAAGGAAGAGGCAGGTTTGCTCTCAAGCAGAGGATATACAAGGGAGTGCCACAGCTTTGTGTGCCGGGACACCCAGCCAGTTCCAGTTGATTCTCTCAGAGGATTTCAATTTATCTGTTGGGATTGTGCTCATGCTTCTTATAGCACAAGTGTTCAGGTGCTAAATGATTTATATAATTTGTATTTGTCATTAAAACTGGAGATGAGAAAAGACCTTTTGGTCTTTCTCCTGCTGCATAAAAGGCATATCTGTATGTCAGTGGGCTTTTTCCTGTTCTGATTAGGGAGATGATTTAATAATTTCCATTGAGTTTCCCTTTCCAGGAAAGGGAAGAGATAAACCCCTGTAGCTTGCCTGATATTCATCCCTCTATTCTTCTTTGATTAATTTTCTCCATTTTTTTTTCATCTCTTATATATTCTAATTCCTTTCTGCAGTCCCCTTAAAACATTTAGCATCCACTGGATGGCTGCTGTGTCCACACGTATGTGCTCTGCTCTCTTTGCACAGTAATCTCTACAGCCCCGTAATCTCTATGGATGCCTAAACTAAACAACTAATTGTGTTTATCTGCAAACTGCTCTGATGACTTGGTCCACTGAAAAAGAGCATTAAGAGCAGGTGGTGAGCTGTGATTGCTGTTTCTGATTGGAGAAGAATTATGCATGTCTTTATTTTTATTATCCCTTTCCTCTGTCTTCCCACCTGCTCTTGGCTCTGGTTTTAACCCTGCAGCAGGGCCTGCCTTTTTTCCTCTCCCTGCACTCAGACATGGAGTTAATGCTACAGAGGGGCCCTGGTTCCCAGCTGCTGTACTAATAGCACAATTGACATTGAGGCACCAGGGCTAAACGTTGATTGAGAGCCAGGGGAAGACATAATTGAATGAATTAATGATGGAGGGAAGGACTAAGATTATGCTGCTAGCTTCCAGACATGGCAAATATTTTTAAAGCAGTATTTTAACAAGGAGAATGAGAAAAATGCTAAACAACTGAGATGCTTGAAGGGCTTGGTGGTTGTCTCAAGACTGGCTACACTCCTTGCCTTACAGGGAAACATTTTTTGGCTGGATTTCCAATATCACGTGTTCCAGGACTTGAGCAGACAGGGCTTACTGATTCAGAGATTACTTGCTGGGATACTCTAAATCCACAGCAGAGTGAAAGGCCATTGTTCTCCATGCTGCTGATGTCTGGCTCAGAAGGATCTGCTACACAGAGCTTTGACCTGGCTGTGCCTGCAGCTTGAGGAAATCACAGCTATCTGTGCACCACCTACAAAGAACAAGTGGGAATCCTCCAGAAACAGAGCTGTTAAAAGCCAGAAGTTCCTGATGTGAACATAATGGCTAATGTTACTACATTTCTTATTAGGGAAGTACTGCCTTGTGATCTGGCTCAGCTGGTGGGAGGAAGAGGTCAGGGCTGAATTCCTGTTGGGTTCCTTAAGTTGAGAAGGCCCAAAACATAAAACCTGTGAAGGGCTTTGTAACATCTCATTGCCTTTAGACCTTGGTAATGCTCATGTCACTTTCCTAAAGGGTCCTGCCTTGCTGGAGCAACTCCTCTGAGTATGTTACACTGTGTAACTCTTTGCTGTCCCTAGCTAAGTCCCTGGTAAGATGTGAGCCACAAAACAAAATGACACTTTAGGGTTGAAATCTATCTGACTTTCCTTAGGGTTGATGTACGACCTCATGCTTCACTTTTAGCCAGACTTAGGTCACCAAAATTCAGGAACATTTTCACGCCCAAACAGGCTGCCCTGATCTGCACTCTGTATCCAAGTAAGCTCATGACGGCTGTCTGGCGTTGTTATCCTCAAGGTTTTTCTTTGCAAACAGTCCAGCTCTGCCTCTGTTCACAGCCTGAATACCAAGGACCTAATTCTGGGTTAGTTTCAAATTTTCTCTCTTGTCTGATTTTGATGTAAGTGGAGCAGTTTGGTTTTGGGCAAGGAAGCCAAAAATACAGGTGACTTGACTTGATTTTCTCTGCATTCTTTTTCTGAAGTACATTTTTATCTCCAGAAATAGGGACACGTTGCTTTAACAGCAATGCAGAACGTGGGATCATAGAATAGCTTAGGTTGAAAGGGACCTTTAAAGATCATCCTGTCCAACTGCCCTGCAATGAGGAGGGCCATCAGTCCTGTCTAGTTACAGAAGAGAACAAGCACTTCAGAGCTGTTTCTTGACATTTTTTTCCACAAATATGAAAAAAGGGGTGGTGAAAAGGATAACATTTTTTTAAGGTATAGGAAAGCATTCCTCTACTGTTTTAAGCTGAGTATTTAAACTATTCAGTGAGCCCTGGGGAGAGGAAGAGCTTTCCATGCATAACCTCCTGCAGCCACCTTTGAGCTTTTTTCATGAACTCAGGCAGCTGACAAAAATGCTTCAGTCCTTTCAAAGGGTGAGCCAGAATCCACTACATTTGTTGCAGTCTCAGCTTATTTTAGGATTTCTTTTTTTTTTTCCCATAAAGACAAATGTGTTCTAAACAAACAGGCACTGTAGTAACTATGTTCTTTTGATGAGGGAACAATCAGAAAATTGCAGATTAAGATAATAAAAGAAAATACAGTGTCTCTTACGTACCGTGCAAACCTAATGAAATTAATTTTACTGGTTTCAGTTTTAAAAGGCAGTGAAAGAATAGCTGCAGCAAGGCTATGCCGTGCATCAGGAGGAGAGGTGGTGATAAATCTGAGCTTCAGAAGGGAGCTGCATGTGGCAAAGCATTGGCTTGAAGGGACCAGATATTTCTTAAGTAGCTGTTTGTGCCTTGTACAGCCATGATGAGTAGTGATGCCTGGGGTTTGTGCCACTACAGTGGGCCATGAAATGTCAGCTGGGATGTCAGAAATGTCATGATGAAATGTATTTTGGGAACAAGCCAGGTAAAGGTGAGCAGTGGGAGAAGGAGGGACTGACACGCTGTGGCCAAGGGACTGGCAGGTGGACTGGGCACAGACTGGGAGATGAGATGCAGGACAGCATCTCCAGGAGCTGAGAGAAGTCAAAATTCCCTGGGGTCCCAGTGGAAAAAATGACCAAGTAAAACGTTCCTGAACAAGTGCAGTGTTTGGTGGTGTTTGGTGGCTTTTGCTGCTGCTGCTGTGGTTTGGTTTGGTTTGGTTTGGTTTGGTTTGGTTTGGTTTGGCTTGGTTTGGTTTGGGAAGCCATGTCTTGCCACTGCATGCACAATTACTTCATAGAGATGGGAATCAGAGAAATGGAGGGGCTCTTGTCTGATTGTTTCAGTCTTTTTTTCCCACTTGCCGCCTGTGTTTCCCTCCTGTTTCCAGCTGGAGTGTGCAGAGGATGATGGATGGGTGCAGAGCAGTGAATCTGTGACGAGGGCCACTGCAGGTACCCACAGCCCCTGCAGCCTGGGAACATCCCACAGCCCCCTGAGGGGAGGCCAAGGGAAGTCTGCAAGTATTCAGCATGATGCACTCACAGCATCCAGTAATAGCAGCAGTGGAGGGGTTTTCTGAGTCAGAGGATTATGTGTAATCCCAGTTTGGGACAAAAGGTTGACACGAGTGCTCTGGGACAGAGGGGTGCTGCTTTTGAGGCATGAGAACTGCCGAGCTGCTTCAGACCTCTGCTGGGGCTGAGCCTGGTCCTGCTTGGTCTCAGGGACCTTTGCTTCAAGGGGAGCAGCAAGAAGCTTCCTGCAGGGAAGGATGAAACAGGCCAGAGGCTGAGCTAATGGTCCCTGCAAGGAAATCAGGGGCTTGCAGTTGCTGGAGAGCCTTGTTCCTTGTACTTGAACTGAAACGTTCTTGTCGAGTATAATCAGTGCTCCACCCTCTTTTAACCCCTGCTTCAGTCTTAACCTCTTGTGTTTGGCACAACATTCCAGTGGATTAGTTGACATTTTATGACCAGTTTTAAGTTGCTGGGCCTTCGTCCCTGCGTCTGTTCTCTCATTTCACAGCACAAGGAGAAGGACAAGCCTAGACATTTATGACTTAGTGTCTGCAGGTTCCTCGCTGCTTCTGTTTTTTTATTGCTGTGATTTCTGACATAAAAGTGTCAAAAATGAGATGGACAGCCTGTGCAGATGGGAACAAGCTGAGAATGAATCTGGGCTGAGCAGCAGAATGGAAACCTGGCACCAGAGCTGCCCAAGGAAACATTCCCAGACCACTGCATTGGTGTGAGCCTGGTCCAGCCTCTGGTGCCTGGAATTTTTTCTGTCTAGAATTGACGTGGGCAGGGAAGATGAGGATTCAAATGCTTGTGGTACCATCTCTGTTTCCAGAAGGATTTTAAAGAAAAGGCCAGTGATGCTGGCTGTCCCATAAGCTTTTCATTAGTGACTCACTTAGCACTGGGAATAAACAGGGAACTGAATCAAGCTGGGCCTGTCTTGGACTTTTCCCTTGAATACTATTTTTATCTACAGAAATGCAAATGAGAAGCACTTTGCTGAAACTAGGGAGGTACTTTATAATTTATTTGTCAAATTGGTGGGAAATTTCTGAAACACATGGTTCCAAAAGGTATCTGTTGCTGCTAAATATCCCCTCCCTCTGGACACAGAGGGCTATTCAGATGTGCCTGAGGATGTGATGAGCTGCTGGGAAGGGAATGTCAATCAGTGAGGCAGGCATGAATGGCCTGGGCTTTCCATGAAATGTGAAGGCAGAAAATATTTAGTATCATTAAAAGAACAAAGTTGACATATTAAATAATCAGCTTAGTAAAATCCATTTTGCAAAGGATCTGTTTCTGAAAATTAGGTGATAGCATTTGGTAAAGAAAGGCTAAATCATAAAACACTGCTGTGAATATTATGAAAGAAAAATCAAGGAGGGTCTGTAAAGGCAGCCGCAGCCTTTAAGTCTGCTCTGATGCTGAAATAAAATATTGATACTCTTAAGTTTTCATTTGTCTCCATAGTCTACTCCACCCTGTGTGCTCACACAAGCAGCAGACTGAATTGACAAGCTGTTCAAAATCAAAAGTAACTTTTTTCCCCACGGAGGGCTTGGTTGGTTTTAGCTGACTCCTAAGGCTCAGGATGAACCTCACACACTTGGTGCATAACACTGTGTGCTTTGAGAATGCTGTTGGCTTTACACTTTGCTGTCCAGGTGTACATCATTTCTCTTCGGTGTTTGGCAGATGCCAGCAGTGTTTGTACCCAGTGCCCTGTGCTGTGCCTGCCTCCCCAGCTGTGATTCAGAAGCTTTCTCCGAACCTCCGATAGCTTCTCCTCTGGCAGTGAAACGCAGCTTGCTCGGGAAAGGAAATTATGCCATGAAATAATACTTCAGAGCAGTCCTCAGTACTAAGCCTTTTACGAGCTGTCAATATTTAGGATTTGTCTCTATGTAGCGGCTTAGTTTTATCTGTGAGTGAGGCCAGAAAAGAAGAGAATTTGTGAGCAGAAGAGAATGAGTGGGCTGGCTCTTGTGCTCAGAAAGCTCCGCCGTGTCTGTCCCTGCTCCTGCTCTCAGCACGTCACCAGGTAAGGGATGAGGTTTTCCCTCTGTCCAAGGTGGCTGGAAAGATGTTTTGAGGTGGGAGTTGACTGAAAGAAGAGGCAAAGCACAGGTTAGTGTAGTGCAGAGTGTAGCAATTGCCTGCTCAGGATCTAAATCAGTCGGGGTGTTACCTCTCTGCCTATGCCTGCACCATTTTAACATGGGGAATAATTGCATTTTGGCCTACTGACTCATCTGGGATTTTTTGGTACAACATTTGGATTAGGAATGAAGAAAAGAAGACTAGACCGATACACCTCTGTTAGTAATTTCTTCTCTGCAACTGCTTTTATATCTGTTGCTCTGGTCTTTGAGGTCTTCCATTTTGATGTGTGACCCAGCACAAGGATTATCCAGGCTGAAGAGATGTGTCGGAATTACACCATCCCAAATTCTGCTCTGTGCAGAAACTCACTTTCTCTGTCTTCATCCCCTGCTTCTGCAGGCTGGGGTTTTACTGCCTGTTGTAGTGCTGTGAGGACCCTGAGTGTCACTGGTCTCATGGGGTGGGACATTGCAGCCAGAGTGTAGCAGCAGCATCAGTTCTGCTTCCTTCTAAATTGGAATGAGCCAGTGAAACAAATTCTCTGTGTAAGACTGTGCTCTTAATGAAACTGTTTGAGGCTAACACCTCTCCTTCAAAAGATCAATTTCCTTACTGTGGGTTGAGCTTTTTGATCTCTTTAAGGTCAGTCATTGTTTACTGAAGTGTATATTCACTTCATAATCCTCTATCAGCTGTGTGGTATCATTTCATTCAGGTGCATTTCTGATGGTTGTTGTGCTCAGCTGATTCCCTTGAAGTCATTAATTTGGCTCTGTATCTTTCAGCATTTCACTGTTTGCCAAAATTCTGGTAACTTCCCACAGCCTGTCCTGTCCTCTCCTTGCTGCATCTTCAACGTTATTTTTTCTACCTTTTATAATATGTATGCCAGTGACCTTTTGCCTGACACTGTTCCTGTTGCCTGGTGAAACAGGAGAATGTAATTACAGCTCTTTGAAATAATAATGCCTCTTTTATAGTTCTGAATGTAAAATACACTTATAGGCAAACATATTAGCACTTATACCAATTTTGTCTGGTTTTTGTGTGATAGGGAGAGATTAATTTCCTGTTTGTACAACATAGTTCTGGAGACAGTGGGAGTTACTGGGTTTTAGGGCAAAGCCCAAACAGGATTAAGTTGTTCAGGGTGAAAAGTTTCCTGAGGATCTATTCAGGGGGTAAATGTGGAGGTGGGAAGGGTGGGTAAAAGTGAAAAGATGCATAAAAACTTTCCCATGGATCGGTCCCTTGCGTGGGTGGCACCTGCACATATCCTGCATCCCTTTTTGGTTTGTCACTGGAGGTGTGGGCTTGAGGAAGGAGGTGCTGTAGCAAAGAGCTCTGGGGCTGCATCTGTAAAACTCAGGGTGGAGAGAAATCCACTTAGAAGTGTAAAGGCATGGCTGTGTGTACTGCACCTTGGGGAAAGGCTGTCAGTTTTGAGGTAAAGTATCTGTCAGAAGAAAAGCTGAAGCAAAACTAGAAAAGTGTCCAACCTGTCTGGATGCAGCCCTACAGAAAAAACAAAATAAGGGTGTACTGTTGTTAACAAGCACTTTTGTGACAGGAAGGGAGGATTGATTAACAGCAGAACGTCTGGACAAAGACCACAGACAGCAGTGCTGCTTCCCATGGTTTGCTGAGGACAACTGAGGCCTGTAAATGCTTACAGAGGCCTGGAGATAGGCAACAGGCTTGGCATAGTGGAGATATAAAATTAGATTAATTAATTTTCATAGTAATAAGTCTTGCTTTATTAAAAACGCCTGAAGTTTTGTTAATTGTAAAGTTATGTGTTATGAGATGTGCCAATGCTACATCAGGGGTGCAGCCTCTGCCCTGCCAGCTTTGACAGGTGACAAGGGCTGCCTGCACTGATCTCCTGTCTGAACAGTTTGTGTTGGAATGGGTAAAGAAGCACTGAGTGAGCTCAGCTAATAAAAAGGAAACAATCAGAGCTGAGCAGGCTCATTTTTGCTGGGACAGTTTAAGGGCTATTCATAAAAACACCTCAAGTGCATGGAGAGGGATGTACTCTCTGGTGGGACACATGGTGACAAGCTGTTGAGGCAGTGCTGGGCCACAGCTTCAGGTGGGAGAGGACAGCCCTGTACCATCAGAGAAACTGGATTATTGGTTGCCCTTTCTCTGTCCACCCTGCTAACAGCAATCCTGCTGCTGTTGAGATTACTGTTTATCACAATGCTGGTAATCAGTCCTGGATGCAATTCTGGAGCTCCAACAGGGTTGGAATCTTTTTGTTGTATTGCACTTTTAAGCAGAAGTCCCTTGTAAGCCATACACCCTCATGACATTAATTTCTTTGCTTTTGTTAATGCTCCTTGAGAGTAGCCACTTTAATTTTGCATGGCATGTTGTAGTTGGAGTATAAATATCTATATCAGTCTATGTGGTTGCAGGGAAAATCAAGCTGTAGTACCTCTGGTGGGGGAATACAACTCCATGGGGATTCAGAGTAAATATTTCTTGAAGCCCATTTCAGTGCTTTTATGCTGGCTTGTGGAAGGAGGTAAGAATCTGCTGATGCTGATACTGCTGGGTGATGTGTCCTTCTGTACATGGAAAACCTGCTTTTATTTTTGTGTTGGGTGAGAAGACACTGCTGAATGTGCACAGCTGAGGGTTGATAGAGTAAAACAATTTTAGCTAAACCTGCAGGTGTAAACCCAGAGCAGGCAATGGGTATGGCCACTGTTTTCAGAGCTGCCACTGAAATAGGTTTCCTTCTTGGATTTCAGCTGGATTTGCATGGCTGTCTGCAAGTGTGTCATGTTCAAACTGGATGGGCTATGACCACAAAATTTCAGAAAGCAGCTCTGTATGGTTGGCTGAGCTTTGCGTGGTTAGGATTGGCTTAACTTTATGTAGGAAGTGTTTCAGCAGGATCCTAGAGGTTACTACAGGGCACAGTGTGCTGTGGAAGCCATCTCCAGGGTGAAGTGCAGTGTTTGTCTGAGGTTTCTGTGATGTTTTGGAATAGAAAGACTCATGCTTTGGCTTATAGTACTGCATAAACCACAAAGGGAAGGCAATAGAACAGCATGTAGGGAGCTGCAGCAGAAAGTGAGAGAATCACATACTTGAGTAATTCATTAGGTGATTCATCCTGTGATAGTTCTTTGGATCTCTTATAAGAATTAGTACTTCTCTGTATGCAGTGGAGGAAAAAATTAATTCAGACCTTCTAGAACAGAATAAGAAGTGACTTTGAAGCCCTGTAAAATGTTCCTATGATTTAGGAATCCAGTACATGGGGGCAGTTTATCAGTCTGGGCCAGCTGAGGGACTGCTTTGAATGAAATCATCTTGATCAGCATTGAAATCTGCTGATGAAAAGTTGTGAGCAAAGCCAAATATGTGCTTGCCTGTTGTTTCCTCTTTTATACTGGCTTCAGTAAGATGCTCAAAAAATATAAAATACAGTTGTCTTGTTTGAATTGAAGCAGTCCATGGATGCAGGTCAGCTTCAGATGGTGACCTCTTTATCTGCTGGCAAAAGATGTTGCATTTCTTTAGTAGAACAGGCAGCAATTTAGATCAATTGGAACAGGGCTCTCTGCTTCTCCTAAAAAAGCCAAAACTGTTTTGTGCATGAGAGAAAATCTTTCCAGTTCATGAGCAAAGAAAGGATGGAGCTCTTGGTCAGGCTGTTGGATCACTCCAGCTGATATTGACTCTGTCTGCAGTACAGATTCGGGTGTGGTGTGTTTTCCTCCCTCTGACATCAGAGCTGTACCTTCCTCCCACATCTGAAGCCATGGTTCTAACCTCTCTCACTTTCAGGAGGTCCCAGAAGGATCCTCACCATCATTATATATACTTTTCTGACTGTTCTTCTTAAACTGTCCCTCTCCTCTGTATACATGGGGCCTTACTTCTGAGGGTATCTGTTCATTGGCTTAATTTCACAGTTTGGGACTAAAAGGTTTGCAGTTTTCTGAAAACTGCAAAGTGAAATCATTGAAGTAATTGTGTGCTCAAATAATCATTTGAAAATATAAGTTGTCCTCAGTCAATAACTGTGTGCAACTTTTTGTAATGTATTTGCAAACCAACTTTAAATAATGTAGCTTCAACAGTCTCAGAAGTCTGAGTACAATGATCCCCACTGAGTTTTGGCAGTGGCGCTATAATTTTATAGACTAATTTTCAGCCTTTTAATTTGGTTTGGTTTTATTTGTTTGGGTTTTTTTTATTTTGTCCCTTTGTCTTTTTTGTTTGTTTGTTTGTTTGTTTTTTGAGAGGCTGTCCATTTTGGTGGTTCACCTTCCACTTTTATTCCTAGAGAGCTTTATTCACATCTGCAGCTTCTGTAGGTGTTCCTGTTCCATGTCTCCTCTCCGAGTGCCCTCTGCCCCCACCAGCCATCCCCTGTCCTTGTGGCCAAGGCAGCCCTCCTGCTTCCTGCCCACACCTCTGCCTGGCTGCTGCCTCCAGCAGCTCCTGAACCAAAATGCCTCAGAAAAGAGGCATTCCTTGAATCCTCCTGCTTCTTCAGACAAACCAAGATTTCTGCTTGTCCTGTGGCAGGATTTGTGCTCCCTCTAATCTGACTTACTGACAATTGCCCTGCTCTTCATCTCTTCTGTCTCTGTCATCGTTCCTTGAAGCCCTTTCTGCCTCTGTGCTCACCTCTCAGGGTGAGTTCCTTCATCTCTTATGAATCTTGATCAAGGGCAGCAGTGTGTGTCAAATATGAATGCTGTGATTTTTATTTATCTTTAGCCAAATGTTCACTTCTCATCCGGTTTTACTTTTCACCTTCAGCATTTCTGCTCATCACCAGGCCCAGGCTCAGGGTGTGTGTCAGAGATATCCCAATCCTATCTCAGCCTCCTTGCCTGGACCCCAGCATATCTATTGCACTTATATTCCCTCCTCTCAGAGCTGGGATTGCTCCAGCAGAGAGCTGTGGTGCTGTCCTGTGATTTATCTTCTTGTGCCTTTGCACTCACATCTTCTCTGGAGAGATGCTGTCTCTCTGTTGGATGATGGTTTACAGTGCATTATGTGCACCATTATGGTTTTATAATGAAGATTTTGCGATATTAAACACATTAACACTTGAAATGTGTTGTACCTGTTTAGTTTTCGACCTCAGGGAAATTTTCTGAAGATGTTAGCTGTTTGCATAATAAACTTATGATGATAACGATATTTTACCAAGGAGGGAACAGCTCTAATATTTGCTGTCCAGGGTTGTAACTCTGAGTGTGACTTGCATTAGAGTTTGGTGCAATTTGACAAGTTTTGTGCTGATTCACTTTGCATACAGGAGAGCTGAAAGCAATTCTTGTCAACCTGAGTGTGCAGGATGTGAGTCACTGCCTGATGGTCAATGCCTGCTCTGGCTAAGAAGGATATTTTCTATCAAGTGAGTCTGTGAATCTTTGAAAATTACCTTTTTACATATTCATGAAAATTTACCTAAATCATAGCAGATTTGCACAGAAAGTGAATGGTGTTCTAGGAAGTGCCATATGGCCTGTGCTTTTATATTTGAACAATTACTGCGTCAGAAATGTAAAGCCCCAAAACATGTTGCCAAACCATTGGGAGAAAAAGAATTTGTCTGCCATGGTGGCCATGTAAGAGCTGTGTGTGATCCCTGCAGGCTTCTCGACATCTCTGTTCAGGAGCACATCCACATGTGGGCCCAGGCTGCTGTCTTTTTATGGGTTTTTAACCCATCTCTGATGACCCTCCTTGAACACTGGTCTGGGTGTAAGGAACAGAGAGGGTTAGCTTGATTTCTGTGGAGAGCCAAAAGTGGGGGGTGTGTGTGATATTTAATGATGGCCAATTCTTGGGATGAGGCACTCTGTGATACTGGAGCTGGTTATTGCCCTGAAAACAGCATCTAAATCTGTCCCTTCTGCTTGCTCCACACAGTTCTGCTCTACTGTCAGGCAAGGATCAATTTTAGCCTGCCCAGGCCATGGGCAAGAGCCTCTCAAACCTCTCCTGGCTGTTTGGAGGAGTCTGTGTGCAGAGCTTTTTGGAGACACAGCTGTATTAGCCCTCAGAGAATATTCTGCCTCAAGGATGGAGTTGGTCTCTTCCTGATAGGCAAGCAGCAATATTTTATGGCAGTGTGACTATAAACCATACCAATGCTTGGCTGAAAAGTCACCATGATAGATGCTGCTGTATATTCAAGTGTGCTTGAATTTAATCTACACCTTGCAGGGAAATAAGCATCACCATCCCTAGTGAGACACTAGGCTAGGAAAACAGTTTCTCTGAGTGGTTTTAGGGGGCCTAATTTCTTGTTGAATGTCTGTTCCTTTGGCAGTGGTTAGCCGTGGTGCCCTGGTTTCCAGGGAGTACTGTCCTCATAGGAAGTGTGGAGCTGGAGCAGACCTGCAGCATCAGGTTCTACAGTAGCATTCCTGTTGTCTGGTAAAGAAGTGAACATTTTGTAATTGAAGATTAGCGTGAGATGGTGCACTTTTTGGGGTTTTTTTTAACATTAAGGAAAAAAAAAATCACATGCCTCTGTGTAAAGAGGATTAATTAGTCACTGGATGCAAGCCATTTGTGTAAAATGCTAAATATTGTTCTTCTGGAGAGTGTATCAGCTAGAACTGGCCAAGTATTGAAGTGTATGTTTGCCTTTTCTCCCATGGACTAATTCATTAGTGTAATTACAATTAGAAATCTCCTACAGAGATGTACATGGAGGAGGAAAAGAGGGCTTTGGCTAAAAATTAGCTTTATGGAAATCTTTTTTCCAGTTGGCTCTATTTTCAGTTCTTCCTTCCACTCAGACTTGCTTCTTGCCTTCCACTACTGCTACTGGTAAATTGTTCAATAAAAGCACTAATGTTCTGTCAGAGCACAGAGGGAAGATGAGAAAAGGGATGTTTCCACCTCTCCCTGCTTGTTTCTGCAGTTGTGAGCTAAATAGTCACTTCCTGGCAGGCAGGCAGGGAGCTGAGGAGGAGCAGGAAGGGGAGCCACCACCCAGAATTCCCACTGTGCCCACTCAGCACAGAGTAGGTGGTTTATAGCTCTGAGCAGGGTGTCTTGATAGCTTCTCTTTTCTCCTGTTCTGGCTGGGATGACTCTCAGTCCCCTCTTGCATGGCTCTCCCAGCCTTCTGGGAAGCTCTTTCGTCAGCCAAGTAGCTGTTCCTCCCCTTGAATTTTGGTAGCGAGCTCCCTTTTTCTCCTATCCCTGCTCAGCTGTTGGAGATGTCTCCCCAGCAGCCCACTAGGCTGGGATGGAGTCCTTCCATCTACTTTGAGCTGCAGCTTAAAAGATGGAATGACCTTACCCCATCCTTTATAAAGGACAGAAGAAAACTTTGAGTAATTTTTAGATTCTAAAATCTCGCCACAAAATGAGCCTGGATGTGACAGTTGCACTCCAGAGGATGGAGGGGATGAAGTGTTGTCGTGGCATGAGCTTTGTGACACTGTGATCTCTGCCAGGGGAGAGCTGCTGCTGTTTTCTCCCAGGAGTGGCTCTCCCCGTGTGCCACTCAAAGCAGTGCAGCGGCCATACCAGTGGCACTGGCTGTGCTTATATATATATTTAATAGGATCTCAGGCACCAGTTTTTGATCTGTGCTTCCTCTTAGGCTCAGCTTTTTCACCATTCCTTTTCACACTATTCCTCCCACCACCCTCCCCTTGCCTGCAGGCCAAGGCAGAGAAGGATCTCTGGTCCCCTTTTCCATGTCCTGATTTCAAATCATGGTAAGGGCTGGCTGCTGTACTGCAGCTTTTGCTGTGTATATGTGTCTGAACAGCTTTCTGCCTCTCACTTGTCTGCCTCCCTCATCATGCAGGCACATAGGAGGCTCTCTGTAGGAAGAATGCTAAAAGATTATTGTTTTCAGTTAAAAAAAAAACACCCAACAATTATTTCCTTCCTGCTTTCATCAGACTGCATCTTCTGTGGGATGCTTAAGCTGCTGTCTAGAATGCAGCTCGTGTCAGGATGTTCTCCCACACCAGCAACAGCCTGTCCTGTTAGCAGGTCAATTCGCAGCTTGTTGCTGAGGGTGCTCAGGTGGAAATGCCTTGGGAGGTGATTGGGCAGGTAACTTGTATTGGCTGCGAGGTTTGATCCTCTCAAACCAGCTGCAGCCGTGCTGGAAATGTCACCAGTGTGTGAGAGAGGGGTAGGAGCCTAACACTGAAAAACTGACAAGGACACCTAGTTCACAGTGCTTTGGGCATAAGGAATTGTTAACAACAGGCAATTTAGGAAGAAGAGACTTGCAGTAACCTACCCAGCAGCTAAGATAATGGAGCACTAAAAGATATTTTGAATTGTGCATTTTATTTTATTGTGTGTGTGCATCCTTGAATATCTCTTAAGAGTTTTATGCTGAGGGCTGGGGGAGGGAGATGTTTTGGGTGTCTAACGTGGGTTAGGAATGATAACTGCAGTTTCTGTTGCTGCTCCAGCAGTGGGCAGACACTCTGTGAGCAGTTCTGAAATAGCTCTCTTCTGGGTGAGTCCAGCTTTGCACTTGGCTCCTCTGTAAATGGTTTTCTGCTGCAAAACCATCTCTTCTTTTTTTTCTTGTCTTCTTTTTTCTTGTCAGTGTGGCCACTACTTTTTGAGACCATGCACCCTAAACAAGCTAAATCTATGTCCCACAGTGAATTCAGAAAGTTCATTTTTAATGAGTTGGAATAGTGCTAAGATTAGAAAAGCCTTTTATTGGAGAGGCTTGACAGAAATAGTAGTTAAAAGTTGCAGTCCCTTCTCAGGTGAGGAATTTGCATGAGTATTAATGTGGCAGCACAGCAGGGGAACAGCAAAATACACGAAAGTAGATTGGCACCTTTGCAGCAAACCCTAGGCAAGAAGTTTTGGTGGTGTGAGGTGCTGGTCCTGTAGGCACAACAGGCAGCAGCTCCATCAGAATCTGCTGCAGAAATGAGGCATCCCCTGACCTGCCATGAGAGTTTAGTGATGGACTTCCTTGCCCCAGACTTCTGTGCTTTCAGATCCCACAGCATTAAAAAACTTCAGTCATGCAGCTATTTTGTACCCTAATCAACTTTTCCTTGCTGCTTGGAGAGCAGCAGCTGTGGGGGTTACTCACTGCATGAATCATAGGAAAAATTAGTAGTTGTCTTTATGAATTATCCCTTCACCCTCTAACCAGATTTCTGGGTGGGGTTTTTGTGTTTCGTGGGGTTTTTTTTCTTTCTTTTAAAATTGTGCTTAACATTAGATTTTAGCTTAATGTGAATGTCTGGGGAAGTCCTGGTGGTTTAGACACTTGTATAAATTGGCCCTCCTCTATGGAACTTCAGCATTTTGTTGAGCTATTGCACAGTGTTTAAATGACACGTGTTTGGGGGTTTTATATGTATAACAGTTCTGTCAAAAGAAACAAGAGCACAGCAAACCATTTTTCTTTGTAACATCTCTAATTTTTGTCAAACTGTGTCCGTGCTTCTCCTTCACCCTCGCTTTTTCCTACCTGGCAGAGTTGCATTCAGAGCTGGAGCAAGGGGCAGACACCTTGCTCACCCTCAGAGAAGCATCTCCAGGTGCTTCTCGTTCTGGTTGCAGACAATGAAGGTGTGACTTCCCTTTTCTGTAGCCACAGGGATGGATGTGCCTGACCCTTGGTGTGACCATTCAAAGGGAGCACTGCTGTCAGCAGAGGGCTCATTGTGCTGAGAGAACTTCTCCACTCAATCAGTAACTATGTGCCAGCTGAAAAATTTCGATGGCTTGCTATTGGCCAGCCGGATTTTCAAAGAGTCACCAGCCTGTGGCGGATGGTTTCCAGACCTGAGGCCTAGTGCTTGAAATAAGTAGATATAAAAGGAAAATCAAACACCAATCATGAGCTTACGTAGGCTGCATAAATGTTAAAAGCAAAACAAAACCAACCTCACCCCCTTTTATTTAATTACAAAGAACTTTGAATTGCTACTGGGTTGTTTTTGTTCTTTTTCTTACTTTACATTTTTTATAAAAATGATTCTTTTACAATTATTTAATTTTTAAAGTACATTTCCAAGTCTTGCCTTTGCATTTTTGCTGCCTGAGTGTTGCTTCCCCCCCTCCCCAGATCCATTAGAGCAGTGGCATTTCTGGGTTGCGTTGAGCTGCTGCCATCCCTGTGCTCTCTCCCTGCCTTCCCCTCGCTGCCTCTGCATCCCCTGGGATGGCTCAGGCCCAGGCAGAGCTGGGAGCCTGGATGCTGCTCCATGCTCACTGCAAGAAGCTGACCTGAGGAGACAGCACACAGCGCTGGGATTTCCTGTTCACTACCTGCAGTCTCTTTCCCCTGGGTCTTGCTGGGAGTGGTTTTATTTGCTGCTGAAATGTTTTCATTTTCCAACTGGTCTGAGATTCAGTAGGAGGAAAGATGCCTCCTGGAAGAAGCTGGAGTGTGCCATGCCAAATACTGCCCCGGCTGTTTTCAAGGATCAGTTTTGGTTGACCACAATCTCTCTCAGAGCAAAAGGGATTAACAAAAACTAATTCTTTTTCCCAGGATTTGAGCCACATAAATAAACAGTTAATGTAGCTTTCCTGAGAAGTGTGAAGGGATGTATTTACCTTCCCTTGCAATTTTTAAATGTGTGAGATGGGGAACAGCTCCTTACACTGAACCCTGAAGCAACACAAGTGCTCCAGGAAGTGTTAAAACACAGCAGTTGTGGTGAGCTGTGTTGCCATCACCCACTCTGAGGGCTTAAAGAAGTGCCTGTCAGAAGTGCTTGTCTTCATTGCCAGCTGGAAAGATAAATGCAACCTCTTAAATGTTTCTTGGTTTCTTTTGGGTTGATGGATTTTATTTTTTTTTTTCATTTTCTCGTTCCATCATTATTTATTTATTTTCAGCAAGAGAAAAATGATGCTGCTAAACTAACTGGTGGTAAATGAATTAGCTTTTCAGGAAGAAACTCCACTGCTTTGAATCTCATAATCCTGCAGCAGGACATGGGAGTTTTGTAGATTCTGTTGTACATTGTGAAGCATGAGAAGAAAAAAAAATCCAATTGGGACCTAATACAACACAATAAAAAAGAGGGCCCCTGCAAACCTCAGTGACAGCAATTCAGATTCCCTTTCCATTCTTATACATGGGCCTGCAAACTAGAGGAGCAGAACTGTGGCCTGGGAAACTTTCCAGAATAATTTGAAAGCAAATGAGGGATGCAGCCCTGTGTGCTCCTTGCCTGCCTTTATCCTGCTCCCAGCTCCTCCTGTGTCTCCCAGCGGATGGGCCAGGGGAGTGTCTCTGGGGAGTTTCTCAGCTGTCAGTAAAGCACCAGGTCCCTTGACAGCCCTGCTGCCCTTTGTTAGGAAGATATTTTCCCCATTTGTCCAGATATTGAATGCATTCTTTTAGACAATGTTTCTATATTAGGGCTTTTAAATTTTTTTAAATTCAGGCAAAACAGTGAAAGGTGATTTGTTTCTTCCCAGTGTCACAGCAGATGGGTGGAGGACAGCACTGCCACAATATATTTTCCTGGTCTCAGAAATTGTCCTTCTGCTGCAGATTCTGCTGTAGATGCTGATGTGATGCACAAACCACAGACACTTGTGATAATATTTATCTTTTGACCTCTTGTTCTGGGCTTTTATTGAACTAAGTATATGTGAGAAAGCACTGGAATGGGATAGCCGTTGAATCTTAATTTTTCATGTTAAATTTCCAGGCTATGAAGGATTTTCTGGTTACACCATTTTCTTTTTTTTTTTTTTTGAGTGCCTGCGGGCAGAAAGGAAGTGTTTGCTGCCCTACAAAATCCTTCTTAAGTGTGAATCACAGTTATGATTTATTTTTAAGTACACTGATATGCAGGTTAAGTCAGAACGGGTCTGCTGCTTTTGCCTTTAATACAATTACTTCTATACTTTCTACAATTCACAAGGAATTCTAGAGTAACTTCAAATCTTTGAATATGGAATGAAATCCCAGTGAAGCTTTAACAGAAAAAAATTGTTCGATCACTTAGGTTTCAATAAAATTCAGATATTTTAAGTGTTTACACATTAAAAAAAAACCCCAGCAGGATTGCAGAGTTTTTAACACTGGCTTTTCTACCTTTGGTCCCATTTAACTTGCTGAATTCACAAAAACACAGGACACATCTGGAAAGCCTCCAGCCCCAGTGTGTCAGAGGATGTTCCAGTTATCTGGGAATTACCCCTTCCTTTGGAGGGCCCAGATGCAGAGAAGTTTGGATGCCTGGGCAGCCTCCCTTTTTTTTTTTTTTGTGAAAACCTATGTGCATGACCTTGTACAAGAAGATGAGTCACCTGGTAGCTCATTTCCCATCTGGAAAATGGGGATGATAAAAGCTCTGGCCACTAAACCAGGACAGATTGTAGAAGGATGAAAGCTGCTGCAGAAGGCAGGAGATCAGTGTGTTCCATCAGTTTGTGTCTTTGGGAAAATGTTACTAAACCTTTTTTAAAACCCAGGTGAACGGAGCTGTTGCTTGGGGAGAAACAAACAGAAGGGCAGAGAACAGCAAGGGGGGAGTGGGGGGTGTGAGTTCCAAGGGCTTGGTGTGCCTGGGTGGTTCAGCTGAAGGAGCAAGCAGGAGATACCTTGGCTTCCTTCCCAAGGTCTGGTGAGCCCAAATCCAGGTTTGGGATTGCAAACTCGTGGGTAGGTCAGGGCTGTGCCCTAAGTGCCCTTGGCCACGCTGTGTTAGGGACACGGGGCTGTTGCTGCACATCCTGAGCCAATTTTGTTTTTCTTTGACTTCTGTTGTACTTTTTACCCATCCTCTGTTTTTGTAATGTGGTAAAAGTGTAACCACTCAAAATCCATCCAGACAGATTTTGCAGCAATATTGGTCTTTTCTAGTGAAAAGACTGGAAATCATTATTCTTTTTGACAGCCAAGCTTCTCCAGAGAGTGAATAGGAAGCATTATTCTTAAGTAATGAGGGGATTAAGTGAAATTTCTCAAAGCAGTAATATATTCATCTTTGGATTTGAAATGTTCAAAACATTACTCTGTGACTGCAAAAAATTACTTTGGCCAATGTAAAACGCCAGGGAAGTTCTACCCTGGATGGTTTGTGATTTGGGGAAGGAACATCTCATCTTATATTGATGGTGCTCTCTCATATATCTATATCTATCTTTTTTTAGGGTTTTTTTTTGTTTTGGGTTTTTTGGTTTTTTTTTTTTTCAGAAGTCATGCAACTACTTTCAGTAACTGGGAGAGAACTGCCTTGTGATCACTCTTTCTTTCTGCAAGTAGCAGAAAAAGCATTAGAGGTTGGTGTTAAAATAGTACCTCGCACCTCTCTTTAAGGATATCAGTCTTTTCTGCTATTCAAAAGGGAAGCAGAACAAAAACATTGTGGGCAATTTTTTATAATAGAACAATGAGCCTGAACAGCTAGATTTAAAACCCCCTGTTTCATAAATATTTCAAAGAATCTTCACAGATTTAAACTTCATTTTTTTATCATTGCTTTCCTTATTATGCATCAACTTTTAAGTTCCACTGTGAAAGAAGACTTCAGAGTGAAGGATGTTATTATCAGTATGCAGTGGCACTTTTGCATACTGATTATAATGAAGCCTCTCCACATCACTTTCCTTCATGATTTTCATTCCTACACCTAAAGTGAAAAGGAATAAACACACCACCTGCTCAGCAAATATTTTTATAAGGTCAGCAATTGATTGCTGAGTGTCAGAGTGCTCCAGGGTTTTTCTGGACGTGCCCAGTGATGCGTGGTGACCAGTGGAGAGCCACATCCCTCTGGTTTTAAGCATTTCTGTTCTCATAAGGGCACCTGTAAGGGGCTTTTTTTTGTGATCAGAGGCACTTGCTGCAATGCACACTTTTCTGTGTCACAATATTCCTCATCCTTTCCCATTTATCTTGTTGCAGCATTTGTTTCAGTGCAGCTCCAAACTCTGCTCGTGGTCTGACACTGCAGCGATCCTGGGAGCTCTTGAATGGCAACCTCTAGCCTTTGTTTGGATAATGTTGAGCAATGTTAAAAAACAAATGGTAAGAGAAGAATATACTGCTGTATATTATATATACAGAATTATAAATACTGTTGAATATCTTCAAAACAGCACACAGTGATCTGCAAATGAATCCCTTATGCAAGTCTTTGCAGAGGCAATGCAGAAATCTGAGTGGTGGGGGAAGACTCTGCTGTGGAAAGCTTTCCCAGGTACCCCAGGGTGTGAATAATCCCTTTTGGCGACGTGCTGTTAATGTATGGTCTAGCTTGGTCTGCCTGCACTTGCAATCTGGTTATTTCCTGTTATTTACGATGTTTTGTTAATTGAATTTTCTTATTAGTAATAAATAATAGCCATATGCTGGCTTTCTGAGCTTTATTGTACAATAAGTATTAATGCAGTGTAGCTGGTCAGTGCTTTCACACCTCATGACACAGACTGTGGAGCTGAAAGAGTTAAAACAGTGGTAGTTCAGCTCCTTGTGTAGCCTTCTATGTTACAGAAAGATCTCTTTAAAACTGAGATGGGGTATTTCTGCAGTTCTAAAACACACCAGGTATTTTCAGGCACCCATTTTTGGTCTATTGTTAAGAAACAAACTTAATAAATATAAATGAAGTTGAGCTTCATGCTTTTAGTAGACCCAAAGTGCTCCCTCTATGACTATAAAGCTGGTGTTGCCATCCCATATACCCTCATTAGATGGACCAGAAAGGCTGCAGAGTCATCTAGCTTTCAGATTATGACATATCATGCTTCCCTTTGGCAGGCTGGAAATGATAATAAGATTGGTTATTTACAGTTTTTTTTTCTTGGGGCAGACCTGTCCACTCGCCATCACAACAACCATGAGCAGGAGGTGTACACTGATTTATCTTACTTTTTTTCCCCCATAAACTATTTTAATACTAGGATTGTTGTGCTGGTGTGTGATATTTATTTACCTATCTATTTTTAATTCTCCTGGCCTGTTTTCTGGGTGGAAAGGGCAGTCTATCAGAGTGGCATGGGGCTTGCTCACAGCACCAGGCCCTGTACTAAAACATCCCATCCCTGGGAGGGAGTGGGTAGGGTTATCACCTCAATCCACCTTAGGTGTGCTGCCTTCTCACAGCCACTATAAATACTGCTTTGATTGGCATGGTAAAGGATTGTATTTTTGGTGCTGCAGGTACACACAGGGCTGCAGTTTAACATAATCACGTGCTGCTGATTTCCAGGTGAACGATCCTCACCTTGACATTTCAGCGCCTGCAGCGCGGCTGCCGGGGGCTGCAGGGGGCTGGTGGATGCTGGGCAGGTGACACTGGCACGCTGCCCCTGCCTGCCTCACCACGGGGATGGGCAGCACTGAAGGTGGGTAGGCTCCAGAGGAGGTGAGGACATGAGAGAGGATGAAAACCTGGCTGTGTGTTGGAGAGGTGCTGCTCCTGTGGACGGCCGCTTTCCCCGCACCTCCTGTGAGATGAGCTCTGGGAACAGATGCAGAAATGCTGCTTGCTCAGCTTCATCTCTGTCTCACTCTATGCCTCCATCTCCTCTTCTGTTTGGCTGATAATCTGATTTATCAGCCATCTCCCTCATGCCTTAGGTTTTAACTTCTATATTTTACAATTTCTGTACTGCTTAGAGTGTAACTCTGAAGTTCCTTGTAGACTGTAATTTCTGCTCTCTCGTGGTAGGTTGACATAACAAAGCCTCTCCAGGCTTTGCCTTCAAGGACAGCCAGGCTCTGCTAGGCCCAAAATGTGTAAACCAAAGCCTCTAAGGGGGGAGCAAGCTGAGGGGAATGACATCATTAAACTGGGGCTTTAATTGGAGAATTAACCGTGGTGTGCAAATGAACCAGACCTGTAAAGGTGTGAAGAACTCGTGACCTGTCGTCCATCTTGGGGTCCATTTTTTGGAAGCAGCCTCTGGCTCCCCCAGGGTGTACCTTGAAGGCCTTCAAATAAACACCTATCTTTACTCCCTTACTCTTATCTAGTCTCTGTTTCTAGGTGGCTGGAGAAGGCATCATCCCTGTAAAGTATGGGATTAGCTTTTGTGTGGAGTTTCGAGCACTGTACTCACGCTCAGGATACCCTGTAAGGTAAATAAGGCATACTCCAACATCGGGGATGTGTTATTAGCCCCTGGTGCTTTCACCTGACATCTTTCTCTGTAAAAAATGTTTGCCACTGCAGTTTCAAAACAATCCTTTATTTTGTACAGCTTTTTAGTGTGGTGACTTTCAAGATCATTTCCATGTAGTTCTGGGTTTTATTTGTGGTCAGTAAGCAAGTCTTTGATAAGTTTCTTTTGCTTACAATGGGAATGTATTTCTCCACAGACTGAGTTGACTGAAACTGTTTCATGTTTCCAGTAGTGTAGACATGTAATAGTCTGCAGATTGCTTGATAATTCCCTGGTGGATAAAATTAGAAAGGAAAAAAAAAATTGAAATGAAAAGATCATTTAAATTATAGCCCTTTGTTCTACCTTGTTAGTTAACATTCCAAACAACGATGTACAAACTGCATAATTTGTTGTGTGAAAACGTACCCAGTGTGGAGCCATCTGTGTACCAGTTGACACTATTTATATCAAAAGGGACATTGCAGTAGCTGGAAGAGCCCCTATTCCCAGCTAACCATTTCCAGTGTGACTCTAAATTATTGATTTACATTCATTCTCTATTAACCTATTATGAGTTCATCTGCTGCTTTCAGCTCTCATATCATGTTGATGTACTTCTAATTTTCTAAACTGAATGGTGATTTACTTCAAAGATGTAGGGATGAATTGTTCTCCAGTGAATATCTGAAAGCCTCTTATGCCCCAGATAACCTCTTTGATTTGAAATCTGCATTGAGAGAACAAGCTCAGCAGCAATTCCTTGGTAATCCTGGAAATGTCCCTTTCCTTTCTGTTGAATAAATACTTGTATTTCCAAAAAGAGCATTTATGAGATAATGTGCTTGGTGTCTTTGGATGGAATGACCATTCTGGTCTTTCTGGGCTCTGCCAAAGGTGCCTGTGGGCAGTGGGAGTTGGTTTTCATGTCTATTTAGTAATGATATCCCATCTGCAAAGTACTTTGAATTTACTGGGTACTATATGTGATGTAATTGCACTTGGTGGCTCTTTTAGACTTACTCTGCTTGAGTGGGTTTTGTTTCGTCCTAAAATACACGTTTGCATATTGTGCAACCGCTGGGGAAAACCACAGAACCATACAGCAATGAACTTATTCCTAAAAGTGTGTTTTTCCAGTTAACTTACATGGCAAAATAAATTCAGAATGTTTGAATTGGAAGCTGTGACGTAGAAATAATTTTTGAGAAAATTATAATGCAGTAGTAGAGTGAAAGGCAAAAAGTTATATGAATACTATAATGGAGAGAAATTCTGTGTTCTTAGATTTGACTAGTTTGAAGACGTCTAGTTTGATCAGTACTGAGTGTGATACAGTATTTCACCTTTTCTCTGGAATTATAAAAGCATCACTCTGAAACTTTGTGTTGTTGACTCAGTAAAGATGGTTTCACCAGCACCCATGCAGAATGCAATTAGTAGCTCACGGTATTTTGTTGTTTTGGACAGCTCCGTGTTTCCTTTTCCTGTGGCTGTGTAAGCCCATGTGCCAAGCAATTCCTTCCTAACGTGGGTGATACCCACAGGGCTCCTGGGGAGATCCAGCGGGTGATGTGGGAGGGTTCTGGTGACATCAGTGGTGGCAGCTGCCTCTCAGTGCACCCCCAGAGGGGTCAGCTGTAAGTGGTGATGGGGACAGTTGTGCAGGGTGCTGTGCTGTCCCTTCAGAGTGGGGAGAGCCTGCACTGGGAACTCTGGTGAGACTGGGACTGACTGATCCTGGTGAGTCCCTCCAAGTGTGACCAAAGGTTGCCAAAGCTGCTGGCTCTGTGGGAGACAGGGCTTTTGGGCTGGAGCCTTGCTCTGCACGGAGAGCTCAACGGGAGCAGGGAGACCCTGCAGTCACCAAGACACAATCTCTCCTGCTGGCATATGGAGCTCTCTGTGTGCAGCCAGGAGCTGCTGGGCTCACTGGGGCATCTGCTCATGGAGCAGGGGTCCTGATGAACCTCGCTTTGTAATCCTGTGTCCCTCTTCATTTCTAGCCTTGGGGGGCACAACTTCCCTCTTGCATGCAGTCACCAAAAGCCCCTCAGTGCTGCTACTGCCCCAGTGGCAGAGCCCCTCTGCACTAAATCCCATCCTGGACACTGCCACTGCTGAGCTGGACTCGAGGCTGGTTTAACTTGCCGGTGTGAGGAGAGTGATTCAGATTCTATTGTGCAACTGCAGCAGAACAGAAAGTGTCCAAAATAAAATGTGCTCATCCTTTCCTTCCCTACTCCCCAGTCTTCACCCTGAGCACCACGTGATGTCCAGATGGTTCTGTGAGTAGTTAAACTGTGAGGAAAAGCTCTCTTCCAAGTACTGTAACACCACGTAACCTAACTCAAATATGTATTGTAGCTCAGAGGCAACATCTTGGTTTATTCTATTGAAGTATAATTAATTACCATTTCAACAGGGCTTCTAGGTGCATGTATTCATCCAGTGCATTGAAAAATAATAACAAAGCTTCTTATTATCTAATGGATGATGTTATACATTGTGGATGCAACCTATTAATATGGAAATACTGGCACATTCATCCAGGATAATTTGTATGGTGTGTTTCCTGACCTAATAATGAAAAAAGTAGGTTAGCTTCCAAGTTTTCTGAGATGGGAATTAAAGCTTTATAGCAAGAAAATCTTTGATAGCTTTACACAAATGGCTGAAACTTGCAAACCTTGCATATTTAAAATGGTTTATTCCACAGTGATGACTTGGAGATATTTCTAATTAATTGGAGTAGTACATCACCGCTGAATTTCCTTGGCTTTCCCATTATCTCACTGTTGTTTGCAATTTAATGGAATTAAAAAGCATTGAAAAATACAGCTTACCAAACATGGTGTAATCTGAGAAAATATGGGTTTGTAAGGAGATTTTATAAAATGTAGTTTACAGAAGCTTATGCAAAGCAGTTTTCTTCTTCAGGAAGCATTAAATCAAGCATTGAGCATTCCAGGTGCTTTATTGTTGCTAGAGAGTGTACAGTGTGGGGTGCCTATAAATACTGAAGTGTTAGGTCTGAGCCTGGCTAGCATTTTGCCGAAGGTGTATTTGTGGAGTAGCTGTTGTATTTATGACCATCTCTAAGATGGTTTCAGTGTTTAATCAATATCTGCTCTAGCCATCAAAATGACGACCTTCCTTTCGGAGCTTTGCTTCCTTGCCAGCATCAATGTGAGATGCTGAGCTGTGTTTCAAGAATACAAAGATTGCCATGTTGCATTAGAGCTGACGTCCATCAAATGTCAGGCTCTTGAGGAGCGCCTGTGCTGCAGACAAAGGTGTGATTGCACCACAAGCAACTCAATTCACTTCAGCCAAAGGCCCTGACAGCCCCCTGCCCATCCCTTCTTCCTTGGCACGTCCCATCTCTTCCTTCTCCAGCCAACGTGTGTCCCATGTTGCTCCAGCTGTGGTGTGGAGGCAGATACACACTGGCAATGAGGAGGAAGAATGAGGAGACCAAACTTGGCCAGTGTTGCAGGGGGATTTTTGACTCTTGCCCCAGCCCTTGTGATGTTTGGGGAAAGGCACTGAGTATTTGAGCCCTTCATCTCTGGGTGGTGCTTTATGCTCTGAAGAAGTTCATTTTTGATGGACTGCTCTGTGCATTGCTTACTCTCATTTTGTGTTGTTCAGTGAAAACACATCCTTGAGCTCTCCTGCTGTGCAAGAATAAATTCTTTCAAAGATTGTGCACTTCTCCAATGCTTTCAGGATCTCTTCAGCTAAATCTTGCAGCCGTGGTCTCTCACCCAGCAGATATCCTGCCCTCAGATGCTCAGGTAGTAACTTCTTAAATACAGCACACCTTGGTTGTCAGAACAGTCACGTTCTGCAGAGTGTTTTTGGAAGGAATGGTTATTGTGCATATGAAGCTTTCTTTTATGTTTTCTGCTGTTTTGCTTTGCCCATTTAATATTTGACTGTCCTCCATCTGATGGCACAGAGGTGTTCTGCTTGAAGAGCAGAGACTTTGCTTTTCCTGCTTCTGCACTGTTAAAACTTTGTCTCCTGTGCTGAAAATGGAGAGTATTGTATATGCTGAACATTTCTGTTTGCCTCATGAATACCTGTTGTCCACAAACTGTGCTGGAACTGCCAGATTTGTATTTTTTGAGAGCAGTAACTTCTGACAGAGTCACAAGATTAATTCAGAGAGGGGCTGAGCATGTTCTGGCTCTGCCCTTGTGCATGGTTGTGAAGATGGGAGAAACTTTTTATTCTGGGCCTCTTTGTAGTCACTTTTTGCAAGAAATTCTTGGTTTTATTTTAGAATCAGAAATGTGGTTGAAAAAAATGAAATTGGGGTGTGAAGAACATGCTGTTATTGGAAGGGGTGGCAGCTTGTATTTGCTTGGTGATTTTGTGAGGCTTTATAATAGTAATAGAAATGTTGGGGGCTGGATAGGCCTGGTATTTGAGTGTTTTAAGTACTTATTTATTTTTAAAAGTGGACTCAAACAGATGCTTTATAGTATGGTAAAATTATTTATCCAATAGTTTGGTTTCAGTCTGATGAAATCCCAGTAAGAAGACAAAAAATGTTAGGGATTGGCTTCTGTGGAATTTCTAACAAGGCTTGATAGCACAGCAGTTTAGGGGGGGAAAAAAGTTATCTGAAATCCTGTTTACTCATAGTAGTCTGTTCAAATTCCATTGCAGGAATGAGATTTGTTTTAGTATTCCCAGTCCTTGTTTTTTTAATGTTTGTTTGTAGAAACAAAATTAGATTGATCTCACAATACTCTGTTTTCTTTCTTTTAAATATGACATTATTTTCGATGTGAAATGACGTGCTTTCATAAAAGTAAATGTTGGACTACTCTGAGCCATCCCATCTCCTGAAGAACAGAGAAACCTGGTTGGTATATGGGCAGGTAAGAGAGCTGCAGAAAGTGGAAAGAGAAGAGAGTGCAGGTGTCCCCTCAGGTGAGGGATGGAGCACTGTGGGGTGGAAGGCAACAGTGCAGCTTCAGGACATGCTAAAACCCCTCTTTTGGGAGGGCAGCTGGGTCATACTTTGTCCCGAAGCAGATGCCATGGCACAGCCCTCCAAGTAAGCCTTGCACAGCTTCAAAGAGGGAAAAAATGCTCCCCTAATCCTTGGAGATGAAGTGTGTCCATTGGAGTGAGTGACAGGCTGGGCATGACCTCCTCCTCTAAGCTTTGGATTTGGGGATTTCTGTTGCCAGAATGCTTTAAAGGGTAAAGAGCGTTGCTGCTCATTAATTAGTAAAATTTGAGCTGACTTCAAGTGGTGCTTGGAAACATTAACTATTAGAGTTTGGGTTCATGCCCTTGAAGAAAAACGACTTTTTTGTTAGTTTTCCAGTTTTCATTAAAAATTCTTCTTCTCCTGAAATAATGCTTCAGCTCAGGAAGTATGAACAGCTCTGGGCAGATGGACCATGCTGAAGGCTGGTGCTATAAACCAGGAGTCTTTTGGGGACACATGACCAGTTCTGGTGGAGGTGCTGGGTCTGGCATGACCAGCAGTAAGGCAGGGTTTGGAAAACCCTGGGGAGCCCCTGTCACTGTCATCACTGCACTAGGCAGAAGATCAAAGTGACCAGCTCTTGATGGTTTTCTGAACACTGTACTCCAGCATCCGCCTCGCTGTGGCCATCACCAGCTGTGGTGGCAGCTCCCTTTATCATCTTTCACCACAGTGGAGACAGCCCAGCCTTTTCCTGGCTTTCTGAGCCCTCACTGAGCCAGCCTTTTAGGGGTGCTGGAGCTTTGACTTTCAGCTCAGTGTTGAGGTGTGGATCTGAGATAGCACTTTGGACCTGTCTGTAGCCCGAGGACCCTGCTCCAGTTCCCTGGGTACAATCACACTCTGCCATTTGGAGTTTGAACACAGCACCCTGACAATGTGCCCCACCTCCAGTTTTGGCCTGGGAAGTCTCTGGACAAATATCATGTACGTATGGGCACATGTTGAAGTGCAGAGGGCTGGAAACCTTCCAGGATTCTCCTTATTCTCTTGAAAAAATGGTCAGTGTCCCTGTAAGGTTGCTAAAGCAGTCCAGAGAAAGAAATTGTGTCAGTGCCAAATGCTGTTGTCAGTCTGATCATGTGTGATTGATGAACAGGTCTGAGAGTAACTAAATGGTTAATCTGTCCTGTAGATAGATATGCTTTTTAGATATAATAAGACCTGCCTCTTTTATAAAATTAGAACATGAATGTGCACAGGCATTATATAACTGAGAAGTGAATACTGTATATGGCAACATGATAGATTAACATATATTGAAGGGTTTGATTGTTCTCTTTTCTGTCCTTCTGGTAGTTTATGGAAACAAATGAAAAGTTTTCAAATGACCTTTGAAATTAGCTTGTAACCGATGTAGTTGATCATAATTTTCTGTTCCCTGAGCCTGAGGTGTTGAAGCATTCATAATTCAGTATTTCAAAAATTGTCAGTGGCTTCACTATATGAAATTTTAAATATTCTGAATGTACTTCTGGCATTCAGTGGTTGTATTTGTTCATTCAAATGTAATGGGTGTTCAATAGCACCTATTATCAGCTTGATACAGAAAATATACTTGGGTAATTACATATGCCTACACTTGATATAAATTTGAATCATTTTCTGCCAAGAGGTCTGGTAAAAAATAACACCATTTTTTCTCATTTTATGAAGATTCAGTTCAGAATTTTTGAATTCATGAAAGAGAGGTTTGTGGGCGAAAGAAGGATCCACATCCCTGCTGCTGGTGCACAAAGCAGGGTGTCAGTTTTCTACTTCGAGCAAACCTTTCTGTGCTCTTTGAATCATCTTCTGTATTTTCCTGACTTGCAGAGATTGCGACCTCTGTTCACCATAAGCATATGAGTGTTTTTCTGAAGTGGACACAGAAATGGGTGATGTTGATAGTAATGTGTTCTTTAAGGTTTTTTAAATATTAAGAGTATATATTTTATCTGCTTAACTGATCCAATATAAGAAATGGGGTACTTTGTCCTATAGGCTGGCATGTCTGTGTGGGGCTTGGGCATTCTGAAGGACAGAGGCTCCCTGGTGTAAACGCTGTGCAGTGCTGAGTGTTGCCTCTGCACTGAGCTGGGTCTCTCACTGTGCTGACCAGAATCAGGAGCTGCTGAAAGGAAGGCTCTGTTTGGGTTTCCTGCTTTCTGCAGCCCCAGCCTTTGAGCCAGGAACAAGCATGGTTCACTGACCTGGAGAAGGATATCGGTGAGGGAGCAGTTTTGCTGAACTCACAGTATGTTTGAGAAGGGTTGAAACTCCAGTGAACTTTATTTTTACAATGGCCAAGCAGTTCCTTTAGGTCAAGAGCAGGAAACTATGTTTGGTGTGAACGGAAGAATTTTCATCTGACTTTATTTATCATTCTATGAATTAATACCTGGAAAGAAGAATTGCATTTTGGGAACTGACTGCATTCATAGGAACTGCTATCATATATCTTATGCTACCATAGCAACACAGGAGTGCAATGAGTTAGAAATCTCCCAGTTATTAGAAAACCTGAATTAAGCCAAATATTGAACAAACTGTGTCCGCATTAACACCCAAGGTTCTGCCTTCTCTGGTGAGGTTTTGACCTCGTTTCAGGTTAAAGGGGTGTCCTTGACTCTCAAGAATCAGGCTTGACTGAGAGAAAGAGTTTATTTTATGATGAAGAGTATGAGAATAGCTGTGCTGTGGTACTGTATGGCAAGTCAGATTTGTGAACATATATTTAGGCTGCTGACTGTGCTCAAAGCTGTCTTGAAGAATATTTTAAAAGGTTGTGAAGAATGGTAAGAAAAACTAAATTCTCTACGTTCCCTTTTTCTGCAACAAAGGTACTTGTATTTATTTATTTCTACATAATGACAGATGAAACAAAAAAATTCTCTGAAAAAGGAGTTTTCTGAAAGGTGAGAAAATACCAAGAACGTAATCTTAGCAAAGACTATAATGAATTATTTGGTTTTCACCTAATATCTGAAAAGAGTACTGAGGCCAGTTTTGAAAATATTGTGAGGCCAAGAATTCCATATTGCTTTCTGTATGAAATACCTCTCCATTAGGAAAAAAAAAAAGGAGGACTATTAATGGGAAGTATTAATGGGAAGAAATTTCTGGAAAATATTTACTGGGATCATTTCTTTTGGAAAACACCCTGCCATTACCCTAATGCCAGGGGTAGAATCATTTTTTGAGCTCTCAGGGCATGTGGAAAAACCTCATCTTTCTTGTGTTGTCAGTGACAAAGTGAGAGATGGAAGAAGGAAATGTGTTGTGGTATTGCTTTATTTTTAATCTTATTTTTGCTGATCTTTCTTATTTTAAACTTTATTAATGTATATATTGTAGTTTGATCTTTTGTCAGAGATGTCTAATATGTCTCCAGCCCATCTTTTCTGATGTGATTTTATAAATACCTAGTTGCAATATCCATAAAAAACATCTGTGGGCTTTAATAAAGTTTTATTTGTTATGAACTTATTTGCCTGAAGCACAAAGTTCTGAAAATAATTTTAGTGCTGCTTTTCAAAAGCTTTCAAAATACTTATGGTTGAGGGGATCAGGAATTTTTTTCCTAATTTGCAATGCTCCTAGCAGTTGTCAATAATGTGTTTTTTAAAGATCCAGGTAACAGTACAAGTGCTTAAAAAAAAGTGCAAGTGCAGCGGTTTCTAAAACTTCTGCTAAAGCGCTGATAAATCTGTTGGCTTCCACTAACACTGCAGTGCTATTAGACTGAAATATTGATAATTGCAATTAAACTTAGATTATTTCCCGTATGCTTTCTTCTTTCAGTGCCTTTTGATGTGCTCCCTTTCCTTTAACTCACTAGCTCTGAAGCAATTTCTTTCTTTCTACAACTGACTCTTGGGCATTCCAGTTGTCTACATCACCTCTTTTTCCAGTAGAGAACCTTTCCCAGGGCTGCTGCAGGGCTTGGGCCACCACCAGATGCTGATTTTCCTTTCTGAAGCAACTTGTGACCTCTCTGCTCTGGCTTTATCGTGTCCTCATTGTACATGCTGTGTGTATTTGTCACATACACAGCGCATGCAATGTGGACATAATGGAGCTCAATGGCCGCCTGATAACAGAAAAAATGCCTGCAAGAAATGTTGTGGTGGGTCTGGTTACGTTTTGGGTTTTATTTTTGTTGTTGTAGGATTTTAAAACTTCCCTGGTGTGTGTGTATGCTGTTCTGGTGTACGAGGTGGGGTCCAAAAATTGTCTTGTAGATACAGGAAAATAAGGCAGAGGCAAGAACTCACAGGGTCATAGCAATTTTCCAGATCTCCACAAATGAAATCTGTTAGCAGGACCTAAATAATAGCAGGAATCTAATTTTGGCTCCTGATAGCAAGGTGATTCACTTTAGGTACATGTATTCTATTAATGTTATTTTGTGGTGTATGAGTTTTTTGCACGTCCTGTGCTTTGTACAATCACTGAGAGTTTGGGGATAAAACTGCCTTTTTCATGTAACAAGAAAATGTTGTGCAAATCTCGTATCAATTTTTAAGTTTGGGATTTTCTGTTGTTGTCGTCATTTTTTGTTTTGTTTTTATTTTTTTTTGGTTGGTTTATTTTAAAAACCGAAAGAGTAAAGCAAAACCAAATCTTCTGGTTTGCTTTAAATAAAAAAAGCTTCCAAACACTATCATTTTTATCCTAGTACTTGAAAAATGTCATTCTATGAGAAGTTTTAATTGTCGTTCTTTTTTTCAGGCAGTTCTACTCGCTCATCTACATTAGCAAACACGGAGCCAGGTTCCATGTTTTCTCTGCCATGAATTAACACTTTTTAATGATGGGGTTTTTCACTAGGTGATTTTGACAAACTGTGAACATTTGTGTGAATAGCAGTTACCCTGGTTAAGTGCTAAAATACAAGGAATTAGATATTTAAAAGTGAAAATTATTGCAGGGGCAAAATATTGCACCTAAAGTGACTTGTGGAGGCTGCAAAAATGAAAGTCCATTCTCAATTGGATACAGCCTGAATCTGTAATGGGCCAAAATCTGCTTTCAGGAGCTGAAGCCCTGCTCAAGAACAGGAACTGCTGTGCTCCTTTGACCATGCTGAGATTAAATTTTAAAAGGAGGAGCGTGTGGTGGCAAAGGGACAGGTTTTCAGGGACAGTGAGGACATGACAACAAACTCTCTTGGGGGAACTGCGCTGTGGGTGTATCATCTGAGCATCCTCACTCATTGTCTGTCCTGAGCCTACATGAATACAAAGAAAGACCTGACATGAGATGGTGAAAATTAGTTTCTGATTTAAAAAAAAAAAAAAAGTGGACCCAGTGCAGAGAGTACCATGAAAGCAGAGCTTTCCTTCCAGGTATTTTCCCAAGAGAGCCTGGGATGTAACCCCTCAAAGCTCAGTCCTGCAGGTGTTGGTAGTGGCTGGAGGAGCTCCTCTGACCTGGCTCTGTGTGTCCCACTGGAGCAAAGGACTCCTTGAGGGCTGGGACTCTCCTCTGCCAGGGTAGTTTTGCTTTCACTGGATTACTTTTTATTCCTCCCTATAAATCACTATTTTCATTAATCCAATTGCTGGAAAAGGATTATAGCCTCAAAATAAAATCCAGTCGTAATTAAAAATGCAAAAGCCGCTTATGTTTTTAGGCCAAAGTTATTAGAGGAAGGTATCAACCGATATTAATACCCCAATCTCAGCTGGGAGGCTGTTACCATGATGAAAGTGCCTGATAATGGCCTGGTTACTGAATATTTTATTATAGATAACTTCTTGTGTTTGCCTCTCATCTATGTGCACCATAAGCTGCCACGTCCTGCCTCTCACATGCTTTGTGGGCATCCTGGTTTATTCCATATTTCAGGACAACTTTTTTTTATTTTTTTAGGAGCTAATCTAGCAATATTGTAAAAGCAAGAAGGGTTTGTGACAGACTGTTCAGGGCACAAGGGCTGTGGGAATCACCTCTGTAAGAGGATTGAGGTATATTCCAGTCTTCAACATCTGCATCTTAAGCCATCTTTTCATAATGAATACTCACTTATCAAATATCCTCTCTGCGTTTGTAGTTTCCATCAAACCCGTATCTGGATAAAGAAAAATGGCAAACTGGAACAGCTCTCAGCCATCCCATTATTCATGCCATATGCCCAGCTTTCAGGCATGCAATTGTCTGGGTATTCAGTTTGCAAGCCTGCTTTGTCACTCTTTCTGGGTAGAGCGCTTTTTAATTACCTCTTTATAATTAAATCAATTGAAGGGCTAGAGTTACCTATTATTATTATTTTTAATCCAAAGATTGAAACTTTCTTTGACCTTTGGTTTCTTCAAATGGGAGGTGTTTCATTTTGTCTCTGCTGTTTAGAATTAAATTAGTTTTCTGTGAAGGAAAGGATGCTGAAAGACTTATTCCCTGATGGAGGATTTAGATGAAAAATTATGGACCCGAGTGACTCTCAAACTGCATTATTCAGAATCTCCTCCACCTAGACTGTGCTTAACTTCGCAGACTCAAATTTCCTTCACCTGACAGTCCGTGGTGTTTGGTCCTCTGATGGTAAATGAGGTTTGCATCTGAAGCAGTGAATGGAATTGTTTAGAGCATCAGTGCTAAACTGCAAAAGAGATGGAAACAAATTACCTCCCAAATGTCCATTTATCAGCCTGTGAGCTACAGCGAGTTTTCAATGAAGAAAGCCCTTTCTGATGTTCCTTTTTGGTTTTGGTATGGTTTTTGAGGGTTTCTCTTTTTTCTCCTTCCTTGATTTGCTTTCCTGGTTTCTTTTCATGAAGATATTTTGATCTTTCCTTTCAGTAACAGCATATTTGTGATCTTTGTTCTCCTCTGAGTGGGCCCATGTGGCTTGTGTTTCACTTTTTTGGGGTGTCGGAAGCAATACTGATTTTCTTTGTCTGATTTAGGGAAGCTTTTTGTTCTCAATCCCAGGCAGGTGCTGAGGTACCGACTCGTTTCCCTTCGCTTCTCTTCTCTTGCTTTGTGCTGGGGCTCGGCTGCTCGTGTTCAGCCTGGCAGTGGTGGTTATATTCTGGGGTGTCTGATGGCAGCACCAGCTGCTAGTTCAAGTTATTTCAAAATGTTTATTTACGTAAAATAAATTTAGTCTCTAGGTTGCGCCGAGGAATTCTCTGTATCTCTGGTCTGTTCTAGCGAGAAAGATGCTGTGCCAGAAAAAAGAGATTTCATAAGAGGCAGCATTAAAGGACTACATGTTTTTACTGCTGTGCACAGCTGAGGAATTCCAAATTTAGTATTGTCTGCATTTGGTGGAAAAATACAAACTCAGGGAAAAAAAGGCTAAAAAAAGAGAAATGCAAAGATTCAGCAAGAGTGATCCTTCATGTGTTTCCACTGTAGAAGTCTTGAACCTCAGTGAAGTGCTGATTTTTTCCGCTGCTAACACACTTGCAGCTCTGCTGGGTACAGCATGAAATTTGTTTCTTGCTGTCAACAGCCTTGCTCAACTCTTGTTTTTGGGAGCCTTTCACGTGTGTAGGGCTGGTGGAGGGGAATGAGTGATGGGGACTGAAGCCTGTAATACAGAGAGAACTTGAAACTTCGCCTGTTGCCCTAAATATCCTGTGAAGAACAGCCCTGCAAATCTCTACCTTCCACATGTTCTGATCCCTAAAACTGGATGTGGAGCAGGAATCCGAACAACCAAGCACCTTGTGTTTCCATTATCTGCAATAAATCACTTATGCCAGGCAGTGAGCTGTGCTCTGCCGTGCCCTGGCTCTCACAGGCAGCTGCTGGGGCAGGCACAGCTCAGCTGCAGCAGCAGGGTCTCACTTTCTGCCTGTGCCCTGGCTGCTCTGCTGCTGCCAGCAAACCCTCTTAAACCTGTCCAGGTTTGCCGTGCTGAGTGGTTTGTGAGTGTGCAGAGGTGTTAGGAGCCCTTCATTCTGCACCTTTCTAATTGTTTTCTCTTGCTGAAGGTCAGCTGGATCGGGAGCACTGAGCAGAGGAAGGTGGGTGTGTGTGAGAAGAGTTTGGTGCTTGTGTGGTGCTGGTTCCTGCCCTGTTGGTGTTTGGGAAAACAGCAGTGGAGTGCTGTGGTGGTGTGCTGGGAGGAGGGGGTGTGTTTCGCCTTTATAATGCTGCACCTCTTTTTTGATAAAGCCAAGCTCTGGAGTAGATATACAATCATTTATATATATTTAGTATATATACAATTTATATATAAGTATACATACATAGTATACAAGTATATATACATTTACATATATTTAGTATATATACAATCATTCCACTTTTAGGGTGGAAAACTCCCTTAAGATCATGGAGCCCACCCATGTGCTGTAAACCTTCATTGTGCACCACTTCCTGAGCGATAACTCCTACCTCAGGTACTGCAAAGCCACGGCTGTGCTGCTGAGTCCTGTCTGCAGCAAATGAAACCTCTGCAGGTTCAGGCTGTGGCACAGGATGTGCCCAGGGGAATGGCCGTGGTCTAGTTCTGCCTCCTTGGACTGCAGGCTGGAAGGGTTGAAGCTGCCTTTCAGTGTGAAGGGTGGAAAGAAATGAGCTGTCTCTGGGCAGCTGCTGGGGCTGACCTTGTCTGGTAATTCTCATCTGCCCAGGAGTGTCTCTGGGCAGTGTGGTCCCTCCTCAAAGCAATCCTCGCTGGCCTCTTTCCTGCCCTTGTGGATTAGGGAAGACTGGGGCTGCTTGTGAAGGCTGAAGGATGGGGTCCAGAGAGAAGGTGGCTTCCAGGGCACATTCCCGCAGCTCTGTGGAGGGAAGAGCTCTGCATTTGTTTCATTCTTGTTGATTAATTGTTGTCAGATCGTTTCTCATTATTTTCTATATTTTTTTTTACAGTCCGTTTCTTTTCCTCTGTTTTCCCCTTTCTCCGTCATTTCCTTCTCACTCTACAGGATTGATTATGCTTTGCATGAGAAATGTTGTGGTAGAACTGCACGATATTTTTGTTTTGAGCTTTTTCCTACCCAACAATTAAAAAAGCTGTAGGGCTTTTTAATTACTCTGACAATGAGAAACAAAGTTTCTTTTGGTACTTTTTTGTTATGCTTCCTTGAACAACTTTAAAATTGTAATATTCTAACTTTCACTGTGGGCTTTTTTGCATTATGCTGATAACGTGGATTTGAAGTTGCAGAGGTACATCCCCAAAGGCTGTGCACAAATGAATTCACTGCTACTGATGAGCATTTGAACTGACAAAAACACTGACACTGAGAGCTACATGTTGAAAAAGGACAGAACACAAATAATTTAAATATTTTTCTCATGTTTGAGTATATTTGTGGTGTCTGATTGAGCTGGTTAGCAAAATAAAGACAGATGGCAATGAATTCATTCCAACATGTTTTCATTATGGTACAGCTATTCCGACTTCTCATAGCCCCTGTGAATATTATTTTCTTGTTTAAATTTCCCTTGCTGCTGCTGTCCACACCCTGTCCAGGAAATTCAGAGGTAGCATGATTAGAATATGCATAGGGAATTGATTTTTTTATTTGTAAAATAAAAATGAAAATAACTGAGTGAGGAGCCGCCTTTAACCCATCTATTCAGTGGTGCAGTGAGTAAGAATTTAACTCTTTCTTCTTTAAAATTCATATCAAAACTTTAACAGGATTAGAACAGAGTTTATCATAAATGAATTTCAGTCAGGCACCCTTCAAATTTTGAAGATGACACAGTAATTTGCAGTCCTGTCTTCATTAGGAAGAACATTGCTGTTAATGCAAGAAATGAACAGCAGGAGCAGGCACCTGTCCTGGCCTGCCTGTGCATCCCCCAGCAGCTCCCCTGTTTGTCTGGACACTGCTGGGGTGATGGGACCATCATTTCTGTGTGTGGGAATGGTCAACAAATGTGTTCTGATGGAAAGTTTTAACAGTTTATAGGTCCCAGCAGAAAAAGGGGAGGGGAGGATAGGAAATGCCCTGCAAGGACTGTAACCACTTGTTGCTTTGTCCAACTCCAGTGTTCTTGCAGCCTCTGCCCTAAACAAATATAATCTTTAATGTCTTTATCTTGAAGCAATAATTGTATTATCTAGTAATTTTATCTATGGCTTTAAAGGGATACTCGAATTTTCAAGGATTGCACTAACTATTAGCATCTTGTCTCATTCCTCTGACATATTTCAAAAGTGCCCATATCTCAGTACTTTCCATATGCAGAAGGTATTAAAATCCATGTATATTGCTGGAAACACAGCACTCAAGTTCTATGTGGAAAAGCGTGCAGAAAACACAGCAGTAAAGTAGTATTCACTGCAGTATAAATTGTTGGGGGGTTTTTGAGACATCTGCAGAGAATTTGCAGAACTGCTCAATTGGTGTGGTCCTTCTATGTAAGATTTGCTACAGAATTTATAGATATGACAAAACGTATGTCTTGAATATAGATTATTCTTGTTTTCCTTTGCTGTTGAGCATTCCAACAGTGACTGGAGTGTGCATGTGCTCTGCCATTATCCCTCCCAGGCCATTTCTCCATTTGCCCCCCTGCCTGCCATGGGTGTGTGAATGGGCAGAGTGAGGAGGGGACAGGTCGAGCTCAGCACTCCCCTTTTCACCTTTCCCTCCCTCCTGTGCTCCTGGGGAATGCTGTTCTGTCTCCTGCTGACAGAAACCACCAGCCCTGCAAGGGGAGAATGCCCACAGGGTATAAGCTGTAGGAGTGCTGCCTTAGTAGGGCTGCTCAAGACCAGGGGCAGTGCCCTGTGCCCATCATAAAGCTTTAGAGTGGTGAGTGAGGAGGTGTTAAAGGAGAAGGATATTTATCTGTCTGTGCTAACAGCCTCCTGCAGCTTGGGGAGGCTGAAATCCTGGCAGCCACGGTTGGTTTTGCCTCTATTCTGTTATCCCTCGTTCCTCCCCTGGCAGAGCTCTGGGAGTGCCTGGGATTTCTGCAGTGGCTGCCCTGTAGCCAGGTCTGGCCTGGCCTGCCACAGTCACAGGCTGTCCTGAGCCAAAGCAGTGCTCAGACTACTCTTGAGCAAAGCTGTCAGTGGGATTGTGGTCAGAAGGCTCCAACTGAGGCAGCTGCAAAATCTAACATTTTCTGACTCTGAATTGACACCATGTCCATTAATGGAAATGTTTTCTCCCTAGATGTAATAGACCAAACAAATAGAAAAGCATAAATAGCGAGGTTAAATACTGCATGCTAAAAATGTAGTGCTGTTCTGTGCTGGGGGTGGTGAGAGGACCAGAAGTACTTTGGTGGAAGGAAAGAGGTGGAAATTCGAGGGAGGAAAAAAGAGTAAGGGCTTGTGCATATGCATCATTCTGGGGAGAAGAGGGTAGGAGGGAGTACATTGACATCTGTAGATGCAAGCTAGGATTACAAAGAGCCAAGAGAAGCATGCTTAGGCTCCAGCAGGTATTTTGGGAGAGAGGAGCAAGGTAGTGGCAGTTCAGGGTGAGGCCAGTCCATCCAGCTGCCCTGTCCATGTGGATTTCCCCAGGGATAGTGTAGGAAAAGACCCTTGAGACCTCCTTGGGGACAGGGACTGCTTGAAATACCAGCCTCATTCGTCTCCTTTTGCTAATCTGGAAACCAACCTGGACAGGTTCTCCAAATGAAACTGTCAGGGTGGCCAGGAGTTAGAAACCACCAATAAACCCAGGAATCTAAGGGAATGTCAGCCCTTGGAGAGGTGGTGAGTTTGTCATCTCTAAATGTATTCTAGAGGGAAGAGCTGTTTTTTGTGGGAATATGAGGATCTTCTCAGGGGCTGTCGCTGCCCTCAGGGCTCTGTTGCAAGGCTGGTTTGTTGGCTGTGCATAGTGTCTGTCCTGAGGGCAGTTTGTCCAGCTGTGTGGCTGCAAGCAGCTCCTGACCAGGTCATGCCTCCTCACCATTCATAACAAGCGCTGCCAGTTCATCCTGTGCCTCTCCCCAGTGCTGTGTGCTGGGAAAAGGCAGTCATGGAAGGAGCAGCATGGCAGTGGCAGGCTGGTAATGTGCTCCCTGTTTCTCTGGAGAGCACTGCCGTGGCTCAGGAGTGCCAACACATTTAACTCTGACAAACCTAAGGACCTGACTTTTACTACAAGTCTAGTTTATGGAAGAAATGAGTTTTTAATTTTTGTTCTTTTTTTGATTGCCTCTAAAATACCATGCAATTGAGGAGAACATGCCGTATCCTTTGTGTCTGACACGTATTTTGGTATTTGCTGTAGAGCTGTAGCACGTTCAGCATGTGGTGTAGGCTCATTCAGTCTCATCTCTTTTGCATTTCCTGCAGTGAAATGTTATCCTTCCCTCTTTCTCTTTCTTTCCTCTCCCTTTCTGTGTTTCTGTCTTGCTTTCCATTCCAGATACCCATTCTTAGGAACTTTTGAGAAAAGGCTTTCACAGAGGCATGTGTCCTGCATTTTGGTTTGAATTTATTTAGCTAATCACAGCCTGACTTGTCCATAGGAAGAAATTGTGTTGCCAGGTCCTAGCACTGACAGCATGAGAGAACATTTTCACAGGATAGAGATAGGAGTGAGTCTAGGGCAAATAAAACCTACATTAGACTTGTTCACACCTTGAACAGAGTAGCAGAGTCACATTTCCCCCTGTGAAGATAACCAAACCTCCCTGCTCAGGCAATGCCACCAACCCAGGGCATCAAGCAGCCTCATTGCACTCTGTCACCATGATGCTGCTGTTACCTGACATTTGCCCTGCTAAAGCTCACCTGGGGCTACCAAAATGTGCCACACTCATGACTCTCTTCCTGCAGGTGGCTCTGATTGCTGTGTCTCTTTGCTAATTGTCATTTTTGTAAATGGAGTGAAGACTCTTGAATCGTTTAAGAGTGACCTCTGAAATGTCATTGCTAATTTATTCTCCCTCCATCACCAATTGTGGAAAGACTTGGCCATGTGGTTTTTTTACTCACTTATTTGTAAGTTCACAGATCATGACATTTCTAGCTTCTTCTGAATACCATCTGCTTTTAGGGCAGTTTAGTGTTAATGTAAAGCTCCTGAGCTGGTATTGCCCTGGTTCCTGTGACTCTGTTGTGATATTGAGTTAGTCCGAGGAATGTTCTTAATGTTTCCTCTGGGGAGAAACATCAGGTGTTTCAAAATATCTTAGCTGTGCTGCATTATTTCCCTCACAGAGACTGTGTTTTAGCTAAGTAGAATGTCTGAGTGTTTACTTGGAACGTGTGAAAGATTTCAGAGAAGCACGACCTTGCTGTGCAGCAGTTTTCTCAGTGGAAGTGCTTTCACACTGAACAGCAAAGAAAGACAAAAACTTTGTCTGAGGGCCAAATGTGTGATTTATACCATTAAGGTGAAGCTGGGCATTTCATATCATCATCTCATGTCTGAGAATGAGCTTATGCTTCTGCTTTAGACACCTGATTTACTTTTTTTTCCGGCCTCTTCTTTGACCTGCTGGCCAAAGATTCCTGATGCTGCTGATGGGTGTGCACAGAGAAGAAGCCCCAGAGCTGTCACATCACCCCCGGGTGGCTGTGGCCTTTGAGGATGGTGAGAACTAGAGCCAAAATTTGTGCCTGAGAAGGTTTGTTTTTGGCTTCATTTCTTCCTCTCCCAATCTTTCTATTTTTGATGGTTTGAGGGGGTGGGCTGGAGCACGAGGGGAATTGGATGTCTGATTAGAAGTGTGATTTCAGAATATTGTATATGAAGAAAGTAAAGGCTGGGGGATACAAATGTAAAGGGTGCAAAAGTATGTCCTACTGAGCTGCTTGTGTAGAGAGAGCCTGTAAAGGGTTGTGCTCAAGATCTTGGGTCTTCAATCACTTTTGAAGAGATGAAATCTTAAGGAAGCAAAGTGAATATTCTTTATAGTACCCAATTATTGGAGCTGAGTGAAGCTGTAGAAAATTTATCATCACAGGCATGTTTTCAATGAAATCTCACATTTTCATAGGTGGATGTTTCTGAAAAATCTTATTTTTCTTCATATCGATGCAATTCTGAACTGGAACAGACAAAAGAGTATTTTTGTAGGAATGCTTACAAAAATACTGCTCTGTGTCTGGACCAGATCTATGTAACAGTTGCTAGGAGCCAAAAATGAGTGTGGCACTTCAGAATCTGACTTGATGTGTGGGAACTAATTTTTATTTAGCAAAAATAAGATCACATGGATGCACAGATATTTTCTTTGCTTTTTTCCCCCAGTTCACCTTGCCAACTTGGGCTGAAATTAGAACCATGTAAGTCACTAAATAGCTTCAAGAAACCCTGTTTTTTAATAGCTCTGACTTAGCAACCTAGAATTAAAGTTCATGTGTATCAGATGGCATCTAAATTATTGAGGATGCTTTTTTTTTTCCTTCAGCAAAACTAAAACTCCTAATTTTCAGGGCAGCCTGTTGCTCCCACTTGTGTGTGTTATTTTTGCTGGCTGGTGCTTACCTGGGGTAGCAGGCTTCAGCAATTTGCCTTCCCTGTGAAGATAACCAGTTACCAAGCCCTTTGCCCCACAGTGTATTCATCAACTGCTCAGAATTCCAAGATTAAAATTACAGGATGTGCAAACTGTTTATTCTTTATCACCAGATGTGGTATTGAGCATTCACACTTTCCTTGTGCATGTCAGAACATGTTATTTTTTTACTATGGATTGTTTAATTGACCATGGTAATTGTGTGTCTGAGTTGTAAGAGACATTATGTTTCAAATGCTTCTGCAGAAGAGATGATGCTTGCTTGGAGAATTCTGTTTTTGATGGGGATTTGTAACGAGTGTCACTGCATGGGGGAGGCCCTGCTTTTCCCTTGATTCAGAGGGGTTTTTTCCTTCCTGCCATAATGTTCCAGGCTTGCCAGAGGGTGGGTGGGGATGGTGGTGGGCACAGCAGCCCTGAGGGATAATGTGCTAGCAAGTTCATTGGGTCTGCTCTCTCTGGAGTTACCGAGGTGCAGATCCATGTGGCAGCAAAGGTGCAGAAGTTTTTAATGTGTTAAAACCCACGGATCCACCTGAGAATGGTCACAAAGGAATTATGTCTTCTTCTCCCAAAAAGGTGGCAGGATCAGCAGCCCAGCTGAAGTGCACCAATGCACACAGCATGGGCAGCAAACAGGAGGCTGTGAAAGCCACTGTGGATCAGGAAAACTATGGAACTTGGGAATAAAAATAAAGTTTATGACTTTTGGAGGAAGAGGTGGGCAACTCAGGGGGCTACAAGGCTGTCATGTGCCCCTTTACTGGAAGTAAGCAACTGTGATGCCCATCTACAGGAAGGGCTGGAAGGAGCATCTGGAGAGCCACAAGCCCTTTGTAAGAGGGATTTTCTATGAGATGGTAAAGATTTTTCTGTGTGATCCCAGTTTTGCTTTTCCTTCAATAGCAATTTCTAGCTGCTGATCTCTGTTGTTTAGCTCCACTACTCTCTGCCTCCAGGGCTTTTGTATTAGTGGGCTTCTCACATCAGTGCACTAAACTTCAGAGCACCAGAGGCCATTTCCAGAACTACAGCAGTGCAGGGGGAGCCCGGAGAGGAAACGTTGGCCCATTAGGATTACACTGGGACTGTTCATCCCAGTCCACTACAGGAGTGAGTGCTGAGGGCTGCATGTGTTGAACTATGCCCAAATTACAACTTTTTGGCAGTGGATCCCCTCTAGCTGGCAGTGTTACAAGTGCAGTAAGTTCATAGCCCATCAGTATTCATTCTTCCTTCTGGACCGAACAAACCAAGGGTCCACAGCCTCTTGTTACACTGAGAGTAGCACCCTGAGCTGGTTCAGACACCCCAGGAGCTCCAGAATATCTATCATTAAAAAGGTGTTTTGCAAGCTAAAGAATTTTAGGAATAGAAACCTTCCTTCTAACATATATACAGGGTTGAGGAATTACATTTTACTTTTTAAAATCAGAGATGAAAATTCAATTTTCAGAATTTTGAGATGGATCCAGTGGGCCCTTGTGCAGAAGTAAGGTGTTTGGATTCTCATGAGTAAGATGAGAAGCCTGGCTAGGGCACCAGTGGTAATTGATAAAGTGATTCAGCACTGCTTTAGCATTTATTTCCATAATGCTTTTTGTGTACAAGAGCTGAGTGGGTTCTGTTTGGCCCAAGTGGGATATGGAAAAATCCTGGTTTTGTGCATTTTATTTCACTGTATCACTGAACCCACTAAGAGCAAGAGTAAGTGCACAGAATGAGGTTACAGGAGCGTGCTGCAGATGCAATCACAGCCTTTAAAGACCTCGTTCCTACAAGTCTTTGTTTTTGGTCATGTCTGGTGGTGTCTCCTGGTATGATGCCTCAATAAAATAAAATAACTTGCTTCTGTGTATTTTGGGCATGCTCAGATAATTGTGGGTTTGAATTGAAATCCTTTATAAAGTTTTTGGTTCTGCAGGGACTTACACTGGTGAGACCTGTATAAGCTCACAGCTTTTGTAGCTCTAATCTTGTTAGTTAAAAGGTGGCATGCTGATAGTTTCATTTCACAGTTGAATTTTTTTAATTATCTCTGAAGATAGATTTTGGCTTCTCAATTTTGGCCATGAGGTAGCATAACCTACAACACAGTATGGAGAAAGAAACCTCAAATTGAATGTGCTTCAGGTTGTTTTTTAGCTCTGAATCTATATTTATCTGCACAAGAAAGTTTTAACTTGACCTAAGGAAAAAAGAACAAATCAATAAATCCAATGAGAGTTTGCAATGTAACACTGATATAAAATATTTCTTAAGTGTGTAATCACAAAAATCTGTTATATACTGCTGCCACTGGGGGAATAGAAGAGCCGAATAGTTGAACACCACTTGGTTTAAATGTTTTGTGTTTTGGCTCCACTATAGGTAAAGGATGATATTGAAATTGATGTTGAACTGAAATACCCAAGCAAAAACTGTTGTGGATTTTTAAAATCATCCATCCATCCATCCATCCATCCATCCATCCATCCATCCATCCATCCATCCATCCATCCATCCATCCATCCATCCATCCATCCATCCATCCATTTGTATATATGTTTGTTTAAATAATGTGGGATATATTTTACCACCCATATATAAGTATGTGTATATACATATGCAAGTATGTATCCAGTGTTCCCTTTATACATGCCCTTGGAGAATTCCTCAAGGACAGACCTAATCTCCTGGATGTTGAAGACTCCACTCACTTTGAGATACTCTTGCCCTCAGCCAAATGCTTCCATTCACAGGTTAGTCCTTAGCAGGACTAAAAGGTTTTTAATTTGACTAATTAGTTTTGCCCTCTAAGAACTAGATCATCCTGCAACATTAGAAAATTTCTGTTCTCATTTGTGTCTTCCTTAGATAGAGATAAAATTATGTTCTTTTTCAATCCTGCCTCCTTAGCCAGCTTGGTCATTCTCCAGAAATTCCTTCTTGATCCTGAAATGGCCCTGGAATGGCCCTGGAATTAAATGCTCCCCATGACTGAGAATTACTTCTTGTGTTTCTGGGCACAATAAATATGGTGTGTCAGTGTTCTGCCTGGGAATGATCTGTTGCCAGGCACATTAGGTTATCAGAAATCATAGAAGGGAGAACGCTTTTGGATGGCGATCTGCGTAGGAATTTTCCACCACGCCTGAATGCTTTGAAGCAAGTTTTCAAATGGTTCAATAGATGGCTTTCCTTGTCATGTGTTAATTTAGAAGACCACAGATTTTCCAGTGAGGTATGTGCTCTCTTTAGTGTTTAAAGCCTGTGCACTGTATACAATGTTTAGGGTTGAGTGTAGAGTTCATGGTTTTGAGTAAATGAGGCGTTGAGAGCTCATAAGAAGATTCTATGTGTTTTTCTGGCTGACCCAAAATGCAGAATTGGCAATCCTGTGGCTTTTATACACATTTTGGTTTTCAGCTCCAGGACTGAAACCCTTGAAGCTCTCCAAGCTGCTTCCACCAATTTACCAGCATTGGGCAGGTATTTGGTATCTTATCAGCCAAAGGCTGTGCCTAGGTGTTCCTGTGCAGCTTCACCCCTGCCTCTCTGCACTTCAGTTTCAGAAAAGGTACATTTAATTAAAGCCCCAACCAAGGGTTTCAAACTCTTGGGTAAAATGGAATGAAGCAACTGTGTCATTATTTTTCCTTCAGGATGTAAGAAAGTCTTATTCTAGGTTTTTTATATATATATATATATATATATATATATAAATATATATATAAAAACATATATTTATGTATAAAATACATAAATATATAAAAATATATAAATATAAATAAATAAATATATGAGGTGTTCAAGGAGGTGGTATATGCCCAAATGCCCTTCCAGAAAAGGAAGGATCAGGCTGTGATCTCTGGAAATGGCTGGCCCACGATTTATTGTTGAATCATCAAATTCTGAATTTTGTGAAATTTTTGAAGACAGAGATCATATGGGTTAGGTTGAATGTGTGCGTAAGACAACATTGTTGAACACACAATGGGAGCAGGGCCATATTTCCAAACCGTTGGTTCAGATTTTTTTTTTTTTTTTTTGTTTTTGTTTTTGTGTTGTTTTTGCCAAATTCTGGGACACTGCTGGCTTTTAGGAATATCTTCCCAGAACAGCAATGTGACTTTACAGAGATAAATGTTACTTTTAGACTTCCTTGGAAGAAAAGCTGAATAAAAAAAGTCTGTAGTGAAATAACAATTTGTTCTCTTTGCTGTTCTTCTGCCTGGTCTTTGTCATGTCTCTTCTTTTTTTCCTCGACTTAATGTCCCACTTACGCAGTGTGCTGCAGGGGAAGTACATGAGCAGCAAATGAACTGGCTAGGCAGAAACTTGATTTTTTTCTAGATGTTTATTGCCTTACACCCTACTGGCACTTGACAGCTTGGACTCTCCAAAGTCATGAAAGCCATGGCAGTTGCATTTTCATATCCATTTTTACTGAAATGCTATTTTGCTCCTTATTGTCGGTGTCATGCACGCTTAGGCAAAGTGGGCTGAGAACTGTGCCTGCTCTGGTTTACAGACTGCCAAGCTTGGTACAAGGAGTCAGTAAACATTTAGTTTATAGTTTAGTAGCTAAACAAGCTTTTGAAGAATTGTGACTCTGCTGTGATTGGTGGGAAAATAATGGGTGGTGTAAATAATACTGAGGAAGGGGTAATGATTCTAAGGTGGCCAGTAATGAGGAGAAATGAAGTAAACATCAGCACTATGTAGTGCCTGTCACTTGGGATTATGATCAAAAGAACAGTTTACAATTCAATAGAACAGAAGTCCAAACTGTTTTGTTGAAAATCTGGGGAAATGGCTTTTTGGTGGTTGTTCTTGTAAAAGATGGAAGGTGAACCGAGCACTCTGCTATTCCTGATCCCTTGTCTGCTGACAGAGGTGTTTAGCTCTTGCCTGGCTTGTCACCAGTTGTGAGATTTTGTTTTTAGTCTCTTCTCCAGTTTTGAGGAGAAAACATAAAAATTCTTTCACGTTTAGTTTGTACCAATCTAGTGGTTTCTGGAGAACTTTGGGGGATCAGAACTTACAGCTTGGCAGCATTTGGATGCAGTTTCATAATCTGTTAATCGCCATCCTGACCAGGTGAAGAATGAACATTTTTGAAGTATTTTTGAGCCAGTGTCAATTATCCTAGATTATTTTAAGATTTTTGCGTGTGTTTGCTCCTGCCTGGGTCTATCACTGAAAATAATTGATTATCTTGTCATTCTAATATTCAGAAAGATATGTTCTGTTCTGCCAGTTATCTTGGACGGTTTCTTGGCTTTGGTTTTAATTGTTATATTGTTTACAGTTGCAAGATATTTGCATCTTGGAAATTTTTCAGTTATCTCTGAAAATGTGTGGTTTTTCCCATGTTCTGGAGTGTCATTTCAAAATGCACAGCACGTAAGAACTACAGCACGTTGAACACCATTTTGTAGGGTGTGTTTCCCACTGCAGTAACTCATAACTGGTTAAATGGCAAGCCCTGGAGAATTCCTCAATTATTCCTAAGGAGTTCTAAACATCATTGATATGTACTGAGTTAATGACTTATTTCTGCTCCTGAATATTTAAGAAAATACCGTCTTGTGACTTACAGGACCTTGCTTTGATAACTGAAATTGAAATGTATCCAATATAGAGTTATTGTTTTCAATCCTGAGCTTACACTTTTTTTACTCTGTTTTTCATCTTCTGGATCAGGGAACTTAAATGCAAAATCATATATCTGAATTCTCTGGGAAGATTTCTGGACAACTGCTATGGAGTCTGTGAGCATACCTGTAGCTAGCACTAGCTGTGGCCTCCTCTGGATTAATATCCATAAAATGCTTCAGCAACTTCAGCTGTGTGGAAAAGAGGATGTTCTGTTCACTCATAAGGTGATTTGAAGGGAGCTCGAATAACATCATCTCTCTCTTTTTTTTTTTTCCTGCTATGTCCCTTGATGATCTAAAAGAGTGAACAAACAGTGCTGTATCAAAAGTGACAGATTATAGTAAATTAGATGACTCTCTAAATGCCAAGGAAAAAAAAAAATTCAAAGGTATCTAGAGACATTCCAAGAGCAGCCAAAAAAACTCCTTTGAGATTCAATCCATGAAAGGACAAGCTAATGAATTTAGGGCTTATAATCCAAGATAAATAAATCAGAGCTGAGAGGGGGAAGGCCAGTAAAGCTCTGGGAGATGTAAGGGTAATAAAGGACTGACAAATAGGCATGACTGTGTGACATGATGAAGCAGCAGAAATGACAACTGTAATAATGTGTCAGTGCTGAGTCCTGGAAGAAAGAAGCAGAAACCACTGCTGTCTGTGATAGCGAGGATCTGGAACAGCAATTTCATTCAACAGTAGAAAAGTGCTAGGGGAGATGTGGGGGTTAAGAGGAGTTGTGATTACCCTGGGACAGAGGCATTTCTGGTGTTGGTAGGTGTGGGTGTATGCACAGATAAAGGCAGAGCCAAGGGAAGTGCCTTCAACAGAGAGGAAAAGTCAGGTTAGAGGAGGTAAAAACTATTTGTCGGAAAAAAAGTCAAAAAAAAAAGAGTTACTTGCCAGCAGGCATTCTAACATTTGGAAATCCTTTCAGGAGGTGTAAGGGCAGGTGTTTCCTGCCTCAATACTGAGCTCTGGAAAACACGCTGCATGATAGGATACTCCATTTTGATTGTCATTTGGGAGAGGTATTGACTGGATGCTCTTGTGGGACTCTTCAGTCCCAGCCAGTGTATCACATAAAAGGCAAGGAAGGAACAAGTGTGAGTGCTGTGGCAATGTGACAGAATTTGCTGTTACCATAGATACCTGTGACTGTACATAAGCACTAAACTGCTGGGGCTTCGCTCTGTGTGAAAAGCTGCTGTGGCTTGATTTTCTCCCCATGCAAGCAGCTTGGAATATTTGGAAATTATTATGATAACTTCCTATCCATGTACACCTCTACAATCATCTCATGAAATTAAGGATTGTAGTGGAAAGCAAAATCCCAGAAGAGACAGAGGGCATTTGTGCACTAAAACTAAAACTCAGATTTGCCAGGCACATGCAAGAAAAAAATTTCTAAAGTAGGCAGCCCTGTACTCTTGAAATTCCCCACATTTTACCTCCTCATGACAGACAAGTCCATTCTTTCTCTGAGCCATCATTATCTTTTTGATGTGGACCCTTTTTTGTAAATTGCCTTGAAATTAGCTAATGAAGAGTGGTAGACAAGAGATGCATTCTGTCAAAAAATGCATGTTTCTAGCTCTCCTGTTACTTCTCTTCAGAGCAGCCCAAAATTGCTGATGTTGCTGGAGCAGGGCGAGCTGGAGAAAGGTGTCTGATTTAGACACTGAAAACCATTTTTAACATCTAAACCTTCATATTTCTGTATTGCTTGTAATCATGGTAGCTTGTCCTCTTGTTCGAGTATGCTTTTGAGGAAAGCGAGCTCTTTCCTTTTCATAGCCATAGCAACGAGTCATTTTTTATGGGTGTTCAGACTCAGCTGTAATCTCTTTTGGTCCAGAAGATGGACCTGAGCCTTCACTGGAAGTCACCTTTTTGTCAGCCACACCATTTGGTGGCACCTCTGACAAAATCTCCTCTCCTTAGGTCATTGCTTTTTATTTCTTTTATGTCCTCAGAGGTGGCTGCTAATGAGTGGTAGCCACATGTTATTATCCTCCTTTTCCAGGTACATACTTTGAAAACTCTGCTGATAGAATAGAATAGAATAGAATAGAATAGAATAGAATAGAATAGAATAGAATAGAATAGAATAGAATAGAATAGAATAGAATAGAATATCCTGAGTTGGAAGGAATCCATAGGGATCATCAAATTCCAGCTGCTGGTCCTGCACAGGACAGCCCCAGGAGTTCCACCATGTGCCTCAGGGTCCTGTCCAGATGCTTGAGCTTTGTCAGGCTGGTGCTGTGCCCACTGCCCTGGAGAGCCTGTTCCACTGCCCACCCTCTGGGGGAAGAACCTGTTGTTGATATCCAGCCTAAACCTCCCCTCACACAACTTCAGGCCATTCCCTCAGGTCCTCTTTTAGCAGCAGGATGTGGGTGCTTATGAGCATAACCTGGAGCTGCAGTCTGAACTGGCTAAGCACTGTCCAGGTATACAATTTCTCCTGCCCTTTATTTCACTTACCTGATTCCCAGAGAAGTTACAATCTGATATAGTACACTAACTCTGTTCCAGTGAAGTGAATTTTAAAAAAAAATATTTGATTTACTACAGGACAAGGCTTTGTTTCTCAGAGCATGACTTTTTTATACTCCTACTCTTCACAGGTTACACAAGCAGTGTGTATTCCTTGACTTCTTCATTATTTTCTATTTTCTTCGCAGTCCCCTGGGGCCTCCTTCAGAAGTCCAGACAAATTCTGGGCTTCTGTCTTTGGTGATCTGGTGCGAGGTGGAGCTCAGATCCCCAATTTTTCCTGTGGAAAGATAAGCCTGGTTTGCTTTTTTTCTAAACATCTCTGTGTAGTTTTACTGAGTGGTTAATGAACACTGATGCCTTTAGCTCAGAGCAGGTGGAGGAGAAAGGAGTCTGTGACCTTGTGGTTCCAAACCCAGGCATCCATTGGAATGATGAATCCAATTTCTGTCTGCATATCATAAATGTTGAATTATTCACTCATACTCTTTATTTAGAAGTTTTGCTGCGCCCACTGATTTTAGACTTTCCAAAAGTTTTTGTTTTTAATGTCTTGTAAAAATAAGTTTAGGGAGCAGAAGGATGGTTATTATGCCTAATCTAATACCTACACTTAAATAAAGAGCAGCAAAGAACAAAACAAGATCCCATAGTAATCAAACTGCAAAGTACAATCTACTTAAAATTATCACCATTTTGACAAGCTGAAAGGAAACTCATTTAAAAGAAGTACCATCTTCATGGCTATATTTTGATTAGCTTCCACCTCATGTGAAATGTTGAAAGTTGCTTTCTCCTCCTTCTCTTGATTCAGTATTAGCCCTTCTTTAGTAAAAGAATGTGTGACTCTATTCTCCATGACATTTTTGATGACACTTTTGTAATTAATTTCCCCAGGTTTCTGTCAGTTCTTCAACCATTTCATTTTTGCATCTCAACACCATTCACTTTCCTCTTTCCTGCTTCTCAGTCCCATTGGGAAATAGCTGACACATCAAGGAATTTGCAGAAATTAAGGTGAAAAAGGTAAATCCAAACACAAATCAGCGAAACAAGAAATCAGTATTTTCATTGCCGGGAGACACATGAGGACCACAGTTCCTCAGCCACCATAAATCTGTGAGCCCCACTGGGCTGTTTTTTCGTGCATGCTGCTGAGGCCCAGGTACAACAATTATCCTTTGCTTATTTGTTCAATTTGGAAGGTAAAGCTCCTTTTAGGCTCCCTGAGACAGTTTTCATTACAGCTCTGAATGAAAGGTGGCTTGTTCCTGCCCTCTGCCCATGGATAAGGCTGAGGGTGATGCACTGCCCTTGTTCAGTGTGAAACTGAGTTTACTGTGGTGTCTGAGTGCTGATTCAGTGCTGCAGTGAAGGAAGAGCATTTCCATCCAGTCATCTCCCAAAATTATTAATCACATGCTTCAGTCGAAGGAAAAATCGGTCCAAAAGAGATGCAGGTCTTGTGTCAGAGCACCCTTCTTGCTGGGCTCACTGTACTTTATTTGTTATGATTTTCAAGAGGACTCTCTAGTCCCTTTTGTGACTTTAAGAAGTGTAGAAAAGAATGAGGTGAGATTTAAGAACTATCTAGCCAGCAGAGCAGCTACCTTTCATTTACTTCCTGCTCTACAGGCCTCAGAACTGTCAGCTAGGCTTAAGAGCTTATAATTTATTTCAGCTGGAAGGTAGGTAATTATATTTTTCGACATGCCACCTTTTACTTTGCCTTGTTCCAAGAGACAGGGTTGGCAGATTAAGGGCCTTTTCTTTAATTTATGTTCATCAACAAGTCTCTCATCAGTTTCTCTATAATTTTCTCTCTTGCACTGATAACTCTGAGCATGCACTGCACCCTGTGGTGAGCAATGAGGGGACCTAAATCTCTGCCACATGAGCAGTTCTGGGTCCCTGAGAAGCTCCAGGGCTTTTTTTTCTGCAGAAATTTGGCCTTTTTTCAAAACCAGAGAGTGTGCTTGGAGGAGAGCTGGCTGAAAACTGAGCTGACTTGGAGGACAGTCCCATTTCTACTGAAATTTCAGTGTCTTTTTCTGAAGGTGTCAAAACATGCAGCACGTTTTAAGTACAGATTTAAGAGGGAGAAGATGATTAGAGAGAGAAGTTAATGTTGACTAAGGACAGGCAGCCTTGAACACCACTATGCTTATTTTTCTAGTCCTTGTTGGCTCCCTTCTTCCTTTGCCTTGTCCTCTGCTGCTTCTTTGCCCCTGGCATGTTTTCAGGTGTGATTTTGCTGTATGTGTATGGGTGGTGCAATCTGTGTATATTTTTTAACTGCCAAATATAATCTTTGAAATGCTCAAGTGCATTGTTAACTCCAGATTGTGGAATTCCTGGTGTGAAAACCAGGTGACCCTGCCTAATTTTCTTGTTTAAAAAATAAATTATTTTTCCATAAATAAGAGCTTCACAAAACTCACTTGTTGAAACCTCAGGTAGAAAGAGATCTTCCCAATTGTGCAAACTGCTACCATTAATTTTTTTAGCATGTCAATTTAATTTTTTTTCCCCCTGAAGTTGCCTTGTTTTGTAGCTGAATAATAACTTGAACTGGTTTTAAAGTGACACAGGATCATCTTTCTCCATCCTAGGAATATCTGCTTTTTACTACTGCTTCCCATTCCTTTGGATACTGTGGCAACTGTGTGTGTAAATTTTGTGTGTAAACCAGCAAATGAAGCTTTATTTTATCACATGACAAGGGAACACTTGTTTCACCTGGCTCTCTGTGCATTTGGTGCTAGGATTTTATACCACGAAAACACCTTTTTTGGGGGGGCACATAAAGCTGTTTGTCTTGTTCATCTACTGAAGCTGTGTTTAAGAAATGTACAGTTGGCAGCACCTTTGTATTTTGCTTAAAATTCCTTGACTTCATTCAGTTGAGGAATGTGTGTCTGTCTTTGGGAACAGCTGTGGCAAACAGGCACTTGGGGCTAGTGTGTGCAGGTTGAAGAGGAAGAGAACTTTTAACACAGTTCTGGAACATATATACATATACATATATTTCTTTTGTGGTACTGTAGATGGTCTTACAAATCTGTATCTTAAAATTTATTGAGGAAGAAGGTGCAGTGATGTAATTGGATTCACGGCACCTTAGGGGAACATCTATAAAGATCTCTATTGCAGCACACAAGGCTTGGAGTGTCATGAAAAATTTTGTGTGCATTAAAAGGAGCTGTAAACGTGGCAGGAGCTCACAGTGGGGAATCTGCCAATGGCAGCCACATCGACTGCCCAGCATGGGGCTCCCCTAAGCAGAGACTTTACTGATTACAGTGAAAAACCACTCGTTTTTAGGTCCATTGACATTGTAAATGGTATGTAGATATAAATAAACTGCCTCATGTTGCCACTAAAAAGCTCAGAGTGGTGGTGGCAGAGGTTTGGGTATTACCCCAAAGGCGTACGTTACATGCTTCATCTTTTGGGAATCTGCAGACAAATGGAAGTGTTCAAAGGGTGGAAAGAATGAGAGAGACAGAATATGTGACTGGTGAGGACAGGCTGAGCAAACTCTGGGTTTCTTAGACTAAAAAGGGCTCCTGTGACTTTGCAATATATTAAAGTTTGTTGTGAAGAAAATTTTCGTGAATTATTATCTGGCTGTTGCAGAGAATAAAAGAAGTGAATAATGAATTTTGACTTAGGAAATACTCTCAAACTACAGAGACTGTGAAGCATTAGAGCTGTGGAAGTCATGAAATGTGCTTCACTGATTAATTCACTGTGGGTTAAAGCCCAGTTGGATGATTTATAGTAAAGGCAGATAATATATGCTTTTTATCCTGCCTCAGAACAGGGGAAAGGGAAACAGCCACTTGAAGTCACTGTCAGCTCTTTCACCGTGTCTCCATCTGCATGTTAAGATGAGGAATAGATATTTACAGAGCTGCTGTAGGTTTAATTAACACTACAGAGGGTATCATTTTCTTGCCCATCTGTGTGAGAGCACCCAAAGATGACACCACTGCTGCTCCAGAAAAGCAAGTCAGTGTTAAACTTGGTAGTGAATGCAGGACAAAATACCATTCTGCAAACAAGGCAGCTGTAGTCTTATCAGTGATATCTTACAAAAATAAATCTCCTTTTCATCAATGAATGTTCAAAATAGGAGACAATTGGGGGGTTTCAAGTATAAAGACCCTGACAAGTATGTGTCAAGCTTTTTATCTGAATCAAGGAAGAGGTAAATTGGGCAGAAACATTCTGGCTGGTGTTGTCCAATGTTTGGAGACCAATGCACAGGGTCTCATTGGTGATTTAAATGGGCTGATCCAAGTTGGGAGTAGAAGAAAGATTCCAGCTGTAGCCCAGAAGTAGGCCCCAGATATCTTAAGACTTGATGTGTTTCCATATTTCCTGAAGGAGCTAGATCCTAAAAAGAGATTAACATTTCACTGTGTTGAATTGCATGGAAATTTTGGAATTCCAGAAGAGATTGTTCATTTTATCCAGTCCAGACTGTCTGTGCGAAGCCAGGAAAGGAACTGTGGTGTTGGTCCACCTTTGTCAGAAACTGAGCTGTGCCCCAGTGGGGAAATGTTTTCTGAACTGATTATAAGTCCAAAAAAATAAAAGTTATGTGTTGAACTTGTTTATTCTTTTAAAACTTTCAAATAGAAAAAACAATTTAAATCACTGAGCACTTTAAAGATAATTATACCAACATGAAGAGAGGTTTTACTTTAGGAATTCTTGTTAGAAAAACAAACCAAAACCAACCCTCAAAAAGGTTTTTGTTCTACAAATGCAAAATTAGTTTTGTATTGCAGCATTAGATAAAATTTAACAGCTGCATTTAAAGATAACCAATTATTTGTGCATTATATAAGATTAATACAACACAGGCCTCCAGCTCTACCACCAGCTCTACCACCAGTAAAACACTACTGGAAGAGTAAAGTACTTCTGGCAAACTGCATAGGGAAAGGAATTTATGGAAATGTGACTCTCCAGCTTAATCTCAATCGCTTAAACATCTGATGTTGACACTTCCGTTTTCATAAAATAGTTATTCATTGCCTTAACATTTCCTTTGTACTTTTGTTTTTCCTAATGGCCTGTTTGGAATGAAAAGCTGGTATCAGAGATGGTGGCACTGTGTTTCATCCCCATCTTTTTCATAATACACAGGTTAATTCTTTTACTGTTTAGTCATATAGCCTGTACTGCCCCAAATTGGGGGTAATTTCAACAGAGCTGTGACAGACATAAACCTCATCTTCCAAATGCTGTCCCTGGGACACCTTTTCAAAACCTGAAAAAGTGAATTAAATAATAAGAAAGGTCTCCTTTTAAAAAAGGACATGTAAAGTTTTATTTCATCTGGAATAACCCCTTTCAATCTCACTTTCTCCTGCTAGGTTTGTTTTATATTTGATTAGTTCTAGGAGATGGATTTTGACATTTAAAGTATGTGTAATAGAAAGAGAATAATGACATAGCCGGGATTACAGAAAAATATTTGCCCTTGAAAATGGTAATGCATTGTTAAATACCAGTTGCATCATATCTGAGTAGAATAAAATCAAAGTGGAAATTGAATGATTGTGTGGGGAATGAATAGTCTCGGTATGCAACAGAAGAAGGCAGAAGAAGGGACCTTGGCGATTCTAGCAGTGCAGCACAACTGAAAATGGATTTTGTAGCATGGGCTCATTGGGTTTCCAAACCTGTATTTTAAGTCCAATATTAAAAAAACAAATAAAATAATACCTGTATTAAAATGGAAAAAAATTTAAAAGTACTTGAATTAAAAATGACCAGTGATCTTCCAGCCAGTTCAGACCTCACATGAATCCTTGGCTAAGCTCCCCACAAGAGCCATGGTGTGCTGATTTCTCAGGTGAGGGGTGCATTTGTCCTGTTGGTGCTGCTGAGGGGTTAAAGGTCAAATTTTGCTGGGGTTAGGAAATCAGAGGTTATTTGCAGGGTGGATTGTACCTGATTTGCAGTGTGGCTCTGGTGAGAGCTGTGTTGGCACAGCTGGGTTGAGCTGAGGGCTGGAACAGGAGTCCAGTGCATGGGAGAAAGAGGGCAGAGTATTTAACCTCTGTTTTCCATGACAGCCATCTGCAGTGCCTGCAGTTTGGGGTGCATTGGAGCATACAGATTTTTCCTCAGCTCCTCTCTTTCCTGCATAGTGGTGGGCAGATTTGCTTATTCCCAGTTTTCTGGTCGGGGATAATCTGTGCTGAGACTAGAGAAAAGGGTGAGGAGTCCTCTGGGACTGGTAGGATTGGTCACAGTTGTTTGGGTGGTTGTTTTCATGGGTGGATGTTTTCATGGGCGGTTGTTTTCGTAGGTGGTTGGGTTATTTTGTTATTTTAATTCAAGCCATGGAAGTCAGCTCTCTGGAGAATTTCTGGCAGGGTGTTAGTTTTCAAATGAAACTGAAGTGATGGCAACCACCTGCTGTAGCTGGTGCCTGTGCTGGGGCAGCAGTTTAGTGGCTGATAATATGAGGCTGGAAAGGTTGGTTTTGCCTGTGTTTTCACTCCCATTAATGGTCCTCACCCTTCCACACAAGCCATGCACTGGTGCCCCAGCTGTTGTTCTGAGTGTCTATGAATGGGCTGGGTCCTCTTTTGGGCTAAGCTCTCTTCCAAATTATCACACACCTACCTGGGAAAAAAAATTTACAATGTGAGTGCACGAAGAAAGATACAGAGATAGGGAGCTGCATGTTTGCTGATGATCTGTGTATTTTTGTTCAGTTTATTGTAGTAGATATCAGAATTGTATTTTTCCTGCAAATGTACCTTTTTTTCCCCTGTCCTTATCCTTTATGTTTTTCACCTGCCCTTAGTACCTATTGACAGTAACAGAACTGAATTTTGCCCCAGTTGGGTTTAAGGAGGAGAAAACCAAGCCCTGGGAGCAGGGAACAAGCGATGAAACCTCCTCCAGGTCTCCGTTCCCCACAGCTCAGTTCTCTGTGTTAAGGATGGCTCTCTGTTACTAATAAAGTGTATTGGCTGGACCCTCCCAATTCAGGAGTCCTTTTTTAATAATCTTTCACCAAACTGGAGGAAATTTGGGCTTGATTCTTGGATCTAAGTGCTTGATTAAGTTACCTACCTTATTTATCTACTCTTGCCTTTTCTCTGTCCTCTGCCACTCTGGTACCTGTGAGCTGTTGGAATTTGCCCAGCACCTCTACACTGCTGGATTTCTGCTCCTGGCAGAGACGTCCCTGGGGCTCATCTGACTCCAGCTGGGGAGAATTTTGTTGTGCCTCCGGCACGTTTAGGCTGTAACAAATGCAATGCATTTAAAGAAATGATTCCCTGTTTGCTGTGCTGGAGGCTTCCACTCCTATTTTTAGTGATGTTCTTCCTTTTTGCTGTGGGCTTCATCTTTGCAAGTCAGAGCAAGAGCTGGTTATCAGGGTATGGAACACAGCTCCCACCAGGTTGTGTGCGATGTGCTCCCCGTCCCTAACTGGAAAAATATCTTAAGAATGTCCATCTTCCTTTTCCTTTGTGGCAGGATTAGGGGATCACTCATGACAGAAGGTGTAGCCGAGTTGGGCCCCTTCCCTGTGTGGACACAGCAAGCAGCTCTGTCTGGATCTGTGCTCCCTTCCTGTGCACTTCCTGAACATGGGAACTCTTTTTCCTCAAATCCAAACAAAGGTGAGACTTGATACAGACCTTTTGTAACCCACTCAGAAAGGGACTTGGGGGGCTCAGCTGCTGTAGGTTGCAAGGCTCAGAGGACTCCTTGTGCTATGGTATCTGCCTTTCCCTTGGGCTCTGACTGTGCTGTGACATCTTGTCTCACGGAGACACGTATCTTCCTGCCTCCCTAGAACAGGTATTGCTCGCTGTGCAGATACCCAAATGCACTCAGGCAGCTGTTTACCTTTCCCCTGACTCACAGGCATGTCTGCTCTGCAGTGCTCTTTGTGATTTCCAGGGGTGGCCTTTCAGATTTCCAAACACTGAGCTTGTGGAGTGCTGTGTGCCAGCTGATTTCACTTTAAAATACAGAAGTGCCCCTTCTTATTCATCTTTCTCTCCTATAGCACTTGTGGCTGGTGTCATTCAACTGCTGAGAATTCTTCAACAGCTTTCAGTGTTCTTTAAGTTCCCGTTTGCACGTGTCTGATATTGAAAAGTTTGTGTTATTTAAACATGCACATCTTTGCAGGGAAACTGGCATTCCTGATTGATGTGACTGCTCATTGTTCTGCTCAAGCAGTGGCTTTTTATCTTGATGAAGAGGCAAAGTCCATAATTTCAGACAAAATGAATCATTTGCTCCCTAAGTGATCCATCAAGTAGTGTGCTGTCACATGTTTCTGAGACTGGTGTCTCAGAGGCCTGTTCCAAGGTTGGTGCCTCAGAATTTCTGGGGTAATTGTTGGAGAACTGTAGGCACATTTGTGGAAATAGGCAAGTTAATATATACATGTATGTGTTTTATGTGTATATTAATATATATGTACACATAATATATTTTTATATATAGATATGTGTATTATATACATATGTATGTCATGAATACTCAAGGTTAGCACATGGAATCTCTGGTGGGATGTGCTCCTAAACCAGTCAAAAGAATAACCTTTAGAGAATAGGGAACTGGTTGGAAGGTGCTGGAGATTGTTAGGGAATAAAGACAGTAGGATGGATTGAGTGGGACAGGAAATTAGTGACACAGCAACTGAGTAGATGGTGATGCCAGAGGAAAGCCTGAATGCTGGAATTAAGTGACTCTGGTCTGTGAGATGGTTCTCTCAACAGGAATATTGGAAGATGAGTTAAAGGACATGTTTAGCATCAGGGATGACAAGAATGCAAAGTGATAGTAACAGCTACACTGGCTGAATATGGGCAAAAAATATTGTGCAGCAGTAAAAGATGGATTGTTAGATTAATAAATGAATACATAGTGTAAGGGGACACCTTGAATGGGTTGAATGTGTTAAATATGAATAAGCAACACAGCGTTGGCTCTGGCTTTGTAAATGTTCCAGCTCCTCTGGACTGCTTATTTTTGTGTAAAGACTCACACTGGGATGTTAATCAGCATATCCAGCCATTAATCTGTTTTATAGGTACAACATCACTGTTGTTGATGTCAAAAAGTACATCTCCAGAAGTGGTAATGAGTCATAGTTGGGACTATTCAGTTACCAGTGGAGACTTTTCCATGAGTTCAAAGGACCTCCTGCAAAAACTCAGCTGTACTGCAAAAGTTGCTGATGATGCTGATACTGTTTAGGATATGGTGTGGTCAAAGTGATAAAATTGACAAACTGCAGGGAAAATGCAGACAGCTCATTCTCTTGTTTCCCTCCAGCATACATTCTGCCCTGTTCCAAAAAATTATGTAAATGTCAGTAATATAGAAAATAATCTGCCCAAAGTAGTTCTAGATTTTTTTAGTGAGGCTGGTTACTTTTTGCCCCTTATGGATTCATTTGTGCTTAAAAATTCAGGGAAATGAACCACATGCAAGATGACTATCATGTATTTTCTAGATTTGTGCTTTCTCAATGGGTCACAAAGGAGCTGTTCTGCAGAAATCTTGATCCTAAGAAGTGACTGTTTCTATAAGGCTCTTCAAAAATAAGTTGTGCTTCACTGGAAATATTTCCATTTTCATAATTCTACCACTCCTGTCCCTTTTCCTCAGTTAATTAAACTTTTATTAAATGTTTATAAAACCAAAACCATTTGACTGTTTGGAAACTATTTGTTCAAACTATAAAAACGAACTCGGGGAGGAGAGCTTGGCACAAGCATTAAAGCTGTAGTTCCTGAAACTTGTCCCACTTGTCTTTAGCCAGCTTATGTGTTAAAGTGGGATTGTGTAAGATGGAGAGAGAGAAAGCAGAATGCAAAATGACAGAAAGGAATAAACTGGCAGTGAACCAGGCTGGATGCTCCAAGAGGGAATAGCTAATTGGGTATCATTAGTACCGTTCATTTACTGGTATTCACACACCTGAAAAATATTGGCTGCCCTTTACAGCAGTCCTGGCTGGTTCTGCCTCATGTCCTGGGGAAGTGGTTCCTTCTGTCTGAAGCCCAGGTTTGCTTTCAAACCTGTTTCCCACCCAACAGGGTGCCCTTGCTCAGTACTTTGCCATCAGGCACAGAGGGAGCTCTTGCCCTGGACAGTTTAGGTTTATAAGCAGGCTCTCTGGTTCACTTGGGTGATGACTTAGTCCAGTTTCTTGTGGTAAAAAAAATGTCTCTAATATAGAAAATTAATAAAATAATCTTCCACCGTACCAGAGGAACTGTGGGAGAGAGGCTGGAACTGACAGGGAGGCCTTTGAAGCCAACACTTAATTATATTTGTGACTTTTGAATGCAATGCTGTGAAGTGGGAAAGGGAAAACTGTTTCCCTCTTAGTTTTTTAATAATAAAGGAATGAAATGTCTCCTGTGTGCAGTGAGTGTGCTCATATGGGACTCCCAGAGGCAGTGCTGGAGTCTTGCCTGAGTAAGAACAGCAGGATGAGAGCCCCATGGAGCAGCACTGATGTGCACTGAAAGAGATAATGGAAGAGTGGAAAGTACCATCATTTAGAGGATGCGTCATGGAGCAGTGTCAGGAGGTGTTTCTACAGATGAAGATCATATGCAGTCATCCCATCAGCCAAGAGGAAAAATAAATTTTACTTATGAAGAAAAATAATAGGCCTGCCTTTGTAGGAATGGTGCAATGCAGAGTGCAAAGTGGTCCTGATGGACTTCCCCCAAACCAGAATATCACTGTGAGCTTTGAGTTTATAAAGGCAGCCAGGAAGATGTTTTGTAATCCCAGTTTCTGTTTTGCACTTGTTTCTCTTCACTGCACAATGCAGTCTTCATTGCCCTTGTTTTCAACAACTAATTAATGGGCATTTTGGACTTGCACCACTGAAGTTATTTTAACTGTCGAATATGGCATGATTTCAGCCCTGCTCTCAGCTGAACATCTTTGGGCTCCTGTGCCAGTGAACCTCAGTGGGGCTGGAAAATGAGGTAGACTTTGGTAGTACTGTGTTGCAAGCCTCACCTCCTCGTTTTCCTTTGGTTTTGCTCTGTCATTTCTCCACCTTGGCAGGCACTGCACTTTCTGCTACACCCCACTTCTTTTACTGGCACTGCAGCCTTGTTCTTTAGTCGGTCATGTGGAGGGGGATTTTCAGAAATGTGAAGAAACTTGAATTTTTACTGGGTCTTAACTCAAATGTTTTTATTATATCAATGAAAGGAAATCTGGGAGCCATTAGAAAAGCAGTGGCACTGAAATGGCCTCAAATTCACCCTTGATCCTGTAATTATGCTTTCCAAGATACCATCTCATTATCTAAAACTCAACTGTGTCATTAGTTATATCTCATTTTAGTAATTACAAGCTATATATTTGTCATATCTGTGGAAGCAGAAAACATTGCCATTATAAATCTATGGTTTATGCAGCTTCAGCAGGAATTGCTAATGAGCAAATCTTCCTGTCTCTTTCTAAACTTTTTTTCCAAAAAGCTTTTCCAAAGCAAACTCCTCCAAATGGAGACTGAGCCTGAAAATTCAAATGGTGAAGTGCCTCCCTTAGGCCTTCTTCTTGCTTTACTCTTGAGATATCTGTCTATGTTAATAGACCATGATAATAAATGCCCTGAATTTGTTTTGTTTTTCTGTTCTTAAAGATGTAATTCTTCTTTCTTCCACAAATAATAATGTGAATGCAAATCTCAGAGAAGATTAGTGCAACTGCAAAAACAATAATCTTAGCAAGCATCTGTCATCATAGGAAAACTTTGCATTCTGGAGGAAAGCAAAGCTCAAACTCAGAAACTTTGCATTCTGGAGGAAAGCAAAGCTCAAACTCAGAGTCTTTCTTCTTGTTTTACAATGTCTGTGCATTTGTAGTCACCAAACTGATGAGTTTGGTGGCTGGGTGATGGGAGCAGAGCATTTAGGATATGCTTTTTCCAGATCAACACCCTGAGTTTGGTAATTTGGGTATTTTTTTCAACCGTGTTCTTCTTTCCCATCTGAATTATACATTATAAAATCACTGTAGGTGTCTCCATGTAACCATAACCAAATGTCAGTGACAGGGGAATCTTATGCATGGCCTTCCTTACCCTAAGAAGGGATTCTCTGTGCTTCTGGTGTCCTCCTAAGTTATGTTTTCCCAGTACTTCCTCTTATCCTGTGTGCTCTCTGTACATTGTTTTCTTGTTTGATATTTTTCCCCCCATCTGCCCATTGATTTTGATTTCTCTGCTGCTATTTTCAGTTCAATTTAGTTCTCATTGCTTTCCTGGGTCTCCATGCCCATGATATGGTCCCAGCTCCCTGCTGGACATCCATGTATGAGTAATCTTTGCTTTCCAATAGGTCACAATTCTTGTTTAAGATCACTTTTCCCTTCTCTCTGAAATGCACAGTAGGAGATTTCTTGTTTATTTGCACTTTTTTCCTTGCTCCTGTTGCTAAAAAGCCAGCCAAAGAAATAAATATTTGTGGTGGGGTGACTGTGTGAAAGGTGCAGTTGGAGCTCAGGATACAGTAATGAACTGTAATACAACACTTCTTTTGGAATGGTGTAAAAACATTCAGCAAACGTACAGAATACTTTTAAACGACTGCTAAGTATCAGTGGCATAAGAATTGAAATTCATAATCTTTTTTCTCAAGTTCGTGCTGCCTGTGAAGATTAATACTTAGATCGCTTTTTATATAAATACAGCACTGACTTTCAAGACTTAGTAGATTTGTTTTTTATGGAAGTGATGATGTGTTTCATTTTTGCTTGGCAAAACGGTGACGGCAATTTACTGGATTTGTTGCTTTTATGACCTGTAGATGCAGAGTGTGTGTGTGTGCCAGCATGCATAATCCCAATTTTATTCCTTTATGCAGTTAGAGTAAGAAAAAAGATTTAATACTGTGATGTCATTCACACTATGAAGCCTTGCAGTGAATGGTAGGAAAACAGCTGTAGTCACCTTATGGAAACAAAAAACTTCAATGCAACAGCAATTGCATGACTGTAGCATTGTGTTGCTGCAGAGGAGCCATTTGGGAATGTGCCCATGGATATCATAGGTCCTGAAGCACAACTTGAGCTGGTATCTGTTGATTTCCTAAGGTGCCATGAAAATATATTGCATTTTTTGGTGTGTTTCCATTTTGAGTATTGCCACAGTTAGTTGGTTATTTCCCTTCCAATCAATCTTTCCTTGTAGCCACAAGGAAAGACTGAAGTCTTTTCATGTCATCATAATCGTCAGTGCTGAAGTCATAGATTTCATTTTGAGGTAATATTTTGTCATTTTTACAGCTTACCTTCCAATCTTATTCTGCCGTGTGCTTTGTGTATGGGGGGAAAACCAATATTATTCCAAGGGAATTCTAATGAAATGACAAAACATTTCAGCATTTCTGTTTACCTGAGGCAGACAGATTTTCTATATCCATAGGACTGGACTTAAGTTTGTATCTATAGAATTGAACCTAAGTTTGTATTTAAAACTAAAATCCTATTCAAATAATATATTAAATCGTTCCAGATGCAGAGTGTTGCTTTGTTGACAACAGATGTCTGTTCTGGAAACAACAATATTGGTGTCTAATTAGAGCTTACATTGTGAAACTTGTGTCTAGACTTTATAGAAGATATTGTGATTTCTGCAGAAAGAGAAGAAAGACCTAGAGGATATTGGCACTCCTCCACAGGGCTGAAAATCCCCCAGACATTGTTTTAATTTATAGTTATGTAGATTAAGTAAAAAACCTAAAAACATCATGTGTTTGGTAGCCTACAGGCCCCCACTGGGCTGTGGGCTGTTTCTAGAGTCCTGCCATGCCATGCCAGCTCTCCTCCTTTGGGGTCCTTTGATGATGCTCTCACCAGTGGCCAGGGCCCTGTGCTGGTGGTCATCTCTTCCCTGTCTTTGTGCTCCTTCAGACTTTGCCCTCCACGAGGCAAGGAAAGAGCAGAGCCCACTTCCAGCATGTTTGACCACGGATGTGCCCTCCCAGGTGCTCTGTGCCAATGCTGGCACCATCCAGAGCACTGCAAACCCTCTCTGCTCGTGCCAGTGCACACCCGGGGTGGGTTTCAGTCAGAGCTGGGCTCTGCTGCGTGAGGCCTCAGTGGAGGGATGAGGATGGGAATGTTGTGCACATCTTCACACACGGGGCCTCACCACAGCAAGACCCAGCAGAGTCTGTCCATGGCCCTGGGAAAAGCAGAGCATGAAGTGAAATGTTCGCTTTGCCAGGCTCATTCACTTTCCTGTCGCCCATCTTGTGTCTTTTTAGAAAGAAATCTGCTAAAATAACTGTGTAGATCTATAGGGAACAAGGTCGTTTTATGAAAATCCTTTTGTATATTTTAATTCAAATTAAATTCATATTTAAACTGTTCTGTTTAGCAAAAATGTAAATTCAGATGCTAAACTGAACCAATCTGTCTACTGCATATGCTTTATCTTCGAACTGTCTTGACAACCCTTGTTAACATTTGCATAAACTGTACAGGGTAATAATAATGATGATGATGGAATTAGCCTGTTACTATCTTATTTTTGTTGTATAATTTTAATCTCTGTAGGAAGGAAAACCACTATATCTTTTGAATTAGTCAATGACTCTGCTTTACTATTATTAGCTATTTGTATGTATTGGTCTCCCTAGATAGCACAGCAAAGCCTGCTGGTTTCCTTGTGGGAAATCTTGAAAGCTGTCTGTTGTGCTTGTCATCTCAATTATTATATCATTTAATAGTAATATTTTAGCATGTTTAAGTGACCTTTCTCTGAAATGTATTCAGTGCTGAATCTGGTTGGCAGTAATTTGCAAAGTAATTGTGGACAACATGATCATGCATCTCATCTGTTCCATATAAATCCTTTAGAAGTCAAGTCATGGACTGGTAGGGAGAAGTTGGTGTTGAGCTGCTGAGCAGCCAGCAGGGCAAGGGAACGGGGATAACACTCATCCTGCAGCCACTGAGGTCCTGAGTTTTTTCAGTTCCACTGGTCTCTGTTCTTTTATAATATATCTAAGTGTGGTGGTTAATATATTTCTGTATTTTTCCATACTGGTATAAAGTTTTTTTCCCCCCTGTTTCTTATATCAGTAATGCATGAGGGCAAATACAGGTAATTTTAACATTTTGTAGTTTGAGTATGAACTGTTTAAGATCTCTAGAATGCAATTGAGGAAAATTTTTAAAAAGAGATGTAATTGTGTTTGTTAACCAATGTACAAGAAAGGAAAAATCAATTTTAAGTGGTTATATGAAATATATACCTATATTCAAGAACATAGTTTCATCATGCAAAATGGTTTTTTAAGCTAGTTTTAACTTACTATTAGGATTTTCCCATGAGCAATAGCAGCAGATAGTTTTGCCAAAACCCCCTCATTTGACTGGTTTGACTTCAGTTTTCATTTTTCTTCTAAACCGATCCTTTTTTAGATAATGTGAGGGAGCAAGACATATGACTGAAGTTTGAAATATCTGCTTTATAATTATAGTTTGTAAATGATAGGAAAAAGGAGCGATTCCCTTTAATTTTAAACTTTATTTTTATGTGTAGGGAGCAAAAGTCAGTGGTTCCAAAGCACAGAACTATAGCAATGCATTACCAATACCATCATATGGTATTGTCAGAGAGGGATTTTGAAAAAGGAGAAAAAAATTAAAAAGATTGAAAAACTCCACTGGCCATTTTGAATGATGTGAAAGGGGTTTTCAATCCTTGCCTGCCATACTGACTGGTTTCCATCTGTGCTCTCAAGGTTGTGTTGGCCATGCTTATTCTTTGTTCATCTTTGCTTTTGTTGAGGACCTTCAAAGCCATGAGCAGCCCTCCAGCTGGGAGGCACCCAACCTGCTCCTCCTGCCCCGTGTCCCAGCCTCCAGCTGGTTCCTTTCTGCAACCCTTTTCACATGCTCTGGCACCAGCCTGTGCACCCAATCCAAAACCATTACATAAGGAGTGTGACTGGTACAGTGCACAAGTGGTGTGTGGGTGAAGGCACATCTTGGGGAGAGTGGAGCGATGGGCTGAGTAAAAATAGGCACTGCAGTACGTGCCAAAATGAGTAAGTTACATTGTCGACTGAACAACGAAACCTAATCCCCCTGCTCCTGCCCACTTTCCTCCCCCAGCTCCTAATAACTGTAATCCAATAAAATACATGACACAAGCTGAAAGGAAGTAGAAGCTGGCTTATTTTCTGTCACTTGTCATATATTCAATCATTTTGCCTGGCGTGAAGTTTTCAAGTTTGTGAAACATTTTAATGGGCAGAGAGAAAGCACTGGTCAGTTCTGTGTGTGTGTAAATATATGTATGTATATATATACAAGTATACACACAAATAAAAATCTACATGAAGGACCATGATTCACTGGCTTATTTAAGGCTCATGGAACTGCTTTTAAAAATATGTTAAATAGCCAACGGGGTGGAAGTTGCATATAGATTGGTTATCTGTGATGAACTAGTGTCAGAATGTGAATTTGATGAGTCATTTTGTATTAGTTATAATTATGGAACATTAGTGCAAATAAATCATGTACACTGGGATATACCAAAAGGTAATGTTATTGATTGCACCTGACATTTTGATAATAAGCTCCTGTTGAAATCAGACAAAAGGTAATTTTAAATCTTATATCTTTGTCAGAGTTATGGCTTTATGGTCAAAACATTAATTAGTTTTATCCTACAGCCATGATGCAGTTTAATTTTGCAGTGTTGGAAAGACAGCTCTATGTATGAGAGGCTAAGTTAAAAATATTTCTCGTGTGGCACTGATGTGGACAGTTGCCAAGCCAGACCTTCAGATCCTTCCAGGGCTTTCAGTGTGGTGCAAATATCTACCTCTTAATATTGCACTGATTGGCAAAACACCTTTGAAAGTCCAGTCTGTAGGGACTTCCATCTTGTACCAATCTATAAACCACTGGTCTGTGCTTCAGCTTTGGGGTTTGTGACACATCTTCTGTATGCATTCGATTTGTAGCCAAAGGAGAGCTGCAACTTTGCAAAGCAGCTCTCATGTTAGCAGGCAGCTTTGGCTCACCTGGAGTTTGTACACAGAAAGAGGCTCCCGTGTGTCAGAAGTTACCAGAATTACCAGAAGTTACCGGTCCACAGTGTTAAGAAGGGGGCAAGGAACTTGGTTTTCCCCTTTAAAAGGGTAATTTGCTGTGATGGGTAACACATTAAGGTGCCTGATGGTCCTGGAGTTCTGGGCAGCCTAGAGGAGACCTCTCACTGGATCTGCAGAGGGAACAGGTTTATTCTGTCTGAGCAGCCACTGATGGGCTCTGGGGGCAGTTGGACAGCACCCCTTGTTTGTAGCTCTGCCTTGCTTGGGTATTGCAGGGAAAGGCCAGGAAGCTTGGAGAAAACAGGAAAGCTGCCAGGTCTGAGCTTTCAGCAGCTTGTGAGATGTCCCCAGCTAAGGAACAACTTTGAGGCAGGTGATAAAGGGATGTGTGATGTGTCCACTTTGTGAAAACAGCTCTTTCAGGTCTGTGCAGTGCAGTTGTGCTGCCTGTTTTCCCTTGTGCTGCCGACCTGCAGGGTTGTTGCTGTGACGGGTGAGCTTTGTTTCTCTAGCAATTAGAGAAATCTGCTATTTACTAATTAGAAGTGCGATAGTGAAAGGTTTGTTGGTTTTTGTTTTTGGTTTTGTTTTTTTTTTTCCTGAGAGATTTAGCAGTGGAGGTTAATTGTGCTCAATAGACCTGTGCGTGATTATATAAATTATAAATTATTTAAAATGATGCTTGTGATTCCATGAGCTTGACTACTGAGCATCTTGTGGGAGGGAGGAAAACTTTTAATGGTTTGTTTGGCACAAAAAAGCTTAACTTGAATGCTTTGCTGTTCATGTTTTTAATGCATTCGCCTTGGTCTCTGCAAAATCAGTCAATGGGCCAACACGACAAATCTTTGAGATCCAGGCAAGCTGTTCTTGACTTTATGAAATCTTAGCCTGGGAGGGATAAAAGGCTGCACGTAAACAAATTCAGGAGTTATTTACTGGAGTTTACAGATGGATGGGCAGCCTGGCTGGAGCCCAGCATGTACCTTAAAGGCATTGGAGAAAACATCTCTTACCCACCTGAACTTGCCCACAGAGAAAACTCACATGTGGTATTAACTCACATGTGACTTCTTATTGTAAATATTGTGGTCATACTGGGATATTTTTTCTTAACTACTCTCAGTGCTGTCTCGGTTAGAAGCACACGACTGACTCATTCCTGCATCTGGGTATTGACGTCATTGTGATGCACTTTTCATTTCTAGCATGAGTGTTCCAGTCTCTCCAGTATGGAATTTAAATGAATACATGATGCCCTTTATTATTACTAAGAAGTAAATGAACTAGAAAAATTACATTCATGGTCTTTCCAACTCATTCTCTATTGCACTGAACATATTGGACATCAGAGCCTGTCAACACAGTGATCTGAAACTGTCTCCTTCAGTGTTTCATTCCTAAGAGCCTGAATTATTCATCAGAGATTTTACTATGTTAACATATTCTTATGATCACGTTGACTTTAATTCCAGTGCATGAAAAAGCAAGTTTGCTGTTTCTCTTTGCGTAAAAACAGATAAATGTATTAATGCTTCATCAGACACCCTTCTAAGTCCTTTGTAGCAAGTCAGAGCAGAATGAAGCACAAAGTAATGTCAGATCACATCAAATGAAAGTGTTTATAACAGCCAAGGTGTGATGGTGAAGCTAGCTAGAACTAGTGAAGAAGTTTCTGGAGGCCTGGATGGAGAAAGTTGAAGAGTTTTATTCTTCAGGATGGGCAGCCTGCAGCAGGATGCCTTCCATGAGGTCCACATATGCCACCCATGTCACAGCACTGGGACATGGGGAGTCAGAAATGCCCTGGGAAAATTAGAATACTCTGAAGGTCTGGAGCTGTGATTCAGTTACTGCTGGGGAAGCATGAGAGGTTTATTTTCTTTTCTTTTTTTATTTTTTTTTTCTCGTTTGGTGATAAAATAAATGTATTTTAGAGAGTTTCTCTGAATTGATGCTCAGGGGTTTCTTTAGTGACCAGCACCATGACAAGGGACAAAGCAAAAGCAAATTGATGTTTTGGGAGGAGAAATTGCATTCTATTGTGTCAGAGGACAAAAAGGCTCTGATGGCTTTTTCTGAAACCTTATCAAAACAATGATAGTTATAGGGCTATTTAGAAGCTTGCAAATGAGATTTCAGAGTGAACATTTACACATGTGCATAACATACACAATGATGTCATGGTTTTAGCTTTGCCAGTGGAAGTGAAGGTCAGCATGCTGGAGCAGAGCTCTGAGCCAGAATCCATGCAATCCTTGTGCTTCGAGTGCTCACTTGGAGAGAAAGGCAACTGTGGGTTTACGTGTTCAGAATGTTTGTTTTCATGTAGCCATAAAGCATCACGAGGGTCATTTCCAGGTCAGCTCAGAATGACAACTCATGCCAAGGGGACGTGTGCTCCTGCTGTGGGAGCTCACAGCAGGGTGACAGAGAACAGGAATAGTTCCTGACTGTTCACATGCTCCTACATTTGGGGAGAGGCCCGGTGCTGTGGACAAAGCTAAATAAACTTAGTATGAACAGAACCCAGGAAATGCATTTTGGGCTCCGAGTGCATCTCAAACAACTGAACATTACCATTCATGCAAAAAAGATCTCTTAAAAATACTGGCATCGTTTAAATGTGGGTCGAGTATGAATTTCTTAGATACTAAATTTAAGCATAAGCATAAAGTAGGCCAAATAGGATTGTGGGTTGTTTTTTTGGTTTGGGTTTTGGTTTTGGTGGGTTTTACTTGTTCCCCTCTCTGATTTCTTTCTTTTTCTTGTGTTTTGGTCTAAATCAGATTTTTAAAAGCTTCCATGATTTGGAATTGCTTGGAAAGTTTGTTTAAGGAACTCCTGTCCACAGGCTTTCTTAAATAAGTTGTATCCAGTGACTTTGTCACTGACAGTTTAGGGGATGCCAGCAGAGGGAAGATGGGATATGCTGGGCACAAGCTGATGCCATGGGGAGCTCTTGTCCACCCGTCTCTGCTGGTCAGTTTTGAAGGCAGTGATTGTGTGAATCCCACCCACAGACCTGGGTAAAGACCATGACCTGGGTGAGGTCTGGGCTTTCCAGTTCACACACAGCTGGGTTTCCTTGGCTGCTGGCTGTCCAGGAGCCATGGGAAAGGGGTGCCTGTGTTTCCCCATCTGAAGGCAGTGGGGGAGCCCTGCCAGAGCCTCCTGAAGCTGAGCAAACCTGAACTGTCCATGTTCTCCAAGGGGAAATCCTGGAAGCAGAATAGTGTCTTTTCCCACTGACTTTTGCTAAATGAAGCAAATCAGCAGTCTGGTAATTATAATCTGTCTGTTTTGAAAACTATTACTCTCAAGCACTCAGCAAGCAGAGGCTTTTGATACGTATATTCACAATACATGTCTAAAGTACTGCCATTTCATTTGGAATATTAAAGGAAAAACTATTTTAAAATTCGCTGCCTAGGGATATGTATTTTTTGTAGCAGGCACATTTATGTAAAGCCAACTTAATTTTCAATATTCGTATTTTGTGAATGTGAATTCAACATATATATTTAATTATAGTTGGGAAGGAGTCCTGTATTGTGCTGACTGGTATTGCATTTCATTGGTAGCAAAATCATGACACGAGTGCATGCTTAAAAGTTTGTATGCTGCATATTTTCACCTGAGGTTTGAAAATACCATCCTATGAAATAGTTTGTGTAAAAATTATTAAGTAATGCTGAATATGACACCTCTTTACTCCTACATATTTTGCAAACGGAAAAAAAAAGCTAAATTCAGTAACAAAATCTTCATTGCTAATTGCTACTTAAACCTCTGTGACCTTAGATTTTTCTCTGGTGTTTAGCTTTGAATAAATTATTTTTAAAAGCCCTCAATGCGTGCCTTAAGTTACTGTTTTTAGCGTATTTCCATGAAGTTTTGAGAGCCAGGTACAGACCACGAATGGATGTGGTGTAAAAGAGGTGGAGGAAAGGTGATAGCACATTTTGCACGGCTGTTCTGTGAGGAGGGCAGGCAGCACTGAAGCCTTTATGTCAAACAGAAGCATCAAAGCTTTGAGCCCTGAGTGCTGTGACCGCTGCCAGAAGAAATATGACAATTCTCAAGACAAAGCAACCCCCCTTCCACCCCCGTGTGCTCTGGATGTGAATATCACCTCCCTGGTGCATGCTGGTTTGTGAAGCTCGTTGAGAAACACTCTCTCTTTCATTCCATTGAATATTTTTTGGCTTTGTATTTTCTGGTTTTGCATTTGGCAATTGTTAGTGTTCAGCTCTGCCCTGTGCACACCTGACTCGTGGTTTGCTCACAGATTTCATGGCTTGATCTGCCCTGCCACTCTAACCTTTCAGGTGGTTTTCAGAGTGTGGTTTAAAGGCTGTGCTTCAGATTTGATCTCATGCATGAGGATTTCCTCCTTGTCTGTAGAATTTCATGTTGTTTGTTCTTGGAAAAGAAGGACAACCAGCAATACCTCCCCTTGAAATCTGTTCCTGTTTGTGAGGTAAAGAGCTGGGGGCACCAGCACCCATCCCCTTCCCAAGGACCAGAGTTCTGCCTCAGGATGGGAAGAGCACCTAGAACAATCTACATGTGAGGGCACTTGAAGGATGCAAAAGCACAAAAGATCAAACCCAAATTCAAAATAAATTAGAAAAATGTCCCCTGTTCTTAGCTTTCTTATCAGCATTTTGCTTTCTAGGAACTTCATCTTCTGCACTTTGCTTTGTACAAGAATTACAAAGTCCTGCAACAGTTTTCCTTCATATCTTGATTTAAACTGTTAGTTTAATACATAACTAGGAGATGAAATATTCTAGGAATATGGAGTTATGCTAAAATAAGATTGAGAACTTTAGTTTGATGCATAACATCTATTTAAAGTAGTCACGTAATTTATTGGAGCTGAGCTTGTACTGAAATAATTCTGCAGTTTCATTATCACTTTTGTAGGCAGACCTCTGATCTAGATAACCAGGGGAATGCTATTTTGGAAGAAAATATTCAGAATGCCTTCCTCTTTTTGAATTACAGGGGAATAAAAAGAGAATACTTCTCTTGTGAATCAAAGGATGATATTTATTAAGAATTCCAGAGCTTGCTTTTCTTGAAACTTAAAATAGAACGTTGAGAGTTCTTCACCTTAACAAAATGCTAGGTTTCTAAAAACTGAAGGATTTCTGATCCATATATTCTGGCAGACTTTAAAATGGGGTTATTTTTGTCCAAACTGTGAGCCAGGTTTAGCAGTTTTGAGCAAAGTACGTGTCTGTAGGCTCTGCATTGTGGTAGTCCTTCAAATCATCCTGATATCTTAAAAGCTGAGATCCATCTCTGAAATACAAAATTGTTGGGGTTTTATTATAGAGAGACTTTTGGAACTGATTCAAAGTAGCTGTAAATCAAAGCTGCAGCCTCTGTGTTTCCCTCTCAAAGGTGGCTTTGGAAAGCACCTGCTTGTGACCCTGACGTTTCAGGCTCCTGAAACTGCAGCAAATTATGGAGAGTGGAAAATGGTCATGAGCACCTTTTCTCTGCATTGTGGCAGCAGGCCAGTGATGCATGCAATGCAGGTGGGTTCTGCATTAGTCTCTGGACAACTCTTGGCTCTCTCTGTTCTGTGGCTGTGTCTGCAGGGCTCTGAGTGTGCAGGGAAAGGGGAGCAGAGATGTGGCAGGGAGAGCTGCTGGAGATCTGCTCTGTGAAACACACCCCTGTGGTGAGCAATAGAGATCAGGTCAGATCTTGAAGCACACGCAGCCAAGCTGCTGTGTTTCAGAGAACTGCTAGAACTTCTGCAAATAGTTTGGTTCACATGTTTGGGTTGTTTATTTTGTTTTGTTTTGTTTTTTCTCAGCATTTCATACGCTGCCAATAACAGGAGCCAGGAAGCTGCTGTGATCTGCAGCATGATTTTGGCAGTTTTTCTTGATAGAGGTTGAAAAAGCTTGAACCCTACCAGAACTCTCCTTCCCTCAGTAGCAAAAGGGAAGTTAACCTCTTTTGTCTGTAAATGCTTTAGAAAGAAATAGTTGGGGAACTTACCTAAAGCTCCAAGCCATGAGAAAGCTTCATTGGGCAAAGTCATCCAGTGTGTGTGGGGATGGAAAAAGCTCAGACTGTGACCAAGGACAGCTGCAAGTCCAGTCCTGGTTCTGACTGAAGACAGAGCTTTCATTGCACGATTGGTTTTTTCTCCAGAAAGAAAAGCCTGATTGCTGATCTCTGACGTGTTTCATAAATAACTGTTGCATTTATCTGATCTGATGATTTTGGGGAGATATATTCTTAAAATTTTTTTTTTTTTTTTTTTTTTTTTTGCACTAACAAACTTCCTGATGAAAACTCTTCTACAGAAGGGATGTTTCCTGGTAGTTTTTGTATTGGGGAAGAAGCAGGGAATAACCATTTTATATGGTATTTAAATAAACTGAGAGGGAAGACAAGCACTGAGAGTCTTCACTGAGAGTTTAAGACTCTCACCATGTTGTTGCAAGGACCACGGGGCACTGACCATGGAGGTTTCATGAATCATCAGACCTAACCCTTATATCTGTGAATTACACTAAATTATATGCAGGTAGTGCTAGAATTTCCTACCTTTCTTTTTTTTTTAGGCTATTTCTTCTTGGCACCGTGGGAACATTTAGTCCCCCATTTTCTTTTGAGACTCTCCAAGCAATAGATTACAACTTATCCACAGTACTCTGTTTAGTAAACTAAATGTTCATTTTGGCTAACTGCTCCAGTGCTGCTAGCTTTGTTGCCTGAGAGAAATTGAAAAGCTAGAGAAGGCTATTCATAACAACCCAATAGAGCTCTAAATATTTTTATTTCAATAGCAAGATGGGATCTTTTGGACAGCTCTTAGGAAATAAATCCTGTAGCTCATAGCTGGTTAAAAAGGATCTGGGAAGGAGAGGGCAGGGAGCTGCAAGGCCGTTTGATTGTACTTTAGACTTTAATATCTCCCTGGTCTTATTTCAGATGCTCAGCATCTCTCTTTGCTTGCTCAGCTAATAGTACACAAAGTGATCATTAATCAAAGTAAATAATGTGGCTGTAGCAGGAAACATAAGGCACTGAATGCAGAGAGAGTTTGCATTGATTCCAGGGGATTTTGGACAGATGGGTATCATCACTGCAATGTAAATAGATAAGGTTTCAGCTTCATGATTAGTTTTACAGATCACCTGAGCTGTGGTAATGGTAGATGAGCCCTAAGCCTCTGGTGATGTTGCTGTTTTTCAAATGTAACTTTAACTATCTTTGCACTTCACTGCAGGCCAAACTCAGGCATTCACACAGCTGCCAATGCTCAGCCCTGGTGGGCTGCAGGATGCTGGGCTGCTGTGGCTTCAGTGCATTTGGGAAGGGTTCCCAGGAGGAGTCTGCAGAGCCAAGGCTGGGAAAGGGAGCTGCTGCCACGCAGAGTCTTCACTTGTCAGCTTCGCCAGATCATCATCTAGTTTTGTGTCACACTTCTGGGAAAATATTAATGAAGACTCTAATGAGGTGATCGTACATTTAATATGTTGTACATGATACGTAAATGTTACCCGTAGCCTTTGGGAGGCTGCAGCAGAAACAGCTGATTTGAAGGAGAGACTGTGGTAATCAGCCAGCAATATGTAAATATATGTGCAGGAGGGCAAGCAGGCTTGTTGTGTGCTGGCCCAGGACAGGTACTGCAGTGCCAGCCACGGGGGAGGAGGAAGCCCTGCTAAGCCAGCCTGTTCCACGCTTGAGCTGAGAGCATTGGCACCTCCACAAAGAAATCCTGGTTCACCTCAATAGCAGCAGTTTTCACTTACCCACAGAGAGAGAGAGGGCTATGAGCTGGTTGCTTTAGCACTGGAGGAGGAATTTTTTGTTGTTATTCTGTGTCAATAATGTTTTGTCATTTCCTCTCTTTACAGCTTTGGAAAGAAAAAAGTTTGAAGGGATGTAATTTTTTTTTTTTCCTTCGGTCCGATGATGGAGTTGGTGGGAAATTGCAGCTGCCAGGCACTTCTCACTCAAGGCTCTGATGATTCATGAACTTGGGATAGGTTTATCCTATCTCTGGGTCATCTTAACTCTCCATCTTCTGAGCTCTAGGGCAGGAAGCAGGTAGTGCAGCCAGACTAGATGGGCTGGCACAGGAGCTGGCATTGCAGTGAGGAGAGGAAGGCAGGGAACGCTGGTGATGGATTACAGGTAGGAAAACTCTGCTTTGCTACCTGGAGTGGGAAACTCTCTCCCAAGCAAGTTTACAGCATACTTGGATTGAAACCCAGAATCAATAAAGTCCAAGCTCTTGGAGCCATAAACACTCGTGAAGTAGCTTACACCAGACAGGACCTCTGGAGATCTCTGGTACATGCAGGGCTTGACTAGCTGAGCTCTCTCAAGGCCTAATCAGTTGAATTTTGGATTATGGCCAAGGCTGGAGGATCTCATCCTTCATGTTTTCATTTTTATATTGTCTAATTAAAGAATCTTCCCTTCCCCAATTGTGGAAGTCACAGAAGGTGATGTTACACAAACATCAAAATAACATGGGCAGGATTTGATTATTAAGTAGCATATTAATGTGGGAAGCTGCCCAGGTAAGTGTCATTTTACTGCCTCAGGACTGTACACCTGTTGAGCTGAGCTGCTGATCTGATCAAGGCCTGTGTAGGGCACAAAGAGTTCATTGAATTGCATGACTGGAAAAGGAAATACTGTGGGGACAAAACCAAGACTAGTAAGGTTATAGCCCAGAGAGAAAGACTTGAATTTGCCCCTTTCTAGTCCTAGCATCAGCCTTTTTTTTTTTTTTTTTTTTTTCCCCATTCTGGATGGAAGATAATTCTTTAATCAAAATTTTTCACCTGAAGAGTGAAGTTGGCACCCAAGGACTGGGTTGATGTGCAAGAGAACAACAGGTATTAGATAACACACTTGGACACCAAAAAGGCCATTCACAAGCTCAAGTAAGAGGAAAACTTGGGGCTTCTTTTTTTCTCTTTTTCTAATCATCAAAACAAAATTTATTTTTAATATTTTCCTTAGAGTAGCCATGTGTTTTTATAAACATACATTTTTTAACAAGAATTTGGGGCTTTTTCCCAACAGAAAAGCATCTCAGCTATTTCCCTTACAAAGGTGCATCATTACATAGTTTGTAAAGGTTTTGAAGGGCTTGGAGAATGTTCCCTTTGTAACTCGCACTGCATTTTGTCCAAAGAGTTACAGCTTTCTGGAACTGTGCATCCTAGCAAGTATTATTAAAGAACATTTCTGTGAGCTTTTTGCTTTGTGGAAGCATTGCAGATCTGACCTTATAATCTTTCTTGTAATACCCTACGACATAAATTCTTGCAGACCTGATAATCAAAAGTTACCTGGTGATGTGGCACCCTACTTGAGGGGGCTTGGTGAACCTCTAACAGCTGGACTCATGGAAGACTTTTTAATTAAGTGGATCACTGTGGTAATTTCATTATCTACAGACCCTTTGTTACGTTGTGTGGCATCTTGCTTTAGCTGAAGCTGCATCTCCTTTGCAGTTTGTCCCTGTGGGCTGCTTTGTCTCCCTGTCTCTGAGGCTGGCACAGTGCAATGCTGAGCTGGATGTTTAATTTTTTTCTGTGCTGTTATTTCCTTCTCTGTGACTCTGAAGCAAATTTCTGTCGTTTGCAGAGGATTTTGGGAATGCAGGTGTGTTAATGTTGGCTGGTTCAGATCCCTTTGCAGGAGAGCCCATGGAAGGATTGTACAGAAGTTTCAGAAGACTGAAGCTGGTGGGACTCTGCATTGGGTCCAAAAGGTCTTTTGGCCCAGTCCATGGTCTGAATGAGGAGGAAGGGCCTGTACAGCAGGAAATGGGTTTCAAGCCATGGAAGCTGATCTCCCTGGGCAGTGCTGATGGGTGGGTGGAACACCCTTGCCCTTTCCTCATACAAATCCCCGGCTGATGCCCTCCTTCCTGAGCCTCAGATGCGTTGAAAATTGATTTGATAATATGGGTGGCCAGCTGAAAAATCATTGGTTTTGGGTCTAGGATTTGCTATTACCTGTTTTTTTGATGCTCTAAAATTCAGCAGTATTGACTGTTTAAAATAGCTTCAGACTCCAGTGTGTGCACTTGCAGAAGGCCTCCTGCGTTCTCCAGGGCAGTGCAGAAGTGCCAGCAGGGTGCTCTGGGAGCACAGTGCTATTCACATGCAAATGCTCTTGGTCTCTGGTACACCAGAACCCAGCCCTGAAGTAGGTGTGGCAAAAAATTTTGGCATGCCTTTTGTTTCACCAGTAGAAATTTAAAAACCGCCTGTTTATGTAGAAGTTAAGGTACTGTCAAGCAGTGTGAATTCAGGGAATAATAAATGCACTGAGGAGGGATATCTAATGACTGATTTCTACATGCCAGGCCTGAGAAAACGTAAATATTAACTCATTCATAACACAGACTTCTTAGTGGCAATGTACCCGTGTTAAAACACAGTCTTTACTTTTGAAGAGTATGAGTAAATAGGCAACACAAATAGACTGGCATCATCTCTCCAAGAATAGCAAGAAGATCTCCTGATCTGATGTGGCCATTTGCTTTGGTGCCATAGAAATCAACAGAATAACTTGCAGAGACTTCAGAGTGAGAGACTCTGATTGCAAAATGACATTTTCCCTCCTCACCTGTAACTCAAAAGTCCTTTGTTTTGGGAGCTGTTGAGTGTAGGTGTGTAGTTGGCAGCGTGCTGGTGAAAGAAACTGTAGTAGTAGGACACATAGCAGTAAGGAGGTAGGAATACAACAAAATCTGAGAGCAAGTGGGACATTCTTGTGCCAGCCTGTCAAATTCATAGCAGAGACAAAAAAAGTTAATGCAGAGCACTAAAGAGCAGATTTTGTTATGGCATCTGAACTGCCCTGGTTTACATACAGTGCCATGTAAAGTGACTTTGGAAATTATTTAGTTTTTCCCTGTGCACACATGGGGTCCTGAAAATTGCACAAATACTGGAGTAGATTTGCTTAAAACCATAAATATTTCCCTTCTGTGAAAACCCCTTTGGTTGTTGTGGTTCAAAATAAATCACGTTTCCATGCATTTTGACTTCCTTGAGCATTCTGGGAGATAATAAACTACTTCATTTGCAGGGTGATATTTCATATGTGGGTGTATGGGACCCTCACATCCATTTTGCAGCTATTTGCTTTATCACTTACTTCATCTGTGCCTGACCCTTCTCCATCAGTGGAGCTTGACATATTCTGCAGGATTCCTGCTGGCTCTGGTTTGCAGGGAAGATCTATTTCTTCCTTAAACTATAAATATGTGGGTGCTATCGCTCAGCTTCTCTGCAGTGGCTGTTTATGCTATAAGCAGTCTTTGGGGCTCTTTGATCCCAAACCACTTGGTGATTCTCGCACGTCTGATGGTGGCTGCAGTTTGAACCAGCCCTCAAACCAAAGAGGCCAGAGGGGATTCCCTCAGAGGTCAGAGAGCATTAAGCATGAGCCCTGTGGCAGCATCCAAGAGGTTTTTAGGGTCAGAACACTTCTGTGGCTCTGGGATGGCTGAGGATTTCCTGACATAGGCAAACAGTGAGTTCAATGATTTTGGGGTGCCTTTGTGGCATTGTAAGATGCATCCAGTAGGGTGTCTGATTCATCTTGCTGGAGGAGGCTGGGAAAAGAGAAAAATGACCAAAGGAGTAAAGCAGAAAGGCTGAAAGGGAAGAATAGGAGAATTTTCATTGCTCTGAATACCTGAGATCAGGTACCAGCACTGTGCAGCTGGAGATGGCCCTTGCTTGTGCAAGTAACACCAAATACCTCCCATCTGTGGCTCTGGCAGTGCCTGGCAGCAGGGAGATCTGTCATTGTTAGAAGTTGTGTGTGTAAAGAAATGCTGAGCCCCTGCAGATGATGCTGGCTCCAGAATGCCCCCATGTGCAGCTGGTTTTTTGCAAATAAACCTGCTGATCCTCTGGGTAACAGTCAGTCGTGGGGCAATCCCTGGAAACTGGTTCAGTGTCATGGACACTGTGACCCACAGCCAAGATGCCTCAGGTGGCTCTCAAATCTGTGCTGTGTTGGGGCTGTCCTTTCCTGAGGTGGAGATAATCAGGCCAAGAACACACTTTACTCCTGTGGGAAGTGGTCACCGCCATCACCCAGTCATGGAAACTTGTTCCCAAATGTGTGTATTGATAGAATTCCAATGTTAAAAAGACAAGGTGACATTCCTGTGTCTTCTCCCAAGAAGTTTTACTCACCTACTGCTTCTCACCAATGGCAATATTGTGTAATTTTAAACAAGTGATTTACTTACTACTATCTGGTGCTTCTTACTAAGAGGTTTTTTTCCTCAGGGTGCAGTGAGAGATATTTCTTTGAAGTTGTTAACCTCAATGAAACTGAGCAAACTAGTAACTTAAAAGCTTTCTGGGATTTCTAGTGAAAGACAAAATTTTAAAAATTGAAATATTGACAAAAATACGGTAAAATACAGTTGAAAGCAATGAGTGGTAGCTCCATGCATGCAGCATGGGTCCTGTTTTCTTGTTTGAAGAAGTTATTTATTTAGTCATGCACTCAAAAACAGCTCAATTATAAAAACAAGCCCTAGCGAACTTTTTTCTCCGAGTGCTTTAAACTGGGAAACTGCCTGAGTAATTTTCTTCTGAGTACAAGTAATTACTCAGGTTTGCACTCAGTGACTTTGCTTTTATTAAGGTTTAGAAACAATACTGTATTTTAAATCCCATTATTCTTTTCATCCCCAGCATTAAGCAGAACATTAGTGAGCCAGCTGAGGGGCATAGGGTGAACACAGAGATATTTTCTTTGTTTGGGGAGGAAAATAGTGATTGACATTTATCAGTGGTTAATAAATTCTGTGGCTATAGTCAGTTTGTAGCAGCAACAAAGATTGTTTTATAAAGCTATTTCCTCAGTAAATGACATTTTAAAATTTCCTTGATTATTCATCTTTCTGGCTTTGAAAATTTCTAATTTATTTTAGAAGCTGGGTCATAATGAGCTTGCAGGCAGCTTATCACATAATTTCCAAGAGACATCAACACCGGTCTGTGGTTGTATTTTTGCTTCTGATAGTATGTGTTTGCTTTATGCTTTGCTAAGCATTAAGATAAAAAATACACTTTATGGTAATTGGGAGCCCTGCCTGTGCTCCTCTGGAGGAAAGATGATGTCAGGGGTTTCTTATCTATCAATATGCCCCTGAAAACAGGTGTCGGTGCCTTTGTGAAAACCCTGTAGTGGGAGATGGCAGTGGGGAGGTGACTGCAGCTGCTGTGTGACTCTGTGATGATGAATTCCCATCGGTGGCAAAGGAATTGTCTTCATCCTGCTCAATATTTATTTTCCCATATCAAATGAGCTTAGAAAGCAAACACCACATTCCCTGATCCTCCAGAGGCTGAGACTCCAGAACCTGAAGAACTGGATTTGGGCCATGAAAATTTGTCTTCTGGGGTGCAGGAGCTTTCCTTCCTGGGGCCCCAGGCCGATAAGAAAAGAAATTGTAGTGGTGACCCTGAGCCTGCAGAGCAGGAAATGTGGCCAAGGCTCCCTCAGCTCCAGGAGGTTTCCTGGCCTGGCTCTTGGGGGTTTGCAGCCCCCTGTGCTGAAAGGAGCCCATGGGCTGACCGTGGCCATTCCCCTGCTGCAGTCAGACAACACGTGTCTCACAAATGAACACTTCCAGATGCATCTCCAGCCGTGCTCCCAAATGCTGTGTGCTAAGTGAAATGCATTGTTAGCTTTTATCTTACAAGTAGGGTTTTCAAATAATCATCCATCAAAACCCGTCATATTTTGGGAAGCTTTACACTCAATAGAACAGGCAACTGAAACATTATCTTCCAGTATTCTCACAGCAAGGACACTTAAAATTCAGGCTGTGTTGGGGGGACAACACAGCAATGAATACACGGAGACAGGATTGAGAATAGATTTTTCCAAGTCAGAAGGATTAATCCCAACTCCCACTGAAGATTTAGCTCTTTCCATGTGGGATGCAAGCCTTGTGGCTCTGAAATAATTAGCATGCAGAGTTAGTGTGTGTTACACAAGATAAAAATGGACTTTCTTTAAAAATCATAATGAGTACAAAAAATAATTACTTTGAAAACTTAAGTAGTATAACAGCTTCTACCCATTTGTTTATGAGCTCATAAAGGAGGTATAAAGATGACTACACAGCTCTGAAGTTTTGGAATTGGGGTCAGTTGTTAACTTGGCTTCCTTCTAACAAAAAATTCTTTGCTATCAACACCAGATAGCCAATAAATGGACTTTTTCATACATCTGCCTTTGCTAGGGATGAGAGGTGAATATACAGAGTTGTGTCATGCTGAAAGCCAGAGTAGATGCTTTTTCCCCCAAATTTAAGCCTCCAGCCTGAAGATGTTGCACCATGAGGGTGTTGTGCATTTCCTTGAGCCTTCGGTTACAGATGAAAAAAGTTTGATTTATTCGTTCGGGATCTTTGCAGAGATTTATTTACATAAATTACATTGAATTACCCACAGTAAATGGACTGTTTCTCCCCATCTCACCATTTGGGGGGGCTGATTTAGGTGGTGAGGACAGGAGACCTCAAGCTGTGCTGCAGTCAGCGGAGGAGCAGGATCTCCTGGGATGCAGCTGGATGGCCCCAGTGTGCCCCAGCACCTGTCTCACTTGAACATGAAAGAAGCACGCAGACTCAAGCAATCAGGACAGGACCACCAGGCAGGAAAAGCCCCTGCCCTTCTTTATTCAGTCATTTTTTTATGTTTCTAAAGACAACCGTGGATTGGAAGATGAGGTTATCACCTCTCCAACTCCACAGGACACTGACACAGTCTATCATCTTTCTGCACCTTAGGAGAAAGGAATGCAAAACAATACAGGAATTCAAAACAATATAGGCTGGTTAGGAAAACAAGGACTATGTTTATAGAAAATGCATGAGAAATTCTATTACAGAAATAAAAACATCGAAACACTGCAGAACCCAGGGCGACACAGCACCAGCAGCACCTCTGAATCCCTGTCTGAATTCTCTCCGAGCCTGGCTGTGGCCATTGGGGTGTCCATGCACAGCTCTAGGTAGGGCATTACAGCTCCCAGCTGCTGTTTGCTTCGGAGAGTTCAGCACTGAGGGCTGGGTTTGCCTCCCTGTGTGGGTGTTTCTGCAATGTGGAGCTGCAGGGAGCAGCTGGATTGCACCAGGACCACGGCACCTTCCATTAGGTGCACAGGAAAGGATGCAGGATTTTCTCCTCTGTTTTCCAACATGACAAATAACTTAGAAATAACAGCAAAGGGATCTTTCAGTTATAAAGTGATTAAGAAAGGGGGGGAATGGGTCTTTATAGGAATATGCATCTCTGTGTAATAAAATATTGAATGTGATGAATTCAGCCTCATAAAATGAATTCAGCCTCATTTTTAGTGCTCTAAAATGATAATGTAGAGGAAACCCTATTTCAGACATTTCTTCAGGCGTTGCAGTTACTTCATTAGCCTTTATTTCTTCTCACTTCTGCTCTCTTGACAGCTTTTCTTGTCTCAGGTTCTTCCTTTTTGAAATGCTTTGATGTGCTCATCTGTTTGACAAACTGTTTAAGGTCTTGATCTTAATTTAACATTTGTAGATACCCACAGAGGGTTTTGTTAATGAAGTCTTTAAAATACTAAGTGAAGTTCTAGTTTTCTTCAGGAAGAAAGTTTTATCCTTGACATTATTTTTCCTTTGGAACGATATTCCTATTTAACATCTAGGAAATTTTTAGTCTTACAAAGCAGCAATGGGCTTGCAAGGCTAGGGATGTAATTAAATGAGGATTTTACATTTCTTTGGGGTGCCTTTTGTTAAAAGAATAGGAATACATCATAATTGAAAATGTCTTTTCAATGACAGAAGCCTTTGATACCCCAGAGGCATGAGAGTAAGTGTTTGCCCAGCCTCAGATCAGGAGTGCTCTTATACATTGATGGATAATACTCTGTTTTCTGGATTGAAGCCATGGTTTTTGCTAGTTCATTTGGTCTAAGGTAATTAAATTGAACTAAGGTTTACTCATAAACTATATTCATTAATTTTAGCACTACTGACAGTGACAGCAATCTGAGTTCCTAAGTCTGTAATATGGACTGACAGGAATAATTCATTTGCCCTGTTGTAGCTGGATCAGGCATTTCAGATCTCCAACACCAGACACAGGGGCTATAAAAGCCTCCTTGAGGCAAAAGGAAGAGCTGTGTATAAGAGGAAAAGCTTGACATGAAGAGGAAGAAGATGTTTCCAAGACGCCTGTGAAACGAGGAAGTCATGTGTGTTTTACTGTTAAAAAATATTTGGGTCTATTTTGGGGGCCCCTCTGTGGTGCTCAGGGACCTGCTGCAGCCCAGAGAGACTGGATCAAGGGGAGCACATCCCCACTGTCCTCTGTGACTTCCCTTTCTGTGGAACTGCTTTCTGTATGAATCATGCAAAATGCTTCTTTGCTATAGCAATGTTTGCATTTAAAAAAAACTTAAAAATTGGGTAACAGCTTCCTGGAAGCGTGAGCAGCATAAACGTGCTGTTGGTTCTAAGGCATTTGCTGTGACCTTGGTCACAGCAGACTGGTCAAAATGTGATCTCTTTTTGAAAAGACAAAACAATCTTCTTGTTTTCAAGGCAAAATTTTAGGGAAAGCTTACTTCTGAAATATGAAATTTGCTTTTATTCTGCCAACAACTAGCATAGTTTTGTCTGGTTGGGGTTTTTTATTTCTTCTTTTTCCTTAGTGCTTTCCCTCATAAATTAAATAATGTAAATAAATTACATGCATTATCTAAAATAATGTAAAATAATTCCATTAGCTAATTCCATTTGGCTAATTTTTAAAAGAAAAATATTTTGCCTCTGGTTAAAGCTAAGGCTCAACATGCACAGCCCTGCTGCCTTTAAATGCTAATGCAGGCTCATTCTCTAGATAAGGACCAAGAGATCCTTAGAAGTGAGAAAGCTGCATCAAGAGGTTTGACAAGGCTCATTAAAGTTCAATTAGAAAATTCGTTTTAACACCAGGCATCCTGCCCCTTTTATTTCCCAAGTACAAACAATAAAATTTTCATCACATACAAGTACATACTTAAAATGTGCTGTGGAAATAAATAAGCTTCATGTTTAATTCATCTCATATAATAATTGATGTCCATTAGGGATTTGGATCAGGCATTAGGTATATAGCTACAAAGTGTGGCACTGGATGTGTGATTCCCAACTGTCCCTACTGGGAAGTTTGTCAAGTGAATTGAAATAAAAATTATTTTCAGAAGAGTTATGATAGATCTTTTCTGAAGAGTTCATCTGTTTTCTGAGCCGTGCACTCTTGGCACACACTCAAAAAAACTTGACTCAGCACCTTTACATTGAGGGATTTCATGGTTCTTTTAACTACTTCTGTAAGTTTTATTCATTTAGCATCATACTATTTTCAGTTGTTGGTTCTCAGCCATGGGGAATAATCCCCTCCTCCTGCCCCCCATATTACAAAAATTTAAATTTTCACTTGGCTGTTTGATTACAGGATAGGAGTTTTGTGAGACTCATGACGTGGACATTTACAACATCAGTAAATCAGATGTGACATTCAAGCATTAGGCAGCTCCCGTGTGCTGTGGCTCTTAAGGCTGCTCTTAATTCCTTTTTTGCAGCGATAAACCTGCCAAGAATGCAGTGCTTGTTATGCCATGATGGATGTCTTGTGGAGTCAGTCCTTGTCCCCAGTGCCTGCCCTTTCGCTGCCTTTGTTTGCTCTGCAGTGCTGCTTATCTGTGAGACACTGTGCAGCCTTCTGAAATGGTGCAAACCTTTAAATAAATGTGGTATTTTTGGCTGAATGCAGCCATGGACACTGGCGTGGTTGCTTTTTAATGTGCTGGGTTGTGGCTGTTCAAACCCTCCCTGTGAGGGGCCCGTTCTACAGAGTGGACACTGTCTGCATGTAAAATTATTCATCAGAAAATGATTGGGAAAAGTAAATGAGTCCTGTGATGTTTTTTTTATTGCATTTATCAATTACTTGCATTAATGCAATTAATGTAGAACTGTTTGGGGTATCTTAAAACATAGAAAGCAAATAATATAGAAGGCAATGACTCACGTCAGGGAAAGAGATGCTCTTTGTGCTGTCCCTGCAAGTCTTGGCTATAACCAATTTAGGAGGGTTTTAAATTCCCAAATTGCTGATCAAAACTTTGCTGGCAGTTGTGGTTGTTTGGTTCTTAGTCCTGTGGCACAGGCCATTAGGGACTGCAGCATTTTGGCTGCCCCACAGGACATGTATTTCCATGAGGTTTAAATGCTATTCAATAGTACTGACCTTGCAGGAACAGTATTTTCCAGAGGAAACTCAAATATTAAGTGTTCATAATTTTCACTGTAAATCACTTTGGAACCTTGCTTTAAAAGGGAAAAACCCTCTTAAGATACTTATTTCCCAACTGTAGTTATAAAAATAATGTTCTAATCTAAAAAATTTTAAAATACTAATAAATGGGAAACCCACAGAGAGCCCCTTAACATCTAAAACCAAGCCAGCCCAGTGACTCAGATATTATTGATTGTTATTTCTTGGTGTTCTTAAAGAACCATCCATGAGTCTCTTTTCAAAGACTAATAACTTATTTAAATAAGCTGCACGTTTCCCATCCTAGGGAAGGTCTTAAAGCTGACAGTGCAGTGTAACCTCACAGCCATTAAACACTAAGTGGGTGTTTTGTGGTGGCAGTGGCTGTAACAGAGGCCCTGGCATGTTTCTTCCCCTCTTTATGAGCACTTGGCAGATTATTTTAGTGAGTCCCCTGTGAAGGGACAGAAAAAAGTACACCCCTCTTAGCAGGAGTGGCTCAGTAAATTTTAGGTGACAAAATTCACTTCTGACTATGATCTCTTGGGTAAGCACACTCAGTCATTCCTAAATAGTTGTCTTAACTTCGACCCAAATGTTTCCTGCTGATAGAAATGCCACTTCCTTCATTCTGCATATATTCAGAATCAGCACCTCATACGATGTCTGCAGCTTGGCCAGTGCATGTCATGGTGTGGAGACAGCGAGCTGACGGGGAATTCATCCTTCCCAGTGATGCTTTCTGCAGGATCAGCTCTCTTTTTGCTGCCTGTACTGCTGCCACCCAGGATTAAAAGCTGTAGACACCCCAGGGCTGCACCGTGGGCTTTCCGTGACTTGGATGAGAGCTGCACAGATGCATCAGAACAGCATGGGCAGCGACTTCTGGGAAGATCATGAAAAACTAAGGTCTGGCTAATGGACCCCAGTTCCTCTCCCTTCCCTTTTGGCAGTCGTTCATGGTAACACAAAGTGAGTACAAAGCCTGGCGCCAAGACAAAACGCTGGTGATTTGTGCTGTAAGTGTTCCTAAAGGCAAGAGGGATCTTTAAGGGCTTCCCTGGATTGATTCCTGTTTGAACTAAAGCCAGAGCTTAAGCCAGACTTTGCAGAACTGCAGCTGCTTGCCCCCATGGCCATGGCACTGGGGAACTGAGGTCTCAGACCAGCTTTGTCACAGGGCTGAGCTGGGCACATGGGGAGCCTGCCAGAGGGTGTGTGGGGTGTTTGGCCAGCTCAGCCCTGAGCAGGGGCCATGCTTTCCTGGGTGGAAAGACAACCTGGTGTGGGGATGAATCTTGCTGAGCATCTGGACCCCCTTGGGACCAGCATGGCTCATGTTTGTGATGCTGAGTAAAACTGGCATGACAAATTCACCATCACAAACGGCACACAGAGAGACTTCCCACTTGCCAAGGGGGTCAGTGGGATCCAGTGAAAAGCAGAGACTGAAGGAGTGGGTGTTTGAGCCTTGTGATGAGCTGAGATGATGTACCTGACATCCTGCTCAGCCCAGGCGCTGTCTCCTATTTTGGATAAGACCCCTTTGCTCCTGTGAGCTGGTTACGTGGGGGTGCTGGACTATGTTTCCTGTCCCATCTGCTTTGGTTCTGATGAACATTAAGTTTTGAAGCTGCCCTGTGCTCTTTCGTGTTGATGGCATCCTTCAAATCTGTTCCACCTCCAGGGAATGTGAAGTCTTGGGGCAGGGGGGGAGGTTTGTTGGTGGTTTTGTTTGGGTTGGTTTTGTCTTTTTAACTTAAACCTTGCATGTCTACTTGAAATAAAAATGTTTGAAATATACCCCTTCAGAATTAAAACAACATTGCATATATATAGCCACATATTGAGATTTAAACCCATCATAATACCTCAAGTTCACATAAACCAAATATTTAAACCTAAGATGTTTCCTATTAACATGTAAAGAAAGCTACAACCCAGAGAATTCTCTGGCTAAGCACATGAATTATGCTTTGTTGCAAACCACTTTAGTTCATAAAAGCAGCAACTATCATCAATACCTTCTTAGGTATAGGCGAGGTGAGATCTTTTCTAATCTTTTGTTCATATTATGATTAGCCACAATTGGCTCAAGTCACTAATTATGTTGATAGTTTTCTTCATGTGATGATTTTTTTAAATGCAAGCTCAATGGTTTCTTTTGTAGCCAATGCACCTATTAAAATACTCTTTTTCTGCATTGTAAATTGAATTCCAGCTTCGATTCAAAAGCAGTTTAACATAAGTTGGAGGTAAAATTCATTATCTAAACTATAAGAAATGTAAAAAATAGAGAAAATTATAGTTGCTAACATGGTGTGCTATTAGCATAAAAATATTTGAAGTTTCTGTAGTGCCACAAGCTGTGGTAACTGTAACCAGGCAATCAGAATTAGTTTTTTTCTCTGGGGAAAGATTAACAGGTAACTAGGATTAGACAATAGGATGAACAACAGTTACTTAAATGGAAAAGTCTTGGTTGCAGACAGTGGCTCCTAGGTCAAACTCCTATTTAGATCATCCTTCTTTGCATTGTGTTTCCTCTAATATTTTCTGCTCTTTGAATACATAAGTTGGGTTTCACATGCGTTGTTTTGGAGGTGAAGAGCCTGACATTTCTGTCACCCTTCCTGGCCCCAGAGCAGCAGGACCCCTTCCCTCTGCCCATCCCAGTGCCAGGGCTGGGCTGGTTTGTGGTTCATGAGCTGAGCACCTGGTCTAGGAGAAGGGAGAAGACATCCCCAGCAGTGCACCAGTGCAAACACCTCTGTCACCGGTGCGTTTGGCTCCATTTTCAAGGGACAATGTTTGCTCTGTTACAAGGATAGATGCTAAGGACACTTAGGCCACTTCTCTGTTGGCCTCAGGATACAAAAGTGTCAGGGCAGAAGGCACCTCCTGGCTTTGTGAAACGTGGGCAGTAGGATGTCAGTGATGAGGAAGGGACAGCATCCTCTGCACTGAGGCACTACAGGAGAGGAAGGTTGTCTCCTGTTGTTTAAGAAATCCACTCCCTGTCTTATGCAAAGCATATAGGAACAGCAACAGGAAGCATCATTAACCTTCCTCTCATTTGGGGAGGAACTGTTTGACGGCACTAAAATTATTATGAGCGATACACTGGGTGTAAAACAGGAAAGCTAATTGGGAATTAAGTCAGAAGAGAGGTGTCTGAGGGACAGAGCAAAAGGTGAGGCTGGCATATGTCTCATTCTCTGTGCAAAGGACTGCAGGAAAAAGGAGAATGAGAGAGGGCAAAGCTGAAGCCATGAAGAATTGCTGGGGGTTTAATGTGGTTGCTGTACCCTACCTTGCTGGCACAGACCCTGCTCCTATGCACCCAGTGCCAAAATTCCATGAAATGAAAATTCTAGTGTGGTGGAAAATATCATTGCTGGCTTTTTCTGGCTGCAAAAATCGTGCACTCTTTGCTTTGCTCTATTTCTTTTTCTTCCCTAAGAGTGTTCTAAAATACCTAAATATCCAATATTGTCTATGCTGACTCTTAGGTGGGGAAAGAGCAATGTGCTCATGCCTTGGGGCTTTGGATATCACCAGTTGAATCGGTAGAACAGATTGAAGTTAGATGGATGGCAGTTTTGAAAATCCTCTCTTGGTGTGTGCTACTCTGAGTTGTTTGGTGCTCACTGGAGAAAAAGCAGTTTCATGTTAAAACTGTGCTCTTTCTCATCAAAAGATCAAAATGGGAGTTAATCTTCTGCCCTCCTGTGATTGTATTTCTGTGTGTTGCTCTTTTGTGGGGTGTTGAGTTGGGGTTTTGTGGTGGGATGTTTATTTCTAGATCAGCAAGTGGCTGTTGGTTATGAATTAGAGATTTTAAATCACGCCCCCAGAGATTTGGAACCATATTCTTACATGCCATGAAGCCATTCAAAGGAAAACTGAAAGCCATTCTCTGCAAAATACCAATTTACTTTTGCTTTAGTTAGTAACATTCAGAATTAATGAAACTGGGTTTAAATATTTCTTTTCTTCTGGGTTTTTTTGGGGGGGTTCTTTTTGCTGGTTCCCAGTTCCATCTCATTTAAGCAGTTCTGGGGCAAGGGGCAGACACAGCCTGTCCCCCCACCTCTGCTTAGTCCCTTAAACCAAAGAAAAATTTGTCCAATACAGTGTCCATGTTGTGGTAAAAATGCAACTACAGTCTATGCAGGTATAATTTCAGAGATTAGAACAAATAAAAGAGATATTTTTACCCTTTGGTAGATTATGAGAGAAAAAAACTTGCAGCTGACAGTGAGATTTATAACCTGTGCAGGTTCCCTGTGCTGGGGATGTGCTCTGGGGTGTGTGGGATATCCTTTGGTGTTCTTGGATTTATTTAGTCCAAGGAGAGCCCATGGATGGGATTCAGGTTTTGTAACCCTCATACAAGGAGTAAGTCTTTGTCTTGAATAGGATTGTAACTCTCTTGTGTGAAAAGGATAGTGTGAAGTCATGACAGGTGACTTTTCTTCCTAAAGCCATCTAAATCTCTGTGAGGCTCCTTTGTCACACCCAGTGGGCTCAGGGAGGGAGTCCTGAAGAAAGTGAACTTTAAATAGAAATAAAAATGGGGGGAAAAAATCGAGTAAACCACTTTTCTGTGCCTCAGTCACAGCAGTTCAAAATTGAGTAAAGTTTTCAAACTTTTTGTATTTTTTTTCATTTTTTGAAGGATAATTCTGAGTAGTTGTGTAGCAGCATTTATTACAGTGCTAAACTCAGCCTGCAACACTCTAAAAATTATAATAATGGTACAGAATTGTAAATGCCCTAACATTATTCTTCTCTTGCACTGGTTTTAAACACTTACACTTTTCAAGGGAGCAGCAAATTAATTCTTAATTAAAATCACTAAGCAAGTGCAGATTATATTTAATTTAAATATTTATTGACTTTGTTTAAGCTTTAAAATAGATTAGACTTTGAACAGCAAAACTGCTAATATCTGAATAATAATTTTACTTCTGAGCCCAATCAAGAAGCTAGTCAGGAATACAGCTAAGAAGTTGCTGTGTTTGAGGAAATACTTTATTAAAATATGTACAGAAGGCCTTTAAAAATGAGTTCTCTCCAGTAAAGAAAAATTTTGTTGCATCTGAGAGTATTTTAAAATCTTGCATTGTCTCTTGGCTTTTCAGGAGTTGCAGTTCTTCCCGTGGCCCTAAGTACAACTGAAAAAATATACAGTGAACAAAAGACATAAAAACGTACCAACCTGCTAATCCACTTTCTCTTCCTAATGCTAAAGATGTTAAATTGAAGCCCATGATTATCCCAGCTGATTTAACTAGTCAACACATAAAGCTAAGCATGTATGTAGATGTTTTCTGAGTAGAAACATAAACCTCGCACAAAGAAAATTTTCAGAGTTTTAAGGGTATTCCTCTCTGTAAAGAAGTTATTTGCATTAAAATATTCCCCCCAGGAGGATCTGGTAACCCAGAACATCATTTGGCACAGCATTTTCTCCAGTATGGCTCAGCCACAGTACCAGGCCATCAAGGCTTTTCCAAGGACCAGTTCAAACTCTTGGCTTCTCATTCCTGTTCTCCTCTAAGCCAGTTTTATTCCCTTTCATTTTGAGAAACAGTTTCTCTACTGCATTTATCTGTCACGTGCCTAAAGGCCGTCAGATCCTGCAAGCTTTAGGATGATTTAATGTAACTTGTAGGTTTAATTTTGCAAAAATGCTCATGTTGCCCAAATAACACAAAATCTATGAGATCTTTCAGGACTGAGTTTGAACCTTCTGGAAGTCTGTTTGGCAATGCCTCATAATTTTTCAGTGTGGCAAAAAGTGCTCCTGAGATTGACAGGCTTTTCATGCATTTCATATGGATGTTTCAGCTAGCCTTACATTCTCCCCTTGGTTTTTACTCTGTGTTGTGAAGTCTGTAAGAGCTGCAAGATCTTTTCTGCTTTTTCTTTATAATGCTATGAAACATTATGTGAATTGTTTTAGACTGTGTTTCCTGTCTAATTGTACATTGCTGTTTGAATTGGATATTCCAACCTAGAGCATGTGTTTAATTTTTCCTTGGCCTCATTACATTTCATTCCCTGTTTCACACATCGCCTGCCCTGTTAGTCCATAAATCTGATCTATTCTAATCACTGTAAATTCTCTCTTTCCCCTAGCTGTGTGTCACCAGCAACACTACTCACTTTGGAAATTGCTTTCCTGAGAGGTCATTTTATGAAAGATAAAGGAGGAGGCATTGTGCAGTGCTGGTGGGTAAGGCTCAGGGTTTCTCACTCATCTAAGCCTCAGTGCAGCTGCTGCAGTCTTTTTTTTGTTCATGGGCTCATCTCAGCAGCTGTCACAAGCTGAGAGGGTCACCAAGGGAGTGCCTTGGGCCTCAGACTGCAGCATGGCAAAGTCTTCCCTGGGGTTTGTCATCTGCATGCAGTACAAATTACATCCTATTGGGTGGCCTTGTAAAGGAGAGTCACCTGTTCAGAGTCACTTTAGTTGTAAAAAGGACTTTTTAAAGACAGATGTTTTGTGGTACTTAAAAACAGACAGTGTTGCAGAGCCAAGAACCTGCATTGCATGGTCCATCACAGGATCCCCTTTATGCAAGAACACATTGTGCAAGTCTTCTGGGCCTCCTGCTTGGCTTCCTCTTCCCTTTGAAGAGCACTGATGGGCTGATATTTGGTACATTGATGTGACAGCAGGTCTGTGGGTTAGCTGAGATTGGTTACATCAGTACTTCTCCCATTTTCCATGCTTGTAGGTGTCAGTGCCTCCCCTACGCTCTCGCTTCTGGGCTGGTCCTGCTTTGGGGCTGGTCTGGTGGGGCAGACACTGTGCTGCAGCCAGCACGCCTCTGGTCATGGCCTTCCTTGTGCTGCTGCTGCTTTTCCTGCTCCTTCCCCCTCTCATTTAGCACTTCTGTGCTGTGCTAGATATCACAGGAGTCTCCTGGGAAGAGATTGGGATCTCTCTTGGATTCCTGCACAGCCTCTGTGTGGAGGCTTCCCTGGTGCTGCTCCAGGCTCTGGCGTCTGTGTGAGTGCGTAGGGTGCACTGGGGAGTTTTGCCATTTTATTTTCTTGGGCTGTGCAGTAGAGATGTTTTGGAGCAAGAGCTGTTCAGTTCCTCAGTGTCAGGTTTTTCCCTGACCTGGGCTCCCGTGCTGGGTGGGACTCCCCTTGCTGGATGACTCCCCTTGCCAGTGATGCTGTGTTCCCTGATGTGTAGTGGTTCATGGCTACAATCCACTCTTGCAGAAGGAGGCCATCCATTGTCTCGGATAAATGAGTTTAAGATTCATGGATGAAAAGAACATGAGGAAATTTAAATACTACTATTTATTTTTCCTGAATCCCTTCACCTTGTTTTTTATTTTCTTCTGATATTTCACATAACCAAGGAGAATTAAGTGGGAGTGGGAGCATGCCAATTTTTGGTTGGATTACTGAAGGGCAGTTTCCACAGCCACATGACACTACTACAGCAAAATTCAATTAGCATGTTTCATAGAGGTTTTAATTGATTAATGTATTTATTTGATTTTGTGTGGTGTAGTAGCTTTTTAATGACCTTTTGAATGTTTCTGGTGTTTGATTGACTCATATTACTTGCTTTTGTAGCCCAGGGTGCTGCAACATCATGTGTCATGCTATACAGGCTTTTTTTAGTCCACTGGTGACTGCTGAAGGTATAAATTCTCCCTGTTGCACAGAAATATGCCAATGTATTCCCTTCTGCTAATTTTTCAGATGTGCTACTTTAATTAACAAAGCTAATGCTTAGGGATCTGATTGCTGAAAAGCTCTGGTGGCAGATTAAACCTTCCTGTGTGGAGCTGGTTTGTTGTGTTTGCAGAGGAACCACTCAAACCCCAGTGCAAGTTTGCATCAGTGGAACCCAGAGAAGAAATGCAGTGATAAACCAGACTAAATAAAGAAATGAAGTAGAGTGGAGGAGAGTGGTATGAACCCTTGGTGGTGTTTGTGTGATGAAAGCTGCTTGCATTTGAAGATGTTAATTATGGGCAGTTTTTCCTTGGTGTTGTGAGGTTTGGATCACTCAGAACTATGTTTAATGATAAAATACTAAAACCAGAACAAATTCTGAGTAAGCCCCTGCTGACCAAGCTGTCCAATTAATAGGATTTTGTCTAATGGAGTAATTTAATTGGGATGTTTCAAACATACTCTAGAAAAGCCACAGACATTTAAATTTCAAGGATAAACATTATTTTTCATTCATCTCTCTCTCTCCGTCTCTCTTCCCCAAAGGTCTCCCTGGCATGTTTGAGTCTCCTCCCCAGTGAGCAGTTCAGCCCAGTGCCATCCACAGGATCAGAGTGCTTTGAGAAGAGCCCCCTGAATTCCTGCTAGGAGTCACAGCAAACCTGCCCAGCTCATCACTGTACACAGGCCTCAAATCTCCTTTGGAGCAGCCACCAGAGGGGCTGAGCTTCCCTGTTTCCTGCTGTGCTGCCCAGATCCTGCTCCATGCCAGCAAAGGCTGGTGGAAATCTGCATCTTGGTGGTTCCACGTGAGCTGAGATCCTCACCCTGCTCACCCACGACCTCTCCCTGCTCCAGCCCCTGCCAGCAGCACTGCATCACGGCCCACCAGATGTGCAAGTGGCTGCAAAGAGCTTCCCTCCCTGAGCACAGGTGCTCTCCTTCAAGAAAAAAGTAAGTGTTGCTCAGTAAGTGCTGGGCAGATGTATTGCTGCATGTTCAGATAAAGAAACTGCTGCTCCTTGGGGGTGGGCAAGGGGGCCAGGGCACTCCAGAAGTCTGGCAGTGGCTGGGTTGGGGAAGTGCCAGTTCCAGCCCACTGCTCTTAATTTGCCTGGAAAGGCAGCTCTCCCACATGAGGTCAGATGTAGTGAAGCCAAAATTCTCTTTAGGAAGCTTTACTTGGTTTGAAATGCTTTGTTACCAAATACTGCTTCTGACTTCTAACTTTTAACTAGCCTCAGTTCACCTCTGTCTTTATTTTAAATTCAGTGTTACTTTATACAAAGTGTTCTCATCAGCCAAGCCACTGCTGGGTTCGTACACAAAGTAGTTTAGTGTTCATCTGTCTCATTTCTTTACTGTCCAAGATGAATCTCGGGGGACTGAAGCTCTGAACCAAGTCGCTTCAGGCTATTCATCTGGAAAACAGAGCCACTTAGACCTTTGTAAAGAAAATAATTTAGTAATCAGTGCAAGAGTCCAGTCTCTAAGCCAGCCCATTTGGAAAAATTGCCAGTGTAGTAACTATAGACATTTTATGACAATAATACTGATTAGATTCTTCCATTATTGCCAGAAGTTCTTCTTCCCTGCAGCTTCAGGACTGAGCTGGTTTTGTACCAACTTCTATGATCCTGTGCATTAGAAATGCTTTGTAATTTGAGATTGATGCTGCAGAGCTGGGTATTGAGCTGCTGACCAATGCAGATGAAACTGTTGGGCAGTGAGGAAGTCACTGTTGCCTCCCCAGCTCTGCACATCCTCCCTCTGGAGCAGGGAAGGACCCCGGTCTCTGTTCTCTTGTACAAAGGGGAAGAAGGGGCCAGTTAAGGGGTGTTTGCTGCACCCCCTGCCTGCCAGCCCACAGCATCCACAGCACACCCCCGGCTCAGGTGTCTCTGGGAACACACCAGTGCCACTGGGATGGCACTGGTCTCCTACCCTGCCCTCTGGGTGTGCCAGTTCAGGGCATTCTCACCCAAACACAGAAGGTTCTCACTCTCTTGTACACTATCAGTGGATCAGTGTCCCTGTGCATTCTGCTAATCAGATTTGTATAGCAACTCTCAGAACTTTTATCTCATTTCATACTTCAGGCCCTTACCTTAGAGTTTTTCCCCATTCTCTTTGCAAATGAGAAGCTACTTGTGGTCGTGAACACGTTTAACAGTGTTGTTTCTGTACCTTGCACCCAGCAAGGTCCCACAGTGCTGGATATTGGCCAAACACAAAAGATCCTGCTGTCCCTTTTGAAAATCCTTCTGGCAAACATAAAGTTTGGGGTGAAATGCAGCATAAAATAAAGTGAAGGGGAGACTGGTCTGTAGCTAGGATGTTAATGCAAGGTTTTGGCTGTGTGGTTTATAGCTTTGCTTTTGTTTTGATTGCCCGTGGTTTATAATATTTTGAAAGCATAAGGATTAGGGTAAAGGATTGAGTTCCTGTACCTGTGCTAGTGAGATACTCACTGCTCCCTATCAACAGTTACATGCCATTTAGGGAAGATTTCTGCAGAGGTTTGCTATCCTGACATTTTCACTGTGGGCTGCTACACGGAAAAGATGTGGGGCAAAACTCCCCACAAAGTGGGAGCAGGGGGACAGGTAGCATGGGCTCTCCCATTTCAAACTCAGGGGAGCTCCAGGCACCAGTTCCCCCAGCAGGTCACAGCAAGGCAGTCCAGACTCAGCACACAGATCAAATCTGCTGTTTTGCCATCTTGGTTTCATGCAGTAAAGGTTACTGCCGGGTTCAATTAAATACATGGAAAAATAAAAGAAGGAGCAGAAGTGATGTGCCTTGAGGCACAGAAGGCACAGAGGCCTTTATGGTGCCTTTCACAGGCTCAATTACATTGCTGGCAACTATTTTCAGCATTGTTTTTGAGCAATGTTAGTGAGGAGGGAGCAGAAAGAAAATAATTCTGAATTGATGTGCCCTAAAGGCTCATCTCAAAGATTTTCACTAGCTTCATAAAAGCTCCGTACACTTAATCTAAAAAAATATAGCAAAGTCTTTTATCTCCTTTGCATGGTCTTGTCTTTCAGCCTCTTGATTTTTATTGTGCTATCCTCGTCCCTTAAAATTCAGAGAAGTGTTTTGAAGTTTACACACTATAAAATTGGTAGTTACGGATCTTGAAGGATGTTTTGGGCAGCACTTTGGCAGAAAGACAAGGTCTGCACACAAGGTCAAGACGCCAGGGATGTCTCACTGGTGACTGCAGACTCGTGAAGTCTCAGCCTGCTGCAGCACATCCTCCTCTGATGGGTGGGAATGATTTGTTGGGATTTGACCAAAAATTAATGATAAAATAACTTCCTGCTGGGAAAACAGAAAAGCTTTAACATCACCAACCCATTATTGCTTGTGGATTTTAACAGTGAAGAACTGTACTTTTGGAGAGGGTAATTATTTCCACGAAAAATCCGTGGTTGCTGTCCAGCAGGAAAAACACTGTGAAGAACCACACAAGTTGTTTCTGGGGAAAGCATTTCTCAGTGATTGCTGCAGAAGGATTGCTTTGGGCTTTTCTCAGGAGAGAAAATACCTGTGTGCTCCATGTGATCATCAACAGGATTCACTCCTGCCCTGCTCATCACTGGGTGGGTGGAGATGGGGATGTCCTGCTGTCAGTGTTCAGAGACCAAGAGGAGGGGAAGCCAACTCCAGCTGGATTTTATACAGAGCTATTTATTTCCAAAAGTGCCAGCAGATTTAAATTACTGCTGCGGTTGTCAACAAGTTCCCCCTGCATATTCTGTAATGATTAAGGTCCTTGGAGGTTTTGGATTGCTTATGTTTCTCAGTGTAGCTGCAGATTGTGAACATAAGGGTTGCATCGAGTAATTTAAATAATTAATTGAAAGGCAGAGGTTCCTTTCCTTCTGTGCACTTTGGGTAGGAACATTCCTGCTGACTCCACATTTGAATCACAGGATATTCGGAGTTGGAAGGGACCCACAAGGATCATTGAGTCCAGCCCTTAAGCTAATGGCCATACAGGGACTGAACCCTGGTGTTGGTGTTTATTAGCACCTGGCTCTGGCCAAGTGAGCTGTGCCTCTGTCTTCTTGCTACTGAAAAGGATAACCTGGTCAGGTAGCTAAATGTTAACTCAAAACTTGCCAGCTTTTGCACTTGACACACAGTTGCTCTCAGAAGCAGCTGGTGCCTCGCTGCTACCAGCGCCAGAGTGTTTTGTTTGATGACTTAATCAACAAGTTATCCTATTAGGAGCCATTTGTGGATTCGAATACAGATGTAGGATGATAATTCTTGTAATTGAAAAGAAAATGTTCATTTCCTCAAATTCAAAGCATGCCCATGATGCAACAGCCCATGTTCTACTTCTGATTTGTTCTGAAGCCAAGCCTAAGCAGGTTGTGCCCCTTGTCTGAGCAATGCAGGGCAGTGACTTTGCTCTTACCTGACCGAGGAATTCAGAGCACAGAGAAGGTTCAGATTGATAATATGCCCACTGTTTAGAGAGCTTTATTTCTAAAAAAGAGAGAAAAGGGTGAGTCCTTCTGCTCCATTACAAAGACTGTTGCTTTTTATGCCAAGCAGAGATGTGCTTGTTTATTTTTCCCCCCTAGAATTAATTGAAACTCTTTACTGCTGCATTGAATTAAAAGCTTCTTCTCCCTACATTTTTATAATACTGCAGAAAGCTATTATCTGGTACATTCCAGAAGAGACTTTTCATCCAGATTTACAATTTATCTTCTGCTGTTCTTTTGATTCTAGCTGGTATTGGACACTTCAACAGACCCAGTATATTCAGGTTTTTTGGGCAATATTAAAGGTACATTTAACATTATTGACCTTTGATTTGGGAGTGGATGCGGGTTAGGTTACATCTTACATTTTCTTTCAAAAGGGATTGCAGTTTTTTCCTTTTTGCAAAAATTCAGTTGCAGCAATGCGAAGGTCAGCTTTTCATGTGTCATGACCTTTTATTACTTGGGCTTCCTTCTAACCTTGTTCCCTGTGGTTTTATGTGGCTGCAATTTCATTGTGCTCAGTGTTTGGGACCAAATCCACGACTATTATGCTTATCCTGAAGACCTTGAGAGCATTGCTTTGCATGTCTCAAGAGAGTTAATGGTTGATTTTGAATCCTCCATGTACAGTTTAAGTATTAATTTAGCTGCTAGACTGCCCTAAAGCTTCAGCATTAATCAGGAGATAAGCAGTAATCCTGTCTTTCACAAACTTTCATAAGTTTACAGAATTATAGAGCTTTCTCTGGCTAGGAAATTTCTTGATCTTGTTAACAAGGAAAGCAAGAAGCTTAAAGCTGACAAAAACATGGTGATGTTGTTTGGATTTGGTTTTTTGTTTTTTTTTTGTTTTGTTTAGTTTTAATTTCTGGGGTCTGATCATAGCAAGGACAAGGACATGAAATATTTCTCATCCACTACAGCAGATTTTCCCCAGCCTCTGCTGGGGAGACTGGGTGTTTTCAGTCAGGTTCCTTATCTCCTTTCTTTTCTCCCTGGTATCCTTCTGACTAGGAGTGCCCAATTGGGTCTTAATTGGCTTCTTTCTTTTAACTGACCATCTCTCCTTCTGAATGGCAGTCAGTGCTGACCTGCTTTCTCTGCTGAGATGCATATTACTGTAGCTCGTTTGAGACAAGCTGTTAAAAAAAAAAAGGAAAGAAATCCTAATTTATCTGGCTTGTGGGTAAGCAGGATCTTAAATGCTGCAATTTGCTTCACAACTCCCTTCAATGAGCAGGAGGGGGCACCTACCTATTTTCTTAAGCTTAGCAACTCTAATGTATCCCATGTGAACAGGGATGTAAGTATTTTTTCTAACATCCACTTTTCTGTGCTGGTTTTAACACTTCATGGAGAGGTAAATGAGTAATTTTAAGTGCAATGTGTGATTGCCACCTGTGATCATGTAGCAGAGGTCACCTAAGGCTGTGTTTTAACCTAAAGCCAGGGTATGCTCTCTGTACCTTGAGAGATGTTTTTTTCTGCTCGCTGCTTAGCAGACCTTTCCAGAGGCTTTTCCTGGTTTATTCTTAGCTTCTCCTGACACCCACAAATGGCTGCAGGAAGATGGGTTATCTGCATTGCATAACAGCTGTCAGCAAGCAGGGCTCCTTCCCTTCCTTGGGCCGACACCAGCAGCAGAGCAGCCGACCCTCGCCCGGATTTATTCCGAGGGATGACGCTGACTCACGGTGCTCTGCAAACTCGTGGGGGATTCTTCCGTAAAAGCAGCCATGTATTAATGTCATCCAAGAAAAAAAAAAAAAGCTTCTGCTCCTGTGAGTTATTTCTGTCCGTTTGGCAATCTGCTCTCTTCCTCAGTTAAACACCACATCGCCCTGGTGTTCCGGCAGATTCGTTGCTGCTCAAACCAGCAACAGATATAAAATGGAATAAAAACTGCTGTATTAAAGATGTGTGACCCCATAAAAGTAAGTACTTATGGAGATGACTGCTGCAATCTATTATTAAATACACTGATTTTGTAACTGGTACTTTGAACAGCCTAGAGAGGCTGGGAGCATATTCTCCCTGTCTGGCCTCTTTCTGGGTTTGGGAGACTCTTTGACTGAGTGTCTTCAGGGCTCATGCCTTGCCCTTCTACAAGGTAGGAGGAGACATTAGGACGTCCTACTTGATGCCAAAGCACCTGATAGCTTCAAGAGGAATGACATTAGAAAGCAGCTTGCTATAATAGGAAAGTAGTAAAGGGCCTATTTTCAGACCTTGTAAAATGTCCTTAGGTTGGCATTGTGAAAATATGAGGTGGTATCTGCAGTGATTTTCACACAGTGATTTTGGCTTTGCATTGCCACTCAGCTGAGGAAATGCTAAGGGCCCAGGTCAAGCATATTGTCACTGTGATCTGGTCAGTGGCTCAGGGACCATCACAGACCAGAGATTTGGCTGAAATTGTGCAGATAAAATAGCAGTATTTATATAACTATCCATCACCCCCCACCATTCTTTGGCTCGCTATCAGGCCAGTGAGGTTTTCTTATCAAAATCCTTGTTGCTATTGTTGTCTTATAGTAGGAAGTAAGATAGGACTCCTGAGCTAGGGACAGACAACTTCCTACAACATCTGCCATGAGAAGAACACCTGTACTGGGAGTAAAGAGTGCTCAGTTCTTAAGGTTGTGTTTAATATCCTGCTCAGTGACCTTTTTAAGAGAGCTGAAAGTGCTAATGGACAGGGTAGTCTGTGAAAGGATATGTGCTTTTAATCAGCTTCCCAATAGTAAGATAATAAAAGCAATAATCCTTTCAGGATTCTGCTTCTATGATCTCTATCTGTATTTTCCAAGGTCACTGAAGGAGTAAGTAGAAGGGAAGATAAGGGATGATAAGCTTCCAAGGAGTGGAACTGTAGAGAAGTGAAAAACATTACACCCACCAGATCTGCTTCCAACTCACAGTGAGGGAGTCAAGCCACACAGAGAACAGACTGAGTGGTTTCTCAGGGCACAGGTCACAACAAATTTCCAGTGTAGCATGAGCTTCATCTTGTGGTCCCAAGCACTATTTGGTGCATTTAGATTGAGAACTGGGACTTGTTCTTCTTAACAAACTATTTAGCTTGGAGGAGGGGAGGAAATTATTTTTATAGTTGATGGCTTGGATTTGGTCTGGCTTCAATGAGTTTTTTTAGTTTCTTTAAAACCAAACCAGAAAACATCCCACTTAGCCCCCAAAAAACTATCACTCCCAAAAAATATCATCTGCTGCAGGTAAAAAAAAGATCTACCAACCACTCTTGGTAAAATTTTTTAACATAATAGGATGGATACAGCAGCAAAAAGTTGTCATTTAAATACCCAAAGTTGTTTTTGTTTTCATCTGTGGTGAACTCTACCCCTCAGTAGCAGACATCCATTTTCCCTTGACTTCATTAGACTCCTTTCAGTGGTGCCCAGTGACAGGACAAGGGCAATGGGCATGAACTGAAACACAGGAAGTTCCATCAGAGTAGAAGGGAAAAGTTCTGTACTGTGAGAGTGACAGAGCACTGGAACAGGCTGCCCAGAGAGGTTGTGAAGTCTCCTTCTGAGAGATTCAAAAGCTGCCTGGATGCACTCCTGTGCAACTTGCTCTGGGTGAACCAGCCTGAGCAGGGGGGTTGGACTAGATGATCTCCAGAGGTCCCTTCCAACACTGGCCAGTCTGATTTTGTGACCAAGCAGCAAATTTTATTCTCCTGCACAGAAAATGCACTGCATTTTTGTCTAGGCCTTGATTTTCCTTTCTTTAATATTGGTATAAGTAGAACTGGCAAGTTTTGTCCTGGAATGCTAAATAATTATTTACTGTAGATGTTTTGGTTAATGAAAAGATGTAGCAAAGTCCCAGCTGGTAGTATGTGATTTATTTTGATTGCCAAAGCACAGAACAGCCATTACAGCAGAGCTCTTGTCCACACCTGACTTCTGTCCCTAGCCCAGTTCACGTGGAGCTCTGCAGGCAGTTCTGGCTCTGTTGGTGGAAGGACTCCTTGTGGTGGATGGGGTATGCAGGAGGACAGTATTGATACACAGAGCTCTGTGTGTGCAGAGCTGGTGGAGAAATGAAGAGCAGTGGTAATAGATTATGGGACTAAACAGTACTTCCACATGCCAGAAGAAATCTTGGGATCTAATTGGAACTTTTCACATCAAATAAACTACAGAATTTAATCCTTTATGGTTCCAATCTGGGAACTTTTTATTTTGAGGTGCTGGCCATGCACTTTTTCTCTCTACAGCATTACTGTTTGTGTGAAAGCCCAGTTTTATTGCATACTATGGCACAGTAATGATTTTTTTTTTGGTGCACCATGCTGAGAACATCCGAGCCAAATTGTTGACAGCCTTAATGTGTTTTGGAGCAAATGCATTTCCTGAGGTACAATGTGTTCCACCTTATCCTTCAGTTAATATATCAATTCTTCTGCCTCAGGCAGAGATGCTTAGGCTCATGTCTCTTGGTTGCAGCTTTTAATTTGAATTCAGTTATGGGCATTGAAGAAACTGTCTCAGACATTACAATTGCCTTAAATTCACAACAGAAATGGTCCATGAACCATCAGACTGTTTTCAGACATTCACAGTGAATGCTGAAATTCAGGCATCTAGCTTAGACTGTGCCAGGCAGCTGTAGGGTACTGCATGGGACAGCAAGGGTATTCAAGTTACACTGTAGTTGAATAAGATGTGTTGAGTTCCTCTGCTCAATTAACTGCTGAGCATTTAGCTAATCTTAAAAGGAAGGGTCCTGTTCAGGTTTCCCCACCCTGCCTTCACTCATGGCTCTATGCTCCCAGCACCTGCATTAGTTTTTGCCTTCACTGAAGCCATTAGTGACTATTTAAACTCATTAATTAGCTGGGATATTTCCCAGCTGAGAAAAAAAGATAAACTAAAGATGGAAAAAAAATATGGACTAGTGAGCTGATACAGCTCATTCCAAAGTGCTGAATTTCAGGCATGAAAAATAGCCAGTCCAAAACATGCCCAAAGTCATGTTTTCCCTCAGGTGTCTGATGGAACAGCATCACAGCAGAAATGTTCTGTGAAATACAGTCATGACTATCTTAATTTTATCATCTCCCTCTATTTTTTTTCTGTTACTGCTTCTAGTCTGACAAGCAGAGTGTTTATCAAAGAGTTCCAGTTTGATAGAAGGGTGTGCTTTGCTCTCGTGGCTGAGCTAAAAGCTTGAAAACCTCGAGTGTGCACAGTCCAGACTTTCTGGATGAGAATCCAGGATTGAACCCAGCTGGGGTATAGTGTCTGCTCTACTGCTTCTCCCAGATTTTATTTCCAAGAGAGCAGGTCTTGATTTATCTGCTTGTAAATTGAACGTAAGCACGTTTACGTGTTGTACAGATATCGTGTGACTGAAAGGTTGTCTGAGAGCCTGAGATAATAGAGAGGCTGTGTAAGAACTTGTAATGAAGGAGTCCTGCTAAATTAGCTGTTAGGTTTCTGTAAAATTTTTCCTGTGAAGGTATAGCAATACATTGGTGTTATAAATATACTTTGAAATATGGTCAGGTGAAACGGCTCACCTAAAGAAAGAACATGTCTAAAATGTAGTCCTGTTCTCTCTGTATCTAACACGAGCTGATTTCTAAGATGCAAAGCCAAAAGAAACCCAGGTTGTGGTGTTCTCCATTTTGCTCTTTCTTTCCCATCCATTTTGACAGCTTGCATGGCTCCTGCCACTGGCCAGGTATGGAAGTAGAAAGTTGGCTGTGTTAGTCACAGGACACCTTCAAGCCTGGCTTAAAGCAAGACTTGCTGAGTATTTTGTGGGGAGGCTTCTTCACCGTGTCCCTGCACCCGCTGTGCAGTTCACCAGAGCTGCCCTGGCCCTGTTGGATAGGTCCTGAGGCTGGTGAAAATACATCAGTGTCATTAAGATGTGGAGCTGAGCTGATTAGTCATGCTGATTTACAGCAATGACTAATGGTTGGTGAACTTCTGGGTGCAATCTGAATTTTGGGGAAAGCTGTTTTCTCTGTGACACTTCCCTGGTTTTGCATATGATTGAAAGAGAGTGGCCTTTTATCTGTAGGTGAAGCAATTTTGGCTGCCCTCTGACAGCTTCTCACAAGGATGCTGGGACTTGAGACAAACATGAATCAATTGGCTTCTGAGAAAAATTCTGAGAACTGGCTCTCTGCCACTCTACTTGGAAATGGGACAAAAGTAATGTCATTGCTCTGTTCTCTTTCACTTTGCTGAAATTTTTTCTAGCCAAAATCCTCAGGCTAGGAAAACGGTCCATGAAACCAAAAAGAACCTCAGCAATGTGTTTTTGTTGTCAATAATGACGGGATTTGGGGTGACTGAAAAACCCAAAGCACTTGGCTTTCCTCGGTGAACTGAAGCGGAGAAATATGGATTGAACAGTCAAGTGCTAATCTGCGAAGAGCAAGTGGTGTGATTTTGCCTCGGGAGGAAAGGATGGTGGGGTGTGAGCAGGGAGCACAGCAGGGAACAGCGATGGGGACTCCGGAACCAGCGGCACGAGCGGCTCCTGCTCACGCTGAGGAGCTTCACTCCCCATTGCTCCCCCCAGAACCTCCTCATTTGGGAAACCTGGGCAGGTGGGAAGGTGTTGCTTCAAAGGCGTGGTTTCAGCTTATTTGCTCTGCCTTTAGTCCACGTGTGTGAAAGAGAGGAAAAGGTCAGGGCAGGTGGCAAATGCCGCAGGAGCCGTTTGGGAAAACGCTCCCCAGTGGTTTTGAGGCTGGCACTGCACCTGTGGGCAGCAGAGGTTATTGTGTGTCAGAGGGGAAGAGAATTTACTTTCAGTGATGCAAACCCACTTTTAAAAAGGTCTCAGAATCTAGTGAAGAAAGCTTGTACAACCAGCAGTGGAGCTGGTGTGACGCCTGGAGCAGGGTCCCACCTGTTGGGCTCTGATGCCAAAGCTGTGACATTCCCATCTCTGGAGTGAACCTCTGGCAGCTGAAGCTCTGTGCATATTTCAGCACATTAATTTTTTTCTAATTTATTTACAGGATTAATACGCTCATATTTCATAGCATTTTTGAAGATACAAAACCAGGCTGGTTTCAGTGTTATCTCTGGAATGTAAAAACGCATTTGTGCGATTTTTCAGGGTCTTTTATTTTTATTTTTCCATTCTGGTTTAATTAATTTTGGATTAAAAGGATATCTCTAGAATGAAGTATGTTCTTGACAGTTTAAAATCACTTATTAATAATATATTTGGGCCTTGAACAGAGATTAAATTTTATTGTATTATTTACTTTTAGGCAGCTTAAAATTTTTAATTGTGAGAAAATTCTGCCTTCAGTAACTAAGTCTATAATTCTAAATGAAACTGATTTAGCTGATCTCATAAATAATTAGTGAAATTGGAAATCAGATAAGTGCTGATTCATTAGCATCTGGTTTTAGATTGTGAATGTAAGAAAGTATGAATGGGAAGAGGATGCTGGAAGTGAATCTGTTGGTAATTAATAATTAGAGAGGGTAAAAGTAATTTATTCAAGACTTAATATGGCCTTAGCTGACACTATTCAATTTTTTCCCCCAGTGAAACAGTACTGAGGAAATATTTCCATTGTTAAAAAATGAAAGTGGGTGTCATCAAAACTGCTCTGAGGACCATGAACATATCAAATAAACTTAGATGAATCAGTAACTTGTATTAAATAAGAAATAATAAATTTGTCTTACTGATCATTCTCTGGATTTTTATCTGGGATTTTGGGGATTGCATCGTAGAACTGGTGAGAGCAAGATGAGGCAAATGAACTGAAACACAGCAAAAACTGAAGGAAAAGCTTGTCCCACCCACTTCAGAGAAGAAACCTCAAACCAGCATTAATTTCTCATAGTTCAGTATCTCAAGTACAACATACACTGTGGTTGTGTAGCTGCTCAGTATGAGCTGTTGTTAGGTGCTGCTACATTTCTTCCACATGCAGGGTTTTCTTCAGCTTGTTTGTGGGCAGCTGGTTGTCTGTGAAGGATTGGCTGTGGATGAGGCTTCTGACCCTCATTTCTAATCCTGAGAATGTATGAAGTACTTCCTTCATCTCACTCTTCCGTGCAGCAGAATTACCTCAAGGCTAAGCTCTCTCTCTGTCCTTAACTCATGAACCCTTTATTATATTTTCTCTCCCCTGTCCAGCTGTGGAGGGGAGAGATGGAGAGGCTCTGGAGGGTGTCTGGCATCCAGCCAGGGCCAGCCCACTACAGCTTGATCTGTGAAGTGCAGGAATGACAGGATCCATGACATTGTGTGCCTGGCAGGAGTCAGTCTGTGCTGCAGAGATGTCTGTGAATGTTACATGAAACACCAGAAGAAATCCCATTGCTATATTGGTTTTTAAAAAGTGTTGGATCTGCGAGAGACTCCCTGCAAACCAGCACCTCTGCTGTTTTTACAGTGCCTCTTTCCCACACATTGCTGTGCCTTAGACAGCAGAGAAGGATGTTGCTCTCATCTGTTTGGAAACTTCATTCCTGTTCCTGGCAGTGGGGCCCAGGTGTTTCATGTGTGTCCTCCCCACCTTCTCTGCACCCCTGAAAGGTTTTACCTGCCCAGTGATAATTCTGTTCTCTGACCTCCATTTTGGTGAGCAAGCAGAGTGTGTGTGCATGTGGAGGAACTGAGCTTTAGGTGCCAAAACAGACTTTGGACAAGCTGAATGAGTGCACTGGAGTGTCTGAGCCTGAGCTGGAGGTGAGGGATTGCAGGGTGTTGAGGTGACAACTCAGTAAGGCATCCTGAAAGTCCTTGAAAAAAGGTGTCAGAGCTACCATAGGCTTAAGATATGTGGGAAGCTGTTTTTAGCTCTTGCTCATGATGTTAGTATAAGCTACAGATGGCTGAATTTTTTGTCCTCTGCTTTATATCTAGTATGCAATGAGTGGTTTCCTCAGCCTGTAGTGAGCAGTGTGCTGTCACTGCAATGATTCATCACCTCACTATTGTTCTCTACACCATTTGTCAACCCAAACCCAACTTTAAGAAAATGCCCAGTATGTTTACAGGATGGGAAAAATACTCAATAATGAAATGAGCTCTGTAGATAATTAAAGATTGTGGTCAGAGCCATGGGTAATACATTATGGAAATGGCCAGTTCTGTAAATATGTGGGTAAAATTCAGAAGTACTGAAAAGTAAATTAACAAATAATAATGGTCTAAATGTTCATGGCCCCAAGGTAGCCCCTAAATCTCTGGGAGCAAATGTTTATGAGCAGAATTAGCCCATTTGGCTCTACAGTCTATGCATTGTGTACTTGCTTCCATTTGCAGTAAATATGCACTAACTCTCTATATTACAGCATTATACATGCAAATCCACATGGGTCTATAGGCTGTTTGGTGATGCACAGTGTACCTTGGTGCAGAGGCCAAACTTGAAAAGGTGACCCAACAAGTGAACTACAAAGGACACTTGTAACACTACTTGTGCTCAAGTTCCACAGTTCTGGTTTTGAAAAGCCAAGTCCCATCTCTCTCCTTCTGATACCTACTTGCTTTTTCAGTACCCTCGTTGCAAAACTGGAAATGTTTGGAAAAACCCAGAGCATACTTCCCTCTTTAAGGCTTTTCTTTTTTTTTTTTTATTGGTCCTTTTAAGAGTAACTAAATACATCATAATACACTTTCAATAGCTCTCTGATAGAAATCTTTCTTTTGCCTTTCTTGCAAGGTAGGTGGCCTTTATCATGTTTTTCAACACACTCAAGAAAAAAAATATTCACAAGGTTTCAGAAATCTGAAGCAATGTGGGTTTTCATTTTGCTGCTTCCTTCCTGCTCCCATCCTATCTGAAAATCAAGAGCGGGATGAAAAAAGCCCACACTTTCCAATTTCAGAAATTTATTTTGTAGATACCAGAAAAGGGACCCTAGCAGGTCATGATTTTTTTCATGTGATTCACACAAGTCAGTTTCCCTGGCTGAGTGTTCTCAAGGATGATCTCCCTGTAGCAGAAAAATCTCAATTATTGCTTTCAGCAGAGGTTAAACAAGTTGCCATCTTGAGCAGCTTGGAGGTAGTAAACTGTTCTGAACTGAGCTCAGCTCCAGGCACGCCTCCCACGCGAGGCTCTGGCCCTGGATGCATGCAAACTGTGAGCTGTATTCTTTATGCTCCAGGGACTATTAAGTTAAGAAACATTTCTCTTTGTACAAAAACTTTGTGAGTGATACGTGCCAAAATGACACATGGATTGGCACATTTTTGGGGCTCTGATATGTTCTGTTTGCCAGGGAGAGCATCGCTTACAGGCAGAGTGACAGCCTGTGCACCTTGGGAACCAGTGTGTGTAATCCCAGTGCTACCACAGAATGAGGCTGGCAGAGAGGCAGCCCCAAATCAGTGCGAGCTAAATAAACTTTTGGAAAGTTTGGAGGACTCTTAGTTGAACCATAACTAACAGCAACACATTGAAAAAAAAAAAATTATCAGGTAATTATTAGAGAACAATAACATTGTTAGGCTGATTGGGCTATGCACCAAAGGGCTGTCAATCATGGTTGTTATGAAAAGCAGAGCATTTAGAGGCTGTCAATCACACCTGTTTGTAAAAGCCGAAGGACTTCAGAAATTGTTACTCCTGAATTTACCAACTGCAGAAATAACAAAAGCACCAGAGTCTCATGCAGACTGATATTACAGTTTATGTAGAAGCTCTTGCGTAAGTTTATGCCTTTATTCAACTGAAAATATCTTATGGCACTGGGAATTTGGAAAGGTTTATATTTTCAGCTAGCTCCTTTAGGGGACTGATTATTTTTTGCTTTTTTTTTACAGGCTGCCTAAGTGTGTCAAATCTCATAACAAAAAGTAACTTTTGTTATATCCCTTTGCTGTAAAGCAAAAATGCCTGAATTGGTATCCAAAGAGCAGAGAGCTGGGGCTGGAGCCCTTCAGTTTCCTGAGCAGGTTCACACATTACTGCGTATCCAAAACACTGTAGCAAATACCAGCTGGAGAATTTAAAAGGATTGAGGAAATCCTTAACATGGAGGTACTCACCCATAAATGTTGTGGGAAATAACCTGACAAAGACCTGTGGAATCTTTACTTTTGAGAAAAGTGTTGAATGTATGTACCCACAGGATTGAAACCAAAAGTAGAAGTTAGTTGTTTGTCTGTGTGTGTGTGTGTGTGTGCTTATTGTCCTCCCCCTTCCCCTCCCCTCCCCAATCCAAATTGTGGAGATTTTGTGAGGAAATAGCTTTCTGAAGATACATTTCTACACTTGAACATCTGTACTGTGCCCTGGATTTGTAAGTCGTCTCATTTTATAACTGAGGCCAGGTGCAAGCATGTGTCTGTGTGTTCAGTGTTTACAGCACCGCTTGAAAACCTGTTTCTTACTGAATAAATCATGGGTTCCTACTACTGTGAAAGGCTTCCATCAAGGAATCAGTGTAGTTTGGGTTTATCTCAGAATCCCTAGGGCTTTCAGCAGGTTTCTTGCTGCTCTGGGCCCTGCGGGGGCCCCAGCATGAATAACTGTGGCATTAAACACTACCTAGGCATGACGTTTTTTATTTATTTTTTCTCATTTTGGGAGATTTGTGTTACCAGACCCAGCGTCAGGAGCTGAGTACTGATACCTCCCACCCTTGCCAGCAGTTATTTTCTTGCAGTGATGACCTTGGTGTCCTTGTATCGGGCACTTTATTAATCCTGGAGGCAGTGAAGGAGGAGAACGGGGAGAAGTCACTGTTCATGGCTTGACTGTCTTAAACAGATGTAGAAAGGAAAGGGAAAGGAAAGGAGATAACCTGCCCAAAGCCATCCAGTGAGCAGATGGCAGACCCAGAGGTAGGAACTGCATCTCTCTAACATTCAGGGGTGGACGTGGCCCACACCACCTCCCTGGTGGAATGGCCACAGAGCACCATCCTGCCAAGGCAGGAGCTGCACTCACACAATGGGTAGTTAATTCAGTGAGTTATTAATGCAAATGTTAATAATTAAACTCAAGTGGTTAATGAGTTTCTAGAGAAAAGATCAAATTATACTCTTCAGATGCGGAGTTAGAATTTTGCCTAATTAGAAGAAATATGTTTTTCCCGTGAGGGGCAGTTGCTGAAGTGACAGTTTGGAGTCTGTTGTGACAGCGTTTGCAGAGATGGGTGCCAGCCAGAGAACAGAGCTTTTTTAGTATCTCTGATGGCATAGTAGTTTCTTTGGGAGGCATAATTATGTTGCATTCTTTGCACAGTTCATTAGGGAAAGAAAAACAAAGAACTTGTGTTCCATGTGGTTGCCGTTCACACATTTTTATCTTCGTGTGATAGAAGAAGCTGTTGGATCCAGAGAGTAACATGGTGTCTCTCTCGTTCACTGCTAGCCCAATAACACAACCAGTGCTAGATGGAAAGGGCTCTTCTAGCCCACAGCTGTTTTTCAGGAGTCAGTCCATCTATTTTTTTCCTCAGCTAAATCTCAGAATGTGTAAAAATGTTTAAAGGCTTATGTAAACTAGAAACCACAACTAGAAATAAGTTTGTGGAACTATTCCCAGCTAGCTCCCAATATTTCCTTCCTTACATCTTATCATTTGCAAGCAAATGTGGTGAGCAAAGCTGCGAGTGAGATGCTGGAGTGGTGCTGGAACCCCTGAAACACAGCCTGTGCCATGGCCCAGAGGAAAGAGGGCTCAGCAAGAGCTGCTCCTTTTCTGGCTCTTGTTTTACAAAATCTTCTAAACCTGGGACATGTACTGCAGGGATTTTTATGAGGCAATTTCTTAGAAAAGCCCAACCAAACCTTCCTGCAGCCCTCTGTTGGTTTATTCACACTTGCAGAAGCCTTTTCCTCTGCCTAGGGCAAAAAGAAACTGTTCCTGCTGCAGAAGCTGGAGAACTCACCAAAATTAGATGGAGTCCTCCAAATTTTGTAGAGAAACATACTGTGGGTTTAGTCACTTGGTAGTGCTGCTCCAACCTTTTCAGGCAGTTTGCAGCATCCTCCCTGCAACTGAGGAAACTCTTCCAGCGTGCTGGAGCACACAGTGGAAATGTTCCCTTGTTAAGTGTATTTTCTGTCTGTAACTCTAAGCTATGAGCTGTGAAGATAAATCATAGCAGCTGTGCCACATTTGTTTTGGAAAGAACTTAGTGTTACCCCAGGAAACAGCTGTCACTGGGAAAAGGAAGGGTGGAAGTTACTTTTTTAAAGTCACATAGGAAAATGGTGCTCAACATTGAATTCTTCCCAAACCATTTTCCAGGTGGAAAGGTCCCTACAGAAACCACAGGGATTTGAGGCAGAGACTGTGAAAAGAGAAATGCCCCAAACCCAGAAGTCTATTTTTAATCTCATTCCTTTTTTCTTTTGCCCCCTAGTTTTTTTTGTTTGGTTGGGGTTTTTTGGTTTTTTTTTTTTTTTTTGTTTTGTTTTGGTTTTTTTTGGGTTTTTTTTTTTTTTTTAGAAAAATAAATTATTACTGAGTTATTTATTAATGAAAAGAGGATTTAGATCAAAATCTTGCATGGATTATATATATATATTTGTGCATATGTACTTACATACATGTACAGAAAAGCTTGTTACCTTCCAGCCTGAGCTGGATGGTGATAAATTGGGAAGAAATCTTAGTCTTCATGGCAAGGCTTTATGGTAGGGCAGGCAGGGTCTGTTCTTAGATCACAAAAAACAGTGCAGAGCTTGGTATTCTGTGGAAAACCTCAAAAGCCCCAAAGGAAAAATGAAAACAAAAAACCAACGCATAAAATAATGGATATCCTGGCAGGAGTAATGGAAGAATTCAGGAATTCCCTGATGGTTTGTTGTTATCACTGTATCAGCTCTGCAAGTGAGGCATGTTGAAGCATGGCAGGAAGAGAAGATGGTTAAGTGCACAGCTGTTGTTACTCAAAAATCAGGTTAAAGCTTGTAAAAATCATCACACCGGGCACATAGGGGTATATATGGCTTTGATTTTGATGGCTGTGTGAGGTGTACCACAGCAAATGTGCTTCTTTTTACCTGTATTGATAAAGAGATTTTCTAAATGACATTTATCTAAATAAGAAAATGTTTATTAAATTCTTTTGAGTCCTAGTCTTGTCCGGAATTGTTTAGGACTATAGCTTTACTCCTGTATTCTTCGTGTATCATTGAGGGCCTCTATTTTCTGACTTCACAACAAATGTCAGAGAAAGAACCATGCAATCAGGTGTTCACCTCTGGGTGAAGTGTGATCAGGGAGGTGCCTGTTGGGGTGAAATACTGCAGTGCTGTTATTTGTCAGGGCGATATTGGTGGTCCTAAAGTACAGGTTAGGATCTGGGGGATTGCCTTTTTTCTCTGCATCTATAACTTTTATTTTGGCTTCTCTAATTTCTGTTGTGACGCTGATAGCAGAGATTTATTTCTTCTCCAAAATGAGGTGATCTCACCAGTAAGGAAACATGTTCAGCTGACTGCTGATGCAACATCTGTAGGCAAAAGGCTGGTGAAAGTCGAACACATTTCTCTTTTAGGAGGGATAACTGTGGGTTTACTCAGGCTCTATGGACTTTGGCTCATATAATGTTTCTCTTATGCTCTGGAAATACATTAAAAAAAAAATTGTTCTGGATGTGAAGCTTTTTGAAAGTCTCCAGCTGAAGTTGTTGAGTACAAAGTCACTGCCCTTAAGATAACTTTTAGAAACATGAGTCAAGTGCCCAAGATCAGAAAATTCAGAAGATAACACACCCTGCTTATATATTTTGTTTTGTTTTGTTTTCCTTTCTGTTTCTGAAGCCTTTAGGAGGTATATTTTTTCTTGTTTTGTCTGCAGCCCTGAGACCTTCTGTCTCAGAGGACTGGGATTTAAAAACCCAAGACACAAGACACTAAAAGACTTGAGAGGAAAACCTATGGCAGTTTGCAGTACTGGACTAGTTTCATTTTTCCCAAAGTAATTTGAAAGCAGGGATGGAATAACTCACACTACCATTAGCTCTCATAGCTGGTCTGTGCTTTTGCAGCTTAAAAGAAAGGAAGTAAAAAGAATTCATTCGATATTAAACAGTAGCAAGTGGGAGCAAGAAGTATTTTAAGTTGTTTACAAGAATTCTTTATAATATTTTAAAAATAAATTTATGACTGAAATTCAGCCTTGTCCTGTATTTCAGTCATTTCTGTAAAAAAAGCTCATCCTGTATCTTTCCTGTTATGTGTTAAGACTCAGATCTGTGAGGGGCTATCTCTATTTCTCTCCTGGGAGCAAGCACCATGGAGCATTTGGCTTTGATGTAAGCTCTTGCTTTGCCTTGGTCTTTTTTCATATGTCTTTAAATAAGTGCATTATTTTAACAAGCAAACCACCAAAATAGCTCTAGTTCTCAAGAACTGAGCCTTGTTTCTCCACTCTTTTCTACCCTGTTTCTCCACCCTTTTCTACCCTGCCCTCCTAGATGTTGCTGTGGAGCCTCTCAGCTCTTCTGGAGCTGGGTGAGAAGTGACCCTTCCCGTGAGCTGTCGGGCAGGGAGGGTTTGTCTCAATCACCACAGCAGCAGCAGATCTCTCCCTGCTGGCACAGGAGCTCAGGGCAGGGAGGGGAGAGCAGCACCCTGCTTTGTGAATGAACCTCGTGCTCCCATTCACAGCTGGGTCTCGTGTTTCAGGGCTTCTGCTCTGCAACATGAGGATGATATTTTTGGCAGAATAAAGCCCTTCTGCATCCAAATGACTACAATAGTGCTTTTATCTGGAAAGCACGAAGTATAATCTGCTTCAGTTTTCTAAATGAATTTAATGCTATAGAAGCATCAAAGAGAAAAACTTTTGTTTGGTATTGTTATGCCTTATGAATCCTCAATGAAGTTACAATCTCTAGGTTTTGGTAGTTGTTTTTTTTTCGGCTTTCATCCTTGGTTCTGTGCCTGAACAATGTCTGTCCTCCCACACAGTTTGCTGGGGAAGTGAAAGTGGCTTAAGTTAATGTTTTTTTACTTTCAGAGCTCTTCTCTGCTCAGGGCAGAGTTGTCTGCTGGTTTTGTGGGGCTCAGGTCCCTGCATTTGGTGAAGTTTCTGTGCCTTAGGTCAGTGTATGCAATGGTTATAATATTTGCACCATCCCTTCATCTTCAGCAAATGTAAAGTCTCAGAACTTGGCAGTAATGAAAGAGATTTAAGATAACGTGCCTTGATTTGTGCTTGCCATCAGCTCAAACAGGATCCTCTTGTGTCCCGTGCTTATTTTTGATTGATACAAACTGCTGCAAGAGGATTTCTTGGTTTGCTTCAGCTGGGCACAGGTGACTTTCTCCAGTGTTTCAGACATGCTTTGTTTCTAGCATCTTCTATCTCAGCAGCTCTCACAGGCACTTCACCTGGGTTCAAAACACTCAGTCTTGCTCAGAAGCTGTAAATTGCTATTTCTACCTGCTATGTTTAAGGACTGCTGGTTGCCTGATCCATCCCTGAGGTTTTTAACAGCTTATATGGTGCTCCCCACTTTGGTGAACTTGTGTGCCTTCATCCAGTCCTCCTTTCTGGTGCAATGATGGGTGTTCCCCAGCTTTGGTAGTGGTGTGGAATAATGTCCAGGTGTCTGTTTTGCCAGATCTTCTTCCTTTCTTTGAAGCTCTTGTGAAGTGTTGTGCTGTAGCACAGCACCCCCAGCAGCTTTTGCTATCCACCTCCTCTTGATGATCTTGCCCAAAGGTGTTTTCCATCACAGAACATCATCCTGCTTTGGGTCTGTATCTGTACTGAACTCATTGGTTTTCTGACAGCTCAGACTTGCAGAACAAAGTGCTTGAGTAAGATGCTATTTTTAAGGACCTTGAGAGGTCTGTTGTATTTTGGAGCAGAACACAAGGCCTAGTTCTGCCTAAGGAAATCTCATGGAAACTTTAACTCTGAAACTGGAAACCTGGCTTGTGTCACACTCCACACAGGGAGTTTCCTCCAGTAAGGTTCAGATGTTCATGCAGCCCTGCATTGTGGGCTTCTGCATCCCTCCTTCTTCAGCCTTAAGTAAGGGGCACATATCAAAGGAGTGAATTTGGTTTTACTTCTGGGAGTTCCTGCGACAGTTCACTAAAGGCCCTGTAAGCTGCAGTCACAAGTTCAGAGCTGTGCACCTCACACATCAGCCACATGATGGTCCAGTGACTCTTCCTCCAAGCTGTCAAGGGGACAGCAAGGAGTGGTGGCAGCAGGGCATTGTGCCATGTCCCCTTGACTGAAGGGTGCAATTTCAACCCCACAGACTGATTCCCACCATCAACAGCTGGGACATGCTCCTATTGACCCATGTGGGTGAAACTGGTTTCAACCTCACTGAGCAGTTACTTTTTTGCCCTTTATATCCAAATCTTCCTTGAGGGTCAGATGTGTGTGAGAGAAAAACAATGTCAGTGTAATTTTTAAATTAAACTATGACATTTATTAGGTCATCTGCACAGGGAAGTCTTGTATTGCCTATAAATTAATGGAAGTAACATAGCTGTTTCAATTTTAGACTACTACTATTTATCAAAGTGTGTTTGTAATGGTTATGCTGCCTGGTGTAAAGTTGCTTAAAATATTGTTACTTCTCTTTAGATATTCCCAAGATCATTTGTTTGTATTGGCAGTGGTTTTGGAAAATGAACACATAAGAAACAATGTACTTTCACAGAACTCGAGAGGTGTTTGTGTTATTGCACAAATACACCCAGACCCTGTTCTGAGTCGGCTGATACAAGGGGACAAGACCCCTTCATCTGGGATGTGCAGGAAATGGGCAAAAATATGCGCAAAATACAGGAATCAGGGCTTTGGGCTTTTGCTTCTTGGCTTTCCTGTTTGCTACTAGGTCAAGAGGCCAGCATAATTAATTAACCCAGCCTGCAGAGAGGTTGTATCTATTTGTCACAAGGCGTGTGTGCATTGGGAATCCCAAACTCCCGTTGATGCAGCTCAGCACTGACAGAGCTGACTCCCAGACACAGCCTGGCTGTGGTGGTGTTATCCTCAACCCCACACTGATCAGCGAGGTAATTAATGGGCTCAGTGTCCAAAGAGATTTCTCTGCTGCTGATTCCCTGGCTCCCCAGCCTCATTTGATGTCTCTCTGTGCAGTGCTTGCTGTGTACTGCAGTTGTGCTTATGAACTAAAGCAAATTCTGACTCAAACTGTTCGAATGTTTGAACTTTGGCAAGAAAGGGACACTCTCCTTGCTCAGAAACTTCAGATGTTGCCTCCAAACACATTTTTCCTTGACTTACTGGACACAGGAAAACTCTCATTCATTTATAATCAATAGTGTCATCACCCGAACAATTTTGGTTTGTGGTGGTACTGAAGTGGTTAGAGATCAGAAGCCAGGAATGATGGACTTGCCCTGTTGTTTCTGATGGAGTATTTCCCTCGTGTGAAGGGCTTGTTGTTACCAGAGGAACAGAAGGGTTTCTCTTTCAAACGTACTTTCAGTGTCTGTGGATGTGTGTTGTTTTTCTCCACTTGACAATTGGCGGTTTGTTACTTCCTTAACTGAGCTGTTCACAGAGATATTACATTGCTGACAAAGTGGAAGCAATTTAGTAATCACTTGCAAGAGAAAATCGACACCATTAGACTTCAGCTGTCTTTGTTTCAGCCATTAAAATGCAGACACTACCTGATTCATATAAAAATGGCTATGACAGTTTCATTATTTTTCCACAGTAGGGCTGAATAAAAGTGCATTTGATGCCCTGCCTTTGATATACCCATGCTGGTGTGACCCCTGGAAGGAGAGCCTGGTCCCCTGACACCCATTGCTTGCATGGGGACAGCTCCTTTTGGGTCTCTGACCACACAACAGCAGCATCCACAGCCTGTCTGGCAAACATTGCTGATGCACCTGACAGATTTCACCCACATTTTACATAAATTTAGGAAGAATACTCCTTTTAAAAAGGAAGTGGCTGCTTTGGATCCTGTTCGAATGATGTAATTTCTAAATATCAGGCTTTTTTCATTTCTAAGTGCAAGTTTTCCTTCCTAGACGGTCACTGAGACCAGAGGTTGTCTTTTACATTTCTTTGTTTGCCTTTAGCATTCATATTTTCTCCACTGTTGCTGATTTTATCTACAGCTTCTCTCCTATTCCCAATTATTCTCAGTGGTCCCAACCATTCTGTTAAATGCAGCCAAGCACCTGCCTGCTCTTTTCAGCACCTCAGGACTGCTCCCTCTGCTGCAGGCTCAGCATGCCTCAGTTGGGATAGAACCTGAATTGCACAAAACCCTTATTCCACGTGTGTGCTCATAAAGAGAAGCAGGTTAATCCAAATTACATCAGCTTTTACAGACCTCCTTTGTCTTTCCTGTCGTGCTGGAAACTGAAGTGTTTTCCATCATGTTTAGTCTCCTTCATTTCATTTTCCCTGACTCATGTATTGATGTCACAGATGACAGTTTGTGTCAGTGCAATTTGCTCCCATGGAAATGACTCCTGCACACATGCGCATGGAGTCCGACTCCTCACTCCTCTGCTTACATAATTTGGGAGCTGTGAGAGCTCTACCCCAACATTGCCCATCTGTCTATTCTCTCAAAGTTAATGAGCCTTTTCCTTCTTGCTCCAGGCATATTACGCACCCTGACTTATTCATAGATGATGTCTATTAAAATTGTCAAATGCTTTGAAAATTAAATTATTTCCCTAAATAAAGAGCCTGCTTCTAATCACATTGAAGATGTTTCAGCACAATTGGCCTGTTTTCTAGTGCAAATCAAGAGTGACTATACTGAGCTCTGTCTGGCCCCTGGGCGTTGTCATTTAATTGAAAATACTCGTGATTTACTATAGCGTAAGAGCTCAGATATGTTCCCTAGCTAAGTCTGGGAGCAGCATCACAATGCAGAATTCATGTGGAATAAGGCATCCAGATGAAAGTGGCCTCTTATGGCATGAAACAGTCAATGTGTGATGGGGGTGGAGGCAGGTATTTGTTTGATTTTAGAGTGATGGAGCATGCAGAAATCCCTTGCTTGCTATATTGGATTAGATTTGTCTCTTTCACGTCCCACTTGTGCTTACATATGGCTCAGATGCTGAAATAATTATCTTTGTTTCCGACTGATAAACTCATCATTTACAGCCAAATTCGTTTCCTGTGTTATGTTCCAACCTTTCCTGAAGTGGGTGTTGCATCTTGGTTTTGAATTATCAATATATTTAATTCCCAAAGTAAATGTTTTGGTTAGGCAATATTTAAAAAACAAACCAACAAACAAAAAACCCCAATTTACTGTCAAGATCAAACCTTGACAACCTCAACAGACACCTTACTTCCAGACCAGGATTTGGTTTTTCAGTCTAATCCATTTTCATCTCCTTTGCAGCCAATACTGTGGCACTTTCACAATTTCTCTGTTCATCTTGTTCTCTGGAGTTTACATAATAAGTTCCCTGGTGACACCAGATCAAATGGTTTAATGAACTGTGAGTTAGATGCACTGCCTTTTTTTTTTTTCCCTGAAGAATGGGGTGTTACAGAACAGATGAACAAAATCCCAAGACACCAAGTCAAGACTTACAGTGTACATCTGGGAAACTCACGCTACCTTTCATAGCACTTTCCAAGCATTTTCATGTCTCAAATTTTCCTTTTTAAATCTGTTCTGAATTTTTTGCCTGGTTAAGGTCAAGCTAAGAGGTTTGTGTGGATCATTTTCTATCTCTAAAGGCAGGCATCACACAGACCAGTTGTTTTAACTATTTCAGTCTTACCTTTGTCCTTTTCCTGTTTTTTTTTTTTACCAGTTTTTAAAAGTTTTATTTTCTACCTAGTTTTAGCATTAGAGCTTCCCTTAGTACAGATTCACCAAAATATCCAGTTACGACATACTTAGATCAGAAAAGTGTTGGCTTTTTGAATTTATACTGGCAGTCATCCCCTTTTGGGTCCATATGGGTCAGTTTTCCAAGAAATAAAAAGAAAAAAAATTAAAAGGAAAAAGGCCCTATGAGTAGCTACATTTTCTATGTAATTATTGTATCAAGTATTGCTATGCATGAGATAAAGATAAGTCAATTAACTTATGAATGTTTCAATAATCCCTTCTCTGACACTGCATACATATGTGAAAACACATATTTAATTAAGCTATTACAGTAAAAGCCCTGAGCCATTTGTCAGTTCATTAGGCACACTGTTTATTACGCTTTGACCTTTGTTTTGCTTTTCCTTGGCTTATTTGATGCTGTAATTTATTCTTTTTAAAGACACTCAGCAATGACAACAGGAGAGGAACTCTGTAACCTATATTAAGACTGCACCACACCAGTAGGGAGGAGACTTCTATTAAACATTTTATAATTAAAATAAAAAAACAAAACTCCCCGAGCCTTGAATTAGAGAGTTCTGCAGGTTGAGGTTCTTACTGGGAAAACAGATTTAGGGGAGAAGCTGTTTCAGCCATGTGAAGCCCATGGTGAGCAGCCACGTGCTGGTGATGTCCCAGGCTGTGCAAGGGCACGAGGGCTCACACTGCCTGAGCTGAGGGCCCACATGCAAAGGAAGAGGAAGATTTTTCCCTGGATCTCGTGTGGGATGAGGTGCAGGCTGAGCACCGTGTCACTGCACTGTAAATCTCAGTTTCTTCTCTAGAAAATGAGGGATCCCACAGTGCGATTTCAGAAGGCACAGAGAGCTGGAGTGAAGAGAAAGCTTGGAGAGAAACATCAAGAGATTTGTTGCTTGATTAAGAAATTTGACTTATTAAGTAATGAGTGAGTCACCAGCATCCCCCCAAACAGGGGCTGTGATTTCTGTGTGTGCGCTCAGGCTGTGACTCAGCTGCTCAGTGCCACATTCTGCCTTCCACACTGGCTGCTCTCTGCTACTACTGCAAAGTGTGCACAATCATTAAAGAATGCCATTGATACTGGATGTGATATTTCCCCTAAAACATGAATTGAAAATAAATCAATGATTATTTTTTATTTAGAGGCATCTGCGTATTTAGGGGTGTTTTCCTGTGGTTGCACTTACAGCTAATAAGTTACTCAGCCACACATGGGATGCAGCACTGTACATCAAAAACTGCTGAAAATTGTGAATTCTTCTGGTTTCTAAATAGACCTGCCTTTAAAACTTGCAAAAAAGCTAGCTAAAGAAAGTAGCAAGTGTTTTTGTTGCTTTGGTTTATTGTGTTTAATTTTGGGTAAGTGCTTACTCTAAGACTTTAATGATGTAAACAAAGAGCTGCCATGCAAAACATTTGAGAGAAGAAGAAAAATTGGTTTTCTGGAGAGAAAGAATCTCTAGAAAGAGCAAGAAAAAGTTTAACAGTAGTTTACTACAAGAACCCTGAAAAGCTGAGTGTAAAAAAGCTACCACACAAGACTTTGCCACCAGTGTTACACTTGGTGTTTACCACATTGTGCAGCTGAATTAAAAAGGGACAGAGGGAATGTCACTGCAGGGGAGGCAGAAGCCAGGTTCTTATAACCACAAGAGCTGCCTGGGGAGATCCTGTGGACTCTCAAACCTCCGTGTGCCCGGGAGCAAATACCACAGTACTGTTGCATTAAGCGCATAAAAGTTTGGCAGAAAATAAATGTCCCTTATCTTCCAGCTGGTCCTCAGAAATCAGGGCTTGAATTCAGGTTATAGCCAATTCAGACTGTGGGGCTGGTCAAGCTCAGTAAGAATTTTCAGGAGCACAGGGGCACAAATAGGGCAGTTACCAGTTCAGAAATTTGGGTCTGATTGCATTCAGTAGGACTTTGCATGATCCAGATTCATGAATAATGTGATTTATTGAAGCAACAGGAAAGCAGGGTCAGGCTTGCCATGATAAATGCACTAACTGCAGAGAGTTAGTATGTGCTTTGAATTTCAGCCACTGGGGACATGTGTATATAAAAAAAAAAGAAACAAAAAAACAGAGAGGCAGTTTGGAGTTACACCTACCCATAGAAAATATGGACAACTAGGGTGTAATCATTCCAAGAAGGTAGGACAGTGTGTGATGAGATTCAGATTTATTCTGTTGTAGTATTTCTGCATGTCTGAGCCAAGAGAGCAAGTTTATTATTGCAGGGAGTGGCAGACTATCTACATTTTCTTGTGAGGTTCCCAGGTGCTCTTCCACAAAGGGAAAATAAAAAAGATGCTGGTCTTACTGCCAGAAGGTAGATTAAGATCTCTTTGTGTGTTTCTATTGCCTTGAAATGTCTGGAAAAGAAATTAATGCCTTTCTGACTCAGTATGAGGGAAGATACAGAGAGGGAAATTGATGCTATTTGCTTTTGGACAGAATGGTAGTGATTCATTATTATGACCCTACAAAATATCATTACTTGAGCTTGTATCTGAGAAAATCCATTTTCCTCTTGCTGTGAAAAAATGAAATACTCTTTTTAGTTTGCAAGTAATTAAACAGTTATTTTCTGTGTCAGAATTATAAAAAGAGTGGTGAAAAGCTGTGTTTGGGGAGGTTCCCCTAAGGTTTTATTAAGTGTTTTTTACACTGATTTATCTCCAATACCTGTTGGGAAAACTTCCAGGATTTTTTGCAAAATTGAAGAGGGAGTATCAAATTCTTCCTCGGAAAGAAAATCTCTAAACAAAGTGCTAATAATATATTCCCAAGTTCAAGAGTAACTCAGGAAAATAGTCAAATTAGGCATAACCACTTCTCTGGATTGAAACTTTAGCTAACTTTGCAGCGGGTATCTACAGAATAATCATTAGGTTTTGATTTTTCTTTCCCCACTGCAGTGACTGTGACAGCGCTGCCTCTGTGTTGACAGTGCAGGCATTGCTTTCAAAAGACCAGGAGATTTCCTGATGCTGCCAAGTGACTAAAATGTGTTGGGGCTTTCCAAAATTGCCACTTTTCAGAATGTGTTTGAACTGTGGATTCCATAGACACATGTGACTGTTGGAATCCTGGGTTTTAGGTTAATGGGATATAGTAATGTATCTTGTAATGTAATGTATATGCACCTAACAAGATGGAGGATTCTGGGTGTGGGTTTTTACTTCTTCTTTCTTCTTTCTTCTTCACAAATCTGCTTTTTCTGGTTTTGGTTCAAAAAAATCCGCAGTGCGGGACATGAACAGTTAGTTATTGGAATATAAATAAAAATAATCTACATGGAAATCCATAATTGGGTGACATAGGCCTTAAAAGGTCTTGGAAGTAGCACTCAGGGGCCATTTTCCACCCTGGCATCAAAGGAGCACGTCCTGTACAGCTGTGCCATAGATAAGAAATAATAAACAACAAATTAGAAGAATAATCCTGGTGTCTCCTGCGTCTTAATCCAAACTCTGAGTGCAAGAACTCAAGACACAGAGGCAAAACGAAAAATTCGAGATTTTTTTTTTACATGTGACCCCAACGGGTGTCCGAAGGTGGGGACCTGGTGTGTGAATCAGAGGGAAGAAGGGGAATCAGAGGTTAAATGATTTACTAAGATGCTGTTTGTTAAAAACAATGCATACAGCTTGCTCAACACTTATTGTGCCTACCAAAGCAGAATGAGAAGATGTAAGACTATTGATAAAGAGGAGGAATCTTGACCAAAGATCCTGTTTTCAAACCTAAAACTAACTTAAACCAGCCTTGAAGTCTGGACTCGGGCCAGGGACATAAAGAGCATGCACAGGGAAGCAAGGTGAAAAGTTCAGAAGGAGGAAGACTCTTTTACTTCATCTGAGGAAGACTCTTATTTCACCCCGGAGACCCCTGCCCACGACCACCAGATGACACTGCGCAAGCACAATGCTGATGTCAATGACTTTTGGGCTCATTATAATACGAAGCGAGGCTAGGCGGGGCTAGGTAATGAATATGTATAGGTGTATTGGGAAACTTAATGAAGTTTGTAACCCGATTTATCCCGAGCTGAATGCAGCTGTGGGCACGCATGACTTTGGAGGAATTATCCCCCATGCGTCCCAGCTGGAATAAACATCCCTACTTTACTGCTTATTCCAGTAGTGGAGTCTTTCCTACACATCAGTGTGTGCACCTCTCTGGTGTGATGGGGCACGTGCTGGTGCAGCTCTAGGGCCCCAGATCCCACTCCAGGCACTCTGGAGGCCTCCCAGCTATGTTTTCCCACCTGGCTGTGCACTTTTATTCCTGGCCTTGGGGAAACCAAAGGGGAGAGGATGTGCTGGTCTAAGCCTGAGCTTGAGCAGTAGGGACAGGCATAGGGTGTGTATGCAAGGGTAGGCGCTCAAAAGCATCCCCATGCTGGACAGGTTTGCTCAGAAGCACAATTCTGATCCAATCATAGAATAATTTAATCTGAAAGGGACTTTTTGAAGGTCTCTAGTCCAACCTCGAGGTGCTCAAGGCAGAACTAGCTTCCAGGTTAGCTGGGGTGTTTGGGGGTAGATCCCAGCCCTGTTCTGAGCATCTGTGAGGGTGGGGATCCCACAGTCTCTCTGTGTCCCACTTACCTTGTCTGACTCCCTGCACTGATTTGTGTTATCTATTTTTTTTTTCCTACTCCATACATCCTTTCCTTAGATCTGTCACTGACACAATTGTTTCTTGTTTTGCTGCCCAGCTTTTGGAAGAGTCTCCCTGTTTCCTCTGTGAGTACCAGCAGGTAGATGTAGGCAGCAAATACATCTCTGTTCTAAGCTTTTTCTCTGGGCTGAACCAAACCCAGTATTTAATGTGCTTCCTCCCACATCAACCTGGTCATCTCCATTGGACTTGCTGCTTTCTCACACACTGTTTAAAAATAGAACTGTGCAGAAATAGAGATGTTTCCTAGTGCTGCTACAAAAAGGAGAAAGATGAGTTCCAACTGCCCAAAATATAGAATTCTCTTAATTTAAAAATATGACTTTCATTGAATCACTAAAATGAAAGTGGCCTTTGCAGGTTTGCCATGAAAATCTGTAGTTTAAAGCAACCATCTGTTCCAAAAATAAGTGAAAATTAATTTGGCAATGGATTAAAAAAATAGTAAAGTTGCAAATAGCAAGAAATGCAAGGTTTAGAGTGAAGAATGAAGCCTTAAATCTGCCATCTTGAGCATAAATTGCGTATTCTATTATATAATTTAAAATTATTTGCCATTTTGAAAAGGGCTTCATGGAGCTATAAAAATTTATGTCATCTGACTATCTGGCTCAGATAGTTGTGAACTATCTGCAACTGTTTTCCTGTCAAAAAATGCACTACTTGCAGTTCAGTTCAGTTGACTTCAGATTTATTTTTTCCCTGATGTATGTCTACCATCAAAGTCAAGGCTGAATGAAAAACTTTTTCTTTAAAAATGTTTGTTCTTCAGCAGCTTGTTGGCTTTCATCTGGGTATTGAGGAGGTGTGAATGTGACTTGGAGAGCTGGACACTGCCAATAGTTTGGGAGGAGAAAATCCCTCTTGTGTATGGCTTTTATACCTGTGGTGCCATTGGATGTTTCTTCTTTTTCTTGTGGGGAGGGAATTGCTGAAAGGCATCACTTTTGGTTATTAAGTACTTCTGGGGTTTTTTTTTACAGCAAGACTCACCATGATTTAATGTATTATCCTCAGTCTGCCTGAAACTCAGGTTCCTTTTTTGGGCTAAACTGACAATCCTTGATTTCTTACCCAATTTCAAATGCACATTGTTAACATTCAGGGTGTGAGTCCCAGCGTTTTGCTCAGTGATTCACGAGAGCACAGGAGCTCTGCAGTCTGTCCAGGAGAGGCAGGATCCTGGCTGGGGGCCGGGGAACAGCTCAAGTTCTCAGCAGGCAGCTGCTTTTCTCCAGGAAAAAGTGCTCTGAGCTTTGAAGGGTAAAACAACTGAAGATGAATGCATTTAATTCAAAGGAAAAAATAATTGTGTTTATTCCAAGAAAGGTTTGGGTTTTTTCCTCTTAGCAAGTGGAATGGTGGTAAATACTCCCAACAGCATCTGAGCCCCCCCAGTGCCCCACCAGTACAGACCTGTTAACCACTGTAGCTTTTGTTTCCATGCAACTTAACCTTCTGGAATATCCAAAAACTCCAGCACAACAACCTCTGCTTTAAATAATTCATGTGTTTCTTGATAGACAAAAATGTTTTTCTACCTTCAGTTTATTTTAAACTGGACTTAAAGACTGAAGGGAAAGAATGTGCCAAAAGAAATAATTATTTTACTTTATCAAAAAGCAGGAGTGGCATAGAAAAGAACTTGGTTTTGCTGAAAGTTTAAATTATAATTTTAAGGACTGTCAGTAGTAGATTGAGCTGGAATTGATGATTGACCACAAAATTCAGTATGTGTACTTTGATGTTAGCTACTGGAGAAAAAATCTGTGATAGGCACATGTTTCAATTTAAAATTATGGAGATGGTTATTAAATAAATGCAGAATCCATGAATAAAATGAGAGTTATTTTTCTGGTACAGTGGTGTGCTTGGAAGACTGTAGCTGAAGGAATTAGTTATAAAGTTTTACCTTGAGGAGACTGAGGGATGCTGTGGAAAAGAAGACTGATGACTTCAAGCCAGGATCTGTGTAAAATAATAAGAACAAGAGTATTAGCAAAGCAATAAAACAGTTCATTCTGATGGTGGAGCCCAGTCTTGAGAATTCCTGTAGTCAAATTCCCACATGATTTTTCAAAGTGAATATGCAAAATGCGAGAGAGAATGAATGACTCTACTCACCATTTCAGTATTCAGACCTGAGCAGTTATAAAAATAGATACTATTAATTCAGAAGCTTTATCTTGGAGTAGTTTTTTGTGGTGTGGTTTTGTTTGGGAGTTGTTTGTTTGTTTTCACAGTCTAGAGTTAAGGTATGTCCTGCCTATGATCCTTTGGCTGTCTAGTGTCTCCTTCATTGTGGAAGGGTGATTTGGAAAAATTGCCATAACAGCTTTGAATTAAAAGCTGTGTTTGGGAAAAAATATTCTGAAGTATTTAGAAACTTTCTAGAGACCTCTTTTTATTTTTTTGAGACCAGCTAAGTTGGAAAAAATAAATGGTCCAGTGACCACTTGCTCATTCATCTGCATGTGCAGCTGCAAAATTATTTTCTGTGCCTATCGTGCAAAACTTCTTCCTAAATATGAGGTTTAGAGACCCTCTGGGAGTAATTAACTACAATGCAGAAGCAAATCTGGGTTCATTGTATGCACTGCTCATTTCGGAAATATTTTTGTGCACAAAGCCCATTAGCAAGGTTCCAAAACCTTCATGAATGTTAAACATTTTGATAGGATTCTGAGCACTTCCTATTTAAATAAAATCTAATGTAATCTCATTAATTACATCTAGCTTTTGATCCCTGGATAGCAAATTGCTGTGTCAGATATGTGCCACAATGCATTCAAGGGCTAAAATCTGGCTTTTAAAAAAATTATTTATTTAACAGTGACAGAACAGCTCTTTTCTTGTGGGCTACACAAAACGTTGAGGATATTCTCAAAAGAAGTTGCCTGCTATTGATTTTATTCTACTTACTGGTCCACTTCCATGCCACTGCTCAGCTAAGAGCTTTCCTTCTGTGCTTTTAGCCTGTGCTGTGTGTGGTTTTTGGGAGCTTGACTCCAATTCAGTGGAAGTGCAAAGCAAAGCTGCTGTTTTTCATCAGTTTTACAGATTGGCAGTCAAAATTATTGAGTTCCTGGGGACATGATTTAACCAGGACTGGGAATACATGCCCTTAGCTTCAGTGGGTGCAGACATGTGCCTGAAGTGAAGAGTACATTTAATTTACCAAATTAGATCAATGCATGAGGCTGAAGGACTTCAGAAGCAGCAGTGTGATGTTCTCTGGCCTGTGTTACATGGGCAGTCAGGGGCTGTAACCAGACTTGCCCTCACTTTGTCAGCTACTTTGTGAAGTAGCACAAATCATGTGAGATCCTGTGAGGAAATCTGTGCCCCCTGTGTGTGTGGGATGAGGCTGTTGGGGCAGAAGTCCTGAGCAGCAGACTGCTGGGATTAGGTTTACTGGCCTGGCTGTGTGCTCATGATCAGCAAGAAGCAGTGGCACGAAGACAGATGAAAAGCAGAAGTAAGTGCTCAGCTTTTATGAAAGTTTGTCCTTTCTTTTCTCTTAACTCTCTGTTGTCTGTTTCAGAAGGATCATATAGGGTTGCATCATATCCATTGTTCATTTCCCAATAGAAACCAAACTACAATATTTGTTATTGTAAGAGAGTTAGTGTTTAAGATCTGAGGGTTTTCACACCACCTTCATTTTACCTCAGAATATGTAAAATATATCCAAACCCTTCCATTTAAGGTGATGGATTACCCTGTGCTTGTCTGCGCTATCTGGATTGGTTGGAATTTTGTGCAATTACTATTTTACACAGCAGCGGAGTATCTGTGAAGTGGATATCAATTGAAACATATTTTGCTCTTCAGACTTGCTTTTGCAGATTTCACAAAACATTTAATTAGTGATAATCAGCTTTTAACCAGCCAGCGCACACTGATGTGATTCTCTGCCTCTCTCCCCCATGGTTGTAGGCATAGTCTGTACCCTTCAGATAAATTGCTTGCAGTCTGGAGAACATCCTAGCCAGCAGGAAGGGGAAGAATACGGACGTCACTTGCATGGGGAATAAAGAAGGTGTTGTGTATAATGTGGTTTCAGTGAAGAATATCCTTTCCCTTTACTTTGCAGAATGGTGAACTTGGAAACCAGCTGGAGATTGCAAAGTCTCCTTTCCCTTGAGGTTGCTGGTCAATGGTCGTCATCTACCACACCCAAGGAAACTAGAGGAGCTCCACGCTAACTTCTGTAAGGTTTACTTCACTATGGAAGATCAAATGATTTTCTGGCTCAGGTTTTGTAATGTTCGGCATCTGCCTTGGACCTGGAATTTGGAAAAGGGATCGTCTCTGAGGCACGGTTAAGAGACAGAGAAACCAGCCCCAGACAATGAGCACTTTAAGTAGCACTGGAATATTACTCAGCTTAACGACAGTGTCTGTTACACTGGATTTTAGTTTGCATGGTGGTCTGATGGCTTGGTCCTTAAGCAGCAATTTGACTCTGAACCAGAGTTTGCCTACATCTGATCCTCTCAACGCCTCTGAGAAGGGCGAAGTCTCTCGGATGTCCGTGAGGGAGAAGAATTGGCCAGCCCTCCTGATCTTGGTTGTCATCCTGCTGACCATTGGGGGGAACATATTGGTAATTATGGCTGTGTCCTTGGAGAAGAAGTTGCAGAATGCCACAAACTTCTTCCTGATGTCGCTGGCAGTAGCAGACATGCTGGTGGGTATCCTGGTCATGCCCGTGTCGCTCATTGCAGTCCTGTACGGTAAGTGCCTTCCCTCCTAGTTTGAATATTTACTTTTCACGGAGTCCCCCGAGGCTGCAGCAATCTGTTGTGCCCGATTTTCCCTGTGCTGGTAGCTTGGGGAGTGTCAGTGTGCTCTTGATCATGGGTCCGGGCTGAGGTTCAGTCTCTGCTGGGAGCAGAGATTGTGTTCACACTGCCAGGAATGGCCCATGGATAATGTCAGACTGTGGGGTTCTTGTTGCTGAGGCCCCCAAGAGAATCTGGGACAGCAAATCAGCTTTTTACCTTTTGGTTGGACAGCCCCAAAACTGAGCTTGGACACAAGAGCTCATAGAAAAGCTGAGGAGTGTTTTCATGACCAGCCCAGCTCTAAGCCGGGTCAGCATCTGTCCTTGAGCTCCCACTGCTGTCATCAGTGGGATTTGAGCAAAAATGTGGATAAGAAAGGAGGTTTGCACTAGTAGATTTGGCATTCCAATAAAAGCCTTCACTCCTGGCATTTGTGCCTTTCAGGGGGCCACTTTGCCTTTCTGTGCCTCAGTTTCCCTATCTCTAACCTGAGGATATGCTCTGTTTTAAGGCACGCAGAGGCCTGCCTGTAGAGGTGTACACATTTATTTCTCCCCATATTAGGGTCAGTGTGTTTGCAATGAAGCAGGGCATTGCTCCTGCACTCAAGTGTGGAGTCACTGTTAGCACTTCAAAGAAGTAAAATATCAAATATATCTGACTTTCATCTGGCTGAGACTCCAAATCCCTTTGTTCAGTGTGGTGCTAGGAGTCTGCATCCCTGGATATTTCAAAGGGGTATTTCATTCTCCTCTGTGTCTCTGATCATCATGTTTGGATACTCACGTATCAATTTCATAATGTGTGTATTTCACAGATAAAACTTATTAATTTTTGAAGACTGTTTTCAGATTTTCTTAGAAAGGTATTTTAAGATTGATATTTCTTGGAAACAAATAATGCTGTTTACTTACAAATTTGATTAGAAATTGGTTTACTGTCCTGTAAAGTAAAATGTAGGGATATTTATCTGACTTCTTCACTTGCCTAAATGAGTAAGTCTGGCAGAGATTAATTTCTAAAACACATTGATCAAGCATACATCATTCCAAAGCTTATATAACTTGTCTACAGTGAGTTAAATCAATATGTGATTTAGGTACAGGCCTAGCTGTGGAGATCTTATGCACAAAGGTCTTTTATTTTGAACTGTCAGAATAGTTCCATCTCTAAATCTTGTGTGTATTACAACATGTGTATTTTATTTTTAGCATTTTACTCCAGCTCCCTGGAGCTTGAAAGGGAGCATATAAATACTGAATTATGTGACTGACCTGCACTTGCATAAATTCTGTGTTAGCCAGTGACTCTAAAAAGGTGAATTTATGGAAGTGGTCTTCCTACATACATACTTTCAAGGTCTTTGGAAACTAATAGAAATGGATTTTCTGTTCTGCCTAGAAAAAGATTACTCAAGGTAGTTTAAAGGTGTAAAGCATACCACCCCTTCAGCAGCAAGGAAATACCACTGATTTGAAGAGGCACTGTAATTATCGCCCTTTTTTTGCCAGAGAACCAGTGTTAGCTCTTGATAACCCAAACATTTCTCCATAGACAAACAGCACTATGTAGATTTTTTGGCAAAAGTCGTAATTTCAGGACAGACATAGAAGATTAGTGGAAATGCTTTGAGAAATGAGGAGGTTGTTGGGGCAGTGCCGGGTGCTGGCACCAAAGCAGGCACGTTGCCTTCAGGCTTTGTGAGGGGAGGAGGAAGAAAAAGAATGGAACTCAGAGGAACTTGTGGATTGATTTGAGTAGGACCCCAGTGAAATAATTTTTTTTTTTTCTATTATTTAAGCTATTGTGTTTAAGCTATTCAATTGTGGAAGGAAGAGGGGGGTAAATATTCTTACATCAGCACAGTTCTTGTGAGGGTAACTGGGGTGCATGGCCATGGACTGAGCAGGGAGAATGTTACTGCTTGGAAACGTAACTGTGAGTGTTCAGTCATTTTTACTCTGTTTTACCTTGTGCATTCTATATATTCTGCATAATCTTGTTCTGGGCTGTTTCAAAGGCTATCTTATGCTGTACTGAGAAATGTATGCAGCACGACTCTTCCAGATTTGTAGAAGTCTCTTTTAATTTATGTAATCAGAGAGAAACCTTTAGAAATACATATAACAAATAGAAGAGTGAAGAAATTACTTTTAGGTTTCCACATCAGTTCCCTCAGCCCCAAAGATAAATTCTAGTTGACAGAGTAGGCTCATTTCCTCACTTTTGGGCTAATAAGGTAAATGAAGTAGATTTCACTTCAAGCATAACCAGAAAATTGAATAGACACCCTCCACAAATACTTCTGGTTTTCAGTGGTTTTCTTAATTAAAAGAAGGAAAAATTAAGTTGTAAGTTAATTCAAGAGTCTTATTATAAAGGAAGGGACAGCAGGATGCAGCATGATGGATTTTTCACCAATTAATCAGGGCTCAGATATATTTATCAATTAATCTTTCTTAAGTGTCTTACAGTAATCGATGAGTCGCATTTGACAACTGAGAACATTTTCCCTGGCATGCAGTTCCTAAGGAACTAAGCAAATTAGTGTGCTAATTAGTAAGCATGTTTTGGGCAGAGTAAATGAGAAATGTACCCAGCTTCATCTCAGTGGAGGAATGCCTGATTAATTAAAAATACTGATATGATAGGGCATCAGGTACCTTACACATGATGGAGCTGACAACAGACAGAGGTTGTTTCCTCACCTCTGAGCACTTAGGGACAAGCAGCAGTGGGTTTACATTGTGTCATGTGTTTGTGAGCAAGAAAGAGAGGGCTGCTCTTCCTCCGCTTGTGCTGGTGAAGGAACACAAGAGAATCTCATCAGCTGATCTGAGTGGACATTGCAGAGGATGTTGAGTTTCCTTGGTTCTGTTGCAGAAGGTTCCCAGCTGCCAGCAAGTTGCCAGAGTGTGGCCAACAAGTGGCCAGCAGACCCCTCTGTGACTCCCAGTGCAGGCTCCCTCTTCCCTTTGTGATGCCGGGGGCTGACGCAGCTTCCAGGGGGGCTGGTGCTGGATGCAGCATTCATCAGCCCCAGCTGCCACAGCAGCTTTACAACCACATTATTGTTATTATTGATAATTACCATCATTATCGGGTGGTGACAGAGATGTGCTGGGCACTTGGGCAGACTTTGATGCAGATTTCCCTGCAGATGGGGGGAGGCAGTGCAGTTCAGCACTCTGATGTGACATTCAGGCATCTAGAACAGATCCTTTTAAAGATCATACCAAGTCATGGGTTTAAATGCATCTCGACTGCACTAAGTTCCAGCTGACAGCTGCATTACTTTCAGAAATTATTATTTCTTCCTGTTAGTTTTAAATACATAGTGGTTCTGCTTTTGCTAAGTAACCACTACATTTTATTCTTCTGCTAGGGTGTGAGCAAATGGAAACTCCTACACTGCTTGCATTATCTGTGCCATAAATTCAGGAATGAGACTATTTTTTTTCTCTCCAATGACACCTTGTATCTGGGATGTGTGCAGTGAAATTTATATCCAACAGGATGTATTAGGTTTTTTTTTGCCATCAGTAGGATCCATAGGTTGCTCTACTGTGTGCTCACCCAGCAGCATTCATTCTCTTTCCAAGTCCTTAAGCTTTCTTGTAACCTCAGCTAACCTAAATAATTCTGTGAAATCTGAAAACCTACTACATCATTATTCACCCTCTTTCCAGATGATTAGATACATAGGAAACTTTAGTTGAGATATTGAGTGTCCTGCTACTGAATTTTCTCCACATGAACAACTGCCTGTTTACCTGATGTGACAAATGGGATTAAATTGTGCCGTATCTGTGTTGCTGTTGGGAAAGAAAGCTCTGTAGGATGTGCCCTGAATCCATAGAACAGCTTCTTTTCAGCTGCCCAAGGTTTAAATTGTGCTTACAGTGAGAGAAGGGGGGGAATACTAAATAGATACTCTCTGTATCTCATTGAAGATGGGTCCCCGGTTGTAAAATATCTCCAGGTAGCTAAATGTTAACTTGCAGGATTTTTCAGAGGCACTGAAAATGTGGCACCCTATGATGGTTCTCTGCTTGATCACATTTGGAATTAGCCTCAACTAATTAGCCACAGCTTTGGTTTGCATTGGTGTCCAGAGGAGGGTGACAAGGCTGGTGAAGGGCTTGGAACACAGGCCCTATGAGGAACATCTGGGGAGCTGGGGTTGTTTAGCCTGGAGAAAAGGAGACTCAGAGGTGACCTTATCACTCTCTACGACTTCTTGAAAGGTGGTTGTGGTGAGGTGGGGGTTGGTCTCTTTTTCCAGGCAACAACTGACAGAACAAGAGGACACAGCCTTAAGTTGCACCAAGGAAAATATAGGTTGGATATTAGAAAACAGTTTTTTACAGAAAGAGTGATAAAATATTGGAATGGTTTACCTGGGGAGGTGGTGGAATCACCATCCCTGGATGTGTTTAAAAAGAGATTGGATATGGCACTGTGCCATGGTTTAGTTTAGTTGAGGTGTGAGGGCATGGGTTGGACTCGATGATCTTGAAGGTCTCTTCCAACCTGGTGATTCTGTGATTCTGTGATTCTGTGAAAACTGACAGCTTCTGGTCAGGTGAGAGTCAAAGGCTGAAGAGCTGAAATTGGCACAAGAGCTCAGGACTGGAGAAGGTGATGATACCTGTCAAGAGGAGGGAGGGATGCTCCACACCTTTTCTCAGCAGTGATTAAATCTATTAAACCTATATTTGCATCATCCTCTTCCAAAAACTTTTGAGTCAGAGCTTTTAATTGTCATATTGAAAACTGGATTTGCTCCACACACATAAATTTCCTCTTAATTTCATTTCTGATTTTGTCTGAGGTTATCCATACTTTATAACTGGATTTTAATCTAGTATATTTTATTTTTTTTCGTTACACTTTTAATGTTGGACAGTAAAGACTGGAAGCCAGATGGGTGAGGAAAGTGTCATCATCTGAGCAGTGCACAGCACTTTGAAGGAAAGACCACAGTGCTTCATAGGACTTTAAAGTCAATTTCTCACTAGTCTTATTAAGGCAGAATCTCTTTTAAAAATTGTCACAGCAATTTAACTTATTCTAGCCTTTTGTTATTCCTTCTCATTATTTTGAAGAGTGTTTTTAGTGTTGTCTTGTCTGAAAATCTCCTCAAGATTTTTATATTCTTTTGTTATAAGAGATGAGAAATAAAATTTGATATTTGCAGAATGGCACCAATATGAGATGGATACAGATCTGAACTTGATATTTTTTTTTCCTCTAACTGATGAAATTTCACTTGTTCATCCATACAGCCGCCCCATCCCCAGGACTTTTTCGACAGACAGGCTGTGTATGGCTCTAGAGCAGTATCTTCCATTGAGATAAAGACTTCATATGAAATGAGCTAATTAACATGAATTTTTTCTATTCCCTTCCATGCCTTTCCTTTTGTCTCAATTAATTTCATAGAAAAATCTGCTGGACACTCTTCTGGAGGCATGTTGCAGTCTTACAGTAGCTATGCTAAAAGCCCAAAACCCAGCTTGTTACCCTGATGAAGATGTGCTGAGGATTGACCAGGAATGAAGAGGAAGCAGAAATGGTGTAAAACCCTGGATGCAGTTAAGCTGTTTATGTGGGCACAGGTACCCCCACCCCGATACAGACACGGTGCTTAAAGCAGTTTTTATTTTCAACAAAGTAAAATGTCACCAGTAACACTTGTACTGATTGTTCCTCTTGTCTGGGAACATTCATTTAACTGAAGTGGCTTCCTCATACCCACCTTTCCAATCCCTGTTAAATTTTTAGTCCTCATCAGATTGGGAGAAAGATCCAAAACTGGGCAGCCCATAAAACTGGAGATGGGTCGTCTCCACCTCCTCCACGATGAGCTGCAGCCATGTTACATAAAACAAGACACACAGCACTGATGATGAGGTTCTGCTCTGGGAAGGGGACAGTGAAATTTTTCCTGGTTTTCAAGCTTGTGTCTTGGCTTGTATTTCTGCTGTATTTCTCCTTTTGGGAATAGATTTTGGTTACAAGACTTGCAGTCCATAAAAAAGTTGTATAAATTCAGGGAAGCAAGTCAGGGAAGTTTCTGGTGCCTGCAAACAGACTCTTGTCAAATTGGAGGTTTATTTTAATTATGTTAAAGTATTAATTGGAGTTGTATTTGTCTTTTGAACAGTGTCTCAACCTACATTTGGGTAGCGCAGGAAGAGCTACAGAGTGTACTTGGATCTTCTGGAAAGCAGTTTTCCCTCATTTCTAACACCTGCAGGTGTTAGCTCTGTCTGTCTTCTGGTAGATTAAATTATAAGTGTTCAGCACTTGACCTGCCATCACTTCTTAGGGCAGATGGTCATGTACTTATCTGTAATTGAGCTGTTTTTCTCCTTGTGCTGCACCTGTACAGACAGATTTAGAAAGCTTGTCACTTTTAATGTTGTAAGAACCGGCCCCATAAAAATTCAGATTTTAGTAAAACCTTGGCTTGCATTGTAAATTCCTCCCAAAAAGTTCTGTGGGACCTGCCATAAGTCTTCTGTATGGATGCTCTTTTTTCTCCCTCAGGACAAGTCTGTCCCTTCCTTAGCAGGTGTCTGTGCTGCAACAGCAGCTGGAAATCTGCAGTATTATCGTGGTAAGCAGGGTGTGACAGCCAGGAATGTACATCTGAGGGGAGCAGGCAGTGCCTGCTGGTAGTTCACCCCAAGCATCACCTGAATTGCATCCTCGGAGCCCTGTGCCCCACCAGCAAGGCAGCACCTGGTGTCAGCAACCCCCCAGGTTTGTCTGGCAGCATGTTTTGAGTCTTTCCTCCACCCCATGTGAGAGTGCAGCCCCCCCAAACCCCGACCCAGGGCAGGCTCTTTGCTGTGTCCAGGGTGAAGGGGCCAAAGCCAGAGCAAGTGTTTTGGGCTACAATTCCTGGGTGCAACCAGCTGCAGTTATCCTCTGGCCTCTGGGATGTTTTGGTATCCTTCCCTGCACTGCTGTGTGTTACCTGAGGCAGCACGAGTGACCTGGGGTTAATAACTGCTATAAAAAGTGCACGTGTCCCTCCTGGCCTCTCAGCAAAGCTTTGTTATGTCCTGTCCTGCCCAGCTGTGGACAGGAAGGTCACGTTCCACAAGAGGTTCTGCTCTGCACTTTCCTCCTGGAAATGGATGCTGTTCTTCTTTGTTAGATGCTTCATTAGGAAGTGACTGCTTTCCTCAGTGCAGCCCCCTCTCCCCTGTAGCTGCTCTGCTGCAGCTCCTGGAGCCTGGGCTCTGTTTTGCCGTGCACCACTGGATGTCTTGTGGGCAAGTGGGAGATAAGGGGCTCTCTCTGGCTACTGCTCTGGAAGCACCCTGAGGAGCACGTCACAGCAAATAAAGCTGTTTGGAGTGCTTTTGTCTAATTGCATTTTTGATTGAAACTGGGGAAATGGATCCATGTCTGCAGCACTTCTCCTGGGAAGCTGGAAGAGGGATGGAGTTGGTCTCGTTGCTGGTGAAGTACTTTGCAGCATGTGGAGCCCAAGTCCCCATTCTGCCAGCTTTATGGTGATCTGTTGCAAAAAATTAAAAATTTAGCCAGTAGCACAATAATCACTAAGTTATATCAGACTATAATTTAAGCCATAAACTAGAATTTCTATCTTGAAAATATGCATTTTTTAAGATAACTCTCTTCTTGCAAAAATCAGATAACTTTCACATTTATTCTAATGCTGAACAAAAATGAATTTCCAACCCTGTAACTCTGCTGGGAAGCTCAAATTCTATCCAGCGTGTTCAAACAGCAAAAGCCACTCCAGGGCTGTGAAGCTGTGAGATCCAGTCTGCAGTTTGCTGGCATGTGCCATGGACTGGGCAGCTCTCTGGAGCCTGTGGGGAACAGGAGGTTTCAGTGGTCAGCAAGGAAAGGGCTCAGTGTGTCCATCTGGCAGTGATGCCAGCCTGAGCTCACAGGGTGCACCTTCTCACACAGGAGCTGTTCCCTACAACTTCTTGCCCATTGCTCAGAGTCATCTGCACGTGGCAAGTCTTTTCTTATTTCCAGGAGGAAAGCAGAGGACTCCTTGCCTTAGGTCTCTGATCTTGCTTCCTCTACTGCTGAGCTCTGGGTGACGCAGAAAAGGCTTTGTGGTGCAAAGATAATTTTCACCAGAATAAATCAATGCCAACCTTCAGAGAGAGTTTCAATGGCACCTTGCTTACTGCTGTGGGTAAGGCCTGGCAGTTTTGTGCCAGCTCCTTGTGACTCATTTGAGCTCAGCTATAATCCACATTTTGGAGCATTAGTTTATAGGACTCTGAAGACCCAATTCTGCTGTCAGATAAAAAGGCAGAACAGTTGCTATTTAATTTTTGTACCACCTGCCTCTTTCTTGTTATTTCTTCCCTCTGTGCCACCTGTATATCATCCAGCTCTGACTTTGGCTGGCTTCTTGGAATAGGCAGAGATATTCTTCACTGCCCTCTCTGCGTTTGTTCCCGTTGACAGGAGGATCTTGTCAATCCGCCAGCATTAGGAGAAAACAGGAGAGAACAATAAACAATCCACATTTGTAAACATGCTTTTTTTGCTCCTCCAAACCCCTTGCTGTTAAGCAACCAGCTCCTCTGCCTGCTGTGGGTTAATGGGGCTGTTAGCCTGTGATCTGCCAGGGATGGTGCTGCTGCCCATGGAGCTCAGGCTGCTCAGTCCAGCACAGATGAACAGAGCACAAACACTTCCAGCAGCTTCTCTTTCTGGTAGCTTCCATCGTGAGGGCTGGTCATGGAGAAGGTTGTATGGCTGCTTTCTGTTGGCTGAGATGAAATTTGCTGATTGCACTCCCTTTGAGTCAGATTGTGTTAGATTTAGATAAATAACTCCCCTCTAGAGAGTGGAAGAGGATCCCAAAGCCCCCAGGTGTGCACTCCAGAACAGGATGCAGCTCAGGGAATGAGGGGTCTGTGCCAGCAGCCCAGCCTGGCACTGGGCAGGTCAGGTGTGTGTGAGCTGCAGTCTTGGCACGTGGCAGCACTGCCAGACTGGGAGCTAATCCTGGCCCTTTTCAGGAAAACGTGCTTGTAGCCCAGATTTTCACAGCTTGCCAAGGGAGACTGCAGAGACTCATTGTTTGCCCCAGGGGTCTGACAAGTTTTTCGCAGACAGAGCCTCTTGCAGAAAGGCCTGAACAAAACCAGTTATTCTAACCTGTGTGGATGCATGAGACCATATTTCTGAGATTTAAAGTGACACATCAAGTACTTTCCTTTTTTTCCCCCTAAATATGGGAAAATGAAAAACAGGAAAGCTGCAGAACACCTTAGATTTCGTCTTCTAGACGGATTGCTCTTCCTTTTTTGTGCTCAGTGGCAGCAGGCTGCAGGTAAGCATAGGGGGTCCTGGGGAATGTCTTCCTACAAAGTGCATGAGGGGAGATTCTGACTGTGCTAAAGTCATTGACAGGACATTCAGAGAGGCTAGGACTCTTGCCAGAGCAATTTTCTGTCTCCTCCAACCTCTTTACTCTCTTCCTGCCTGGCCATGGCTGAGGCTCTTGGCATGACTGTAGCAGCATCCTTCAGCTGAGAAGGGTCTGAGGTGTTTTGCTGCTCTTCTCTGAGTCTGAGGAAATCTCTTCTGCCGCTGCAATGCAGCTCCTTTCATGCCATTGCTGTTCATGAGGTTTCAGCACCTTCATCCCAAGCACGAGCCAGTCTCCTGTTAGAGCTTTATGGAACACACAGGTAAGAGAAATGAGCTGGCTTTTGTCCAGGTAAGGTGAGCCAGAGCTGCACAGTGAGGAGCCTTCAGCTCAGTGCTGAAATGTGCTCCTGGTCTGTGCAGGGCCTGATTCTAAAGTGTGTTTCTGTGGGCATCCATTTGCTTTATGTGGTTTGGTATGAAAAGCTTCTTGTGATTGGTTTGGTGAGGCTGGTTCTCCCTAAGGCACTTGTGTTTTGCTTTTCCTGCTGCAAAAGGAGTGAACTCCTCTCTTCTGGGTTGGCTGAGATTGTTGAGGGTTTTTTGTTAATTTCATTGCTTTTGTTAAAAACCAAAAATATTTAAAAGATAAAGGAAGCAAACTCACCTTGGAAAAATATTGTGCTGAGTGACATAATTCAAATAAGAAAGTGAAATCACAAAGATCACAAGAGGAGTTTCCTGATCCCACAGAAATACAGGGTTGAAAAGAACTTTCTGACTTGTTGTGTCCTGTTGTTTGCTACCAAGTATTATTAAGACACTGAGCTGCTGCAATCATAGCTTCCATTTTCCAGAGCCTCTTTCCTTTCTGCTGCCTTTTTTGGGACACTGAGGACAAAATATGTGTGTTTCAGCATGCAGAAAGCCAGGACAAATCTCTGAGCAACTTATTATGAAATCAAAACCCTTAACTTTCTTGCAAGAAGCAGTTTTTAAATAGAAAATCCTAACACTGCAGTGTGAAAAAAGCAGAGCCTCCATTCACCTTCATACTTTGCAAGAGGCAGATGTGCTTTGAAACTTCCCTTCAAAAGCTGATAAACTGGGCTGCTTTCCCTTTTCAGATTTATCCAGTGAAACCTGTTACCAGAATTTCCTCTCTTACCTCTCTACCAGGGCTCAAGAAGTCATCCCTGGGTCAGTTGGGGCCATCATCTCTACTCTATTTAAGGATGGGGTCTGAAACAAAGCCAGAAGCTAAGTGGCAGTGAGAGCAGGCTGCAGAGCAGGTTAGGTACCAAAGCCTTGATGTCCTCTTGGTGAGTGGGGCCAGATTTTTGCAGCACTCCCATCTCTGCAGCTCAGCAGGAGATGTGGTGTCAGCCCAGAACACCCCATGGAAGCAGTTCTAGGTAAGCACAAGGCACAATCCATCCCCCAGGCATCTCAGACAGGATGTTTCCTTGGATTCTACCTCTACAAATGTGGAGAAGAAGCTGGCAGAGTCCACCTTTGCCCTGCCTGTTCCTGAGAGGTGAAGGGAAATGTTAAAATACTTGAGATGATTTCAGTGGAGTAAATCCTGTTGTACTAGTTGAACATACGGCCTTATATTTCTCTAGTTTACCCACAGCTTGTGTGCTGCATCCAATCAGGCAGCTATTTTTCATATTTTAGACATTAAATTGGATGGGTCTGTCTTGCCTGCTTGGTGAAATTGAGAATTGCCCATGCAAAATAAATCTTTTATGTGCAAGAATGACTCATTAGAATAATTTTGAATGGTGCTCATTTAAATGTTTTTATTTAATGCAAATTAAGTTTTAGATCCAATTACAGTTTTTATTTCATCCTTTTGCTCAAAATTTTTGGAAGATGCAACAGGTTTTAAAACTCACAGGAGTGTAAAGCCCCCAAAATCTGGAGTGTGTATAGTTACATTTCTGTTTTATAGATCCCTGTTTCACTGATGTCAATTTAAATACAGCAGCAGTTTTAATGCTGTCAGTGCAATCTTCTCATGCCCAATTTGCTTCTAGATCAGTGAAGCTAAATGTGCTTTAAAATGCATGAATCTTTATTTACTTTTTATGACGATAGCCTGTTAGATCCAGTAGTAGTTTTGTAAGTGCATTGCCTCATTGTAATTAACTTTTATGAGTTTGGTTGAAAAGAAATATAAACTCACATGCTTTGTAGCAAACCAGAAATTGATACAAGGTAATGAGAAAACCGGAACTGTTATGTATAAAAAGAAAGACCCAATGATGATAAACTGTTCCAGCAGTAAATTTGGTGCTTCATAAAGGCACCAGGCAGATCATGGAGATACCAAATAAAATGAAGACAGGATCCAGGCACTGGAGCCATGTGAGACACAGCCAACCAGAGTCCTCCTTGGGTGTGTTTCATCCCCATTCTTAAAATTTTAAAATCAAGAGAAAGGATTTAACTAGAAGTGCAAACATTTTACCACGATTGAGTTCATTTCAGTCTGTGTCATTGTACATACAGATTTACCTGTCTATTCCTCACCTGGAGATGAGGAACAGATGGGTAAAATGTTCACTGCCTCCCCACCCACACCACAGAGCCTGGTGCCCCAGCACCTCAGTGTGCAAAGGAGCTCCCTGCACCTGACTGAAAGAGCAGAAACCTCTCTTAATCTTTACCCAAACATTAGTGAAGAGAGAAATAAAATATGCTCTACTTGCAAGCAATTTGTGACCCAAAGTTCAAGACACAGCTGTGATCACAGGTGAGCTGTGACAGAGGAGTGCATCTCAATGGCTTCAGCCATCCTGAACACCCCACACAAGTTATTGCTTCTACTTCTGTTTCCTCTTACCCACAAACCCCTTGTTTTCCTTCCTAGAAGTTGACTGCAGCCAAATCTGGCAACACCTCCATGCGCCAAATATCTAGGATGTATTATCTCATGCTGAGAACTTGCTCTCTCTTCTTGCTAACCTCAGCAGAGTGAAATTGGGCTGAGGAAATAGTCAGTAGAATGTGTTTCTCCACATTTGTCAGGGAGCAGCTACGATTTCCAGGAATGGTCCTATTGCAGTCTGCTGTAAAGATTAACTTATGGCTCATTTTCCTGTGCTGGCTGCAGCTGCAGAGATCAGAGAACCTGAGGGAAAACCCAGAACTCCAACGCTTGGTCAGCTGTGTTTCTGTTCTCTGTCTGGACTTAACATTAAAAATCTGTTTCATCCTTGTTCAGTCTTGTGTTCATAGAATCATTCAGGTTGGGAAAGACCTCTAAGATCATCAAATCAAACCATTAACCTGGCACTGTTGGGGGCACCACTAAACCACGTCCCTAAGCCCCACATCCTCGTATCTTCTGAACTCAGCCAGTGACTGTGACTCCATCACTTCCCTGGGCAGCCTTTTGCAATGCTTGACCACCTTTTTCCATGAAGAAATTTTTCATAATATCCAATCTAAACCTTCCACAGCACAACTTGAGGCTGTTTCTTCTCGTCACTCAGGAAGTTTGCTATTGGATGCAGATGGGTGCCTCATCTTCATTTTGCAGTTTGGTGTATTTGTGTGCCTCCTACCATATTTAGTGCTTCTACTGTCTTATGTTATGAGAAGCATTTTTTGAAAAGGAGTATGATTTTTTTTTAGTGTATGGCAACTTTATGTGATCAGTACAATAATATCATAATTCCTTGCCTTAAGGGCTCAACCTGAATGCTGGTGACATGCCAAGACCTCATCAATAGACTGCTGCATTTTTAGAAGAGATGTTTGTGGTGGGCCAGTTCAGCCTTTGTGCTCAAAAATATGGGAAGAATCATTGCCATTATGCAGGCCAAAACATACACAGACAGCTGCTTTACACAAAATGGAAAGAAATACAGAGAAGTGAGGTGGAATCTCTAAAAAGCCCTTGAATATGTTGTAAGACAAATATCCCAGTGTAAGACATTTGTTTAAATTATGAATGTTTCCAGGATTGGGTCAATTAACTCAGAATTAACTTTTTTGTTCTACTTCCTTTCCCATCCGTCAGTTGAATTGATATCATTAAATTCTACTCAGCAAATTATGATTTTACTGTCTCTATCCAATTCACATGACATATTCCTTGAAATTCTCTTTCTAGAGTTGTCTATTATTCATTAAAATACCCTCATAAGTTAGTTCACTTCCCTGAGACCTACAGTGAGGGTAGCAATAAGTTCCTACTTTGTGTTTTATCAGCACATGCTGGGAAACAGGCTCTGATGTGATTCATCTGCTTGCATGGAAGTTAAATGAAAATTATGTAGATGGAAGAGGGGCCACGTGCCAATTGCTCTGCCTTGCACTATTTTGCACACTGCCTCATTGACGAAATACAATCTTTTCCTGAATGGGCAATTTACAAGAGAAACAGAATGGATCCTTACTGGCTATTCTGCCAAAATTGTCATTAAAAATGCTATTAGCATGAGGGGAATTCGTGCATGAGCCTGTCATGGAGCCTAGGCTGTGATTAAAAATACGCGCTATATCAAAATTTTGTTTTCATGCATTAGTTCAAATATACATTCCATTTTTCCAGTCTCTGTGTTTTCTGGTTGTAATAAGTTTTATTGTTGGAAAAGTTTACTATTCCTGCTGGCAGTCTGATAAGCACAGTGACAGCAGTGGGTTCAGCGAGTGAATCTCTCCTCCAAGATGCTGTCTTGCTTCCTAGATGAAAAAGGTACAGGACTAGAAAGTTCAGTGAGTAATATACAAACATGAAGTGTTCCTCTATCAGCTCTTAGGTGTGAGATTTGATGGGCAAGGCAGGATGGTTGATAAGGCTCTGTTGATTCATGGTTGTTTTTTTGGGTGGTTTGATTTCCATTCCTGTTGACATTTTGGTGGGACCCTCACTTCTCCAGCTGCGCTGCAGTTATCGGGACAGACCAGTTGTTATTCTGACCAACACCTCTCCATCTTCTGATGCGTAATTTGTTTTGCAATGTGTTTATTTTTGGTAAGTTTTTGGGCGTTTCGCTTGTTCTTGTAAATGTCTATTTCCATCCTCAATCAGAGGCAGCAGCTGTATGGAAAGGTCTTGGTGTTGTTGAGATATGGAAATTGTATGACAAGCTTTTACCGTACCTATTTGGCACCCACTGGGATGCAGGAGACTGTAAATGCGTGTCTGACACCCATGAATATTGATGGCTGGTTCTGGGAGGCAGCACAGCTCTGCCCTTCTGTCTGCACATTTGCTCTGAATGGTAATTACTTCTCGCTTCACTATTTAAATTTTGGATTTGTTGGGGAAAATTTTGAATTTGCCAGTTGGACTTTTGTTGATTTCTTCTGGTCAGTCAACTGGAAATTAACAGAAAGAGAGATTGCATTTTAGCACAGGAGAAGCCAAGAGCAGTGACTCTACTTTCTTGTTCAAATCTAGCTGGCTGTGTCCATCCAAGATGTGCAGCAGCAGAACAAGGTTAATTGATGTAACACAGCAAGTTGATGTTGACAAGCATGAATACAGGAAAAACAACTTTCAAGATGAAGTCCTTTAAATATACTTTTTATACCTTACTTTATCTACTTTCTATAATGATTTTTCTAAGCTTTTTCTAGTCCATATTCAGATAGGTGCCTCTTGTATCTTGGGAGTCTCTAATTGTGCTACAGCACTCATATTATTCGTGTTTGTGAAATTTTAGATAACATTTAGAATTTTAGAATCATAGAATATCCTATGAGTTGGAAAGGACCCATGAGGATCATTGAGTCCAACTGCTGGCCCTGCACAGGACATCCCAACAATCCCACCATGCGCCTGAGGGCATTTTCCAAATGCTCCTTGAGCTCTCTCAGGCTTGGGGCTGTGCTTACTTCCTTGGGCAGCCTGTTCCAGTGCTCAACCTCCCTCTGGGTGAAGAATTTTTTCCTAATATCCAACCTAACCCTGCCCTGACTAAGCTTCAGGCCATTCCCTTGGGTCCTGTCGCTGGTCACCAGAGAAGAGATCGGTATCTGCCCCTCCTCTTCTCCTCATGAGGAAGCTGCAGACCCCAGCGAGGTCTGTCCTCAGCCTCCCCTTCTTGTGGCACCCAAAACTGTCCCCAACACTTGGGATCAGGCTCCCTGGTGAGAGCAGAGTGGGACAATGCCCTCCCTTGACTGGCTGGTGATGCTGTGCCTGATGAACAGCACCTATTCTATTATGTTTTGCTGGATTATTGTGTTAGCACATTATTTTATTATTGTAGTTATCACTGGGTTTGATTTGTAATCAAGTGCAAGATTACGCCGTAATAATAATATAACCATGATAATAAAATAATGTTGCACTTGATTACAAAGCAAAAGCAAGCCTATCAAAACCCCCAATGGTATAACTTAACTAAATATAATTTCTTTAGTTTCCTTTACCACCTCATGAGACCACTATAATTTTCTGGGTAATAGTATTCTTTCTAATATATCAGCACACCCACGCTTCATTTATCCATGTTAAATTAAACTTCTACTTCATGTTAATGGAACTTACAATAGACCTACAATTTCTGCAAAACTCAAAGGAGTACAACTGTACCCAGAGGGCGGTCACATGTTAAGTTTCACTTTCTCTCATGTTACCCACCAGAGATAGGGTCTTGTGTGCCAAAACATTGTTATGGGAAATGGGATCACTTGTCCTGCACTGCTGTTTTCAACACAGATCTTCTCTGGATTCAAAACTGTGTATTTGCACTTGTCAGAGAGAGACAGAAAGGCAGGCAGGATTGTTGTTTCTGCCTTTTGTTTTCTTTTTGGCTGAGGAATGTCACCTGAATTTCAGGATGTGAGGATGGAGATACATGTGTTAGCTTAGTCTTAAGTGTTTCTGCATCTTTGGATCTGTAAGAAAAGATGTGCTGAGTTGATTCTTATGTGTCCTCATGCAATGGTTTGACAACAATAGTGCATTTTATAGGCTGTAAATGCTGTGGTAGGAAAGCACCATAATCTCAGCTTAAATCACATTCCAGCTTCAAGTCTTTTATAGTAGACTCAGGGAAGTGAGCAGTTTTAATTAGTAACAAGTTGTGCACAAAATGCTTACAGTAATGCAAATCCTTAACATGGTATTATGTGGTTTTACAAGTTGGATTGTCACACTACATGACAAATCTGTTGCTCGGAGGAAAGGGGTGATTTAAACTCATGTTTCAATAGGCTGGGTGGGATGAAGCAGCTGTGCTGTGAGGGCTGGGGGTGAGCAGGGTGGCAGGAGCCCTGTGCTTCTCAGGATAGACAGTGCAGCTTCATCCATGGGCAGCCTTCCCAGACCCCTGCTTTCCCAGGGCTGCTTTGGATGCTTGTGACAGGGTGACCTTCCCTGTTCACAGCAAGGGGACTCGGGACCAGCCAGCCTTCTCTGAGCATCGTATCCAGATAGGAGTTTGATTCCCAGCTAGTCTGAATGAAGAATCCTACAGGAGAGCCAGGAATTGAGTCTCTGATCTGTAGCTCTGGCTGCTCCTGGGTTGAAGGCAGTTATCCTGCAGGCCTTGACAGGTGCAAAGGGAAGGACTGGAACGTGCCAGGGTGAAGGCTGCAGGCCTTCTTCATCCAAGGCTTAGTGCAGAGACATCCCCAGACTGTGATTCAGCCTGTGCTCCCCACTGAGGTGTTGGATTAAACACGAGCCTTTAATGCTGGTACTTTTTTGCCACCACAGAAGTGGAGCAGGTTGTAGCAGGGGCTCTCTGCTCACACACCCATATCCTGGGGGTGGCTGGGCTGTCTAGGAAAGCCTCTTGTGCTGCTGAGAGAAATGAGCTTCCTGGCAGGCTTATCAGCCAATAAAGCTCTCAGACCTAGTCTTCTTGTGGAAAATTATTTCCCAGGCCTGTGAAAGAAGCCTCCAGGGTTTCCATGGTGTGGCAAAATGACGAAACATCTAAGTATTATGGGAAAACAGAGGGAAGAAGTGGGGAAGGACAACGAGGTAACTGAGGTTGACTTCAAACTTTTAAACACTGTGCTGGAAGATAAAGGCTACCAAAACAATATTTTTCAAGTACCGTGCAAGATTTGAGAAGGGGTCAAGTAGTTAAATAACGTGGTCTAGTTTAGCTGCATTTCTTTACTTCCTCTCATTTCTACATCTTATTCCTCAGTTAAAAGACAATTGTCAGCAAAATTCCCCCAAAGTTTTAGTCGGGGTCACACCACACATCGAGAATCCTAATGGATAACTGGGTGCATTTTTGGGTGCAAACTGAGTACATTTTGCATACTTGCATGGTGCAGGAGGTTATTCCTATAGAGTATGGAACTGATTAGCAATACATGCATTTTCTAGATTGCTGTTAGAATTCTTTAATTAAATGCCTGTCTCTTGTTTACATACAGGATTAATTGTCCTCCACTCCTGTTTCAGGGAATGACCACGATCCTTCGTTCTGCTGCCTTTTAATTTGGGCAGGTTGCACATGCACAGGTTTTTATGTTGAGTTGGCACATAGTGATCAACAAACTCCTAGAGAAGTGACACTTGCTCACATGCTCACACACTTCCTTGGGATTACTGCACGTGGAACAGTGTTCGTTAGCAAATCATTCCCTTGAGACAGCCCCTGAAGGTGCTGTTTCCAGTGTGCTGAACTCAAATCTGATGTTTCTGCTGTAATGAAAAGTGTGTCTGCTCTTGGTCAGGGGCAGTCTGGGCGCAGGGGCAGAAATGCTTTGCAAGTGGGAGGTGTGCACCTAAGGCATGCAGTGACAGCAGATGGCACTCAAGGATGAGGGCCAGAATTTCTAGGCTTCTTAGCAAGCCCCAAATAATTGCTTTTGGCAGTGGCTTCTGTGGAGCACTCTCACACTGGCATTCCCACCTGTATAATCACATAGAATCAGAGATGCCCATCGCCTTGGAAGGGGCTAAACATGGACTGTGTTTTGCAAATCCTGCTCTGAGAAATATCAGAAATGAAAATAGTTATCTCTAAGCATGACCAAAATATGGCTTGTTCCCTTTGGATGAAGTGGTTTCTTGCCAGTATCAGCCTCACCAACTGCTGGTACTGGTTTCTGATCTCATCAGACAGCAAACCGTGCCTCAGGCTGTGAAGTGCAGCCAGATCACTAACCCACTGTCCCTGGTGGGAAAGCTGATTCACTGAACTCCTCCAATATCCCTAAATTCCCCAGAGCTCTTGAGTGTGGGTTGCATTTGGCTTTGGCACGGGACTGGTGCAGGTGAAGGGCTGAGCTGAATGGGAGCCAAAACAAGGATCACATCCTGGACACATCAGGCAGCCTGCAGCAAGAGGGAGGCAAAATCACTTTTCAAACAGCAGGTCTCACATCAGGCTTTATACCCCAAGAGATAGGGGAAAAAATACTGAGTGTGCATGTCAGGTATAGCAGACCAAACATCTGCATCTGTGTGCTCAAAGCCAACACTGCTGGTTTGCAGAACGTGGTTTACAGTGAGTGTGTAAATTCTTATCGAATTTGTCCTCTTCCTGGAATGTTTAATAAAAACCTTGTCTAGTTAAGATGACAGACCTGTATTCTCTGAATATGGAACCCTTTGTATCAAAGGAAGAAAATCCTTATTTTACCTCTTTGTGAAATCAGGTGTTTTATCATGATTTGGAGGCCAGTTTGTCCAGTTGCATTGTCAGGAGAGCGCCCGAGCTGAGAAAGGGGATTAATCCCATGCGGGCTCCAAGGGGGCTGTCAGGATAGCACAGACATCTGAATTGCCACCGAGTTATGCTGAAATAAAACCAAATACCTAAAAAAAATCCTCTCTATTGTTTTGTGTCCTCTCACTAGCCCCAGAGCCTGTCCTAGGGTCGAGGCATAGTCTAAACTCGATTTGAAACTCTGGATTCAAGCAGATGGCTTCTTTGTTACAGCCAAGGTAACTGCTCAGCAGTCAGCTGTAATTGAATAATACCACGTCATTTTGAGTTCTGAATTTTAGTATCCTCAAATGATCTGTAGGCTTTGGCAGCTCTTTCTTGTGATAATGGATCTTTCTCAATTTCATCAAAACTGGGAAAAAACCACCTGTTACCGACACATGTTTGTGCACTTTGCTAGGAGACAGATATGTTGAAAATATTTATATTCTTATGTTTAGAAGGTATTCCTGTGAGATCTGCGTTTGCTTGTGGGCTGACTTTCCAGTGTGGTGTTCATTCAACTGTTGCTTTAGTACTTGTTTAAATAACAGGTGAAGGCTGATCTGTGACCTGCATGAAGGAGACGGAAGGAGAGGACGCTGTCCTGATGCTGTGCTGACATACAGAACATCAGTAAATAGGAAATGTTTACTGCTATGAATATTTTATTAGGCAGTGGTTTCATTCAGATAAATTATTATGAAGGACATGTAGCTCAGAAGTGTGTGGAGAGATCATAGCTCTCATGGAGTTAAAATGCTGGAAGGAACCCTTTATATGAACTTGCTGAAACAATTCAATTAATTGTACCATTGCTCCGTTAACTGTCCATATCGCTCAATGCAAAAATTCCAGATGCAACTACAGATGCTTAAACTGCGAGCAGAGAACATCATTGAGCCTGGAAATTTTTCCTCTGGCTTCAAACATAATTTTAGTCTCTGCCAATAAATGAAAAAATCAATCTAACACATGGATTTATGGAATGACAAATTGCACCAGAATACTTTTATATTTCCATAAGAGAAGAGATGCTGACATTGGGATGAAAACAGCATTCACTAGGTTTTCTTCTTAGCAAACATCCTACTTTATTATCAGGGTTGTTTTAAGTATAGTATTTGGAAAGCTGGCTCCTTGCATTTAAAATATTACTTAAATGGTATTCAAGCAACCTTTCCCTAGCTCAGATAATTATATCTGTTCTAGCTTTAATTTTCCTTCTTTTTTACACATCCTGTCAAGACTGCAAGTCATTGCAATACTGGATAGAAAGGAAAATCTAGCAGTTATTTTAAAATTCTTATAACAGCACTGTGAGTACAATTGTTTAATTTGCAATAAAATACAGTCACATCAATTAATCACTGTAACTTGTGAGACAAGAACCAAAATACCTTTGGAGGCACATTCAGCTCCTCTGGAGTTTCCCTCAGTGATGTTTCCACAGGAGGCCACACTGCTCCATGCCCATTTCCTGCAGCTCCCTGCCTGAGGGCCACTTGTGCCATGCTGACAAGCTCCAAGAGTTGAAAAACAAATAGCTCAGAGGAAAACCGAAGCTCAGGAATGGTGTCACAGCCCAGTTGGATGTGATCAGTGGCACAGATCCCAATAAATCCTTTGTGTGGTGTAGCACTGTGGCAGAGCAGCATCTTCTACTCGCAGATGTTCAGGTCGAGTGTGGGATGCCAGCAGTGGGTCTCCCCCTTTTCTTACTTGGTGGTCTCCTCCATTCTCCTGGCCATCACATCACCTGAGAGCCCATCCTCTGCTCAGCACCTGCTGGGACACTCAAGAGTTTTTGAACTTGCAGCACTGACAAACACAGTCCTTCTCCTAAAAGCCACCATCATCCTTCGTGTGTAATTATGCTTGGCTGTGCTAGAACGTGTGCTGTTTAAGGGATCCAGATAGCCTTAGGACAGACTTTTCTTCCTCTAGAAAAATGCAAACTAGAAACTTAAAGGTAAGCTTAATCGCTCATGTAACTTGGTGCCCAGGAGTTCAATATATTGGAAAAACATTAAATTCCACTTTATTGATGATAAAATCAAAAGGATTGGCAGTGCTGCCCTTGAGACCAGTTTTATTTAGTCAGGGGTCTTGGCTGCATATGCCTGAGCCCCTCTGTGGATGTGTTGGTAAACACTGATGACTGTGGGGTCAAGCAGGACGTTCTGTACTTCTTGGGCACGATGGAGATTTTCAGCACCCTCGGGTGTGTGACTCTCCGAGTGATAGGGATGTCTCTGAGTCATTTGTCTATGTAAATCTGAGGAAAACAAACTAGCAGAAAAGAGATAACAGCTTTACACTTCCTGATGTGGTGTTTCAGACTAAGGAATGCTTTACTTCCTAGATAAGAGAGAGAGAAGAGAATCATTTAAATTCTTTCGTTCCCTTGGGAATAATGCAATGCAGTAATGTTAAAACTCTATGTAATTGCTTTCTATTTTTGTAAAGCCTGTGGCAGCTATGAAACTTTGAAGTGAACGCTGGAAAGTCTGGTTCGTACAAAATCCTTCAGTTGCATCAATGGTGGGGGTAAAAAGCAGTGGGAAAGAGTAGGCTTTATTCTGCCAACAGGGGGTTTCCTTGGAATGTATGAAAGAATCTTCAGAAGCTGCGAAACCGATCAGAAAGGGACAGGTTTGGGGTGTTTTCTGGGTTGCTGTTTGCGTTTGCTGCTGCTGCTCTCGGTTACAGCAAGGAAACCCAAGCGAGCGCTGTCATTGCATAGGGCACTCTGCTCAGTTTGGAATTCTCAGGGAATTGTTTGAGGCATCTCCTGATGTCTTTGTGACTGACTTTTCCAAGAGTCAGAGCACTACACAGAGCAGTGGGTCGGGGTATGGCTTGCAACAGATCTGTGGCAGCTACAGGATGATCCAAAAGGTGCTTCAAGCATGCACGGTGTTGCCATTTTAACTGCTGGGAAATTGTGCTTTGTACTGGGATTTATTCAAACTCCTACCTCTTTTCATTCAATTCATTAAAGTGGTTAGAAGTGAATTGTAAATACAGTAAATATCAGAAGCCTAAAATGAGAAATATTACATGTATTTTAGTTTTTAGCCAAACCAATGAACAATGTCGAAAGGGGCTTTTGAACACATAAGCATCTTTAGTACTAGTTCTGCACCTGTTAGCTCTGTTTCTTTTATAGAAATAATATATATAGTGTGCATATATGTATATATATGTAAAATGTCATAATGAGGCAAAATATACCCTTTTTCTTCCTGTGTCACTTTGAAGGATGGTTTTTATCCTTCTATCCATCCCAATAGATACAAGGCACTGTCGGAACACAACAAATGTGTTCTAAAACCTTTTCCAAATTCCTGTCCATGGCTGGAAATGATTGGTGCAGATTGCTGTGAGTTTCTCGTGGAAAAACTCTTGAAGATACCGAGATGAATTTTGCATAATTCTTCACTTTATTGTGGTGTAAGCAGGTATTTTGTTGCTGTTATTCCAGATTTTTCCTAGGTGTTACACCACATTTTCCCAGGAGATATCCTGGAGCAGATTGCATTGTGGAAGTACTGAATATGTACAAGAAACAGACTTTTTTAAAAAAAATTTTCAGTACAGCCATTCTCCTACAATCTGGAGTAATTCTGTTTTACCATTTGACATAATTAATTTTCCATTTGCTGTGTTTTGGATTGTTCAGTCACCTCCTGCTATCTGGCTGGTAATTCTGACTCTCATGCACTGAACAGTACAATGCCCATACGAGTGCTAAGCAACACTTTTGACCCATATGGATAAAACCTCTGACAAAGGTGACTTGGTTTCATAGCTGCCATCATTCTTGATGGAAAACACAAAAAAGGTAAGGAACTTTTATCCAACAGCGAATTAACTACACACAGAGATGGTCTGTCACTTTGCCAAAATGCTTTTGAGTTTCTTTCTTTTTCTGCCAACAGTTTTTGTTCATCTCAGCTCTTCAGTGACACACAGCATCTGTGGTTTGCTTTTTCACCCCAGGGCAGGAGATGAAATCCCACCTGGGGGCCATGACTCCTGGTTAAATATGAGTGTTTGTCCCATGTGTCCTGTGAGGAGCCACATCAACCACAGATTCCATGAGATGCTATTCAGCACTGGAGGCTGAAGCAATATTCTGCAGAAGTTTCCTTCCTGGATTTTTTACACAATGGTTTTATTCTGACCAGAGCCAGAAGCTAACGCTGATCTCAAAGTAATATCACTGCAATAGTCTTCTATATTCTTTTCTCTGTGAATTTGGCCAGTGTAAACTTCTACCACCCACAAAATATCTGGAGGCACAAAAATCTGCGGTTTGATTACACGCTGGGTAAAGAAATACCAACTTTTGTTCTGATCTGCTGCATTCATCTAATTCCCTTCAGCACTCTCCTATCTGGTCTACCAGCCTGTGCATTAAATATATGATTTTAAGGGCTCAGATAAATTCAAAGTACAAAAATCAGAGTATCTTACCAAGAATTTGGTTTTTTGCTTACGCAGGTGTTTGGCACTGTTTCATTCTTGAAGCCAAATTTGGACTGAGATGAATGTTTTCCATTGGAAATGCAATTACTACATCTTAGAGGTGCTGGGGTCCAAGAATTCATTTCACTCAGTCATCTGCTCTTCTAAATATAGGGTAATTGCTGTTCTTTGTAAATGAAATAAGAGAAAAAAGAACAAATTAGAGAAATGTTACCCTCTGTAATTAGAGTGTTTCTGAGGATAAAATTGTTTTAAAGGTATAACATCGTTAACAGATTTTTTTAAAATCCTTGTTTGCATCTTGGCACAGTCACAGGGCACATTTCCTATGTTTTTTACATTTATTCAAAACAGAATTAGAATAAAGCTGTTTTTCTTTTTTTTACAAATTACTGGCTTTGTAGGCTGTGTAGGTGTTTTTCAAAGGCACGCACCATGCTTACTTAAAAATAATTACATTTTGGGATAGCATATATATTATGCCCTTCCTATCGAGCTACAGTGATGTGTTACAAGCTGCCACTCTACAAATTTCCAGAGTGACAGTTTGTTATTGCAGATCATTTTAGGAAACTTCCTGAGAAAGTAAAATGTCTGCTCGTACAACTGGCTGTTCAGCTAGAAGCGGAGTGGAGTGCCCTGGGACAGTAAAGACTAACAGGATTTGGCTTTAGGAGAACTCTCATCTCACCTTTATCTTCAAAAACATCCTGGCAGTTTGCCTGGGCAGCAGTTCTGGGCAGCATGGCTTGGATCTGTTGGTGTCTGTGGTCCCTGCAGTGCCAGGGCTGACAGCAGGTGATGTCTCCTCTCCTTGCACCACTTTTGCTGCTGATAGCTTTTGGTTGTGATGCTGTGCTAGTTCACACCAACAGCAGAAGTTGTTCCGGGGGGGAGTCAGTCACTGGAAGTGTTTGGATAGCTTGAAGGAAGAAGTAAGAGAGGCTATTCATCGTTCAATAATGCTGAAAAGGTGGTTGCTGTAGAAACCTCTTCCAGGTCTAGCAAATGTCAGGCATCAGACTGTGCCCACTGCAGCACCATGGATCAGACTGGAGACGCTCCCACGCACAGGAAGCTTGGAGGCTGAGTGTCTTTTTCTGGAGACACTGGAGGTTTCCTGGCCATCTGCCTGATGTGGGAAGTAGCCATCAATGTCACTGTTCCCCTCTGCAGAGGCTGGCTGCAGAGTCATGATCATGCTGCACAAGCTCCCAGGGACTGCTTCCTCCATCAGGGCACACTCAGGGCCTTTGTGCTCATGGTTCATCTCAGCCTGCAGCACAAAGCTGGCTCTGGCGACTCAGAGGAGAAGTAGAGAGGCATAAAGTGTGCTGAACGTGTTTTAGTGTGGGTTGGCAGCGAAAGCCTGGGGCTGTACAGGGAGCATGGCAACCACTTGTAGGGTTTCTGACTTGTTCTTCCCCAGAGCATTCCCTGAGGCATCATTAAACACCCGGCAAATCCAAGGTGTGCTTAGCTGCAGCTCTGAGCTCAATTGCAGATTGATGGCAATGATGTCCTCAGCTATTGCAAAATGTGAAGGTGAGCAGGAGGCAGAGAATTTGATCATAGTGTTATAAAGGGGCTGAGTCATATTTAATCAAGCTCTATTCATTTGTACAATAGAGGTGCCTTTTAAAGTAAAGATGCTGCAGCCACAAAGTGCTTTTACTTAGTTCCCTTTGACAGGGACCTCTTAAATGCTTGCTGCTGTGGATTTCAGTCCACTTACAGTCCATTTAATAGACGTGGTGCAAACTCACTGAAATGAGTGGCTTATCTCCCCAGAGCTGAGGTCTGGCTGTGTGGGTTTGGTGAGTACTTAGCACTTCATCTGCCTGTTTCCCACTGGTGAAATGAACTAATGTGTCCATCTCGTTCCACTGTGCTCTTTGTGAAAGGTTCCTGGGCTTCTCTGGGACATTTCATTATAATTTACTCTGGTTCAGTTAATCTCAGGTTTCTGCATGAAGGTATCCTGGGTCTCTCTTGGCTGGGTAATTTGTTTCAAACTATGATTTCTGAGACTAATGTTTCATCCTTCCCATTTGAGATCAGTAGGATGGAGCTGCACCATTCTTAATATAACATTGATTCTGCAGAGTGATGATTCTGATCCTTGGGGTAAACGTCAAGATTGCTTTAGATATCCATGTTCTGAATGAAGACACAAGAATATCTCATTATTCAACTTTTATGAAGTCTCTCATGTTTTCAGCTGCTGTAGATACTCTTGATTTGTTTCAATAAGAAGCCCAGAGCTTGGCAGGATGTGTTATTGATCACACACAATCCATGCTGGACACTGACATGGGGGTGTCATTCACAGATCAATTTTCTCTGAGCTTTGATTTAAGTATCAGTGGCCCTTGAGGATCTTTCTGGGTCACTTTTATTCTCAAGCTGTACTTCAGCCCTGAGTAAACAGTTTAATAAGTGCAGGCACCCAAGTGAGCTGTGTGCCAGCTGCTGTCAGATGTGGCTACTGAGTCTGTTCTGTTTGCTAACATAGTTTCTGTAAAGAATAACACTGCGTTCTGTCTACCTTCAAAACAGTTTTTGAATTTCAGCCCCTCAATCCCAGCTGCTCTGTAAGGAGGCAAGTATCCCTTTGATATCAAGGCACACTGCCTGGGGAGAAAAGGTGAAGTAGTGTCATTTAGCTATGTGTTAGACTGTGCAGAAAAACTGTCTGCTACCTTTCTCCTCAGCAGACAGAAACCGAGACAGACATATCAAGGGAGTTTTAGAAAGGATCTGACTGAAGTTAATGCCACAAAGTGCTTTGCAATCTGTGAAAATAATGTGATGAGCAAGTTATAAAGGAATGTAATATTTGATTTTGTACGGATATGGAAGAAAGGTTAAGAGTGGGGAACAGAGCTAAAATGGTCACTGCCCTTTAGCCACTGGCCACAGGAACCAGATGTGTGGGAACTGGCTATGGGTTTATGGAGTGTCCAGAGCCAGGAACTGGCTGCAGAGAAGTCCCATAAGAGATTTCTTGTCCACTCCTCACACACATACCTCTTACTGGTGTCACAGAGCTAAAATACCCCAATGGTTTCTCAGAAATGATGGCCTAGCTTCCCAAATTATTTCCTTTCCTTTTTTTCCTTTCATTTCTTTTCTCTCTATGTTTCAGATTATGCTTGGCCTTTGCCTAAACAGTTGTGCCCTATATGGATTTCCCTAGATGTGCTCTTTTCAACTGCATCTATTATGCACCTCTGTGCCATCTCTCTTGATCGGTACGTAGCAATTCGCAATCCCATTGAGCACAGCCGCTTCAATTCCCGCACCAAGGCCATTATGAAAATTGCTGCAGTTTGGACCATATCCATAGGTAAGCAACGTGGCTCACGCTCTTGACTGTGTCTGAATGAATAATAGTGTTACTCCCATTTTCATTTAGGTTTTTTTTTTTTTTTGTTTTTGTTTTTTTTCTTAAAGAGGATACTCAAATTAATTTACCTGGCCTGCATGTCTGAATGGAATAACTGATTGCTGGGAAATGGGAGCCATTCCTTGCAGCTGGTGGGAGAGCAGAGTGAGCAGTCATTTTTCAGAACACCACCACTCTCCAGGCTGCAGCACTGCTGCTGTGTCCGTGTCAATACACCGATAACCACAACAACACAGACAAATGGTGCCCGAAAAGTGCTGTGTAAACAAAGCAGAAAACAGCACTAGCAAAGGCTGGGGCAGGAGAGCCCGGCCAGCACAAAGCACACGGCTGCACCACGGTGCCTGCAGTTAAACCCTCCCGAGTGCTGGTAATGCTTTAAGTGGAGCAGCACAGAGCTGAAGGCAGGCTATCAGCGAGGTATTTACTGCTCCTGCACAGGCTTTATGGGCTGTACTGCTCTCTGCCACAGCTGGACTGCTGCTAGTACTGAGCTAGCGAGTTTGAAGTGTTAGTAAATGAGGAGCAGACATAACAGAAAGCATGTTTGTGTTGCTTTCATGAAACACAATAAATAAAGCAGCAGTAAAATAAGGAAGAAAACACAAAATGATAGCAAGATGGCTCTAATACTGAGGATTATGTGAAGAAAAACTTTTTTTTTTGTGGAACTCTTTCAATGTGCTTTAGAAAAGAGACATTTGAGGCAAGGGCAGAATTGTATGACCACTTCCATCTGCTCTATTGCCTTTCATGCTTGATTAAAATGCAGTCTTACATAGATTTAACATTTAATTTCTATTTTATAAAGCACTTTTTGCTTTCAGTGCTGTACTGCAAGGAAAAGCGTGTTCCAGGTGTTTGAATTTCGCTTGAGTTTTTGCCTGCTTTAGAAGTGGAATATGATTCTGGATGTCTGGGTGCTACAGGGACTGATTTTAAAGGAGCTTTCCTTGGAAAAAGGCTATGAAAAGGAAAATTAGGGGAAATATACCTTCTCTCCTCACAAATATCTAAACAAGAATATCTACAATAAACAACTTTTTTTCATGTGTAACAGGCCTGCTACATTTCCCCCAGGTAATACAATCCACAGTGAAATTGTATTGGGTTAAATCAATTCATTTAAGAATTTTTTTTTAATTATTATTATTATTTTAAATTTGCTGTGCTCTCTATTTGGCATGGGAAAGAGAGCTGCTGAATTCAGTACATAAGCAGTCACATGAGAACAAGTCCACGTGGGCTCCTTTTGTACAGGCACCTCAGAATCAGCACAGAATTTGTGCTCCACATTGCACTGTAAAGCAGAGGGAGAAACTGATGGACACCCCCCAGAAGAGATGTAAAAATCACGTTGCAAAACTGGGGCAATAAGGCTGTTCTGCGTCCATTTTTGGAGGTCACTTGCAGATTTCTGCCTGTGCTGCCTTAGATGTTGCAGACATACCCTTAGAAATTTTGGCTAGTGCTGAAGGTTGCTGCCTGCACTAGTGCCTTGAGGATCAAGCTGTGCTTTGGACTCTGGGTCCAAGGGATAAAGTAAGTACTTCATGCACAGTTCACTGATTCAGCAGACTGGTAAGAAAATCTGGTCCCTGACCAAACAGGTGTAAAGACACAGGCCTGTCTCTTCATGGAGCTGTTTGGTGGGGATTGGGCTCACAATGATGAAAAATAGGCACATTGTGGCCTCTGCTGTGCCCCAAGGACAAAGGTGCCTGAGCCAGAACAGCTGAGGTGGCTTTGTGCTGCTGCACAGTGCAAACACCTCACCCCTTCCCAGCTTCCTCAGGAGATGTTTAACCACCCTGTGCTTATGATAGGATATGTAACAGGTGAAATAATGAGGCTTAAAAGACATGGAAAGGAGATGGAACAGCACTTTTGTTTTGCACAAGGCACATGCTTTGTCAGCCCTCTGTAAGGCAATGGATGCTGCAGCAGTTCCCCAGTATCCCAAAGTCTTTAGGAAGAAGCTGTGAGCAGTTGCTCTGTGGGATGTGTGCAGTGCCCAGAGCTTTGGGGGACTGCCCTGGGCAGCACTTCCCTCCCCAGGCTGGAAGGGACACGAGGTGCAGCTGTACCCTGGTGCCCTCCTGTGTTAGGAGCACAGCTGGGAGGGTGTACAGCACTCCTGGGCTTTGTTTGTGTTCTGTTCATTCTCTCTGATGCAGATACAGCTGGCCCAGGAGAGTCTTTGCTTGCATCCCCTTTTTTTTTGAAGAAACAGGCAGAATCAATACTCCCCATAGAGTCTGTTCAGGGCACTGAAATGCTGTTGGATTTCCACTCTCCCCAGGGCATATGATAGGGCTTACCCATTTACTTGGGCTTTCTCCAGAGGGTTGCATTGAATGGAGAAAGAAAAGCACTCTTGATATGTATCTAGCTTGTTTTAGCATAACTATTTGTAGTTCATAAATGAATTTAGAAATGTGGCAGAATAAACCGAGCATGGAATGAAAGAGAACTCACTCAAAGTGCATTGTTGCTGTTTTCTGGCTCTTAACTACCTGCCAGTTGGAAAGGCCTGGTGAAATCCTGTGCTAATTGCAAGAGGATGAAATAGGTTAAGTGAATCCATCCTCACCTCGGTGTTCAGTATCATGAAAGAATTTGTGCATTTCTGTTTGTGATTAAGTATCAAATTCAAAGCAGCACTTAAGTGCAGGCTGGTCAGTTTGCACCTCCTAAATCCTGCTTCAGATGAAGAGACTTTTAAATACATTCCATGCAAAGAATCCTGAGTTCAGTTTCTGAATCAGAGTTCAAAATAAGAAGTAAAAAGTATGTAATTTATCTTAATTCAGTAGCTTTTGCATACAATTTTTTCTGAAGTGTTAATGCTGACAGCAAAATATAAAAGAGGTTCTTTGCTCATTGAGCTACAAATTTGTCAAGTTGCACAAGCCTAAACATATGATTAGGTTTTAAAGCAGGGGAGCATAACAGAGTCCTCCTGTCTCTTCACAATTTCTTTGTGAATGGGTCTTTTCCAAAGTCCTCTTTGTTCCAGATTAAAGTACATCACAGCCACTTGTCCTGTGCTTTAGCAAACAGTAACTTGAGCAAGGCTTTTGTCTTCATTTAGAGAAGAAGTGGCTGCTGTGAAGGGCTGGGCTTGTAAAAGTGAGTTTTGTGATAGATAGAACTGTGCTGAAGCTGGAAATAAAAATGCAGGCAACAGAAATATCCTCAGAATCAAAAATGAAAATCAATTTTAGGTGTGAGCCTGCTGGCAGAATCTTGGTATAGTTTCAAGATTTCAGATTTCGTGTAGTTTCAAAGTTTGCACAACCAACATGTGGACTTGACCATCTCACCAGACTCCCTCTGCCCTGCTCTGAGGAAAGTGACCTTGGGCCACTCTGGCAACAAGTGCAGTGCTCAGCAGCAGTGATGAGGAACCAGTCAAACCCTGGGTGCACACTTGGTCTTAAAGGAGAAAGTCTAATATTAAAACAAATAAAATATCCCTTTGAAAATCTGAATGAAAGGACTTCATTGATGTGGAGGTACACACACATCACTTCTGATCTGAAAATAACTGAAACATTTTAATTCTGAACTTCCTTGTAACCCAAATGTGTGCCCGGAAGGGCTTTTCCTCTGCTTCCCAGAACGTTCAAGGTTTGGTCATTTGCTGTAGAGTGCTGAAATTACACATGCTACCAATTTTCCAGCTCACAGTTTTACATCCTCAGAAGCAGTGTAAATTCAATTTAGTTCATAAGTGATCGAGATAAGGCCATCCATTAAATTTTGCTGTGTGTCAGTGCCATAGGCAGATTCCACAAATTGTGAGTGTGTGTGTGTGTTTGAAAACATTTTCCTTCTTTCTCTGACTCACTAATGATATTATGATTTTGATTTCAGGTAGGTACCTGAGGTTTGTGTACACAATAAACCATTCAGGTTTGAAAATGAAATTTAAATCCCCATTTAACTTTCAAAATACTTCATTGTTTTATTGAGGAGATCTATTTATAGAAGTATGAAAGAGTATGAAAGGTATAAATGTGTGTTTCAAGGATCAGTACACACTCAGATTAAGTGAACTGACAGCTTTTTGTTCCTGCCCTGAGTGTTTGTCCCTCACAGGGGCTGAGCAGCCTCATGCTTGCAGGCTGTTCTAGTGATGTCCTTCAAGAGCCTCCAGGTACCAGCTAAGCCTTCCCCTCTCCCACTGGAGACAATCCTCAGTCTGGGGAATGTGCCTGGAGTGGCACCACTGATTTAAAGGGAATTGTGGTCTCCTAGGGCAGGGGGATCTGCTGAGGGCAGGTCGTGCATGGAGACAAAGGAGGCCTGGAATAGCTCTCATAGTCTCCCTCAGGTCACAGTTTCAGAGCACATTTAGTGTTCTGGTTTGCATTTCTGCCCACCAGTGTGTCTCTGGGATCAGGGACTTCCTCAGCAAGGCGTTTCCATGGCTCATGTGCTGATGAGATGAGTTTGCTCCTGGCACACTTAGTTCTGTGCTGGCCTGTAGTTATCATGCCTTGGGAGAAGACCAAAACCCCAGGAATTTCTTTGCAGGCTTCAGGTTAGCACACAAGCCTTTGGACATGTTTCATGGAAAAAAAAGAGCAAAACCACTGCTAATGAAGAAGCCAGCACATGTAAGGTCAAAATGTGCTGCTGGGATTTTGCTCAAACCTTTCCCACCAAGCAGCCTGGCTCTGTGGCTCATCACTTGGAGAGGAGGAAGTGTTGCTAAGACAAATGTTACTGGTGAAGCAAAGGTTAGACAGGCACCCTCCTGTCCTGGAAAAAATATGCAGATTTCTGACTACAAGCACTGCTTTGGTAGAAGGGCAGTAACAACATTTATTGCTGAGAAAAATGGTTGCATACCAGTAAAGCCTAAGAGAGCTCCAGATTTGGGAGAAAATGATATTAATGTATTTGAATTTTTTTTTTTGCCTTTCTATATTCGACACTGAATGTCTGACAATGTCTATTGGACTAAAATTCTCTCTTGTGAGCATGAGGATCATAGTTGATTGGCCTGTAGGCAGAGGTGCTGTGGTGGTGGTCCTGATCACTTTTGTTTGCCTCACCAGAGTGCAGAGGTGGCATTAGCATTGCAAGCTGGGCTGAGTTGGATTAACTTTGCTCTGGTGGAGCAGTAGAGGTGGCTTCTGCTCATAAAGCTTTCTCAGGCCTGCCTTCTGGTCGTGGGTAACACAGAAACATTTAGTTTATGACCTAGAGCAAAACACTAAGGTATCATCTGCCTCTTGCCCACTTGTCTGAGCCATCTACGAAGTTATTTTGTCTAAAGACAATTTTTTGGTTGTTTGTACCATGATTCCCAAGAGGGTCACTGATCTCCCTAGCACAGTAGCAAGAGTTATCAAGGTGAGGAAGACCATATTAACTGATAACAAGCTGAATTCATAGCAAGAAAACTACCTTGGGATTTCAGGTGATTTCAGGGTGCTTGGATGGCTTTGATCTGGTCATTAGATTTCAGTGAAAGGTTTTGCCTGGGACAGCAGCAGATGGTGACAGTCTGTGAAGAATTTTGCACAGAAATAGACTGATCATTGCACCAGATTTGTTCCCACGAGCAAGGGAGGTGCTGATATCTTGTGTCTGAAGTTCTGCTACTGAGCATCAGTCCAACCATCACTGTTTGATTGCCTGGGGAAGCCCAGCCCTGGTAGCAGCCATGGTGTGAGCAGGAGCCCCATCACCCTCCTTCAAATGCACACCAAAAGAAGCCATTTAGCAAAATAGAAAGGCAGGTGGGGAAATAATTTATTTCTTCTGTGTTATACTGTCATTTGCTGGTTTTCCATCTGGGCTCAGGTTGCTCAGTGCTCTCCCAAGGTTTGAGCAAAGGTCAGCAGCTTGTTCAGGCACAGGCAGTAATGACTTTCATCTGTTTGCAGTTGTGCTTGTTGCGGGCAGGGAGATCCTTCAAAGTTCATCCCCCTTTTACCTTTGACTTTAAACCAATACAAGGCTGGCACAGTTACTTTACTGGAATGGTTAGATAAAACTAGACCTAATCCAGCCCTGAAAGGGCATTGTTACAATATTAGTACATGAAAGGCACTGCAGTTAGTCTGCTGAAATATGGGGACAATATGGAATTTTAGTGATTTTGAACACTGCAGAAGCCAACATTCTTCAATTTTCCTCTGAAGAGCTTTGGTTTCTGAACCCAGTGCCTTTTCTTGCACTTCTTGCAAGTCAGGGGGCTGCTGGCTGTTGGGGTTTGCTTCTTGCTGTCTGAATTAGAGAAATGTGCAGGCACTTTGTGAGACACTTCAGTTAAGAAACCAAACAGATTTGTTTTAGTTTAAATATGAGGTTTATTTTTGCTAATATTTGTTTAAATATGAGGTTAAAGATATGGATTTGAACATGTAGTGTTCAGCAGCGTTCTCGTTTTTACAGTGTTGTATTTGTGGCAGCAGCAGTCTTGTTTAGCACACAGCTTTCTCTTTGCTTTTTCCTTTCCAATTGTCTGTAAATGTCAGGAGGGTGGCAGTGAGGTCCAAAGCCACCTGCATCAGCAGAGCTCTTGCCATGGACACAGCAGAGTTTGAATTCAATGCTGACACCAGGAGAGGTGGATCCTGGCCTTCCCAAGCTTGTGTACCTGCAGCAAAATGTGACCCCTTTTGTATTCAGCCCTGAGAATTTCACACATGGAAAAACAGAGTAAACCCATATGCAGGCCTCTGTTTTCTTGAGTTAGGTGGTTGTCCTTGGAGAAAATATCTTCTCATAGAAAAGTGGGAATTACTCCCTTTTTTAGTGGAAGTAACCATCAAAGACACAGCTGTTCAGTAATCTCTCTAATCTCTATCAGTCTCATGGGCTTTCACTGAAGAAAACAAGGTATTGAACACGAAAACTATATTGTTTTTCATTTAAGTCTAAATATCTGTGAATGTCAATTTGGACTTTTTAGCCAACTTTTTCCCTAGTAAATATTTTGTAAAACTGTATATGCAGTCATTTGGGATTCGTTTTATTAATTTAGAATCTGTGAGGAGCATCTGTTACTCTGTGTCCACAGCATCACCTCAGCCCCATTTGGTGAGCATTTCCATTGGCTTAAGGACATCTTTAAAGCTGACAAGCAGCAGTTAGGACAACACCTGTAATTGGATTTGTAATCCAGAGGATCACTCTCTGTGTGACTTCCGGCTGCTCTGTCAAACAGAAGCCAAAGGAGGGTAGAGGAGAAAAAAAATCACATTCACCTTCCCTGCTGTGGTGGGAAGGGATGTCCTGCTCAAGCTGCTGCCTGGCAGAAGGGTGCCCAGAGCTCCCAGTGTTGAGTCTAGCAGGGAGCTGGTTCATGGCTTACTAATTGGTTGTCTCCTCTTGCTGGGACAAAACCAGCTGCCCCAGGCACTGCTCAGACTTCAAACAAGAGGACCAAATTTGCTCTGAAGAGCACTGTGATATGCAATAAGCTTGCAACACTTCAACCTTGCGAGTTTTTGGAGTGGTGGTGCCTCTTTTGGGGAATTTGCTGTCACCTTAGTTAGAAAGGGCTTTTTGACAACTGGAAAATGCCTCTGAGGCTGGCTCACTAAGTCAGCCTGATGTTTGTTGATGAGGAGTGTGTCAGGGAGAAACTCACGAAATGCTCTGCACAGGGGCTCAGAGAGCTGCACTGATGAAAGACTGTGGACAGCAGTCGGCTTCAGAGCCCCTTGCCGGGTTTGACACTCACTCTCTTTGCACTGCTGTAGGGAGTCTGATATTCTCTGACCAAATGACCTCAGCTCTTAAATTATGGACAGTTAAAACTGCATAGTTAGTGCTGTGGAGTGCTCAGGCCAAGTGTGTGGAGTGCTCAATGCCTTCTCTGTGCTTGTTCAAACAGCAGAACTCGAGTCAGGCAGGCATTCATGTTCATCCATGTCCAGGAGCCTTGGGAATGCTTAGTGGCGATCAAGGTACCCCTGCTGAAACCAGGGGCAGCTGTGAGCTGTGTCTGCAGGCAGGTATTAGTGCATTTGGGATTGTGGCAGCAGCGATTTTGCAGAAATCCCCCAAAAGGAAGCCTCTCTGAGGTGTCCGAGACCTTCCACACTTCTCACTGTGAGTTAGTCCCTGTTGCTCGAGGTATGTACAGAATTAGTCCCCTTTCAGACTCAATTGTGCAGTGGGTTGGTGATAAATCATCTATTAAAGAATGAGTTTCAAAAGAGAGGTGTGAGGTGAGAGAAGGCATTTGAGATGAGGGCAGTGCCACCCCTTCAGCAGTGCCAAATCCAGCTGACAGCTGAATCAAAGTGTGGTGGCAGCTTATCTGAGGGCATCTTTCTTCCTACTGCTGTTAATGATGGGATTTTCCCAGACTGGAAGAAAGTGCAAATAAAGACTTAGTGCTCTCTTTCTTCTGTGCATTCTCAGTCTGAAATCTCACTTTGTTATGTGAGAGGTGAGGGACACTTTTCCATTACAGCAGCTACCCCCTCGTTCCCTGTCATTAATGCTGAGCTATCTCATGCTCATGCAGAGTTTTAGGCTTCCATCTATGCTCTTGATTTGTGTATCCATCATATCCCAGAACTAGGTTATTCTTCCCAAATGTACTTTATGTGTGTCACATAAATGTCAGTTTATGTGTGAAGATATCATGAAACCTCATCTCATTTCCCTTGGCTAAAGCAATAACACCAGCTTAAATGATGACTACTTCATGAATGAACCTTCATTCATTTTGGACTTTTATTTCAAAGGGTAGGTGTTATAGAGGGCACTAAAGCATAAAATTATATATGCAAATGTAATCCCCTTGTAATGCCATTGACTTAATTCAGATTTCTTGTTCATGTAAAGAGTGCTCAGTCTAACTTCCACCATTTCCCAGATATCTGTGGTTTGATGGAGCCAAGGCGTTGGGATGATGTCTTTAATGATGGAATTAGGGGATGAAGGTTATTTCAGTCACAGGCACAAGCAAGACAACAGGTAACATATCAGAAAGGAGGCAGCTGCCTTGCCACGGGTAAGCTGATGAGCATTGGCATGTAGAGGGAAAGAAAAACAAATCCTGGAACTAGTACTTGAGCTAAGAAAACACATGCTAAAATCACAGAAGATGTTAATAATCGTTAATTTTCACAAGAAATTCCGTCACTTGATTACTGCCAAATGGTAATTTTCTGGTAATGACAAATTGCAGATGAATTTTCCAGAATCCTGGAAAACACTTAGCTGGAGTGGGAAAAATGCTCTGGTTAATCCCTTTAGCATGTTATTTTTCATGTTTAGAAATTCAGAGTCCCACAGGATTAGCTCTATGACCTGTGGTGTTCCCAGCAACTCCCAAAAAAGCAAACCAGGCACAACGGTGGCCTCAGTATTGGTTATTTCTCAGGTGGAAGAGCTCAAGGAGGGCATGGGCAGCCACACACGTGTCTGAGGAGTGGTGCTCTGTGACAGCCAGGTGCCCAGAGGGGAGCACAGAATTCATTCTGTTGGATGTACAGGGTTTTTTTTGTTTCTCTAAAAGGGCAGAAAGGAACTTGAAAAGAAATGAAGAAGGATAATCAAAGGCATAGAATGAGTTTGTCATGAGGAGAGAGAGTGAATAGAGTAGCAATCTTCAGCTCCAAAAGAGATGTCAGACAGGAGAGATGATAACAGGTCTATAAAATCACTGAGAAGGTGGAAAAGGTGACCAGATAGTGATTATTCACTGTTTCTCACAGTAGAGGAACTGAGGGGAGTCAAAGGAAATTATCAGGCAGCAAATTTAAATGAGCAAGAAACACTTTGTTCAGATGACAAACAGATAGGTTGAGGAACTGAATGCCACTGAGTATTGTGGAGTTAGAAATAGGATCAAGGATTCATAAGAGTTATCATGAAGATAAATCTCTCAAAGGTAATTTTAAAAAGCAGATCTGGATGCACATTCTTGCTTCTGAATTTTTTAAGATATAATGCTTACGGCTGCCCCATTTTGTACCCATTTTGAAGTTTGTGGCCCTAAACTTCTGGTACTTGCTAAGGACACAGGACAGGACTAGATGAACCTATGAGGCTCTAACTAGATCTGACCCACCACATGTTTTCCATGTTCTCCTGTACCCACAGGTTGTGGTATTCCAAAATATGTTGTTGCTTTCGGAAGGTTTTGTGTCTGTCCTGATGTGGGACTGAGCTTCACAGATCAAGGGATGAAGTTTGGATCTCAGTACATGTGAAAAATATTTGAGTGACATCTTGCAGAGAACACTGTCTGTTTGCACTGAGATTGCCCACAAGGGCTCTGAGATCCAGGACTTTGCTTCCATGTGTCTGTCATGCCATGGCAAAAGTGGCCATTTTTCTACCAGGAGCATATTAATTATTGTAAGAATCGTGCTTTTAAATCTTCATAGCTGTAATTCTTTCATATTTTGAAAATTTTTCTCTTTAAAATTTGCTCCTTTCTGCCCTATGTCAGTGATTTCAAAACCCTCCCAAACTGGCAGGTATGGAGTGGTCAGCTGGAGCACAGCAGAGTGGTGGCTGCCTTTTCTACACCCACAAATTCCAGTTAGTGCTAGAGAAATAGGAGTTAGGCTGCATTCACTGAGTCAGCTGTGGAGCACAGCAAAGCTGCTGCTGTTCCTGGAGGAGGGAGCTGTGCTGCCAGGAGTGTTGAACGTTTTCCCTTTCACCTGGAAGCAGTAACTTCCCTTCCAAACAGCTTTAGGCAGTGGGCTGAATGCATGCAGGACCTGCATCATCTCTGCTGCCTCTTTGGAGCCCCGTCTCTCCAGGTAACAGTCTCCCTTTTGGTTTCATTTTTCTAGGGATATCTATGCCTATTCCCGTCATTGGTTTGCAGGATGACTCCAGGGTGTTTGTAAACGGGACCTGCGTCCTTAACGACGAGAACTTCGTCCTCATTGGATCCTTCATGGCTTTCTTCATCCCTCTCATCATCATGGTGATCACGTATTGCCTGACTGTCCAGGTGCTGCAGAGACAGGCCACGGTGTTCATGTGTGGAGAGGTGCCCAAGCAGAGGAGGAGCAGCGTGAACTGCCTCAAGAAGGAAAACAACACAGAGAACATTTCAATGCTCCACAATCACGAGGGGGCATCCCACTTGAACTCCCCTGTAAATAAGGAGGCGGTGCTTTTCCGGAAGGGAACGATGCAGTCCATCAACAACGAGCGAAGAGCCTCCAAGGTCCTGGGCATCGTCTTCTTTTTGTTCCTCATCATGTGGTGCCCGTTTTTCATCACTAATGTCATGTCTGTCCTTTGCAAGGAGGCCTGCGATAAAGACCTCTTGAGCGAACTCCTGGACGTGTTTGTTTGGGTGGGGTACGTGTGCTCTGGGGTGAATCCCCTGGTGTACACCCTCTTCAACAAAACCTACCGCAGGGCTTTCTCCAACTACATCCGCTGCCACTACAAGCCCAGTAAAAAATCAGCCCTGAGGCAGAATCAGTGTCTGAATGTTGCTTCAACAGCTTTATATGGGAAAGACCTGACTTTAACTAGTTATCGAAATGGCAATGAATTCAACAGCATGGAACTAGATGAGGCTGAGGAGGGCCTTGAGATGCAACCAGGGACTTCAGAGCTCTCCATAAACAGCTGTAATGTTGTAAGTGAAAGAGTAAGCTGTGTGTAAAAGTGACTCTCACAGACCTTTGCTACGGTGTATCTGTAGCCAAAATATATTGTGTAAAAATGTAAGTGTCGGTCAAAGGACAATGTAAATATTGCATTCTGAACAAAGCTTTCTTTTTTTTTTAAAGAGAAAAAAGAGTTGTCTTTCCAGTCCAGTACTTAAAATAATATATATTAATATACTGCAGTGAAGTTTAAGGTTCTATATTTACTGTTAATACTAGATCAGAACTATTAGTTACTTTGCATATGTCATGGACAAAATGTTTGAATTCTTCTTCCAGTGCATGAACAAAAATGCTGAATATTTATCTCAGGTGGAATTTGCTGGAGTCCAGAATGGCACGTTAATAGTTATATATCAAATACATGCTATTAGACTTGGTCAGTATAACTTTCTTTTTCAAGTTGACAGTAAATATATACTTTAAATCCTCACCCCTATTTGTGCCGTGTAAAGACTTTACAGAAACCTGGCAGAGAGACATCACAACAGCGTAGTGGCCGTGCAGGCACCTGGCCAGACATGTCCTGTTATGCACAGTGGCTTCTGCCATACTGGGTCAGTCTTGCACTTCAAGGGACCTTGGTTAGACTCTGGCTCCCCCTCCAATCCTGCTGTTTTCTTTCTGTTCCTCAGGAGGCTCTGGCTTCCCTAAGGAAGGTAGGGAATGCAGTTCTGGTGTGGTTCTGCAGTCCTGGCTGGGATCACTTCCAGACTTGCAGAAGAACCGTGAGAAACAGAGCGATCCCCAGTTATCTATTTCAAACTTTCAATAAATGGAAAGCCTGAGATTCATTAAAAGCCCTCTTTTAGTCTTGCAGTAACCATCAGCTGTGGGATGGAGCAGGCTCTGCTCAGTGTGGCCAGCACTGCCCTCATAGACTGCTGGAGGATCAGGGGCTTTGGCCTGCCTGAAGAAGAGCACTCTGGCTTTGGAAGAGCCCAAATATCTCTTCTCTCTTCTCTCTTCTCTCTTCTCTCTTCTCTCTTCTCTCTTCTCTCTTCTCTCTTCTCTCTTCTCTCTTCTCTCTTCTCTCTCCTCTCTCCTCTCTCCTCTCTTCTCTCTTCTCTTTCCTCTTTCCTCTCTCTTCTCTCCTCTCTCCTCTCTCCTCTCTCCCCTCTCCCCTCTCCCCTCTCCCCTCTCCCCTCTCCCCTCTCCCTTCTCCCCTCTCTCCTCTCCCCTCTCTCCCCTCTCCCCTCTCCTCTCTCCTCTCCTCTCTCCTCTCTTGCCTCTCCTCTCTCCCTCTCTTTTTTCTTCTCTTTTCTCTTCTTTCTCTTCTCTTTCCTTTCTTCTCTTCTCTTCTCTTCTCTTCTCTTCTCTTCTCTCTTTCTCTTCTCTTCTCTTCTCTCTCTTCTCTTCCTTCTCTTTCTTCTCTCTCTTCTCTTCTCTTCTCTTCTCTTCTCTTTTCTCTTCTCTTCTCTTCTCTTCTCTTCTCTTCTCTTCTCTTCCTCTTCTCTTCTCTTCTCTCCTCTCCTCTCCTATCCTTCCCTCTCCTCTCCTCTCCTCTCCTCTCTCTCCTCTCCTCTCCTCTCCTCTCTCTCTTCCTTCCCTTCTCTCCTCTCTCTCCTTCTCCTCTCATCTCCTCTCTCTCCTCTCCTCTCCTCTCCTCTCCTCTCCTCTCCTCTCCTCTCCTCTCCTCTCCTCTCCTCTCCTCTCCTCTCCTCTCCTCTCCTCTCCTCTCCTCTCCTCTCCTCTCCTCTCCTCTCCTCTCCTCTCCTCTCCTCTCCTCTCCTCTCCTCTCCTCTCCTCTCCTCTCCTCTCCTCTCCTCTCCTCTCCTCTCCTCTCCTCTCCTCTCCTCTCCTCTCCTCTCCTCTCCTCTCCTCTCCTCTCCTCTCCTCTCCTCTCCTCTCCTCTCCTCTCCTCTCCTCTCCTCTCCTCTCCTCTCCTCTCCTCTCCTTCTCCTCTCCTCTCCTCTCCTCTCCTCTCCTTCTCCTCTCCTTCTCCTCTCCTCTCTTCCTCTCCTCTCCTCTCCTCCCTCTCCTCTCCTCTCCTTCTCTCCTCTCCTCCTCCTCTCCTTCCTCTCCTCTCCTTCCTCTCCTCTCCTTCTTCTCTTCTCTTCTCTTCTCTTCTCTTCTCTTCTCTTCTCTTCTCTTCTCTTCTCTTCTCTTCTCTTCTCTTCTCTTCTCTTCTCTTCTCTTCTCTTCTCTTCTCTTCTCTTCTCTTCTCTTCTCTTCTCTTCTCTTCTCTCTCCTCACATCTACTTATTCATTAGCTGGTTTAGCTCTTGCTTTTACTTTTCAGCACATTGCTGGTGATAGAACACTGCTTTGGGCGTAGAGCAGAAGGTTCTCTGTGTGTGGTGCTGGCCAGGGTCAAGCTGTGAGGAGCAGGATGTGCCTCCCTGGGGAATGCTGGAGAGAGGCGTAAGCGAGGGTCCCTGCTCCTGTCTCAGGAGGGGGTGGCAGAGCTGAACAGAGCCCGTGATTGGAATCATTTGCTGATGACATGGCTCTAAAGCAAACGGTGACCAGGGGCAGGAAGGAAGCAGACCTGGAGCTAGTCTACAAGGAATGTTAATCTGGAGTAACTTTTGAATTTGATTTATTCCATTTTACTCCCAAAGTAAATTATAGTATATCATATTAACACTACTTACATCTTTAATGAAAGCACCCACATTGGGATTGAATGCAGTTTAAGTAATCTGCTTTTAATACACACCATGTATAATTTGAATTAATTTTCCTCTGCATTCCTGTGTACACAAACCCTCCAAGGCACTGTGTCTTTCTGGCACTGTGCCTCTGGGGTGATTCCTCTCACACAGATTTCCTTATGTGGAGCATTGTCTAATGCCAGATATCACCCATAAGGTTTTTATATCTTCATTAACTACTACACAGATGCTGCAGTGCCCAACTAACATGGAAGCATTTAGCATCACTGACAGCCTCTGGCTAAGATAATTGTCAGAACAGAGAAGCTTACACTAGGCATGGATAAATCGCATTTTATTTACATGAATTGCTTGTACTCTAAGCTTGCTGCGTTCATTCCATTAAAATTAACTTGTAGAAGAACTGGAAAATTCTGCCAGCGCTTTAGGTGACGTTGTGGTGTTGCACTGCTGTGTGCAGCAGCAACCTTGCTGAGGCCACCACTAAAACACAACATATGGGTTGTATGTGCTGCTGGGTTGATCCCAGACTGATGCATTGAAGTTGATGATCTTCTTTTCCCCCTCATCCCCTCCTGGGATAAATCCATAGTACTTACCTGCAGGCAGATGAGATATCCCAGTGCAGAGTGCAGCTTACTGCTTGCAGAAGGCAGCAGAGCTGCTCCATGTGCCAGCCTGCAGATAACACCATGGGCTTGAAGGCTTGGGAATCCACTTGCCTCTCCAAAAAGGTCAGGTAATCAGTAGGAAAACAACTGGCCAGAGACACAAACTTGCACCTTCACTGACTGCCTTTTACCCTGAGTCAGATTTTATTATCTCAAACAGTACTGAAAAATCAGAAAAATCGCAGTGCATTTTAAATTTTTTTTTTCCTTTGGGTGAATTTATAGCACATCTCTTCCAAGCATGTGTATGTGTGTATGTATATATACATGTGAGTTTGTACTTATATATATACATATATATATATAAGAACCAACCAGACTTTGAAAGCATTTAGCAATAAGTTGAATTACAGTAGCTTCTAGGACATGTGTCAGTCGTGTGAATAGCTCATTTTCCACAGCATCCTTGGGCTCAGTGTAAGTTTTCACACAGGCATTGTCTTTGCATAGGAGCCTTCATGTCTCACCCTTGCCAGTTCTGTTGTATGGGCAAAAAGGGAACCTGCTATATTTGGATGTAAATAATGAGAATTGAACAGAGAATTTTCAGAATTTTTATAAGTGTTTTTAAAAAAAATTCAGCGCCAGAACTGTAAATATGCCAACCTCAGCTGGACCCGTTCTGATGTCCATCTCTTGTTTGGATGAAGAGCCAAGGGGACTGCCTTACAGCGCCTGCGTTCCTCCCAGCCAGGGGGGAGAACATTTCTGTGAATGGTTAAATACTGTCACGTACCCAACTTTCTTTGGGTCATTCACATCAGGGTTTTGTGATGCTGCTATTAATTTATTAAAGAAAGTTTGTTGGTTTAATCATTCTTCTTTTTTTTTTTTCATGATCTATCAGAAAATAAATAAGTGAACATGCCCTCTCTTCCTTTCATCTGTCCCCAGTTAAAATATGACCTGACCAAAAAACCAAACCAACAACAAAAAGCAAGGATAAGGACGTATACTTGAAGTATGGCCCACAGCTGCTGAATCACAGGAATTAGTGTCAGCAGATGTCCCACCACTCCCAGCCCCAAAACTTGTTGAATGTGAAAGCAGTGATAGACTATTCTCCCTCTTCAAATTGCCCCTTCCAGGAATAACTGTTAACATTTACAGTTTTCAAACTGTGTGAATTTAAAGAATTGATTTAGCTCTCTGAAACTTAACCAAAGTCAAGTTGTCCCCACAGCTCCTTTGCTTCTCCTGAGATGTAGCCATCAGCCATGGTGGTGCCTCCAGAAGCCCTCCCTGGGGCTGTCTTGTGGGAACACCTGCTGGACGCTTTGTGTGAGTCCTCAAATCCCAGCTCAGGTATGGTTCTGTCTTACAAATAGTGTCTGTTGGTAATGTTTGTTTTGATTTGGACTGAAGAAATGAAGATAATTCCTTGGAAATGGTTGGAGGCTGAGATGTGTTGTCTGCTTTGTTTCCCAAACCAGATGGAGCTGTGCAGGCGGGCTCATGGGACAGCACACAGACCACCCTCTTTGACTTGCACTGGGGAATCTGCTCCTGGGGGCAGCCCAGGTCAGAACTGGTGTTTTCCTGAGCTGTAGGGGTTTGCAGTCTTCCCTGCCCGAGGTCAGAAGCAAGGCTGGCCATGGTGTACAGGCACAAACCCTCATGGCTGGGCAGCCTGGTTTCCAGACCTGAGCTGGCTTGTCTACATCGGTTCCATGCTGCCCCACACAGGTCTGGGGTGTAGCATCCATGAGCTCAGCCGTGGTGGCTTTGGGGACCTGTGCATGCCTCACAGACTGTGCTTTGAGGAGAAGGCCAGCTCCTCCCTGTGCTTGCTGACGATAAGAGCAGATACCCAGAGGATGTAGCATTTGGAAGGCAATAGGGTTCAGAGCCAATACTGAGGTGTCTCAAGGCATCCCCCCTCAGCATGGCTCTTTATGGTCTGAATGACTGTGAGTCTGCAATAGTTTTTATCTGAGTGATAATTTAAAGATGTAAATGTTAGGTGATGTGTGAGTAATCACTCTGAACAGTGTTGGTCTTGCTGTTTTCCCTACAGAAACATTCATGTCAATCCTTAGAGCCTTTCTTCTGGAGAGCCTTGTGAAGAGTTTCATCACTGGTGTGGAGTGTGCCCATTGCTCTTCCCAGTCAGCATCCAAGGTGTTGGAGCCATGAGGGCCCTGGATAGGGAGACCCAAATTCCAAAGAAGAAACGTCTTTTAAGGAAGAAGAGCAAACCACAAGCAGCCCTTCAGGAACATCGTTTAACTTGGAGCTACTGAAGGGTGTCTGATACTGTGGCAGACAAATTGTGCATTCCAAAAGCAGAGCCCATCATGTGACAAAGGAGCAGATGTCTCTTGGATGGCTTTCCTCTCTGTGTCACAGTATCATTAGGTTAGCTACATGCCAAGAACTGCGCTTGGCTTTGTCTCCACTTCGGGGGCGGAAAAGGCATCAGAAGCTTTTTCCTAGGAAAAGGCACACAAAGACCACCAAGCCTCGTGCAGGTGAAGCAGAAGGACAGAGACAGATGTGTGCACATGAACACACACACCCTAGAGACCCCAGAGTGCCACAGGAGATATCATCACAGTTTAGTCTTCTCTTGATAAAATGGGAGTGTCTGAAAAGCCGAGAAGGAAACCTGTGACAGGGAGAGCAAATGTAACTCCCGGTGTCACTGTGAGATGGGGGCTGTTCCAGTCATAATGTAGTTTGTGGGGAAGTATGTATCAAAAAAATGCTTCTGTTTTTTCATTTTTAACTATGAAGTTGTTATTGTCTGTTCTGTCTCTCCCTCGTTTTCCTGTAAGTCTCAGGTCTTCTGCTTGTTTGCTTTTACACACACTGAAACCTGTGCTCTGAAGCTGTCTGAAAACATCCCTGTGATGTGCCCTTCCCTCTCAGCTGTGCAGGGATGCTGCAATCCCATAACAACATTGAGATGGGGAGGCTCCAGGTGAGGGATTTTGGATCTATACAAGCCAGACAATCAATGCCACGAGGCACACTTGCTGATTAAAGAACCACACCAGAACATCTTTAATGAACAGTCAAGTGCATGAGCTACACACTGAAAAAAATTGCTTAAGACTGTCCTAAATGCCATGTTTTGCTGACAGCAGGAGGGTGTGTGGGTACGTGTGGAGGGACTGCAGCAGCAGCAGGGTTTCTGTTCTGGGCAGATCTCCCACATGGTCCCTCCAAGAGGATGCTTGTTTTAGGGCCCAGCACAGCGTGTCCCAGAGCACTGCCCAGCAGGATTCACTCTGCCCTTTGCTGAGCACTGCAACCCCAGAAAAGGTTGCACGAGCCCATCCTCCTGGGCCACAGCTCCAAGGATCTGTGGAGGGGCCTGGCAAGTGGGTGAGTGTCTAGTGGTGACACAAGCCAAATAACTCTGGTTGCGCTGGGGTGGTGACAACAAGAGAATTATACAGCAGGCAATGGGTGACAAATTATTGTGGAAGGTTGAGACTCTGGAGCAATCCTTCTTCTGTATTACATCTCATGAATGTTGTCTTATGTTCTGCTTCCCCCCAAACCAAAGGATCTCTTAGCAGATAAATGCAATTTTCCCAGCAGTTTCCTGGGACAATGGTGGCTGCTTTGTGACTCTAGTGGGCACCAACACTTAGGTGACTTGAAAAATGAATCATGCAGCACCACACAGGAGCATGTTAAATCCACTGTTCTGAATTTTCCTGTGCTTGAATTGCATAAATTGGATAAATTAATGTTTAATTAAAATACAGCCAAATTATCCCACGTATATTTTTTAATAGGATCTAATTGTGGCACTTCGAATGATTTAAATTTATGATACACTAAAAAAAAAAATCTGTAAGCTAGTGCCTGTTAGTCCACTGCTTGGTAGCATTTGTTAAAATTGAGAGCAGTTTTACATCTGTGTGTGCTGCTGATGTTGGTGGCTCCTGCTGCAGAAGGACAGAAGTTCCAGTGATGGATGCTCATCAAAGACTGAAGACTTTAATCAGGGTCCTTTTCCCTGACTGACAGCTAGAACAGCTCTTCTGTGACATTCTGGGGAGGAAGACTTCAGTGCCTCTCCTATGGAGCCTGCACTTCCTGAAGATCATGACACTGCTCAAAGCAACAGGTAAGTGCAAATGCCCAGCAGAGATCTCAGCTGTGTTGGGGGTTCCTTCCCTACAGACACCGGTAGTTCATGTCCCAGAATGTGTCCGGAGAAGATCCACAGGTTGCAGTCACCCACCAGTGAAGCCATGGCAAGGTCTGGCCCTCTCAGCTAAGTGCTCGCCCCCTCTTTTTGCAGCACAGCCACAAGGCTGGAGCATGGGTGGGATAACCCTCAAGTGAGCATTTGTTCTCTCTTATACCTTCTCTAGGTGTACTCAAGACAAAACTGTCTGCATCCTGCACCAGGCTGTCCCGTGATGGCATTTAGCAAAGTGCAGGGATGAGTTGCTGGCTGTGCAGGTGGTGCAGCACACCACAGTCAGTGGTGGTGGTTTTCCTTTGCCAGACCTTCACCCCTTGAGGGTAAATGAATGTGATTCCCTGTTGGTCTGTATTTAGATGACACTTTTGCTTTAAAGAATAGGTGGGACTGTGTGTTGGGCCTGAGCAGCAGCCCTGGTGACAGGCATGGTGTGGGGACACAAAGGCCTTTTATGAGGAAAGAGCAGAAACCTTGGCTTTTTCCTCCAAGCAGCCAAAGATGGGCAAAAAAAGCTCTCCATGAGGATATCAGGGAGTGCTTGTTCTGACTAAGGAGAGAGAGGAGCTATTTAAGCTAGAGGAAGGCATTGATATACAGAAAGGGCAGAAATAAAGTAAGAATTAGAAGCAGGTTTCTAACAAGTGGGGTATCCCATGTCTGGGACTGGGCTTCCAGATGAGGCAGCAATAACAGCAACTGTTATTCTATTATTGAGGGCTCAGCTCTTGCATTCACACAGAATTTATCCCACAGGTACAGCAGGAGGGCCCAAGTCAGCCCATTTGTCCTCATCCTCTGGTTTGGCAGAGCTCAGGCACCAAGTCAGCCATCTGCACAGCAGCACCACCCCAGGGACACATCCCAAAGTGTGGGAGGAACAAACATCCTGAAGAGAGAACGCTATTTTTGGGCTATGGTCCTTCCAAGTTGTAGCAAAGCCACAAAAAATGCCATAATTTTGGAGGAAGGCAGGCGAGGCCATGCCAGGTCAGTGCATCTCCCACACGCAGGACAAGATGAAGTCAAGGCATTGCAAAGGCCGCGTGTTCTCAGCCCTGAGCCAGCCCCAAACTGTGAAGCAATATTTCACTTGCTTTCTCAGAAACATCCAGAATCAACCAGCTTGGCTAGCCCAGGCCTGGCTGCATGCAGTCACGTAAGTGTGTTCTGTTTATACAACAGCATTTTCGTGGACATTCCGTGTTACTGGAGATAGTCTCAGCCTGCTCAGGAGAGCCACAACACTGAGGTAATATCCTTTTGGGCTGCCTTCAGCAGGTGTGGTTGAGCAAACACTGGTGAGAAGCTTTCAGGGCTGAGCCTGCTTTGTGCTTGCACTGCCTGACTTTCTAAATGCTTTTCTTTGTTGCCATAGCCAGGAACTTCAGGCTTTTCCTTCAGTAAAGTAAATTGTGCTGTTGGCCTTTTAAGTTCTCTGTTGTTAAGAGTGAACTTTGCTGAACCTGGCAGGCAACAAGGTTATTGCTTTCTCAGTGTGAGTGTTTCTAAATAAATTGGCATCACAGGCACAAACTTCTGGGCAGCCACCAGCCAAGATCAATTTGAGAGTCTCAAAGGTTGGGACATATTTCAACATTGAAGAGCTGGAACATCATCATATAAAAGGCAAGGACTATTCTCTTCTGGGCTTCATGCCTCAGGTGGGGACCTCTTGGTGGCACAATGACTCTCTCAGGCTCCCTGGGCAGCCCTGGGTTTGCAGTCAGACCCTGTGAGGGTGCAAAAGATGCTTGGATACCTTGAGACAGGATGGGATCCTGTGTCTGCTGTCTCTGTTTCCTTCTCCTATGTAAATTTTCCTCCTGTGTAGCCATTTCATGTCACACTCACCTACATGTTAGGCCTGGTTGCATTTGTTATAATTTAGAGCAGGTTCACATCTGCATGAACTGCTGGTGTTTGTGTCTCCTGCAGGACAGCTGTGGCTCTGGGTGGTTTAACACACTGTGGGCATCTGTTTGCTGTTACTTGTGTGCCATGGCCATGCAGGGAGGGTGCTTGGGGAGGGTGACACGGCCAAGAGCAGCCTTGGAGAGAGGCTGTAATCCCTAGGAAGATCAGGCTCTGCACGTTTGTTTGCTATGCATGTTTTCTCCATTACCACATGAATTCCAGTGAAGAGTATTCTGCTGATGCCATGATGATTTTTTGCCTTTTCTTTTATACCTCTGTATTCTTTAGTGCTTTTTGCCTACATTCTTGGAATTGTTTGTCAAGCTAGGAGACTGAACATTTCAGAAGCTTCGTAGTTAGGGATCAGTGTGTCCCAGACACCAAGGTCCTCTCCAGAGAACATTTTGTAAACTAAGCTAGAACCATGCAGGGGAAGGTTCCTTGGGGAGAGAGGCTCACTCGAGCCTCTCATTGGGGAATCTTTGATAGATCTGCTAATTAGTAAAACCTATAATGTTTTACTGGATCTATTGGGGATGTGCACTGCAGTGTGCATTGAGGTGCACTCAACCTGGACGTGGTGCACGTAAAGATCCTTAAAATAAATACAAAGGTGAAATCCCTTTTTACCTTCTAACCGTGTTTGATTCTTGATTTTAAGACCAGGAAAAGGCATCACTGCCACCCTTCTTTGTTTTTAAATCACAAAGATATTTAGACAACATTAAAGGAAGGTGTTCCCTGGTTTGTAAAAACCCCTGATTTTAAGTACTTTTTTTTCCTCAAATGAAAATAACTCCTGCAAGTTGCTGGTGCTTTGGTGAGGTGGGACATCCAAGCACACCAAAGGTGTGACATGCCTTTGTCACCTCCATTTGCAGATTCCCAGGCAAGGAAACAAAAACCATCGTTTGTGGATGATCACTGATGGCCATGGCTCCAATCTCCTCACTGCAACTGCAGGAACCTTTCACACTTTCCATCAAAGGCAAGGCAGTACAACCTCATTCAGCATCTCACAGAAGTCAGAGGTGCTGTGCAGGCTTCCCTTGCTGTCAGAGATGAGTGCAGGCACCACTGGGGACCACAGCAGTGCTTCCACCATGCTCATCCAGCCTCCCAGCTTCAGGAAGCACCCACATTGAGCTTTCCCTGCAGTGAGACCCACTTAAACACTGAGATTGTTTCCTGGACAGACCCATCAAGAAAGGAAATATCAAAGCCATGTTTAATATTTTTTAATTAGTTTCTTTTTTTTTTTTCTTTTAATGTGCTTGATGGTGCAAGATTTGCTGAAATGACATTTTATTTCCTGAGTGTTGCAGTCCCATGTTGTGTCTGGATGCAGATCCACACAGGAGGCAAGCAGCCCAGGATGGCAGGGACATGAATCCTCGATTTTGGGCTAAGCCTTGTGGTGTCTGTCACTTTTCAGCTGGTTGTTTTATCTCTCTGTACTCTGGGAAGAGTATCTTGACACAGACAGTTTGCAGAGCAATTTCAGCTGTTCAGACGGCTCAGCCACAATATGTTGCCTCAAATTGTTCTGTTAAGCACATGCATCAGCTGTATTTGTTTGCCTTGAAGCTGTGAAAACCAGAGACCCTCCTGAGAAAATTTAGCTTCTACATAGAAATAAAGAGATTGACAATGCTCTCAAATGTACAAATGCCACACAAGGCAGTGAGCTGCAAACCTGCTGTGGCCTGTGAAGCTCTTTAGAGTTTAGATTATGTCATTAGCTATTGCAGTCCCAAAGCCTTGACATCTAGAAGCTGCAGCCAGAAGGACTGTGTTGTCCTTCTGAGATCTAGGCACTCCCTGGAGCTGCAGTGGCTCAGGGATGGGTGCTGAGATCCATGGTGGCTCAGGGGTGCAGGAGCTGCTGCCAGAGTGAGGCAGGGACACACAGCAGGGCATGGCCCAGCCTCCAGTTTGGGCTGACAGGACATTTCTGAGGGTGCTCAGTGGCATGAGCAGGGGGAAGGGCAGCAGCAAGGGTTGGTCTGGGCTGGCACAGACCCTGGGAGATGCAGATCTGGTCAGTGTAGCAGCACTGGGCCATGGTCACGATGCCACAAGGCACAAGGTGCCTCAGTCACACCAGAGCCAAATGATGGAGCAAAGGGGTGACACCTCTCTGCTTAGCAGGACAGAAAGAACAAGACTCCTCTTTCTTACAGTGACAGGGCCATTATCCCCTCTATTTGATTTTCATGCACTAAATACCAAATTCTGGCCGCACCGACGCTGCACCTGCTTTCCACGTCCTCTGCATCCAAGCACAGATGCTGACACCCAGTGGCCATGGAATTTCTAGCTCCTGTACAAGATGGACAATTTCAGCATGGATGCCTCAGCCGGTGAGATACGACATCCACCTTTCCATTTCCTCAAGTGCAAGAGGAGTAAAGAGCTCCTGAGAGATCACAGAATGGGTAAGTCTGGAAGGGAACACTGGAGCTCATCTTGTTCAACCCCGTCTCCAGCAGGATCCCCAAGCGTGCTTTAGTTAGGGTTGTGTCCAGACAGCTTTTGAATATCTCCAGAGGAGACTCCACAACATCTCTGGGCAGCCTGTTCCAGTGCTTTGTCTCTCACAGAGGGAACAAAGAAGTTCCTCCTCATGTTCAGGTGGAAATTCCTATGTTCCTGTGCAAGATGCCAGCCTTGCTTTATGTCTTGCAGCCATCGGCTAGTTATGGTGGTTGAAACACTTATATTGAGAGGCCAGTCAAAAAAATTTAAAAATGGTGGATATGAGGAAACGGAATGTAAACTGATTTTCAAATTATTCTCTTGCTGGCAGCTTGAAAATATACCTCAGTGAGAGAAAAAGGGTGATTGTTGAGTTCAGAGACCTTGGCATTCATCTTCCCTGTTTTGCTACTTCCCGAAAGCAGTTAGAATATGACAGACTAAGTGGATTTTGCATTTCCCTGCAGCATGCACGGGATCGTGCTTTGGTATGTGTGACAAGTATTGACATTCTCTAGAGACAGAAAAGCTGTGTAGGAAAAGTTGGGTTTATTCTTCAGCAAATGGCTCTAAGACTTTATCAGTCAAAGACAGAAAGAAGACTCTAAACTCATGGGTATGCTAAGACAAAGGCATGTCTCACTAAACATGTGGAGCTTAGATGGTAAAAACACGTGGAACCCAGACATCAGCTGGGAACAGTAAGAGAAAAGCATGCCAAAGGAGGGATTTTAAAAGTGCTTTACTAAAAGTATTAATTATGGACTACAGCAAATGAATTAAAACACTGTAATGAGACTACTGTGTGAAAGAAATACATTAGTGTAATTCTATGAGTGCAGGATAAAAAACCCACCACTGAAATTCTAGTGAGGCTCAGGATGTTAGGAGGGCGAGTGGACATCTATAAGGGCTAAATTTTGCAAATGCTGTAGATGTGATGCTGTGAGAAAGTGGATGGGAGGTGTTTTGCTGCTGCTGCAGTGAGGACCCTCTGCAGGGATGAGTTTGGGGAGCAGGGAGCCCTGCCCTGGGGCCAAGCCCAGCTTTCCTTACCTAAATGCTCCTGTAAAGCTGCAGCGTAGAGATACCATAAGTAGATGTACTTAATTTATCACTCTGTTACTAGGCAGGTTTCTAGGCAGGCTTCAGCCTAACTTTTATATTTTGTGGTTACTGAAATAGCTCTGATCTTTTTTGGGACGAGTTCTAGCTGTGGAGGTACAACAGCCTTTCCTTTGCTATCTCTTACTTGCACCCATGCACTTTAATTGTTCCTCCCTGCTTACCTTTTTTTTGGGGGTAAAAATAGACTGGAGGCTTTAGCCCAGTTTAAACCCCTCCAGCAGGTTGGGGCTGCTGCAGGATTTGTCCCAATCCAAATGCCTGTGCCCAGCATTCCCACCTGGTGAGGTAGGTGACATCACACCAGATGTACCCAGGACAACAGGCTGGGCTTGGCTGCCTGCCCTACTTTTCCCCTTGGGGACATTCACAATGCACTCACGTGTTTTTAGTAGACATTTTAACTGTTTAAGAGGCTGGCAGAACATCAGAGGCCTGATGGCAGTTCTGAAAATCCAGATTTTTCAAAGTAAAGCCATCCCATGGTGGCTGGCCAGCAGCCCCAGGAGACAGTAGAGGCAGAGGTCGTGTCTCAGCAGAATTACAACAACCATGAAACTTCATTTCTGCTTCAGTTTGTGCACTGACCGTTTTTTTCCAAGCTCTTTCCTCCTTTGGTTGCTCCCCAAATTACATTGGGCTGTTGCCCATTTAGCAGTGGAGGCAGCTGATAGTGATTGAATAATTTTGCAGTTGGATGTGTAAGACAGCACTTGCTGTGATGTTTTGTTCCTGATTGGATTAGTATGGCTCTTTACATGGTTGATTGACACAAACTTGATTTTCTCTCTGAGCTTCCACTGTTCATTATAAATTCCCCCTTTGAAAAAATGGTCCTGCAAGGAAATACATTTTCAGGGTTGTTCAGATGAAATGAAACCACACTAAACCTCTGTAGTTGCCTTGGTTAGTTCTTCAAAAAAGCCCAGAATGGGCTCAGGAAAGGGTATCTTATCCAGTGACGATTTTTAATTTTTTTTTTTCCTATCATCATCATAGGGAATGCTTCCTAAAAATCAGTCAGCAATTTCATCTTCTGAATATATGTTGTTGAGAAATATCAGGTGTTCTTCATTGAACTCTGGTGCCAATGTCCACTTCCTAGAGAAATTTCCATGTCACATTTGCTGGAGTAACCCTTGCTTCTCCTCTGAATCTTCTGTACTTTGCAGTAGCTGTGGTCGTGCCTCTTTATAGCAAAAGTTTCTCTCAAGGTCTCCCCACTTGAGCTTTTCAACAGATAAGGCATATCAGCTAATGGAATAAATAGCTCAGCTAGCTCCTTTCAGCATATAGATGCTTTCAGCAGGCTGAGTGTTTGGGGACAGGGGAGACCTGGTGAGAGCAAGGTGGGGTACAGGGGCTGGATGCAGCTGTTTGCATGCATGTAGCATTGAGTGCGAGGTGCTGCCCTTCAGTGTGTGTCCTGCTGACAGATTTCTAGTCCTCACAAAACAAAAAACCCAGACAAACCCACAGAACAACGTGTTATCTTTATTCATGGCAGTTTCCACTGCCCCTTTTCCTCCTTTGTCCTGTTATCAGAAACACCTTGCTTCAGAGTCAGTTTAGATCTCTTCCAGTTTTCCCACAGTCAGTATAAACCCCTCCAGTTTTCCTGGGGCTGTTTAGGAGTGGGGTTGCAACAGCCAGCTTCACCAATGGCAGCAGGCTGGGAAGACCCATCCGGGCTGCAGGAAGCTCAGGGCTCCTCGGCTGTCCTTGGGATGTGTTCCATGGGCAACCCACCAAACACAAGCAGCACAGCAGGCACAGGCAGAGTTAGCACCCCACAGATGTGTGCAATGGCTTTCCTGCTGGGGATCTGAAATGGACATAGACTGTTATTCCCAGCACCGAGAGAGCTGAGGGCATGCTCCAGCACCCCTGTCAGACACTGTCACATCCCAGTGGCAGTGCAGGAAGCGTTTGCTTTCCACAGATTTCTTACTAGCATGTACACTTTGTTCGAATTTCATGAACCAAAATGTTTGGAGGGTGCATGCAAAGCAAAGATGAAGCAGTGTAGGTCTGGGACTCCACGCATTCCACTGCCCAACAGGTGTCAGTTCATTTCTGGGGACCACAAAAAAGTGTTTCTAGAGCCAGTTCTCCCTCATGAGTGATGCCTTAAAAGGCTTATTAGAAAAGCTTCCTGCTTGCTTATGCTATGTGGCCATCAGGAAAAGATAATAGTTATCAGTGCTGGGGGATCAGTTCTCTCCAAGTGGCCCCTCAGACCTGAAGAAATTATCATCAGTACAAACAGACAAATTCATCCACTTCATCTGCTTTCCCCTCATGCCACCACTGACATGAATGTAAACAGCTGGGATGAAAGTGCCAAGAGAATGAGGATTTAGCCCATTAAAATGGCACTGCTTTAACACAGCTAGGACAAATCTCTGCTCTTGAGTGGTTTGGGGCATGATAATAGCTTTATTTATGCTGCTGTGCATGCAAGTAATGGCTGCATTTAACAGAAACAGTCTGAGCTCTTATGAGCTGTATTTGAGTCTCTGCAGTGACTTTATGGGTTGCTGTAGGGGCATTTCCTATCAGAAACAGACACACTCAGGAAGGCTGTTTACTGAAAATAAACTATTGTTTGGTGTCTGATCTTAGAGCATCTATTAATGTTTGGCCCTTAGACATTTAATGTGATGTTTGAGTTATAACTGCAGTTATAAATAGTTACAGACACCAACATAAAAGCACATGGCTTGGACATGCTGCCTTGGTGCTTACCTTTTCTTGCACTGGCCAATCAACATAAATATTATGAGGCTAATTGACAAACTCAGGATGACTGGAATGAGGATAAATAGCTGCTTGTCCTCTTTTCTGGACACTGCAAAGATAAATGACAGGAAGTAAGACGATGTTAGAATGGATTATATTACCTTCTACAAAGCTTGGGCTCAGATGCAAACTCATCACGTCCACATTACCCTACATGTTTTTATTATTTATTTGTTTGTTGGTTTGTTACAGGTATATGTTACTGGGTGGGGTAACATCCTCCTTCAGGGTAATGTATCTCCTGCACATAGAAGTAGTCACTGCTATGTGCCTCTCCCCTGCCTTCTGCATCTTGCAGCAGAGCCAGTGCACACAAGGACAGCCCAAAAGAGCCTCCAGGGTTCAAAGGAGCTGATCTGTGGTGCAGGACAGCCAGCAGGATGCCCTGTGGAGAGACTGAAAGTACCCCGTGCCCTCTCTTGCTCTCAGAGCAGTCACTCCTCCGTCCCAGCTGTCCCCATGCAGCAGGGAAAGGAGCTGCTGCAGAAGCATTAACATTCTGGGGCTTGCCTGCTAAGTGCACTGGAGATGCAAAGCTGTAGGAATGGCTGTGCTGGAGGAGGCTGAAGGTGTAACTAAGCCAGCATCCCACCTCCAGTGCTGGACACCAGCAGATCCCATGGCAGCCATCAGCACTTGCACCCAAACAGGTTTTATAAAGGATGTAGAAGAAACACCGTTTGAGTTCCATACCAGAGAAACAATCCTGCGTCCATTCACTCCAAAAGCCCTGGTCAGCACAAAAAATGTTTGTTCTCCCCCTGACACGAACACATGAAACGTGGCTTTGGTTTGCTCTGGAAATCGTTAAAGCAGTTTCCATTTGGGTCGACACAAACTGAGAAACAAAACAGAAAGAAATATCAAGGCATTATGTGCCACCACCAGGATCTGTCTGGTGTGGCCTGATGTTCCTGAACACTGTCCAGGCTCTGCAAACCTCTGGATTGTCTTTTGGCAGTTTTAAATGATTTCATAATAGTTTTGTACAAGATGATGTAAATAACATGACTATGAAGACAAATCTACTGAAAATACTTTCTAGAGATGTCATCATATATGTTGCCATTTATGCCTGTTAATTTATGGAATCATTCTTTTAATTACCTAAGGAGATTCATGAGTGGAATATGGCAATTAAAAAAAAGATGTCCCCTATGATTAATTAGTCCTTTTCATTTTTGCTGTCCAAACTGCACCTGGATAATTCACAAGGAAAACGCACTATGCATAAAAGATGTGTTCTGTCCCAGGCCACTCCTTTTGGGAGATTAGAATTACAGTTTCCTTGGTTCCAGTTGTGCCACCCTATTCAGGGAAACAAACCACAGCAACCTTTAAATTTCTTCGATGGCAGTTTTCCGAGAAAACAGGCAGGAGGTCTGAGGAAATGCTCACTTGGAGCCTCCTGCTGGGATCTGTTACTGCTAAAGCGAAGCTGCAGCTGGAGGTTAAGGGGGTTAAGGAGGAACACGTGCGGTGCAGCAGCCGGTCAGCGATCCGAGCCCAGAGTAACCCACACCCCGCTCAGCCTGTGCCTCCCCACTGCCCCTTCCCCTCCCTGGGGCACCCCAGTGCTGTGCCTACCGCCCAGGCTGCCGTGGCTTCCCCCACATCTTCTGCCACCTGCACCTCGTACTCCAGGCAGTGCGGTGGCATCCTCCCTCCCGGTGGGCTCCAGGCCACGAGGAGCTCCTCGGCTGCAGACATGGAAACCACCAGCTGCTTTGGGGCTGAGGGCTTTGCTAGGAGGGGAGAAAAAAGACACAAGGTCAGGAGGTGCTCTCAGACATCTCCTGCTGGAAAGGCTTCAGTTCATCACCGCCAGCCTCCGTCCCTTCTCCCCGCTGATGGGGTTTCTGAGCTCTCCTGGCTCTCAGCCACGATGCTGGAGGAGCAGGATGTCACAGAGTCTGGAGGGTGGATTATTTATTTTAACTTGACACACAGGCTGGACGGGGTCCTTGCTCTGGGCTGCAATGCAGGGGATTTGAAGCACGGGGGTGTGAGCCCTGTACTTGGCACGTTCCCCTCACAGCTGCCAGCCCTCCCCGTGCTGCTGGGGCAGCCTCTGCCCCTGCAGAGACCTCACACTCTCTGCATCCCTGAAAACACTCTGCTTTGTGTCAGATGCCCAAAGCCACACACAAAGCACGTGGCAGCACTAATTGAATTCAGAAATCCTGCTCATTAGCCCGGTGGCTTGGCTGGAGGGCTGGCTATTCGTCCTTCTGGCATGCAGGCAGATGCACCAGCACCGTGTCTATAATAAACCCCATGTACATGTCATGTTTGCACATCACGCTGTGCCTTGCTCCTGATGCCTTAGGTTTTAACTTTTATATTTTTCAAATCCAGCACTGCCTAGTGTGTAACTCTGATGTTTCTTGTGGCCTGTTAGCTGCTGTTCTCTCATGATGGTTAGACATAAAAAGCCACTCTAGGTTTGCTCTCCAAGGACACCTAGATTGCCCCAGGCCCCAAAATATGTAAACCAAGGCCTCTGAAGAGGACAGCAAACTCGGGGTAGTTACATCATTAACTGGGGTTGTAATTGGAGAATTGATCCTGATATGCAAATGGACCAAACTTATAAAAGTGTGAAGAACTCGTGACCTTGGGTCCATCTTGGGTGTAGCCTTTTGACTGCCCGGGGTGCACCTTTGAAGGCCCTTCAAATAAATACCTGCCTTTGTTCCCTTATTCTTGTCTAGTCTCTGTTTTTAGGTGGCTGTCTCAGGCATCACTCTTTCCCTGTCTCTCATGGGTTTGAAATCCATCTCTGCTCTGACAGACCCCATCACACCTTGCACTCAGCTCACCCCAGACCTTAGCTTGGTTTGAACAGCAAAGCCTAAAGATCTCTCTTGTGCTTGCGAGGAGTGGAGCAGTGGTCTCAATTCCATCAGGAGTGAATGAAGATATCTCTGTGACACTGCTACTGGAGCCAAAAACCCCATAGCTGCTCTGCTGTATGCCCAGCAGGCCATTTATGTCTCGAGTTGTCCAGCTGCCAGATGCAGCACTTGGAGGCACCCACTGACCCTCCAGGGTTGTGCTGGGCGGTGTTGCCTGCCTGCAAACACTCCTGGAAGCTAAAGTCCTGTTTGGCACATGCCACAGCCCCTTCCCTGGGGGAAATGCACTCATTCCAACCACCCACCTACAAAAGCACACATTCATTTGAGACCCCTAATGCAGGAAGTGGGCCTGGGGTGTGTGGTGGCCACGAGGGTCCCCTGTTGCTTCCCTGCCGTGGTTACCGAGGTTGTGAAGGTGAAGGGTGGTGTACAGAGGCCGTAGCAGGGTGGCTGCTGCTGAACCATTGACACAAATGTTCAGATCCTGGTACTCTGCCTGGCTGAGGTTTTGCAGCACGCAGCCGACGTTCACCCCGCGATCCTGGATGTAGTGATCGCACTGCACCACGTGCTCCAGCCCCTCGTACCTAGCAGCGTGCAGGGAAACAGAAAAAAGTAACCAAAGCAAGTTACTACCTGGGTAAAACCTTTCTTTGCAAGATTGGACCTAAGCCTCGAGTATTGCCTGTATCCCACCCTTTGTCCAAAGCACAATGCTAAGGATCAGCACCTGGACTCCTGCTGTGGCAAAAGTGAGGAGAAGAGAAAACACCAAATTAACGTGCACACACAGCCTCCCAGGTTGGTTTGTAGGCTGTGTCAGGCTCTCACCAAGCCCATTGCTGGAGTACAAGAGGTGCCACTGTGTGGCTGAAGCCGGGGAAGAATCTGGCCTCTACTCACTGAGACAGTGATCCTCCCCTAGGGCCCTTCCTGCACCGTCAGCCACAGACTCTGGAATTGCAGAGAAGTGCCCTCCTGAGCCAAAATGAAGCGTTTTCAGGCAGGTGATGTGTGCCATGAATGTACTGAGTGCTGCTGAGCTGCACTGGCTGACTGCAGTTAGGTCCCGTGGCTCTCCATGGGCACATAGAAACTCAGGGTGGGAGCTGGAAGGAATTTGCTGGTTATTACCTAATGTGCACCCACAATCCTGTCCCTTCTGCCTTTGGGGGCCGCTCCCCAAAGCTGAGCTGCTGGCTCCATCCTGGAAATACTGTCTGGTGTTTCATGTTACCTTTTAAGACTCCTGCTGGTTTTTGCCCTAGAGGCAGGGCTGGATCTGGCCCCTGTTCTCCAGACCTCACAAAAGTCTCCCTGCACAGCACGTTATGTCTGGGGGGAAAACTTCATATTCTAGTTCTAGAAAAAGTTGCTCACAGGGATCAAAGGATGCCATGGTGTCCACGCAATCTTGGGATAAAATGGGACCCAGATCCAAATGCCTGGTTTTATTGAAGGCAGCAAATAAAGGTTGGGTTTTTTTAGTGTTTGTTTTTCTTTTAGGCGTGATTCATGCATTTCCATGGTTTCCTTCAAGCAGATTTTTGCAGTTAGCAAAATGTTTTTGAATCAGTGCTTCTGCTTTGAAGACTATTTCCAAGAGTTGCATGGGACTTCTTTAAAATGCAGCTATGCCTTTCTCCACATAGCCCAGTGGCATGAAACCCAGCCTAAGTCATCCTTTCCATAATATCATAGGATCTGAAGCACAAACACAGTATTTACTTTGGCCCAAACCACTAATTCTAGCTACAGAACAGAATCTAGGCACCAGTTTAAAAGAAACAGCTGAGAAATACGTATTATTATTATTATTATTATTATTATTATTATTATTATTATTACCTTGTGGCAGCATGTTTGCTTGTATGAGATGTATGAGATGTGCTGAGGCTATGAAAATATATTTGAACACTAAAATTCTAAGTTGCTGAGAAGCTCCACTCTGTAGGGTTCACTGAGCTTGGTAGCCTCATGCTAAATCCTGTCCTGTCACTGTGATCATGGGAAATGTGCAGCCAGAACTATCCAGGTGTGTTCAGCAAAGAGAAAGCACAAGTCTTTATGCTGGACAACATGCAGAAAACACCTCAGGGGGATCAATAAAAGGAAAGGAGGAAGTGAGAAGTCATTTCCTGGCAAAGGTCAGCAGGAGCCTAATTTTAAGAAAGTAAGAAAGGATTTGGTGTTTTCTTGCCAGCAGGAATGTGTTGCTTGGGACATTATTTTGGCTCATTCTGGGTGAATTGGGCAATAGCATTGCCAGCCCTAAAAGCATATTTACTGGGGCATTTTTGTACTCTGAGTGTTTCACTTGATTGCTGCCTGGATGTTTTCCTATTTTGCTGTTACATACCAATAATACAGCCCATAATGTACGCCATGAGGTGTGAGGAGTCCTGGCTGCCAGCTGCACTTCAGGTATTCCCAGTCATGATAGATGCAGTGGAAATTCTGGACCTCTGATTCCAGTTTTCCTGTCAAATCAGAAGGAAATAATCACTGTTTAACAGTGTACCAGTCAGACCAAGCAAAAGTATCATTTTATGCCTTTGAACAACCACGTGCTGCAGGTGAAAGATGGAAAATGAAAAGAGAGAAGAAAAGGCTGCCAGTCAGCATTATTAGTTTTACTGCCAAGTGCTCTGTTCCTCATAAAAGCCAGTTCATCTTAGAGCAGAAAGATGCTTAACTGACCTTTTCATTGGAGCTCTTGCAGGGCAGCTGAGCAGAGCTTGGGCACAGGCAGAGGGAAAGGATCCCCAAGTATCCAGTAACCACAACCACAGCCTTTGGTAGCAGAGCTGCTCTGCTGTCTTAAAGAGCAAGTCCTGCAATGACTTGTCCATCCAGGAGCCCTCAAGCCAGCATTGTTTTGTGCAATAGGCTCATGCAAAGCACAGAACTGCACCAGGTACCCCAGGATGCTCCTAACCTTGCAGTGGGACCTGAAAGGTGGCATAAATCCAGTCACTTTGCACCTCCACGTCATCTGTACACCGTCCTTTGAGCAGTGTCTGCAGCCTCACTTCAGCGGTCCTGCTGAGGTCAAATCCAACTCTGAATTTTAGCTTCCTAGTAAAAATAACCTGGTTGAAAGACAGACTTTTTAAGCACCTCTTCTGTCGCTAAGTGGGCTGCAGAATTAGGTACCTTTGCTCTTGCTCCAGCTGCAAACAGTCTCATTGGTGTGCTTTATTGTCTCTTTGCATTTCTGTCCTGCCTCACTTGCCCAGTGCTCCTCCAGCACTAATTTACAGCTGCTGTGCCCAGCCCTGCTGGCTGTGAGTCCCTTCACCCCACAGGACACAGCAATGACAAGGCAGAGCAGGCTGATTAACGGGACCCCCCAGCAGCAAGGAGCACTGTGGACGACCTGAGGAGGGTATCACCAAAAATCCAGATAAAAGGCATTTGTTTATGGCGTGAGGTAATCAGAAACAGAAGGAACAATTAGTCTTGTAAGGCTGGTTCCTGTGCGAAGCACAACCACACCCTGCAAGGGTGGATGAGCAGCCAGGCAGTGCAGCACAGGCTCACCCACCACTCTGTACCACCGGGCTCAGCCTTTTGGGGGACTTTTCTGTGGGGCAGAGCACCCTCTTTGAGGGTTTTTTCTATTTTTTTTTTCTCAGACTTATCCCCCATCACTTAATGCGAGGAAAACGAAGTTGACAAAGATTTACAACAAATGATGAGACAAAGTGTTACATTAGCCCATGTGGGGCAGAGGTAACGTGCCATAAAATGCATCTGCACCATAAAATGCATCCACGTGCTGCAGTGGGAGCAGCAATGGCACAGCCCCCACAGCCAGGCTGCCCTCAGCACTCACAGAGCATGAGAGCTGTGTTGAGCCAGGTATTTCTAACAGATATCAATGTTTGCTTCTGCTGATGTCCAGTGGATTTTCTTCAGCCTGTCTGTTCTTCATGACCTTATTTGAGGTCAAGATTTTGGCAAGGTGTCAGAGGTGATTTTGTTCTAGTCTGTACATCTGCCTCATAAAAGAAGCTTTTGTTACCCATGATTTCAGGAATTCTGATGTCTTTTTTGAAATGGAGTATGTTTTTCTTTCAAATTGCAGTTAAAATCATCCTGGAGGAATCTGCCCAGACACACCCTGCTGCACAGCTGGGAGTGTGAGGTGCATCATGACCAGCATCAGGGCCAAGGGCCCCCTGCAATTGCAATGCACAGCTGAAACTGGACTTTCCACCACTGCAGGCTGCCATGGGGTGGCTGGGGCTAACCCCATTTCTGTGGTGCCTGAGCACAGCCCAGCAGCCTCGGCTTTGCTGCCTCAGGCAGGTGAGGCAGGTGACCTGTTCCAGCCAGGAGCTGGGCTCCACTGCACCCCCAGCCTGATTGATTGCTCCTTCTCCCTCCCTGGACTCTTGAGCTGGCAAGCCCTCTAGCACTCCTGCCTTAGGATTGTACAAAAAATCCCTTTTTTGTTTCAGGATACCAGTCTGTATTTTAGGTTGTTGGGAAAGATCCTCAGCATATTTTTCCTCTACCTTGTGCCAACCAAACAGCTCCCACTCCTGGGTTTCTCCTCTCCCCATTCCATTTACCTTCCTAAACCTGCAGCAGCTTTCATCTTCTAAGCACTCACAAAATATGTTCCAACAACCCTTTCTGTGCTGTGCCTGCTACTGCCCTGCTGCACATCAGCGAGAGACAACTGACAATTTTATTAAAGAGCTGAGTTAGAGTCAACCACATCTAAAAGACAGAAGTAAATGGTAATTAAAACACACTTTTGGATAGAGTCAATGTTGGAGCATTAAGATAATTAGTGAAATTTAACTTTTATTTGTTCACTGCTCTGCATCCCTAAGGATCTTTTGTTTCAGTTCAAGCCCCATAAAGATGCTTTAGAAAAGTGTAATTTTTTTTTCCTTTTACAATGAGGAATGTTATTGAATTATTCTGGGCAGCAGACACCCCCAGCCCTCTGACAGAAATAACCCCTTCCCTGGCTGCTGCTGCTGTTACATTTCAAAACACATTCCCATCCAAACCACTGAAGCAGTCTGGTTTTTCATGGAAAACTGGAACGGCTTTGGCTCCACTCCTCCTTGAAATGCAAACATAAACCTGTGCAGGAAGTAAAGGCAGAACAATAGCCCTGGTTTGGGAGGATTAATTAATGCTTTGCCCTACCTTCCAGTCCCTGTCCCCGGTGTTGCGATATTCAAACTTGTATTTCACTGTGCACTCGTTGAAGGTTTGTGCCTGGAACGGAGGCTTCCACTCTACATCCAGAGACCCCAGGAGCCCAGGGTCAGTGATCTGAAGGTCTTGTGGGGGAGCAACTACATTAAAAACAAAGCAGAGGGTAAAACAGAGTGTCAAAGTGAAGAAAACAAACACCAAGCAGTCATGAAATCTGTTGGTGTGACATGTTGATATGATTTGTTGAAATGCAGCTGCTGGATGGAGGGAAGTGCTGCTGGCTGCAGCCCTGGATGTTTTAATACCCTGTTCTCAACAAACAACACAAGTTCTGCTCCTGCCCGGCCCCCAAAAACCAGTTTTACTGGTGCTCAGAGAAAACACTCGAGGACCATTGAAAAGGCACACAGAATGCCACTTTTTGACACTCTTTTTCAAGATGTTTTAGGCAAAACTGCTGTCCCGGGATGACCTTTCATGTCCTATGTTTGCTTCCTTTCAACTCATGATATTTGCCAACCTTCAGGACAGTTATCCCTGCAAACATTGTGTTCAGCACACACACCAATGCAGGATGACAGATCAAAGCATGCTGTCAGGGGGATTTCTATTCCTTTACCATAATAGACCCAAATCACCCATATTGCTTTAAATATTCCTTTCAAGTATATTCATGGGGGAAAAAAAACAAAACAGGAAAAAAAAGGGCAAAAAGCAGAGAATTAGAATCATTCTTATTTTGGACATCAATCAGCTACGCAAAAAGTGCCTTTACAGTTGATCTGGCTTTTATAAGAGTATAAAGTGCTAATATATGTCAATAAATAAGTAAATTATGGATGAATTCCATACTAAGATGTGTCCTAATGGTCCAGCTCTGTATGGAGTTGTCATTCACGTGACAAAAGCTGTTTGGCTGCTCAGTTTTATTAGCTGAAACAAAGCCAATTTTTGTTGATGTCTAAGGTCATTTTTCTCCACTGTCTAGAGGTGAGATTATCCATTTGGTTTCTACATATTCATTGCATGATACAGTTTATTTCCCAGGAATTTGGAGCCCATCTCCTGGCAGTGTCAGTCCAGCACTACCATCATTCTCCCTTTGAATCTGGCCTCCAGATCACTGGCTTCTCTACCACCTTTTTCATGTCTTCATCAGGATTTACACCATTTTTTCCTTTTATTATTTTAATAAATCCATTGTGAAAGCAGACCATAAGAATATTTTTCAGTGGAATGTGGTGACATAAGTCCAGCTTTAATGTGCCCCCTGGGAAGTTTGCAGGGTACGTTGCTGGAGGATGTCTCTTCTACAGAAATTTTCCCAAATGAAACAAAACACACTCGGGGCAGCTGTTTGAAAATCCCACTTTCCCCAGGATGTGAAGCTCCATGGGAGATTTGTTACTGCAGTAGATGGTGAAGTAGGAGATGTATTTAGGATGATACTGGAGCAAGTGCTTGGGAGGCTCGTCCTGAGTGTAGAAATTCTGAGCCTCACAGCAGTGCAAAAAGCTGCTAGCCTTTGTCGTGAGCCCAGTGATAAGCTGTCAAGAGAGGATTAGATTGGTCAGAACTGGAATTTCTGACTGGATATGAAAATGCCCTGAAATTTATTTACATCCTGAGCTTGAGCAAAACAGCAGTGTTTTTTCAAAACAATTGTAATTGTAAACAGCAATTCTTGCAAAATAAATTTTGACTGGATTTCAAAGTCAACAGAAAAGCTTCTCTTTGGGATGTTGCTGGCATTCTGGGATTTGATTGTTTTTTAAATGTCAGCACTGCCTCTTGCAGTTTCTCATTCTCACAATAATACATTGCCAGTCTCACATCACTCATACAGAAATGCTCTATTTCATCATCCAGTCTTGAAGGAAAGTTGGTCTTAGATGTTTCTTGTAAAAAAACCAAGCTAACAGCATCTCCCCATGATGTTTGTGGTGGTGACTCAGGTAATGCTGAGCTACCTGTGAGACACCCACTGCCCTCACAGCCACCCCTCCTGGCTGCTGGGCACGCTGCCACCAACATCCCTGCTTTGGTGACAAACCCCTGCCTGTGCCCAGCTGCCCCCACCACCTCTGCCCACACCACCTCTGCCCACACCACCTCTGCCCACACCATGCCCTCTGGGGCGGTTCAAGCAGCAGGTGGGGTTTGCAATTTTCCACCTATTTTGCCAGTGGAAAAAATGACAGCCTGCCAGGTGTCCCCCCACATCTTCCACCTCTGTGTCTGCACTTCCCTGTGCTGCTCAGGGAGGTGAGGGTGACATTTATGTTTTCTGAAACCCGTTTCAAAGGCAGCCTGCTCTGCTCAGAGTGGCAGCAGGGGGGTTGCTGGCAGCTTTCTGTGCGTGCTGGCTGGAAGGACAGGCAGTCTCTCAGGGGCCTCCTGGGCAAGTTCTCCCCTCTGCACCATGCACTGGTTACAGCAGGGAGGGAGGGAGGGCCAGACCTGCTCACCATCTCTCTAGGTGCAAAGTGCCAGCTGCCAGAGGCCAAAAGAGCCAGCAGGTGCAGTGCAGCAAAGAGATGCTCAAGGGCTTGAAGCAAAGGGTGCTTCAAGTGCCACTGCCGTGAGTGATAGCTTGAGGAGCAGCATTCCCTTAGAAGCAGCATTCTCCAGGTACGAATAAGCCTTGTGTTTCTCACACCTAGCACACTCTGTCTGGCTGGGACCACGCCCAGCAGCATTTATGGATCCGAGCAGTGTTTATGTTTGATAACTCTCTATCAAACTGTGTTTGCTGTGCACCAAAGGCAGTCTCTTCTCCTTTCAAACTCACTCAGAAAAACATCCACTAAACACATAATATGGTGAAGCAACGGATTACAGGTTTATAGAGCAGGCACTCACACAACAATGCACTCACACAGAAGTCGTGGTTGAAGGACAAACTCCACAAAGGGCCCAAATTAACACGAAGCGGGCGTTAGGCAGTGACACAGCAGCACACCGGGTTTTACCTGTGGTGGGGGAGGAGGAGGCCAACACCCAGCCCCAGACCAGAGCCACGGGGAGCAGGGGAAGCCTCCAGGGAGCCATCAGAGGTGAGGGTTCCAGTGGCTGGGTGCAGGTCAGAGGAGCAGTCCGGCAGCGCGGGCGCGAGGGGGCTGCGGAGACACAGCGGAGTTCAAAGCTTCAGCCTCACCGTGGGGCCCTGGTGTTCCCTCTGCAGCTCAGCACTGACAATAAGCCTGGCTTTACTTGTTTACCAAGGCTGATTAATCATTTCCCAAAGGACTTCTCTTTGCAAGTTTTGGTGATGGTCACACATGGCTTCCTTTCAATAGTTCCTGGCCAGCTAAGTACACTCTGCACAAGTGTGTCAGCCCGTGCTCCAGTCACCAACCCTCTGTCTCACATCTTCTGTGGAAAGTGATTCAGCCAAGAGACTGACCCCCTGCCACAGGAAATGCCTTGGACCAATGATACTTTCATTAAAAAATCCCGAAACCAGAATGCCTGCGCCTTGCCTTATCTAATAAACAGACACATCTTAAGCAGCTATCGCCACCTTTTGCCTTTCCTGCTCCAGGACTGGGTAGGAATGGTAGGAATGCTTGTGAGAACTCTTCTTAGTTGTCATGGCAATATTTGAAGGGGACAAATTTATATTCCTGTGTAAGTCTACCTGGAGGGAAGATGGGGAATTGAGAGGGAGAGGAGCAGAGTTTCCGGGGAGGGGGCTACTCCTTCCTTCAGATTTCATGCTGAAGCTGGGTAGAAATTACTGCCTACAGACACCCCAGCTCAGCATGCTTCCCCATGCCAGAAAGTGCATGGATTCTGACAGGGTTTTAATTTTTTCATATAGATACAGATGTAGTTATAGATTAGATAGAGATGGAGGATGAGACAGATATATAGATTATATATATATATATCTATACAGATCTAGGTACATAAATAGGTATAGGTATAGACATTAATCTTCCTGGAACCTTGAGGCCACCGCTCGAGCTCCGCTTGAGTAAGAACTTGGCAATCTCAATGTGAGCATGCAATTTATCACTGAGATCTATTCAGAAAACAAACTCACTTTATAGTGCCCACGCAAGCCTGGCTTCAGTAGGTGAAATCCCAGGTCAGACTCTGGAACAGCTGCTTCCTCCTCAGCACCCACAGCAACCATGCAACGATGTGAAATTGGGGCTCTGCTGAACAAAAGAACATCAAGTCGCAGGGATCTTTAGAAATCTGAGGATTGGAGCCAACAAAAACACCCCATCACTGGAAAAAGTGGCTCAGGGTAGCCAGAGGAGCAGGCAGGTTGTGCTGGCCAGGGTATCTGTATGTGTTTAAAATAAACCAGAAATTCTAGCTGGCAACACATAGCAGCAACTAGAAATACACAACAATTTTAACAGCAAATTTTCAATTTAAATTAATATCAAGTCCCCCCAGGCCATCACATAATTCTAACTATTGCATCACATAAATCCATCACATAAGTATTGTTATTACATAAGTATTATTATTACAGCAATCCCAGTATTTTCTGTGTTTGGCTGTGAAATTAGAATGCGTAGGCAGAAAAAATGACGGGAATTACTTAATTTTTAACCTATCAAACACAGCATAAAACTTGTGTCAGTACAAACCTGGCTGCAGGCAGTGAGACTGTGTTTCAGAAAGGTCCAAGGATGCAGTGACAAGGAGAGGCAGCTTACAGAGCTGGGAGAAGCAGCAGCTCTAACTCAGAGCTGGTGAGCAGCAGCATCCAAGGACTGTGTGTGAGTGTTAGCACAGAAAGCTTCTTTTCATTTCCAGTACAGTTATTTGAATATATTAAAATGATTTCACAAGGCAAGTAAAAATAAACAAAGGCTTTCACAAAGAGGTTTAAAACCATCAAAGTGCTCTTACCTGGACCTCTAAGTGCATGGGAGCCCATCTACCTCGGGAGTGTGGGGCTCCTTGGCAGCTTCATGTCTGCTCTGCTCAAAGCTTTGTATTTCACAGAAATCTTGTGGTTTTTAAAGACTCCTCTCTGTTCTCCCCAGGGATCAGATGTCACATTGCAATGTAACAGCATCGGCCGCATGGTCAGAGGCTTTATTAAGCACCAGGGGGAACATCGCTGTGATTTATGAGGTGCTGGTGTTAATTGTTGCTGTTATGTGCTCAAGTGGGTCAAAGGAATGTTTGAAATATTGAAGCGATTCATGAGGATGAAAACCAAAGGGCAGAATCGGTGCAGGCTCTGCTGGAGGCGGTGGCACACAGCTGTCCCCAGCAGCTGGAAGCCACAGCCCCAGCACTCACTGCAGCCCCACACATCGCCTCAGCCCACTTGGCTCCACCTGGGGGTCCCCAGGGCCACCCCCAGTGTGACCCACCACAGAGCCTTCCCATAAGCTTGCTGGCTCTGGAGCAAATCCAGCCTCTCCTGGCTCCTGGGGCTCTGCAGGGAATACAGGGAATTTCCCCTCCCCTCGCCCCTCTGCTGTGGCCAGGCATATCAGCTGTGAGCCTTCTACAGCCTTGCCTGTCCCCATTTACTTCATCCCTCCTTTCCTGCATCACCCTGCAAGCCCTCCCTTGCGCCAGCCTGGAGAACTCTTGCAAGGAGCAGGTGCTTCAGCCACACCTGGTTTAGGGCCGGAGAGAAATCTATCACCGAATACACCTTGCTGAAAAAAGAATCTGATGGTTCCTGCTGCTCTGCCGAGGGCCATTCAAGGTCATGGCCAGGAATACATGAGTCAGTCAGGGCTGTGTTGCCTCCTGTGAGCTGAAGGAATCTGACTGCAGCAGCTCCCCCCAGCAGGGACAATGGGGATGTTTTGGGAAGAGCAGGGCTGAGGTGCACGTGCCCTGACAAGCAACGGGGCTGTGGCTCAGGCTGACTCTCTCCATGGCCAAATTTAGGCATCTTGAGAAAGAATTCAGGCATACAAAGGACATGAGAAGTGGCATCAGGAACTGAAGGAGGGCTTCTTGCTAGGGAGAAAAATGTCCTCCAAGCACCTGCACAAGACCTACGGTATCGCTGTTTGATTTGAGGCCCGAATGGATGTGTTATCCCTTCCCAGCCACGGTCAGTGAGAATGTTTTGGGGCAGCAAAGGCAGGACAAGATCCCTTTCCAGGTGCCAGCTGTCTCTCCATTTCTGTGTGTGTGTGAAGACATGCAGAAATGTGTAGTGCTAACATTGTCTGCTTGAGAGCCCTGTGAATTTTGGGGGTAAGGAAGTTATGGGTGGGTTGTCCCTTCACTGAAATTGCACAGTGCTGGCTTTTCCTTCTTACTTTGTGCAAAGGATAGCAAAAGTCCCTTGCTGCTGGTAAATGTATGGCCTTGCTTTGAGAGTTATGCAAGATTAGAATTGAGCATTAATGTATTCTCGTTGTGTAAGCTATTTAAGCAGAAGAGGTCACACTGGACACATTGTTTGGAACAAATAAGAAACATTTGCCAGTAGAGTGAATGCCAGCTCCCAAATGCTAGAACTGGGTCAATTCCTGAGAAAATTAGGTTGGAAAAAAAATGCATGGTTGGGATTTGCAACAATAGGGCTCCACAGCACAACCAGCAGCACTGGAGCACTCAGGAAGGAGCAGAGGGTGCAGGTCTGTGCAGAGCAGTGCCTGCTGGTCCAGGTGCTCTGGCCACCCTCCTGCTCGAAACAACTCCTTTTATGAACTACAGATGCTTTTCTCTTCCTGTCCTTGTGCCATTGTGCTGGTACCTGCTGTTCCTGCTGTGTTCCTCCCCCTGCCAGTGCTGGTGCAGCTCCCAGCTGGTGTGGAGCAGCTCAGCTGAGGGCACACCGGAGGGGATCCATGCCCCATTCCAGCAAAGCTGAGGGGAGGAACTGCCCGCAGGTGGGAGAGACAAGAGTGGCCCAGGGCACACCTCTGCACAGGGCTCAGACCTTAGCTGGTACCAGCCTTACTGATTGTGGCTGTGGCAGTGTCCCAGCAAGCTATGGGACAGGCAGGGACAATCCCTGGGTGTGCTGGACCAGAGCTTCAGGGTCCCCAGGTCAGGACAGGGACAGGCAGGTGATTTGTGTCTTATTAACTGTTCTGTAAATGGGATTAAGTTGCAAAAAAGAAAAAATCATCATAAAGGGATGATAAGCTCATGGAAGAAGACCTAAATAAAACCAGGCCAGCTCTGGCTCACCAGCAGGACCTGCACACCATGGGGAGGGTGCCCTGCCAAAGCTCTGTGCACTGAGCCGAGCCTGGTGGCATCACTGCTGGCTGGGCTCGGGCCCTCCCTGTGTCCCCTGTGCCCACCTGGCCTTGGAGGCTCCTGGTATCAGCAGCAAAACTCCCCTGAGCCCAGCAAAGAGAAAAGCCACAGGGACTGTTTCCTCTTTTTTTGTCGGCCTTCCCTGTTGCAACAGTATTTGGAAGTTGACTCATCTGGTTTGCTCATGAATGAGAATTTTTAGGATTTGTCAGATGGGTGAGTGACTTCTGGAGTCACTCCATGCTCCAGAACATCTCACAGGAGCTTCCTGCTCCTCCCGGAGCACGGTCAGATCCCAGAGCCTCACAGCTGCCCCGTGGGGGCAAGATTAATTAAAGCACTAAAGCCGAGGGAATGCAAACTTGTAAAGGTGCCACCAGGCTGAATAAGAGATTTCAAAGTGCTGAGAATCCCCTGAGCTGGGTTCTTGGACTATGACAAATATGCAGCTGCATGCAGAAATTAAAAAGCCTTTCTGTGAAAATCTGCTTCTGTTGGAGGAAATAAAGGAACAGCAGCATCATTGCTGAAATATTTCATTGCAAATCGCAAAGTGGTTGGCAAAGACCATTAATGGAACTAAATATAAAAAATGGGCCAAATCCTTTTTGGTTAAAATATATTTGATATATTCATCCCATTTGTGCTAAATTGGTTCTGTCAAGCAATCCATTGTAAAGCTAGATTAAAATATTGGGATGTGATAGTTCAAAATAAAAGCTTTCAACTTTGCAACCTCCATGTTTAGAAGCAGCTTTATAATCACTGAAATGACAACTGAAAGGCTCCAGCTATGAAGAGACCATTTGGTATGAAGTAGCATGTTTCGTTTGATTCAGAAGGATAGTTTTGAAATTGCCAGTGGCATGGAAAATGGATGTTTTGTAAAAGCGTGTTAACGGCCTCGTGTTTCAGGGAAATCAGTCTCTTGTAAAAAACTTGCATTAAACAAGCTCTTTCCAAGGCGCTGGGATAAAGGACTCAGTAATTCCAAGCAGACCAGGGGCCTCCAGCACAGTGCTACAGATTGCACTGGAAAGGGGATGTCACCACAAGGACAAGGAAAAGGAACACAGGGCACTGGCGACAGACTGAGTGTCGCAAGGAAAGAAATCCCTCCTTTGCATTCATAAATTAAACACTTGTGGCTGTTCTGGGATTTCAGGAAATGATGGAAGGAATCCAGGCTCTCTAGCAATACCCAGTATCAATATTTATTTTTCTGGTGAGTGGAGACCTCAGTTTCCCATATTTCTTTGCTGATGGCTACTCTCCTGGCTTAGACAGCATCTTAAGAAGGGACAGCAGCTGTTTGAATGCGCCTGTGTCATGTGAGCCAACAAGGCAGCTGCCATGGAGCTGGCTCCCCTGACATCTTTGCTTTCTGTAATCAGTGGTGTTCCCAGAAAGACCCACCCTGCCCAAAGTCAGGTGTCACACACTCCCTGTGCCTTTCAGTTGACTCTGTGGCAGCCTCCCCACTGCCTGTGAGGCACCCCTGACACGAATCCATCATCAGTTTCCTGCAATTCCTGATGAAATGGTTTCTGTGTGCTGTGTCTGCTACCTTGGGAGCGCTGAAGGATCCACAACCTGCCGGCTCCTGTCTTCACACTGAGTCATCTTTCACTCCTGGAGCAATTTCTTCCACAGCCTGCACGTACCCTTTGCTCACACAAGGACTTGCTCTGACTCTCTCTCTGATGCAGCTGGGCTTAGGCTGGGGGTTTAGCAGAGACCATGAGAATAATTTAGTTCTTGTCATGGCACAGTGTCAGGTTTAATAAAGGACTCGGTGACTGTACTCTGGCACATAGAACTTTCATAGAAAAGAATTACAAAGCAGGGCTGAGGAATTAGGCAGGGCTGACCAATGTGTGTAGCAAAGCCTGGGAATCAGCCTGCAGGAAAAAAGGGCTCCAGGGACTGGGGGTGTGCAGGGCATGCTGGGGAGAGGCTGGAAGGGGATCAGGAGCACAGCCTGGAATGCCAGGGCCCAAATTCTGCTGCTAAATGCACCAGGGCATTACAGAAAGAACTGAAATGAAGACACAGAGCTGGCAGAGCAACAACTGCAGTGGGCTATGAATACATCCAGAGGGAGATGTAAAAGAAGCTAAAAATTATCTCCATAACAGAAAGGCTCTGCCACAGCTCCCAGAAGGGGTTTAGGGGGGACAAAGAGCCCTTGTACCAGAGACAGAGCTCTGCCACATGGCTGCTCTTGGCAGACCTGGCCGGTCCCAGCACCATCAGCACTGGGTGCAGTGGGGTCCTGTGGCTATGGCAGGCTCTACCAGGGGATACAGGGCTTACACAGAAGCTCTGTGCATCCCTGTTCCCCAGGAAGGTGCCATTTCCCCTGTTGCTCCTGTTCCTCCCTGCCTGCAGACTCAGATCTGTGCTGCCCAGAGTCAGGGGGAGCTGCTGGCCCCATGCAGGAAAGCTCAGGGCTGCTCCAGGACCACTTTCTGCTCTTCAGGCAGGAGCAGACAGAAATAACACCTGTACCAAACAAACTGAGCTGTGAGCCCCACTGGAGCAGAGAACATGAAGACATCCAATAAATACAAGATAAATTGTTCTCATCCACACCATCTCCCCCTGCCTGTCCTGCAGGTTGGGCAGGAGCCAACCACGGCCTCCTGGGCACCAGGCTCTGACCATGTAGGTGCTCATTAAGAGTTAGAAAACATCCTCCATTTGCTTCCTCCCACCACATCCACCAGCCTGCCTGAGGGTGGATGCAACTGGTCCCCCACCTGGGCCAGAGGCTACCTTAGGAAAGACCAAAGTCTCCCCACCACATGGCTTTGAGCCCGGCTTCAAAACTGAGCTTACCTGGAAAGGCAGAAGTCTTAAATCTTGGTGCAACCCTGAAGGCAGCCTGGGCTGCAGTTACGGGAGCGAGCAGAGCAAGCTCCCAGGCTGGCTGCCATCCTGCTGCTGAAAACCTGAGTGCAGCACCGTGCCAGGAGCCTGGTGCCTTTCCATTGGAGCAATTCTGTCACCAGAGCAATGTGCCCGATGGCAGCCAGGTGTTCAATCCCTTCTCCAGGGCTAGATCCTGGGAGGGGCTGACACCTCATTGTGACTCTCCTGCCAGGGCCACACTCAGCCTTTTGCCTGTGATGAATGCCCAGGTCTCAGCCCACTTCTTTCCAGCACATCCTGCTGGCAGGCATTCACCATCTCCACTGGCCACCTGCCCTGCCTTGTACCAATTTTATCCCAGCAGCATTTGGCCCCAAAATAATTTTGTGGTAAAAGTATTTACTCCCAGTGGTAAGTACTTCCAGCCTCATTTTCAGGTTGGTCCAGAATTAGACAGAGATATAAAATAAGAGGTTGAGAGTCGTTATTAAAGCAGGAACATTTCACGTGAAGTGCTGTCACAGCAGCTGTGGAAACAAGGCTGGCAGCAGGGCAGTGCTCTGCAGGATGGCCCCGAGGGCATGGATGAGGAAGGCAACGTGATGGGCAGAGCAGCATTCCTGGCATGCAGGGATCAGCTGCCTCTGATGGCTCTGGCACAGGCAGCAAAGGGAGCCAACACTCCCCCTCAGCATTCAGGCCATCCTGAAGTGACAATAACCTCCTGGCTTCTGCTTCCCTGCCTTGTCTTTTAAAACTTTGTTCTCCACAAGCCTCCAAGTCCTTGGGATATGCAAAATAAATCTCCCTTCCCTTCTCCTTTAAACTGATGCCTTGCAAAGTGAGTTTGCAGACATGTTGGCAGAGGTGTTCTGGTGCAATCACTGTGCAGTGGGAGTAATAAGTGAAAAAACAGATATTCTGTAGAGTTGAACGCCCTGACCTAGGCTGCCAGGGAATCTGGCAATTGTTTGCTTCCTGCCCTTGTCTCCAAGGGGGATGGAGCACTGCTGCTGCCATGGGCAGAGCAGGATCTGCCAGGGGCTGAGCAGCCATCACCCCAACAGTCGATGCTGGGGCCTCGTGTAGGAAAAGGACATCCACAGGGACGCCAGGACAGCCAGGCAACCCCGGGAGGCTGCCTGGGAGAAGTGTTCCTTCCCAATAACAACACAGCCAGGGAGCCCTGGAGGCACCTTGCAGGCAGAATCTAATCCTGCCTTGGCTGCCTGCAGGATGTGGCAGCCAGGTCCAGAGGAGTGGGCACAGGGTCAGTGCCCGAGCAGGGCAAGGTCCAGGTCATCCTCACAGACTGGTCCTTGAACCCTGAGCTGCAGCCCTGGGCATATAAAATACCATTTTCCCTGGGGGCAGGAGGTTTTCCTGGAATCTGAGAGGGCAGCAGTTCTGGCCTGCTCTCCTGTGCCTTCCCAGTCCCATGTGGTGACCAGGGACCACCAATGCAAACAGCAGCCCGAGCCTTTATGGCTCCCATCAACAACTTACTGGTGTTGAAAGCTGCTTTGTGAAATGTTTTATTAAAAGTACAGTTTGGCCTGACAGTGAACAAACTGAGAAAAAATTATTCCAAAAAAAAAAAAAGAAAAGACCGTCCAGAAATGCTGAACAGATTTGTTCTTTTCAGATGCAGATCTTTGAGACCTCCCCTAAAAGTGCAGTGTTAGCCCAGAATAACTGCTGGACCAGGACAGACAGCCCTCGCGTGGTATCTGCTGACAGCTCTTATCAGCAAGCCAATGCTGGATTAGGACAAGCCTAAAGACTGTTAGTTATGTGAAAAGCTGTTTATATCTTCCCATAAAAGGAAACATATAGGAAGATACTTAAGTTAGGAATGACCACAGGATGGATTTCAGAACAGCCAGAGCATGGCTTGAAAGGGATGAGACACATATTGGTGCAATAATAGTGTAAACACACATATACATACACAACTGTCTGAAAATCTGCAACTTAAACATCACCCTGCACTCTGAGCAGATGCAAGCAAAATTATTTCAAGAACACAAATATTGGTGCCATTAAAAATAAACTTAAAAATAAAGAGGTGCTGGAAAACACTTTCAAAGTTATATAGAAATTATGTTCTGCATAAATCCATATTCTGCACTACAGCTGAACAGCTATGCTGAGTTTCAAACACACACACCCCTCCCAAAAAAAAATCATAATATAGAGTAGTTATAACTTACCATCACACTTTGGGATTTTCCTTTAAGGCAGGTAACATATAAGACAAAATAGTTGTTAGCTCTTAAAAGAAGAAAGCTGTAACAATAAAATGGAAAAATACCCAGTCCTGCATATGTTCCTGTTCCTAGAGAGTAAGCTTCAATCAGCTGCATCTGCCCAGGCAGCCTGAAAGTGTTCTGTGTGTAGGATGCACATGAAGAAATAGAGCAGACACTCGGTGCTCACAGACGTCAGGCTCAACATCCCCTCCCAGGCAGCAAAGCACACTGCACTTGTGGGTTGTAGCAAACAGCCCCACACCATGTGTGAGGGACTTTCCCATCACAGGATGCAATTTAATTGGGAAAAACTTGATTACAGTGACCTGGAGAGCTTTGTGGTTGCAGCTGAGCCCTGCCTGGCTGTGGGACACTGTGGGACAGTGCCACGGGCAGACCCCAGCACGGAGGGGCTCTCTGCAGTCGGGGTCTGGGCTCGGGGCTGGGGGCTTTGTGTCCAGCAGATGGGAAAACCTTGGCAATCCTGGCTGGTCTTGGAGGTCACAGGTATCCCAGCTCCCATCACCTGCAACATGGCGACTGCTGCAGCTCTGCACATCCTGAACTGGCATCAGCATCTCAGCTGGGCACAAGTGTCCGTAGGCAGATGACCACTGAACTTCTTCATTCATGGGGAAAAACGCCAAAAATCAAGCTCAAGAGTCGGAAAGTAAAACACTTTTTATCCAATGAGGAATTTTGTTCTTTGCTTCCACTGGGTCCTTTCAAATTGGATGGGGCTCCTTCATAAAAAAAACCTCGCTCCATCATTATTTCCTGTGAAATATGCTTTGACCAAGGTCCTGACCAGATGAGTGCAGCTTTCAGACAGCAACTCAGCTGATGGAAAAAACTGCAGGCAGACGTGACACTGGTGGGATCCAGCTGATTCACTGAGAGCTCAGACCTCACATCCTGAGGAAGATGCTGGCTCTCCAGCTATAAATCATTGTGCTGAAGGACGTGCTGGCAGGACTGCTCTCCAAGGCATGGCTGGTTGCTCTTCCCAGCACTGCCTGGCCAGTGAAATCAGGAAGAGGTTTGATGTCAGCAGGTTTGTGGATGCTCTTACAGAGGTTTGTTGCACAGCAGGAAATATTATTAGGGAAAAAGGGTAGACCAGACTGTTCTGGTAGCACTGCAATCCCTGTACAGCCCAGGAGCATGCACACATCAGGGAACAGTGGAAGGGAAGCAGAGGAGCAGCAAGCCGGGGGGATGGATGAGCTGCTGTGCAGCTCTGCCCTCTGGAAGGCATGACTGGCAGGATGCCTTCATCCAGCAGCTGCTGCAGGGCTGTGGGCTGCAGGGGGGCGAGGGTGGGACACACAGACCCTCTGGAGGGGGTGCTCTGGCTACTCCCACTCAGCTGTGCTTGGAAAGGTGAGCTGTCCCTGCCACTCTGGTAGTGGGAGACACCAGTTCTGGCCAGACCCGTCCCTGGGGTGTTGTGGCCAGATGTTTCTGCCAGATAATTTACCAACAATTTATAGTACTGATAAACACTTAGGTCAGTGTGACCAGACCTGAAGTTGACACTGCTCAAACCTCTACAAAAGCACAGCAAATTGCCAAAGCTGGAGCCCTGGGAGGGTCATTCCCATGCAAGTCTCCTGAGGATCCTTTTCAGTGGAGGCTGTGTTGGATTTTCCTTTTGGAGATGTTCACCAAGCAGCATTTGCACCAACCACTGCACTTTACCTTGGCTTAAAGGAATCTAGGAGTTACATCTCTGCTGTGAATCAACACTTACGAAACAAACCCGGGCTGGGAAGGTTTAATTGCAGATCAGGTGCTGGTAAGAAAGAATGAGTGCTCCAGTTTCACCTTGAAGGCAGGGCTCAAACAGTTTAAAGACTGCTCTTGCAAATAAAAATATTGGCTAACACCTTGTAACTGACATCTAATGCATGAGAAATACAGAGGTCCCACGGGTACAGGAGGGTGTGCAGGATTAAGCCCAAAGATCATCATATTTTTTCCTAGTTGTTCCCTTTTCTGACTTTCACTGATGTTATGCTCTGTTCTTGGGGCTTTCCTTATGTTAAAGTTGACTTTGTGGATTTGAGTAATACTACTTAAAAGATTTATAACAGGAAAAACAAGTATTTCAACAGGCTTTAAGAAATATACCGATACGTCCTTCACCAATATATTAATCAGCTGCCACTTAACAAGATGGATTTTAGCTGTTGGGGGAAGATTTGCCTTAATGGAGAAAAGAAAAATATTTATTTTAATGAAAGGCTCTCAGCAGTTTGCCTGCTTTTGTGAAAAACATTCCTTAACCCTGTGGGTGCAGAAATCTGCACTCTTCTAAAATTGAGTTGCGCTCTCCTAAATTGCCCACACGGTGACTGAGCAGTGACTTTACAATACATTTTTAATCCAACTACTAGCCTTGAATCTTGAAGAGTTTCCTTCTTCAGAAGCATCTCCCAGTCCTACACCACCTGTGTGCAGAAAGCCCCTGGGAACTCGCCATGGGAACAGAGGCACCCTGTGATGCTTTCTTTGTGAAGTCCAACTGCACACTGAGCCCCTCAAGGTCTGAACTCCCTTGATCCATGCACTGGCTCAGCCCAAAACATATTTAAATAAACCCCTGTATTGTCAGGGAAAGGATAAGCAGGGAAAGTCTCCACAGACATTCAGCCACTGAAGTGGCTACGGCTTCGCTGCTCCAGGGCATCACCTTTAATTCCAAAGGCTGGGATTGCAGGTAGCAAAGGAGAGCTGGTCCTGCAGTCTCTGCTGGGGCAAGAGCTGCCAGGTGAGCCTGGTGCCAGCCTGGCCTGCCTTGGGCAGGGTGGTGAGCACTGGGGGTATGGTGCTGGGTGTGAGTGTGCTGAGGAGAGGAGAGGACAAGGGGTAAGAGAGGGCATTGCCCAGAACAAAAGGGACATTGCTCCAGTTGAAGTTAATGAGCCACAGCCTTGGCTCATCTTCCAGTCCACAGCATCTGTCTCTCATTGGTTTCCTATTTCACAGTCTGGGAGCATCCAGCATAAAGCAGATTTTCCTATACTTTTAGGTTTTGTTTCTGTGAATGTCTGGCACAGAAAACATTAATCAGAGGTCAGAAATTCATCCCCTGTGAAAAGGACTGGTCAACAGAACACAAGTTAACCACTGGCTTCTTCCTGCTGGGTGAGAGGCAAGTAAATAAACTCCCCAGCCTTAATCACTTTTGACAGCCCAATTTTGTATGCCTTATTTTGACTTGCAATTTGCCTCCTACGCTGTCTAAAAAAATCCTGGCCCACACAAGCACTTCTTGTGGGTGCTTTTCATGGCACCACAGTGCATGAACTGTCCCCTCAAAACTGTGAACCCAACTAAAGAGTGTGGTGTGGGGCAGGGTAAAAATGCCTTCGTATTTCTCCTTCTGTCCATCAAAATCACAGCATGCCTAACAAATTAACCAGCAGTTGAGATACATTTCATTTCAATCCAGCTGTTCATTTTGAAAATACCAGAGCATATGATGTTCTTGCTTGTGAAGAAACATCCCACCCTCTGTTCTGCCAGCTGACAGGAGTACCTGTGTGCTCCTCTGACATTTTCCTAAAAAAAATAATGGGATTTGGCACAAATCAGCATCCACAGCTGTCTAAAGCCTGCTGGCCAACACAGACTTCCCGAGGCACCATCCTGGGGACCCCAGAGCCAGCAAGCAGGGCAGGACACTGCAGATCAGCACCGAGGCTGGAAGGGACTGCAGGAGATTGTCTGTTCCACCCTCCTGGCAGGGATGGGTCAAACACACCAACAACAGGGCAGCTGGTTTGAAATGTAAGCAGAATGTGTTTTAGCCCTGGAGGGGAGGCAGGTGTGGAGCTCACCTAGTTTGTTGAGAGGGTGAAGGGATGTAGCCACACTCAGTGACACTGCTGGAAGCTGGTGGAGAGCTGAAACTCCTTCAGGCAGCCCTGAGCACTGCCCAGATGTGTATTTTTAACTCCCACATCCTTTGCTTGGCTTTTTCATGCTTACGAGCGTGAAGGGTAACAGCTTGAGTGGCATCACGTGTTTATTTGTATGAACAAGCTGCAAAAGTGGCTAACAGCAGAACGCTCTGTAGTTCTGGAGATCAGAGTTCAGCAGCAGCTCTCTGCCCAAAATGAAGGGGCTTCACTGTCTGCAGGCAGAGCACAACCTGCACTCAGGAGTGAACACAGGATTAATTCAAGTTGCAATATTGTCAAGCAGATGCAGTCCACCAGAAAGTGAAAAATACCTCATGTTTTTACCATTGCTGAGTAAACTGTCAATTTAGACATGAATTTGTTGTGGCTTTTAAAAAGACAATAATAAATTAAGTTTTACAAGAATTGTATTTAGAGAAACTAAATTTACCCTTCTGTGCATAAGGCTTTCTTGGTTTATGTGAAAGTCCAAGTGAGAAAAGCCAGATGGTGGCGAGGTTTCTTTCCCCATCTGTACCTGTGGGAACAGAGGTGGTAAGAACTGCTCTGTTTTATTGTCTTCTAAGCACATTACAGCAATTCTGAGTTTGCTTTTAGAAGAAACAGAACTCCTTATAATTTGTTGATATCTGAAAGGCCCAATAATGTAACAAAAAAAAGGAATGTGCCCCAGTTTGGGGGCACGTAAATCCTGAAAGAATCAAGTATTTTTGCTAAATAAAATGTTTGTCATTTCAATTTATGCATCAAACATAACTCCTGAATTTGCAATGAAAGTACTTTGAATAAAATGTTAATTCAAGTTATCAAAAAGAGCACACATCAGAAGCAGTCTGTGTGATAAGGCTGTTTCTAAGCCAGTAGCAAAAGTAAAAACTGGGAATAGGAGTTTCAAAGTTCCCAAATACACAAATAAGGCTCGATGATGCCATACACAGGCAATACTACAAAAATAGATAATCAGGCCAGCACGGCACTGCTCACAGAAGGGCAATAACACCGAGAAATAAATTATGGCTCATTCACTGGGGTGGTCTATCCACCTCTCTTTTGTAATCCTGTTTACATATACAGGAGGAAGAAAACTTTGGGAACTCCCCTATCATTTCACCAGAAAAAAAAAATAGAACCATCATTTAAACTGATATTCCTGGGAAAGAGAAGTTTATGTTGCTTGAGCCAAAAATTACAAAATGATCACTGTTGGCAGAAGCATCTCAATTTCATCACTGTATAAATGTCCTTACTGGAGAAAGAACAGAATGCCCTTACTATTTCAGTACACAGTGAAAAGTGCAAGCTAGACACATCCCCAGTGGTTAGTGGAGTTAGAAGAGCAGCTTTCACATAAACATTATTTGGAACTGAATTCAATACTAATCTGTTTCTAAATTATACCCCTGAAAGTTTTCCGAGATAATCCTGCTTTCTTTCGCTTCCTTTTCTTAGGGGCTGCAGAATACATGGAATGTGGGAGGCTTTGTCTTACTAAGTATTCTTCAGAAGTTCATGCACTTGGAAGCTTCTGCCAGGAAATACAGTTGGCTGTTGCTTTGCCTTTTTCTTCTCTTTCTGAGAGCTGGAGATTTTGGAGATCAAAAGGGAGTGGATCAGACAAACAACATGGCATCAGCTCGTGAATTTGTACCTGTCTATCTGGAACGTCATATTCTTATTAACACAAATTAACATTTACACTGAAGATATCAGGATTTCTCACTCAAGCTGCAATAGGATTTCAGCTTCCACTAACTGTGGAGAAGAAAAATATCTGGAAATGCATTAGGAGAAAAAGCAACAAACATCTTTGTACTGCTGAACAGTAGGAAATGTAGCTCTAACAGTTTCATGGAAGATAAAAATGGTAGTATGTCATTGTCTTGGTTTCAACAGGAACAGTGTTAATTTTTGTCTCAGAATCATATAATCATTAAGGCTGGAAAAGACTCCTGAGACTACTGAGTTCAACCCTTAGCCCAGCACCACTGAGTTCACCATTAAACCCTTTTCCCAGGTGCCACATCCACACAACTTTTGACCACTTCCAGGCACGGTGATTTCACCACTGCCCTGGGCAGCCTGTTCCAATGCTTGACCACCCTTTCAGAAAAGAAATTTTTCCTAATATTCAATCTAACCCCACCCCCAGCACAATTTAAGGCTGTGTCCTCTTGTCCTGTCACTTGTTACCTGGGAGAGGAGACCAAGCCCCACCCGGCTACAACCTCACTTCTGGGAGCTGGAGAGAGTGATAAGGTCCCCCCTTGAGCCTCTTTTTCTCCAAGCTAAACACCCCCAGCTCCCTCAGCTGCTCCTCATCAGACTTGAACTTCATGCAGTTCATCTTGGAACAGAGGCTTCTGAACATGGTATCATTGCCCTTGACCATCCAAAAAGCCTCTTCATAAGAGGAAAGTTTTCTTCAGAACTGGAAGCTGAACAGACTCGCAGAGAATTTCAACCACAAACTCCTCATTGGTAACTGCAAAAAAAGTTCCAGCTGTTGAGATGCTTTTGTCAAGGGATGGTGTTCACTTTCTTTGTAATGTTGCTCCTCAATTTCTGCTTTACAGCCCCCAAACGTGCCTCATCAGGAAACAAAAGAGCAGCTGAATGTGTGCAGGTGCAGAACAAAGTCTCAAGAGGGAAAAACATCTCTCAAAGGAGAGTATTTGCTTTCAGTATTCAGGTCTAAAAATAAAATTGTCTGCATCTTTGAATAATCCAAAAGAAATTCAGGTAAAATAAATTTGGTCATATAAAATTCTCAGTTAACCTACATTTGAATACCCCAACTTAACTACAGCTCCAAACCTGGCAACTCTGTTTCCTTAATGCTGGATCAAGCAATTGATGACTGCAAACCATACAGAAGATTATCTGTGCCATTGCCAGACTCAGCCCAGGGAACAGAAGGGAAGCAGAACCTCTGTTGGGAGGAACTTCTGTACTGGTTTAAGCTTAGCATTAACAAGATTAAAAAATCGATGTTGTTCCAAATATACATGCTAGAAGACAGGAAGTGTGTAAATGTATAAAGATTGCTACCAGTGAAGGCATCTTCATCCTCACAAATTCTCAGCACTGTTGGTCAAAACCAAAATCCCAACATACTTCCTAAGGGGAGGTGTCCTACTTCCCTGAACCAGGAGTTAGCTTTTCTTTTGTTTGTCAGAGGATGCATTTCCTGACATAATGAGGCAGGTCACTTATCAAAATGACAACACAGACATTTGAGAGAACATACAACAAATTCTCATTATTTACTACAAATATATAAACTGAAATGAAATCAAATTGAGTAACTTGACTACATGAAAATTATGAAACAGTTTGTATTTTATACACAGCGTATGTACACTGGTTTTGGAAATGTGGGTTTTATCCATGCAAATTTAATACAAAACACTATTTACAAAAAAAAAAAAAAAAACAGTAAGAGCAGTTTTTGAAAGAAACAGGTATGTTGGAAGCTCCAGCAATAATGGAAATCCTGAAAAAAGGCTTAATACAGTATAGTACAAGTAGACAATCTTCAAAAGTGTGAAAGATGCACTTTACAAGAACATGAAATGCAAAATCAATTGAAATGCACTATCAAAAATTTTGCAAGTATATACAAAATTTGAGCATCTATTTTTTAATTATCACTCTCCATCCGTGCCCTCAGAACTACTTTTGCCACATCCTGCACACATTTACATATTGACCATTTGGTTACATTGCATCTTCTGAGTTTTATAACCACAAGTTACAAAATAAAGTAAGTGAATACCAACTGAATGATAATTGTAAAGCAATCACATTTTCATTGTTCTAGACATTACATCATAGTAAAAAGTATTCACATTATTCCCAATGCATTCCATCTACCCACCCTTTTTCACTACACCTGTGTATGCTCCTCCTGGGAACCTCAGCCTTGCTTTGCTGCTGGTGCCACAGCCAAGGACAGAATTCCCACGGCTGCAGGAATGCTCCCTGTAACACATCCCTTCAGCAAACACAACTGCATCAACATCTGCATGTGAAGAGCACAGTCCTGCACAGCTTCAGAATACACACTGATACTGAACAGTTACTGCAAGTTCCTGTGCCGGCTATGGCACAACCAAACCCTACACAAATAGAATAATTCTGGAAATATTTCACTGGTTCACTCATTTTAAAATGAAACAAAGCAAAGAAGTATCCTTGTGGTATTTCCCAATATTCTCTATTTTACAATCTGCCTTCGTAAAACTATTATGGGAAAAAGTTATGTTTGCTTTATTTCACACAACTTTGAATGAAGTGAGGAAAGCCTCCTTAGTGCCAAGAATTTACTTTAAATGTTTGACTTTATGTTGTAACTGAGTTACAAAACTCTGGAGGGAAATTCTGGTCTCACTGAGGTCTTACAATGACAGACTCATTTAAGTTGGACAAGACTGAACTGATCAAGTTCAACCGCAAATTTAACACTGCCAAAATCAAAAATTTTCAAAAACATTTAAATTTTCTGTCAGTCTGAGCTATTCTTCTCTGTTAGAATTTGCTAAGATACTAGAGTAACCATGGAAAAAAGTTTTGGTTTTTGCTTAAGATTAGGATTCTAAAATGTAAAAAACACTCCAAAAATAGTTTTTTGAAAATGTAACTGGCTACATATAATTTGAACTAAAAATGATTGATTATATGTCATTTTATGATAACTGGTATTCCTTCCCTAGAAACGGATCAGGTAGCTTGCAGCAATTTCACTGCCCTTTGCCTCTCATGCTGAAAAGAAATGGTCAAACCCAATGAGGGAACAAACACTTCATATAACCATGATTTTATGATACTATGTTGCCAAAATTGTACAATGTGAAATACTTAAAAGACAAAGCAAAGGGCTTTTTATTACATAAACACAGGAGCCAGAACTGCTCCTGTGCAGTGGCATATTTAAACTAAAATTCAATTAATCACATACATTCCCTATTTAACCAGTGAAGATCAGCAGGATTTTTCTTCACAGGAAGAAAAATTTGTCTTTGTATTTTACAAAGCAAACCTGTACCATAACATTCCTCATTAAGAATACAGTTCACCTTTCCCTCTCTCTGTAAATGCATTAATTACACACGACCCAGTGTGTTGCATATGGAACAAACCCAGTAATGCTGTTTTCATTCCCTCATGGAAGTGCACGAGGGCCACATTAACCTGTTCAGAGCCATGGTGCAATTTTCAATCAGGAAAGCTCTGTAGTTCCCAGAGCAAAAGCTTCCTCTGCTTCACTACACCATCCACTGCTGGTGAAAGTTAAATACTGGTAAACATCTATTATTGATTACTCTCGAAGTTATCACTCAGTGTTTTTGTTCAGGTTGCAGCATCTGTTGAAGAGCAAGGAGGAGTTTCTGTCAGCAGCTGTCGTGCACAGGGCTCACTGGCACAAAACCAGGGCATCACAAGTGGCACATGCCAGGGCCCCTGCCCGGGGCTGGGCACGGGCAGTGCTGCCTGCACCATGGGCCACGCTGCCTGCAGCACTGGGACACAGCTTCCCAAACAAAGATGACAAATTCCTTGTTGTTCTAAGCTCTACTGAAAGCTGCACACACCCAAGGATCCAGGTCCCTCAGCTACAAAACACATCCTTCTTTCTCTGCTAAGACTAAAGGCTTTTCCTGGTAAGTGATTCAACATGAAATCAACTCAGAGCACTCTCTGCTTGGACAACTATACTTTGCCTTTCCCATTCCTGCTCTTCATGACATTGTTTTCATTCCAAATTTGTTTGTGTTGGAGTGTGTTTATTTGCTTTTGCTTTTCAAGTAGAGATCCTCCAAAAGAAACACAGACATTAGCCTGACTTGGTGAGGAAAAAGTGACATCTGATTTGCCGACGACACATCTCCTATCTGCAGGAGTGCTAAAAACTGCCACAGGTTGCTTTCAGTTGAAATCAGTGGAATCAGCCTTTCAAGCATTTAAGGAATCAGCAGAAGGAAGAACTGCCAGACCTTCATCCTTCTCTTCAGTACCAACATGACACATGGAAGTTCTGTTTTAGGGAAAATGAATGTCTTCATTTTTGTTTGAATTTGGCTACAGATTCTTGTCAAAATCTGAGGAAACTGCGACTGATATTTGAAATAAAGTTTTTAGTGCAGTAAAAAACTAATGGTTGTCCTCACCTACAATTTTATTGAGGTAATACAACTTCCCACCTCACTTCAGTGTAATTTTTCCTACCATCTAAATACTGTATTTGGCTTATCAGAAAATTTTTATTAAATTAATCCACGTAACACTTTGCAATTTCATTTGACTTACCAGAGATCACTATTTTAGTCAAGAATCTGACACTAAAGTTTGCTAGTGTCAAACAAGTTTAAGCCATGTCTGCTATGGTCTCCAGCTCAGGTGTTCCACAAATCAAAAAGGTGAGAACCTACTGAAGTCATGGCTAAAACTTGCCTTGACTTCAGTAAGGCTAGGATTTAAAAAAAAAAAAACACAAAACTTACAATTTGTGTCAGTTATTTATTGTTTCAAATCAATTGCTCCCTATTTTATGCTCAGTTCTTGGTTAGATTTTGGAAGGCCTCCAGATACAGGGGTCCAGATGGTTTCTGCATCCCCAGCAGTGCCCCAGTACTCACTTGGTTAGGAGTGTTGGAGAACAGATGTGAAGCATTTCTGAGATACTCTGTGGGAAGACACCACACTTCACAACAATTATTTTACTGTCACTGCTTTAAGACCTCACCATACCCGGGACATTATTGCTCAAGTGAAAGATCAGTCATGTGTGACATAAAACAGAAAAAATACACCAGGACAGAAGCTCAGACACTATGCTGATTCACCCTGTAATTTACAATTTACAGTTTGTGCCACACTATTGCAGTTAACCCTAAAGTTCATTAGGAAAATTAATGCAGCTTCCTAAAGCTTTTAAAGTTAACTTTTCTTCATGTCATAAGTGAAAACTGACCAAGTGGAACAAGAACTGAGCAGGGCTCTGTTTTTAAGAATCCTATCAGCTATACCAGTACTAAGGGATGGCATCACATCCTAAACAAAGTGAGAAAAGGAGATCTCAAACATTGCAAATGTTTGAAGCAGGGATTCTGGAATCACAGTAGTTCACCAATGCCACTGGAACAATTTCTTAAAAAATTAAAGAAGGAGGAAAGTGGCCCAGAGCTACCAACAACATGAATGCACTAGATCTGAGAATGAACAAAACCAAGTAAGATGCTGGGAATCAAAAGGAAAGGGAAAAGGCAGTAGAGTATGCAAATCCTTGTACAGAGAAGACACAGTATTTCCATAGGCTGTTTGGAAATGAAAACTTTAAATTCAAATCTTTTTAGCATCACATTTGAAATTGCTCTTAAAGAAATCACAATAGGTGCAAGCCAATGTTAGCAAGGCTTTAGATTATTATGTGTAAAAGCAGTTAGAGATGAGAAAAAGATTCATCCAAGCACAGTGGATAATTTCTCAGACTGCTCCTAAGGGTACTTGAAGGCTTTAATCTTTGCCATGCTAAAAGGGAAGCCTTGGAAGAATCATGATTATCCTTCCCCATAAGCAAGAAGGCAGCCACAATTTCCAAGGAATGGCAAAGCAAGACTGGTGCTAGCAAGTCTGTGGGGAAGAACTTCAGAGTACTAAAAACAAACAAACAAACAAAAGTATTTTAGTAGTTTTCAATTTAAAATGAGTACATAAGTTTCATATCCAGATTTCAACTTACTAAGACCTTAAAAATCCCTAACTGGTAAGCAGCTGCCATGGTATATTAAGGAAATTCTTAATGTTTACACTGTGATATAACTCAATAAAATCAGTTCAAGAAGGAAAAAAGTTATTTTAAGATCAGAAAACGTATTTAAAGATGAAAATGAAATAGCAGTGGAGATCAGTTTTCAGGTAACTGACAATTTATAGTTAGCACTTCCATGGCTAACACTGAACTAAAACTTCGCTCTGGAAGTAGAAACAACAGTGAAATGAAAAGACAAGGACTTTTTGAATGGCTGGGTTCTTCAAATGTAGCAGGGAAGCATTTTGCTTAGTGAATTATAACTTTTTCATTAGTTTTTGCATGACTTTTCAGATAATGCATTTAATGAAAATAGAGACTGAAGTTGTTAAAATAACCATTAAGAAGAGATATAAAACCCAATTAGAGATAGATTTGAAATATGGTATTTCAAATGTCAAAGCAATTCAGTTTCCTTAAACACATATATACCTAACCTAAGATTTAGATCTAGGACTTTGCAAATTAATTTATACACCAGCCTCTCCATAAGCTGTGTTTTAAGACAACACAATATGAATAATAGAGGATTTTAACTATTACATGTACACCAACTTGTTTCAATGGATTTAAGTTTTTTAAACTTATCGTCAGAAAAAAGTTATTTTTCCTGTCAGCTATTGCCTGTAAGTACTACAGTAGAAGGAATACACAATACTCCTCCCTCCTTCTTTTATGAATTATATTACATGGGGTCTTGATCAATTGGAAAGAACAGAACCAAATTTTGTCACATGCTTGGCAAACACATCCCTCAACTGAAAATAACTTAGCCTGAAATAGAAAATCTGTGGCAGTCAAAACATTTTTTTAATTGAGCTACCTAGTCATGAAGAACAAATTAATACAAACAGATCTACTACCAAAACTATGAAATTATTTGCAATTTGTTTAGAGAACTCAACTGTGTATGGTTTCAAAATGTTCTCAAAACACCAAGATTTTGTGCAGAAGCAAATACATAAACTCAGAAGTTTCAAAAAAACCACCACAGTGGAAATTTTTTGTTTTCACATTTATCAATCAATCTAATGTCTCAGCACAGTGACATTTGTACAAACTGACCTGTGTGCTAATGCCACACTCATGGAAATTACACAATAAATCCTGCAAACACTTAAAAGATAAACACTGATACTTCCCAACTAAATTATGGATATACCTGTTGTAAAAATGTAATGTGAGATCAGGAGCAATATTACACAAAATCCTGAACATCACAGCGTAAACCTGAGATTTTGGCAGTTTTATCAAAATGTCCTAAATTACTCTGTATGAATCACTAGTCCTCATGTCTTATTCATCATGTGTATTTGTTTGTCCCAAACAAAGAAAAGTAGACAACTTTTTTTTTTGTCCAACAATACATTAAACCAAAAGTAAGTAGGTATTATCAAATTAAATATCATAAATAAAAAGTATTTACAGTATTTTCTAATTATTAGACAACAAATAACCAATTAAATTGTGCAACAAACTTAAAACACCCAACATCAAAAATGTGAAGTATTACTTAAATCTTCACATACTGATTTTACAAAAAAACTATTAAAATATTAAAAAATTTCCATTTTATCTATTTTAAACAAAGAAATTTCAAAAATGTTTAAGACTATTAAGAGTTATCAATTACACAGGCACTTCACATGTAAACAATCTACAGTACAACTGAAAAAAAAATATTTGGCACCAACCTAGAAGACTGGAAAAACTCAATGAACTGTGTCCTTTTCCCATTGTTTCCTGTTCTGTGTAATCACCATACACTCAGACTCAATACTGGCAATGTTAGAAGTGCGTAAGTTACAATCAGGAGTGCAAAAAACAAAGAATGCAAATATTAAGCTTTCAGAGAGTGAAAAGGGATTACAAGTGATCAGTTGCTCACGTTTTTGCCATCATATCATCGCTACATTTTTGTCTTATCTTTAAATCAAATGATTGACTCGAAAAATAAAGTGACGGGGGGGGGGGGAAGGTGTGCTTTGTACTTTCCAAAGTAATTCAAACAACATTTTCAATGTAAAAAAAAGAAATCCAGCATTTAACTCTAACACTGAGATGTTAAATGGCAGCTTTTAACTTAACTAGAAAGAGAACCTGATGCTACCACATTCTCTTTGTACATCCAATTACAAAAGGAAAAAAAAAAAGAATAGTTATGTTCTTTTAACATAACTGACTCCAAGGTTTTCACACACAGCTCCAAAGTAAGGCTCTCTACAGCATCTGGACAGATTTTAGTTTTTGATGGCTTGGGTGTTCCCATGTGGGAGGCTGAACTGCCTCAGAGCAATCCATATCAACAGAGCAAATGGGAAGTTGTCTAGCTGCCAAGAAGTCACGTCACATGGAAGAAAGCTGAGATACTTTCAATGCAGGCAACTCGAGCAGAGCTTGAACTGTGAGGCCAACCTTCACCAGACCCCTTTCCTCCAGAATGTGATGAGGCAAGCAAAGTCTCTCCTGCAAAAGAACATAGGACATTTAACCAGTTCCATGCCTTTGTCCCCAGGGTGAGTAACAAACACATTCTCTGAAGCCACACACGTGTCATGAAGACACTTGCAGAGAAAACACCTTTGGCCTTCAATGTCACATGTGGTTCTCTACAGTAACAGAATGGGTAGAAACCTGTTACAGTTAATATCTATTTAAAGTGTTAAACTATGACAACATCAGAAGATACATAAGACTGCTAAATTCATAAAGTAAAGGACCTTCTTTTCATAAGCAGCATAAGAAAAACAAGCTGATGGGTGCTGTTGGCTCAGGGGCCTTCTTCCCCCTTCCCCTGTTTTGTAGGCTTAGTACCAATTTTTACCTTGGGATAATTTAGAAGTGCTGATAGACTCAATAATGAACCATTCTCCAAGAAATTCAGTCTCAAAATTCAGCACAGGCTGGACAATTTTCCCAACTTCCAGCTGGTGTTACAAGTAATTCATGAGGTAAATCTCAGCATCTCTAGCTTCTGAATGGCCTGTGGCTCCACATTACACAGAAGCTATGGCAGAGCAGTAAACCAGCTTCTAAATCTATGAACTAATTTTCTTCTTGCACTAAAATAGATCAAGGGAATTTTGTGCCTCATAATATACAGGAAATTATTGGATTTTCAGGTTTTCTCCCCTCATAAAAGGAGGTAGGAGGATAAACTTGGGTAACAGAAACACAACTACAACTCCAGCCATGCTAAAAAAGATAGCTAATCACTCAGGCTACGGACTTCTGTAATTGCAGGGTATTTCCTAGACAGACTGAATTCATGCCAAGGCGAGTTGCTAAACTCAAGACTTTCAAATAACAGAACGTCACCCTCTCAAGTCCGTTCCTTTGTTTAGAAGACAATTTATTTTACAAGGAGGTCAGAGTTATTTTTACTATAAAGAACTGACTAGAAACTCAAAAGTGGCTTCCTCAAGTTCACCCACAGGGCTGAAATGGAATTTCTCTTCCTATCTTCAAGTACTCTGGTCAGTGTCATAACCACTACTGCTCCCTGAATAAAGCTCCTCTAACCCCCCATGTCAGTATTTGCTGACATTTTCTGTGATTATTAATAAATCAATAAAGCAATTAGTGTACCTGTGGAACGCCCAATTTTTTACAAGCATCAAGAAAGTTTTCAACATTTCTTCGGCACTTTGCCATGCTGAGTTTAGGCTGTGAAGACAGGATATCAGAGCTTCATCAGACATTCATGAAGGACTGTATATTTCCTCATGTAAATTCACTTACAGTTACTAAAACACAAGACACATTCTATGAGGACTCAGCATGAGGTAAACAGCTCTTAAACTAAACCTCTGAGCCTTTTTTAATGCATCTTCCAGAAAAACTGAAGTGAATAATGTAGCAAATTAATACAGTCAACATGAGTCACAAATGTTTTAGTATTGAAATTCAAAAGCTGGTTTTCATGTAAGATGTACCAAAAATGAGATAAATGACTTATGCCTTACCACTGCTGGCGATGGGACATGAATGCTGGCAACAGAACGTGGCCTTATGTGATTGGCTAAATGGCAAAGAACCACCCCATCCATCAACGCTGCTCCAATGTCATCTGGCAAAATTACCTTCAACCTGGATTCAAGATTCTAGGAAAAGGGCCATAAGTAAGTTACTCTCAACATTAGCTGATTTTTCATTTTCAATCCAGGGTATTTTAAAGCACGCAGAAGTTTAAAAGGAACATGTTAATACTAAAGTGAAGTATATGGAATAAACTTACACTTTACTCACTATAAACATCCTTTTCTCCTTATTGGCCCCATGTTCCCTTTGTTTGTATTTTTAGGCTTTTCTTGGGGTTTATGTTATTTTATAGTTTGGGGTTTTTTAAATGACACAACAACATACCCTGAGAAAGACATTCTGCCAACAATGACCAGACTACACAGCTCTCAAGAGCCTAGGATGAACTCACTGCTCATTACAGGAAAGCACAGAACTTAAGGACAGAAGTGTTGTGCTGAGTATGTCATCAGTGCTTAGTGGGCAGAATCTGTGAGTTGAAACCATACAGGATTTAATGAGAAGGAGGAAAAGAAAAAGAAGGGAACACAACTGTGGGAAAGGTTATTTCACTTGTACAGATGACAATTAAGCTGGGGTGGCCACAGGCCACTCTTGTGTTGTTAAACAGAGAAGGCAAACAAAGATTTTTCCCACCCCAACAACAAGACTTTACTGCTCAGGAAGTGAACCAGACAAAAAAAAACATCCTTCACAGAAGTCACAGCACAAATTAGCACTGCCCTGAACAGCAGAGCAGCTATGATTTAATTAACTCTAACTCTTAAATGCCTTGAAAACACAACTACACAAAAACCAGTTTACTGGAAATCTGAAATGTTAATCCCATTCAGGATTATGTAACTTACATCAACTTTCTACACTCAAAAAGCATTTAGGTATTTATAAAACAATAATCATTTTCAGATCTCAGGTCAAACAATAGCAAACACAAGCAGACTTACTGTCTCCCTAGGAAAATATAAACCTCAGAAAAAAAACATTCCTTTCACTTTATTTTTTATAAAGAAAAAAACCTCAACTAGTTCTCAGTTGGTATTTTGGTTGGACCCAAACTAGTACCAGTGTAACCTGCTATATGAAATTCCTTAGGAAGAAACACCACTACAGAGATGCCCTTGTACTACTGCAACAATTTGGAGGCCTTTAAAACAAAGGTTTAAATTGTGGTACAGAGCAAACTAAATGCACTGCAGCCATATAGCGAATAATGGTACCTACATTGCGAAGCTGTCTGATTTGTTCCCTTTCTTCCCTTAAATGTTCCATTTTCCTCCTCATAGTAAATCCAGGATCCACTGCACCGTAGTCCTGGCGTGAGGCACGGCTGAAAGCTGTCAAACATGAGGGAAGTCAGTCATCACAAGTCAGATCAAAAACATTCAAAAACTAAAGATCTATAACTGAGGTTAAAAACAGGAAAAAAAAAAGCAGAACTTTCAAAAACAAATATATTTAAGCTTCCTGCTATAAAAGATGCTGCCTATGAAACATCTTTCAAATAAAATGCAGAGATCACCTTACTTAAGTGTAAATGGATAATTAGAAAATATGGAGACAGAACTGACTTCAATATTGAAGTATCAGTTTGGGACATACAACTCCATTTGCACTTCTTCAAGAATCTCAATCTAGCTTTGGAAGTATTTTCATGTGTTTTACTTTTAATCAAGTATAAAGTCTTTAAGCAATCAAACCTCAAGAACAATTGTATACTGTTTCCCCGTTCTTTGAAAGTAACTAAATATGCAGAAAATAAAGGAGTGGGAAAAAAACCTTTAAAAAACAGACAAAAAAACCAAATCACTCTGCAACTTGAGGAGCTTCCAATTATTTATTTGCCAAAGCAGCTGTCTATGCCTTTCCCAGTACTATGCAGTGATAAGTAAATTGAGTGAACTGCTGTACTGTGACATCTGCTATGCTTACTGCCTTTTGGAGCCTGGGAAATAAACACACTATGTTAGAGAACAGCAGCTTACCTGACCTTGGTTTGAGACCAAATGGACCATGAGTGTTACTATCTGTCCTTTCATAATCCTGTTAAAAGAGATGAAGTCAATTTCTTCCACTCATTAAAAGAAATAACTTTTGTTCCCATCAAGATACTGTTTAAATTATTCTTGCCTAAGGAGAGTCCTTCTGCTTAACTGTAAAACAGTCTTTTGAAGAGGACAATATAAAATAAATTGAATGAACATAACCCTACTACATACAGATAAAAATTGTCATAATGAGAAAGAAAATCAGCACCAGATTATCTAAAATCTATTGCAAAATATTTCAAACTACTGCAAACCATTCTGTGAACAGAGTTTAAGCCAGCTGTAAGCAGATGCAAGTATTCTCCCAATGCTTAGCATCAAAATATTTCTTAAGAAATAGCTACTTCCAACTATGAAGACCCTGTTTTTCTCATTTCACCATCTAAAAAGAGAAATGCATTCAATATTTTCGTACGTACATGAGATATCTTTGTTTCAACTCATTTCATTGTATTCTGGGACATATTTTAATTCTGTTCTCTCAGGCTCCTTATTGACATGAGGTGGAAATGTTAATAATATTTGCTTTATTTCGAGCTAAGCAGTGCAATGCTCTCACAAGGAGGCTCCATGGACAGCCACCCCTGAATGAAGCTGGAAGGCTGCACCACAAAGGTGACACCCAGGATCGTGAAGGATGAAACTCCTTGAGAACTGTCAGCACCTTTGGGTTCCTGTATGCAACTGTACACATGGGTGATGTATAAAGTACTAAACCACAAGCTTTAAATCCTCTCAGTGACTATGTGCCCTGAAGGACAGTCTTCCTTAGGAAGGCCTATCAAACATGGCAAATCTGATTTTTGTTTCATTAAACAAAGCAATGTGCCTTTCCTCACACCAGTCAAAAAGAAGAACTCTAGGGGAGATCAGAGTTGCAAAGGTAAAACAAGCTGTAATATCTGTCTCTAGTTTCATTCTGGTTTTGTATTTTTATTATGATGAAATACTTCTAATTGTAATTTCAAAGGAAAGTAACAGCTTTGTATCTGCATGAAAACCCTGGTGACAGCAATGAACACAAAGAAATGTTTGTTGAATGAAAAACAAACCCACAAACTTGTACCTCAGACGACACAGGAGACTGTGGGGACACATTAGTATTATCACTGTCTTGCTAAAAAGAAATCAAAGAGATGAAATTATAAAAATGAAAATGATGATTTAACAAGAAACATGAAATTATGAAATACACGAGACATATAACATTTGTCAAGTATGCTACAAACTGGCAGCAACTGAATTTTAAAATATGCAAGGCAAGGAACCACTGTCCACTGTTTACATCAAGTATTAGTTTTACATCACCTCAGCTCAACAGGTGAATTAACTTTGCTATTACCAAAGCAAGCAAATGTCCTACTGTTCCCCAGCAGGCAATTATGAACATTTTTTTTTTAAATAAAGGAGTATAATAGTTATTTCTGCTATGGCTTTGGAATGCAAAGTTAATTTGTTCAAAAAAGACAAGTGAATAAATTTATTTCTTAATATTTCACGCAATTACTACATCTCACCTCATCATTTTCATTTCCACTTGAACTCTTTCTGGAAGACTTATACTGCAAAACACACACAATTATTACTTTAAAATGAAAGCATGGTTTTCATCTGAACTAAATGGCTTGCTTTCACTCAGATGTTACTTATTACTGATGGAGCTGCTGAGAAAAAAAGCCATGTTACAGAAACAAAGGAGCAAGAAAGAAACAAACCAGAAAAGAACATGACATTTCTAGGCTAGTAAAGATCATCAGTTGAAGAGATAAGAGCATTTTAAAACTAAATACTTTTATAATGTCAACTCTGCATGTGACAGCTGATCCAAGTGAAAAGATCTTAACAATTGCTAACACGAAGCATTGTTTCTTAGGAAAAATTATGCAACCTGTGAAAGCTAGCTTTATAGTATGTTTTTTATGTGACTAAGATTGCTTACACTTTAAGAGATTGACTTGACATTGTAAAAAATTAAATTAAAAAAGATTAAGGTTGCCTTTAAAACTTCAAAGTCTAATCACATCCTTTTATGTATTTAAGACAATGCTTTTCCCACAGGTCTGTGTGATTTGTTGTGTGTTGCCTTCATCACTGTCCCACTTCCCTGATTATGCTAGAAGTGTAGGAAATTAAGGAGGAACTGAAGGAAAAAATTTACAAAAGTGGTATTTAAAAAAATAAATGTATTTCATTGTCTACAGAGCAAGTGTACAAAAAAGTAGGAAAAGCCCCATGTAGACAGAATTAAAAAGATCATCACTACAAATACTAAGTTTGTTGAGTGCTTAAGGCCAGGCCACTCATCTTCCTGATGTGGCACACAGTGCAGGCTAAGTAAGACACTAACTGTATTGTCACTGCATTCTCACAACAGCACTGGTACCTATTTTTTTTCCCAGCTTGCCATGGAAGACAGGCTCTGTTTCAGTGGCTTATTGCCTTGTTTTTGCAAATGAAACTGTGAATGATACAGTATCTTTTGTTACTGGTATAGACTGTTTAATTCACTTTGGAGACCCATCTATAGCTGTATGTAATGTGCTTTCAGGCATCTGCTTCCAACACAGAGCTCACAACTGACTGGCACTCAAAGCCATGCTGGGAAGTTATGAGGAGCCACTTCTGTATTGGTAGCACAGGTCTTTAACCAGTCAAACACCTGAATTCTGTTTTACTTAGAAATTTCTCTCTCTGTCTCTCCTGAAATGCCACAGCAAAAAAATTAATGTCAGAATGAAAACCCTGGAAAGAGAATACAACTCCATAATCTCTTCAGGAAAAAAAAAAGGCTTCTGTAATCACAACAATGTATCTGAGCTGTATGGCATGCTCTGTTCTCCCAAGAATTTAATTTCTTTGAAGCTCCCTAGCATTTTACAAAGATTTTTGATGGCAAAGACCCAAGAAACTAATTTCATAAGTGACAAATTTAATTTTAACTCAACCTAGCGCTGCTCAGAATTCTCCTATTTCTCTACATAGCCCAAAATAAATGTTACCCAGTGCTGCTAGAACTTCCCCTGTGTTCTGCAGAAAGCAGACACTGGCACCTGCTGACCGAGGGTGCACACTACAGCAGCAAGGGAACACAGACAGCATCTCCCTTCTGAAAACTAATGCCATGAGACCCAAAATGCTTAAATCATTCCTAGAACCATGCTGCAAAGAAAAGGCAATGTATATTTTCTTTGCACTAAACATAAGTAAATAAATAGCTAAACAAAATCCCTCCAAATAGATGGTGAAGGACCAATGACAAGATTAGTTTTTGGTTTTGCCAGAAAACAACAATGAATTACTCTTTTTTATTTAAAGGATAAACAAAATATTTGATCATTTTTACCTCTTGATTGTCCTGCACTCTCAAATAATCCTAAATACATACATACATATATATATTAATCAAAAGAGTCAAATCAAAAATTATGTTACATGCAAATTTAAAAGCAACATGACCTTTGAGGATTTACCTTTACTTAGTTTTATAGTTTCTTCTACTCTTATTTAAAAAAAAAGTGTCACCCACCCTCACTCCCCCCATTACCTTGAAATATTCTTTTCTAATTTGTTTACTTCTCCTTCTTTCTTCATTCTGCCAGATTACTGGCTGTGTTTCTGGCCAATGCTGCTCATCCATTAAATCCTTCTGGTTTTCCAGTGGCTGTAACAGTCAGAAATACTTTTATATAAAATGTAAATATAACTCTTGTGTATTAGCACAAATTATTATGAACTACAGCTGTTAATTGTTTGCCTGTCTCAATCTAGCTTTATGACCTGGAAGTTTAACAGTCTTAATGGTGATTCTGGTAGAAATCACTTATTTCTGTTCAAATCCTACAATATATTTCATAGAAGAAAAACAATCTATGAAATAATTCTTCAGAAAATAACCATTTTCTGCATTGAGGCTAATTTTGCAGGTAGGTTAGGAAACCACCAAAGGCTGCCAGAAATACACGAGTTTCAAGTGTGGTTAGCCACTAGCACATCTAATTTCTCACTGAATAATCATCACACAGAGAAAGGATGGCTCCAACAAAATCAGACAGTTTGAGTATTTGTTGGCTGTTCCTATAAAAGATTTTACACCCCAACAAGCTGTAAGAGAAACCTCTCATTCAAAGTACTGTATTATGCAATATATACTGAGGAGACAGCTAAAGCAGACTGATTCTTAAATACTAATAAATACATATGAGTGTCTGCTTGATGAAAACTGAAAGCAGACAATCTGCATGGACTGTTTCCTAAGTGTGCCACAACTAGAATACGAGGGCATTTAAAGCAACTGCAGATAACTAATAGATTAAAACAATAAAAAAGTACTCTCTACAGTTTAACTTGAAACTTTATCATATCATGCAAGCTTTTCATTGAGGTATGGAAAACGAAAGGCCTCCATACTTCAATCCATCCAGAAGTTGCATCTAAAAACCAAACTGAACATTATGGTGAGGCAGTACCTTTATATGGAAAGATACACTAAGACCAAGAAAGTAAAACTTACGCCTCATTAGTTTCAAGACCTTAAAGCTGGTACCATATGCTATTAAAACAAAAGGCCTCCATTACAAACAAGTCAAATTATCTTGAGGCATAAGATCTTCAATCTTATATTTTCCACCACAATTAAGACACCTTCAAGAACTAAGTGTATAAGCAACTATATCAATGTATTACAAGTTTTCTGCCATAGAGACAAAACCAAGGAAACATCACCACCACCACTCAAATATAAAGCCACTACATTTACATTTGAATATTTACCTGCCAGCTGTATGGGGACACTGGGGAATTCACTTCATTTGTTGAGATGCTAAAAAGTGAGATGAAAGGCATTATGAAGCATACTACTTTTTTAATGTACTTTAAAATGAGTTACTTGAAAATATAAAAAAAACCCGAACACTAAAATAAAAGTGGCTTCTCCACAGCACTACAGTATTTTTTGGCCATCTGTATAAGGATGTCACAATATGGTTTAAAAGTATAACTACTTATCCAAAACCTCATATTTCACTCCCCTTTACCATAACTTGACAATGGGTCTTCCACCCAACAGTACTTTATTCAGATAAAGCTTCTTTTGAAGATTTTAGTTTGTTTTGGTTTAAGTCTCAGAACTGTCTGTTTCATTAACAAAAAAGGAATAGGCAAATTTAATTTTTCCTGGATTACCCTATAATAAAAAAGCCTAACAAAGCTGTGCACTGAATAGGTGACAGCAACTCAAAGAGAAGAACCTGTGGTAAGTAAGCAAAGCCTGGAAGGTTCCAAGTAACAGCTACAGCATGATTCACACAACCACAGGACACACGTGCAGCCAGCTCAGCAAAACCACAGGTACCAATGAGAGGGGAGACAGCCAAAATAGGATGTATCACACTCAAGGAGCTGTACTGGGTCAAGATGCTCCCCTGAGGTGTAGCTGAACTGCAGAGAGCCGTTCCCACCCCACTGCTATCCAGCACCAACAGCAGTTACAGCTTTTCTCTTCCCAAACTGGGGTTTGGACATTTCCCAATTCCCTAAAGGCAAGGCTTTGGGTATTTTGATTATTGATGGTTGCTGGGCTTGTTTTTTTTTTTTTTTTTTCTTTGTGTGTGGGTTCTGCCTTTTTTTTTTTTTAAAATCAAAGAAAAAGGCTAAGTACAGCTCCTGGAGACAGTGGATTCCTCAGTAACACATGCTCCACAAACAATAAAGGTTATGTAGGCTGAAGTCCCAGTGACACTTTTCCAACTGCTCTTAAGAGCACAAAAGGACTGCCAAGAAGCTAAATTTAAATGCCTAAGCACAGCTCCAGTGCCACCTTGTGTAGCACAGCATCTAAAATACCTGCACAGCACAATCTCCTATGGGAGGAGGTACAACCTTCCACACTGGACTTGGAGGTCTAAAGCATAAATGAATTTCTGCCATAATCAGCAGCATAATCAGACCTACAAGTTTGTTTCTGGATTACATCAATTTTCCTAAACACTCAGAACAACAATTTTTTTTTCAATCTGAAAGAAAGAAGCTCAAGAATAGATTACTCTTGTAGCTTCAATTTCACCATGAGCTAAAAGCATTATGACAGAAGATGGCAGTAGTGAAACAATAAACAAAAATGAAACTAATAAAATACTGAAAACTGTGATATATTTAAGTATAACAATACCATTTTTCAGATTCCATTGGCTGCTTTGGCCTGTTCCTTGTGTTTACTGAAACGGAATGATTAAGAAGCCTAGAAGGAAAAAAATATGTATTTAAAATAATTTTCTTAGAATATGTCCCTTTCACTGCATCACATTTCCTGTAAATAAAGAAGTTTTGAACATTAAGTGGCACCTTCCATAAAACTAAAATGTGTGTGTACACATATGAAATCCAAGTCCATTCCTGCTTCCATTTGAATTAACAGTATCATTTCCAGCTCTTGAAGTATTTCAAGTTCTATGTTTTAAGGAAGCAAAACTTGGTGATAGTTCAAACCAAAATGAAGTCTCCTCTTATTTTTTTCCCTAAATAGATACTATTTCAACTGATCTCACACCTGTGTAAAGTCATGCTGCTCTCAACACAAAAGCCCCTCTGTTCACTAAAATTAGAAGATGAAAAATAGTCAACTTAAAGCAGACCAGAAAGGACAGAGACATACTGAGCACAACAAAGTCAGTCAGTAACAGCAAATGAGAAGGTGACTGAGTAAGAACCACTGCAAGTGCAAAGGAAATGCAGAGAAGAAGAAGGGGTGGAAAATGGAGAAACGTAGGCTAAGAACTATAAAGAAAAGTTTAATGCAGAAGTGAGCCAATGGAAATTCCATTTGTGTAAATGGTAAACAGTCAAAAAAGCCTAAACTCAGAGATTCAGAAATGTGTTTTCATCTGGAGCAAACACATACCACGTGTGCGTGTGTGCACAGGAAGCTGATTTGAGCTATTATGGACGTTTTAAGTGTTAAAAATAACAAATCAATCAATAACACTTAAAACTAAATGTTTTTAAGTAAGCATCACATTGAACTTAAGTGACAAATTCTGAACCCTTGAAGGTAGGAATATTACACTTTGACATTGACTTCATGTGCAGAAGTGCAATGGAAGTGTATTTACACAGAATTATATATAGATCCAGAATGAATTAAGAATCAGAACACAACCAACTATTCAGTGGAAGAAAGTTAAACAGTCGGCGCCTTTTTATATTTCATTACCATTCCATAGTGCAGCACAGTCATTAACTTTAAATGATTGATGATTTTTCAATCAAACTTCTCTGATTACTGTGATAACTTTGAGCTCAGTAATCTCATTTGCAGTATAAACCTCTCATTGTGTGACCCTCAGTTTAATGGGATTATGGGAAGTTAAGCCTGTAAACCTGTAAGTGTCTGTAAAAGTTTAAGCCTGTAAAAGTTAAGCCTGTAAATGTCTGCTGCACTCAGTCTGTAGCATCTGCTTCCTATATTTTGTGTTCAGAAACTTAGTTTTGAGGGTGCATTCCAGACTTAATTTATACTACAGCCTGAAAAAAGTGTAACCAAAAAAAATACTCAGAGCATGGGTTATCGAACCAGAATCTAATGCTATTTTGAAGTCATTACTTCTTACAGAGACTCCCCATTTATACTAGCTTTGTCTCCAACTGAAAGCAATGAGAAATTCAGAGAGACTTTGTAGCAAGCGATGCCTACAATTAAAAAAAAATTAGACTCAGTTTGATTGCACCAAAACTGACACTATAGTACAAATACAATGATTGTATATAATAAAGGCTATTCCTTTTTTAAACTTATTATATGAAATGAAAGGAAAAACTATTCAAGCTAATTTTAACATATATATACATACACTTATCAGCTACACTGTTTCTGTGCAACATGTATATAATTAATGACTGAGTTTATCATGAACTAAAACTATTTAAACAAAGTATATTTTTATACTTTCTAAAACAAAAGCAGTAATTTTTGAAACTTCCTGTTTAAAAAGTGAAGAATACTGATGGGGAAGTAAGAGCAAGTTCAGTATCTGACATGTTGCTAGCCCAGTTACAGAAATCTCAAATTTCCTGCGGAATAACAAACTTGAAAGCTTTTAACTAAAGAAAATAGTGAAGAAAATTAATCTGAATTTACTAAATTGCAGAAAATTGGCAAAATAATTTGTTTAGCTAGAAGGGGGCCAGGGGGGAATCACTGCAGGCATGTTAATTACTGTCTTCCAGGAAATACAATGCAAAGCAGAGTATGTAAAATGGAAGTAGAAGTAGCTCAAGTTTAGAAGTTACATGGTGTTGATGGTCCAACAATTTCAGTAGCTGTTGCCATTCATACTATCACCCATTAAATCCAAAACTATTATTGTACAGGTCAATTATTGTGCCAAATACTGAAGATCTTTCTGATTTTGTGAACTAAGAATTTCCACAGGACGCCTGCTCTAGAACTGCAATCAATTTCCTACTTATGAGTCCTACAAATCACACCAATTCTGGTGTTACAGAGGTAGCATAACAATTAATCCTCTGAAAGGGTTCTAAAACTCACACAAATTTTAAAATCTAAATTAATCAACACCACATTTATATATATTTGACATATATTTACGTATTAAACACAAAATGAACATAGTGACTCATTTTCCTAGTTCTGTATTATGCAAGCACAACATCTGCTCCAAAGTGCTTGCCCAGATGAGAGAAAAAGGCAGTGGCAAAACCAAGCGCGATATTGGAAAATATTTTCTCAAGTTTCAGGATTTGAAGAGTGGAATCTCTTCTCAGCCACTTATGTTTTCGTATTTTGTGCGAACATAACAATGATTAATGGACACAGATGAAGTGAAGAATGGTAGTGCTATTTTAAGGTTAGCTATCTTCAAGTTTAGACAAGCAAGTACTACTGTGAATCTCTGAAGTGTAAAAAGGCACTAGAAATCTTGTGCAGTGAGACAAAGATGATTTATTTTCAATTCATTCCAGAGCAGTCCACTGACTTCACATCTACCTCTGCTTTGTGACTGAAGCTGTGCTCTTCTGGATTTAGACAGTTTTAGGAAATCACTACTGCCAAGTAAAAACTCAGACTGAATTTTGATGCAAATTCAAACAGCCTCATTTGGAACCAATGAAAGTTATTTAATCTAAACTACTCTACTGCCTTTCGAAAAAGACAAGGAGTTACACATCCAGACTAAGTTACAGAGCTTCAGTATATACAATAACAAAGTCTGAAATCACTTCATTCAACACCTACATGTTTGAGGACTGTCTACACTACACTCAAATTTTATGTTACTGGTGAGGTTTGCATATTACAAATACTTCCACCATAGGCAGAATGCAAAACAAATTATCTCTGGTCATGCTAAGTTGAAAATGATCACTTTAAAACAGAAGTATCAAACAAACAACAAAAAAACACCAAACAAACAAAACCCCAAAATACCAGAAGCACTGCTTTGCCTGAGGTACTGTATCTGAGGCTGTACACCTAAAGAAAAATAAAAGCTTTCAGGTTTGGACTCAAAGTGTTCTTTGGAGAATTGCCTAACTAAATATTTTTCTTAATTAGTATTTCATCCTAAAAAACAAAGAATGTATTGCAAACTATTTTTGATAACAAAACATCTTAGGGTAACTCAGCCAATCCCTTTAACTCAGTTTTTGTTGAAGAAATGGCCAAGAGCATTTCTTTTGTCCACATTTTAACTCTGGAAATCTGAAGCTCTACAAACACTTTATACCTTGATGCACGTCCTGCCGCCCTGGTCCTCTGGAAGAGTTTTTCACTGAATGAAGTTCTATAGCTTAGTGGCCTTCGTCTGTATTCACATTTCATGCACACCAAAGCCAAAGACGGAAGAAGGAAGCAGGATAGGTTGATGGGAGAGGACAGGGAAGTCATTAGCATAGCAAGCAAAAGGAAAGGAGACTGCATAATATTACAAAAACATACACTGAACAAACAGAAACGTGATTAGTAAGGAATTATTTTGTGATGCTTAACTTCCCTGAGGATTCTGTTCACCAACTGAACATATTTTCCACAAATAAGCATAGAAATATCTTCACTAAATACTAAATATTATTCTTATTGCTGGTTTAAAAAACCCCACGGATTCAAAATCAGGGCTAAATTTTCTATCAGAGGAGATTTTGAGCTCATGTACATAAAGATACATATGCAAACTTATGCTTGTAAATGCTATACTATAACTTATAAATGCTCAACTAAGAAGTAAAACTTCAGAACTATTAAGATTGCATGTGTGCATAATTCAAGACAAAGCAGAACAATTAGCACGACCACTGCATTAAGACACAACAACACACAATGAGTAAAATTCAAGTCGCAGTACTTCAGAAGAGGAGTGGCTTGGTATTTCAAATGATTAGATAACCAGGAAATATGTAATCAAACAAGACCCCCATGCAACATAAATAACCAACATATAAAAACCTAATATAAGAAAAACACCCTCATTCTCTCTTCAGTAATACGAGAAAATTATGAATTCTTGGTCTTACTTGCAGTACTTTTGATACTAAGAATACATTAGCAGTAAGACTTCATTCTTATTTTTCCTTTCCCTGTGAACAACAACTAATTCTTGAAAGCAGGGAATGGAGTTCTAAGAAAAACCTATTTTATCTTTCACACATGCACACTACTGCTACTCTATTTACCTAATGTAAAATGCTGGTGAATTTTTAAGACCTTGCAAGTCATAGTATCGGGCTCTCAGTTTCTCTGAGGGCTTCACATGTATTTCAACCATCTTGAAAGCAAAGCAGCAGAGTCTCATAATTATACAGAAATTTGAAAGAAAAAAATACTATTTAACTTGGTATGAACTTACATCTATTCCTGTGGGATACTGAATGAGTGTTATGAAGTATTTTAGTTAATGAACTACTATTAACTACAATTTTCATCTCTCAGAAGAGCTTACTCTTGAAGTACCTTACAGCATTTGCCTGCTTGGTAAAGGAACAGTACAGAAACTGTTCCTACCCCAGCCTGGCCATATCCTATGTGACTCCAGGTATTCCTTCCTGTTCTTCATTTTACACAGTTGTTAACTTGTTCTGTTACATTCCTTTAATCTGCTGCTTGTTCCTTGGCTCCTTTTCAAGAACTGTTCTGTTGAGATGCCCATAATGAAGCAGAGAAAGGCAGGCAGTTGAAATGGTTTATTTTCATACACAGATACTGTCATTTGACAGAATAATGTTCAAACAAATTTCCCCTTCAGCCCGCAGGATATTGACTGAAGGAAGTACCACCTAAATTACCTTGTAGCTGAATTAAAATAACCAGTCACAAACAAACTGTATGCAGGTTGTGTAATTCAGACAAGAAACACAAGATAGGTATCTTGAGAGAGTCTGTCACTTCACTCTTCAGCAGCTGGATAAAACTGTTCTCAAAATAAGCTATCAAAAGCTTTTGGGTATAAGAGAGGTTAAAGAGTAAATTAATTGTAACAACAGTTATTTTAACTAGTGTTGTTATACCTGTGTTTTTGTTCTTGCTGCAACAACTGAGCTGCTATTTTTCTCAAGTCAGTAACTTCTTTGAGTTCATCATCATCTTCAGCCAGCAGCTGTTCTTTCTGAAGCCTGAAAAATTAAACATTAGTGACCTGCCTGACTTCAGTGAAGCAAGACACAGAAATGGCTCATTATGGCAATAACTAAGCAGGGCTTCCTATAAACTTAATTCTCAGTCCAAGAAGAACACTCAGTGTTCAATACAAGAATTGTTTCCTCCATATGCAAGGAGCTTTCAAAAACCCTCACTTTCACCTCTGCCACTACTAGTAAAACCTACTCAAAAAAGATGAAGAAGATTTACCTTTTTTCATCTCGCCAGTCCTCATTTTGTTCTGTTTTCTGGGATTTCTCAGGATGTTTTCCCCGTTCCTTAAACAAAACAAAACAAAATGTTAGAATTGAATTAAGGGGGGAAAAAAAGAAAAAAAAAAAATCAAGGCTACTGAACAGTTTTTCTTTTGTCAGTCTCTGGTACCTTGACACAGGACAGCAGTGGGCCAATCTGTGCATCTCCCTGCTCAGGAAGAGCTCCCTCCTCTGCATTGGGATCAATGTAGTCATACGCCTCCTGGTCTAGTGAGGATTTAGGAAGAATAGGAGAGATATTAAACAGTTCTCTCGACCAATGTCAGATAAAGACAGAACACAGAAATTGTACCTTCTTAAGAGAGAAATAATCTTTTTTTCTCCCCTTTCTTTCTAGCCTTGTTTGTGATTATTGCATTGTTTTATGAAATGATAAAAATACACTACCAACACATGACCCTGTAATTTTGTGCCAGTTTTTACATTAGATTACTCTGTTAGCTAAAATGACAAACACAGACAACTGGTATTACCTTTCTGTGGATCAAGTTTACTTCCCATTACGTGATTGTCATTCCTTAAAGTCTGTTCCCTTGTTGACTCTGATACCTGGGAGTGAAGGCTGATTGTATCATCATCAGATGGCTGCAAAGACACTCACATTCAGTGCTGAACTGACATGGAAGTGATATTATTATATGATTTCCTAATAAATCACACTGATTGCAATATCAATATATTCCAATCGAATCATATTGATTAGAATCGATCTTAACCAGAAAAGTTAAAGAAATATATAAATAATTTGTGTCTGATATGGCTGTCTAATGGTTTAAACTCAACTGCGCAGATACTGAAAGAATATTAAATGCAACTTATTGAGGTATTTCTCAAATGATACAAAATACAAAGGAAAGAGCTCTAAAAAAACAGAAATTAAAAATTCAACAGTGAAAAAATACTCACTTCTGTAGTGGACAACCTTTTATCCCCATTATCACTTCCAATGCCAGAGTCTGGTCCATGATTTTTATTAGGATAGAAGTCCTCCATGCTACATTACAAAAAACAACACAAAAAACCCACACAAGAATGAAAGAAACAGGAGTTTCACTCTCCTAAAATAAAATAAACATTCTTTTCAAAATATGTTCTCTATACTCAAAACCCCCACTACTCACCTGTCTGTGAGAGGCTGGGAGGGGATTCGTTTACCTAATGATGGAAGATCCAAAGAATCTGGTTTTTTATCTATTCTGAGGCACGCCTGAATACTGAGGAATTTAAATATATGTACTTTGCCCTTTAAACATATCTGTTGGGAAACAAATGAACAAAAAGTCTTAATTACACAGCATACTCCCTGAGAATATACCCCAAGAAATACCTTCTGCACTGCATTTGCAGCCACAACACCCCAAAATGAGAAATAGAAGAAATCCATGTTAAAAAAATGAAAACTTAATTGGTATAAATTAGAACAGCTTCTTCTAAGATCCTAATACAAATTTCTGTATTTGTGTGCTTTAATACTAACCTGTGCTGGTGGTATCTGCATTGGATTGTTATCCAAAACTATAACTTGTAAGTGACGTAACTTTCTGTAACAAATTGGAATTTCTGTAATTTTATTACAAGAAAAATCCAGCTTTACCAAGGGAAGGTCTCCTAATTCTGCATTTGGGGAAAAGAAGAAAACAACAAAAAAAGAATCAGTTATCTTCTTAACACTTTACCTAATTTGCCTACATCAATGGGAAGAAGATGAGTAGCTCACCATCTGGCAACATATGGAGATTATTTCTTCTTATGTTCAATTCTCTAAGTGACTGCAATTTTCCTATTTGCTGGGGAAGAACTTGAAGTTCATTACAGCTAATATCCTAAGAAAGATATAATTAATAAATCAACTGAACATATTAAATTACACAAAGGAATACTGCGATCAAAACTATTATAAAGCATATTATTAAAAGAAAAGAAACCCCAACTATCTTGGATTTTCCACAGAGAAGATGAACCATAACAGATCTCGCTGATTTTTAAAGTATTTAGTGATTCATGTTCCAGAAATGGAATTCAAGAAGCTAAATGAATGAATGACAAAATACTGGGTTTGAAACTAACACTGTAGCCTAGGAATCAGGAGCTCCTGGTATAGTTCCTGTATCTGTCAGAAACTTCACGTGCTATTGCTGGAAATTGACTGGCATTCTGTCCTCTTCTAAATAAACCTTGAACCAACCCATGAAACTAAAAAAGGTACAGACAGCAATAGCAGGCTCACCAGCTTTTGGGATACAAGCACTAGAGGGTGACAAAACTGCATCAAGTGAACACAGACTACAGCCATTTCTGACACTAATTGAGTATTAATTTATGTAGACCAGAGTGATTAAACAATCACATAGTCTTTCTAGCCTTCTTATGTTCTAAACAGGTATATCACAGGTACTGGAATTAAACTCTCTCTCTACTATGTCCTTAATCATCATCAAGCATGCATTCTGGGTTTGACAGACTAGAAAAATAAGCCAAAAATACCAGTAAAACACAGTAGCTGAATTTAAATTTTGTAGTTCCATATTTAAAAAAATATTAATAACTTATTATGCTGAAAATACACTGTTTTTAAGTTTACTCAGTACAAAGATTCACGGTTGTATTTACCAACTCCATTAGATCTCTCAACTTCCCAATTTCTTCTGGAATGGAGACCAGCTTGTTATTACTGACAACCAGAACTTTCAGTGGAAGATCAAACAGGTATTTTGGCAACGTTGACAAAAGGTTTCGACTTGAAAGAAAGAAAAAGAGAAAAGCAAGGCTAGATTATAATCTATTTTTTAGCTCTCAGGGAGTCTGAGATGAATATTGCACAACTTTTCTCCCATCCCAGATTACTTTCTCCATCTATTACAATTTCATCTACAATCTCCACCACAAATTCCTTATCAGATACAGCCTATCTCAGCTACGTGAATTTTAGATCCCCATTTTACTTGATTAAATGAGTACGCACTAGGACAGAATCTAACACCAAAATGTACAAAGAAATGTGTTAAAAGAGATGTTTGACACTTGCTTTTATCCTGCTGATACCCTCAGAAGACCCACCTGATGCAACAGTCTGCCAAACCAGAACTTTATATAAGGCCACTGCTTCTCCTGTCATGTTGTTGTGCCCCTCCTGAGCCAACACAGAAAGCCCTAAACATTTATTTATTTTGCTGAACAATAGTCTGGAAAGTTAAGTCTTAATTAAAATGTATTCCTTCTGTGTATATCATTTTCCAGCTGCATGCATGTGTACCTGCTATAAAATACATTCCTACCCACTACTAGATTTAAATCTATATTGAAAAAACTATCCACATTGATGGTTTTCCACTGCCAGAAATACATAAAATGTTTCTAATAAAGAACATTTTAAAAAGGCATTGGAAAACAAGCTTGTTCAGATGTGGTATGAAATGAAAACAATTCCTTTCACATGTAAAAGTAAAAAAATAAAAATCAGTAATTGCTGTTGATTTAGGTAGAGCTAGCTCTATTTTTGACAAAAATGCCCCCAACTTTTAAGTGCTCATACTACATTAAGAAAAATACAGAAGTTTTAGTGCTTAATTGATATGTACTCAGAGCATTGCCCTCAATCTAGAAATATTGGGATTTTTTTAATATTTTCTCCATGACTACAGTTTATAGAACTGCAAAATCAACAAAAACATATTCTTGCAACATTACGCCATAAAATGACTAGAACCTTTTGACAGTCTCTCTAAAAAAGCAATGGATTTATTCTGTAAAATTTTAAGTGAACAACACAAATAAATTCTATATAGAGGTGTGCATTAAGTCTCTTTTTATGCTGCATTTCAGGCAGATATACCAGGCTTTTTTGGTTGAAGGCAGGACAAGCAAAAATATAATGTGCAAGTAAGCTTTTCTCGAACTGACTATTAAAAAGTGGCAATGAAGCAGTCATTCATGTTGCTTACATAGATTTCCTCTGGTTTTTCAGGTTTTTTTAGGAGCTGCCTGCTTTACTATGAAATGCACAATACGATTCTTCCACCATCTGAATCCCAAATTAGAATTTGAGATCATGTGCTTTTCTCCTGTAACAAAGCATCTGAGCTAGGGAGGAAGGATTTTAGCCTGCTCTCCACTACTACAGCCCACACATTCTGCACTGTGAAAACAGTCTTTGGATAGGAGCACAGGAATGAGCACAAAGCACAGTTTGGCAAAGGATGATCAGGAGAGTCAACTCTTGAAAAAAGAGTTAGAACTACACAGCATTTCTGTGTAAAGAAATGTATTCAGCACCTCAAACACCACCAAAAGAGAAATGGGCTGCTGCTGAAGAAAGGCTGTGTTTCTTTCAGAAAATACTGCAGTTCTGTATCATATTAATCCTCTTTAAAAGTGCCACAGAGCACATTACTCATGAATTAGCACTAGAAGAACTGATATCTGCAGATTTTGAGACAGAGTAGGTTTTGGGGATTTAAATAGCTCTTAACTGAGAAAACTGTTTTGGATTTGATGCAGCCAATATCAGAAACAAGGAATATTGTGGAAAACAGGGTCAGGAGAGTTTTTTAGATTCCCTCTCCTGCCAGAGCTCATATCCATCTTCTGTTCTTGTGAGAAAATCCAACCATATGTTTTCCAAGTTTAAAAAGAGCAGTACAGCAGTGGATGTAAATAATGTGCAAAATGAGCCAGAGTAATTTACCCTCTTAATGGCAGCAAATTTTTATGCCTGTAGTTTCTGAACACTGCCTGTCTACATAACATCAGAAACAAAGAAAACTCTGCAAACACAATGACCTGATGAAGCAAAATGCCAGCTCTCCAACGAAATAAGTTTATATAAAGACCAAAACCAACCACCATTACTCACCTAATGTTAAGGTAAGTAAGCATTTGCAGGTTTTTAATAGATTCTGGAATGGATTTGATGCAGTTGTGATACAAATTTAAAGTTTCCAGTGGTGCAAAAAGCCAGACATCAGGAGGAATTTCAGTAAATCTGTTCTTTGAAAGATCTAGAAGCAAATGGAAAAAAAAAAAAAATTCCTTTTTTAGTCAAGATTTCCCCTGCAGTAAGAGGAGATAAAAGCACCCACTGTTATTCTTGTCATGCTCCTAAAAATTAAGGTGTTGCAAGAAGTGTAAAATAATTCCGTCTTACCAGATGCTACTGCATATAATTAATACACAAAAGAGCCTTAACTTACTAAAAGATTATTGCTCAATGTGCAATTACAACAGAAAGTAGAAGAATGACAGGAATTCAAAAATACATTTCATACTACATAGTTACAGTTACAATGACAGTGAATATCAATTATGATTGTCCCTCCTCTATCAGGTCTTTGTTCTGCGCAATTCTTGGGTTTCTTCCCCTCCAACTCTAGGCACAACAGCAAGTCAAGGTACAAACCCAGTCAATGTTATTTTTCCTGTTTGAAAGCTACATTAGAATCCAATGTCATTGTACAATGTATCTGCAATGCTAAAGCCAAGCTCCCAAAACACCCCTCACAGCAAGTGACAGGCTCCAGCTACTCTTTTGTAACTTAGCTAAAAAGAGGATAAAGTTGCAAAAACCAATGCCACATGCATTACCTATAAAAGTCAAGATACAATTTAGCCTGGCCTAAAAGCGGAAAGAGGAGATATCTTTGACCATGGGAACACAATAGTTGAGCTAGATTAATTCTGACAATGCATGACTGCATTATGCAAATCTGCATGCAGGAGTTATGACAAAACTGCGCATTACCAAAATGCACAGCACCTCTGACTACATGAAACCTCGAAAAGAACCAGAAAATACCAATGAGTGTGACCCAAGAATCCTGGAAATTATCAGCTAAACTACCAAAACCTGTGTCATCAAAAGTCCACCAACTACCTTGGAAGAAAGAGGTTTTATTTGAGAACAAATGCCTCGTCTTCGGAAAGTAACTCTGGTTCCCAACCCAAGACATTTTAAAAGGATGTGGTTTCTCAGAAATGCTGAACAAACTCTTTTAACAGAGAAGTAATACAGATCCCTTGCTATTTCAGGCTTTAGTTCTCAGTTTTTAACACTCACATGGAATAACTGTTTCTGCTTAGCTCCCATCACATTAACATTGGAATGAACGTAAAGTTCTGCAAAAAGTCTAAAAGGGGGCTGGAAAATTGGCTCAAAGTCATTATCTGGTTCAAAGAGAGCTCAACGACCTGAAGTTTAACTGGCAAACCAGCTACGAGCAGCATTTCTCAGGGCCAACACTGGAATCAAATATTGTTCAGCTTCTTCATCACCAACCTGGCAAACAGGATAGAATGTACCTTCAGAAGTGCACAGCTGGAGGGAGCGAAGAGGCAGCTCCCATGCTGGAGGGATGGGATGGGAGCCAGGACCTCACCTGGCAGACACCCAGCTTGAGCAAGGGCCAGTGCAAAGCTTGCACCTGTGGCAGATACCTGCTCTCATCAGTGTGAGCTGCAGGACACAAGGGTAGAGGAAAGCTGTGCAGAGAACACCCTGTGATGCTGGTGCACAACAGGCTGAATGCAAGAGACCAGGGTGCTGAGCACAGGGAAGGAATGGCCATCCACAGTGTGCTGCAGGTGACCAGCAAATAAAATGGACTGGGACAATGAAACACCACCTTTCCATGGAGTTATTTTTGGCAGTTGCTTTAATTTTACTTGTTGAAGTCTAGAATATGTGAAATTTTGTGTGCTATCTGGCTGTTACTCCATTATTTCTATGAAACATTCTCAAGCTTAAGTATCACAAAGTCTTCCTACAGATCAGGGTATCCACTGCTGATATTGAATTCTGCAAACTCTACCTGCAAGAGACAGAAAAAGACACTCCTAGGTTGGAGGAGTGGTATTCCAAATGAACTGTGAGAAAAATGGAATAAAGTTAACTAAAACTGAACATCTCAACAAAAAGTAAAAAGCTTATTAAAAAAATTAGTATGCCTGAGAGAGTTTTCACATCCAGAGAGGTTCACTTTCTGTTTTCCACTACATCAAATTTCAAAATGTTACAGAAAAATGACAGCTTTCGCATGAAAGTTTTCTGCAAAACCCTTCTTAAACAAATGCTCTCTTGTTCTAATATTCAGCAGAGTGTGACACCTGCATGCAGAAAAGATGCCCACAGCTTTATTGCTGGCACAGTTCTGCAACCTCCACCACATGCTAAAGTCTTTGATGCAACCCCACTCTGAAAAAAGAACTCTAAGCCTCTTCCTGATTTGGTTTTATCAGCAGCTGGAAAGGTGACTGAAGGCTAGTACAAAGATCTAGTCCAAAAGACAGAAGTGAAGAATCCCACTCTACTGCCACTGGTCCCAGGAGCAGGACTGTAGGTTACACCTGAACAAGAAGGCTCAAGGGCACCGTGAAAATTTTGCTGCTGTATTTGCTTCCAGCCATACCTCAACCACACATCTTGGAAAGTCCCAGGTTAAAAACCAGCTTTGCTGTTTCTTCTGCAGAAATAAGATCTAGAGGCAGGCCAGACAACAAGCAGAGGAGGCACCAACTCTCTGCCCTGGACGAGTGGAGCAGCAGTGTAATACTCCACAGGCAACACAAACCAGCTGTGGTTTCTACCCTGGCCTGACACAAATCACATCAGCAGAGTCTGGCTGCAGCCCCTCAGCAAAAACCCCATAACAGCTGCACATCGAAATCTACACCAAGGTCACATTATTTGTCTGTTACTGTAGGGCCTCTTCTCTGAAAACAATGCCTTTGAAGACACGGTGGGGAAGGATTACACTTTTTCTATTATGAAACCCAGAAATCCTATTAAAATAGGAAATTATACCCACTATCTCTCAATAATAAAAAAAAAAAAAGTGAATAAAGAGGTGGGAGATGGCATGACTTCTAGTGCAAGTAATTTTTCATTCCATCATTGCAAAACAGCATTAGAATAGCTCCAGGGGTTAGTTCAGATTTTTCTGAAGAGAAAGATTTGAGTATCTACAGTTTCCCCCAATATTCTCACATTGAAGGTACTTGCAGCTTTTTTTTTTTTAAGTAAAGCTATTTTTATCCAAACTAAAGAATGATTTCTACTCCAAAAATGTTTTCATAACAAGCAAGAAGTTTATGAGATAGTGTTGTCTATTATGGTAAAAAAAATGTAGATGTGAAACTTATGCAGTGTAGGTACTTTTTGAAGACTAATAACACAACAGATGACCAAGAAAATGAAGTCTGAAAAAAGGAAAAAACTTTAGGAATAGGGTGCTTCTCTATAAACAAGACAGTTTTCATCTCACTTGAAATGAACTTGAGAATGGCTTTGTAAGGGTTAACAGACTGGAGAAGCGAGGAAAGCTGCTAAATGCAGAAGCACAGATGATTTAGGATGACAACTCCTCTAGAAGTGAGATTATAGGAATCCTTTGCTTAACCAGTTTAGACTGGAAAACTCTCAGTGGGAGTGTTATGTGAGGACTAAATAGAAGACACTATCCATGCCTGCTCATGAATCACAGGGTATTTCAATACACTATCTCTGCAGGAACAATAAAAGTGAGAAGTACACCATTACTAAGGTTAAATTTGAAAGAGGAACTAGAAAAATATGAAGAAGTCAACTGCAGTTTAGTTTTTTTGACAGAAAAAGTAAAGTCTTCAGTTACTATAAGACAGTGATTAAAAAATATATAGAAATATATACAAAGATAAAAAGGAAAGAATTTTAGGAAACCAGTCTGGAAGGGAAGCTCTAAGAAGTTATCTTGTATAAATTTAAGCCATGATCAAAAGGGAGAATAAAAAGCTCAAGCTGTCAGGTTACAGCAGTGTGCAGCAAGGTAGTTAAGTAGTATTACCATCACATTTGCCTTGTTTTTGCACTTTTCCCTAAGGATGCAGTACTGCTTACCATGAGGAACATCCTGATGCAACAGACTGGCCTTTTATTTAAGCCAGTACAATCCCTTTTGTATTCCCATATTACATACACTAAATGTTGAATTTGAGATACAAGGATCAGCTTGGAAATTTACGCTTGAACCTGACCTTGATATTATACTATTTTTCATAAAAATATGTTACTGATCCAGGAATTTATGTTAGGCTTTTGTTTGCTCCAAAATGGCATTAAGAAACTAGACCATAGAAGCTTCACATTCCTCACACCACAAAAGCCAGAACTGCTCTCCTAACTCATCACAGATACAGATTTCCCTTTTCTAGCAATGCTTTAGCCTAAGCCAACCAAAGTCTAAGAACAGTTGTAACTGTATAATTAGTCCTACTAAAGAAGACAATGAATGCACAAAAAGAAGTGTTCAGAGCTGATCCCAAAGATACTCTTTTAGTCAATCTAAACATAAATCTGAGATCACCACAGAGAACATGGATAAAACTCATTTGTCTGTCAGATGCAAGATGGCTCTAGAGAAGAAAAAAGTAACCTCAAGCACTACAGAAACACCTGCATGTGGTAATTCCAGGAGGCACAAGCTGTCAATGTCCACAAACCACTGTCATTCTGACTGAAGAAAGCTTCGTTACATGAACAGTGAAATTGGTTTGTTCATGCCAAGTGTCGTTTCTGTGGTTAGTAACAGAAGGCAGATCTCTTCCTACCTTTCTTAGTTTCTCAACAAATTGAAGAAGGAGCCTCAGAAAAAAGGAACTCTTAAGCTTCCCAAGCTCACCTCAAATGGGATGTCTCTAGCATTTCCCTCAAACTCTACACACCTACTTGCATTTTCACAGTTCCAATCCTAATGCATGACTAGTGCTGTTGAACACAGAAATGTTTTAAAATTTTCCCTTCAAAGGAAAAATGAACCTGGGTAACTAAATAATAAATACCAGAATTCTTCAGACTTATTTATGTTGCAAAATGAAGTGCTGAACAATTAAAATACATCCAAACGTAGAATGATTGCCCATACTGATATAAACAGCAACCATTTCAGTTGCAAAGGAGACCAAAAATTTAGACCTTACTGGCAAAGAATGGTCAAGAATTACAGCAACATAATTTCTGCATGTAACTGTGAGTCACAGATACAAATCAACATTTCCTATCCAAGACTAAGAGCTATGGTGAAGGACAACACAGAACAAACTGAGCACCCATCAGCTCTTACGCACAGTAAGGAAACTGAGCATGTCTGCCAAAACTTTGCAGCTCTCAGGAAACTAATCTGACCACAAATTGTCACAAGAAAAGCTACACACATTTAAGGTCTATTCTTAAAAGCTTATGTACCAATATTTAACTTGATTTTCATCTGTTGTGTATACTCAAGTCAAGTAGAAGCAGTCTGTCTTCCGTTTAAAAGAAAGAAAAAACACTCCCAACACTAGAGATGGCTACAAGCAGCTTTTACTTTTTTTCAACTGGCTGTTTGACAGCGCGGAATAGCTTCTGGTTTTGTGAAAAGGTTTTACAAACAGATATCAAAATGGTATTTGGATTCTAGATCCAACAACTGCAGAGCTAGGAAATACTTGCTTTATGGTTATCCCTGCCCCTAAGTTTAGTTACAGACTTGATCTGTGCAATTAAAATGACAAACAAGCAAACTGTACACATCCACATAATTGAGGTTTCTCATCAAGTACAGAGGGAGGGTTGTACAGGCAACCAGAAACCCCATTTGACAGATTCTGAGCTCTTGGCTTCTCATGCTAATCAGCACTTCCAAAGAAAAACAAAATCCTTTTCAAAAATACACTTTTATTACTTTAGAGACTTCAATAAAAAATAAAACACCCTGTCAGACTGAACCATAGTTCTTCCACATGAAGGAAATGTTTCTGTAACTGGAACAGACCAATGGTTGTCTCTCATACTTCTGCTACCAGGGAGAAAGAACTGAGATCCAGCACCCTGGCTCTGAAATCAAAGTAGCCTTAAGGAACCCACCATTCCAGTCCACCCTTTCTGAGCCCAGTCTCCCAGTCCATACTGGATACATCTACACTGAACAAGTCTAAATTGGCAGTTTGGTTCAAGCAATTCTTGTTTTTCATGTAAGTTGCCTCCACTCACCACACGGTGGTTCAGGTATGTGAGGTTTTTCCTGAAATCTGTACCAGTAGAAAAATAAACCAGAAGCTCTGATCTAAAGGCTGGAATAACTGGGGGGCATGCTGGTACTGATCTGCTGCACACCAATGCCAGTGTTGTCCATACAAATCAGATTTGTTACTCGAGGTGCAACAAGCCAATAATTACACACTTCAGAGAGGCACTGATTATTTATTTCAGAGTTATGCAAGTGTGGGTGCTCAGTGGTATTCCACAAGTCAAGCACACCAATTGTAAAAATTTTCTACTATTAATATATTTTAGCAAAGAAAGGAATTAGTGCTCATTGGCTGCAAGTTACACGGTTCTCTCAATACCCAGTATTCCACCTTCTATTGGCTAATGACCTCTCGCTTCCCACGCTAATTAGTCCATGTGCCCAGTCCCTCTCGTTTGGGTCAGTGGGTTTCTCGGGTTGGTGGTCTCAGAGTTGGTGTTGTGATCTCCCCATGCTGGAACGACCTTTCATCCACTCACAACTGATTCAGCAGAGATGCTGAGCTGCCTTCATAGGTTTCATTTCATCCTTTCTTGGGAGTTCTGCCAACAGTTCTTGTGGCCCTTAAATTCTGCACTCCCTCTGCCCACCATCAGTGGTACATCCTTCTTCCCAAGCCTTGTTAACCCCCTCACATCTGAGATCACTGAAGCCTTTCAAGCCCTAAATCTTAACGAGGCAATTCTTAAACCAGTAATTTGTTTTTCTAACACCTGGACATCACTTAGGACTTCCCTGTTAGCTGCTACCTGTTTCACGGATCAAATCTCCCTCCTTGCTGAGTAGGCTTGATAATTCACAAAGATCAAACATCAAAGAACATCATTTCTTAAGAAAATTTTACATATTCCACATTTTGGAACATGAGGATGAACCCAACAGATGGATTCAGGGAATTCTTCACCATGTTGCAACATTAGAAAGATCCAGACATTTCCAGCACAAGATAACACTGTGCTCCAGCTCTGGAGTGCGTTCAGCTGTTTCAGCACAGCATGACTTAAATGCAAAATAAAGAAGCCATCACCAGGATCACTCCTGCATCTGGCACATGAAGGTGTAAATTCAAGTATCACGTCAAAAGGACATTACCTCATGTCAAGGATTATCTTCCTCTCCATTACTGAAGGTGTCTTGGCTCCACAGATCTTTTGGAGTTTAAAGTCGTAAGAAGAAAATCCCACTGGAAGCTTTTTTTGTTTTGGCACTTTAGTATTTAGTCTAGACTGTAACTGTTAAAATGCTTTATTACCAGAAAGAGTGAAATGTATTTTCTTGACAAGTCAGCAAGACTTCTTAAGATGGCATATTACAGCACACGGCATCTTCCTCCCACTTAAACTCACCATCACTTACTGGTTTAATTCTACCAATTTCTTTTTTGGCTTTGAATTTTTTTAATTTTACATTTCCATTTCACAGACAATATAAGAGAAAGTAACCCTCATTCAGCAATGAAGCAAAGCCCGGATTTGTTAAGGAATATCTCAAATACACACAAAATTCCCAAGGAAAGACTTACATCAGCATCTGTATGCTCAGTAACACACATCCAAGCCTTTGTCCTGATGAGCTTACATTCTAAATAGACATGAGGCAGAGACAGAAGCTACAATCAACCTACAGTAATCAGTGCTTACTACATGACTTTTGTGCAGATAAAATGGCTTGTCACTGAATACACTAAGCAGAAACATTTTTCAAGTAAGCTGAACTACTGGAAGACAAAGAACACTGGAAAACAAGGCAACTGCACTAAGATGAAAGCAGAAAAAAACTGAAGAAACTGGGTAAACCAGCAGTTCATGGGCACTGAGTGAACAGGGTCTAGCAACAATTCCAGCATGTTCTCCTGAGACGTGGAGGCCCCTGCTGTAGCAACTTCAGCATCTGCTCTTTTTGGCTGGTGCCTCCCGCTGACTCTGTCCTACTCATGCCAGACCTCATGGCAGTGTTTAAGAACGGCTGCAGCCACTTCTATTAGCTCAAAAATAATTATCTAGCATCTCTCATTACTGCGTGTACTGACTTGAAGCAAACACTCTCAGAAACCTTTCAGTTCTAGATCAGTCTTCAATAGAACAAGTTATCACCCACTTCCTCCTGCTTCCACCTATGGAAACAGAGGTGAAGTGACCATTGGCAGGAGTGTTTGGTTTAACACCCAGATGGTCGGGGATTTGCTCCCTGTGCAGTTACACCTGCTGCTCCGCTGCCAGCAAGGCTGGGCTCGACCTCCTCCAAGCCTTTTAACTACACAAACGTTTGTTCAGAAGTCATACATTGACACATTTGTGATAATTATGTCTGCTAAGCACAAAACTATTTCAGTTCTATACCGGAGAATAAGACTTTTATTTTTTATTTTCACCTGAAGTGTGTGACCTTCTCTAGACCTGTCAGCACATTCTCCTAGCAAGTGGCAAACAATCCCAGGCTGGTTGGAAGAACGATGAACATTAGGCTGTTGGACAGCCACAGAAAAGCAGAGAACTCAGAAGTCTCTTCACACTCTCACGTAAAATTTTTATCACCGAAAAAAAAGTATCAAATATCCAAATATCTTCGCATTTTCTGTGGAACTCCAGCCTTTAGCACTGATTTTGTTACCTTTTCGCTAAGGACAGATTTCAGCATTAAATGCCAGGCTTGCAGGGAATATGAGTATGTACTTTTGAATCAACTCCAACCAAGCAGCACAAATGGGAAAACACACTTCACCAAAAAGAGTATCTCAAAAAGAAAAAGCTACTCCCTTTTTCTTTATCACACAAGTTTTTGCAGTACAATTCACAATCTAAATAATTTGCCCCTTCTGCAAATAATCACTAATGAAGTAGAAACATGTATCAAAAAAGTTCCTCAGTTGATCAAACACGGAAATACTACAAATGCTAGACGCTGGATATTACAGAACACAAAAATAGTCAATGCAACAGCAAATTAAATTTTGAGGGATGGAGATGGTAAGAAGTCAAAAAATTATACATTGCTTGTTTTTTGGTCAATATTTCAGATAAGGCTATAACACTGCATTTACTGGGGTTTTTTAGTATTAAGATATAACTAGTATTCTTCATAATACAATCCTTTTGGGCAGGCAAACAGTAATAATCAGCTCCTTTGACTTCAAATCACTGAACTGAGACTTTTCCTAACCTGCCCATAAAACCAAGTCTCCTCAGCAAGGATCCTTATTACTGGCCTTCAGCCTCAAGCACACACAACTCATTTTCCCTTAGCCCAAACACTGGACGGGTTGTGAAAACACTGTGGAAAACTTCCACAATTGTTTGTTTATAAACTGTGTCACTTCCAGATTTTGCATCAGATGCATTTCAGAGCATGAACACTGGCCCCTCTCCCCCAGAAACACAGAGTCTGAGTTCCTCTTTTTGTTCAAATCTGAAGGAAATGCTGCTGAAGAACTACATTTTGCAATGTGTTTGATTTCCAGAATGTAATCTAGATTTAGGCTATACGTCATATATGAATGCTAGTTTTTTTTAGCTGAATATTGGATTTGTTGTTGCTCTTCAGTTACTGCCGTCTTTGATTTAATCAACATTGGCTCCACCAACAGAAATAATTTTATTCAGAAAGGAAAATATAATTGGTTTGGAAGTGCATACTGTAGAGGCAGAACTGCATTATAAATTAACATTCTTATGCATTTCAGTCTCAGTATTAAGCTTTGGGGTTTAATCTGCAATCACATGAATGACAATATACCTTAGAAGGGCCAGAAACAGGATGTAAAAAAAGTGAAAGACATGCAAGTAATGGTGACAATGGCATCTGTAACAATGCCATGCCCAGATTGTTACTGGCCATGACAGGAGGGCTCACTCTCAAGTCATACTGGAATACACTGGTGTCACTCCTCAGCTATAAGGAAGAGCACGTGGTGAGAAAGGAGAAATTTCAACATTCATCTATCTACAGGCAATTATTCACCTACTTATAATTGCCTGGAATTTCCCTCAGAATTAAAAAGTGGGAATTGAAGCTGTTGTGACAAAGCCATAAACTATTAAGCCTGATGGCACCGCTGCATTTATCTGGAGCTGTTGGTCATGCACCTTTCACATTTACTAAATTCATTTTTTAAAAAGTGTTCACTAAAAAGGGGGCAAATTGCTAAAGGCACAGGTTGACTCAGGCTTCTGTGCTATATTGTCATCCTGAACTATCTCTAAAAAAATAAAACAGCAAACACACAACTCTTCAGCTAAGCAGACTGTGATTACACGGATGTGATAGACTCAATTACTTAACTGCCAGGGGGCCTAATGTTGCTCATACAGAGAGAAGCAAAATTACACATAAAATTAGTGGAATATTCAATATATCTCTTGATATCTCACGAACTATGCTTTTACTTTTTTTTAGAAGTTCATTAAAAGCAGGACAAGATCTGTTTGGGCCGCCAGAAGACAAATTCAGATAAATAACAAAATAAGGGTTTCCTGGCCAAAGTGCTGCAAGGACAATTCACAGTTAAAAACAACAACGAAAAAGAGCTAAGCAGCTAGATATGGTCACTGTGCTTTAGACACCTAATTTAAGATGCAAAAAGTATGCCTCAGTATTTGCAAATTAAGTATTGACAAGCCATTATGTAAGTTAGATGCAATATAAAATACCAAGCTATTTTTGATAAATCAGCAGAAGTTGTGCTTCAACATAGCCCTTGCTGACTTTACTGATATAAAGACAGAATATTCTGGGTTTACAGTAATGCTACAGATGCTACTGCCAAAGGGTTGGTGATATGGAAAAGAAATTGTTTACATCCACACTGGTAAGAGGCTGTTTTCTCAAAATACTTGTGCCAAGTACCACAGAATTGAATTTCATAGTCACTGACTTAAAACAGAAAGTGAAACTCTGCAAAGATTTCTGACCCAAGCCCCCATCTCCCACGTCTGTGACTCAGCCTAGAGCCTTGTTCAGGGGGATATTTGCATGCGAAACAGGGATAACTGCTACAGAAATATCAATAACTGCATGACTGCTGCCTCTGAAGCGGCTGCTAATTCCCCACCAAGCTCCAGGCCACACTGACACTGTCAAGGATGTCCATGATTCACCAGCAGAACACCGTTTACCCACTTTACAAAAATTTCTACAGTCAAAAGAGAGACTATAGATCTTTTGTCTACAAGCATCTTTTGAAAGGTGTCTAAAATTTGTACTTCATCAGGATTCATTCATAAACCAAGGCTACATTAAAAGAGGATTCTTCTGAGATGGTACTTTCATAGACCCAGATTAATTATTTCGGTACAGGATTTTAGAGCAGCAAGCAATAAAGCTAATTCTGTCAGAGGCAGCTCTTAAAACATTTTCACACCATCATTCACAATAACAAATCAATCCTGATGGGAATGACTGGGCTCTACTACATCCTAAAACAGAGAAACAAGATCACTGCAGACAGTTCTGACTCAAACGTTGAGATTCAAAATAAATGGACAAAAAAACACCTACCAAAATGCAAACAACAATAATTAGAAGCAAACAAAAAGTGTAGATCCTTGATGGACCAGCTTCAGGATACAGAAAGTCTTTTTAATAACAGATTGCCTATATGCCTACAATGCTTCTTTCTTTCTGAATGCTTTGGTTATTGAATACCTACACAAAGCAGTGACCAACAACATTGCTAAATACATTTTTATGCTGCTACAAGGAAAACTCTAGCTTCCATTATTTCATGGAACCTCTTTTTATTTCCAGGTACCACCACGGACAATCTCCTATTCCAAACAATATACCAGCTATTATTAAAACCATGGGGAAAGAAAAGCCCCAAAACAAAACAAAAAACCCCACAGCATTAATTCACTCAAACAACATTTTCGAAAGCCACTACTATTTGTGAACAAAAGACCCTGGGCCTCTCAGTAATATTTTCGTCTAGCACACTATTCAAAATAATCCATTGTAAGCAACTACCCCAGCAGCAAAAAAACCCACAAGCACATCGGGGATGAGCCACAATATGAGAGAACCTCCGTGGAAAATGTAGCTTTGTCTTCTAGGAACTGTATAGAAAAATGCCTCCATGTTTACTTCACCTAAAAGCTTGGGTAAATCCAGGCCCACGCTCACGATATTCAAGCATTTAACAACACAGTAAACACATCAAGCTCTCCACGCTCGCTGCTGGATGCTCACACATCCCTCCGCACCCGCACTCGGAACCATCTTCCTGCGGAGTTGGGACCGAGATACCGCAGGCGATACTAAAGCCGGCTTTACTGCAAGGGATCCGACAACCTTGAAGGTACAACCCAGCCACAACACAGAGCTTTCATTCCCCCCAGCGCGAACTCAAGCGCTCCCGTCACCCTGCACACCCTGCCCCGGGCACACTAACCGCAATTCCCCATCCTCAAGGCACGCACAGAGCGACAGAGGGGACAAACACCCGATTCCCTGAGACCGCCCCCCTTCCCTGCAAGCACGCAGACCGCAGCACCTTCCCCTCACCGCACAGAGAGCCTTTCTCCTCCCCGCACAGCCCCGCTCCCGGCAGCCCGAGCACACCGACAGCGCCGGCCCCGCTCCAGCCACCCAGGGGGACAGCGACTTTCATCCCCCTGAACGCACCGAGCACCGCGGGGAGCTCGGACACGCAGAGCCGGGCTGTGCAGGGACCCCTCTGCCCGCACATCCCTGTGTCCTCACACACACAAACACACACACACACACAGAGCCCTGTGCCCTTGTACACTCACACACACCCCTGTGCCCTCGCACACGCTCACACACAGAGCCCTGTGCCCTTGCACACTCACACACACCCCGGTGCCCTCGCACACACACACACACAGAGCCCTGTGCCCTTGCACACTCACACACCTCTGTGCCGCTCACAAGCACCTCCGGGACCCCCGCTCCGCTCGCACACAGCAGGCTCAGCGTGCCCCGCTCCCAGCCCACACCTGCCCGGCCGCTCGCCCCGCACCCCCGCGGCAGAACCGGCCCCCGGTGCGCCCAGCAGGGCAGCCCCGACACTGCACCCCCAAATCCGCCAGACCCCGTCCCGGCGCCTGCACCGAGAGCCCCCCACAAACGCGGAGCCCCCTGACTGTCCCTCACTGCCCTCACACAGCGGGGCCCCCGCTCCTCACCCACAGCCCCGCTGCCGTGTCACCCCCTCGGCCGCCTCCACAGCCCTCCCCTGCCATCACGGGGACCCCTCCGCTGCACCCCCGCACCGGGGCCCCGCACCCGCCACCGCCCGGCCCCGGCGCCCGGCACAGCGGGACGCGCCCCCCGCCCTCACCGCCGGGCCCGCAGCGGCCCCGCAGGACACCCGCAGCCCCGGGCCCGGCACTGCCAGGGCCCCCTCACCCGCTTGCGTGGTGTCGCTCAGGTCGCAGCCGCTGCCGGGGAAGTCGCGCAGCTTCCTCCCGCTCAGGCACAGGATGCCCGAGCTGCCCGCCTCCTCCAGGGCCCGCTCCAGGCTGCGCACCGTGTGCGACTGCGGCAGAGCCGCCGCGCCCCAGTGCGGCCCGGACGAGAAGGAGAGAGTCAGGTGCGCGGGGATCCCGAGCCCCGCCGCTCCGCTCCCGGCCGCCGTGCCGCTGCCGCCGCCGCTCCCGTTGTTGCCGCCGCCGCCCCCCTGCCCGGCCGCCATCTTGACCGGCCCCTCCACAACAACGGCCGCGGCCGCCCCGCCGCTGCTGCGCAGGCGCCGCGGGGCCCGCAGGGGGCGCCGCGGGACGGGGCGGGGCTTCGCGGCGCCCCTCGGCCGCGCCAACCAATCCGCGGTGCAGGCGGTGCCGAGGGGGCGGGGCCTCCCGAGGGGGCGTGCGCGCTTGTGTGCCCGAGGGCTCGTGTGCCGCTAGGGGGCGCTGCCGGGGCTGAGGGAGCGGGGCTGAGGGAGCGGGAGCGGGATCGGGATTGGGAGCGGGAGCGGGACTGGGATCGGGATCGGGAGCGGGAGCGGGATCGGGACTGGGATCGGGAGCGGGAGCGGGATCGGGATCGGGATCGGGAGCGGGATCGGGACAGGGAGCGGGAGCGGGAGCGGGACTGGAATCGGGATCGGGAGCGGAGGCAGCCCGGGAGGGGCGGTCCCGCAGCCGGGACGGGCGCGGGCGGCGCCGTTCGGGGCCGCGGCTGCGGGAGCGCTCCGGAGCCGGAGGAACGCGCGGAACATCGGCTCGGCAGCCCCGGCGCCGCTGCGAGCGCGGCCCTGCCCGGCCGCGGGGCCGCTGCGCTCTGCCCGCTGCCCTCGGGCACCGCTCGCAGCTGCGGCCGCATCCGCCCCGGCCCCGCAGAGCAGCGGCCGCTCCTCGGGCCCGGAGCTCTCCTGCCGATGCCGGGAGCAGCAGAGCCTCCGCGGCCTCTGCCTCGCAAAGCCGGCACCGCCGGAGCCGGGCACGGACTGCGGATCCCCGCGTGTGGCAGCGACAAAAATCACCCAGCAATCGGCCGTGGCAGAACAAAGGGAAGACGAGCTAGCGGCTCACCCCGAAGGGTGAAGGAACACTCACAAAAGCCCCCAAGGCACGAATGCCCGTGCCTCAGAACGCCAAAGGGCACTGGGGAGACATAAATCAGAAGCCGGTTGCAAGGTCCGGGGCCCAGTTACCTGAATAAAACGCTACACGACTGCTGCGATACTCTATGGATGGATAATTGCCTCTCCTACCATGTAATCAGTTCTTGTTAGGTGCTGCATATTTGTCTTCCAAAAATGGCTCTGGAGCTGTGATTAGGAAATGCTAAAGAAAGTCTCATAGACTCACATTTTAATGCCATTGCTCTGTGTTTGATAAGCAGAATCTGCTTTTAAGCCTTGAACCTCATGAAGGTCCTTGCATTCTTGAATTGGTTTGGGTTGGTTTTTTATTAGTTTTTTGCATGCACATGTCATGCCTTATTTGGGGATCTAAGGGAAATTCCCTTTGTATGGAAGAGACTGGCCCTCAGTCACCAACACGTCACTGGGAGATAGCTGAGCCATTATTGATCACAAAAGGATCAGACCTGAAATATTATGTGGGTGATGTCTGGGTGAAATTCAGCAGAACCGAATGAGCCAGGCTCAGTGAGACGGTACTGAAGGGTTCAGTGCTGCAGTGCAGCGCTGCCTGGATTTGGGGATCGCCCTGCCCTGCACACAGATTGCCCTTCCAGCACAGAGGGATGTGTGTGAAATGCAGGTGTAGGGGGAAGGGGTCCCACTGTCACCTGCAAATCCTGTGGCTGTGGCTGCTTCCTCTGACCTTAGCTGTGCATCCTTGTGGGGGCTGTGGGATTCAAGCTTACAGATGAATATCTACCCATCAGTCTGGCTGGGCCAGAGCTGCTGCTCTTGCCCTGAAAAAGCTGATCATTCCCTGCATTCACAACAAGAAAATCAGGCAAATCTGTATAAATACTGCTGACTGCTGCCCTCGGTTAAGGTTCCAGCCAGAGAGGGTGGATGGTGAATAAACTCAGACTGGTATTGGGCCAAGTGTGTAGGATGATTTTGCCTGCAGATATGGAGCAGGAGGCACAGAGTCTCTGCAGCTGGCAAGAGTGAAGCAGAGCAGGGGCCAGGGCCCGGACCAGCTCCAGCATATAAATTCTACTAAATGTTAGAGATAGTTGCTCTGAGTTTCCAAAGTGTGTGGCTCGGCACAGGGCCAGCTCAGAGATGCAGATTTGCTGTCCTCCCTCTCAGCCACATCACTCAGCCACTCGCTGTTCAGAGCCCAAGTTAGACAGAGAAGGAGGTTCAGCCCTCTGTGTGAAATAGGCCTGACAAATTGTCACAAGAGTCAAAACACTTTTTTGTCACCCTGGAGTTCTCACGTATGAGGGGCCTTTGCCTTTAACCAAATACTCACTGTACTTGCAGGTGCTCCTACAAAAAGCAAGCCAAGCTTGCTCAGTCTGCTCAGACACACATCTTCAAAGGAACTGAGGCTTCCCATACAGTAGGCTAGAAGCAATGTCTGAGGCTTTTCCTAACAGCTCACCAAAAAGTCCCAATCTGCAAACTGTCTTGAGCAAATTGCAGCTTACTCAGGCAAAAGCTTGAAAACTGATTGCACGTTCCTATGGTAGAGCAGATTTACCTGTGGGGGTCATTTATCACCTCCAATAGCTGCAGAACCAGAACAGATGTCTGGAATGCTAAACTCTAATTACTTTTATTTATAATGGATTTCACAGCCTCTCAACAGTTCTTTTTCCCCATGCCCTCCTTTATTTGTCATTTCACAAGCAAAACCAGAGTTACTAGACTAGTGGCAGAAGGCTCCCCAAACCAACTTTCCTGGCACAATGAGCAGTAAGCCATAGGTGTGCCATCCCTCAGTTTCTCCTATAAAACAGACACTGTTGCATTTTCTTATTTATTATGAAAGTTGAGTTCAGGACGAGGTGGAAACACTCAGATGTTGTCATGAGACTGCACAAGACAAACCTATTTTCTTGCATCCATGCCAGACAGAGTTGAATTTCAGGAGTCGGAAAACTTATGAAAATCCCACACTTCCATGAAGAGCTTCCACTTTGAAAGTCTTTGTGGTTACCCACATCTGCTTCAGATGAGATGAAAACTCATTAAGATACGACTTCAACAAATTTCATGTTAATGCCTCGAGGAATGAGATCTGTATCAGGCTTTGATCTGACTAACTTTCAACATGGAATGCAAGATGTGGTTGCTCACAGCTCTTGCAGTGAGGTAGCCCTTGGCACAGTTGGCCTGAGCCATGCTCAGAACAAGCGAGTGAGAGCTGTGTGCCCGTCCTGCTGCTCTGCCTGTGCTGCTGCACCTCTTCTCAGCCCTGCTCAGCATCATCTCTCACAGACCCAAAGCTCCCCAGGGCACTGCCTTCTGGAGAGAGCCAGGCGGGATTGTCTGTAATAATAAGATACACTATGGTGTGGAATTGATTGTGACAGTGGGGACAGCAAGAGTGGAGTCCTTGGTTACCTCTGTCACTCTGCAGTGTGTGCTGCAGGCTGTGTCCCGGGGCAGGCCAGTGCCTGTGGTGAGGACATCAAAGCACAGTGACAAAGCCAAGGTGCTGCCCAGTGTGATGCTCCCTCGACACCTCCACAGTGTTTGCAGGCCTCTGCCAGACCACACAAGCTCTGGGCACCTATGGCCAAGCAACAGGGATTGTTGACAGCAGGGAGACCCCTGAAGCTTTCAGTGTTCCTGAGTTAAATACCTGAGGTGAACACAGCAGGGCTTTGTCAGTCTAGACTGCCATTTGCTTAGAGAAATTAAATCCTCCTGAAATGTCAGCACTGACTTTTTTTTGCATCCTTTAGAGACCTTCTTTTGCTTTAAGCAATTAAACATGAGAGCTTTCCTACTGTTCTTGCTGTGTTTCCTTATGAGTAGCCTCAGTACTCCTCCACAGGTGAGACACTGAGGTAACACTGTCATGGCTACTTCAACACTCCCATGATCCTGGTGCCACCTCCTTGATACCTCTTCAATTCCTTTGTGTTTACTTTGCTTATCAGCACATGCTCTATGTGTCATGGATATTGCTTTTCTTCTTCGAGACCTGAAAGTCTTCCCACAGGCAGTTAAAATAATCTCCAAATACCTGCATTCAAGATTCATACTAAAGTGGCACCATCTGGCCCATTTTGAAAGCGAAGCAAGCAAATCATACATATATTCCTACTTAGATCAAAAGGCAAATGCCACTCTATCTCTGCTAAAGGGCAGTCATTTATCTGAAACACCATTTTAAAGAGCTAGAAATAGCTCAGAATACTCCAGCATCTGATGCTTGAATAGAAAAGAGGCAAGCAGGATTCTGTCTAGCTGCTTTGGGAAGCAATATCTGTTCTTAACAGTCTTTTTGTACAGACCACAATAAGGGAGCAGATCCATTAATGAGAATATTCCTGATACGTTTCCCATTGGGAGCATCTGATTCATTGCACAGCTAGCAATGCTTCATTGAGCACAAGGAAACACAGTTCTGAAGGCATTGGGGAGGGGAGCATCACTCCTTAAAGATGTCATTTCAATCCCCACCTATTCACACTACATGCCCTGGAAATACCTTCTTGTGTTGCTGCAGAGGCTTTTGTCCTTTGCTGTTAATTTTGGTGTGATTTCAAATGGGATTTGTCCTTTTATTCTATTTTTAATAACTTGTTTGCTGTGCAGTAGCATACTTGCCTTGCTTGTTTCCTGGAGAGATTAGAAACGTAGCCCTTTCAGTTTGTTTTAATATTGAGAGATCCCTCAAAGCAGCATAAACTGAAACTACTCCTACATGACAACAAGCAGCACAGCCAACACAGGGTGGTGGATCTGTGGATCTCCATTTACTGGAATGTAGCTTGGCTGGTTACAGATTGCACTGAAGCTACCAGTTCCCTGTCATCCTGTACATGTGCTTTTTTATGGGATGACTATGGGGACATTCTGCAGAGTCCAGAGGTACAGCTTATGGGTGTTGTAGCAGTAGTTTTGCACATGCCAGGCTGAGATGACAATTTTAATACACATACAGAAAGAGAGGGGGAGAAAAAGCCACCAGCCTCTCTCTAAATAACTTGCAGTTTTGCTCTATGCAGGCTGCATCTGCTAAATTTGTAAGAAGCAAAGCAAGGATTTTGTCATTATCCGTGGCTGATCTTGTTTTCCCTAAGCAGAACTCAGTGATGTGTGTACCTTAGCCACTTTATGGCATATAGTGGCTGAGATATACACAGTTAGCAAACTTCTGCATAAAAACTGAATTATCATCATCAATGTAGTTCATTCTGGGAATGGCTAAAATAAAGAAATATTGGTGTAACTAGAATTTTCTTCAAAAAGCCTGAAGTATTGTGTTGTTTTCTTCTATCTTTGCAAGAATATGATTTTCAAGTGCTAACACATGGTTGAAAGGCCATGTTCAGCATCTAACAATAAAACATAAGCTCTTTCTAGTGGTGATTCACCAATTTTGGAACAGCTTTGTAGCTGTTCCTCATGAGGAGCTGATGGTCCTGGGGTTCTCATAAATTAAAAAGCCTAAACATCCCCCTTGTGGGCAAAATACACACAAAATAAATCTGATCACAAAAGTGATCAGAGTTTTGGCCCATTGAATTAAGTGATTGTTTATGCTTTGAGCAATTCTGGGAGAGGCTGGAAAGCTTCCATACCCTCAGATAAAAAATGTGTGCATGCAGATTCCAAGCCTTTCCTTAACACATATTCCTACAGCCACCCAGGCTTAGGTCCCAAGGTAAAAAAAAAAACACAACCAAACATTTATTAGCAATTGAGTAATGTAGTTTTGGGTCCATTTCACTGAAAGTAAACAGTCATATGTTTTGCAATTTTGTATTAAATAACTGTGATATGAGGTACCCCTGGGAATAACAAACAAAGTGACCAGTGTTAATTCTGAGATCATGGCATAAGATTTGTTACAACAATAAATCATGACAAGTAATTTAACATGCAAAAGATTCACTAAATCTACCAAGAGACCAAGAGAACATTTCAGATAATACAAGTGTTTGACTGCTGGCATGTGTTCCTTTCTCCCACTGAGTTTATTTTTGTTTAGGTTCAACTAAAAGCCTTCTAGGGTCCCTTGGGGTTTCATTATATGACAAGAAGAGCATCTGATAAATTGAAAGGCCCAGTGCCCCAGTGGTGTTTTGGAACAAGTTGGTCCTGTCTGTGCCAAACAAGGGGAAGGAATACCTGGCACCTGTGGCAGAGCTGCCACAGTGCTCCTTGAGGGCTCAACTTGACTCTTTGTTGCCACAGTATCAGTGAGCCAACACAAAACACTTCTAGAAGAAAGCATAACATAAATACTTCCCTTCCCCACCTTCTTCCTTTCTTTTTTCATTGTTCTTTTATTAACCCTGCTTTTTGGTTGTGAAAGTCACATTCCTGACATTCCTTTTTTCAGGATGTAGGGTGGAGTCTGTCTGCCAGACACCTGCAGTCCTCTCTAGTGCAGGGGGATTGTGCTTTAGAGGAGGTTCTGGCTCTTCAGGCCTTTTTACCAACTCCAGCATGTGTCACTTACACTGTTGATGTGAGAAATTACTCAGAACTGAGATGATGGCAGTGCTTAGACATACTAAGCAAATGGGACACTTGCCAAGATGTTAAGAGGTCACAGACTGGCAGTTGAGAGATAAGAGCACATATCAGCTCATACTTCCCAGATGAAGAAATATGGCTTGGAAAGGTTTTGTCACTGCCTTTAATGCTATGCACTTGAAGGAAAGCAGCTAATTAAACCTCTCAGCTGGTGAAGTGGAATTTGCTGAAAAGGTTGTGGTGTAGTTCCATGAAAATAAAGTCCTTTGAATATTTTTGAAGTTGCCATTTCTAAACTCTGCCTTTGTCTTCTTTGGTCTCAAATGTTAGCTTCACTAAACGTGATGAAATAGAATCACTGCTGGAAGTCTCTCAACTGTTGCTTTCAGATTTTCTGAAGATACAAATGTATGAGATTTTACAGAAAGCCACGAAAGCTTTCATGACACTGTCCTCACAAAGGGACCAACTCCAGCTGCTGCCCCATGTGGAAACCTGGGTCATTCAGCTCACGGCTGGCTTGTACCCAAGGAGACTCCAGACCCCTCCTGCAGTCCTTCCCTGGTGTCTCTGGACAGCTGCTGCTTTGCAGGACACTGCCCAGAGCCCTGCTCCAACACTTTCCTTAGGTGGTAGAAAATGATACTGCTGTAAACCTCCTCTTCCAGTCTATTGCTAAAAGCCGGGCTTATATGGATACTTCCAGCCCTTTCCCAGCAGCCACAGATTCCCTGGCTGCTCTGGCTAAATTGCTGGGAAATTTCAAGGACTCTCTTTGGAGGAAAGCTGTTGGACTCGGGCAGCATTAGAGCCAGGGTTCCCCAGAAAGCAGCAGAGCCCCCAGCACACATTGGGTACCACAGAACACTGCAAACAGGGCATCATGATCCCAGTTCCTCACATCTCACATTAATCTGCCTTCATGGTGATTCTGCAGTGTCACTGCAAAAGACAGCAAAGGTTATTTGTTGCTCTCTCAACACTGTTCTATTATGTTCTTTCGTGAAAGAACACCTCCCTAAACCAACACTTTCAGAAGCACTTAATCTTTTTAAGAGCTGTGCACATACCAGGAGGCAATCCTTGCCCTGATTGATCTGCGTGTAGAAATTTTTCTCCCATTTGAAGCGCAAGGTGGGGAAAAAAAACCTGTCTTGAAAAACACAAAACATGCAGACATTGTTCACTATTTATGTGGCCCCTATTATGTACGTGATGAGAAAGTTTATTTCAGAGCATTTATCATACGGAAACTTCAGAGAAAAGCATGCTCCTCACTTGATGCATGGCAGCCCTTTGGAAGATATTGTTCTCCTATCTCTTTTTTATTTTTTTCACTTGTCTTTAAAAGTAGAGGAAGATGGTTTAGCTCACATTTTGTATTCAAACTGTAGAATAGTTTCAGTGCCATAACCAATGTGACACAGCGACTGAAAGAGCTGAAGAACCTGAGTTCTGTGAGTCCGGGATGCTGCCCTAACACTAATCCCAAATGGGTGCTTCCTCCTTAAGGCGCTCACAAATACGAGAACGGACTTCATGCACGAGTACGAGCCAGGAGTATCTCTGTTTGCAGAATTGCCTTGTTTTTCTGGTCCTCAGAACGAAGCAAGGTCGTTCCCATGGCTCAGAAATGACTGCTGGGCTGCTAAGATACATCTGCTCCTGGCATAAACTCCAGAGGAGGAGGATGCGGAGGGAGAAGAGTGTCAGCCCAGAGGCTGGAGAACGCTGCTTAAGGGACAGAGAGAGCGATATAGAGGGGAGGTGCTGATGGAAAGGATCGCCGGGGAGGGTGCGGAGGGCAGGGAGCCAGGGCAGGGCTGAGCGCAGGCGGGGGAGCGGCGCTGGCTGCGGGCGGCGCAGGGGCCGCGGAGTGCGGGGAGGAGGGAGTCGGGCACGGGGGGCCGGGACAGCCGGGACAGGGCCGGGACAGCCGGGACAGGGCCGGGACAGCCGGGACAGGGCCGGGACAGCCGGGACAGGGGCCGGGGCAGCCGCGGCGAGGGCCGGGACAGCCGGGACAGGGCCGGGACAGGGGCCGGTGTGAGGGCCGGGGCGGGAGCCGGGGTGAGGGCCGGGACAGCCGGGGCAGGAGCCAGGACAGCCCGGGTGAGGGCCGTGACAGCCGGGGCAGGAGCCAGGACAGGCCGGGTGAGGGCCGGGGCGGGGGCCGGTGCGGGGCCGGCACATTCCGGGCAGGCGCAGTGAGCGCACAGCGCTCCGGGCCCATGGAGGCGGCGGGGCCGCAGCCCGCACCGGGCCCCGCGGCGGGGCCGCAGCCGGCGGCCGAGGAGATCGACATGTCCCTCGGTAGGTGCGGGGCGCTGCCGGGCGGCGGGGCCGGGCCGGGGAGGCTCCGTGCGGCCCCGGGGCCGGGGTGGGTGTGCGCGGGCCGGGCCGGGCCGGGCAAAGGCCGTGCGGGTGCCCCTGTCCGGGGGCAGCGGCCAGCACCGGCCTCGGGGGTGTGTGCGGGGTCCCGGCCTCGGCGCTGGGCTGGCAGCAGCCCGGAGCTCCCGGGAGAGCGGCCCGGGGGGGCTCAGGCAAAGCAGCCCCCTGTGACTTGGGAACGGGAGCCGTGGCCTCGCCGTGCTGCTATTTATAGCCGCTTGCTCCGATGCTCGCCATTCCTTTGGCACTGGGAATGTGGACTGTGCATAAACAACCAACAGCCGCCCTGTCATGAACTCCCGAGGCCTGGATTCTGACGCATGGACGAGAGATCTTGGTGGATTATCGTGTTGGCGTCTCTGCTGTGAAAGGAAAGTCCACTAGCACCTTTTATTATTGGGTCAGCTTCCTAACTGAAACCTTGTGTCATTTCTTCCTAGCAAAGAGCCATTTGTCAGGAGCAGCAGGACATTTTCCGCTGCAAACTCAAACTGATTCCTTGGCTGATGCACCTGTATTTTAATGTGTCTATGAGGAGCTATAGCAACAGTGGATCCCTCATTTTTTATTTATTTTTCTCCCATAGTGTTGCACACCCTTTGTCTCTTGGCTGATGTGGGATGGTCCCTTTGCTTTTGCTCTCCCTTAGAGCTTCTCTCACAGGTCAGACCTCCTGTGGTCCCACTCCATATTCTGTCCAGAATACACCTTACTCAGGGTAGAAGAGAGAATTGGAAAACAAGAGCCCCTTGGTGAGGAACTTTTTCCATCAGGTGTTTTTTTTGTGCTTTCAGATATATTTGTGCCTTACATGAATTAGCAGTCACAAAAAAGCTGCAGGAGTTGCTCTAAAGCTGCCCTGATAGATCTAATTCTGCCTTGAGGGCATGGATGTACCATAAATGACCTCTCTGAATCCCCTTGCAGCCTTGTGTAGTAGTCCATTACATCGCTCTGTTAATCCCATCATGTTTATGGGCACAAAAGGAGGGTAACAACTCATGCCCAAACAAAAAAGACACTGAAAGGTGACAGATCAGGCACCTGAGCATTCGGCTCCTCTCATTTCCTCACGCTGTGGACAGCCCACCCTTGGATGCTCTTGGATGCGTGTGGTCACCTCCCTGCAGTATGCAGGGATGCTTTCAAAATGCTTCAAAGCATCCTGTGCTCCAAATCACACATGTCCCAAAGGCACACTTAGCTGATACCATTAGCAAATTCATCTTAAGAACATGGCCCAACATCTCCCAGCCTATTCTTTTCCTGGCAGACTTGAAAGAGAAATCACAAAAGCAGCCTATTCTTACATCTGCTCTCGTTTCTTTTCCTTGGGCTTTGTATTCATTTGGACACAGGAGTTCTTGATGGAAAATGACAAGGGACCAGTGCTGGGGGTATGATAACTCGTGGTAAGCACCCACTGAAAGCGAATGGTTCTTCTGTCCTTTGACTCCAGTGATACATTAAGGAGCTGGAGTAGCCACTGCCTGGGAAAGGGCCTGTTTTGGACACTTCATTTCTTACTAATTTGTTCGAGTTAAAAACATTCTGCCTGGAGCTTCACAGATGTTGCTTTTATTATTTGCAAAGCATTTTCTGGAAGATCTGAGGTTAAAAGAAGAAAATGTTGGAAAATACGAATCGATGAAGAGATGTCCCTTTGCTTTTACCGTTCCTCTTCATCTGAAAAGCTTGAATTAAGAAGATCCCGTTGATTGCAGACCAGCTGATTGAGGGAGGGGCCTGAGCAGTTTCTTGTTAGAGCTCTGCATCTGAAAGTACTTTGTGTGTGATCCAAGTAGCTCAACATCCTCCCCCCACTGACCATCTTTCCAGCAGCCACTCAAGTCAGACCTTATCAAAAACGTTCTCTGCCCAGCACTGAGCTCCTGGTGCCCCTGCAAAAACATCTTCCCTTAGGCTTGTGGGAAGCCTGCAGGATCCGATCCCTTGGTGGACGTGGGTCTGAAATCTCTGTCCTGCCCGTGGTGGGGACGTGCTGGATGGTAGCACATTTTTAAATCATTTGCTGCACTCTAATCTCCGGCTTGCAGGAGCCTAGTAAATTGATCCTATACTTTCTAAGCTAAGCTTAATCTTTCATTGTCTGTCCAGCGTAGCTCACAGAGCAGCAAGCTCCATGTTTACCGCGGACAATTGCAAGCACCCAGAGAGGGAATCGTTGTGGGTGGAAAGTGCAGGTGCCATGTGTTTCTCCTCTTCTCATTTCATTCTAGATGACATCATAAAGCTCCACAGGAAAGAGCAGACAGATGCCAGTGCCGCGGGCGACAGCAGAAGGCAGCAGGTCAAGAACAGGAGTTCAGCCTCGGGGTATGGGCGGCCCCGGTACCGCGCCTGGAAGCAGAGGAATTTGCAAGGTAGATGGGCACTTGAGACAGCAGAGGCCTGCCAGGCTGGAAAACGCATTTTTGTCACAAAATCCAGCTCTTAAATCCTTCTCCTATCTAATTTCTCTGTGCGTATAAGATGTGCTTGGGCTCTGATTAGCTTTTCTCCCTGTAACAATGGAATATCAGGGCCCTTTCAGAGCATAATTCCTCCATTTTTCTCCCTTCCACTCTCTCATGAATTACTAATTTAAAGTGACTTAATATCTATTCTGTATTCCCCTTGGCTTTGCATATTTTAATTATGCCTCTTCCTAATCCTCATTTTCCCAGAGCAGACTTAAATTATCCCAATTACCCCTTCAGTAACTGTATTTGATAGCTCAGTTATTGAAGCTAAATTGTCACTTTTGCCAAGCATGCTATTTTTATGGTGAGGTTTTTTTGTAATACCGAGTGATCACACCTTTGTTTTGTTCCACTGGTTTTTACCTACAAACCAAAGTTATCTACTGCATGAAATGCCATCTCTATGAACTTTTTTTTTTTAAATTACTGCTAAGTCACTCCCTGAAGATTTTGGTGGTATTTTGCAGAAATATCTTTGCAGTCTTACATTGGGTTGCCAATCACACATCAGGACAGTGGGATCACTGGGAGCAATCCCACTTGTCTCTGCTCTGTCTCCCATCCTTGTATTCTTGGTGTCCACCACACGGTGCCTTATTGAGAATTGTTCCAGTTCAAAACAGAATGATGATAAATGCCCTTAGCAAATTGATTTTTTTATCAAAATTCATGGGCTTTGATAGTCTCCCACACTTAAGCACTGCATCCAGAGGCAAATCCAATAAAATATTTTTTTCCCTATTCTTTAGATGGGAGAACTTTTCTGTTAATTTATAGAATTATTTCTGCAGGTTTTAGTATTTCATACATTTTCAGTGAGTCTGAATTCAGCCCTGCCAAGTGCCAAGACCCACCATGCTGTATGGTGCTGATTGTCAGTAGCAATTTGGGGAAGCTCAGCATGACTGGGAATTTAGCCCATAATTCATCAGGGGCTCAATTCACTCTGGTCTCTGCTGAAATGCAGTCCCTTCTGGGCTGAGATGTGATAACCATTATCAAAATGATGATCTGAGAAGCCAGGCACTGTAATGACATAGGAGGGGGAAGGGTATTATGCTGATTAAACCAGCAAGCAAAGTGCTGTTAATCCCTCTTGGAATATGGCTTAAACCATCTCCCTAGCAGGGGAAAGATGATTTTTAATGACTAGAAATTTGAATTTCAAATCTCCTTGGAAAAAAGAGTCTGTCAGACATGGGAGCTTGTGCCCAGAGAGGACTGGCTGAGCAGAGGTGCCTTTTGGCCATCCCAGGTGTGCTCAGCACCAGGCTCTGAGCACGCACCCAAACATGAGACGTGTGTGGGGGAGTTCTTCCCCAGTTGCTGACGCTGTGGGGTTTTACTGAAATGTTCTTACATTATTAACTATCTGCCAGACCTTTTGCAGAGATGAAGCCTCCCATGTGTCACACTTCAGGACACACATGACAGAGCGAGGCCTTGGTCCCCAGCTGGTGTGATGGGGTCCCCCTTGGAGGCTGATGGCTCTGTCATGTGTTATTTGTGTTGGGTGAGCCATGCCTGAGTGCACTGCTGAGCACAGGCTCTCTAATGGGAACAGACTGACAGGGGCAGGATTTTCTAGTCAGGGCTGCCTTCTGCAGTGGTCCCTCCCATTGCCCTGATGGAATATTCAGGAAGGCAGCTGAGCTCAGTCTCTTGTCCTCTCCAGGGTGTAGGAGAGCTGTGCAACAAGGCTTGGTGGTCAGCAGGAGAGCAGCCCAGCAAATAGGCAAGAGATAGGGATGGGTGGGGGTTGAAGAGAAACAAGGCAGGGCAAAAACAAACTGGGCAAATAGAAGCAGGAGAAAAAAATCAAAGGGCCATTAAATACAGCAAGTCCATACCTGGTCAAAAAGAAACAGTTTGCCAAAATGGAATGTTGGTCAAGAGAAGAATGTTTACACATCTGCACTTCTGCAGTGAGAGGGCATTGTGTGCAAAGGAATGAACAACTGGCCCCTGAGCTTGTGAACTGCATTGCATTTTTGTGCGTGTTCCCAACCAGCACCTCTGGCCATAGGGCACGAAGCACCCCAGCGTGGTGTTTGGGATCTGCTTCCCACGGCCCTGCCCTGGTGCCCTTTTGTTTTAGAGCCAGAGCAGCTCAAATCATCTTCACACATGTTCCAGTGTAAGCAGCTCAGGCTGGTGCTGGCTGGTGTTACACCCTGAGGCTGGAGCCTTCATTCACTATGGCAGTGGTGGCCCCTCGCAGTGATGTCACTGCTGCCTCAGAACACTTCATTTCCAATTGCTCCCAGTCAGTATCAATTGCTGTCACGTAGCAGCTGACGGTACGAGATCAATACATGCAGCTCACTGCTCTGTGGTTTGTGTCAGGGAGGTTCTGCTGTGAGATCCAGGGTTTGGATGCACTCTCACTGCCCTCTGCTGTGCACAGCTTTGGGCCTGATTTATACACCCCCGAGATGGGTGCACATCCCACTGGTCCAGCAGCTGTTGGGGGGAATGGGCTGAAAACAGAGGGGCTGTATGCTCAAGTGACCTTGCAGCTGGGGATAGCAAAGTTGGAAGTAGCAGTGAAGAAAAACACACACCTTCTGCTGTGCTTTGAGAAGTGGAACATCTGCTTATAGATAGTGGAGGTGTTTGTAAACTTGGGGGCACCCTACTGGACAGGCTTGAGCTCCCTGCCTTGGTACAGAGATCAGAACACAGCATGGTGGTAACTCTACACAGGCTGCAAACCCTTGATAAACTGGTGTGAATGGCAGCTTGGGGATTCTCCAGCACTGGGCCATGGTGCTGGGGACTGTGCCCAAGTGGCTCTGCTTAGCTGTTGCTTCAGGGGTGGGCTGGTTTGTGACGTAACAAATACATTCCCTCTTGGCATTCCAGCTGTGAGTTTGTGGTTGTTTTGTTGTTATTGTGCCTGTATCAGCTCACACAGGGACTCAGATACTTTCTATCTCACAGCTACAGAATTTTATTATGTGGAGTAATTAGGTTGGGAAGCACTGTGCCTCAGTCTGACAGGGCTTTCCTCTCACTCAGCACTTCAGCACTCTTCAAAATCATCAGCAGGCTTAGGGGAAAAGGTTTAATGCACGAGGTACAGCGGGTGTGCGTGTATCATGGAAAACCAGCAGGGGATGTCCCCTCCTATATGAGAAGTAACGGTATGTCAAGCTAAAAGAAAATGAAAGTATATATATATAAAAATAAAAATTGTATTATAATGTGGGCACTCAGAGCTATTTCAGGCTGCTGTGGGGTGGGCTTTGGGGTGCTCAAGTCACTTGTGTATCTGTATCAAAAGGCTTTTTCTGTGTCGTAGTTAATTCATGGCAATGTGAGCTCTGACAACAGATTGACAGGTCTCCTGATGTGGGTGTTCCTGCCTTTACGAGGAATCAGAATTGTGAAAGGCTTTTCTCTTCTCTATTCTTTGACATCAAATAATGTGCATGTCAGTCCTACGTACAGTAAGAATGCCAGAGAGACATTGGAAAAATTAATTATTTAATACGAATGACGGTGACTCTTGCACCACTATTTGTGTAGATACTCCTGTATCACATCAAGTTAACCTTGTAACCTATTTACAAAGCTGTAGTCATAAATCGAATTTTGAAGGATGCTAAAATAGAAGGGCTTTTTTTGTAGGACCTAACCGTTTCAGAAGAGGCTTTGGACAGCAACAGTTCAATCGGAGACAATTCAGGAATGCCTTGCCTGGTCGCAAGAGAAGAGCAGCTGCTGCATTCGATGGAGTGAGCCCTTTAAATCGCCAGCCATCGGCTCAGGAGGTAGGGGAATAAGGGAGGTTCAGCTTTTCCCAAATGTCATGTAGAAATCTGCTTGATTTTATGATCCTGGATCACCCCAAAGAACAATCTACATAAAAAACACCGTCCTTTATATGCCTGTGCACAGCATTTGTATGCATAGGTGAGTACAGACATACATGCATATGGAATAGCAATTTTCCAGTTGGTTTTATAAAGCTTCTGACTTAGCATAATTTTACTGATCAGTTCCCATGGGTTTTGCAAAAAAAAGATTTTTTTAAGATTGGTCTTAAAAGGTTTTGAAATATTTCCATAAAAATTAATTCCATGGCATCTCATTTTACTATTATCACTTAGAGGAGGTGTGTTAAGATTCTTTGTTATTTGTTGTCCACCCAGAGCATTTTCCAAGTTCCTGTGAAGTCAAAGGACAGACTTGGTGACTTGTCAGGTGACTCTGATTCAGAGACATACTTTCCACCAGAGACACTGATTCCCAGTACTGTGGCAGATAGTGTGAGGGGCAGCTGGGTTTTCCTGCACTGATGAAAACCACTCAGTTAGGAGGTCACAGATACCCAGTAAGCTTTTTAAATAAATGCAAGTGCTGAACAGGATGGCATTTAGTGGATGTGTCGTAGGGGTACAAATAAGAATGCCCTAAACTGAGCATGGATGTGCAAGGAGTGAGGTTATTCCTGAAGAGAAAGACCAGGATGACTCAGATATTGAGTGTGGCTGGTATTTACAGAGAGTAATAAGCAGTTGCTAGGAGGCATAATGCTACAGTAGCTTCCACTTTGCAGAAATAAACCAAGGGGGAAGAATATGGAAATACACATCTGTTAGTGGGTAGTAACAGTGATGGCAGTTGTCCCACAGAAATAAACAGGCTGGAGCCTGGGGCAGTTTGTGTTGGAGCTGCAGGAGAGACACTGCTGAGGGGTCTTCTGGTGTGTTTCATGCTTCAGGGCGTGGTCCAGGCGATGCAGGTGTCCAGACAAGAAAGAGCTGATGACCAGAAAGAAGCCTGAGGAGGGCTATAATGCACAGCTTCTGCGAGATTTGCTCTCCATGAACTGATGGGGTTTTTTTCTTCTTTGGTTTCTGCAGCATTAGAATGAAACATTCTTCCTGGCACTTGTGGTTGTGTGTCCAGGAACCAAGGCCCACACCCTGACTGATTGTTGACAGCAGTGTCAGCAGCAGTCAGTGGAGAGCAGGACATTGTGTGCTGTCCCTTGTGCTCACTCCCTGTTCTTGTAGGGAGGCTGTGGCACAGGTGACAACTGCTGAGGTCTCACTGCTCTTTCAGGGCAACAAGAAGAGCAATGCTTTTGCCAAAAGCGGCAGTGGGCAGCTGGAGGAGCAGCCACAGCCATCTCCAGGCCCCAAGAGATTCAGAGCAGATCCTTCCAGCATCCGCACCCCAGGGAGAAGGTAAAATCTTTGCTAACTCCGGGTCACTTTGGTTTTCAGTGATGCCCTGAAGTGAGTGCAGCTCATGGGGTTCTGCTCTCTGTATGTGCCAGGCGTGTGTGGCTACAGCCATGTGCTTGTGCAGTGTGAGAAAAATACCTCTGGGTATGTTAGGAAAGCACCTGGAAAGAAAACAACCTCATGCTCGTAGTTAATAATGCTGATATTCTGTCATTTCATTTCAGGAAGCACAGAAAATGTGACCTTTGTATTTTTATTAAACTTTGTCGCTTTGGGAAACATTTTCGAAGGGTGAAATAACATTTATTTTCATAAAGGCAGGAAATACAGATTCCAGCCATAAGGGATAGGCAGAGACAGGGAGTCTGTCCTAATGAGGGGCTGCAGGAGCAGACTGTGCCCCAAGAGCTGTGAGGAAGGCAGTGTGCCAGGTGCTGGGCACTGTCTCGGTGCCTGTCTCATCAAGATCATTATGTTCTCTGAGCTTGAAAGGAAGCTCCTTGCAATCCTTTCTCTGCTCTGAGCAGAACAGTGACTGAATAACATCAAGAGGTCCTTTCTGACCTGATTTTTTTCTAATTTTCCTCCCATGTTTTTTTTGCTTTAATGAGCAAAGTTCAAAACACACAAGCTGTTGTCTCATTTGAGCATAAAATCAAGTTCCTCTGAAATCCTTTGCTGGCAGAAAAACCTGTTGGGCTGAACTCGGTAACATACAGCCTCATTTGCAGAATTCTTACTCTGCTTTTTAAGACCAGCTCGGGTTAGGTATTTTGGCATTAAGCATTAGAGAGACCTGGCATCATCTTCAGCTCTGTCATTCTCTCTGTCCTTTACCAGCAGGCCTTTCCTGCTGAACAGGGGACCAGCGTTCCAGCAGAAGCGGGTGCAGCCATGGTTCTCCAAAGCCCGCTTCCAGAGAGGGGTCAGTATTGAGACATTTCTTCTGCTGATAGTCTGCTGGTAGTGACAAACCTTCAAATTTTACGAGCTTTTGTTGTAGCTTTGCTTCCAGAAGTAACTGGGGGAGAGAGGTGGATGACCTGAACGCTGCATGTGTTGGTAGGAAAGCATTTGCAGGCAACTTTTAATGCATCTTGGTATTCTGGCAACTGGGAAGTAAATCCTGGGAGGGTGATAAAAACAAACCTTGCAGTTTATAGAGCAGCACACGCAGGACAAGGTAAAGCCACCCCATACACATCACTGCCAGTGGGAAACCCCAAATTAGCACATTCCTTAACAACTTGCAAGGAAGGAGCTCTTCAGATACACAACAAAATTCTGGAAAAGGAATCACAGTTTCTGAGAGCTAATTCTTTCAAGTAATTGTTTTAAAATATATTTTCCAGCAGATGGATTCTCAAGGAGAAGGGAAACCGCCAAGGATGAGAAGGTAATGGGTGAACAAAGGCACAATGCAAATATGACGTGCTGTTTCACGCTTGAAGCTGGATGAATCTCCCTGTCTCGGCAGGTGGCAAGTGAAACCCAGCCCGGGAGCAATTCTGACGGTTTCTGTGGTTAATCCCCAGGCGGGCCAGAGCAGCTCGTAAGTAAATGAGGTGATTTGTTAGGGTGGGAGCCCTACAAAAGCCATCGCAAATCCCTTTAGCATTATTGCAGCTTCACTTCTGTAATGAGTGTGCATTGAATGGTTCAGGCCCAAAATGGTTAGCAAATGATGTCTGGTTCCTTTCCCAGCATATCAGAAAGAGATAAAAATCTCCTGTATTAACCTGTAATTACATGGTAATCTGTAATTACTGTGCCCTTGTTTGTTATGCAGAGTGAGGGGAAATGGAAGCAGCATAGTGGGAGGAGGTGGCAGGCTGGTTGTGCTGGTTGTGGGGTGTTGGGAGAAACAGTGTGCCCCAAAGGGGCACCTTGTGCTCGCTGTGTAAGAGGGGCCCAGAGGCTGGAAAGGGGCAGCTGCAGGTCCTGGAACCCAGCTGGGGGCAGAGAGAAGGGTGGGTGAGGGCACTGTGCATGTTCTGGGTGCCGAGAGCACCCCTCAGTAGCCTGGATATGACAGTCCCCAGTGCTGGAACTCTGTCTGCACGGGTGCTCCCCTGGCTGCCTTTGGACTCTGCCAGGGGTCAGACACGCCATGGGATGGATGGAGTGTGTGGGTGTCTCCTTGACTCCGTGCTGATTTGCAGAGGATGGGGAGTGAGCTGCCTTAGCATCCTGAGTGACTGCAGCTCTGTGCTTTCCCAGGCCTGGATCCAAGCGCCCATTCCTGCGAAGCCAGAGACCCCCGGCACGGGTGGCCAAGCCCCAGCCCAAAGGGGTGCTGCTGAGATTCAACTTCCGCGCCATGGCCAACCAGGTAGAGGATTGTCGACGGGACAGGAGGCTCCTGGCTCCCTGCAGCAGCCCTGCCACTGAGCTGTTAACGTCACACTCAGGTTTCTGGGGCTGCCAGCTGGGTTTATCTAACAGGACCTGGGAGGAAAGTCCCGTAGCTGTGTTGGCCAGGTTGCTCACAAAACTGAAGGCACTTGAGAAGACTGTTCAGCAACTACAGACTCAGCCCAGTTTTCCCCACTCTGATGGCCTGTCTTGGCCTGTCCATGTGCTTGCTTGGAGCAGGGAGATCCTGCTGATGAGTAGTCCTGGCCAGAGGGGACTGTTTCACTGTCAGTGCTTCCCATTCCTCAGAGACACACGGCACTTCTGGGCTTTGCTCGCTCTTTGCTTTGGTGCCCTTCTTGGTGTCATATTTTACACTGAAGTATGGTCCAAGAGCCCTGGGGCAGCTGAGAAATCCTGCTCCACCTTCTTCATTGCCGGCGTTTCTTGTCTGGACAGTTTGGTTTTACTTGATGCCTTGTGCTCAAATGCCATCTGCTTGCTCCTGTTCTTGCCGAGGACGCCCTGTGTCTTGGGGCTGGGAGCTGCTTGGAGGTTTTCCAGCCGCACACAGTCTGTCGAGCTCCCTGTCTCTGTGTGCTGAGTGATTTAATTGACTAACCAGCTGTGAAACACCAGCCTGACTGATGGGCTCTAATCAATACCCCGCTACAGGTTTGGCTGTGCTTTGCCAGGAAACAAGGGACTGACTCGCTCTCGCTTTCCCCTGCAGACCAGCCTGACGCTGGATGAGAGGTTCTCTGGTCTGAGGAATAAGAGGCGCTTTACAGCGGCCAGGAGCGCCGGACGGACGGTCACCATGCCTTAGCACCACGTGCTCGCCACAGGGACTGCCTCTAACAGTCCAGGCTCCATCACAGGGGCTCAATAAAAGTCGCTAGATTCCCTTTGAGATAGCTGATTTGGCAATGTGCTGTCTCCTTCCTTACACACAGAGTGAATGAGTGATTGAGGGCAGGGATGAGGCAGGGTGAGAGTTTGGGCCAGAGCACAGGAGAGGTGGGACATGGGCAGGGTGGTGGACGGGGATGAGCAGAGATGAATTTTCTGGGAAGCTGTAGGGCTGGCACAAGCCCTGTCCCGTGGCCAGGGCACCCCATGCTGACCAGGGGGACTCCTGCAAGTGGCAGGGTGTACCATGGAGCCTTCCCTACATTGTCCTGTGGGTGGGACAGGGTTGAGGATGCTGTGCCTACCCACATGAGAGACAGAGGGAAGCGGGGATGCTTCAGTGGCCCACAGTCCCCAGCATCCACCTAATTGCCCAGCTTGTGCTTGCAGGCATCCTTGCCCAGAGGTTTGCAGTGTAAGACCCCTCCACCCTGAAAACATGTTGCTTTGCCCTGACAGTCAGGCCTGAGCACCTTGCATTTCTCTGTGGATTGCTGTGCTGTTCTGACTGCTGCTGCTGGCCCAGCTGTGGGGACGGGGTGAGACGTGCCATGCCGTGCTGCTGGAGTGAGTGTCCTCAGCATGGTGCACAGACAGGCTGCCCCAGCCCAGATCACATCTTCCAGTGCTGAGTAGTTCTGCAGTAGGGTTTTTGTAGTTGCAGCTTCACCCATGCTCAGAGCAGCAGCATAATCAAACTAGCAGCAGCACTCTGATGAACATTGGCTCAGATGTTAATGAGCTGGGTTTAGGTATTTGTTAATGAAGCCCTGCATCAACCCTGAGTAACTGCTCCATTCTCCACCCACTGCTGGAACCCAGCACTGAACATGCTGGACACAGCCTGTTATTGGGCTCTAAGCTATACTTATAAAAGGAAATATTTGATAGACTGCTTTACATTTTACACCGAGCATCTTTAACAAGAGACTGGACTTGGCATTGGTTTTATAGGAATGTGTGAAATGTTGTTAGCTGATGAAAGCAGTGATGTATGAGTCCAGTGCACTGAATAAAAACCTAACTTGTCAAATGTCACCTCTGAGTATTTCCTTTCCTTCAACAGCAGTTTGGTGCAGGTTCAGCTTCTCAGTGTGGCACTGCATGGGCTGGTGCTTTGGGGGAAACGGGGTCCCTGCTGGTGCCCACCTGCAGGCAGTTTACTGCTTTAAAAGCTGGCTCCAAAGCAGTGTGAGGTTTTCCATAGGTATTTCGTAAAATCATTGTTGTGATCTCTTTTGCCTTGAATGTTATTGGCAAAATTATCAGAGCAGTCCTGGCTCTAAGTATGTTCAAAATTAAACAAATGCACCCCCATGCCCGGGTTAATGAACTCTGGAGGAGACATCACTCCTTTATGCAAATAATCTGCATATCATGGAAAGTTGAAAAGTTGAACAAGAAACACTTGTCACAAATGGCAGTGTCCCTGATTTCACTTGCCTCCTGACTACAAATATGGACAGAAGATGGCAGACTTGCTAGGAAAACCTGAGCACTTCTTCAATCAGGTTCCAAAGGGATAGAGCCCTTCAGTCCTGAAAGAACAGCTGAGTGCGCAGCATCCTCTTGCTGTTCAGAGTGCACCCTGATTCTGTTCTCCGCAGAAATGTTTTTTAGCAATCTGTACCTTAGAGATTGCTAAATTAAAGGCTTAGGTGATAAAACTGCTTTTTTTCCTTGCTTGATTCCCTTGCAGTGCTGGGTGACTTTTTATGTACAGGAGATAAAACAGGCTTTGCACCGAATTCACAAGTAGCCAAAATGCATAACCATCACACTAAAAACATACTGGGAGAGGCCACAGTGTGAGCTCACCCCAACAGGCATAAGGCACCCCTTTCTGCCACGGTACTAAAGTAGCCACAGAATAATTGTCTCTAACAGAATTATCCCCGCCGTGGTGCACGGGGTGAGCTGCTGCACAGGGGCTGTCCTTTGGGGCAGGGTGTTTTTTGTGACGCAGTTCAGCTGCTTCCTGAGCCATGGCCAGGGGCACAGGCGGCCTGTGTCCATCCAGGGTCTGACAGGTCCCGTGCAGTTCCTGAGCTGGACAGGGGGCCCAGCAGTTCCCACCTGGGGAGCAGCAGCAGCAGCTGGCTTTGGCTGAGCTCCCTGCCAGGATGGCTGCACACAGGCCAGGACCACTGTGAAGGGGCAGCCCTGTCACCTGGAAAACTTGTACTGTTCCAGGTCAGACAACGCCACCTCCACAGTAACACCTCGGGTGGTGTCTGAGAAGTTTAAAAATGTAGAAGCAACTGCACCGAGTTAGAAGAGAGTCCCCACAGTGCATCCCAGGGTAGGGGGGACACCAGCACAAGTGTGGCCCTGCTTGGTCACTGCACAGAGCCCACAGTACCACTGATCCGTGTCTTTAGCCACTTGTATTTCACAGCACTTGGTGGAGGATTCTTCCACTACTGCTTTTTGCTTTCTGTTTGTCTGTGACAATTCACAAGGGCAGTATTATGAGTTTTCAGGGCAAGAGCAGCAGCTCTGGCCCAGCCAGACTGATGGGTAGATATTCATCTGTAAGCTTGAATCCCACAGCCCCCACAAGGATGCACAGCTAAGGTCAGAGGAAGCAGCCACAGCCACAGGATTTGCAGGTGACAGTGGGACCCCTTCCCCTTACACCTGCATTTCACACACATCCCTCTGTGCTGGAAGGTCAATCTGTGTGCAGGACAGGGCGATCCCCAAATCCAGGCAGCGCTGCACTGCAGCACTGAACCCTTCAGTACCGTCTCACTGAGCCTGGCTCATTCGGTTCTGCTGAATTTCACCCAGACATCACCCACATAATATTTCAGGTCTGATCCTTTTGTGATCAATAATGGCTCAGCTATCTCCCAGTGATGTGTTGGTGACTGAGGGCCAGTCTCTTCCATACAAAGGGAATTTCCCTTAGATCCCCAAATAAGGCATGACATGTGCATGCAAAAAACTAGTAAACAAAAAACCAACCCAAACCAATTCAAGAGTGCAAGGGCCTTCATGAGGTTCAAGGCTTAAAAGCAGATTCTGCTTATCAAACACAGAACAATGGCATTAAAATGTGAGTCTATGAGACTTTCTTTAGCATTTCCTAATCACAGCTCCAGAGCCATTTTTGGAAGATAAATATGCAGCACCTAACAAGAACTGATTACATGGTAGGAGAGGCAATTATCGCTCCATAGAGTATCGCAGCAGTCGTGTAGCGTTTTATTCAGGTAACTGGGCCCCGGACCTTGCAACCGGCTTCTGATTTATGTCTCCCCAGTGCCCTTTGGCGTTCTGAGGCACGGGCATTCGTGCCTTGGGGGCTTTTGTGAGTGTTCCTTCACCCTTCGGGGTGAGCCGCTCGCTCGTATTCCCTTTGTTCTGCCACGGCCGATTGCTGGGTGATTTTTGTCGCTGCCACACGCGGGGATCCGCAGTCCGTGCCCGGCTCCGGCGGTGCCGGCTTTGCGAGGCAGAGGCCGCGGAGGCTCTGCTGCTCCCGGCATCGGCAGGAGAGCTCCGGGCCCGAGGAGCGGCCGCTGCTCTGCGGGGCCGGGGCGGATGCGGCCGCAGCTGCGAGCGGTGCCCGAGGGCAGCGGGCAGAGCGCAGCGGCCCCGCGGCCGGGCAGGGCCGCGCTCGCAGCGGCGCCGGGGCTGCCGAGCCGATGTTCCGCGCGTTCCTCCGGCTCCGGAGCGCTCCCGCAGCCGCGGCCCCGAACGGCGCCGCCCGCGCCCGTCCCGGCTGCGGGACCGCCCCTCCCGGGCTGCCTCCGCTCCCGATCCCGCTCCCGATCCCGCTCCCGATCCCGATCCCGATCCCGCTCCCGGTCCCGATCCCGATCCCGATCCCGCTCCCGATCCCGATCCCGATCCCGATCCCGATCCCGATCCCGCTCCCGCTCCCTCAGCCCCGGTCCCTCAGCCCCGGCAGCGCCCCCTAGCGGCACACGAGCCCCCGGGCACACAAGCGCGCACGCCCCCTCGGGAGGCCCCGCCCCCTCGGCACCGCCTGCACCGCGGATTGGTTGGCGCGGCCGAGGGGCGCCGCGAAGCCCCGCCCCGTCCCGCGGCGCCCCCTGCGGGCCCCGCGGCGCCTGCGCAGCAGCGGCGGGGCGGCCGCGGCCGTTGTTGTGGAGGGGCCGGTCAAGATGGCGGCCGGGCAGGGGGGCGGCGGCGGCAACAACGGGAGCGGCGGCGGCAGCGGCACGGCGGCCGGGAGCGGAGCGGCGGGGCTCGGGATCCCCGCGCACCTGACTCTCTCCTTCTCGTCCGGGCCGCACTGGGGCGCGGCGGCTCTGCCGCAGTCGCACACGGTGCGCAGCCTGGAGCGGGCCCTGGAGGAGGCGGGCAGCTCGGGCATCCTGTGCCTGAGCGGGAGGAAGCTGCGCGACTTCCCCGGCAGCGGCTGCGACCTGAGCGACACCACGCAAGCGGGTGAGGGGGCCCTGGCAGTGCCGGGCCCGGGGCTGCGGGTGTCCTGCGGGGCCGCTGCGGGCCCGGCGGTGAGGGCGGGGGGCGCGTCCCGCTGTGCCGGGCGCCGGGGCCGGGCGGTGGCGGGTGCGGGGCCCCGGTGCGGGGGTGCAGCGGAGGGGTCCCCGTGATGGCAGGGGAGGGCTGTGGAGGCGGCCGAGGGGGTGACACGGCAGCGGGGCTGTGGGTGAGGAGCGGGGGCCCCGCTGTGTGAGGGCAGTGAGGGACAGTCAGGGGGCTCCGCGTTTGTGGGGGGCTCTCGGTGCAGGCGCCGGGACGGGGTCTGGCGGATCTGGGGGTGCAGTGTCGGGGCTGCCCTGCTGGGCGCACCGGGGGCCGGTTCTGCCGCGGGGGTGCGGGGCGAGCGGCCGGGCAGGTGTGGGCTGGGAGCGGGGCACGCTGAGCCTGCTGTGTGCGAGCGGAGCGGGGGTCCCGGAGGTGCTTGTGAGCGGCACAGCGGTGTGTGAGTGTGCAAGGGCACAGGGCTCTGTGTGTGTGTGTGTGAGGGCACCGGGGTGTGTGTGAGTGTGGAAGGGCACAGGGCTCTGTGTGTGTGTGTGCAAGGGCTCAGGGTTCTGTGTGTGTGTTGGTGGTTGCAGGGGAACAAGGCACCGCGGTCCGGGCCGCGGTGCTCGGTGTGTTTTGGGGTGGAGTGGTCTCTGTCCCCGTGTGTGCAGTGGCGCTTTCGATGAAAGGACTCCTGGAGGCATATTGTGAAAGGAAAACGCTCTCTTTTGCGGTTGCCATGTTGTGTGGGATTTTCCAGCATAGGCAGTTTATTTTCCTGACAGCATCTGGTTAATTTTCTCTTTCCCATTGCAGGGCACGTCACGGGTGGCTACCGAGAAGCTTCTCGTTGGGGGAGTAGAAAGGAACCTTTGGTGCTCAGAATTGTGCAGCAAGTTGTGAGCTTGGCATGTTGCGGTCGAGTGCCAGCCTGGAGGGCTGACAGAAAGTTCCTGTCAATGTCTTTGCAGCAGCAGAAGCTAAGGGATCCCCAGCTGTTTTCTCCTTTTCTGTTGAAGAGCTTTTGAACAGCTGCAGGAATGATTTTGCAGGCAGAAGATTGCTTGCTGGTTTTAGCCATGGTGGAGTATCTAATTCACAACCATAAGTAGCAATGTCTACTTTAGCCCATTGTTAGTTTCAACACCTCAGAATCTTTCTCCTTAGTGCAGCTGGATGTGTAGCTGAGGATGAATAAGGCACTCAATGTGATACAACTTCCTGTCCCTCATGCTACTGTCTGTCCACAATGCACAAAAGCTGTATCAGGGCCTCCTCTGGCTCTGTCTCCAAAGAGGAGGAAGACAAGAAGGCTGGAGAGGAGGAAGAACAAAGTGAACTTCCCTCTGTTCTTGGAGACAGTGGTGAACTTCCCACAGTTCTTGAAGATGATAGTGAATTTCCTACCATTCTGGAAGATGATGGCAAAGCTCCAGCAGTGTGGATCGAGGATGGCAAATGTTCCGCAGCGTGGGATGAGGAGTGGGAACATCCCGTGTCGTGGGGAGAACAACAGCAAAGATCTTGGAGCATGGGAAGAGGAGGGCAAACATCCAGCGGCATGGGACCAGGACGGGGAACATCCAGTGGTGTTGGAAGAAGATGGTGAACATCATGCAATGTGGGAAGAGGTGGGACAACATCTCTCAGCATGGGAAGAGCACCGTGGACATCCCACTGCTTGGGAAGAGGATGGTAACACTCCATCATTTTGGGAAGAGGACAGTGAACCTCCCTCTGTTGAGGCATCATGGGCTGAGCATTCTGACAGCAGCACAGCCCTACAGACAGAGGGGAGAGGTGAGTGGTGCCTGGTGCAGCTGGGTACATCTGCTCTCTGTCTTGTCTGCCAGAGCAGGCTGTTGCGTGTGTGTGTGTCTGTCTGAGCATCAGCTGTGCTCAGTGTTCCTGTGCAGCTGAATGTCACAGATGTTGTTTATTGCTCTTGCCCACCTGAGTACAAGGGGCTCAGCCCCAGAGAGCGGGGCTGCATTTTGGCTCCGCTGCAAGGTGGGAGCTCCATCTTGGAGTGACTGCCTTTCCTGTTTCTTTCAGGGAACACCGTGAGTGTGGAGGCCAAGAAATACACTGAAGTTGAGCCAGTTGGCCAAGGGTAAGTTCAGGTCATGACTTCTACACGAGCAGGGGCCAGGTATTTTGCTGGAGGGCAGTGGTATCTTTCAGAGCAGGACGCGTTGGCTTGGTCTTAATCTCTAAAAATGTTTAATGCATCAGCTGGTGGAGACTGCCATTACTGAGGCCCAATTTATGTTAGTCCCAGGTTAGGACAGTAACACTGCTTTAGCATTTTTTCCATCCTGTGTTTCATCTTCAAAGGATGCTGCAAGACCTAATTAAGGAGAGATCCTGCTTGGGATCAGTTTTGGCTTTTAGTCCTCCTGCAGCAAATTCATAGAGAGGGAGAGATAAACGAGAAGACATACGTGAAAAGCAAAATGCTCTCTTGGGGTTGCCTTGCTGCATGGGATTTTTCAGCACAGGCAGCAAAGATCTATCCTAAACTCTGCAGTTATGTTTAGGTGTGCTGTCAAGTGGCAGCCCATGACAGTGATCATATTAGTAATGTATGCTGTGTGTTTGCTCTGTTATGCAACCCCAAACAGCAGCAGTGGCACTTTAAATAATAACCAAACCCCTTCCCAGCTGTTTTGCTCTATTTTCACAGGACTAGAATTGCTTTCTGCTGGCAAAATGTGTGTGAATATTAATAATAGTGGTGATAAACTGAGGCCATCTGAGAAGATTGTTGGTGTAAAGAATGTTGTTAGAGCTTTGTGGGTGATGGATGAGAGACCATTTCCCCAGGGCTTCCAAGGCCAAACGTCTCTGGCCATGTGTCCTGTACAGGGCCCCTGAGGGGAAAATGTCACTGACTGCTCTGGTGCCCCATCCCAGGGCAGTTTGGCACAGCCTGGCTCCATTGCTCCAAAAAGACTCACTGCATGTTTGTTGTGGTCTCATGCCACAGCCTTCTCCAGTTAGCGGTCTTCAATGTCCTTTTAGGTGGCCATAAAGAAAATAAATCATTAACAGCAGAACTGGGAATGAGCTGTGAATGAGATCCTGGTCCTCAAGGACAAGAAGCATCCCACCATTGTCAGCTACTTGGACAGGTGAGTGCTTCAGGCATTGTCCCGTGCACTGGTCCTCAATTAATCTTTTCTGGCAGATGTAGTTTGTAGCTTGTTTAGAAAAAGCCTGACTTGGCCACATCTTCCTAAAACAATAGCCTGTCAGTTCACTACCTCTGTTTTGTTGCTTTGGTTTAGTTTTTTTCTTGAAGTTGACCCTATTTTCTGTGTCTTATGAGAAGTGCTGATAAAGCGTGGTGGAAGTTATTTCCCTTGGCTTTTCCCCTGTTCTTTTCCCTTGCTATGGATGCCAGGAAGACAAGGTTCTTGTTTCCAGAAACACCTGCTTTGCCCACTTTCCAATTGCCTTGCCTGTTTCTGAAGGTTCTTTATGCAGGGTTTTTCAGAGAGTTGACCACTTTTGTGCTAAGTGGTGCAGAGCCTCCTGTGGATAACTCTGAGAGTTGTGCTGCCTTGCTGCTGGAGTTACTGGTGGAATTGCTGAGTTAAGGTGGTGAACCAGCTGGTGGCAAGTGTTGTAGTTCCAGACTGATCTTGGCTGTTCCTAAACTCCATTTTTCACGTGCTTGCCATGTAAGGCATCTCCTTTTTCACAGGTGTCTCCTTCTCACTTAGACTGTGCAGATTCCAAGGACGGTGCAGCCTACAGGAAATGTCTCTCCATTTTACTCTGTGTTCATTTACAACTCACCTGGAAGCAAAACTCCCCTGCAGTCTTTTTCATAAGGTAATTTAGCTGTGCACATTCATGTCCATGCCACTGTTTTCTTCTTTCAGCTACCTTGTTGATGAAGATCTCTGGTTGGTGATGGAGTACATGGATGGAGAAAGTTTACAGGATGCTGTTAGACATGTCTGGCTGAAGAAGAGATGGCAGCTGTCAGCTGTGAGGTAAGGGCTCCTGCCTGTGCTTCCTATGGCTTGGACATGATGGTCCTTTGAAAGAGATGGTGAGAACCAGAGTGGCTTCATGCTCAGAGTTTTGTTTCTGTGTTGTTTTTATGCCCTGGAGAAGAGAGAGCCTCTGAAATGAACCGCCTGTCAGTATTCTTGCACTTCTGCTCTCTTGTACTCTTTCATGCTGTTGTTGTACTCTGTCTCTCTCTCTTCTGATTTTATTTGCTCTTCTCACCTTTTGCTTGAACCCTTTGTCTGGAGCTTGGCTGCACTGCACTCCTTGCCTGTCAAAGCAAAGTTGCTGGTGGCAGAACTCTAAACTGTCCTTTCTTGTATGTTCAGGTCATTGCTTTGTACCCTCATGTTTCTTGTTCTCTGTCAGTGTCTGCAAGCCCTGGATTTCCTTCATTCGAGGCAGGTGATCCACAGAGATCTGAAAAGCTCCAACATCCTTCTGGAATGGATGGCACTGTCAAGTTGGGTAGGTATTCTTGGTCAGGCACAGTGTTCCTGGGATGTGGATGTGGGGCTGCTTCCCAGTGATGGCCAGTTCCCCAAAAGTGGTGCTGGTGGAAGTGCCTGGACCCTGCTGCCAGCTGAGAGCAGCTGCAACGTGCAGAGGAGTCTGGAGAGAAGGGTGTCAAGAGTGGCTTTGCTTTGTGTATGTCCCTTCCAGAGGGGGGGGAGTTAGAATCTAAAGCTTCAAGTGAATACATAAAAGCCACTGCCGGAGACCTGAGGGTATCTTTAAGTGGCCAGTTGCATATTTCCTTGGCTACAGCCCTGAGGCCTTTTGCAGCTTAGTGCAATTCAGTAGTGCATTCTTGGACTTAGAGATGGGAATTCTTTTGCTTGGATTTTTAAGTCCTGCTGACTCTGACAGTGTTTGTTTTTGTCCTCAGCTGATTTTGGCTTCTGCACTCAGCTGACCCCTGAGTAGGATCAACAGAGCTCTGTGGTGGGCATTGCTCACTGGATGGTGCCAGAAGTTGTGAGTGGTTCTCCTTATGGCCCCAAGGTGGACATCTGGTCTTTTGGGATAGTGACCATCAAGATGGTGGAAGGAGAACCTCCTTACTTCAAGCAAACTGAGGCCGTGGTAAGAGGCAGATGTCCAGTGTTTGCATAGGCCTGTGTGCACAGAGTAGCTCTGCACTGGGATGAGTGCACATGGTGGAAGGGAATTCCCAGAGGACTCACTGAAACTGGCTGTCAGGGCAAACTCGTTTGGATGCAGCTGTGGCTACATCAGGGTTTTATTGTTGGTACAGAAAAATGATCTCTGGACAGCATCTCTGCCCGAGGGGACAATGCCCCTGGAGCCTGGGGCTTAGACCTGGAGTGGCTGTGAGCACCTGTGGCTGTGAAGGGCACTGGTGCAGTGTTGTGCAGCTTTTCCCCAGGCTCCCTGTGTGATCAGCACAACAGGAGCCTGCAGCTGCAGGAGCCCGGGCACCTCTCGGCTCTGCTGCGGGACCTCCTCAGTGCAGCCTGGAGCCACAGGGGGAGCGGCGCTGCTCTGCCCCAGAGCTGCTGCAGGTGAATGCAGGGGAAACAGCAGCACAAGGGTGGGGTTTTCTTGTCAGGCCCCTGTCCTATCATCTGCAGTGCTTTTCAAATGGAGAGCAAGCAGAATCCTAGATTGGTTTGGGTTGGCAGGGGCCTTTCAAGGTCATCTGGACCAGGTGTCCTGCGATGGGCAGGGCCATTTTCAAGCAGATCAGATTGCTCAGAACCCTGCCTGACCTGACCTTAAATGATTGCAGGGGTGAGGCACCTACCACGTCTCTGGGCAACTTCTGTCCGTGTTACCCCACTCTCCTTGTAAAAAAACTCTTCCTGATGTCTAATCTGAGTCTACTTCCCTCTCTTGAGTTTAAAACCACTCCCCCTTGTCCTATTGTACCAGAGCCTGTAAGGACCTTGAGTTTGGAAAGTAATGCTTCATTTCTTTATTTTTTATTCTTTGGGCAGCATCCATTTCTATCATCAGCCAAGCCTCTCTCCAGCCTGACACCTCTGATCACTGCAGCAAAGCAGTTGAGGGAGCAGCGGAGACAAAGCACTTGAGGACAGCTTTTTGTTATGCTAGTTAGGACAACTAGTTAGTTATGGTAGTTGGGATAGTAGTTAGGATAGCTAGTTTGATATGGTAGTTAGGACAGCCAGTTTTTTAGGCTAGTTAGGACAGCTAGTTTGATATGCTAGTTAGGACAAACTGTTTGTTGTGCTACTTAGGATGGCTAGTTTGTTCTGCTAGCTAATACAGCTAGTTATGGTAGTTAGGACAGTTTGTTTTTTATGCTAGCTAGGACAACTCGTTTGTTATGCTACTTAGGACAGCTAGTTTTTTTCTGCTAGCTAATACAGCTAGTTATGGTAGTTAAGACAGCTAGATTTTTATGCTAGCTAGGATAACTAGTTTGTTATGCAAGTTAGGACAGCTAGTTTGTTATGTTAGCTAATACAGCTAGTTACAGTAGTTAGGACAGCTAGATTTTTATGCTAACTAGGACAACTAGTTTGTTAACGCTACTTAGGACAGCTAGTTCGTTATGTTAGCTAGGACAACTAGTTTTTTACACTCGTTTTTTGAATAAAAACTGTTAAACCTGAACTCCCTTGAAGTATCCCTTCCTTCTCTGTTAAACCTGAACTCCCTTGAAGTATCCCTTCCTTCTCACCCTGTGCTTCAGCTGTCCGGAGCAATGTTAGGGGAGAGTGGGCCCAGCCGTGCCCAGGGCAGCCTCAGCATCTGCGGAGGCAGGCTTTTAGGAGGCCCTTGTAGCCTTCTCGAGCCCATCCGACTCTTGTTTACAAACTTTGGGTGGTGAAAAATGCCCCTGGTGTTAGAAGAGGGCAGAAAGGGCCCAGGGAAGGGCCAGTTGTTCCATGGAAGGGAAAAGCGCGGCCAGTGGCGGAGAAAACCCATGCCTCTATCCCCTCCCACTTCGGCCAAACTTGAATCATATGGCACGTCAGATTAGGGCAGGGGAGGAGCTCAGGCCACTCCGTCCCTACAAACCGTCTTTTGCGCGGTTCTGACCCCCGGGGCTCTGCTGGCCTCACGGGTGTTTGTTCCTACCGGGCTGGCTCCCAGCAACCCCGGCCTATCCCGGCACAGGGTGGTGCTGGAGGCTGTTGGCAGGGAGATGCGATCCCGGGACACGCATTTAGTGGCCACTTGCGAGCCAAGAGAAGCATCGGTCTGAGCTCACCGCCCGCCCGGTCCTGCTCTGCTCTGTTCCTCTCTCCAGCACCGCCACTCACGGGCGGTCCCCGAGCAGCCGCTGCCGCAGCCGCCGCTCCCCAGCAGGGAGCCCATCCCCTCCTGCTCCGGCAGCGCCTCCTTCGCCTTCCCTGCGGGCGAGACGCGTCTGTCAGCGTTCGGCCCGGCTCCACGGACGGCCCCGACCGCCGCGGGCCCGGCTCCGCCATCGGGTGCCGGCGGCCGGGCTGCCTGGGGAGCCGCGGAGTGTCCGGAGCTCCAGAGGCAGCCGCTGATGCCCGCCCAGCAGCGCCGGAACCAGAACGGCCGGGGCCGGGGCGGGGAGGGAGCGGGAGGCCGCCACAGGGAGAGGGACCCCGGCAGAGGGACAGGAGGAGGAAGGGCAAGAGGGGGAACGGGGCGGCAGAGTCACCGCTGCCGCCTCCGCGGTGCCGCCAGAGCGCAGGGGCCGTTTCTCCGGTAGTCCGAGCGTCCTTTGGTCCGAGTGTCCGTTGGTCCGAGTGTCCATTAGTCCCAGTGTCCGGTAGTCCGAGTGTCCATTGGTCCAAGTGTCCGGTAGTTCCAGTGTCCGTTAGTCCGAGTGTCCATTGGTCCGAGTGTCCGGTAGTTCCAGTGTCCGTTAGTCCGAGTGTCCGGTAGTCCCAGTGTCCGGTAGTCCGAGTGTCCGTTCCCCACCGGCCGAGCCCGGGGCCAGCACCGGCCGTGCGGGGCCGCTGAGTTGGGGGCGACCCGCCAGGCTCGTCTGCGCATCATTTATGCATCATTTGAGCTTAATTAAAGACACCGTGATTGATAAACCGACACTGGATACCTGCCCCTCTTAGGTTTTTAGCTACCTAATGAGGGCCTAGGCTAGATGCCTTTATGAGGGCCTATGCACCCTGATCTACACTTTCTTGAACGTAAAAATAATTAATTGTGAGAAATTTAACCGCGGTAATGCACAAACGTGCCACGAGATGGCAAGTCATGACTGCGTTAGGCACCTCGTACTCGCCTCACAACTGCAGCGAGGCAATCCCCAGTGAGTTTACAAGAAGCATTTTATGAAATCTAATGTTCCTTTTCTCAAGATGGAAAATAGTTTTTAATCTGTTCCTTTTCTCTGCCTTTAAACTTGCTAGGGTTCTTTGACATACGAGGGCTATTTTCTGCAGTAGTTTCTTGTTTGTTGGTTTTAAAAAACAAAAATAAAACCAAGTGAGACCAAAATTGAGATTCTGTTTCTTAAATATATGGTAAGTATTTTGAGAACTACTTGTTAAAGTAAAAAGTAATGAACCTATTATGTTTATTGTTTCTTTTTGGGGGAGACACGAGTCAAAAGCTGGAGACCAGTGATTATGTTCGAGTAGGAATACAAGAACATTCCTACCTCTCCACTGCCATTCCCTGCCTGCTTCTTATACCATCATTCTTGCCAGTGGAGGAAATCAGTTTTGGCCAATGACGAATCACAGGTAAAATTCTTTAGAATTTAAGAGAGAAATTACCTATAAAAATGTGAGGTAATTACTGAATAAAGGCAATAATTACACATCTTATAGAGCTAACATTTCAACAGAAAGCAGGCTACATTCTACACCTTGTTAAACCAAGTCTTGATCAAAACACTTGAAGTCAGTTTAACAAACAGTGTCAAGGCTGTTTATCAAGCCAGAACTGCTGAAAGGCAAGGCAGGGGACAGTACATGTAAAAACTTGGAAGTAGCAAGTGTCCAGGTTAGGAATTGAGAGCAAAACCCTGGTTACATTAAAGCCTCAGGAAATCCTGCCTTCAATTCTATGGCTTTCCGGACCTCACTTGCATGTTGTGTGAATGCCCTCTGTCAACATTAATCCCTGGCCATGTTTGCTCCTTTCTCCTCAGGTGACATCTTTGCAGTTCATCTTGTCTGTTAGGATTCATTCTGTACAACGAGAAAGCCCCTCAAACTGCTGAGACCAAGCTCCTCCAGCAAGGAACAACATTTTCTACACTCTGTGAATCTGAGTGACAGACAGTATCACAGTACAGTGCATCTATTCACAAACATTTACATAATTTATATCCAGCCCTTCATCTTTCAGCACCACTTAACTGACTCAGAGACTAAACAGCAATGCCAAGCCCCTGTGACAGTGACAAGCAGTGATAACCAGCCTGCTGACAGCCTCTCTCACGTGGACTTCTGTGCTTTAAAGAGCATCATGAGCGATACTACACCTTCAATACAACTCCACTGCTGCTGGCTTAGCTGAGATAAACCTTGAAGGTCAAAGAAAACTTCTGTTTTTGGAATAATAGGGGTGTCTGTCTGGCTTTATTCCAGTTCATGATAAGTGTCAAATCACCTTCAACAGAGTTTTATTAAGGGCTTAACTTCATAGAACATCAGCTACTCACAGGAAGTTGAGCTGTTGGTGGTCTGCCTTGCTTCCTGTGAAAAGACAGGATAATTTAGGGAGAGGCTGTGCTGTAAATCACTAGATAACATAAAATTATTGTTCATCATTTGTCAGCTCCCTGCTTCCTTGTATTCTGGTTTCTCTTTACAGCATGAAATGCTTCACTTCTGTTTGTGTACCTATAATAGATATTCACAGAAATCACAGAGGCCTTTTTTTCACAGACATTTGAATAAGGTGCAGTTACATATACATGTTTTGTATTTAAAATACTCTGTATTCTGCCCATTTCTGAATTATTCAGTAATAGTTCTGTTTAGTTACAAGAAAAAAACCCTTTATTTTTATGTACAGATAGCATTACATTAACTGTAGTTACATTTAAGCCTTTTGCAATTAAAGACATTTAATCCCAAATGCTAAGAAAAAGTATTTGGAGACCATTAATTTGAAAATTTGTTTACAACTTTTGAATAGGATCTGAGCACACTAATCTCCAACTCCGAAAAAAACACATCCCTTTTTATTTAAATTAAACTTTCATGGACTTAAAATCCAATTTAAATATTCATGACAAATATGCTCCTTATTTAGGGAGAAATGCATGCATTAGAAGGCATACTGATTAAACTCAATGTAGTTTTAATGGAAACAGGTAAACACTTGATTAGTGGCTGGTAAAAATCTGTTTTAATTTACATAAAACCTCATCTTTTCTTTGAACCCAAGGTCTAGCTCATTCAATTTCATGTTGCTTGACATAAATAATTTTAGTATTGTTATAACATGGCTAGCAACTGTCAGCAGAATCTCATCACCTATTCTGACACAAGGTTTATAACTTTAAAGTTAAAAAAGAAGTTCAGTACTAAAGAGTGAAGAAAAAGATCTATTTTTTGCTACATATTTAATTTTTAAATTGTTCATCCTAAACTGCCAGTAATTGTTTTCTTGAGGTTCTTGCTTTCGAAATCTCTCTTGCTTTATCAGCAAGCCTGGTGTAACACATGAGATTTGCAGATAACAGACATACAGTACTAATGAATTCAGTGTTGCTCTCAGTCAGAGCCATGCAGCAAGTGAACAATGTCAGCCAGTGAGGAATCCACCTGTGTGTGTGAACACAGACAGTGCCAGTCACAGTTGTCATTAATTTACTGCTTGTAGCAGAAATGACCTGACACCCCAAGAAAACAATTTGGCAAAAAGGAAGTTCAAGCCAAGAAACACTTCAGAGCCATTGCTCAAGGCTCCAGCAAAGCAGAGCTGACTGGGAAAACAGTTTGTTGTGAATGTTTGTGTTTGTTTTTAAACTGAGCATTTGTGCAGTGGCATCTTTCAGTTTAGGACTCCGGGTGTATCAAACAGGACAATAAGTTTTAGCATCAGCTATCAAATTCTTATTTAATGTGTAAGGTTCAAAATTCAGCAATGAGACAAATCTTCCATTTTGTCAGAAATCAATATCTAATTTACCTTAGCAGTACTTCAGAAGCAGAATTCATTGGATGTTATCACTCAAGTGGGTAGCTGTGCTAGCTCATTCACAACTTATAACTCGAAAATCTATTTTAAAGACATATTATGCAGTATAAAATGTTACACCCAAATGAGCTCGTAACAACACTTTCCTTGAAACAACAGGAATATTTTTCATTAGCAACTCTCATCTCAGAAAAATCATCTTGTCTATGCATTAATTCCACTGCCCTTTGTGCAAGCGAATTTAGATCCCATGTGCTCTGGGTCACTGAAGTACCAAGGCCTGAACAACAGGGCCTGAGCCAAAGCTGACCTCTAGATGAACCTTCCAACTTAATGATATATATATAGTTGCTCACTAACAAAGTATTGTTATATGTGTTCATGAATTGCCAGAATTTGTTCACTTTTCCGGATCTAGAAATGGGATAAGGCCACATCTGGCCTAATTAGGGGGCATAGGATCAAGGACAACTCCCTTGGATCTTCCTTGAGCCCTGGCCAGGCTTTGGGAGAAAGCTAGCAGGAAAGTGAAATTAGAAATTATGTCAGCTTGTTCGTTTAGCAGTGTAAAAACTGGGCCACTGTCAGAGCAAAGTCGGGGAGCCTCGTGGCCTGCAAAGGTGGAGGCACTGCACGAGTTCCCAGTTACTGGCGTGGTTCTCCAGTCCTTGGCTGTGCCAGCTTCCCCCCACAGCTGATGCCTCGGACTTGGATGATGTATCTTTATTGGGGTAAGTGGTGATGTATCTTTCTTATTCACTGTAGGCATTCTCTCCTAATAATGATTAGCATTGCTCAGCTCGTGCCTTTGTAATTCTTTACTAACGTTTAGGTGCCTTGCTTAGCTTATCCTTTCATGATTCTTTGCAGTTTTACATCATAGTAAATGCCACTGTTCCTTAAGTTGGTGTCTGTGTCTCTGACCCTAGCCACCAGCAAAACAGTCAGGGACTATATACATTTTCCTCTCAAAATAAATATTTCTGTTTGTTTGATTGTAGTGTGAAAATTAGGTTTGTTAGCAATCAGCATTTTAAAGATCTAATGTTGTTACATCTTGTTTTTTCACACATCCTAAAGTCATTTAACTGCGTTTAACCATAGAAAAATCTATCAGTAACTTCCAAATAGATTATGAACTACTTAGTAGCTTTTTGCTCTTAACTATCACCAGTTATTTCAAAAGTAAAGCCCAATAGCACAATCTCAGTTAAAATAAAATAATCTTGACTCCCCAAATTAATTTTATCAATACCCGGAGAGGAACTTACAGATTTTCTGTATTTGATGCTTGGGTATGTTTTCTCTTGAAGATATAAAATCATAACCACTAGAAGCCACAAGGTGACACTTTAGGACTACTGGAAAGAGATTATCATAATGACAAAATAAATAATTTTGACACTGGAATGAACTGGGCCAATTATGAAGTACACAGCAAGTGTGAAATTGGTCTAGGTCTTTTCTGAAAGGGATTGATTGCTTGGCTGCAAAGAGGCAGGCAGCCAAGTGCTGTATTGACCCACAAGAAGAAGAAAGGAACTCAGAAATCTTTTATTGAGGGGTCTGCTTTCCTGTTATCAAAGCCATAAACCAATTTTATTTATGAAGATGAAAAGCAAATCAGAACAGTGTGCATAACTTTAAAGTCTTGCATTCTCAAGGAGAGCACCCCCAAACCTGGCACTCAGAAGTGGCAATGTGAAATAAATGTGTGTGTAGCTGGAAATAAACTATACATTCAGCAAGTCCATAGATCACTGCCACTTGTTTCAGCAATTGCTCTCTAATATGCTGCAAGTGAAAGAAACTAAGTGAGAGGATATCATTTTACACTGTGCCCTGTGGACAGCTCTGCCACAAGCTGCACAATCAATATTGGGTTCTAACAGCAAAGTTGTTATTAGAAAATTCTTATTCAATACTAACCAATCTTTCTAGCCACCAATTCTTAGGAAATCTTTGATATAATTTGATTAAAACCCCAACCTTTCTATAACTAATAGTCCCATAAATATTGAGCACAAAAATATACATACTTCAAAACAAGGAAAGAAAAAACACCTGAGAACACTTGTGATTTTTTTTCACGTCTTTTCTAGACCTTTATGTAGTTTCCCAAAATTATGTTCCTCAAAGAACAAAATTATGTTCCTCCTTCCAGCATAGGCAAAATTTATACACTTGAAATAAGATGCTCATGACATTCTAACAAAGTGCCCCAGGCTCCTCAGGTGAGCAGGAACTAGAGTTCCCCTGTCACTGCTCTGCCAAGTGATCCTGGAGCACAGTACTTGCTTGTGTTAGTTGAAAAAGCCAACTGAGGTATCTTATGTGGCCACTTGAAGAAGAGATGGACATTATTTTCCTGTTTGTTTATCTCTTACTTTCTACCAACTTGATTGTCCTGCTGACATAGGTAAAGAGATAAAAGGACTTAGGAATTGCTTGGACATCATTCTACTGTGTTAGAAAGCATAGTGCAAATCTATCCCAACTACTTTTCCTAAAGTCACAGCACCTGTAGGACAAGGGTGTGGAAAGTAAGAAGTCAAGATTTCGCTTTTTAAAACTCTGAGCATTCATAAAAAAGCAAAAGTAAACAAGACTAACAATAAATTTCTTGGGTATGGATAAAAGTTTAAGAACATAGCAATACCATTTGTTCTCTGTAAATCTGACAGAGATTTATAGATTTTAAAACACTAATTTTTTGTTAGTTTTAGTGCATTTTTGTTTACTAGGAAAGTTCCCTTTCCCTACTGATTTTATCATTTTCCATTCAAGAGCTGCTGATTTTCTTTTTCCTCCCATTTCCTACAGGGAATAGGCTATCATGGCAGACTTTTGTTTATTTGTTTATGTACCTTTGTATTATTAATAAGCCCTGGGAAGAGGGTTTGTTACTTAAGCTCCCTCTGCTGGCTCTCCAGCAGCAGAAACACAACAAATGAAAGGTTTTTCACTTGCACTCCCGTTTCTTTAGTCTTAGAGCTGGGAAACTGCAGTTGCCAAAGTTAGCACTTCCTCCACAAAGGATGTGCAAAGGTCTTAGAATACTAATGTAATAAAGGGACTACTGGAACTAGGGACAGCAGTATCATGTATAAAATATTACTTAGGTAAGCCTGTACTTACTGCCTGCAACATTCAGCTTCAAGCAAGGCACCCACAAGCTGAGAAATGCATTTCCTTCCACCTTGCATTCACACCTGCTTAGGATTTAATACCAGTCGTGTTACTGACAGTCATAATTTGTCTCGTTCTCATATTAGGCAAGGCTTTCTCAATTATGAATATTTCACTCCCACCATTTCAAGATGTTACCATTGTGCACAATATATACTTTGAATATTTAGGTCTTCACTGAGACTTTATACAGATTTTGCAGTTTCTCAGATTGAAATGAGTACAGCTGTTCACAATTTGAGAGTGCATCTTTAGAGAATAATCACATTTTCAGTTGCTCATCTGCAAACTTATTTTTACAGCTTGTGGCAAAATCTAACCTATGACCCCTTTTGGACTCTATAAACCCTATAGTTATCAGAAACATGAGTCCCCATACTTTCAAGAATTTTAATTATTCACTGTCCTGCCTTGAAATCTCAAAGAACATCCTTTGTCTATGATCTTTGAGTCAGATTCACTCTACTTCAGACACACCAGTTAAATGGTCTCTGGGTGGGTGTGAAGTCACATTAGGCTCAATGACAGAGGAGCTCCTCCAAACACTGAGTTAGACATTTTTTTTCCTACCCAGTAATTCCAAAGGGAGCCTGACACGATTAGTCTTCCATGTTAGGTATCTCATTATGCTGGGCCAAATCTCGTTGTACTTGTCTGTTTGGCAATGAGGAAATGAGGACTAATATCCTCTCTATTCATTCCCTAGCAGAATGCTGATGTAATTTCAAAAGGATCAGTATTTTGCCTTAACATGTGCTTTGAAATGCATTGTTCTTTTTGCTGTGCTGTTTTTTATTGGAAAGACAAATTAGTTGCTGCTTCTTCATTGCTGTCTCAAAAGGTACAGAATTCCTTGTCTTCATCCCTGTAAGACGCTAATGCATGAAACACTTTTCTTGGTTTAAAAGCAAACAAAAAAAAAGAAAAAAAATAACTTATTTTCCTCTGAATTCTGCTCCAGCTGTTCCACCAGGACTTCAAGGATATTACTTCCCCCCACTCCCTTCCGGGAAAATCTAAGAGTCTTTTAAAAACAAAATGCAATTCCAGAATCTGCAAAAAAAATCCCACCAAGAATACCATCTAACATTCCTCTTGATTCAGTTTCATCACCTGATTTATATTAGCTCTGCAGCTGCACTGAAAGGATCTGGAATAATTCAAAGTGTATTGCTGAAGCATGATAACGAAGGTATGACAAAAAGGCACCTTGAAGGTCCCTGCAAAAGCCAAGAAGGACATATTGAAATAAATAGAGATGTATAAGAAGTTAAAATCCATAGGAAATAAAGAATGTGGTTATTTTGGTATTTGATTTATATTTCAGTTAAGTTCATCAAAAGGACTGTGCGAAGACTTATTTTCTTGAGGAAAAGAGAAACATTCCAAGTTTGTTTCTGTCCTCAGTAAATAGTCTTTTAACTTTTTTCTGAATATTCTTCCTGTCCAGGAATTTTAAGAAATGACACCATCCCCAGTTGCTTTGCTAGAAGGATAAGGAATAGGCAGAGGGTTCATAGTGCTCCTTCCCTATTGTAGACAGACATCCCATCTCCCAACTCTTCCCTGCATCTTTTCCCCTTCTCTTAAAGAGCTATTTATACACTGTAAGCTATTTATGGCTAAACTCATCATTTACCAAAAGCAATGGAAGTTTTCCCATTTATTCAAAGGATGCCTGAAGGTTTAATTTGGATGGTAAACTGGTTCCTTCAAGTGTGACAATCAGGTTTGAGCATCCAGTAAATGGGCAACTCTTTGTGCTAAACTAATGCTGTTTCCCAACTAGTTTCATGCAGGTCAATTTTTCATTCCATGAGACTTGCACCTAAGAGGTTCTTATGGATATGCCTGTTTTTTGACACAATCACAATATAAAGATTTTAAAAAATGATAGTCAAATATTGTACATATCACAGAACACAGGGATGCACTGGGAAGAGCAAAGCAGCCTTGGCTTCAGGGCCTTCTGACATCAAGAATTCTGATCTTACTGCATTGCTTTTTAGAATTCCCACAACCCTGTTTTTAACCACAGTGAGCAGTTGCTGAAGCCTTAATGAACCATATGTTCATGATAGCAAATGCTCCACTCTAAGAACAGCCATAAATTCATTTGCATTTTTCAAAACTCCACAATCAGTTCATTCTTCACTATAGATTGTCAAATGTAAACGTCTCTTTCCAAGAATACAAATGGAATTTGGGTTTAATTGTACATTTCATGCTGATTCAAAGCCTTGCATCACTTAAAGCACCGGGGTTATGAGCACCTCAGGGTTTACTCTGGGCTTGAATCATGAATGGTGGCTTAAGGCAATCCCAGATCAATGAATATATAGTTCTTTGTACTTCCACTAAAGCCTCCCTCTGTCATATACATATGAATATAGTATTTTTTCCAGCAGAAACTCAATACTGAATTTCTTCCTAAACAAAAGTTTACCAGTTTCACTGTTGTATTTAGAAATAATGATAAGGAATATTGTTTCAGTCTAAGAATTTGGAGTATTGGGCTTATCAGGATACTTATAACTGTGTCCATAAGCATGGTGAATATTCATCAATATCTTATACTACTTCAAAGGTAGCATGTGCAGTTTGAGAGCCACTACCACTGACGACCTCTTTGATTTCATTTATATTTGCTATTTATGTTGCATGTTCCTGTTCTATTTCTCCTGTAAACTCCTCAGAGTAGGTACAATCTCTTAATCCACCTGTACAGTGCCCAGCACACTGCAGATTAGTGCCTACAGTAACAATAATGTTAGTTTCCAATGTTTGCTATCTATCAGAAACCATTTTAAGGCTTCCAGCAGAGGTCACAATTGCTCAGCAGTTCCCAGGAATGCTTTTCTGTACAGAAAACTAATTTCTGAAATCAAAGCTAGAAGATTTTACTGCATAACTGAGACTTTGCTGCAACCAAACGTGCATTAGATTATTTATTGGTAAGGAAAAAAGATATATCTAATTAATAATTGCCTCATATTTTGGGAAGCTAATGAAGTAGCTTTGGTCTCTTAGAAAAATAATTTGCCATAAAAGATGAAGTCTCTGAACTAAAGCAAATCATTTAACAGATTAACTGCATATCAGTAGTAATTTGCTTATGAAAAGGATACTTGTATTATAGAGGATGGCTTTCATTTATGAAAAGTTAATGGTTTTACTACTGACAATAAAAAACTAGTTCTTGTTTAAACTCTGGATTTTTGTATTTGCTAACAGCATTTCTGGATTCCTCTATTGTATCTTAGGCCTGCTTAGATATATATGAAGCCAAGTTATTCTCACTATTACTGGCAGAAAACAGTAATTATTTCTGCAGGAGAAAGAAAGAAAGAAAAAACCCCCAACATTACAAAGTGAAATAATGAAGGAAATGGCACCAGGCTTTTTTTGGAGTTAAAAAATCAAACCAAAACAGTACAGACAAGGGGATTCTAGCTGAGTCAGTGAAAGTGTTGGGATAAAGCAAGATGAGAAAGAAAAGCATCTGGTTGAAGAGCAACAGGGAGTAAAATGGGGAATTAAAATGAAGGACAAAGAGAAGTAACCTGAACTGAACTAATAGCACAGTAAGACATACAGATCACAGAATATTTTCCTGCTAATTTACACCTGATTCTTAACCCTGGTCAAGGCAGTTGAAGGCTCACTAAAGATTTACCCATTCATGCAGCTGTTGTGTCACTAGAGGCTTTGCTGTGATTTTTCCCTCCATTGTCTGACCACCCTCCTGACCACCATTTTTCCTTTCTGCCCTCCTTCTGCTTTTCTCTTCTGGATAACTTCCTCACACAATAGTTTCCACTCCAATTTACCTAGTGGCTTTGCAATTCCCATCTCACCCTCTCCTGTTTTTAACAATCTGTTCAGTCCTTGAAATACATTTTTAAATTTTAGTTATGCACATTTCTAAAGAAAACAGCAATATGGATATTTGTGTGTGTGACAGTCCCCATTACAGAAGCAGAAGTAAGAAAGAGAGTGGGATACAGTTCTTGAGTGAAAGGTCACTAGAAAGTAATGAGAGCTATGGAAGCTTCAAAAAAATCCTGCCTCCCTGCATTTTATTTTCAAAACAAAGGAAGGATTTGAGTGGATGAAATGTGTAGAACAGCTAGGCAGTGAAATTCATATCACCAAAGTTAATTCCTTTCTTCATGTCACCACCAAAAAGCAGGCTTCAATTTTAATCCTGGCCAGCAACAAAGTGGTTTTGTTTTTGGTTTTGTTTTTGGTTTTTTTCTTTTACATTTGCAAGGATGAGGAATAATTATGTGCATACCTGCCACAGCAAAGGTAAAGTATCTGCAAAGCTCTTTTGGATATTACAATACATTGGGGAAAAATAAAGTCTAGCCACATTTTATTATGCATTTATTTATCAAGAATCTGTCATGCACACCTACCCTACCAGATTGCAGACTTGAAAGGTAGGAACAAAGCCTGTTTGTTTTGGGTAAAGTAATCTGCAGAATAACTCTATTGCTGTACTTAGCAAATGACTTGCATCCTCTGCAAGGGCAAGAAGGAAAAACAAACCATCAACTCTGAGAGAATGAGATTTATTTCATCATTTTAAAGTTTCTTCAATGAAGTTTACAAAGTGATTCAGTCTACTATTATTTATTCAGTCCTCTCCCAAGGACTATCAGTTATAAGCTGCATAAAACTGCTCGAATTTTCCTTCCATTTCCTTTATGGGTTGCTATTTGAAGTGTGTACAGAAACTTCACTATTTTTAGGTATTAATTCAATGAAAACCGAGGTAAGCCCAAATCAAACTAACAGGTTCCTGAGTTTATAAAATACTATTAAAAAGTTTGTGGGAAAATGCTGAAAAACACCCTGGGATAAACAGCTCATGGAGCAGTGTCTAATTGCAATTTTCAGGACAGTTCTTATGGAGCTGGATACTGAATGTAAAGAACAGGTAAAAATCATCACGTTTTGAACACCTTTATTCATTTGTGCTTACGTTTTTGTTTTATAGAGAGCCTTATATCCATCTTGGAAAACTTCTACTATATTAACCCTCCTACACTGATGATCCTAATCTTTTCTTGATAGACGAACCAGAAAATCACACAAAACTTATTTGGAGCTGATGATAAATGTAATTGTACAGATCACAAATGGCAGTCTTCATAACAGTCCTAAAAGCAACACAGGACTTGGAAGAAAACATTTCAACCATAAAATCTCTTCACCTGCTTCAAGGGCAGCAGCATATACAACAAAATCCAAATTATTACTTGCTAGAGTTATTTTACATAATAATTGAAAAATATTGTTTTTCTTTGAAAACTATCCTAATGCTAACTCCAAATGTTAATGTCTCAGTGTGTTCATACCTATCAGAGGAGTGAAGACACAGGAGTCTTCACTGGAACACAAGGGTGTGCTTTGATGGTGCAACAATGTTCTGACCAGAAAATGACGTGTAAAAATAGAATTTTGACAAGATCTCACATCTCCCTTGAGGTCTCCCTCTCCTTGTTGCTTCCCCGAGAAGTGCAGCTTAACAACTCTTCAGGCACTTACTTAGAAGCACAAAGTAGCCTCGGGCATGAAATGCCTGAGAACGAAGTTCTTAGCCTTCAGTACAGAGCTCATTCTTTGAGGTGTGGGCCTGGACATCAGTTACCTAGAAAAAGATAAATTCTGCTTTTTCTGCAAGTGCAAGGCTCTGTCTGTGAGGCAAGACCCTGGGAGATAAGTAATAATACCAAACCAGGCAGGGGAATGAGATTCCTCAGGCATTCCCCACTGACAGAATACACCCACACCGGGTGGATCGGATGAGTGATTCCAGCCCAGTCTCTGTCAAGCTGCATCTGAGGGAATCCAGTTCTGGTCATGTTGAAAAAGCTTTCAAATGTAATGTGGGTTCTCAAATTCAAGCAAGCTAAGAGTGCTCTATTTAGTAAGAACAGCAGCAGAGTGAGAGGAAACAACTGGACATTCACACATTGGGTAATTCAGTGACCTTCAGATGCACAGATTTTCATCTAGAAAACAATGTAAGAGAGTGAATGGATAGAATATGGGTGCTGCTTATTTCTAAATCTTAGGAGGAGAAATCTTGCTCTCAGGTGACTCCAGGTATTTCTGGCCCTGCTATTTTGAGCTGCTAAACAAAACCCAGCTGACAGACTATGAGATCTCAGTAGAAGCAAACTCTAAACCAAAAATGAGATGAAGAAGAAAGAATAAACAAGTGCCTGCAGCAGTCTGGGCACAGACTAAAGCAAGTGTTACTAACATGATAGATCATTCTGCAGTGAATGTTCTTAGCAGCACATACCCCACAGAGGATGCTCATTCCTCATTGCTGTGTAGTGCACGGTCCTGTAGGATGCAAGACAGCAGGAGGACTCCTAAAGCTCACAGTGCACTGGGCAGGGACAGCAAAGCATGCAAATTCTTGGCACATTTTCTCCACAGATCATGGTAGTATTGTGAGATGGGATGAATCATGGAGCTTTTAGCAGCCTGAGTGCAATCACAAGTGCAGAGATGCCTTAACCTTGGCCAGAGCTTGCCCTTCACAGCAGAGCATCTGCTGGAAGCGAGCAGCAGGTTGTGCTCCTGCCCAGGGGAAGGTAACACTGCCCAGAGCCAGCTGTGTGGGAGCTCCCGTGCACTTTTCCCTGGAGCAGCGAGGCTGTGAAGGGAAACCTTCCCTGGGGAGTGGGGCAGCACCCACAGGGATTGTCTGGGAGCGAGGGCCCTCAACCCCCTCTCTGCCTCTGGTGAGGGATTGTTTTTCTGCTGGATACCCCTGAGGGATTCTTCGACCCTTGGGCTGGAACAGCCTGATCTGCCGGCTGCCCTCGAGTGAGAGGTGTGTGTGTGTGAGAGGGCAGCTTTGGGCATCGTTCCTGTCCATGCAGTAACTGTGTCCTGGGCACAGCACACCAGGAACCTGGGAGGATGTTGGAGCATCATCGTGGATACACCTTGTTTGTGAGTCTTGGCCGTAGAATTTGGTTGTGAGTTAAAGTTTGTCCAAGTGTGTTATCTGTGTGAAGCTGTTTTCCTGTACCTGCATGGCATCAGTACACAGTTCATGTACAGGATGACAAAACCCCCTGGTTTTTTATGTTCTTTTGGCCTGAGGAACAATTCTGATCATGTGGCATTCAGGTGTAGCAAGAATTACTGATCAATCTCTGGTAGACAGACTAGATAGCCATGATTAGCCAAACTGACTACCCAAGCCTGCTGTCAGAAAACATCTATTATTGGAACTTAGATGGAACTGAGGAGCTTATTTCTCATAAGGGATTAGAGCTGCAAGTGCATCTGCAAATGTGTTTGTGAGACAGGCTAAAAAAAGGCTTGTTACTCATTGCAAACAGAGGAATACAGCTGAGTGGAGGAAAAAGGATCATTTCATCCCAGTGCTAAAACCCACATTCCTATTGACTTTTTCAAATGGTGGCACCTGGTTTGATTTTTTAATTAAAAAGGAAAAAGTCCATTTAAAATAGGAGATAAATCATAGTAATTCAAGACCAAAGTTTGAACATTGCCTTCTAATTTTCACCTGCAGTTTAACATTAATTGTCAATTATGGTGACTATGATTGAGTGATTATACTTTGAAGCCAAACTGCCAAATTCTACCCATTTCTTATGGTCAGGACTGGAGGCATGATGAGGAGCTGAAACATGAATGCTTATTATGTTTAAATACACTCTTGTGTGGTGATGTCAACACACATAAAATATGATAAATCTGGGGAAAAAAGAGAAAAATGTGTAAATGTGTATGTATATTTGCATATGTGTCTCTCTCTCCATATACACAGGTACACAGACACACAAAGTCACTCACAGATGTATGAAATACCAAAGCTCTGTGCTCAGCTGTCAGCCCAATCCCACCTCTCCAAGCTCATGCTGCAGCCCTGGGGTGTGAACATGAGCTGATCTCAGCTGAACATCCATGTGCTCACATGAGGAGCTGAAGAGATGAGGGCAATTATCTCTCTGTATGCATGTTCAGTTATGTGTCTGCCAAGGCTGTTTTTTGGGCTTCATTTCTTCTATTTAATCTTCCCTGTTAAGGTTCAAATGGAGATCACCATCCTGAAGATCAAGACAGGTAATGATAAATGGAAGCTGTAAGCATTACATGTAAAATTACTCTTTCAGATACATGGACAAGGGAGAAAACTCAAATCATTGCTTGTCTAGGTAATGGATGCTTATTTTAAGTCCGTAGGAGGATTCTGGAACAGCATTGTTGTAGAGGTGCCAAAACTATGGGTAAGCAAATTCTGAAACAAGTACATTCTTAGGAACAAGTCTGCAATGAAGAGATACCTCAGTTCTGCAGAACCCAGTAAAGTGGAATGACCTGCTCATAAAATCCCTTTTAAAAGCTGACCCTAGAGCAAAAATATTATTTCAGTTTAAATTAAAAAAAAAAAAAGAGATAAGGTAGACTTAAATGGACAGTTACATATTATTTCCAGCTCCAATATCATGCTACAATTCTCTGTTGAAGAAAATATCTACCTATCTCAGGCTACCTATCCATCAGGCTGGAATAACCCTGATAATCTCTTTATGAGGAAAGCTGAAGGCTGTATATGTAGCAAGGCTTAACAAGGCCATGGGTATTACAGCAGCGTATAAATGTAGATTGGTCTAGCTGGAGCAAGACACAGAACTGAAGGGAATATTGCTGTGCAAAAAATTACCTTTCTTGGACTGAAATTTTAAGATTATGTAAGCAATAAAAGGATTTGAGTTGTTCTTCGTAAGTGTTCTCTTTATATTGTGGCCAAACAAAAGAAAGCTTTCCATTTTAGAAACAGCTTTAACAATTCATATTTTCAACTGCATCAAAAGATAAAAATACAAGGAAAGAAAAACATTATATAAACAAACATTAGAAAACATGACATCACATAATGGAAGACCTTTTATTAATTTGAAGGGTATAAACTTAAAAGCCAGAGGAAGCTTTTAAAAGCTTCATTTAAAATATATATTTAGAATATAGTGGTTCCACCTGAATGCTAATACAAAGTGAGGGCTAAAAGCTTCTACAAAAAGGTATATTTACTAAATGGATACATTGATCACTGAACTTTACACAGCATTAAATTTTAATGACCTTCAGTGATTTGAGAAGCCTTAGTTGTTTGTGTAAGAACTGTAAAAAACCCCATGGATTTACATTTACAGACTGCTTATCTCTTCGTAAATGACAACATTTTAAAAAGAAATCGAACAAAACCAGACAAAAGTGCCTCTGATGAACACTAATGGCCATCTTGTGTAAGCCAGTAAATGCATCAAAACCCAAGTGGTAAACTCTTCTGTCCTGCTCAGCTGAGAGGGAAGGAAGAAAAACATACCTTTAAAGGTGTCTGTTGCTCTAACTTTTCATTTACAGCATAACTTGAAGGGCCTCATTAAGCCTCACTGTCTCGGCACTGAGTCCTGAGCAAACCAAGAGCACTAAAATGTTCAAAGCCTCTGACTAGGACTGAGCAATCACAGACAAAGCACGTGGACAAGAGAGGATGTAGAATAATCACAATTATTCCAGTTACCAACTCAAAGCCAACTCAGAGTTTGCTGTGGAGAAATGTGGGCTCTTGTCGCTGTTCTCACCGTGGCTGAGTAGAGAAACGACAGAGTCCAGGCTCAGGGATAAATGGAAGCGATTTAATAATTTTTCCAAAGGCTTTTATATGTTAGTTCACAAGAGTGGGTTGAATGGCATAAAGTAACTGGTCTTTTGGCCACCCACCCCTTGAGGGGATTGGCCAAGTTCCAAGACACCCATTCCCAAATATTTGTCTGGTAAAAGCCATAACAATACTGCAAAACAACCCGCAGGTGCAAGAAGTTTACAGCACTGTAATCTTGTTTAAAATAATCTGCATGAGGAAGATAGAACTCTCACAAACTACTGCAGAGAGCTGAAGAAATTCTCTGCTGAGGCTTTTTCAGCATCCATAGGTTCTTGATTTTCAGGATGAATATGCCAAGACTTTACTAATTCAAAAGGTGGAACTCTTTTTCCACCATCATTAGATATGGCCACATTCCTAATTCCCCCAAACCTCTCCCACAGCACTAAGGCAGCTCTTAAGCAGCTCACCTACCAAGGGAAGCAGAAAACTACTTTTTAGTCTGACTAATATATTGAAAAAAAAAAAAAGAATCTTTGAATTTTTGCAGCATTGCAGAATATTTGTGCCATTCTGCTCCCCAGCTAATTTTGTTGCCTGCACTGTTTCTGTACATCACTTATCCAGGTGATGTACACCCATATATCCATTTAATGTGCTGGAGCTCCCAGTTAATTATTTGAGAAAGCCAGTTCATGACAAAGTTGAATAACAAAGAAAAGGCAAGAAATTATGTGGGTTTTGGTTTGTTTTGTTGTTGTTGCTTTTTGTTGTTCTTTTTAATTTTTTTTTTAAATTAGGAGCAGTGGACAGACTGGAGACCGAAATTCTTACAATGCTGGTTTTCGTTTCAGAGAGTCCATACCTGGAGTGATTTTAGCTCTGCCCTCTCCTACCACCATCACACTTAAGGCCTCAGATGTTCTCCTTGCTGTTTCTTGGGTTTTCCATGCAGACTGGCACTAAACAGAGACAGCCACTTGTACCATCATTATTTGGTCCTGACTTTTGGGATTCTCCTTGGCTCCTTGGCAAATGGAAGAATCTGCCGTGTCCAAATTTATTTCTGCAACAATACTGTGGCAGTTGAACTGCTTTCTTTGTCTTGAAGTCCCTTAGACTTTGAAAGAGTAAGACCTTGTTTTACCTCAAAGACGTTCTGCAAATTACAGTTAAAATTACAGCTATTGGAGGGATTGCAGATTCCAACTGCACAGGTTTTTAAAATTACACTTCAGCAGGCTGCATTTAAAAGAAAACAAGTTTTTTCAAAAATGTAGATTTTTTTTTAATGTACTACAGTGTAATTGCTCCTTTTCAAAAGGTCAATATAACTTTGAAAAAAAATCCAGGGATTTAAATGCTTTTAGACTGCATATATAGAGGCAAAGAATGAACAGATAAATAAACAAGTAGCATTGTCCATGAGTTATCCGATGCAGAAATACTTATTCAAATAAACAATTCACTGAATTCAAAGAGGCTTTTTGGGGAAAGTAGTACTTTTTGTAACAACAAGGGTCCAGAGATTCCTACAGCTGATAAATGCCATTTTGTAAACATTAGCATGCCACTATCATAGACTTTAATGAGGTCCACCCGCAGCAAAGCTGAATTAATGCTTTATGAAAGTGCTGTATACCCATATTTTTCTTTAATGTTCCATTTTATAATACTGGAGTGTTATCTACATTGCTACTATAGGTAATATTATGCAAATAAATATAAAAACGCAATGTGAAAATGAACAAGTTGCATTAGATTTTTTTAAAAAAATAAATGTATCAGTAAAATGAAGTAGGTTTCTAATGAAAATAACAAAATAAAATGCTGATGTTTGGATTAGTTTTATAATTGGACTTTAAGGCAAATATTGCAATTATTGTTCCAACGACATGCTGTGTTTTCTGGTGAAAACCTTCCCATCTTAAATATCCTTATTTAAAATCAATTCTTCTCATAGCCTCAAACAGAGGAGGAAATTGATCTATTTGAAAATCTACGCTCAGAAGGCCTTCCTGCTAATATTTCTTCTTCTCTACTGGAAATATTAACTTTCTATTTAACCAGTAATGAAAGTTTAGATTTTACTTAAAAAAACCCCAAACTGCCAACTAAAATTCTTCTGCTCAACTGACCTTACCCCAGAAGACACAACTGGAATGTGAAAGGAAGGCTTTCAAAACCTCCAAATGGGCATTTTCAAAATTGTTTGAAAGCCCTGAGTTGCAGAAGTGGGAACGACAATTGCTATCACAGTAGAGCGAGTAAACAAAAGCAATTTGCAATTAATTCATTGGAAATAATCTATAAAATTGCTGTTGCCATGAAACTTTATTCTTGAGTAGCATTTTTTGTAAGCAGAATAACAGAAAGTTGTACAAAGGGTGAGTAGGAAATGTGGCTCTAGGCTGCAACCTGAGCTCTCAAGCATAGGCAAATCTTTTAAACATAGGTTCAAAGATTGACTGTTTAATGTCAATATACTTCTTAATATTTCTTCTGTTGCATGAAACGGTAGGGTAACAAAGCTGAAAATTAGCTGCATATTTCTGGAATTATATTGCTTTTTCCACCACTGCACAAACCCCTCTTTTAATAAAACAAGGGTTTTAGCTAAAAGTTCAGTGTGTTAACATGAACTACCTCAAACTTCAGAGCTGTTCAAATCTAAATTCAGCTATTCTATTTTTAAAAACTATGAGAAAAATAATAAAACTTTGAAGACTACGAAAACATAATGCAATACTCCTATCATTGCAAGATTCCAATGAGATCTAGAGGTTGAAAAAAAATACCATGAATTAAATGTTTGTTGTTGTAGTGGATCATAAATTAGAATAATTTCCATGGCAACCCCTTTAGGCTTCTTTCAGGAAAGACTGCCAGCATGTTTTGTTTAGCTCCTTATTTAAAATGCAATGTTACATGCTACCACATGTATAATTTCCTCCATACATTGTGCAAAAAAAAAACCCCAAAACCCAAAACAAACCAGTGTCTTCAATAAGTCATGTCAAAGGTATTTAAAAAGTCCAAGAATTACATAAACCCATCATATATCATAACTAACTGCAGATAATATGTTTACAAAATTAGTGTGCATAGAGTATGTTCTGCTTTTTATTTGGAATTTTGTTTGGGGGAGTTGGATCACGTGTAAAAAGTTCCGGTATAGCAGATTTGGGAGCTATTCTTCATTGCAACAATTTAGAACACTATAAACTTGCTCCACCACCGACATCAGAACAGATTTTGTCACAGCGTCCTTTCCCCACACCTCGCTCTCTGGGGAAGGTCCGGGCCCGTCCCCCTCAGCACCGCAGGCCCCGCCCCGCCCCGCCGGCCCACCAATCACAGCCCGCCTTTCTCCGCTCCCTCCAATCACAGCCGCCCTTTCACCGGGCCGCGGCCCCGCCCCCTACCCGGCCCCTCAGTCCGGCTTCCCTGAGCCCCTGCCGTTCCCGCCGCCGCTCCTGGAGCCGGCGCGGCCGCGCTGCCGCAGCCCCGGCGGGTGCTGCTGGGGCCTGGGAAGGGCCGGCGGGGACTCCCGCTCGCGCCCCGGCCGGGAGTTCTCCCTGGGGAAGGAAGGGACGGCGGGGAGCGGGCGGTGTCCTCCCGCGCGGAGCGGCGGCGGCGGGAACGGGGCCTGCGGGGACAGCCGGGATCGGGAGAGGAGCGGGGCGGGCACGGGCGGGCCGCGATTGGCGGGGCCGGGCCCTGCCTCGGGCTGGGATTGGCTGGGCCGGCGGCGCGGGGCGGGGCCGGCCGTGCCGCGGGGTATAAATGGCGTGCGCGGTGGGCGCTGCTCTGTGTGGTGGGGGGGCTGCGCTGGGGGTCTGTGCTCCGGGAGCGCAGGGGATCCGGGATTGCGGAGCGGGGCCGTGGTGCCAGCCCGGCCCGGCGCTCGGAATGCCCGGGGATAGCGGCCCTGACCCGCCTGCTTTGCCTTGCTCCAGTGGCGGCGCCGGAGGCTGGCGCGGGGCCCGCAGGGGTGGCGGCGGAACCGGCCTGTGCTCTGGGGACTGAGTGAGGGGGCCGGGATGTGGCCCCACGGAGGTGCGGGGGTTAAAGTAATAGCAAAAATAAGGGCACTAAAGCCGGTTTACTTTATTATTACTTTGTTCTACTTTTATTTTCTACTCCTACTACCACCTTATTGTTATGTTACCTTAGTGTTCTAGTCGTTATTCTATTAATGTAGTATAATATGGCATTACTGCATTTTTATTATTTTTTACTCTGTTACTTAATACACGGTGCCTATTAAATAAAGGTTGTAAGGCTGAAACACCAATCGTGTTCACTAACATATACAGCCCCTGGGGCTGGAGCCAGCCCCAGAGCGATGTGGAGCTGAAATAAATCCCGTGGGAAGGGGCTGCAGGAGATGCTTTGGGGCCTCCAGCCCCCATAGTGGCACCAAACAAGCCGGGAGTGCAGATCCAGGGCTCTTCAGAACCAGTCCCAGGGGAGCCAGGGCTTGGCTGGCTGCTCCCACCGAAGCAGTGCCCCCCCTGGGCATGGATGTAACAGCTTGTAGAGATGTATTTAAGTGATGACAGTGACTGATTGATGGCCTTGTCAACAGCCCGGAGGTGCAGTGAGAAGCAAGGGCAGCTTTTAGCTGGAGGCAGTGGGAAGCTGAGGAGGTGGAGCTCAGGTAGCAGAGCTGGCAGAGATACAAAGACAGTAGGGCTGGGGACAAAACCATTGTAGGGCTGGAATAAAGATGGTGGGGTGGGAGCTGAAACCTTGCAGAGCTGGAGCCATAAAGAAGATCCTTCGCTGACAGCCAGGCACCTTTTCACCTCGTGGTGCTGGGAAGATACGGAGCTGAAGCTGGAACATCAGAGCGGGCAGTGAAATACAGCTTGTGGGACTGCAGCTGAAATCACTGTGGGGCTGGGATGAGAACTGGGGGACTTGGGTAGTGAACGTGGGACTCAGTGAGTGTGGGACAGGAATATGGACAGAAGGGCTGGAGCTGGAATCCCTGGTGCTTGGGTAGACCACGGAGCTGGGATAGGAGTGCAACTGAAATCACTCTGTTGCTGGGATAGTGGCTGTGGTGCTGGGGCACTGCTGGGAATGTTGGGATGGAGCTGAAATGTCGCAGAGCTGGAGCCAGAGCAAACATCCTGCTGTGAGAACCTGCTGAAGCTTCAGCCTGTGGCAGGGGGAGGATGCAGAGATGGAGCTGAAAGAGCCAAAATGGTGAAATAAAGCTTGTGGGGCTGGAGCCGGGATCACTGTAGGACCTCAACAGGGAGTGTGGGGCTGGAGCTGAAATTACTGTAGGGCTGGGACTGCAATGGAGCTGAAATGTCGCAGAGCTGGAGCCATGAGGAAGATCCTGCCATCGCAGCCAGGAGTGGCTTTACCTGACAGCGTTGGAAAATGCAGAGCTGGAGCTGAAACAGCAGAGTCTGCAGTGAAATAAAGCTTCTGGGGCTGGAGCTGAAATCGCTGTAGGGCTGGGATAGGGACTGTGGAGCTGGGATGGGTCTGCAAGGGAAGGGGAAACAAGGCAAGGGAGGTGTTGGCAAGGCAGGGCAAGGCAAACAGATGAAGGAAGGGAAAGGAAAAGGGGAAAGGAAAGGAAAAGGAAAGGGAAAAGAAAAGAAAGGCAAAAGGAGAGGGAAAAAAGGAAAAGGAAAGGAAAGGGGAAAGGAGAAAGAGAAAGGAGAAGAAGGAGAAAGGAGGAGTTCAGTGGCCAAGAAAGGCAAGGCCTTCGTTTGTTGTGTGCAGAGGGTGGTGTAGAGACAGGGGATGAGAAACGAAATTCAGAGGTACTTAATGCATTCCTTGCCTCAGTCTTTAATGTCAGGGGCAGTTGTCCTGAGGATACCCAGCCCCCAGAGCTGGAACTTGGGCATGGGGAGTTGAGTTTCATTCCTGTAATCCCCGGGGTGGTTGTTGGTGTGCTCTGCCAGTTGGACACTCACAGCTCTGTGGGCCCTGATGGGATCCACCCCAGAGTAATGAGGCAGCTGGTGAGAGAACTTGCCAAACCACAGATGTGAGATGAATGCAGGAATATATTATATTTAGTTTTCATGTAAAGAAAATCCAAGGTACCCTTGTTACCTGCTGTATACAGGATACTGGAAAACATAAGGACTTACGGAAATTTAGTTATTAATGAGACTTTGATCTTACAGCCTACCTTGTAATAATACATTTATTACAAATTTAAAGGAATTCACTAAAATGGCAACTAGGTATTGTGTTCAGAAGCCTAAGATACAGTTTTTGGAGTATAATGCAATTGCCTGTTACACCAGCATAATAAAAGGATGTAAACAGTTTCAGTTTCAGCATCCATGCCTACTGCTTGCAGTAAAAGCTGTACTAACTGATGTAGACATTGTCCTATTAGAAGGAGACATGAGAAACTTTGCTGATATCTTAGAGTTGTACAATCCCTACCAGAACACCCAAAGGCAAGGCATACACTGCTTTAAAACTACTAGTGACACAAAATCATGTTCCTGCTTAATGAAGAAAATAATATATGACTCATCCAGAATAATGGGACTATATTACAAATTCCAAAGCAAGACTTAATGCATCTCTGATCTCCAGATAATTATTTTTAATTAAAGCAAGTAAAGTGAGAGCAAATAGAGCTATAAGGGATAATTATTGAATGAGAAATATGCCAGTCAGATATTTCTGAGCACGATTATACAGGGATAAATTTGCCACGTTATGTTGCCTTTTATAAGACGTTAAAAAGAACCTTACCAGCGCACATACAGACTCTAAAAAAGGCCTTGAGAACTTAAAGTTCTTCCCAAATTAAATTAATAATAGGAGTTTCTCAAATATACTGAACAGCAAATAGAACTATTAATCTCAGGGTCTGACAGCATATATTTCACCCAAGATTTAACAGCGACAGAGAAAGGGCCACCTGGACTCATTGTTCTGAGTGACCTTGCTGCTGCTCTGCACTTGGCTGTGGGGAAAGGGATTTCCCTTGAAATGCAGGGCTTTTTAGAAAAAAGTGCTTTCAGTTGTTTTAATAAGCAACCTCATAATGACCAATTAGATAAAGCAGTGCAGCTTTAGGCACATCAGGCTGCTCTTCTCAGAACAACACAGAGCTCATCATGAGGTGGCTGAATGAGAAGCGTGGGCAGCTCGACACCCTCAGAGCCAGAAGGTTCCATGCCAGGTTCCATAAAGGGGCAGCCTTATCACAGGCAAAGGGATCCAGCCGAGTTAAATTAACGATGTAACCCTGAGCCATTGTAGTCACACTCAGCCCAGGCATGCTGCCCTTTTCCCCAGAGAGGAAAAACACCATTTCTGCTGCAGTTACTGTCAGCACTGAGCAACCTATGACATTATGGTCCACGAATGGGACAGATTTCAGCTCATCTGCTGTTACTTTTAATTAGTTTATTGTACCAGTTTCAGCTTTTTGAACATTTCCCTCTGCTTTAAGTACAAGCAGTATATTAACAGGAGTACAAGAGGGTCAAGTAGTGTTAAGCTCTACAAAATGAAACTGCAATTCATTCAGAGCAGCCAGAACTTGCCTTGGTCTGCTTCAAATACTCTGCTCATAAATATTGTGTTAGCAGTCACTGCAAAACACTGCTAGGATTTCAAGTGTGATTCTGTGTTACAGTTAAAAAATGTTTTGCTGTGTCATAGCCAGTCACAGGCAACAACACTTTTAGCAAGCCCTCTCTTTAGAACAGGTTTGTTCCTCCCAAACCCCCTGCCCTGCAGTGAATCTCTCTGTTCTGATGTGCCGACCTCTAATTTCCAGCCAGTTCACACGTGTCAAATTTTGGGCCAGCATTTTTCTCTAAATTCTCTTACATTCCCCTCTACACTTAAAGAACGACTATGTGTTTTGCCAAAACAAACCAACTTCTTTTTACTTCCTTTTTAAAACAGGACAGTTTTCTTGCTCCTGAACATCTCATGAACTCTGTTTCATCCTTTATTCATCATTACTCAGCATGAGTGATTGGAACTTACCGAGTATTTCAGATTAGATCAGTAATTTTCTGGTAATGTTCAGCTGTAACTCACCTGCTGCTTAAACAGTAGCAATAAATTAATACAGGATATTTCACAGAGTTCATTCCAGCTATAGGCTAGGAATAAATTAAGACTCACAACTCACATCCTGTATTGTAACTTTTTTAATATTAATTACTGATATTGTAATAGCAGAACACTATGCTCTGTTTCTGTTTGATGTAAAGAAGACACATTTCAGAATTATTCCTCTGCATCAATGACAGTGCTGTTGTGAGACTTCCAGCTGATGGGGACATTTTGTTCCCAGTAAAAACTGTGGGAATTACTGAAGAAGACAAGAGCAGAATTTGTCCAAAAAACCTGTCTTGTGTTTTTGCTGCACGGTGCTGAAAAGGTTTTTTTACTAAACAAATTTAAAGCAATCCATTAAATTAATTGCACCATGAAAGAAACCATTATTTCAGAATCACTTAGGACTAGAACTGATTGGGACACATTAAAAAAAAAAAAAAAAAGGAAAGGCAATTGGAATATGTGGTTCAGCTGATGCCAAAACATTTCAGAGGTGGTATCTGATCTGTTACTGGCAACATTTTTTGACAAAAAAATAAATTGCAGTGCTTGTGCCAGCATCCTGCCAAACTCAGATTTCCACTGGTTCATGGAGTGACTGCAGTGGGACTGAACAAGGGGATCTAATCCATACAGCAGGATGCTGCCCCTTAACTACAGTTGATATCAGCTGACTAGGAATAACATTTCCTGCATATTTGCTCTGGTTTGTGAAGTAAAAGCAGCAGCTGCATGAAGCTGTTTTAGATGGAAGACCTCTTGCCTATGTGATGTATTATGCAATGCATACAGGGCTTGTCTGGGAATCAAAATTTGGGTGGAGGGTCAAAGTGAATAGAAAATCAAATAGAGACACTTTAACGAATCAGTGTAAAAACACAGTTTAATTTTATTCAAAGCACAGTGCATGAGACTGCTTCCTAAATTTCAATTTTTACTGGCTTCAAAAAGAGAAAATCACAGCAAGTGCAAAGGCTGTGGTTCTCCTACTAATGTGGAAACTGTGCTGTTTTGGCTTTATGTAAAATAAGAGTAAATGTGCTCCTGAATATCTGCTACAGATTCTCTTTAAATGGAAATGTCAGCAAAGAGTTCAGAGATGAAGCAGGGGTAGCAACATTTCCAAGCTCTAATGTGTTTGTTGAGAGCATAGGAATAATTTCTCTAGAACACAACAGAAGCCCCTCAAGGTTAAGTTAACAGAGGAGTTTGAGTAAGTCACACACCAGGAATAAGTTGAAATGTGGCTTCTGTCTTAATTGTCACAAATGCAGAAGCAGGTTTATTTCTGTCTGTAATAGTTGCATTTCCTGTACAAACATCAGTTTGAAGCTCCATCTGTTGCCAAGGACCTTTTGAAAATGTAGGTTTCTTGCCTCATTTTTATGAGTCAAACAATGTCTCTTGTTGGTTTAAGCCAATTATACACAGGAATGCTTCTCAGATGAAAAGTTTACATTTGTAAATTTAAGTTTTGCTTTTGCAAACTGTTGCTTTTATAAGGTGAAAATTCACTTTCTGAAGCATTTATGCTAATAAAGCTCAGTACTTCAATGCAAACAAATAGAAATTGAGCATAACCAATGTGTGCCTGTACTTTTTACAGACACAATTATTTTGTACAATAATTTCTAAGGTGGTGGTAGGAATTACAAAAGAAATAGCCTAAGATAAACTATTTATTGCAATATTAAATTTAAGTGTTTCAAGAGCATATGCTGATTCCAGAAAATGTAGAGACACATATATTCCAAAATACAATATTTAAAAGCCTTCAAAAGAGTAGTTAATGAGCTGGTTTTGGCCTCACTTGAAGATTGTAACACTAGGTTAAAAGTGAGTGAAAGCAACAGGTTTTCCAGGGCTAATAGCAATGCTACCAGAGAGCTGCTCCTGAAACAGTTCTTAATCTCATTTAGCATTTCAGAAAATCGCCTGGTTGGAACAAAAAGAAACCTTAGAATACTCCTTTTCCTCATTCCCCAACGGAGCCACATGTCCTATAATAACACTACTTTACTATTTGTTGTTTTTACTATATTATTAAGTTTTATTATACGTTTTGCTATCGATTTTGTGCTCCTGGGATGGAGCCAGAGGTGAGGAGCCTGGGAAGCTGAGGAAGAGTGGGGGCAGCTGGAGGTGTGGGGAGCAGAGTTCCCACAGCTGCCCTGTCTGGAGTGCCAGGCTGGAGGGGAGGAGCACTGGGGAACAATCAGACCCAAAAAACGAGCTGAGAGCTGGCTGGGAGCAGCTGTGGGTGAGAGTGATTGTGAGGCTCTTGGTGAAATGATTAATTAGCTGATACACTGCTGGGGAAGAAGTCTGGGCTGTTGGAGCACTTTGATGTGGCTCGTGGCTGGTTCTGAGGAGATGGAGACCCTGGGATTTGCTGCTGTTCTGAGTTGTTTCCAGAACTGTCTCATAGGATAAGTAAGTGTTGTAAACTAATTAATCTTATTTACCAGTGAAACGATGTGGATAAATAAATCCAACGACAGCATTAGGCACGTCTGTATTTATTTTAACATCATCTAAATATTGTTAGTCTAAGAATTGTTGCTGCTAATTATTTTGTAATCACATCTGTGAAAGGAAGCACTGTGCAGAAATTCTTTTCCATAAGGTTTTGACAGACCAGGTTATGGAGGCTGTGGAGGGAGGGTTTCCTTACAGCCCGCCTGATTCTGCTGATGCACTGTGGTACTTTTGAGTCACAGGCTGGAGGTGGAATTGTCTACGTCAAGTGGAATTAAAAAACTGTTCCCTGCAGAATCCTCCTTGTTTTCTGCCTTTTAATTACAGAAAGGAGCATTCTCTTCCTCGTGTCTGGTTTATTTTGAAGCTGGTTCTGTTTTGTTTGGGTTTTTTAACATTGCTAACTTGTCCTGGTGTTTGCCATGCTGTCTTGCTTAAGTTGCAGAAATTGTGCATGTCTTTAATTGTGGAACTCATTTCCCTGTGACTGAGAAAACAACTGTGACTGAACATCTATTAGAAGCAAAGCTTTTAAGCAACCATGCATCACACATGAAACCTGTGCCACAAGGAGAAGCTGTGTTTTTAGGCAAATTTGTTTTCTGGTGCTCTCCGTGGTGCTATTTATGTGTGTGCCTGCAGGTCATGGTCAGAGTCCTTTGTTGGTAGAGCTGATGATGGAATTCAGACTACAGTACTGTGTTTTGAATTGTAACGTGCTTTTTGGATGGGACTTGATGAAAAAAAATTAAATATTAAATGTACCAAATTTCAGATTAAAAAACTGTGTGTGTTTGAACAACAGCGTGAATATACCCACTGAAGGGTTTCTCTAGAGAAGGAACCACCTGCATGTGTACTCAGGTACCCTTCTAGATTTGATAAATACACCATGCAAAGCAGTTGTCCTGCTCGTCATACACTGCTTTTTTTATTTGACTAAAACTCTACATGTTCACTGGGAAGCTCTATACAATGGTTAAAGAAACCAAACCACAGAACTGATTAATGATCTATAAGAATATAGAAAAATTTAAGATAGCAGGTCAGGTACCAGTTTGCATTTTGAGCCGTGACTGTTCAGCTTATTTTAGTGTTTTGGGGATTTTTTTTTTTTTTTTGATAATACCTTGTCTCTGTTATTTCAAGTAACCTTCTTGCACTGCTAAAGGAAATAGACTTGACTGATACCTGACTTCAGCATCACCTTTTGAATCCCATAATCTTCTTCAATTACTCCTACTGTGTCAGGTTATAAGTGGAGCTTGTCTGGCATTGGTATTGTGAGAAAAAACAAAACAACAACAAATCCCCTCTTATTTTTTTTCAGCAGTGTTGTTGCTTTTTGTTTTCCTCCTCCATAACTTGCAGCATGAGGTGCAGGAAGTGTGCTGGCAGTCCTTGTGAGAACTCCAGAATGGGGGTTCTGAGTTTTATGGATGGATTTTATGTGTTTTGATGCCATTTGCTAATATGTAGGCAAATATTTCAGCGAGTATTTCTGACTCAGTTGATTGCAAGGCAGGGGTTTCATGTCTGTCTGGAAAAAGTTTTGTTCCCTGAAGCATCCTTGTCACTTCCTTGTTGTTCCATATGCATTTATGAGATGCAAACCAGACTTTGGGGAATCTTAGTTGTGCTGTCTCTTGATTTCTGTTTTCGCCAGGACTATTAAGTGTAGTTTTTTACTCACCTGATGCTTCCCTACAAGGGGAAACTGCCTTTTTCTATCAGAGCCTGCCTCCTTCCCAAGCTTAGTAATATTTCAAGGGAGCCCTGAAATTTGCTGTTAATGCTGTTAACGAAATGAATGTTTCATACCAAGATGAACACGGGTTCTGAGTCTGAAATACTGTGTAGTACCAAACCTTAACCTAGGAAATGAAATATATTTAAATTACATTGAAGAAGGCTCTGATTAACAGCCATTAGCATGAAACTTGGCATTTTATTAAAAACACATGATATGCTCAGGAAGAAGTCTGTATCTTCCTAGAAATGTTTTTCTGTGTTCATTTTCCTTCTCCTTTATGCAGTGACATGCTGAAGCACCTTACAGAGAGTTTTAGGAGTTCCTGCACAGTCTTCCCAGTGCCAGGATGACAAACCTGCCACCCCCAGCGGCTGTTCTGCCTCCTGCAGCCAGAGCTGGTTTTGAAATACTTGAGTTTTGTGATTCTGTGGTGAGCTTTGCAAAGGCAGTAGGTAATTTATGATGCACTCTCTGAATCCTATCCTTGTGCAACTCATCTTGCACTTTTCTTGCTTTCAGGAAATGTAATTAAGTTTAGAGTAACTCCTTGCCTTGCCATGCTCTGTTTAGTAACTCTGGCCACAGAAATAGTGTGCAGCACCTCCTAAACCTTCTTGTCCTGTACCTAGACCCCAGTGAGGTAACGTGGGCTGTGATCTACTCTTTAACTTTGGCATGGCACACTTTTTTTTCATTTAACATTTATATTTTATGTTTACAAATAGGCCTTTTAAGGTAACGATCTTTAAAGGTATATGGGCCTTTGTGAAGGCACAGACAGAAAAGTTACTTTAACATTCAGGAAAGAGAAAAATAATCTGCAATCTTTTGTTGCCAGGTTCACCCACGTAGTGATTGTAAAATTTTATTTATGTGTTTTTAAGAAGTTGACAAATCTACTTCTTGGGTGAACAAAAAGTAATGAAACCTATTCCAGAGATATACACTGAAATGTTGTGTGGTTTTGCCAGTGGTGAGATAACTAAGCATTGAAACTTGAAGCAGCCAAGTAAATATTTCATATTCTAATGCATTAGGTGTCAAGTAGATAAATGAAAATTCAAATGAAACCTGTTAGCACTGTTTCAACTTCAGAAACTCCACATACAATAGTAAGGTGGTGTTATTACTTTGGTTTTCTGCATGTAGGATATCATCCTTTGGAGAGCAACTTGATATTTACATGGCTGGCTCAGAGTTGGGACATTTAAATGGGAATTGGCCTGAATGTTGGTGGAGCATGGCTGGTGCAAATTATTCTCCAAGTACATTTTCTTGTGGAATAAAGTAAACAAAGCTCTGTATATGATCTGATCTGATCAGATCTGTTGGATATTCTTTAAAACCAGTGCAGTTTTAGGAATTGCCTCCCCAAACCAAAACACTTTCCTTTAGGATATCATATAGGTATGAAAGCCAGGTTGAATCTTTAAGTTGAAAACTTTATATTCTCATGAAGACCTCTGTGTGGTGTACAAATATAGCATACAGTATTTGATTGAACAATAATAATAGTAAACCAGATTAAGCAGAAAATCCATCAGAATGAAAGAACCAACAGAACTGTTATTGCACACATACTTTATTTAAAGATTACTATCATTATTTGTCTGTTATAAGTTTCACAGATAGAGCTTATTACAGCACAGTCTCCTGTGCTGCCAAACAAAAAGATGAGTTTAATGCATTCTTTAGGAACAGCAGTTTCGTGCATCTTGATTTAGGTGGAGAAACTCATCTGTTTCCATGAATTATGGGGCTTTGAGATGCTTCTTTAAAAACGTGGCTGCAAATAGAACTGGCAGTTTATTGAGGCCAGAGTGGAGTTTCTGCTGGCTGGTGATAAGAGGTGCCTGGCAGCACGGGCATCTGATAGAGGGAGGACAGACTGAATGTCAGCCCCGTAATGTGAGCAGTGGCAGGAAGTCATTCAAAGTAATGGTTTGCAAAAATTTCACTTGGTTGCTTCCAGTGTGGTTCATTTTCTGCCATCTGCTCCAAGACATCAAAACAATAAGATGAAACATGTAATTATCTGCACACGTCATTTGCATAATGAGGATATAGATGTAAGTTGTCCTGTCTAACTGTTCAGCCTGGGCCAAACCAGGCTGTTCAACCTGCCAGTGACCTGTTCACACGATGTTAACACATGACTGAAATAGAAATCAAACCTAGAAACCCAAAAGCTAAGAGTAAAGAGCTTTGCAGAGGGTACAGAGGGACAATTTCAAAGGTGCCATATTTAGCTTGTTTTGAGTTGATTGAATAATCCACTGCTTAGCAGCTTAATTTCCCATGCTTTAGAAAAGTCTGGAACATCTAAAACGTGTGCTGTGAGCCTGTGAGAGTGAGTTAAAGCCATTTACAGGGGTTCCCAGGGAGGCTGGCCAAGAGCAGAGATTTTGCCAGCAATCCCATGCAGTATCCCCGGGAAGCAAAGCTCCGGGAGAAGCTAAAACTTGTTCATCAGGGTACGTGGGGCTGGAGCTGTCGGAGGTGAGTCTGAGGGAGGTGAGCACAGGAGATCAGCCAGTGTCAGCCAGGAAACACCTTCCCTGTGCCTCGGGTAGGCTGCACTCATGGTCACAAGGTATTTTTATTTTACTTGTTTGTCTACTTGCTTAAAGAGGAAAAACTCCAACAGAACTTTATCCTTAGTGGTTGTCTGGAAAAAAAAAAAAAAATCCCTTAAACCCCCATGGCTGCAGCTGTGGGTGCAGGGAGCCAGAGAAGAGATGTTTTTAACCCTTACACTGCCTTTTCCAGGCGTCACTGCACCGTCAGTTCTTTCTCACTGCCCGTGAGTGATGCCGAGTTTGAAATGCTAGAGGTGTAGCCAGTCGATTTAAAAAGAAAACACGTGGTTTTAACATATTTTTGCTTGTTTTCAATCTCTCCTGAAGTCAGGTGTTGGCAGGGCAGGGCGAGCCGGGGAGCTGCACCACACGGTGGCACTGACGGCGTGCGGTGATGGACTCTGAGCTCCGACACTTCCGAGCATCCATCAGGGCAGAACTGAACCGAAAAACTCCCTCTGACCTCGCTGGGAAACACCTGAGCTGTGAAAAAGGGGAACACAGCCAGGGGTGCGGGTGTTGTCACCTAATGAATGGCACAGCAGCAAGAGCTGGGGGCAGCGCTGGGGATGTGCGCCTGGGGAGGGTCGTGGGGCTTCTGTAAACGGGGAAATCTGGGCTTCAGTCTCTCTGATTGCTCTGTAGGAATGCCTTCTCTACTGATTTTGAAGATTCGGAAGAAAACCTTATAAGTCACCATTGTTATGTTTTCTTTCTCTCTCTCTTTTTTTTTTTTTTTTTTTTTTTAATGCTGCTTTTCTAAAAATGCTGATCAAAATAAAATGGAAAAAAAGATATTTTGACTCAGTTTTGATTAAGAGGCTGATGGACAGGGTGTTCAGACCTGTATCTCCTTTGGTCACTCTCTGAGTGCAGGACTCAGTTACCATTACACTTTCAGATACACGGGGCACAGTGTGTTTGGATTGCTTGTTCTTGTAATTTTATTTCATTTACTGATTGCATTTCTCTCTACAAGTTCATATGCGGAAATAGAAAATAACTTTGTATTCTTTAGTGATCTGATCTCATTTTCATCTCCAGCATGCTTCCTTGTATTAGGATCAGAGAAAAGCTTACAACATAGCCAAGATGATCTCTTACTCTGTGATGGAATTGTTTGTACTTGGCCTTTAAAAATGTTTCTTTAAATAGCTGCTGGCATCCTGAGAGAGCTTGTTTCCAGTTCTAACTTACTGAGAACTGTCTTCCCGAAATAAAAAAAAAATTGTTTTTATTTCAGTATTATTTATTGTCAGTCTTTTGGTGGTGTATTTTATTATTACTTCATGCCTCTCATCCAAGTTACCATCCACTTTGACACCCTTAGCCTTTTCCTTGCACTTTGTGTGACATTGAGAGGACTTCCCTATTCACCATCATCTGTACCAAAACCCCAGGAACCTGTGGGATTCAAGAATCTGCAGATCAGTAGTCCTGAATTGTTTGTCTAACAGCTACCCCTATAGACCCTGCTTACGGGGTTTTCTGATTGTAGGATCTGCTTTATACCCTCACCACTGATTGTGTCTGTGACCTTTTCCTATTTTATTCCCCAGTTAATGATTTTCCACTAGTACCAGTCATTCTTTATAAACTGGACCTCAGAGTAAACACAATCCCCTTTGGCATGCAGTTTTTTCTCTTCTGTCTGGAAAAGGAAGGGCTTTGGGGAGCCCTTATTGTGGCCTTCTGGTATAGAAAAGGGGCTTATAAGAAAGAAAGGAATTTTTACCAGGGCCTGACAGGAAAATGGGGTGAAAGAGGGTAAATTGATTTGGATATAGGGATGAAATTTTTCTATGATGAGGGTGGGAAGATGTGGGCACAGGTTGCTCAGAGAAGTTGCAGCAGCCCCATCATTGGAAGCGTTCAAGACCAGGTTGGATGGGCTTTGAGCAATCTGGGATAGTGGAAGATGTTCCTGTCTGTGACAAAGAGGTTGGACTAAAGAGATTTTGGACTACAGTCTTTAAAAATTCCTTCCAACCCAAACCATTTTATGATATTGTTAATATATCATCTTAATATAGCAGTTGAGAGAACCATCCATGAAAAGTTTATCTGTGTTAGATCAATAAAAGGGTTACCAAAATGCTTATTTCTTTTCAAATATCAGCTCTTAGATATTTACTTGCTATGCAGTAATGCTTGTTTTATGGGAAATATGCACACACATTTAGAAGATCTGCATATGTCAATGAAAAACCTAAAATTAATTGCTGCAGATCAGAGTTAGTGCTATAATATATCTTGTGTTGTAAAGCAACATGAGATTATTTTTTCTGAGCTTGTGTATTGGAGCTGGAGAAAGAGTTCAGTAAAGGGCTCTGATTTATATGGTGATTTTTCCCACCCACCTGCTGTGTAGTTTTTAAAAAAATGTTAATTATTTTGCTGACAGGACGGAGAGATGGGAGGTTGTTTCCCATATAGAAAGGGAAAAAGCCTGAGGAGAAAGATTTGTACCTTCTCCATGTTAAGCCTGTACATCTGCCCTTGTCTGGGACTACTACTAAATTCTTCCAAGTGGAACACAGCGGGGAAAAGAACAAAATAATGGTGTTGTTCTGAGCTAGATAAGATGCTACAATGGTCTTTTAGACCTGTGTGAGAATGGCATAGCCCTTCTTGAATGGGGCAGCCTCAAAGGGGTCTTGCTGGCATTTTGCCTCTGTGTTTTCTTTTCTGAGGCATCCCTCAGAAGCTTGTAGGTGTATGCAGCTCTTGGATTTGGATTATGTTTGCTGTGAACTTGCAGATGTTAGAAAATACTTTTTCATAAAACACAGAGGATGTTTCTGAACCGAACGGTGACATCCCAAGTTATTACAGCTTTTACTTCCTGCACTTATAGTCATATTGTTTTCACATGTCAGAGGAGGGAAATGTTACTTCAGAAAAACATTAATGTTCTGACAAGGTTTTTAAACCTCATAATTAATGAGGAAATTACTAGATATTCATGTCCTCGATACATTGTACCTGGGCATCTTACAGACAACAACATCTCCAAGCTGTTTAACCATTATATGCTGTTTCCTTTAGTGACAAGCATATTTTCAGACTTACACGGGAAAATGTATAAAACCTGTGTGATAAGAATTAATCAGAAAGCTGAAGATTTAAGGCTTAATTATAATTCTGTTCCGAAGCAATGGGCTGTGTGAACTGCTGGTACTAAACTGTGCTGTGCAAACACTGCATGCTGATGGAATTTGCTTGTCAACCCCAGTGGCATTTCTTTGCACTGAGCTTGTTGTTCTGTCACTCAAGTGCATCATGGGAAAAGATGAGTATCTCAAGGGAATGTGATCTGCATTTTTAAGAAGAAAATCAACCTCAAAGGTGCCACAGAACGACTAACACAGATTACTTTGCTCAAGAGACAGCTGGTTTATTGACTGTGAATTCTGCATGCTTCCTAGGTGATGACACACGTTTAGGTGCTAAAACCTCAGCTGAACGTATCAATTTTTGTGTTTCATTGCTGATGAAACGATTGGTAAAAGTGTGTGGTGTTACAGCACAGGAAACAGTCACTAAATCCAAATGATTTTCAAATCTTACACAGCTATTCCAATATTTGTTTTCCTTTTTTTTTTACTGCTCAATCTTTAGATTTGTGTATGATGTTCTCCTCGCACAGAAAGAGAACAGCAAGACTCATGACAGTTATTTTAGTCCAGTGTGTACAACAGCAAACTAGATTAAAACAGTCAAAGTAAAGGAAGTAAGACTTGAGCAAACTTCTGTTCTGTTTACAAGTTAGAACACCAGATTATCCTCAGAAGAAAGGGCAAGTCGAGGTCAGGTTGTGACCAAAAACATTAGTTCAGAGCTAAAAGTTGATGAGGTAAAATGATACAGCAGCTTCTCAATTTGGTGAGATAAATTCTTTTAAACTCCACTGGCATTGGAAGGACAAATGTGTGTCCTCGGGTGTGGGCTGCAGGGATGTAATCTATCTTTTCAATGCACTTGATGATGAATACAAGCTTTTTTCTGGTTTTCTGCTAACAACTATTACTTGACTTTTCAAATTTACCTCAAGACTCTTCAATTATGTGTTTTCATGTTACACATTAGAGTTTCTAAAGAAGCAGCAGAGATGTTTTGCCTCTCAGCTATTTGTGCTGCAGAAGGGCAATTAAACTGGGAATATTTATGGTGAAGTTTTGTACCTTTGTTTTAACAGATACAACAGTGCCTGATTTTGCTTCTCTCCAACTTTATGGGAGATTGTAATTGATTTTGCTATTGGGAGCAAAACTGGGCCAGGCATTTTGAGCTGTAAATATCACTGGCATTTTGAAAATGGAAGTACTGTTAAATTGCAACGCTGACAATGGATTATCCCACATTAAGCAGGTTTCACTAAGTTTTATGTGTAGCCTAGTCATTATAATTCAAGATTTCTATGTGTGTGGGAAGCCAAATATACTATGTTTTTTACATAGTCCTGTATGTATGTAAATGGAATTGTGGAACTCCCTTAATGCTTCAATAAATATGCCAAATGTCTGTAGCAACCTGCTGTTCTCTGTGCCCAGATTGCCTCTTTGTAAGTAGGTATCAATCTTCAATACTTGCTGCATTCAGCCTCTCCTGGTCCCTGATCAGGATCCATCTGTTCCACTGTATTTGGTAGCGTGGATTTTTTTATGATAGATATAGGCTTCAAAAATGTTAATCTCCTGGTGGTGCCTGATCCCTACTGGGTTGTATTTGTCAGCATAATGGTTTCAAATTGCAGAGAGATAAAGCCAGGCACTTCCAGGTAAGAAGGTGTTTTGTCACTTGGTGCATTTACATAGGCAGGGCGGACTCTTTTCTTGTGACAATTTTTTTTCTCAGTTGTACCTTTATGAAGCTTAAAAACTCCCACTTGTTTTTATTCTGATTCACTGGAATAAAGCTGAAATGTTTTTTCTATATGGGTATTGAATATTGGAAGACAAGGCTGGATGCATCTTGGGAAAATAATTTATTTGATTTTTAGACATTGGATCTTTTTCTTTGGTCTTTACTTTCTCCCAGAAGTGCTGGACCGTGTCTGTTAAAATGTGAAGTGTGGGAAATCTAAAGTGAGCACGTGGATACGTAACCTTTGAGGATTTATTTGCAAATATGATTTTGTACAAATGAATTGTAGATGCATCAGTTCAAATTTAAAAAACATAGTATAGGTGTGCAAGTGGGTAAACATACTGGTTCTGCTGGGAATAATTTTACAAGTATATTTGTGATCCACTGCCTGCACAAAAATACAGGTTTTTTCCTGATCTGATACACTTATGGTAACAGAAGGCACTATCATCAGCAAATAGGCAAATGTTATGTTTGATTGTGAGTTTGATACTGTCAGCATCTGTGCCTTGAGTCGTGGTTCACAGACATTAAAGTACAGTAATGTACTGATGACACTGGAAATGGTATTAAGAATTACTATGGTTTGAAATTTATATGAACAGTTTTTAAAAATGAAAAGAGGTAAAGAAATTTACATGGGTGCATTTGAATGCCAGGTAAGATACGTGTATAAATATTGAAGGATGCCAGAAGATAGCATTTAGTCCTTTAATTTAAATTAAATAACCTTAAACATTCACTTCATGCTCTGAATGGTCATATACCTGGGCTGGATATACTTAGCAACCCCGAGGCAAGAAATTTATCCTGAAGTTTTGTAATAAATGAAGTTTTCTCTTTCAATGAATTATGCAAATCAGCATAAAATTGAAATTCTAAATTGAATATACGCTTGCATATTTTAAATGTTTTCAGGTTAAAAATGAATATTTCATACTCACATATTCCTTATAAATAACATCTAAGTCTTGGTTAATAGGATCCATAAAAGATCTGAAAGGCACAGCAGGACTGGCATATCAATGGAAGGGACTAGCCATGAATTCTGCAGTTTCCCAGTGCTGCACAGCTTCAGAGAGGTGGAGTCATTCCTGTGCCATTCACAAAGGGGAGCCCTTTCTTTCCTAGCAAGTGGCAGGGACAGGGCTGCTACAGACACACTGAGCAGAGCTGGACTTTTTCTCTGTTTGATTGGGAGCTCATTCCATCATTAATTAACTGTTTGCTCAGATGTTCAGCGTGGTGGGGCCAAAGAGAAGCAATGACTCTGCTGGGTCTGTGTGCTGCCTTTGCTGGTGGGGCTGCGTGGGTGGCACCTCCTGGACTGGTTGTGCTCTTCTCTTTGGGGTTCCTGGCTCAGACAAGGCACTGCAACTGCTTTATGGCCTCTGAACATTTATTCTCAGTCTTATTTTTCATACCAGTCACGGAATAATCTGAGTTTCTTCATCTCCTTCACCATAAACTTCTGTTTCAGGGACTTAATATTTATTATAAATCTTTGTACACCACTGGCATCTGAAATAGCTGGTTCAGCTGATAGGGTCTGCTCTTGGGAAAATATTTCCATTTTTTAAACTTTAGTCATAAACTTGGCATCTTTGTGGCTTTTTTGAATTTGCCAGAGCAGTAGCCTTTTTTAAAAAAAGGTTAGGAATCTTTCAGTATCAAAATGTTAGCTTTTACTTCTAGGAGAATACTAAATTCAGGAAGAAGATATTTTGATGTACATTTTTTAGGCCTCTGCAAATAGTTAAATTATCCAAAAACCAGTAGAGCTAAGCAATGGTAAAAGCAGAGAAGGATGTAATTAGAACACAAATTAAGAAAAGGAAAGCAAAACATCAACCCCCCTCCAAATTACAGGGGTGTTCTTTTCATTCTTTCATTCTTTCATTTTATTATCTCTTTCTCTTCTACTTTGTCTCACACTGAAAAAAGTTTTTAATGTAAATTTTTAACCACCCTATCATAACTACACACTTAGATGTGATAAATACATATAACACATAAAGAATACAGGAAAATGATTTCTTTACTGCTTCTGCTGTGATTCAGGTCAATATTTACAGTCCAAGCATATACACAATATAGGCAAGCTGGAGGAATGCTCACTGGGACAGAAACTGGTTGACTTTTACACCCCAGCATTGCTCACATTCATTTCAGTCCTGACTTGCAAGTTTGACCTCTGCCACAAGAGCACTTTTTGCACTTTCCTTTGAGGCATCTGGCTCTTAGGAGGAATAGGGTCCTGCCAAATGTGCCAATCTAATATTGCAATTCTTGTTTTGTACTGGGAATAGAGTCAATCCATAAACAGCTTGGAAATCTTGTGTTCGTCTTAATACATGGTTAATCAAAAAAAGTCTAGCTAGTATGTGGAAATTAATTTTATTGACTGGATTTCCTGTAAAAGTAGAATAGGAAACACAATTGCTTTTTATTTTTTCCCTACCTAACAGCAAGCAGTGATGGCAACTAAATAGCTCTGTATCACAGATTACTAAAATATGATGTTGATAAAGAAAATAAAGTATTTATTTCTGAGTGGCTGTTTTTAAGAATGATTTTTCCAAAGTTCAAAATTGCAGATGCCTTGTATAGTGACATACAAAAACCAACTCTGAATATCTTTTAATCCTGACATATCGCTAGAAGGAAGATGATAAAGAACCCACTAAAGATTGTGCCTGAAATTCCCATGAGCTTTTATAAAAACCTGTAATAGCATGAGCTTGTGTGAGCTGAGTGCTTAGGTGAAGCATGCCTGAAATTTGCTTGAAACTTAGCATGGAATTCTCTTTTGATGTGGGGAATTTTCACTAATAGCACCTGGTAAAGCCACTGCACTTTGTGAGGGTGGCCCTAATTTTCTCTAGCACAAAGAGAGTCTTTCGTTTTCCTGACTACTTTATGGAATCACAGCTTTCCAAAGCAACAAACCTACTTTGTATTGCATCCACTGCTCAGAAAGGCCATATGTAATGCATGAACTGATTGGTTTTTCCTCTGCCATTTCTACAGGAGCAGCTTTCTAAGCAGAAAGTTTCAAGCCAAACCATTTTCTGTAGCTAAAGCCAATGAGTGTACTGGGATTTGACCCTTCAAAAGTTCGGTTTTGCCTTACTTAAAATATTTTTATTTGTGGAAGGTTACGGATGTTCAGTTCTTAGCTATCATGCAGCTACTTTTTAGACCCCCTTAAGTTTATAAATGTCCAGGCCTGGGGCACCCAATACAGGAAATTAACCACCCTATCATAACTACACACTTAGATGTGATAAATACATATAGATATGTAAATATAGATATATACATATCTATATACATATAGATAAATACATAAACACATAAAGAATACAGGAAAATGATTTTTTTCTCTTCCAGCAGGAAATTACCCTGCTGGAATGAGTCCAGAGGAGTCACTCGGATGCTTGGAGGGCTGACGCACCTCTGTGGTGAAAATAGGCTGAGAGAGCCAGTGTGGAGAAGAGAAGGCTTTGGGGAGACCTTAGAGCACCTTCCAGTACCTCAAGGGGCCACAACAGAGCTGGAGAGGGACTTTTGACAAGGACAAGGGAGACAGGCCTTAAGCTGAAGGAGAGAGCATTTAGATTAGATATTAGGACAAAAGTTTTTACTCTAAGGGTGGTGAGGCACTGGAAGATGTTGCCCAGAAAGGTTGTGGACTCCCCATTCCTGGAAGTGTTCAAGACTAGGCTGGATGGGGCTTTGAACAACCTGGTCTAGTGGAAGGTGTCCTTGCCCACGGTGTGGGGGTTGGAATTCCATGTGGAGGCTGGTCCCTTCCAACCCCAAACCTTCTGTGATTCTATGATTCTGCATAACTGCTCACCAGCTGTTTGCCCCCCAGCCTGTACTGATGGATTTTTCCATCCTCAGCACAGGATGCTGCATTTGTCTTTGTTTCAGCATGAGATTCCTGTCAGCCTGGAGCTGCAGCTTCTCAAGGTCACCAGCTGATCAAGCACTCCTCCCAGTCTGTTCCTGTGAGCCACATCTCAGGGTCTGACAGACTTCAACCTACAGGAAAATACTGGTCCAGTGTATTGATGTAGATCCCAGCTGCTGTGACCCTACTCTGTTTCTCAGTTTCCATGAATGCTCATAGTTCAAACCTTTGTGAGTTGCTGTTCCTCTGCAGAAACTGAGAAAATCCCGAGTTGTTTTGTTCAATTTCTTCTTGATTCTGCTAATGCCAGGAGCTGTAGGATGCCTCTCTTTCCCCTGACAGCCTGATTCGAAGATGGGATGATTATGAGGTTTGATGCTACTTAGGGCAAGTCAGCTCATACCTACTGAAAACCCTGTAAGCTGCTTCCTTGCTTCTGCTCTTTTTCCTTGGGACCCACGAGGTGGGAGCAGCTGCTTTGTGTGCCCAGTGTGATGCTGTGGGGTCAGCAGATGTCACCCACGTTGCTGTGTGTGAGTACACATCATTAGTAGCTGTGGGCTAGGCAATGTGCATCAAAGGGAAGTACAACCTATACTGGAGTTTCTGATGTCAGTGGTTCATCAGTTTATCCACTCTAATATTTTCTCTTCAAAAAGAGCTGAGGAAGAAAATCAGAACTTTTCTGTGTGGTTGAAAAGTTGTCATGCCCAATTCAGATGAGCAATATGGTTACTGGATGTTATGTCCTGGTCTTGCTGACTGAAACCACACAGCTACCCTCACTGGGCTAGTTTATTACATTTTGGCTCTTTTAATATCAGCTTTTTTATCTCTTGCATTTGGTGGTTAATGGTGTTTGTACAAGAAAAGCTGCTTCTTGGTCTCCAAAACAATTTTACAGTACTGTGCTCATCAACACTGAAAACTCAGTGTGAATCACTGTACTTAAAAGGTAGTGAGATGGAGAAGTAAAACAATAACAAATAACAAATGGAAATTAAAAAGTGGTAGAAGTACACAATGTCTTTTTTAATAGCTCTGAGGGATGATGTGCTTATGTAGTAATGAAAAGTTACAGCTTCTCATTCTTTTTTATTTGAGACAGTGAAATTGAATCTGGAATTTCAGAGCAAAGAGTGGAGCACCTCCACAATTCAGAGACACCATATTAAACCTTCCCTCCATCTCAGTAGCTACTTTTTCTGTTCTTTGGTAGCCCATACAACGTATTATTAGATTCCTTGGGGAATTCAGCTGTGGTTTTCAGAGGAATTTAAGAATTTATGTACCTATGCTCTAAGATCCTTTGGAAGGCTTAGGTAACTCATAGTTCACATGGAGAACTGGGCCATATGTTTTCCAAAGTCTGTCCCAGTGCTCCAACATACCAGATGCTAGAGCTTTGCAACCACATCACAGTAAAACTGGAATTCCCTCCAGAACAACATTTTTACCTTTTACCAAAGGTTAAGAGGGTCTTGTTTTCTATCTGATAGAAAACAGGAACAATGAACAACTCAAGGGAATACAGGGAATTTTCTCGTGTTTCTACAACTTAGAGTGCTACGAAACAGTGCACAAGATTTCAGAGTTGCAGAGCAACAAGAACTAACCTGGCTCTGATTGACCCAGAAGGCTGCACTTTGTGTCTTGGGTTTAGTTCTGGGCCCCTCACTACAGGAAAAACATTGAGGGGCTGGAGCTTGTCCAGGGAAGGGAGTGGAGCTGGGGAAGGGTCTGGAGCACCAGGAGCAGCTGAGGGAGCTGGGGTGGGTGAAAAGGAGTCTCGAGGGGAACCTTCTCACTCCCTGTGACTCCCCCGAAGGAGGTGGTAGCCAGGTGGGAGTCGGGCTCTTCTCCTGGGTAACAAGTCACAGGACCAGAGGACGCTGCCTCAGTGTGGGCCAGGGGCTGGGGAGGGCTCTCAGTGCAGGTGGCTGGGGGCAGCTGCAGGTGGGAGCCTCAGGAGAGGCTGGGAATTGCCACCCTTTGGATAACAAAGGGCACCTGTGGCTCATGGGACCCTGATGCTCCCCGTGCTTGGACTGGGAGGAGATAAAAGCACAGCGGTTGTTCTAGCAGGGTTCTTCTTTGGAAGAACCAGCTTGAGCTGTTATTTCAGTATTTACTTGTTGCACCAAGATTAAATTATTTTAAGGATCTGGATGACTGATGCTCTGCTGGGGGAAGCCAGCTGGTAAGGTAACCTGGTGTGACTGAGAGTGTGGGGTGGCCTTGGTTCCCCACTCAGGTGGTGCAAGTGCTGGAGTGGCTCCTGGATACTCGGGCAGAGGAGTTTAGATTGGAAGTTAAGAAAAATTTTGTCTCTGAAAGGACGGTCCGTCATGGGAACCAGCTCCTCAGGGCAGTGGTGGAATCACTGTTGCTGAGAGTGTTCAAAAACTGTATGGATGTGGCATTGGGGGATGTGGTTTAATGGTGGTGCTGGGCTAATGGTTGGGTTGGATAATCACAGAGGTCTTTTCCAACACTAAGAATTCTATGATTCTATAGCTTTGTACCAGCTTTCCCTTCAGATTGTAGTAGTGATAGCTCCACAACAAAATGTGTTTTAAATTGAGGAATTTAAGAGGTAATATAGCACTCAGTAGAAAATAATTTAGAGAGTCATCAAGAAAATAAGAGAAGGGTTTCTAGGGGTTTCAAATTGTATTGTTCTTTAGTGCCTTTCCATTGGGCCATTTTTCACGTCTGGTGTGAACCCCAGCTGAAGGCAATTTGAATGATTGCATTTGCCATTATCTGTTATCTCCAAGGCCTCCCCTGCAGTATCCTGTTGTCAGCTTCAGCTGAGGAACTGGTGGGTTAATGAGGGAAACTGAAACACCTTCTGATGCAGACAGGTGGTATTCCCAAACCAGACTGAGCTGGCAAGACAGCACGGGGAAGCTCTAGCTGCCACAGCCTGCAGCTGGAATGCTTTGGTACCCAGAGCTGTCAGTACAGAGCTGCTCGTGAGCTCTGAGTTTAGGATACACAAAGGGAAGCAAGGACTTCAAAGCTGTGCTGAGCTCCGAGTTTTCATGTGCAGCTTGAGGATCCTGGTATTTCTGCATATGCATGTGTTTTATCTAAACACCATATGGTTTTGCTGACCTATGCAATGTTGATATTTCTACCCTAATTTGTGTGTGTTTCTCTGTGCACTGCCTGGTTTAGTTCTAGGAAAATGGTTAGAGTGCTGCTGAGTCAGTGCAGCTGGGATAATGAGCCGACCTACTTTCCCTGTCTCTTTGGGACATCCGTGCTTTATTGGAAGAAAAAATTAATTGCTGAAGATAATCCTTTCCACGGTAAAGCCAATGTGGAAAATCACTTCACCTATCACTATATTTGTCCCTAAACCCAGCCATAAAAGCAGCCTACAGCAATAATACTAGGAACAGCACTAGCTGAGAAAAATATTAAAGTAACATTCATGTGTAACAACTGTGCAGCCCAAGGTCATAAAGCAAGTGCTCAAAGCACCAAAGGGTGGGCTGCAGCAAGCTACTTTTTGTGAACTTTGCAGTGGAATGGTGAAGAAGTTGAAAGCCTTAATTCATTCAGTCTCTTTTGATACAAGCTATTCACTTCTAAAATGAGCAAGGATCTATGCAAAAAAATCTCGATTCTTCTCTGCTAGTCTTTTATGTGCCAGCCTTAAGATGCAACACTGTGTTCTGTTATTCTATGTGGAGGAGTGTTGCAACAGCTAGAATTTATTTTGGTAAAATAGGTCTGAAATCAGGGTGATGTGACTTCCAGGTTCATGAAGTTACACGTTTAGTTACACGTTGTAGCCACCATACCTGACGTGGCCAGAATTTACCACTTTATCTGAGCGTTTATCTGACTTTGTGGAGTTTTTTTAGCAAGGTAACTCACCTATGGTAATGCTGGTAGGAGAGAGCATCAAGATTTGGTATAGCTCGGTGATGATGATAGACAAGCCATCAATTTGGGGATTTCTATGCTGTGTGCCTGCTCAGATTCATCCCTAAAATAGCCCTGGGGTAGCTGCCAGGTCCAGGCAGGAATGTCCAGTTTCATGTAGAGGTACTGGCCTAGGTCCTAGCAGCAGTGTAGTGAATCCAGCACACCCAGTGTGCTACCCCAGGGTAGTTATGCCTCCAGTTCTGGAATGAGGCTTTTGGTAGAGTTAGCTGAGCTATCTCAGCATGGTGCATCCTCACACAGTCATGAAACAGCCATAACGTGACCTGTGCAGGGAGATCCCTGCATCCTGAGTGCCCTGATCAGGCAAGGGAGCAAACTTGAGGTGGTGTGGAACACAGCACTACAGAAGAGATGACACCAAAATGACAAAAAACCATGGCCAAAACATAAGAGTTTTTGTGAAAATGTGGGCATGAAAATTACCTGGATGGGAGCCATTTCACTGCTGAATTCACCCTGGTACCCTGCTTTTCTAGAGCTCATAAAAGGATATAAATTAACAATGCCAGCTGTCTGCATGGAGCACATTTCTGGTATTTGCTGTGTAACAGTGTCTTTCCTCCAAAGCTACTCAATTTTCCATGCTATGGGCAGAGCTCTGTGTTCCTGCCAGGACACCAGAATATCTGCTCCTCTCTTGCCAGCAGAGGCTGGCAGTGAACCCAGAGTGCCTGGCACAGGAAGATCAGTGCAGATTTCCTTCCCTGTGTGGAACAGGTTTCCCTGCTGCTCTGAATACACCTGGGCCATGTACCCTCATCCTGGGATCTGCGTGGAAGAAAGAGGCTGCTGCTCATCCATTCTTTTAGCAGATGTAATTTCATGGGTTTTAGCAACTTGGAGTGTCTCTTGGGCAGTTTATGCCCACGTGCAGTGGTCCCAGGGCTACTGGTGTAAGAGTGTTGAGATACTTGTCCTTCCCTGGCTCATCCCATGATCTCTGTGAGGTTATGTGAGCCTTTCTCCTAAAGGCCTTTACCTGGGGAGGAGTCACAGCCTTTCCTGTTCCTACCACGGATTCAATTTCCCTGTTTTATCTGCGTGTTCTGTCCTCTCTCTGGTGGCAAAGGGACAGATATATGTTTCTTTATCTCCAAGGAACACTTAACTGGTGCTGCATTTCAGCACTGAATATTAAAGTTGCAGAGATGGTTTATGTAGCAAAACAATAAAGCATTCATAATTCTCCCTCACATGAGAAATAAGACAACCATACAGTTTAAAATAAATCTTCAGCTAACTCTAGACATACGTAAAGTTGCTCAGTATGATTAGTTTTGCTCTTCCACAGTCCAGTCATTTTCTTCATTCCCCTCTGAGATTCCTGCCTGCAATTTCTCTCTAAACTCAGCATTAGATATTCTGTTTCAATGCAGTTCTGAAAACTGTGCATTTCTTTATTCTAACCCCTGTTTCAGACATACTGGAAACATGCTCTTGGACACTGTTTCATTTGGAAGATTTAAGGCTCTTGTAAGTGAACAGTCTTCCCATGCTGGGGTTGGACAAACTGTGATGGGGAAGAAAACCACTTGTTATTCATGAGAGAGAGCCTATTTCCAATTAAAATATGTGTATATAGTGAATAATTTTAGATTTCAGTATTCATTTTCTGTTGATTTCCACCCCCCTTAAAAGAGACATGCTCTTGCAATCCTGGAGCTGTGAAACTGTAATATTTAGTAGTATTTGGGAAATAATGCTAGTATTTTTGTTTGAATTCTGCTCAGGATTTCCCTTGGGCTGTATGCTGGTGGATTAACATAGTAGGAAAGAATGCACACATCAAGTGCATAAAAGAAATGACAGGTAGACACACAGAAAGTACATTTTGTGTTTTCTGAATGCGAATGGTTCACATTGTCTGAAAGTGTTAATGAACCTCCACAGACCTCTCTGAGAAAAAGGCAGCACTTTAAAAACACAGCCAGAATTCGGTGTAAGGAGAAGATTCTGAAATTAACCCAGGTTAAGGAAATTACTCGGGGTGACATTAGGTTCTTTAGGCCTGAGGGGTATTTTAATCCTATGAGGATTTTACCTATATTGTGGATGCATATGAGGAAGGAAATATAATTTTGGATAACAAATGCTCATGGTGTACTCTCCATGACTTTGGCTAAATTCAGCCACCCTTCATGAAGGCTAAATCTAATTAAGGTATGTTTCCCTTGTACTTTCACAGGTCTGTTTGTATCTTTTAACATCAGTATGAGGTTAAGTTATCCTGCTTGTATGTAAAATACTTGTACTTCCTGTCTCTTCATGCATTTGCAAGAGAAATTCTTGTTTTCTTTGTTAGGTTTTGAACCTTGTCTTTATTTCTGTGATGTTTTTTTCCCATTTGCCTGTTTTTCAGTGATAGTTTGTATTTGGAAGCATTTGTATTTTCGAGAGCAAACTGCAATGCAGTCTATTTAAATGCATTGCAAAGCATGTTTGGCGTGATTGCAAAGAAAACAGTCTAATTGTAAGATATTCCACTTATTTCTAATTGGAGTATTGGCACTGCAGCAGTGGTGGAGTGTAACTGTGTGTGATCTGATGGGTGCTGTGTCATTAGATATACAATGAGTTTTTCTCAGGAATGCCAGACAGAACAGTTACCAAACAGCTAGAGATGAATCACATCAGTAGTAGTTTCTGGGCAGTGTAAGAGAGCATTTCCTCCTAAATTTTGTTACTTATGATACTGATAATAGGAACATTAGGCTTGGGTCTGATATATGTTTACTGAAGCTTATTGGAAATAACACAGAAGATTACTGAAATGGAAAGTTTTTCTTTGTTTGCCTTGATTGTTAAGAAGTCCTTTTTATTTTGGTTCTTTCACTTTTCCATTTGCATCCACTTTTCACTTTGGCTTTTTTTTTTTTTCTTTCTCAATTATGTTAAAATGTTCCCTTAGGCCTTTCAATGGCAGTTCTGCGAGGGGTTAAAACAATGTTTAAAATCTCTGTAACCATGGAAATGTATATTTATCCAAACAAAAGGTCAGTGTGTTACATGCTTTGGTGTTGCAGCTGCCTTTTTTTTTTTTAACACTTTCATAAGAAGACCTGATTAGCAAATGAGATTTAAAATGAGGAAAATAGGTATTTAGATAACCTGATCTTAAACTTAAACATGAGATGTAGATACATCTTGTGCCCACTTCACTAGAATTCCAGTCTCAGTAAAAGAGGAATTTCTAGCGAAACTGAAGAAAACCTGTCATGCTTTTAAGACAGGGTTTGTTTGCAAACTACCAGGAATTCGATAGATTTATCACAGTAGTTCTTGAAACTCATACTGCTTTGTGTATAAACCACAGATCCAGCTATTAGAGCTATTCTTACAGTGAAAAAAATGTGTTTCCCTTAGTTCTATTTGTATCTTACTTTGGGGAGAAAAAGTTGTGGCATCTTGTTTTCCTTCTGTCACAGACAAGCAGTCTGTGTGATCTCCTTCCTGCTCCAGTTTAGTCCTGCTTTGCCATGGAAAGGCTGTGGAAAGACTTTTTCTTGAGAGCTTTAGCCATTTTCTTGCTTGCAGAAGCATTTATAAGGGAGTATTTCAGAAAAAGCTTCTGGACTCAGGAATCTCTTCCTGGATGCAAACTTATGTTCCTGATCGTTGAGATACTCAGAACAGTATTACTCAAAATCATCTTCATCTATTATTTAGGTATTGATGAGACCCAAATTTCTCCCCTGTATTTTAGTGGGCTGGGTGAAAAGTTAGAGCTTTTAGTGATGGAGACTGAGAGGCAGAATAAAATGTGGTGCTCTTATAGTGCATTGTCAGGAATACAGAAATAATTTCCTGGGTAAGGAGAATCAATTGCATTGTCTGATGACCCACACTGAATGACAGTGATTCTTCCAGAGCACACAGAACTGTGCAATTATCATTAATAATGTAGGGGATTAAACATTTTGCAATTGATCATACAGTACCAGATCTTAAGGCCTTTATTTTATTACTTCAATAAGTTCCTAGTTTAAATTTGTCTTTAAAAATACTCATATACAATTGTATGCACAGCTGGTCTGTGTTACAATCTGCTCCTTTAACGTGCTTTGCCTCTCATTCCACTTGTTCATCACTCTACCCCTTGCATATTTCACCTTAAATTAGCTTCCAAACTCCTCAGGGATGGTAGTGAAACAGAACCTGTATTTGGATTTTCCAGCACTGTTCAGTAAATGTAAAACACGAAAGAGCTGTGTGTGCCCCCTGTGAAATGATGATGCAGAATTTGAGTAGGAAATACTTGATTTAAGTAGGAAGGAAGGGCCCATGAATGAATCCAAAGAAATGTTATGCTGTTTAATAAAATGTTACCCCCTGATGTGTCTGAAGATGTAAGCTGTGAGCATTTTCCTGTTCAGCAAAGCAGCAGGACAATTGATGTATTAGCTGCTGCAAGAGCTGATGTAATTTGCTGCCTAGAAGGAAAAATTTGAAGGACTAATTAAAGCTTCCTATTTTGCAGTCTTTTCAATAGCTTTATTTTTAATATAAGTGTGAATGTACTAAAAACTGAAAATGCTTATAGTGACATTGTCACTGGCATCTTGTAGAAGAGTTACAATTTGAGAGTCCCTCTGATAATATCAACAGCTCTGCCAGCTGAAGGTGATGAGGGGTCTTGGCACGGAGAGGGAAGCAGAACTTCAGGTTACACAGCAGCTACTGGAATAGGAGCAAAATTGCTTCTCCCAGGATCCTGGTATATTGCTGCTGTTGCTTTTTGGAGGTGTTGACTATCACAGCCAAACTCTTTTAGTTATTTTGGGAACAGGTATTGCCTCGGAGTGACTGGTGTTTTTCAAACATGGCATATTTGAAGGCGATTACCGTGTTTGTGCTCTTCTTGCTAGCGAGGGGCTTAATCAAAATCAGCAAGTGTTTAGCATTCCACTGTTTCATAAATTGTTGGCAGGGATTCAGAGGTCTTACTGGGAAAATTGAAGGTGTTCAAGGACTAAGAGATGAGCAAGGAGAAGTGAGCTTGGCTGTCTGCTTGCAAACAGAGAAAATGTACAGGAAAGAGCTGTGGTGCCATATGGGGGCTATACCCTCTAAGTACAATTCTGTGCTGAATTGCTTTCCAGAATACATAACCCACATCTGCTTCGTGGTGTTTGTAGTTCAGTGTGGCCACAGCTGCATCTAGATGTTTAAAATTCTGGTATTATTTTTAACTGACTAGAGCAGTCTTTACATTGGGTAAATATATGAGCAGATTGAATGTACCAGTCCTATTTTACAAGGAAAATTGTTCTTCAGCTTAAAACTTTTGGGATATGTACTATGATTTCTTTGCTAAAATACTATTATGGTTTATAAAACATAACAATATCCTTTTGCTATAAAGTTTATATTAAAATGTGATTTGTTTTTCTTCTGGAAACTTAGTATAACTAGACTACTCCAATAGTTGGTTTCTGTTCACATTTTTCTCACTTTAATTTTTTTAGTGAAACATGCCACCTAATCTAGACTACTCTCTATATAATCCAAGTAGATTTTTCATTTTTTTTCAGAGTATCATGTAAGGGCAATGAAATAATGAAAGGAACGCCCAATCTGGCTGTTAAGGTCATGACTATATACAGTGCTTTCATTTGAACAATCAGGATTTATGCTGTATTTTAAGGAGCTTCTTGAGTGATATGGTTTGCAATTTAGATTAGTTTACCCTTGAATTTTCCTCCAAAGTTATATAATGTTTTAAATGACACAAAAAGCTAATAAGTAATTAACCCATTTTGCACACATAAAACCTCTAGGTGAAATCCAGTAATTTGTAAAGTACTTGTAATAAACCCTATATTACACTAATGAAATGATTAAGTGAAAATATCTCCTTTATGTATTTCTTCAGGGATTTTGTAGTGTACTTCTTTTCACTCCATGCAATTACTAATGGGAGAGGGGATTCCATTTTGCCACTTTTTATGGGTGGATTTTTTGTTTTAGATTCTGCAAACATGCTTTTACTAGATTTTAATTAACAACATAGCTGAAAACTACAGGTGGATCAGGGGTTAGGTGAATTTCTGATGAAACTTGAGTGAGAAAGTACAAACTGTTTCTCATGGAAATCTGGAGCAGCTCAGGGTGCCAACTGTCCTGTACAAAAAGAAAACGCTAATTTTCCTAGACTTAATCCAATCATAAGCCTGGAAATTCCAGCATGAAACTTTAAAGCCCTGCTCAGGGCTGGTTATGCTCATGGCTGCCTGAGTTGTGCTGTGTGAGTTCACCTCTCTGCCCTGCTGCATTTCTTGGGTAGTGGGAGGTTGCTACAGGGAGAGGGGCACTTGGGTGCAAATGCCTCTCTTCAGGTCGAGGATGATAAGTAGTCTCATCAAATGAGGATGTGGTCTGGCAGAAATGGATGTAGAGGCCTTTGCGACATGTCACAAAACACATGTGAAAAGCAAAAGTCACGGAGGGATTGTCACAGGATGGATTTTATAACCTTGATGGTTTAAATCTTCTAACTAGAAGGCTGAGGACTCCGGTGTTTTTTCTTTTGTGTTTTCTGTGCACTAAATAAGTATTCTTTCAACTCTGTAAAAGTGACTTTTTTTGAGTTGGAGCCAAAAACCAGCTGAGCAAAATATTTTGCTCCACTGCTGTCCTTAGAGCAGACACAATTCAAGTGCCTTTCAAAGCAGGAGCATCCTAATTACCTGGAGAATCTCTCAGCTGCTTGTAGGATTTCCTCTGCTGGGTGACAGAAGCAGTTACAAAACCCTCCCAGTCCCCAGTGCTGCAGCTCTGCTGTGCATAATGGGGAGGTTATCTTATATATCTAATTCTTTTAACCCCTGTCCTTTCTGGGTCCTCTGAATAATTTATTTCCAGACTTTAAATCTGTAAAGATTTTGTGACGCTTTCCAGTTCTGTGATCACCTTGCCGTGGTCCCTCTGCCCCCAGCACTGCTGACATGTTGGAAGGTGCAGCAGTGCTGCTTTTTGCTCAGCCCTATGATGTGAGCTCAGATCGCTGGCTTGGGATAATGGAAGGGCAATCACCTCCCATGCTTCCATCCTTCAGTGAATCCACTCTCATTTGGCTGTCTCTTTATTCCTGCTGGGAGCAGATTCCTCCCACACAACACTGAAGCTTTCTAGGAGTGCTGTTTGTTTCATCAGCATTTCCTTTTTGTTGCCCATTTGGGTTCTGCAACTCTTCTTGCCTCTAAGTTCCTTTTTTTTTTTTTTTTAAGTTCTCTTTTATTTTGCTATTTCTGTTTAGAATGGGATGCACTTCTCAGTCCTCAGGAATACATTTCTGTTCTATTCTCCATTATTCCCCCCCAAGCTCAGAATTTGATGCTGATTGCTGCAGCCTTAGTACTTAATTGTGCTCAAGCAGCTGCTCACATTTAAGTACAAGAGGTTAAACTATTAAAATTTAAACACATGCTTTTCTCAAATCAGAATGGATGGTACCTTTAGCCTTTTCCTGAATGGGAGGCTACAAACCTGAATATGAATAGAAAATGAATTAAATCTTTAGTGAATATTGAGCAAATACCTATAACATATATGTATTTAAGTGCTTTCCAAAGTATAGGTATTTTACCCTGATTTTAAGAAACATACTTTTGTTTTTCTAATTAACTGCAGTTACTGACTAGAAAAAAGATATAGTGCTTTTACAGATAATTAGGGGAGGTTGTTTTGCTAGTTCACTTCTCTATTTTCTCATTAGACAGGCATCTATTCATCATTCTCAGATTCTGTAGACAGGATTTTTCTGCTGACAATGTACAAGTGTAACTTATTCTTATGCAGAGCTGGCAGCTAAACCTTAGTTATAGCATTATTTTGTTGTTGGATGCTGTTCCTGAACTGCTCTTGTTAAAGAAATCGTGTGTATGTATTTACTTACCTGTCTGTTTCAGTGATGGAAGAGAGCATTTGAAAAATTAAGGGCCAAAATGTGATTTTAAGACAGTTTTATTGCGCATTATTTTTATATACACTGAATATAGACAATTATTACTCCCCTCATACCCCAGATTTTTTGGAATACTCTGCTTTACTTCCTTGAAAATATTTGTTTATGGACAGAAGAAAAATCAAAATAAGTTCATACTATAGTGATAGAATTAATGAAAAATGCAAGTTGAAAAATTCTCTCAAAATATTTCAGCTTGATTTGCTTTGAAAAGCTTGCTTGTCTGAGTAGAATGATTGAAAAAGGGCATTGTACAGGAAAAGCCCTGTTATGAATGCCTGAAATTTTTGAAGTTATTTTTGAATAGATTGATTCATATTCAGATTAGCTTCCTGCCAGATGGAGAGAATTTACAGTAAATCAGTTCTTGGCAGGAGAGAAATAAAAAACGAACAACATCTGCTTATTTATAAAAGTTGTCCTATTCTTTTTCTGTATTGGTGGGGCACAAATTACCTACCCAAGGAAAGTTTTATGACCAATAAGCCGGGGGATGTTAAAGCTTACAGGGATGAGAAGGCATTTGTGTTTACAAAAGAGGCTGACACCAGAGCATGTTTACAGATTGTACACAGCACCTTTGCACAGTACAGCCACTGCTGCTCAGCATCTTTGGCTACTGAGCTTCTGTTCCAGCACTGGGTCTTGGTGCAGCAAAAGCCTTGCCATTGCCAGAAGTTATTTTGGGCTGTGATCTTGCAGACATGTCTCTGTAGGCAAACTCGAAGTCAAACGTTCCACATCCACAGAGGAGGAAGACTCATGAGTATGCAAAACCTTAATAGCCTCCTTTTGACCCATGCAAATCAAGCTGTCCTGTGGTCTTATTAATATTTCTGTTCCCAAGTTTATTCTTTAGAAGTTGGATATTGGAGTGCTCAGATATTAGGTCAATGTATTTGGCTGCTCCTTTGTGACGACCTTACTGTGATGGGTGTGCCTGGGTTTTTAATAAGCAGTTTGTTTACACTATTGACATTTTAATGTACATGTACATAAAAAGACAAAGCTCAGGCCTTCTCAGTGTCATTGATGTCCAAAGTAGTGGCTCAAAGCTGCTGCAGTCAGAGGTTAGGTGACTGAAGCAGGGGTTAACAGCATCCTTCTGATATGAATAACTTACAGCAATCCTTCAGTGACTGCAACCTGTGATCAACAATAGCTGGAAGCTACAGGCAATGACAAAGCAGAGTCACAATATTTCCCATACCTAACTTTGTTTACCAAAAATAGCATGCTGTTCTCTACCCAAGTATTTCTAAGTAGAAATAGATGTAGAGCAGTATTTTGTTGTGTAAGTTTAGAGATAAGACATCCTCAGAATGCTGGTAATTTATTTTCTTTACTTCACTAACCAGCAGATCCCCAAAACAACACCTGGGCAGAGGAACAGAGTGGAGACAGAGGCACCATTGAAAGTGGTCTGTGCTCGAGGCTCACTGGTGGCTGTTCACATGTTTGTCAGGGGTGATGCCCAGCTGTAAGGTCACTCGAGCACTTTAAAATCCTCCACAGCCTCCTGCTTTCAGCCCATTTCTCCCAGCATGGCCCTGTCCCTTCTGTGTGCACTGTTGGCCATGGTCTGTAGGATCTGCTGGCCCTGGGTGGATCCTGCTGCTCCCCTGTTTTTCCCCAGCTCAGGAGACCCCCTGTGTGCTGCAATCCCCTGCTTTGCTGTAGGATGCAGCTGCTCAGGAGCTGGTGACCTTGGGGAATGAAGTCACAGCTTCCTTGTCTTTGTGAGATTTACGTGGAATGTAATCATCTATGGCAGATTTAAGATGGAAATTTTTTTCTTCTCCTCTTATTTGTGAAATTCTATCATCCTGACCTAGAATGCCAGACATTTTGATTCCCCCCAGTTAAAAGTGTAATTATGTCAGATATGTTATCAGCAAATCCTACCAGGAGATATTATTGCTTTCTGTTTTTCAGACACTGCCTGTCAAAGGACTTAGAATTAGCACTCTTGTCCTTGGCCAAAAAAATGCCAAGGTAATAATCTCAATGATGATAGCCAGAAATGGCTGATGAATGAAGCCTGAAGTAATACACTCATTAGATTACATTTTCTCTTTTCTGAATGCATATGTATGATACTGCTATTTCTTCTTAGGTAGTAGCAAAAATGTGCTAATATAATTTGAAAATTACACTGGGAAAAATGCATATTTTCAAATAATTCCCACTTTACGTTAGTGGTTGATATGCAGAAATCGTAGGTGTTTTATAAAATGACTGTATTTTGGAGACTAAATTTGAACTTCTAAGTGAATTTAAAGATTAGGCCATGGTTAGTGTTTAACTTATTCTGTAAAATATGTGTCTGTTAAGAAAGCAGCATTATAGAGTAGTTAGTTAGTATGAAATTCAGTGGATTTAGATAGGTATAACATAGCAGGGTTACAGCAAAAAAAGGCCGTGACTGTCAAAGGTGAAGCATAAAAGTTCTGTAAACTCCCATACTGAAGGACAGTTATAAATGAGTAGAAAATGAAAACATTGTTACTTTAATTTTAAATTGCCTTGCAGGCTAAGTTCCTGTGTCTTTTAAATCCTTGGGTAACAGGGGTGTTCCATGTGGTACCTCCTGCCTGCTGTAGGGAAGTGGAGCTAAACAGGGTGTCCAGTACTTGCAGAATTGTGTCATCTGAAATAGAACCTGTTCTGCTGTTTCTTCTTGTAGATTCAAAGCCAAATCCTGCAAAATCCACACATACCAACCTCACAGCCGCTCTTAAGGTGAGTTTGCTACCTTTCAGAGATGTTAACTGAGACTATTTCAAATACGTAGGTGTTAAAGGCAAAAAAGAAAGAGGTACCCAATGCTTCTCCATCATGTATTGTCTCTCCAGTCATCTCAAAGCTGCCAATATTATTCACATTTTATGGAGTGAAATGGAGGCAGTCAAATCACTACCCTGGAGCACCCACTGCACCCAGAGATGCAAGATTGTGTTTGTTGAGTTCCCATGTGTGGTTTGGTTTGGTTTTTTCCCCCTCTGTGTCCTATTGTCTTTGTTTCTCAGCCAGGTCTTGAATTCCTGCAAACCTCTTTGTGTACAAGAAATGTGGTGAAACAATTCTTGCACTTAAATATTACAGGTGATTGTTTTTGCCCTCCTCAGGGACAAAAGAGTCCCAAGAAGTCAGTGCAATCGGACTTCTAAGCACATTTCCACTTTCACAGTGTGCAGTTATGAGCACAAAAGGAAAAGGGAGAAAGCCAGGGACTTTCTGGGTAATAGGAATTATAATTTTGTGTGTGTTTCTGAACATTAGATTTTTGCTGAAGAGCAAGACACTGTAGGCTGTGCAGTAATTATTTAGTATTCTATCAGGGAACACAAAGCACATCACTGACCTTGAGTATCTTAGCAATTATATTTGAGAAAATGAAAATTAGTTTATGCAAATAATAAAGGACAGTAATTAGATAAAATATAATTTAATGCTTGGAAGATTTCTAAAAATTAATTTGAAGTTACTAATGGTGTAAAATGTCAATTGCTTTTCACAAATATGTGTATTCTTACAATTCATGTTTAAGGAGTTCAGTGTGTATGTTGCATATGGTAACTCAGATCTTCCTTCAGTAAAGTCCCAGAGCACAGTGGCACTTCAGTTAGAGAAGATTCACTGACATCAGGGCAATTATTTACCTGAAAAATCTGTTAGAAATGTTTAATTTTAAATTTGTTTGCAGTGGCAAAAGCAAGTGGCAAGGTTCTGCAGTTAAGTTTGCAGCTCTGTGGTATTCTAACTACTCTTTCAAACATTGTTTGCTTCTTCAGACTCTCCCTCCTTGTATTTGAAAGACAAATAATGAGTAAAGCAGAGTAATTTTGGGGCATGATGAAAAATGGAACAAAGCAAGCTGCTTTTTCTTGGACTTTAACAAAAGCTTTTATTTTTGAATGGCTGCTGACTCATGTTGCTGGGCATTGATTGGCAAACACTGGGAGGAATCCTTTGTTGCCCATTATTGACATATGGGTTGGCTAGACATGGTTATGAACCTCTGCAATTTTGTTCTCAGTCTGCAATAGTGTTTTATTAGACATTTTATAAGATAAGTGAAGGAACAGTTTTGAACCCTGAGCTTTCCCTACTTATTTACTTTCTGAAGTGTCCTGGAGAAAATTTTACTATAGAGGTTTTAGGATGGGCAATGAAATATGAACTGAAGTTAAAATAATTCTCTATTCAAAATACAATGTTCTTAGTGCATTTTTAAGATGAAAATGTTCAATTTTAAGATGGCCTGGCCCAGTGTTTAGCAGGAGTGTTTCAACTAAAGGCAAAATCAGTCTATATTCCCTTTGAGTTGTTGTTTTCCTTTAAACAGTAAATATCTGCATTCACTGGTGTTACAGAAATCAAATGTTGACGATAAAAAAATATTTATGCCTTGTGTAAATACATTGGAAAACTTTGACTTCAATAAATGGCACTTTTTTCTTTCCTGCTTCTTTGTTCTTATCCCTACATGTTAATTGAGGGAATAAGCATGCCATAAATTGATGTATAAATGAATGGGATTCTTTTCAACAAGGTGGTTTTTCATAATCTTACTTTCCTAATTTGACCTAAGAACGGGAAAGTTTGCTCCATGTGTTTTGTCAGAACTTATATTTAAAACAAGAATCAAATCATCTGACTCTTTGCAGCCATGGAAAACTATTAATTGGCAGTAATAGCAAAACAATATTTTGGCCTTCCACAGCCCAAAATTATACTGTTATTAATTAATATAAATTGGTTATGTTTAGTAACAAGAGCAGAGTCAATAGTGCAAAACACTCTCCGTAAATATTCATGTGAATGTTAAGTGTGCCTATTTCAGGTGTCTTTGTGTCGCTGCCTGAGCTCTCTTGCACTGGCTGGGCTTTTGCCAGACTGAATGCTCACAGGAAAAAAGAATCTTAAGATGATATATTTTAGCACTTAAGTTTGTTCGCCATCAGAAATTCCTGCAGGAATCTGTGAAGACCCATGGTTATCTAATCATGGAACCAGTGCCTGCTTAGGAAAGTTGATGTCTACTTAAAAAAAATCCCATACCACCACCTGTGGTAAAAACAAAACTTCTTAAGATCGTATAGGGTGTGGATGTCAGAAACTAAAGGATCCCTCATTTCTTATGCCACCTGGGTCACTTTAAGCATGGAGGTTTTTTCTTTTTTTCTTTTATCATTGTTCTTTTCTGTGTCTTCCCAGCAGTAACTGCAGAGTGACTTAACCACGAGAAAGAAAAGACATTACTGGAAGCAAGATGATTATAATATTATAACAGAAAACAATTCTTTTTGGTATAATTTGTAACTTAATTCATAGAAACTGTCAACTGATCTTAACATTTTCGTGGTTCTGAAAGGTTTCTGTAGCCATACCCAAGTTCCATTATGCTTTCTGCATAAGTTTCATACTAATTCTATTTCCATTTTGAATGTTTCATAGAACTTACTGATGTGTAGAAATCTATCATTTGATAATACAGGGTTGTACCATGCCTCAAAGAGTTTAAACACAGGTTAGAAAACTTTTAAATACTGTAGAAATTGCTGCTAACTTTACTTCTTTGCATGGTGAAGCTATTACTATCGAGCAGTGGCTTTGCTTTCCTGGGGAATATTTTTATTTCATGTTAATGGTGGTAGTAAAAAAAGACTGAACCTTCAGGAATAACTGTAAGTCATCTCTTTGAAGCAGCTGTCCCTCCTGTCACTGTGCAGTCTTCAGCATCTGAACTCAGGCAGAAGTCACCATGAACGTAAGGAAAGGAACTGAATTGCAGTCCTGAGAAGGATGTTGAGGCATTGACAGCTGAATCTCACAGTGCATTTTCAGAACAGCATCAGTCTTTCAACTGCAGTGAGGCTTCAAAGGTCTCTGGGACAAAACAGTAAAACCTCAAAGGACCTTTGGCATCATTTTTCCAGGATCCCCTAATTATGTGCCATTAGTTGGAGAACTCATAAGTCCCTTTGAAAGAGTCTGGTGTGGCAGTAAAACTGCTTTTTTTCTCTTTTTTTTCTGGTGAAAAAGATCTTTCCCATAGTATATTCAGTTCATTACTTGCTTTTAAGATAAACTTTGTGGAGTGTAAGTGGAAGAGGTTGATTTATGCCCTACCTATATCAGATATGCAAAGAGTTTGTGCATCTGCACTCTATAAACATTTGGAGCAAGAGACAGTTTTGTTTTCTTTGTTATTGCGATTTACACGAGTGTTGCAAACACATTGCCGGCAATAAAATGTTAAAAGCTTGCCAAAATCATTAGGTTCTATACACTTATTATTAAACTGAAGAAGTGCTGCATGTTTATCACCAGCTGCTTTTCTGAATGTAGCAGTGCACTAGAGAGGCAGAGTGCTGAATCCAGTAAGCGTTGGAGAGGTAATATCACTTGTGTTATAAAGAATCACAGATTGGTAGAAACGTTTTCAATTCAATTTTAGGTTCCAACCTCAATTACTTAAAGAATTTTTCTTGTTAATTTATGGAGATGCTCACAGACAAATATTCTTTCATGTAATTATTTTTCATTCGATGAGAAACAGAGGAAGCAAACCCAATATGGTCCAAATTTTGCATGCATAAGCCAGGTGGTAAATACACATTACTCTCAGAATACCTGCTTCCCCATGAGTTTAGGAACATTTTATCTGTAATGACACTTCCAGACTAAGAAATTCTTTCCTCTGGATGAGTAGTTTGTAATCTTGCCAGAGTGCACCTTTGGGGCCCAGCCCTTTCAGACATGACAGCTCAGTGATGGCAGCACAGTTCCTGTGTCTCTGGGTAGAATAAGGAACAGCAAAATTTCTACTTTACTGCTCATCCATCCAGGCCTTATTCAACCACTGGATGATGAAGTTGCACTGCTCATTTCCTGCCTTGCTGGAGAAAAATGATTAAGTGCAAGCTTTTTGCCTTTGCATATGCTGATACAGAAGGTTTTAGTGAGAAAACCAGGGGAAAAATGTTTTGTTTCAGCAATAACAGAAAGGGATCTCTGGGTAGTTACCTTTTGGGAGCCCTTCTCAGCCCATTTCTGAGTGGAGGTTGTTCTGTCTGAGACTAAATGGCATTTGGAGCTCACTAAAGATGTCTGGATTCCTGTGTTTTTTGCTGGCCTCTGGACAGCAGCTCCTTTTTCCAAGACTGGCAATGTTGCTGTACTGGTGAGGGAGGATTCTTGAACATTAAGGCAGATTCTTGTGGAGAAAAATGGAAGCAATGATACTGCTAGGGTTGTATCTTCAGAATCTAGATAAATTTTTTTGTGATGGGTTAGCTAAGTTATGAACATGGATAGTTTTCCATTTTTTAAAATTTTTATACTTTTCAGCATTTTTGCTTTTCTTTTAAAATTTTTCTCCTTTTCATCTTGTTCCTTCTATTTTTCTGATAGCATCTGCACTTTTCTGTGGTGTTTACCCTTTGGCTGAATTCTGTGTGATGGTGAAGTAACTAAGGGCAGAGTGTTCTCTATATTATCTGACCTAAACGTTGATAAAAATAAAATATGTTCTGGAAACATCTTTTCTGTTGGTAAAAGTTAGTTTAAAATGTGTTGTTGAGAAAAAACAAAGAAACTTGAGTGATAGTCCTTTATGAATGAGTTGCTTTAAAAAACCCAACTCTCCAAACAACAAAAAACACCCCAAATTAAAAAAAACAAAACCCAGCCTTTTAAAACATTTTATAGTTTCCCCTCATTTGCAGTGATTAAAAAAATTTAAAAATAGGACAAAAAAGCAACTTAGAGGAACGCTTCAAATAGATCATAGACTATCATGGCAATTGTTTGGACAACATAGAATAAAAGACCAATAAAGCATTCTGTCTTACCAAAAGACTTTCCAAGTACTCTCTGTATGCTGAATTCCATAGTTTGTATGCATATATCCTGATGTTTTAACAGAATGGCAGCTGATGTCAGCAATAATGAAGTTTCAGAGATTGGGATTTCCGACTCTTTTGGCTTCAACTTTGCTGTTCTAGAGTTGTCAATGAGCTTTTGTGTGGCACTCGTCTTTTTCTCTTTATAGCTGCTAGATTTTGCCATTTTATGCCAGCAGGAATTTTAGATTATCTTCTATGTTAGACTATGTGCTGCTATGTACAGTAGTCAAATTTGTATTTCTATGAATCATTAAAAAGCTCCAGACTTATTATTTTTCTCCCAGCTGGTTCTCTGAGTTGCTATAGTATGTCTCTTAGTTGAATCCATATGTAGGGACTGCTGTGTAAAGCATTTGTCTCTTCAGAATAATTTTTTCCAGTAAGTTCATTTCTTCATAATTTATGAAGTATTAAATTTTTTGTTAGGATGATAATCTGATGTTTTCCACTGTTTGTGTCATCCTGCCCTCTCACTAGGAATATTCACAAAAAGTGTTTCTATCAAAGATAAAGAAACTCCAAAAGGATTGTGAGCACATTAGGGATGAATAAGAAGTAAACTGGGGTTTGGAGAGCTCTTAGTGGTGATTTATCAACAGTGAAATAGAAATGCATGTGGCAAGTCATGGAATTCCTGGTAGCACATGAATTGCATGTTGATACTCAGTGCCCTGCCAGTCTCAGGGAAGGGCAACACACACCAAGGGGGGCTGGTGCATTTCTGGGTTTATGCCAACACAGTTCCACTGATGTAAATCAGTGAAAGTTTTCTGAACTTTTGTCATGATTTAACCTCATCTGGCATCTAAGCCCCATGTTGATGGTCACCCTCTTCCCCTCCACCCTACTCTGCCTCCTACCACCCCTGTGGAAGGGGGGGACAGTCAGATCTGGTAAAAACTGGAAAACTTGAGAGTTGAGATAAAGACAGTCTGACGGGTAAACCAAAAGCCGTTCACACAAGCAGTGCAAAACAAGGAATTCATTCCCCACTTCCCATGTGCAGGCAGGTGTTCAGACATTCCCCAGGAAAGCTGGGCTCTATCACTGGGGAAGACAAACATTGTTATTCCAAACATCCCACCCACACTTTCTTTTTCTCCCCAAGCTTTATATGCTGAGCTGGTGCCACATGGTCTGGGATGTCCCCTGGGTCACTTGGGGTCAGCTCTCCTGGCTGTGTCCCCTCCCAGCTCCTTGTGCCCCCCCAGCCTCTCGTGTGTGGGGTGAGGAGCAGAAAAGGCCTTGGCTCTCTAACCACTGCTCAGCAATAACAAAATCATCCCTGAATTAGCAACACTATTTTCAACACAATCCAAAACACAGGCCCATACCAGCTATTATTAGAAAATGAATTCTACCCCAGCTAAACCCACTGCAATTTGACTTCATGGAAATTTGACCAGAATCAATTAGAGAGTTCTTATGTCTCTGCCCCTTGCAAAAGAGTAACTTTGTATCTCTCCTGTTCTGTTAAAGGATATTTCAATGGAATTAATAAAATTTCCATTTACAGGCATAAATTGGGTCAAAGCCCTCTCAAATGAGTATCTCATTTCTGAAGTCAGTAGGAGTTAAGTGCTGCTTGTTGCTGCCCTCAGAAATAATTTCCATGGAATAAGTGTGTAGCCATAGTGGAGTGTTTGATATGCACCACAGGACCTATGTAGTCATTTAATTCTTACGAGATCAAATGGTCTTACTCAGAGGTTTTTAATTTATGTTCATTGTTGGACCAGAAACAAGAGCACACCAACCTGACAAGTTCAACCTCTGAGTGGGAAATGTGGTTGGAAATTTCCCAGGCACAAATTATCCTAAAAGCCATGCTCTTTTGCCTTCTCTACAAGCCCTAACACTACAAACTACAAGCGTCATCCTCAAATACATGAAACACCTGTAGCAGGTTTGGTACCCACTACAAAAAGCTTGAAAAGGCAGTGTGTGGTTTTTTTTTTTGGCACTCAAGGCCCCTTCCCTATGCAGAGCAACCATCACCTTACAGGAAAGACTCATGGCTGTCACAGGTGGGGAGCTTTCAGAGTAGATGCTGCAGTGATTTCCTGCATCCCACTTGCAGGAAATGAGAGCCATGCTTTGCTGGAGCTGTTGATGCCTCTGTGCTTCTCTTCCTTTCAGAGTCAATACTCAAGAGCCATAGCATGGGTAAAGCATTATAGGACAAGTGGCTTATCACAGCTACCATGAATAATGCATCCTGGCTTCACTGAATATGTGTAATGGCACTGCTTACCTTTTTAAGATCTGTTTTTAAAACAGTGCATTAATAAACAGAAAAGGTATTTCTCACCTCAGTGGTAAAGACTGCACTGCTGCAATACCTTTTGTGACATAAGCCATATTTCTGCAGTTAGATTTATTAGTGTGAAGAAAATTGCTCTTCTGAAAAACAAGTGATACAGACACATCATTACTGTTGCAGAAGGTGTTATTAATCCACACCCTGCCTCTCCAGTTGCATGGACTCTGTTTATTACCTGCAAAAGGAGCATGACTCCAGCTTTTGCTAACAAATCCCAGAAGCAGCTGTTTTATCGTGAGACTTTTCCTGTTTGCTCTTTATTTTCATGGGGTGCTTTAATGTCTTGATGCCATTTTAGAGGGGGTTCACTTGCTATACATAAGTAGTGGTGTCTATTGATAAAGATTTCAGTATATTTTCTTCTGAAGTTTCTTTATGGATTTAAAGAAAATAAACAAAACCAAATGAGAATGTTATTTTGCATGGTACAAAATTGGAGATGAAGAATTAATGAAACATTTGTGAGAGCTGCCAGAGAAATAGCATTGAAATCTCAAACAGAGGCTTAGTGCAATCAAGAAATATGAGAAATAAGTGGGAGCAGGAGCAATAACATGAGAAAATAATCCCATTTACCAGATGGTTAGGAGAAACCATTCTGGGGTGGCCTGTTGAGCAGAGATACTCCAAAAAAGGTCTGGTAATCCACGTGTGTGGAACAGAAGATAGTGAAGCACCTCCTGTATTTCCACTGCAGTTCTCTGCAAGTTTAGCAGCAGATTGCTGTCCTGAATCCTCTTCTCTGCAGCTGAACTAATTACACTTCCCAGAATGTGTTCAGCATTAGTGAGGCCCTATTTGGGCAGCCTTTGTTTAAAATGCAAAGACCAGCGGAACTTGATGAGGTTCTGACAAGATACACATTCCTGAGCAGTCACCAAAGCACTCATGCTTTACTGGGGCATTAATTTCAATCTCGTGCCTTCTGTAATTCAGCACAAAAAATGATTATTACTGCTGTGTCCTTTCAGGGTGTGAGGCAAATAACACTGCAGAACTTTTTCACCTTTTTTTGATTAGTTCAATTTTTGGTCCACCTTTTTTTGCATTAGTTTCATTAATAATGGGAAAGAAATTGCTTAGGCTTCAGTTCCTCTAAAGATATCTCTTGCTGCTCATGGCTTTCTGTTTTCCAGTACTGTGTGAGTGGCTCTTGCATTCAGTCCTTCTGCATGATGGCCACTGCCCAGATACCAAGTTTAAGTTAAAATGCTGCCAGAGCTTGAGTTAAAATGATGGGTGAGGTTAAGCACAGGCTGGTGGGGGTACAGCTGGTCACATTTATTTACTGCAGCTCAGAGAGAATATTGCTCCACAGCTAAATTTTGCTATGTATAAAACAGACAGGATCAAAGTATTCCCAAACAAGACCCTAATGGATTTCTTTGAAGTGAAACTGGCTGAATTATTTATTTTCAGTCTTATGCGGAGTAATTGGCTTAGAGAAGTTATGCTGTATCTAGTTGTAATTAAAATGAGGTAACACTTTTAATATTAATAAATAGTTTCTCTATTACTATGACACAGTGATTAAATAGGGTACAAACCTTATTGAGACTTGTTTTTGCTTGATAACAATACATGGCTTTAATTGACTCTTGTTTGATCCAGCCTTTCTCTAAATTACAAAGAACAAAGCTATCAGATAAAAATGAAATAGCACAGAATGTATATTTCACAATCCTTTTTGAAATGCAAATGTGCAAATGTCACAAAACATATTTCTTATATGTTCTCAAGTTATGTTTGATATTTGTGAAGATTCCCCATCGTTGCCCTCAATTGCAAGTGCACTTATCAAGGATAACCTCTGTGTTATTCATACCATAATTGATAAACCTAATCCTTTCACTGAGATGAAATGAAGCCTTCCCTAATAATTGCAACAGACCCACATGATGTCTGAGGGAAAAATGTAGTGCTTTTGACTGTTGTTTTGACAGTTATAATTTTAACAAAGACACACAAAACAAATTTGTAGCTAAAATACAAATTGCCTTTTCCCTTCCCCAAAATGTTTCATTTGTTGCATGGATCTGAGGTAAGAGTAAATTAAAATAGTCTCTAATAAAGTCAGCTGTTTCAATGGCAATAATTTTGTGTTTAGTTCAGAACATTTTTAAGAAATGCAACTAATTTAATTTTTTAAATATGGTGAAAGGAATACACTTCCTTCTCCCCCCCTGCAAGATGTGGGAATGCTACCATAGCTTGAGAAGCAGCTGCACTGCGATTTGCAGCTTTACTCCTTTGGTCTGTGTTTCTGTGCATGTTGGAAAGATGGAGTGTTGGAATCCAAGGCAGGCCTCTGGCTGCCTTGGGAGGTCAGGGCACGCCTCGGGCTGCCCTGGGGGCTCAGGAGCCCCAGCAAGGGGGTCCCAGACCCTGGCAAGGAGCCCAGAATGGCACCGGCTTTGACCTCAGCCCATGGGAAAAGTTACCAACACTGTGAGAATCATTGCAAGCCACCAGAGTGTGAAAATGAGTAGTGGTTTAGTATTTTACAAGGTAAAAAAGTAGATTTTAGGGTTTTTAATATGAGGGCGAAGGGTTTAAGATGGAGGATTTTGGGCGTTGCCCTGTTCTTCTTCTCCTTCTCCTCCATCTTCTCTGGTGGTGGTGGCACAAAATGATTGGTAGAATGAAAAAGAGGTAGAAATTCCGTGTCTAGAATAGGTGCAAATGAATTGGTACAGAACAGTAACTAATAAATGCGTTGTGAAGAATGGTTGGATGATGGAAAGGGCACAGAAAGGCCGGGACAGCCCAGGGCTGGGCAGTGCCCGCTCGGACTCGGCTGCATCAGATGTGCGGCCGGAGCTGAGAGCTGGCAGAGATAAGGAGAAATCAACAACCTGAAACAACATCTGCAGCCGTTTCTCATCTGCTGGGGCTCGAGGTAAAGCTCCTCAGAGGTGAAGATAAAGAACCTGCATTTGTGTGGAGTACCCAACTCCCACAAAGGGGCAGGGGACAGCCAGGCTCAGCTGTGGAGCCCTTGCCACGTTTGTCCCAGCAGCTCTGAGCCACACGGGTGTGTTTGTAGCCCTTGCAGGGGTGAGGCTCTCTGATCAGATGCATCCTGCAGCTGGAAGTGAGAGCCCACAGGAGGTTAAGTTTGATTTGACATTTCTGGCTACATCTGAAAGTATCAGTCAGGGAATTTATATTGTAGAAAGGAGCCTGTGGGAATGTAAAGTTGGTGGTAGAAAGAAAAATGATCTGAACAGCAGATAGTTTGTAGTAGGCTACACATCTGCTAACCCAGGTGGGCGTATTCCCAACTCTAGAATTCCTGTCAAAAGAGAAGGAATGATCACATAGCAAACATTATTATTGTTTGGTCTGTACCAGACCAATTGTGTCATTTTTGCCAGAATCACATCCAGAAGATAAATTATAATATTTACATAGCAGAGCAAAACACACAGACTACCTCATAAAAATGCACAGGTGTAATGGAAGATTAGCTGTTGACCTTGCTGAAGTGCTTTATGTGTCCTAATGCCTAGTTTCCCTTTATTTTTTTATGGAAATGTTCCCCAATCGTTAGTTATTTTGGTTCTTATGCTCTGAAGCTCCCAGCAAGGCTTCTCATTTTGTCCAAATTGTTAATATTAATATGGTTGTGCAACTGCCCAGTGACAGCCTAGTTTGGCATCTGCTGGCATCTATGTAAGCAAAGTAATTTTGCTGCTTGCATGTGAAAAATGCACATTGTCTGCTACTGAAATGTCTTTTATCTGCATGCCATTCCTCTCTTTACAGATACCATCAACTCACTGTAGTTCTCTGAAATTCTAAAATATGTGTTACTCAGCTTTCCCCATCGAATCATGAGTCTGTTTTTCCCTCTGCAGTATCAGTTGTCTGTATGATGCCTTGTTTTCTTAGAAGCTTTGGTATGAAAATGAGGCCTTTAATTCTTGCCCATTCCCCAGCATCTTCTGCTGAAAATGTGATCTTTCTGCAGGTTTGGGAAATGGCAAAGCACACATAATGATTTTTTTTTTAGCAGCTTAAACCAGCATTTGCTTCTCAGTCTGCAGCTTCACATTGATTAGGTGGTAGATTTTCTAGATTAACTCCTGACCACTAAAGCACTTTTGTTCTCTCCCATGCTGTTGGGAGATTTATTGATTTAATTGAAGGTGTTCTTGAGTTTTCCAGCTGTACATATGTCTTTTCCTCCTTAAGCTGTTCACTTTACTCATTTTTATCTTCTTGTGGGCTATGACTGCTTTTCTTTTCCCAGAGGTTATGAGCTAAAACAAAGGCTCAACTACTTTTCAAGAGTCTTCTTGTAATTAACTCGGCTTTAACTCACCCTTAACAATAGATCAATAACACCTATACCAGCCACCTAGGGAATTTCCCTGGGGCTGTATACAGAGCAGTCACCAGAATATGAAGGTAATTTAATTTAAAGAAAACAGAAAATCTAACAATGCAGTGGCATCTTTGTGTCATATTTACTTGGAAGCCCTGTATGACTGTGATATTTTTATTTTTCTCTCCTGCCAGGTATTTCTGAAAATTAATAAAGCACAAGTTAATCAAACCAATGAAACATAAGGTTAGTGTTACACCAATACAAGACTCTCTCTCTTTCCTCTTTTTTTTTTTTCCCCTCTATGTTTTTCTAACAGCAAAAAGGACATCGTAAAAAAAACCACTGGTTTTGTTTTTAGGCCAGATAGTGGAATTACTCAAAAGTTATTTGCTGTTCCTCAAAGTGATACTTCAGGTTATATAAAGGCTTGGAATACGTAATGCAGGATCTGTGGCACCAGTCAAGAACTTGTAGAAAAATACAGAGTTTGCTCACTGCTCTGCAAAATGTTTGAAATCTTACTGGCTCATTTTGAAACGCCACATTTTTGTTCTTTTTATAGAAATCTTTAGCAATTTGTAGTTAGGCAAAATTGCTCACTGTAATGATAAATAATAGCATATGGGTGTATGCAAATACAGCAAACACCCTTTCATTCCATATGCAGTATGATACAATTCCCATCATCTCCATTCCATTAGCATTGCAGATACAAAACTTGCTGTGCTGCCAAGAGAGTTTACACAGTTTTGTTGAAATCAACAAAAACTGTGCAGCTGAAGTTATAAGAAATGCCTGAATTTTTAAAGAAAATTTAAGAAATTTAAGAGATTTAAGAAATCCCTGCTCAAACGTGCCTGTTGTTTCTTTCTCACTTTCCAAATCGTTCAAGGGAGGACAACGTGGATCACCATTAAGAGAGCACAATTTTTTTCCCTGTAACTGTGGTTCAGTCTGTGTCCAGTTTTATTTCAGACTGCAGAAATGTTTTTTAGAAATCTGTTCCCTTTTCCCCCAGTTGAAAGGAAAGCAGGGCAGAAAACAATATTTTTCCTGTGCTGTTTTATATACTTATATATATAAGTATATATAATTATGAAAAAAATACAAGAATTAATGGAACAGATGAGCTGAAGGCAATAACTGGGAGTGAGAGTTGCAAACCTATCCAAGAGCTCAAAATGGAAATATCTGGGTAGCACTTCAATTTTTTCAATTCTCATTGTAACAAAGAAATTTGAAAAAGTTCCCTATGATGTAAGTGTATGTTATTAATATGCTTTGCTAAAGAACAAAAGTGATTCAACAGGAAAATATATTTAATCGTTGGAAACATTTATGAAAGCAAGATTGAAGTATAGAGAAATACATCAAAGTTGCCAATCAATAAACACAGTGAAATCATCTGCCATTGAGATTCTGGTGAATCCCCCTACATGAGGTTTAAAACACTTCCTTTGCTGTCTCTGCCCCACTGAGGTGCTGCTGCCCTCCCTGCAGGACCCACAGGGTATGGGTTAAATCACCACTAACAGCATGAGCTGAGACCCTGGGGGTGGAGAGTCTGATGGAAAGGAACCTCAATCCCCTTTCTCCAGGTCCAGGAAGAAGGGTGGAAGGCAGGTGGAGACACAATGATCTTAATCTCTCAGAGGTTCATTGTGGCTTATGTAACTGGGCTCACGGAGTTAAATTCTTTGGCTGTAACACGCAGCATGAATTTCCATAAATTTAGAGTCCTCTGGATGTATCCAGACCTTTTCTGTGCATGTGTGAAGTGGCTTGGAGGCCTCATCAGGGAATTGGGGAAAAATGCTTTGTTTAAAAAGCTTAACTGCTACAGGTTTTTCAGTGCCATATCAGTCCCTGTTTAGAGAAAAACCTTATGTAAATAAATAAGGATGAATGTCATAGATCATGCAGAATGTTCAAATAACCCAGGATTACCTTGGGCACTGTCAGTGCTGTGATACACAAGCACAAGTATGAACTGATGCTCTCCCACACCACTGTTCCAGCTGCTGTGTTTGCCTCAGGTCTGACTGACCCAGAAACTGTGTTGTTAGAAACTACAGATTTTTCTTCTATGAATTTTCTCACTTGGTTCTTGAAGTCAAGTGCACGTTCAGCTTCCTCAGCATTGTGCAGCAGGATGTTTCCAGGCTTAAATGTATTTGATAGGAAGAATTTTTTTTTATGGTTGCCTGGCCCTCTCTGGTGTTTCTTAAATGCTGCATCACATTAGCCATCCTCAAGCCCTCTGCTACAGAGGCAGATTTAAGTGGTAACTAAACCCTGTAGTTATAGAACATTTATTTTCTGTTAAGTTAGTTTGGATTGCTGGGTAAATACCATCTGGTCGTGGTAATTTGTTCACTTGTTCTGAAAATTCTTTGCATTAATATTTCTATTTGAGGTAAATCCTGTGGTGTGTTTTGTTGAAATAACCTTCTCAGTCTGAGTAATTCCCAGATCTCCATGGTGAACATGGCTGTGTCTTTCATGAACATTTGTCTTATATTGTAATCATCAGATCCTTCTGCATAGCTGCTGGCAGGTTACCTAATAATGTACTTTTAAGAAGTTTTATGTTTAGTTTCCCTGCCTTCTCCAAACTCTTGGTTTGTTTTATTGTGATATAACTTGCTAGAATTTGTTTCATGTATGGAGAAGACTTCAGATTTCTATGGGGTTTTTATTACTTTGGAAATATTACATGTACCATTGTGATTAATGGTGTCCTATTTTTTCCCCCTCATTTCTTTTCTTAGTAGTTTATAAGTTTGCATTCGAACTCTCAAACAAGAAGTTTTCAAATACCTGAAAACAAGAAGGTAAAATTGATTCTCAGTGCTGACTGCCTGACTTTCCTGCCTGCATAGGGGCTAGAGCTGTACATAAAGTTCTGATGTTTGGCCTATGCTGTTCATTCTGTTATTTACTTCTTATGTGGATGTCTGAGGCTCCAATCCAGCAACATTTGCACTTGCAACTAAAGTTGCTTCCCTGTTGCCTGAGACTGATCTCACAAATACTGCCGTGGATATATCACCGTCAGCAATGCTGATGAGTGCTTGCCATTGTGCCTCCCATCATCAGCTCTGAAAGCAGAAATATATTTATAACTCAGACCTGAATCTGATTCCATGGAAATTATCCAGGTTACTTTAAACACTTTAAATTGTTTGGTTTCTCTGTTTATAATTTGGGTATATTTGGAAGAATAGTTTGAAGGGATCATTCTTGGCTATGCCAACAGACTGGGGGATTATTAACCCCTCATGGAGGAAGTATTTATAGATAGCTGAAGAATGGACTGGGCTTGTGATTTTATACTCCAGAGCAGCATGTGTGACCATAAACTTGACATTTAAAAATTTTTCACTGCTGTTGGAATTCTTCCATTTGGAAAATTAGATTAGTTTGTGCTTGATACTCAAAAGGAAGCCTCCTGGAGACACTTTTAGGCAGTTTGTTCTCATTGGGCTATGAGTTGTCCATAGGCTGAAGCCAAGAGACAGAAGGCAATTTCAGTTTCTACACTGCTCTATAAAACTGTGCAACTCTTTTGAATGGTGAGTTTATCAACAAAGTTATTGCTGAATACTTTTAACAACTTTTTTTTGAAGACATCCCTGGCAGCCAGAAAATTGTACACCATAGGAAAAAAAAAAGCCTTAGATGATTTAATGTCAAGGACAGTATCCCACATATTTCTGATGTCAGCAAGAAACTGGCTACAAGTTCCTGTAAGGTTGCTGTGTTCCATATTGAGCATTAAAGTGGCTGCTAACTGACAGCAATGGTTCAGTGTGCTGTTCATCAAAAAGGATTATGCAAGGGAGTGACACCTTTAGTGCAGTCAATGAAGTTTGTGAAAACATTACCTTGAAGAAACTGTTTTTCAGTGACCATTAGTGGTGCACAGAAAGTGGTTTGTGATTTGTTTTTGTTCAGGGAGTGAGGAATCCGGTGTCCAGGTTCACTGACTCTTTGCTAAGAGGCACTTTGTCTCAAAGACAGTAGCGATAATTTGGAGAATGTCCTGGAAATGGTTGCCAAAACTGTAAATTGAACTGTGGTCTGAGTGCTGAACTGCTGCCAGTTCTGGGCACTCCTTGATGAAGATCAGTCACAGTTTTTAACTTTGCTGCTCTCCAATGTCATATGGCTTAGCAGGAACAGGAGCCTGATGGGTGTGGAACATGGCTTGATGAGAAAAGACCTTTTATTTTAAACAAAGGTTGGAAATCATTATTAACTGAAGAAATCACAGGTTTTTGCCAGTCTCTGTTTTACCATAGGGATATTATAATGTGTAAAGTCATCAGAAGTGTGAACTTTAGGAAAATACCCAGGGAGAAATTATTATTTCAATGATATCATGGATGACATTCTTTAGAACCTTGAGAGCTGATGATTAAACAGTCTCAGGCTTTGAGTTTTATGTTGTTAGAATTTTATCAGAAAGAACTGGGAGTAGTGAGTCTTCTATCTAAAGAAGAACTTTTATTAGAATATTACAGATTTTGGTATTTTCTCCCAGAGTCTTAAATTTTATTGAAATATTTCTATTTCGCTTAAAGCGAATTAATTAATTTTTGAGAAACAGCTAAATTTCTGAAAGGCAGAAATCAATTTCATATCCCAGATGTGCCACTCAGTACAAATCAGTGTAAAAATGGAATCACAGAACTTTCAGTGAAAGAGAATTGACTTTTGTTTCCTGGTCATGTGTTGTGAGGTGTTTTATGGTTGTCAGGCTGCACTTCTTGGGTTTTTCTTTCTCTGTATATGTTTCTAAGTTCTTTCCTCAGTGTTTAACTTCATCAAACTGAGCTTTCAGAAGCATGTCAATAGCAAGCAGAGAACTGGGTGTATCTATCAAAAAAGAACAGGGGATTTTAATTCAAGAAAAGTCTTCAGTGTGATGTGAGCAGCATGGAGGACAGTGGCTTCTGAATGTGCCAATGCCATTTTAATATTGTTATTCAAATGGTTTCTCCAAATCAAAGACAAAGTTATTGCTGAGAAAGTTTATGTTCATAGTACTAAAGGTTATTTGTTTCATTTGGAAAGGATCCAAAACCCTTTTTCTGAATGGATGTTTTGTTTGGGAGGACCCACTCTCCAGTATTTTAGCTTGAGGTGGACTTGAATTCAAATTGATGCCATCACATTTACTTTCAAAATGGAAAATATTTTCAGATGTAGCCGATTATGTTGGAGTCATGAAACTCAATACCTCACAATGGTTGGATATATCAACGTGTATACCATGACATATTTCTTGCATATGACTGCATACAACTATTTAAGAAACATACTCCAAAAATTCATTAACGTGATAACAATTTAATAGTGGTGTTGTGAGAAGTGGAAGTTAGACTATAAGCAAATTATAGAGGGGCAGGGGTGTCTAGTTGATTTTTTTCCGTCCTCTGGACTATTTATTTTTTTTACCATGCAGTTTTTTGTTTGAAGTAGAGATGCTTTGCTTAACGTGAAAGTTTGCCAAAATTGCTCCCACTTATAAATAAGGAGAGACACTGCAATTTGGCAACTATCAGGCTTTTTGTGACCCACTTATTACGCTTTGTATAAATAATTAACCAGCTGGTAAATAAATGCATCTGTCCTGTCTACTGTGTCTTAAAATGTAATACATTCTTATTATTCTTGGCTTTGTCTAAGCCAAACTGTATCCTGAGCTACCTGCAATAGCAGTGTTGCTGCTGTGTTCAGTCCTTGAAGGGGTACTAGAGTTGGAGTTAGAAAAACAGGACTTCCTTTGTCAGCTCTGCCACTAAGTTACTATGGATGAGTAATTTTACCTCTGCACTAATCTTCAGCCTTTGTCTATCTTGGCACAACAGCTCTATCTTATTATGCTCTTAAGTTTGGGATGTATTTTGACACCCACGATGAAGTAGGGCATAGCCTGTCTGAAAAGGGGCTAATGAGCTGATTTGAGTTAAAATAAATATCCCCACCTTGTTACAGGCATGAAGGTGTAAGGGCTGGGTCTAGTACTTGAAGTGGGAAAGGCTTGACCATTCAGGGTTTCTTTGGGGCTGTGGTTTTGGTTTGCTTGTTTGTTTTGTCTGCTTTGTTTTCTCCTTTTTTAAAAAATTTTTCTTTGACTCATAGTTGCTCTCCTCTGTGGCTTATCACCCTTCCCCAGCTAGAGGTTTTCAGCTCCTCACAGCTTGTTTTTAGGAGTCCTTGCTTTTCCAAATGAACCAGAATGAGCCTGCTCAGCTGGAGGGCTGTGGTGCAGTCCAAGTGAGCTAATCTGCCATCTGCACCTTCCCTGGTGAGAAGCTGTGACTCCAGAATTCCTGGCAGAGCACACATGAGGCACTGGGATCCATCACCCCACCTCGCTGCCTGCCTGTGCAGGGACTGGAGCTGAGCACTCAGAATTAGTTCCTCTTGCCTTTAGTTTCCTCCTGCATCTTTTCACTAAATGTAGCTTTGGTTTTACTTATTAATCAGTCATTTATTTTAGCATCTTAATTTCTTCATCATTGGAATATTTGACTTGATGAGATCATCTTATGTTCTTCCATCCAGTATTGTCAGTTGTTACCAAGTCAGTTATTTAAAGAATTGTTTACACGTGGTAAGAGCACTGAACGAATTCATGGGTGAATGTTATGGTTAAAATTATAAAATAGTGACAGCATGTTTTAAGAACATTAACAGAGCTCTAGAAAATAATTCCAGTTGCACTCTGTACTGGGAAGACACATCATTCCTGAAGTATTACAGTCAGTTGCAGTAAGTTATTACAGTAAATATTATGTGTCCTTTGCAGCCATTAAATATAATCTCTGAATGTGTAAATGGATGCTATGGTTCTATAAAACCACTGTTTTTCAGCTCACATTTTCATGTCTAAAAAACCAAGCCATTCCCATTTAAGCGTTCCAATAAAAGAATGTATGAAGAATTCAGCTGCTTTTTCTTTGGCAACTAATTTATTACATTTGGGTTACCCAAATTAGTTTACTGTTTGATTAACACAAATATAAGCAATACACCAAGAAGGAAAAGATTTTTGCAATTATTATCATGTTAAAGTAAATTATGTGAAATTGTAGTCAGAAATAGGCTATTGTTCACACTCTGTGCCCTTGAAAATAAATGCCGGATATATCTGAAACATATGAACAAATGGGAAAGCTAATCTGGACCTGATCCAAAGGCTACTGAAGCAAATGGAAAGATTCCCACTGACTCCAACGAGCTCTGGCTGAGGGCCAGTGAAAGTAACATTCAAGTTACCAAAGAGCCAAGCTGCCAAAATGCAATTGGAAATTTTTCCTGTCCTCTGCCAGGCTCCATGGGAGAGACATCAGCTGTCTGGATTCTTGCAGCAGAAACAATATCTTTGGGAGGTCCATCTACTGCCACACGGGCTATTTATAAATACTGAGGAATCACAGACTGGTTGAGGTAGGAAGGAACCACAGTGGGGTCAGCTGGTGCCACCTCCCTGCTCCAGCAGGGTCATCCCAGAGCACATGGCACAGGATTGTGTCCAGACGGGTCTTCAATATCTCCAGTGAGGGAGACTCCACACCCTCTCTGGGCAATCTGTTCCAGTGCTTCGTCACTGCACAATAAATAAGTTCTCTCTCATATTTAGGTGGAATTTCCTGTACATCATTTTCTTCCTGTTGCCTCTTGTACCACCTTTTCCAGAGGTGTTTTTGTCAGTACCTAAAGCATGTCTGTCATTGTGCTAAAGACTGGACGTGTTGAAAATTTAGTTTTCTTTCTCTGTATCATTTCTGTCTCATTAGCTGTGTCCTGTGACAGTGGTAATACCTGCAGGTGCTCATTATTAATAGGCCACAAACATGCACACCTTGCTGATGGTAATTCTACCGAGTTGGTGCCTAATCCCCTCTGTGTTGGAAGTCAGGTGGAAAGGTTTCCAATTTCATTGCTATCTGCACTTCTTGGCCAACTGCCCAGGGTTGGTGACTCTGTTTTAGTGATAGCCAGTTTTGAAAATTATATTTTCTTGATATTAGGCCGAATCTGAAGTGGTAGTTAATTTCTGGCACCTTCTCAGCTGAAGACCTTTGCTGAGCATTCAGAACTGTGGCTTCTAAGTAGTGGTTGTACAAAATGGACTGAACCAGCTTTTTGACTGGAATTGTACTTTTCAGTGAGCGATGCAACACTATGTTAAATATAAGCTTTGTTTACCCTGAAGAGCAAATTTTGCTTGTTATGCTACATTATGCTAAGCAGAACTATATGGAGAACCCCTTATTTAAGTTAAACTCAGACAAAATGCCAATCAAGTTTTATTCAGTTTTTGTTCTTTCTTTCTCGTGTTTTTGCAAAATCCTCACTTATGGCCAGCTATCATAATAAAATACATCACAGTGCAAACGTGTTTATTTCAGAATATGGAAGAAAACACAGAAAAATGGTTTCTTCAACCACAGTAGAAGAATATATAGTATAGCCATGATAGAAGTAAATAACAGTGATTTAATTAAAAACCTTTAGAGTTACATTTTTAAATTATAGAGGGATTTTTATAATGGTTCAAGATTGTCTATATTTTTTCTGGCTGGTTTCTTCTCTCTGTATAACATGGAGGGCTCAGTTCCTGTATTTATCAGTCAAGGAAATCCACAGATTACTTAGTAATATGCAGCAGCTTTCAAATCCGTGGACTCATGGATCACTCTTCCTTGTGGCCAACAATATCACATTGCTATGTTCTTTTCAGTTGGAAAAGAAAATCTTTAAGAGTTTACTCCTGAATTCTGCCAACAGAGCAATCTCCAGCTGTTTGGTGTGTTGAAAAATCAAACCTGAATACAGTGCCAGAAGCTTGTATGGAATATCATTATCTGAAAAATAAATGATGTTTTAAGCCTTACCTAGTGATTTGAAATAAGAAACACCCACTTATGAAAAACTTAATATATGAACAGGGCACACATTAAATGAAACTGGGGCTTTTTCTGGTATATGTGTATTAAGACTGATGTATTGACACGTCTGTAAAACAGCCACCAGAGTGTTTTCTGCATGGGGTTTGAGAAATCAGTGATCAGGCTGGTGCTAATCAAGAGTGGTGCTTCTGATGAATTGGGATCTCTGTCTACCTGGAAATGCTGTAAACAAGAACACAGGAGCAGCGGGGAGAACAGAGGGAAGCAATAATCCCAGCCTTTTGCCTGTGTATCTACAAACAATTTGCACAGTTATTAAAATCTTTGCTGTGCCCTAGGATAGCCAGTTGCTGTACACAATCATCAGGTGTAATATGCTGATAAAGCTGCATGTGTCCTTGATTTTAGTGCAAACCTTTACTGTCACACTTGTGGGCTGATTGAATACATAGTTCAAGATACAAAATTTACTATGCTTTGCATATTTTGTTTGTGAAAAACGTGCCTTGTTGATCCAATGTAACACTTTACAGATCGAGCGACATAGCCTGCTGCTTAAGATACACAGATTATTAGCAACAGTAAATGAGTAAATAATAATTTCATCAGCAATTGAGGGGTGCACGTTACTTCCACTGCAATGCTAATTTCATTTTGTAAACAAAGTGCTTTTTAAAATTAACTTTTAATACTGAATATTCTCTCAGAGCCTCTGTTGGGTTGGGAAGATTACACTTAAAACCAGGTAATGGAATTTAAGATATTTGTACTGTCCTAAGTTTGAGTAAAGCAAACTGACACATCACTGAACAGTTTGCCACTTGCTTGTATTTGTGTGTATAACTTGGTCTTTACTAGAGCAAATGTACACTGCTAAAGATTTGTATGTTATCAATTAATGCAGCTCTTTCCTTCCAATGAAATTAGTTATTCCTGGAACCAAGCTTAGGCATTATTGCCTTATTGAACTTGTAGCAACAGTGCATTTTTACTGCTTCTATCGACTTTGAATATTTGTTTCTAGTCTATATTAAAATCCTAATTTCATTGTTCCCAGGTTTTAGTCTGCATTTTTTTAAATTGACTGCAGTTCAGCCTAACTTTTCAGTAAATAGCTTTATAGTTTCTTTTTCCACAGGCTCCTATTCCATAGTTTCTTTTTTCTTTTGTTGGCCAGCTAAGATTCAAACGTGAAAAATGAAACAAGACTGTTAAAAGAAACTGAACATGCATACCAGAAAGTTGTTCCTTGACAAGTTTTCAGTTTAACAGAAAATAATTGTTTCAGTATCTGAGGCATCTCTAGATCAAGAGTGAAGCAGCTCTAATTCTTGTCTTCTTGTTAACAATAAAATATTTTATCTTTACTCAAAGAAAAGGGTTTCATTTCCTCCTTTCATTTTCTCACAGCTGGGTTAAGAGAGATGGGAGTGCATTTGTTCGTGTATTTTAGCAAAGCTGGGAACTCTCAGGTGTTCCTGGAATTGATGCAATTGTAACTTAAGGACTTGCAGCACAAGAATACTGGCAGAATTATTAGTTAAAAATAGCTCATATAAAAGATGTATCTTGGTTTAGATGTTGTTAATGCAGAGGTGCCCACACATCCTCCAAAATGGCATTTTACCTGTTAGGGCACTGTGGCTCTTGGGATGGCTGAAAGACAGCAAATGGCAGTAAACTGAGAACATATTTGTGAGTTGATAAGAAAGCTGATAAGCACTGCTTCTTGCTCTTTCCCTGCCTCTTCTGCAGTCCAATAATAATTCTGAGTGTGCAGAAAAAGGATTTTGACATTTGTATTATGGTCACTGTCAACTTATTCCTCCCTCTCCCCTGAAAATGCAGCTTCAAAAAATCATTATGGTGAAGTAAAGAGGCCAGATCAGGCAGCTCTTACTGTGCTTTCAGACAAACTCTTGCCATCTTCAGGTTGATTCATCTACTCTGAGTTACACACTGCTTAAAAACCCACACAGGCTCTGGATGACACAGAGAATACAAAATATGCTAAGGTTGCTTTCCAACTCCTTGGAGTTATTTTATCTGTTTTGGCCTTGGTGAGGCAAATCTAAAGTAATCCACCTGAGAAAAACAACTGCTTGAGATGTCAATAGCAGAGGGTATTCTAGGGCATTGAAACTTTTGTCATCACATGCATGATTTCCACAGGAAACCTAAAGCTAAGCCTGGCTATGAATTCAAGCATAGGATTTAATAAGTGTTTTACTAACATGCACTAGTTCGAAACGGACGTAGGCAGAAAGACATGAGACATTGTTTCCCTCAGATTAGTTAGGTACAATATTTGCTATTCCTGTATTTGATTTTGCACCACCATCAGATCTGCAATTACCACACTCGAAAACTCTTAAAATGTTCTAGTGAATTCTATTGTCTAAAAATATGTCAAGTTTTGTGTAAAATTTGAAGATTGAAGTTGTCATTTAAGCAACAGAAAAATGTCTCTGCTAATTGCACATTTAGAGCAAAAGAAATAACTGAATTAATTTCACTCAGGTTTAAGGAAAAGATGTGATTCGATTCATACGAAAACCTGTTGAGTTTGGTATTAATACTTAATTTGACTAAGACATAATCATACAGCCAAATTTCACAGACCATTTAATAAATGGTTGAGAGGACAAGTAGTTCAGCACAGTTCCTGTCACTTCTCGATTGTCAGGAGGTCTTGGTGACCTTGAAAGTCAATTTTATTCCAGGCTCTTTGGTAACTAAAAACACTTGACAATACGATGCCAGCTCCATTCCAGAAGTCCAGTGATTTCCAACGACAATAAATGAGCTGTGTTCCTGATCAGAGTAACTTTAAAATTTTGTGATGTTTCTGGACCCATCAGAGCACTACAAGCTTTGCAATCATGCTGAGCTTTGAGTGGGCAGTTATTGTGCTGTATATTGATCTTGGAGTCATGACTGAATGTTGTGTGAAATCAATGCCTCTTGTGCAGCAACAGCAAAACATTCGGGGATATCTGGATTAAAGTAGGATTTGATTTGTAGATGAAGTTTATGTTCATATTTACTTGTGTTTTCTCTGAAATAAATCTTTTGAAGTAGGATTTCTCTAAGCACCATTCAGGTGAGCACCTTTCCATCCAAATGGATTTGGTGCAAGAAGAGATCCCCCTTAATAAGACCTTAACTATCAGCTAAGAATTCACAAGATGGAATGCTACAGCAAGGCCAACAGAACTGTCCTTGCCTAGGACAAGGACAGTTAATTTGCTGTGACTAATTGGAAAACATATTTGCATATTAATATGCAAAATGAAAGTGCAAGCTGTGGTTTTGCCAAGCAATGGAATAATGTAAAAGATTGATGTATGAGGTAGCATACTTGAACTCTACATTACTTTGTACACTTTTTTCTATTGAAGTGGGGGAAGTTGTTGAATTAGGGATGAGAGATGCCCACATTTATCAGCATAAAAAGTGAAAGGATGAACTGAGAACAGCAGACGTGGGCAAAAATAGATAAATCCATAAAACTTATCTATTTCTGTATTCAAATAGTCCAGTACTAAAGAAATGAACTATAAAAAAGTACCCTTGTATACCCAGACAGCCCAGTCAAGGCCATTACCTTGGCACCAAAAGGTGGATTTGAATTGCATCCATTCCTAGACTTCTGTACAGCATATGTAGGCAATGGGACACTACAACCAGGATGTTTTAATAAAAAAACCTGAGAGGTAGAGAAGACCTTCTTACACTGTCTAGGCAACATTTTCTTTCCTTTAGCACTACGAGGTCTCTAGAGGTAGAAAGGTAGGAGATCCATTTGAGAAGCAGGTTTTGTAATCTGGTAAAGATGCTAATTTAGGCTTAGCTGAGGCTCAGCTGAGATGGGCACAGTAAATGAAACAGCTTTGTGAAGCTGAAAAACACTCTGACTTCCAATTTTCTTAAGCTCTTTTTAAGTAGGGAGAAAAGAAAGTCCTGCACTTCTCATCTGGAACATTGAAATTACTTACTTGTCCAAAGACTGTCCCTGTTGTGAAAAAGGGTAGGGATGTGAAATCCTATTTGTTCTTTGAACTACTTCAGCAATGTTTCCCTCCCAAATGTTTTTGTTGGAGTAGGTTGCACCTTTTGATGCTCCTTGTCCCCAGGTGCTGTTTTCTCCAGTAACAGGTGGGGATCAGTTTAAGCAGATGAAGGTGATGCCATTCAGAGAGGCGTCTGCAGCTACAGAGCCTGCCCCTGACAATGTATCTCACTTCTGCTTTGATCTGCCTTGCTCTAGTCCCCTGATGTGTCTGTGGTTTCTGACTGTCTTTGCTTTTCTGTACAGATGCTTATCTCCTTCACTTGCATGCTTAATAGAAAATGGATTCTTGAGGTGGATGTTCCCACATGGAAACTTTCTTGTTCTCCCATGATCTGCTGTCTACACCAGGAGTTGTCTGTTTTGAATCAAAGAGTGGAATACACCACTCTGGTTTTCCTTTTCAGGCACCTGTCAGTGTTACTGTCAGCTCTAGGAACTTCTCTCTCTCTCATTCTGTCCACGTCTCTGAGTGTCAGTTCTGCCCCAGCTCTTTCAGCTGCTCCCATTCTCCCCTGGGCTCATAACCACCCTCAACAGAGGAGGAAAGAAAACTCCTCAGATGCCCAGCCATTGGTATCACAGGATGTTTTTCTGTAGCTCTGTCTTTAGGACAGCTAATAGCAACAGACTAAAGGAACTGCACTGCAGGATCTTGCCTAGTTTTGCCTTGGTGCCACATCTCTCTCCCCAGCACACTTGTCCACACTGTCCCAGTGGTCTGTGGTACAATTTCACCTCTGCTATCAGCTGCCATGCTGGTGTGCTTGTTTTCTCATTCAGATAACCTGAGAGGGGAAGAGATTGTAAAATGAGATACAAAAATCTTAAATAAGAATCACAAAAATATATATAAAAGAAAATGTTGCTCTCCTATCTTCTCTCATTCCCAGCCTCTCCCTGTTGAATTTGGAGATGTAATGATAGCCATTGCCTTCTCCATGTGCCTCGTGCTAAAGGGCTCAGATTTCTCCCTCAAACATACAAGGTATTTTGAAAATATTGTGCAATCTAACATGTATCCTTCAATGTTTATATAGTCACTCAATTCATCTGAAAAGTAACTTACCTGTGTTATTTATTTATTGTTATTTTTTAATCACTATAAGAGACTTGGAACAGGAAACTCTTAAGGCTAAACCACTGGGTTTTTTTTCTGTGTTACTTAATAAATATTTGAGTCTTAAGCTGTTATTCTTTGTTGTCTTTAGACGTTGAGTTGGTATTTATATAGTTAGATATAGATATATGTTTGGTTTTATGAAGGTCAGCAAAAGTGGAATTGTCAAAGACTTGTTGGACATAATCCAAAGAAATATTTTCAATGCCACTAGGCTTTAATATATACCCTGTTCTTCCTGCAGTCACAAAATTCCTTTCTCCCTTGATCCATTTGCTTCTTTATTAGCAACCTAGAACCGGATCAGCTCATACATGATTATTTCTGCTTACATTATAATACTTTAGATAAATTTATGTCTATGAAAACTTGTAATTTTCCGTGTTTTGATCAATGTGCACATTCTGAACATTCTGAACCCATCCTTGCTAAAGCACCCTTTGCTGAAGAGCCTATGAGCTGGAAATTATTTCACTTTGAAAAACATCCAGTATATTATTAAAACCATTGCCTTTGTCATATCCCTACCCTGTTACTCACTGTTCTCTTCATAGGGGCTAATTAAACGTTATGCTGCTAATCAGTGTTGATAGATACAAAGTACTGTAATGTCTTCTGGCTTTATGGATTATGCTAATGGCCATCTGCCTATTATTGATAATTTGTTCTTCACTTACTGGAGGGGGAGGAAGGAGCTGCTTGGTTCACTGTAAAAGGGAGCTATTTGGTTTATGATGCATTCAGCTGCATCACCAGTTGTCTTTAGCTATTAAAGTTACTATAACTGCAAAGAATATAGTTTCATCAAGGTCTGAATTTTGTCTAGTTATTGTATATGAATTTTGCATGTTCAGACAGCTAGAATATATCATGAGTGATAAGAGCTTGATGGCAATGAGCTTATTAAGTACTCAGTGTGTTAAACCAAAGGTGGAGAGATACATGATTACATTTCATACTGCAGTTGTCTAAAATGCCATTGACTATGAAGAGTAAAAGGCCATGAAAAAAAAATCTAACTAAATTCTGTAGCACGGAAATGTCTAACAAAATCTGTGTGTATAGAGACTGCCTCAAATTGCTGAAAATCCGAGCATACTCCACTGGCAGCTGGAAAATGTCAATTATAAAAATTTGGAAGCTCTGCTCAGAGAGGTAACGTGTGCTCCTATTTTCATGTAGTGTGAGAGACGGGATCAGATATTCTCCAGTATGAAACACACTGGATAACAGTCCTTCAGCAGCCTATTAAAATTTGCAAAGGCATCTTGGGCTGTGCCGAAGTTTTACTTAGTTACTTTGACTGCCTTATTTCCCAGCCAGAGCAGAGAGCTCTGACACACACAGTGAGAACAGAGGAAACCTGCTGTTAGCAATAGAGTTAGCTGGAAAATATCCACAGGTATTTCAAAACATGAAAACACAGTTCACTTTTCTGTAACGCTTTTTATTGCTTCTTGATGAGCTACTGCAACATGAGGAAAAACTGAAATTAGAAATTTGGAATATTTTGGTAGGAATTTTAAATAAAACGCAATAGAGTTTTTCAACAAAACTTTCCCTAGAACTATTTGGGAATCATGTCAACACTTAAAAATAAAGGAAAGGTTCTAAACAGTAGTCACATTAAAGAACTTAACATTTGACTTTTCTTTCTTGAGGAGCTATGTAAGTGTGAAGCTTTGAGCAGAATAAATTTCACTTTTTTTCCCGAGACTTTAAACTAATCTAGAAATAGTCAGTGCTGAGAGAAAGGGAAGCCTTCCAAAAAGAACTTGAAAACTCACTGAAGGAGGCAGGATTGTTATGTGGAAGGGGATAGTCTGACTGATGAAATAGCAATTTTTGGCAAACGCAGTGGTAGGTAACCACTGAATGTTCTGTAGCTACTGCTTTTCATTTGACTTTACAAGCAGTGTGTGTGAAGAGCAGATATCAGTAACGACCTCAAGACTCCTTGCAGTAGCCAAAACTTCACAAAACCAAGAGTTTGTATCATGATGCCTGTCAATGAAGGGCACCACTGAGAGCTCCCTCAGGCAATCTGAAGGAACTCAGTGTGAATTCTGTGAGTGCTTTGAAGAGCCATTGAAATGTTGTATCAGTAAACTGAAGCACTGAACAGTGCAGTTTTCTCTGAATACAGTTCTTATAAACCAGGAAAGTATGAATGGCTAGATTTAGCACAAAATGAAATTATTGCCATATAGATAATCTCTTTAAAACTGGCTAATATCCTCTCATGCAGCAGCAAAGCAGATTTCCCGTGTGTTTCTTATGAATTTATACTTCCATTAATCAACTAGCCTTAAACTTTGCAGAGATTTTAAGTGGATTTCCAACCCCCGCTGGCACTAACGAGCTATTGAGGGTCTAATGAGCCCAACCCGGGGCCTAATGACCCTCCAGCCCTTCTAACACCTCCCTCACGTTTTTTCCAGGATCCTTAGTTAAGCTCAGTCTTTTCTGGATTTTGCAGGATAGGCTGAAGTAACTGCCCCTTCACCTTATAATTGTTGTGGTTTTATTTTTTTTAATTATTTTTTAAAATTTTGTTTAGTCCTGAAGGTATCATAGGTTCCCTAGGTACTTGAAAGTGGAGTATTGTAATTTTCAGTTACATCTCATATTTGTCTACTGTGGCTAAAGACAAAAACACAGTCATCAGGGATTCCCTGTGACTGATAACAGCTTTATGTCCCAATAACAGCTTTATGTCCCAACAACACTCCTATTTGCTTCCCTCAGGGTCACTCCTGAATCTAGCACACTGCTAGTACTTCCATAGAGGAAAAAATATTCTTTAGGTTGGTATTGTTATGTCAAGCTTCCTTGACACCCCTCAAGACTACTCTGAAAACATTCTTGTCTGCTTCCAGAAGCTGAAAAAAAAAAAAAAAGAATCAAGAGGTGTTGTTTAATCTTATTACTGAACAATGCTGGTCGCTTTGGAAAGAACTGACATTTGGAATTTATTATTTTTATTATTATTTTGGTCTTATTAATACTTTTCTGATCTGATTTTCCTAAGCAGTTGATATTTGTTATAGATGATATTTATTATAGACCCACTCTAGGAGGTGTTAAGTGACAAAAGTGCTGCAGAAGAGTCACTGACTCAACAGTGCTGGCACTGCTTTGCTGTTCTGCTTTGAGGAACAGATGGGAGGATAACGGGTACAAGAAGCACAAACCATGATGCTGAATGCAGAGGCCAAAGGGAGTTGGATATTCCAGTGATGGATATTTGTATATCCAGGGGAATTATATTTGTATCTCCAGCTCTTTTCAGGAATTCTGGACGGACTATCAGGATGCATATTCCTGAGTGAAATATCCCAGCATGGTACCTGTTAACCACTATGATAAAAAAATGATACCTAGTTTCTCAGCACAGCTCTAAGAACAGTTTCTAGAGCTGCCAATGGGGAGGAGGGAAATAGGTCCTGTTTGGAATTCCACAGGAATAGCTTAAAGGAGGGGAACTCCCTCCATTTGCTTCCTAAGTGCTTAGATTGTAAACCTGGTTTATAAAGCACTTGTCTGCTGGGGTGAGGAATGCAGAGAGTCTTTTGAGAAAAATGTTCTGCTTGTGCTTGCGAAAAGGACCATTGCCAGATGTGAAAGGTTTACAGGCATGAGAAAAAGTCACTTCTGTGGGTTTGTTATGAAAAGTTGTAGCAGATTACAATAAGAGTGGTCAGAGCAGCCAGGTTCCTGTGTGCTGACACCAGTGTTATGACCCTTTGTTATTAAATGCAGTAGTCCTCTGAAAACAAGCCAAACTGCAAAACATCCTTGTGAAGGTACCACACAGTTGATGGGGCAGCTGCAGAACTACTTATTCTATGTTTTCATGGGGGAAATAAAAAGACACATTATGCCTAGATGAATATTTTTAATTACTTATGACTGAAGTGGGCTACATCTGTTTTCTGTAGCAGTATAAGGAGTGTCAAATAAAAGACTGCAAAGTCTGCAGTCCCCTGTGCAAATGAGCATCCTAGGGGATTGGTTGAGGCAGTCAAGAGAAATTCAGTGCTTAAACCAAAGGAAATTCACAGGAGAATAGACGTGAAAGCATTGTAGATGGCAAATTGATTTTGACATGCAGCATCTTTTGTCCAAAGCCAGTGCATTTCTTTGGATACTCATGAAGGGAAATAAATGTTGAGTAATTGACTTGAAAGCAATTTGTGCTAGGAATGATTTTTGTGAAATGTAGCTTTGAAAGGACCTCGCAACTTGTCAGGGAACAAATAATGCCTTTGTTGACCAGCTGGCAGTAGAGTTTAAGAGCAGTCAAAGAAAATGAAGCAAACTGAGTGTTTTTAGCAATTTGTTGGTATAGTAACCCCATGACTTATGTTTGTCACAGAAAACAAGTTGTTGGCTTTTAAATGAGGCAACACTTCATATGACAGAAGTGTGGCTTTAGTGCAGTTCAGCCGTAGGTTAAACAGTCATGGGTTGTTTAAGCCTAATGAAAAAAAAATGCATCTGTGCTGTTTTTAAGGGTATGCTCCTGTCATGCCTAATTTCTGTGCCAGCCAGCATTGTCTGTGAGAAACTGAGCAGCTCATTGGAAACACATCCCTCTGATTCACAGCTCTGTGTTTCATCTGCAGTTTTTGTTCACAGCAATCTGCAAAAGAACCTGTTTGCCCTCACTGGGGGTAACAGCAGGAAACAAATCTTGTCTTGCACGGTGCAGATTTGACTGCAGTTCCACATGGCAGCCTGTGTTAGTGAGGGAGTCTGCTTTCTCATCACTGCTCAGGATATTTATTGTAAATCAGACTGTCAGGATACCAGGGATTTTTAAAACATCTTCCTTGGTGCTACAAAATGACCTCGGTGCTCTGGGCTTGTTTTCTGTCTTGGTCAGTGTAGGCTTGTGGCTCTTTGTGGTGCTGAGCCAGAGTCTTGCAAGCACAACATTGAATTTTAGTGGGAGTTTCTTGTGTCTGTGTTCCAGCTGAGTGGAGCAAGGCTGCAGAATCTGTGAGAAATGTGATGCTGAGGATGCTGAACAGAGGCATGTGGAGATATTTTTTGTCGTGGCCAGAGCACATATCTCAGTGTAGTTCACAAGTTGATTACAGGACCACCAGAAGATAAATTTATTTAACTGTTGTAAACATTACACTACCAGTAAGTAATAAACTTACCAAGGACCACTGTATTTTACTAAGCCTTGTTTTGTACCAAGGGCTGAGGAAAATGTGTGTAAACCCAGAGGATGTCAGAGTGAAAACTAACAGATGAATCCTTAGATTGAAGTTTGCTGTGAGGGCAAGGCCAAGGTGTCACACCTTTGCAGCAGTGAAACTTAATGATCCTAAGAGGATACAGCAATTTACCATCATAACAGTTCCCAAATTCCCAGATTCTCCTCAAACAGAATGAGGGAGCAGATCACACTGTGCACATTCACACTATGGTACTTTAGGAGGAGAGACCCTCATTTGGTAATCAGGAGAGACACACAGCTGTGTTAAACACTGCCTTCCAGAAAAAGAAATTATCCAAATACATGGACGTCTGCCAAAGGTGTAAAGAATTCCTTGTGGACAGTTAGATACCTGTCCCCTTTTCCATGTAGTCTCCTTCAGTTTGAAATAAGATTTTCAAATGTAATGTGATCTTTTTCCGACATAATTTTTTTTGTGTGTGTTAACCCAAGCATATTTGTATGTGTTTAACTGTGATTTTGATGGGAATTTGATGCAGCATGAAGTTAAGTGCATGTGCTTTAATAAGCAGACCTTAGGGAAAGTCCCTCATCAGCCTGGTGATCCAAAGATGGCAAAATTGGTGGAAAGGATGCAGTAGAAGACAGCAGAGTTGACTAAGCTGACCAAGCCTTAGGGAACATTTAGAGAGCCAGTCACAAGAAAAGGAAGCAGCCTCTAGCAGCAAAATCCCCTCCAGTGCAGAGCTGGAGTGCAGAAGAAGTTCATTATGAATTTTATCTGATATCAGCAGAAACAGAGATTGAGGTTGCGAGAGCAAAGCCAGGTATGCAGCTTTCTGAAGTTTTGGAATCTGTGGCAATGACTGAACAGTTTCCCTCTCAGATGAGTGACCAAGCTGTACATAAGGAGCTGGTCACTAAGCACGAGTGGGCTTAGCTATTGTGTCTGTGTGGCCATTTCACAACTCACATACTCAAACCTTGGAAACACTTTAATATTGTAAACGTTTTCAGGTTTCAATTAGAAATAGTTCTGGCTTGGGCCTGCTCTAGTAAAATATCTCACAGTTCATCCTCAGGACACTTTTTTGAGTGGAGGACCACATCTTGGTCAATACTAATCTGTTAGCAGTGTATGAACAAAATTCAGTTAAACTTTTCTTGCTGCTCTTCCTGAGCAGAAGTTTTGCTGAGGTGTTGCAGCTGAAGGCTCCAGCAGAAAATTATGTCCCTTTCAGGTCTTGTGTTGGTACTTAATCTTTATTACTTTATCAGGAAATTGCATCACTTACCATGTAGGCTTTTTAAAAGATGAACAGTGTTAAAAGCTTTGGATGCAAACAGAAAATATAATGATGTCTGTATGGTCTTAATTTCTAAGTAAGTCTACAGAAAGGAGAGGCTAATGCAATAAGTCTGTGTCTGACCTGCAATGACCTCCACTTTTAAAAACCTTAAATACTGTTTTGCACAAGACAGCTGCATAAATCTTTGGGCAGAAAAGTGAAGAACAACCTGAGAACTACAGGGGGGCACGTTGGGCAGACTGAATGTAATCAGCTAAAATGGGATTTGGCTAGGACACTGGAATTAATTAAAACAATATTACGTGGGGGTGGAATGACCAGAAGGAGTGGGGATCCTGGTGGATGTCACACGGGAGCGAGGGCAGGGCAGGCTGAGCACAGATCTGCACTGTGCAGCAGCACTGGCTCAGCCTGGCTCACAGCAGGAAGGGCAGTGTCTGGTCTGATTTCTGTTCAAGTGTGGTAGGTGTGATATCAGAAGTAGTTTTTGGGCTGTTGTGAGAGTGATGCTTTTTTTCTGCTTCTTGTGTACTGCTGAAAGAGAGCAACCCACAGTGGAGCAGGGAGTTTCCAGTAGATGAGATGTATGGCTGAAAATGAGAATCCCTTTGTTTTCCTTTATTGCTAGGCCTTGGGGAAAAAAGGTGCTTAAACCTGGTGATTCACTTTGCCTGTCCAGAAAATAGGATAACAGAACTTTCTCATTAAAAACAATCTGAAGCTTCATTCCTTGCAAGGTGGTGTGATGTTTTGGAAGAAATTTTTCTAAGATTTTAAGTAAACCAGTCCCGTTCAAGCTTGAATGTCTTAGAGTCACAAGCTGTGAAGTGCTGGTGTCCACAGGGATCTAAAGCACACACTGGGAAACTGCTGATGTATTCATTTTGATTTGTGGAAGCATTTGATGAGGGGCCTACTGGTGAAATGAGAAAGAAGTAAAGTCCAGACCTCTAGAATGTAATTTTTCCTGAACTTAAAGTTGGAGATAATATTAAAATCCATTCCTCCATCTGTCCTATTTTTTTAAACCAACATCTCACAGCAAGAGTTAACTTCAGAAACAGGGATTTATTTTTCTCACGTTTTCCTTCTCTTTACTGAAACATAACTTGGTGAGAATGGAGTGGCCTAAAATTTGGTAAATCATACAAAAGATTTAGAGAGATCCTATTTTTTTCTTCCAAAATTCCTTTTTAGATGAGCAAGTTGGAACACAAAGTCGCTATAATTCTATTAGTTCTGTGGTTCAAATATTTTGCAATTCCTTTATTATACTATAACTTTTAGAACCAGGGCTATACAGTTTTTTGTAAAATTCTTTCTCCATATGGTTGGGCATGGTTCTGCCTTAGTGTAGGGATTAGGGCATGAAATTAGTGCCTTATTTCTCTTTCTTGCATGTGGATTTCAGGCTTTTTCTGTTTTGTTCAGAGCAGTAGCTCAAAGGGATCTACTCTGCTGCTTTTGTTGAGCACAGCAGAGCCTGTCAGAGCAGCAGAACATCTCTTACATTCAATACACTTTCTAGGATGCTTTAGTGGGCATGGCTAAAATAAGGTAAAAATTCATGCTTTTCTTGTGGGCTCCTTCATGTTAAAGCCAAAGAAGAGAAGTTTTTTCTTTGATCTGCCTCCTTCAGGTAATGGATCACACATTCAGCAAAATAATATGTACATATGTCAATAATAATATGTAATATGTTGTACTATCATTCTGTTAAAGCATACAGCAAAGTTGATTAATTAAACGTTAACATTAAAGCAAATTTAAATCTTCTCTGTAATGCAGCTTATCTATTTCCTCTGTTTGCCTCATGATGTAACCACCTGGCAGGTACTTATTTATTGTGGTCTGAACTTGTACCTTAACACTTATTATAATTTCCAAAACATCGTTTCATCTCATCTACTCCTGTAGTTTTCTGTTTTGTAATGAGATTTTGTCAGAATATCTACAGAAGAGCTCTATTTCCTCCCACACCAATTCTTGCCACTGTACAAGCTCAACTTAATCTGCTCTGTGAACAATTGCTTCTAAATGCATTGAAGTGCTTTTAGCAGTTTCTTTGCTTATAGCATTGGAATACAGGTATTGATATTTCCTATGTCCTCCTTGGAGGAGCATGATAATGATTGGTTTAGAAAATAAGACATGCTTTACTCAATCTTTTTTTAAACCATTGATTTTTCTCTTGAGCTTTTGTTGTTTGATTTTAAAGGAGACAACCCCATTTCTTAAGGGGAATGTGTAGTTGAGAAGATGAACTTTTCAGTAAGAATTTGAACTCAAGTACAATCAGATATCAGCAATTAATAAAATGGTATCTTCTTTTTCCTGTAAGATATATTAACTGCACAGCAAAAATGAAGCAAACAATCACTATGGCAGGTCTTATCAATCAGATAGAAATGAAATAGAAAAAGGTATTGCAGGTTGCTCAGCTGAAGCAATGCTCTCTCCTACTGTAAATCAGTGAGGGTTATGTGTCAGATTTGACATATGAGCATATGTCAGATTCACTTTTTTTGGCCTTAAAAAAAAAAAGGGAGCCATCAGGGTCTACAGAAAGAGCAGAGACAGAGTATTATGTGTGGGGAAATAGAAATCCTGGAGGTGGGATTGGTACATTGTGTCTCTTACTGGGTTTATTCGAGCAGCTGAGCAGCTTGAAGCAATATGGAAGAGATAAAAGCTTGAGAAAACATTGCTAAAATAGGTCTGGAAGAACAGAGAAATTGACAGGTGAATAGAGGAAACAGACTGCCAAAAAATGTTTCAAACCATGGGTATTTGTTTTTTGGTTTTCAAAATAGAGTGTCTTGAAGACACAAGATACAGGGCAGGTAATTGTGCACTTGCTGGGGGTGAGGGAAGGGAAAGATGAACTGAGGCTTTTTGTGGATAGGCTTGTGTGGGAGAAAGCCAGCCCTCTGCTTGTGTATCAGCCTGGAAATGAATCTCTGTTGACAGAGATTTCTCTCAGTGTAGAATCAGAGAAAATAAAATTTCATATCCCTTTTCCCTTAAAATCACTGAAAAAGCATTTTGGGCCAGAAAAGAGGTATTAAATAATGTTCAGAATTCTTAAAAATGGTTGCTGAACCTTCTGCACACCTGGAAGATGCCCTTTTACCTGACATTTCCAAGCTTAGTCCAGAATAATGTCTACATAGAAGGAAAACCATGTCAAAACAAACAAAACATTATATTTTTAATCTGTGCCACTCTATTCACCTCACAGTAACAGCTATCCATGGACAGGCTGAGACAGAACCCATCTAATAGAACACAAAATAATACCCACAAGGGTATATAAAGTTATTTTCTGTAGGATTGGATGCTATTTGGTTGCTGGGCAGTTGAGGTGACTCTGTGCCTGAAGGATCTCACACATTTCTGTGCCCACCAGGAGACACCAGAACCAGAGACTGAATTATCTGGGACAATTTTGAGAGTATTTTGAAATCTTTACATGATTAAGGAATTTTTCAAATGTAAATGAGGCTTTATTCTGAAACTTTATGAAACTATATGGAAAGGAAACTGTTTCCTAAGATTTTAGTACTCCTGTCCCTAGATGTTTTTGAAGTGCAATATGAAATGTTTCGAGATGACACCTATCATTTTATTTTGATAAATCCCCTGTGGTAAGTGCTCTGAAGTAGAGAGAAATACAGTAGTAAAGAACTGTTGATGGAAAACACAAACAGCAGTGAGAGGATGGATGGACTGAAGTTGGAAACCAGGCTAGACAAATCAAAGGCAATTTAATAGAATTAAGAGCATATCATAAAATTGACAAATGAGTGATGGGAAAAACAGAAAAACAGGATTAGAGTTCAGCACTGGGAGAAGCCATGGCACTGTGGATAGCTGGTGTGTAATATGCCTGGTGAAACATGGCAGAAGAAAAGGCTTTATTTCTGTGATTTGATCTCGGTGTTTATTAAGACAGCGTAATTTGACAAACTGAATCTGAGAGAGGACAACAAAGACAGAGCTGTGTGCAAGGGGCACAGAGAGGAGGAGGTCACAAAATTTATGAAAAGCAGGAGCAGCCAGGGGTGCTGTAGTTCTTGAGGAGGAAGCTTCCTGAAATTTCAGGGACTCCTAATCTCAAAAGCAGCCCTTGTGCTGCTGCCTTTGTGCTGGAGCCCTCCAGAAGAGCTGGGGAAGCCTGCACAGGTCAGAGCCCTCCAAGGGAACTCCAAGGCAGCACAGGGCAGCTGAGCAGGGCTTACAGGGGAACTCAGCTGAGAGTTCATTACAGCAGCCCCCGGAGCTTAGAGAAGCCTGCAAAACTTTCAGGAGCCCTTTTGGAATTGCAGGCTGGCTGATAATGTCCCCAGGGTCCCAAGCCTGCAGGGAACAGCCTTGCTGCAGAGAGGAAAGGTAACGGTGCCCCGTGGGTATGTGTTGTTTTCCCCAGCCTCTCCAAGGACTCAGACTATTCTGAGGTGATTGGCTTTGCACCTTGGCAAAAATATGTGATATTCCTTCTATTGCTGTCATGAAAGGCATGCTTTAAAAAATCAGGAGTCTGGCACGAATAGAAGCAGATATCTGGACAACTCGATTCCATGATATATTTCAAACATCCTTGACAGAGAGGCACACTATGAATGTTTTCAGGCTTTTCCCCTAATAATTTTTGATGCTGTCACCTTATTTATATAGCTGAGGTTGGCAGCACATGTGTTTCCATGAAATTGCTATAGACAGTGTCAGGAAAAAAATTGTATAATTCAGTTTAGAAAGGCAATTAATCAAGAGACTTGAATCTACTGGAAATGAGGCTGCATTAGTTCCAGTGCTCAGGAACTGTTTGCTCCCTACTAAATTTTAAAATATAAGGCATTTTATATTAACATTGGAAGAAAACAAGGAAGAACGCCCTGGACTGAAATTGATCACCCCTCCAAAAAAACCTTGCCTTTTCACATGCTAAGTGCAATGCAGCCAGAACAAAACAACTGCTGTCTGAATGAACTTCAGGTTACCCATGCTGGGTTCACAGAGACAGAGATATTCCCAATAGGACATGGTTGTTTTCCTTCTCAACCATCTCAGCAAGTCATGAACCTGAAAGAGAACTCCTAGGGAGGGCTCATTTTTCAGGCATTCTGCAAGTGTCATCTTTTCCCTTTTATATGTGCTGTAGAAGTGTTCTACAGTAGAAAAAAATTGAAGAGCATCTTTTGAAGTGCAAGGACAAATCAATCAATTAAAAGCTGTTATGAAGATAAGAGCAATGCTGCCTGCCTTTCATGGTATCTTTGTTCAGCACCTAAAAGTGAAAGGTTCAGCTATAACTACTCTCAGGCACAATAATTTGAATTTATAGTTGTTTGTGGCTTAGCAGATGATGTGGAATCTGGTTATACATACAATTTGAAAGGAATCCATTGAGGTCTCAGCATAAAAATGTGTTTGGAGAAACTGCCTTTGTATTTCACGATAAAAATGTTTGTGTGCAACCAGCTCTTAATTAAAATTTTGACAAATTGGTTTGATTTGTCCTTCTAAGGACATTTAAAGATAACTATTAAAGAACTTGGAAGAAAAGGATGCGTTTCAATGTAAATAAACATTCAAGTCATAATTACTAAGTTTCTAGGTTGCTGGAAAATAAAGTAAGTACAAATAAGTGAATAGCATAATTTAGTATCAGGATTTGCTGTCTTTACTATGATTACCTTTTCATAGTAAATTGGAGGAGAAGAAAACAAAATCATACATGCATGAGTTCTGCTTTCTGTACTGACTCCCTTGGTTATTGCCAAACATTCTCTGCACAGATTATAAAAGAGAAAAGTCTGAAGTAATTTTATTTTTTTGAATACTTTAATGCCATAGGACATGTATTTAGCAAAGTTTAAAAGCTGGTTTGAAGAACAAGAACAAAAATAAGTGTTCGTGATCATATTTGTGAAAGCAACAAATAGGCACCCACCTGTCTCTTTGAAGCTGGGAAACCTGGCAGTTAATATGCAACAAAGTTGTTTTTATTCAAGAAACCTTTAAGTCAGGCTTCTAAGCAAATTCTAAATTTGGGCTACTTAATATTTCAAGGGGCTTCACTTGCAGAAGCTCTGTAAGAACACAGTCTGCTCTGCTCTGAGAGCACACTTTCAGTGCCATGCTTGCTCCATACAGATGTTTGCATGTGTGTATTTTGTGGAACCAGCTGATTTTCACAATTTATTCCACATTTTTGTATTGCCTGGTGCTAATAGGTTTTTGACATCCCCAGCTTGCTGGTGAGAATCTCCATTCCTCTTGGGGTGACCTTCAAGAGCAGGTGTCTGTGAAAAGTGGTGACCTGAAGCTGCATCACTCATTGGGAGGGCTGGGGCCCTGAAAGGCAGCACATTTTGCATGAACATATCCCACACCCGTAACTGTTCTTGCCAAGAAACTCGTTTGCTGGAGTGTGTGCCAAGAATGCAATCCCATCAGTACAAACTGCAGGAGATCCTCCTCACCTGAAAACTCAAATAAATCTTTTTTATGTACTTCAGGTAGATACTTAATGGTTGATATAGAGAATAACTAGTATCAGTATTCTGTGACCTTTTTTTTCAGCCCCAGGTTTTCTGAGGGGCTTCAGGATTTCTCATGTGGAACTGGAAATATTCATTATTCTCTGGGTTTTCTCAGGCAAGGATAGCTGTTTTTATTTTCAAAATAACCTACAGCAGGACATGCCCTGTGCAATGTCAGTGAGTGCCTTTTCAGCTTCTGCCTGTTGTCATTTCAAAAAGCAGGGTGGGAGGGGAGTATATTAAATTGGAATGTGTGTGCCTATCAGATTAGTCAGGTTTTCCTCTTGCCCTTAAACAGACAATATTCTGAGTCTGTGATGCCATCAGAGACTCAAATCGAACATTTCGTTCAATTGCCCCAAAGTATTACCATGAAATGAGCAGGTTGAGAAAGAAATAATTTCTTAAACCCAACTATCTCCTAAAAAATTACCAAATGTAAGGTACCATAAATGAGGGGGTTCTTCAATCAGCAGCAAGCTGGTGCCCATCATTTCTTTGATCTGGTGTGATTAATCACATCAAGAGGGGATGTATCAAATTAGAAAACTATCAAGGGATTTTACTATTCCATGGGGATTTTACTATTCCATGGGGAAAGGAGGCAGAGTGGAGATGAATTATGTACAGCACGCCTTAATTCTGCTTTTTGATAGTTTACACTTCACAAAACAGTAACAGATTCTGGATAATATAACTGTCCTAGCCTTTATTTTAGGAATTGCTATGTGACTGTGTATGAGTGTGCACCATAACCCCTGTTCAGAAGTCACTGGAATGAGATCCTTTCCCTGGCATTAGTGAGAAGGGGCATTCAAGCAGATCTTTCCCCTTGTGGAATGCCTTAGGCTGGCCAAAGCCATGGAGTGATGATATCCAGGGAAAACAGCTGCATCCTTGTCACTGCTGTACTGTGGTAGGCAAGGATGAGGTGGTATTTTAAACATATTCAACATATTGAATTTCAGGAGTTTTTTGTTTTTGTTGCTGCATTCTATTTTATCTGTCTGGGGCTGCTCAAGGATTAGATCAAGAAGCAAATAAATATTAGACAATAATGCATGCTAAAAAAGACAGGAAGTACTTGAAATATATTGACTTTTTAAGTCATTCTTACATTTTGGCCATACTTTTTCCTGCTTTGGATAGCTAGATGACTGCATTTGATCTGATTCCTATGTTTTCCTATCATCATTTTCTGGTAATAGAATTGGGGAATAATTTGTTATAGATGGATGTCTGGAGGCCAATCAATTGCTCAAAACTGAGTTATTTACCAATTTAATAAAAAATTTTGCTTTCTTGATCCCGTTCTTGAGGCAAAGGTAGGGTAGTTTCCATACTTGCCATTTTCTCTAACAAAACAGTGGCAAAAACTTCCTTATTGATACTGAAAACATTAAAAAAAAGGTACTAAGATTTTTATAGTACTGTGATTTTTTTTTTTTTTAATTAATTTTATTTCTCTGGTCCCTTCAAACTTGTATAAGTATTGTTACTGAATTTTTTCCTGTGCACCTTATGGTTCCTTGGCTTGTGAACTAGAGCTCGTAAGAAGCAAGAAAATGGGAACATTTTCTTCTGTTAGTTTTCTGAGATCTCACTTCTGCAATGGTTGTAGAATGAGGGTTCTGCTTTTCCTGTTAGTAAATGCTGTTTCAATACTGATATTCTGAAATAAGGTGGCTATTCATGGTACCACACATGTAAAAATATATTCTCCTATTTCACAGGCCCAACAAATTGCATGTGAATGTGACTCCTGAGAATAAAATCAAACTTCATATGCTTCTGAAGAAGTTCTTTTCTGTTTTGACTTAGAAACTTAGCCCTGAGCTTGTAATTGCTGGTTTATGTTGTCACATAAAAATATACAAAAAAAGCAATCCAAGGCTCAAGGGAGTAGAGAAATGATAAAATCCAAACCTGAGATACAAAGAAAACTAGAATTAGTAGTGGCTTTAGTTATCTGCTTGTTGCAGAATATTATGCAACTGAGACAAATAGTATATTCAAATGAGATTTATTTTATTAACCAGTTAAAGCAAACTCCACCAACATTAGAATATGGATCCGTGGTGTCAAATGGAATTGATACTACCCAAATGACTTAGGAATTCCCAAGATTTCAGAAAGGGTATCTCAGCTGATCTGTGGGTTATGGTGAAAACAGGTTTTCAGTTGTACCTCCATATCTTGTCTTTACCCATAGAACAATGGAATCCTATTCCATGGGAGCATCCAATCACAGTTTTAAATAAATTTTCAGAGGCTTAGATTAGAAAAATTGCCTAGGGTTGAGTACTCCATTCTTTTTTCTCATAGCTAGATTGAATCTGGCTCTTCTGATTGTCTCCATGTATGCTTTTTTTACTAGTGGTTCTCTGAATATTAACACTGTTAGAAATATAATGACAGAAATATCTGGGTTTTTTTCTTTTTTTTAGCCTTTTTCCAATCTGATTTATATCCAAGTTATATCTCTGCTAAACTGCTTCTGCTTTCCTTCACTTGAATGTTTTGGTTTAGTGGCAACTTGTTAATGAAGTTGAAGTGATTCAGTGAAATCAAGAGGAGAGAAAATGGCTTTATGAGGATTATATGTTTTTCACTTACTTAGGATAGATGTAGTCCCCAAGTTAATCTTAAAGCCATTATTTCAATGATTTCCTACTTCCTATTAAGATGATAGCTAACAGCAAAATCCAGCCTAGGTTCAATCTTGTCTAAAGTAAATTTTTCTGACAGTTCATCTACTTGGATTGTACCTTAAACTCCATCCAGACTGGGTGAACTGCCAGTTTGGTATCAAGTCCTTTTTAAGTGTGGGTAATCTCTGTGAGCAGCATGGTAATATTCAGTCCTAGTCACTTTTAGTACTTCCCTATCTGTTGAAAGGCAGAAATAAATTATTAGTTAGAGCTACAAAGAAGAATGAGCTAATTTTGGCTGTGACTTCATATTCACAAAAGATAAGACAGAATTAATGCATTAGTATTTTTTTTTAAAGAATTTGTTCATCTTATTTTCTCCATTTTGTCTTTCTAGCTTCAAGTCTATCTGCACGTAACAGATACAGAGAGCAGCACTTGAATGTGAGCTGTATTTAAGAACAAATACCTATTTATGTTTATTCCTAATTCCTTTCATTGTGTGCAATTGAAGAGTAATTCATATTACACCTCACAGTTACAGATGTGACAGGAGAGGCTTGGTAATATTTGTGATAGTGTGGGGAAAACTGCCTTTACATTCTTCTAACTTTGTTTCTAAAAGAGTGCTTTTAACTTTTATTTTTTCAGGCTTCATTTTATTGAAAAATTGACCGCCCACTCATCTCCTGCTAATGCATTTCCTTCTGTGAAATACTTGGTTTAGTCGGTGTCATGCGTGGAGGATACTAATGTCTTTTGGTGCAAAGGAGAGAACGATGATCTCTAGTGGTCTTCCTTTTTCCTTTTTAATGTAAATGTCAAATTTTTCCCTTGGTTTTGTAGTGGTCTGTCCATTTCACTTCACCCCCAGTAAGGCTCAAAAGCTTTTGCCAGCTTATCACTTGCATCAGATAGCAGCTGGCATGGTCGAGGTGCTCTCCCAAATGGGTACAGCAAGGTTGTGGCTAAAATGTGATAGCTCTCTGCTCTGCTTGTTCTGCTTTTACAAAAATAACCCAGGTATGCTCAGCCCAGGCGCCTTCAAATGAGTTTTCTTTGGTAGTTAAGTGACAGAATAAGACATTAGCATTTCAGTGAGGTTCCTGGTGATTCATTTTCTCCTTGGAACTTCTTAATTTGCATATATCATATTGTTCTTTTTCACTGAAATTAAATTTGTGAAGAGACTGGAATTTATATTTCGGTTTTGTTGATATGTTTATTTATATTGTATTACATGCTTCGCTCTTTTTCCTTTATCTTCTTGATATAATAAATGGTTTATTTCCACAGTTCTGCTGATTTTTTTTTTTTGATGTTTCAAGGTGTCTGAAAAATGATTCTGAATTTTGAGACTGTCCTTTGAGATCTGTTCATTCCAGAGCAGATAGTCTGAATGCTGAAAGTTTGAGTGCATTTCTGCATTCCCAAAACTGAGCTGCAGCACCTGTGTATGGCTTGAGAGGAGAAGTGTAAAGGGTTTAGGACAACAGAGACAAACATGCTGCACACAGAGGATAAAAATGGTTTTGACATAATTTGAGCTCCCAGCTGCAGCCATAGGCTTCAAGAGAGTTGAATTATTTTAACTAAGGCTACTGCATAAATAGCAAAGTAATCTACAGCTAGTACATGTTTGTTTTGAGGGAGAGTTTTGTGCCTCTATAACTCACAGATTTAGCAAGAAGTGATCCTCTCACTGATCCCCTCTCCCAATCCTCCTTCACTTCATGTTCTTTCCCTACCTGAGTTCCAAGTTGTTTTTTGGGGTTTTTTTTTGGCCCTTCCCACTGGAACTAGATTATGCCAATTAACTTTATGAGCATTCCTAGGGGGATTTTTGATTTGTGTTTTCCCCCCAGCTGCCTTCCTAGACAGTGCTGCGAGCCAATCTTCAAAGCTGCTGAAAGCTGAGACTTGCTCGTGGAGCAGGGAAACAACTGGGGAGTTTAGCACCCTTTGAAAGCAGGGCTGTGTGTTTATCTCCTCTGTTTGATCACGGGGCTCCTTGTGTCAGGATTACACCGATATCGACTGGTAACATTAGCTTGGCTCTGAACCCAGCGTAGCTCAATTAGCCAAATTTTACTTCCCTGGGTTTGCCTGCCTGCTTTCTTCTCTGTGCTTTCTCTGTAGATCAAACTCTTTTTTGAGCTAAAAAGCTGAGCTAGCTAAATCCCCACAGCAGTTTCATTCAGGATTTTATTGTGACTCACAGGACTTGACAAAATGAAAAACAAACAAATGAGCTTTTCCTGAAATGCTATTCCCTGAGTGACTTGTTTCACCTCTCACAAAGAAAGTGCAGAGATAAAGGAGAATTTAAGTTGATCAAAATCTGAATTAGAGAGAAAATATTTTATTCTGCTAACCCTTCTTCTTCAAAGAAACTGACTGACCTGCTTAAAGAAGAGGATATCCTTATCTCTAGAGTAAAGGGACTGAGTAACAACAAAATTTATTACTAAATAATAAATGGTGTGCTTTCTTTTTCAACCATATTTGGGCGTGTTCTGTTGGGCTGTACATTTGTCCTTGCTCTTCTTAGAAACAGAAGCAAAACTTGCAAAAAGCCTTTTTGAAATCTCTGGTTTAGAGTTGCTACAGCCTCCTGCCTGTAGGATAGGCAGTTCTCCTGGGGCTGACTGGCATCCTGGGTTGCTCATTATAGAGGAGGAGAACCTCCACAACAGCAAAATGCAATTTTTTTGCCAACTTTGTGAAAAATGTTGTGGATCAGCCATATGCCTGCTAAATCTTCTGGGGCTGCTTTCAGTGCAGACTCCCATTGGGGAGGTCCAGCCTGCTGCTTCAGTGATGTTCAGGGTGACAAAGGCAGCCCAGCAGCTCCTCTGCCAGGTGTGGTGGGTATGAGCAGGCTGCCTGGTGTCCCAGGGATGCCTGTTTTTTCCAGTTGTTCCTTGGACTGTCAGAAGGGACAAATTGTCTTATTTCTCTGACACTGACTAGGTAAACAAACGTGCAGCTCTGGGATTTTAGCTAAAAGAGGAGGAATCAAAAAGCCTGACCTGTGCTATATACACCTTCCTCTTGAGGAAGCATAGCTTGCCCTCAGGTCTCACTGGAAATTCTCTTTGTATCATAGGAAATGGGCATTTTTACCATTGTGAGCCTTTGGCAAGATGGAGGAGGAACTGCAGTCATATTTTACTCCTTGCTTTTAAAACAGCTGGCCACATAATCTAAAAAATTCTGCTACAAGATGTATTTTTCTTTAAAATGGCCAAATTTAGGAGTGGCCCATTGCAGGAACTGGCAGGCTGCAGGAGCTAAGGTGCTGGGAAGACAGAACTGTACTCTGTGGAGTATCCTCTGTCTCTTAGGAGGTAGAGAAGCTCTGCCTGGGAAAGGAGAGGTGGTCTGCTCCTGTCTGACTTCAGGTTGTTATACATTGCTGATGGGTAATTCCACAAAAGACAGTAGTGAAGCCTGCTCAGGTTCAGATCCAGACTTCAGGGTCTGCAGACCCTAATGCTCCCTCACTCTTATTTTGGAAATTCATAAAATTTGAAGCTTTCTCTTCCTTATTTCGCCCCACTGCCTCTTCTCCCCAGATTTAAGATGAAGAATCAGCAAAGAGAACGATGGTAGCCCTAGGCAAAGTGCTGTGGAGATGAGACTGGAAAGGAAGAAAAGAGAAAGCTGAAAACTTTCAGCACAGTCTGTCAGCCTTGGGCATGGAATATGAACCTAACAGGCCTGGAAAGATTTCACCAGTGACTAATGATTGTGTTCTTCTCTGCAAACCTTTTGTAATATCTGCTGCAAATTATGTTTTCATAGTTAAATAAGTATGTGGGGCAACCAAATGTGCTTTTTGAAGTCTCTTTGTACATGCACTGCCTGTATTTTTTCACTTGCCTGTGCTGGACAGGTTCAGCACAGCTGCTAAACTGTGGCTGTGTGGGAGCCAATGTAACCCAGCCCTCAGATATATTTTTCTCTTTAGAGAAACCTTATGTGCAGGCAAGCCTCAGGGTGAGCTATGAAAGTATAAGAAGTGGCTAAAGTAAGAAGTATTTCAAACTAAGGCCATAGTAATAAAATAATTATATCTGGTATTGGTTGACTTAAACTGCTGACTAAAACTGTGCTCCATCAAAATGCTGTGACAGCAGAATATCAAACTCCATTTAAACTGTATTTAAAACAAGCCCACTTTGGAGCTTCTGGACCATATTCACTGGTGTGTCACTTCTGTTTATACTGGTGTGAAATTAATTATGAGCAAGCATTTATTGCAGTGTGATAGAATAGGATGACTGTGTCTTCACTTATTACCATGCCAGTGAGACTGCAAATATAACCTAATTCTTCCCTGACAGAGATGTGCAGAAAATGCACTGAAAGTCTCTGAAGGACTTCTTATGGGTTCTTGTGCATTCAATGAATGCATTGAAAAAGTGAGTTAGAGAATGCTGTTTGTTTTTTTCCTTGGAGATCAAGCTGTATAATTGCAATATGGTCCTTCTGGAAAGCTCCTATGATCTGGTTACAGCACCTCTGCTGTGATCTCTTCTGCTTAATGAGTGTCTGACCCAATAAGAGACAGAGAAAGTGGGGTAAGAAGTGCATGGCTAAGCATAAGTAAAGAAATGGATAATTTTTCTTATCATATGATATTATGTGTTAACTATTTGCCCAGAGGCATAAGAAATATTTTTTTTTTTAGTATCTAGATCAGATGTCTGGCATGAAAATGAAATTTTAAAGACTGCATGTTTACTTTAGTGATATTGTGCAATATTAATTAATTGAACGCTACTTGGGTACTGTTAAAGGGTAAAAAAGGCAAATACAGCACCATAAACTCATTGGAACATGAATATTCAATGGCTTCTTTTCACCTGATTATACTTGAAAAACCATAAATTCCTAAAAATAAGCACTCCCCCAAATTACCCTTGGAATATTGTAACCTCTTCTTTCAGATTTATTCATTAGGTAGCCTAGGCAGTATATAAGTAAGCTGTTCTGTTTCATGGTGCCTACTTTGTGTTTCTTTGGACTTGCAAGCAGTTTTACTAGAATAGAGGAGGGAAACCAGGAGGGAAACCTGTATTTTATACTGTGATAATAAGATCTGGTAGGTTCTCTAATGCAATACATATGCAAATCAGCAGCGCTTGAAACAGTTTCAGCCACTTTTAGAATTACATCAGGGAGAACAACATAAAGAAACTTGCCCAGAGTCACTGCACTTATTAGGAAATGCCTCAGAAACCTCCCTGGTGAAATGCAAATGAGATTCATAAGTCAATACAGGAGATGCAACAGAACCAACTCTGTGAAGATCAACATCCCAGAGACATCCTGACATGTCAGTGTTAATGTCCCTCTTTTAACTTCCTGCATTATAAATTCATGAGTCTCAAATCTGTTGTATGTTATGAATTTGTAAATTGAAACCGTGACCTTTTTAACTTAAAGCAGCAAAACCCGCACAAGAAAGCAAATCTTTATAGAGCTAACAACTGGGATGTAGCACAGTGATGAAAATTGAAGTGTGACAGGGTTTTTCTTCTCCTTCCAAAGGAAACCCTACTGCATTTTGAACATAACTTCAGATTTTAGCAGCAAAAAGTACTGTGTTGGTTTCCAACTCTCATGACAGATGACTGTCAAACGTCAGTGGGGCTATGGACAATAACTGGCATTCTGCTGCAGGCTCAAATAAAATGTTAACAAGGCTCTTACATGGCTCAGTCCCTTTATTCAGCAAAGAGATAGGAGCCTTTCTCTGCCCATCAGGATTTAACAGACACTTGCCAAGATCAGTCTGAGCTGGTTATTAGAACAGCATTTTTGCTTTTGTTCCCAGGAAAACCTATCTCTGCTGAGATAACAGCAGACAAACAAAAGCAGGTGTAGGCTTCTCTCTGAAGTTATATTTGAGATTAGTGCAGATCATGTGTTTATGAATCTCTGAGAGTTTTAACCCAGTTGTTCACTCTGATATGCATGGCTGAAGGAAGAGTAGAAAGGGATATGTAGTATACAACCAGATTCTTTTTTCCTACTGCAAGTACATTGAGGAAGTAATGAGGTAAAAGGGTTTTCTTTCTGTCTTTGCATGGGTGGAAAAGTTGAGGTGGGATGAAGGATGGTGGAAGATTTCTTTGTGAACCCTGTGCTCACCCTATATGCCTGTATTTAAGCACTGAATCTTGTGTAGTGGGTTGCAGTATTTTCAATATCTTTCATATAACTAAGAAAGAGTAATGGTTATCTCATGTTTTCATCTGAAACCGTGTTGAAGAGAATTCAAGTTGTGGATATATTGTGGCTTGTAGATACTTCAGTGCTTTCCAGAATGGCTGCTACACTTTTTCTTTAAACATGTTTTCCTTTCTGTTTCTATCTGCTTGCTCCTTTCACTTGACTTTAGACTGCAAATTTTTGGGGTGCAAGTGATGCATTTCTCTGTGCAGATGTGATCAGCACACAGAGATCAGTCTGTTGGCTTTGGGGCTCTGAGAAACTGTCAGCTTTAGCTGATGATTAGTAAAGCAAATAACACTAGGAGTGGAGAGATGAGGCTCCAACAAAATTGGGTTACAGATGTGAGAAGGCAAGAAAAGAGAATTAAACAGAGAAATGAAACCCATAGGCTGGGTAGGTGACCTTCTCCTATGTGCTTTAGAAGTACACAGGTGTTGAAATAATTGACATAGCTTACAGGAGAGTCAGACTAATGTAATGATCAAGCAAATCAGAACTCATGCCAGCCAGAGTCTGGATTGTTGTATATTGTCTTACAGCCTTTCCCTTCTGCTGGGAGGGCTGGAGGATGCATGTGGAGAAAAGGGCATGGTCAGACTTATATTGGTCTAAACAACATAACATTTATTCCCTTGAACTGCCTCAGCTTTGCTAATGCTGAGTTAATTTAATGTTGCTGTGGACACCCTGGTGTTCTGATCTTTGTTGTAGGTGACAAAAGTATTGTCTTTAAACTATTTGGAAGAATGAAGGATTTCTGTGTGCTTTCATTTAGGTAAACTGTTTAAATAAAAGTGAGCATCAAATATGGATATTTACCCCTTAACTCTTAGAACATAATCTGTTGCTTCTTTTATTCCCCTAAAGACAATAAATAGGGCACTTCATTGCTACTAGTGTACATATTATGTATAAAATACCCACATATACTGAATTACTCAAATGTAAGCCTCTGTTTCTGGAACCAAATATTTTCTGACTAAAGAAAAAGTCTTTCCAATAGATTTTGATGGGTAAAAGTAGTATCTTTGTGCAAGAGACTTTGAATATATAAGATTTCCTTTTAAAATACCATCTTATTGTGAGATGTTTCAGTTGAATAGGTTTTTTTTTCTCTCCCAAAAGATTAGCTTAACTTGGACTTTAGAATGGACTTTTTCTTGGCAGGGAGGCACTTTTTCCTGATTACTAGTAGCAATTATGTAGTTTTGAGATGTATTCTGGAATTCAAGGCCATTAAGCACATCATATATTCCATGATGTGTGTTGTTCAGTAGGGTGTAGCTTCTGGAACAATGTCACCTTGATTGCAAGAAGTAGTTTGAAAATAAGATTTCTGGATGTGCAAAAATCTGTAAGGAAGACTAAGAAATCCTTGTGAAAGCTGAGCCAAAATGTGTGTTTTAAACAATGTACAATTGCAAATACAATTATTCTCATGGCACATTTCATTTGATTTTTAGTCTTGGAGAGACCAGGTAAGTTTGGCTGATGTACTTTATGGAAAACAAATAATGACTCCTAAGAGGAAGTGCAGTACAATGTTGGAGGAGGCTTCAGCTCGAATCTCCTCTCAATCCTTCACCTTGTCTAACAGCAGACAAGCTGGAAAGCTTTGTGCACGTTTACCATAAGTGAATGTACACACTGTAAATTCCTTATGGCAGGAATCTTGTCTGCTTCTGTAAAATATTCTGCACAGCAGCGGCTCTGTGCTGTCCAAATACCAACAGGGTGGGTAAACAAGAAAACCCCTCTTATTTTGGGTGAGAATCCATCAAAGGAATCTAATGAAAATGAGAAGAAAACAAGAAAACCCCTCTTATTTTGGGTGAGAATCCATCAAGGGAATCTAATGAAAATGAGAAGAAATGATGTGCCAACAGGGAGCTTTGATGAGTCACTGTTCCATGAGGAACGTGCCAGGCCATTTCAAACTGGGGAAGAGAAGGAACGAAGAGCCCTTAGAGAGAATGGTGGCAGCAGAGCCACGACAGTCTGGTTCTCTAAATAAACACCATAAAACTGCAAAGATGCCTCCAACTCAGGCAGGGAAGGGGACTTGTACACCTGAGAGCTGTTGATCTGCTGTGTGGGAGAGACATATTGGATGTACCAGGAAAAGCAGCGCATCCCAGCCCTTTGGAGAAGCACAGAGATGGAGTCGTGGCTGTATGGGCTTGCAGCATCCAACACAGGAGCAGAAACTGAGCCTCTTACTCATGTTGGACAGTGCTGTAATTTCATAATTAATTCCAGCTGTGGGAAGGGAGAAAGAGCCTAAATCCTTTGGGTCTCTGAGAGCCAGAGTTGTGTGTGCCATGGTTATCAAAGTTTTCATGGGGTTCTTCTGATTAAAGAGTTAATCAGAGAAGCCAATGAGAAGCTGAGAGAAGCATTGACACTTTCCTTGTTACAGGCCAGGTGTTGTGCCTTGCAACACTCAAAAATTTCCTCAGGCTGCCCAAGGAGGGGGGAACCTTCCCATAATCCACTAGGGTGCATCAGAATGGCACAAGGACTAAGGATTTCATCCACCCTCTTACCAATAGGCAGAATCTGAAGTAAAACAGGTCTTGTAAGGAGTTCCATTCCCTACTGACCACAGTGCTGCATGGAATTGGCCTCTAACTGCAGAAATAGGGACAAAAATTCACATAGCAGGGCTTAACAAATTTAAGAAAAATTTAAATTTATTTTTTGCATTTCTATGGAAGAACATGATTCTTCTTGATTAATTTAGATTTTTTTTTTTGTTTGTATTGTTTTTGGCTTTTGTCTTTGTAAAGGGGGTGGGGGCAGCTTTTTTGGGACAGATTCAAGCTCCAAATATTAAAAGTACAAATGTTTTTCCTTTCTGACTAAAATTTTAAAGAAATTAGATTTATGCATACATCAGTTCTTTAAAATATAACCTCAATAATATTAAAGGTACAGCCTACACTAGAGGAAATCAATAATAGTAATTTAAGAAAACGACATTTTTCTCTTCTCTGACATGCACACATTCTAATTAAAAATGTATGGTTTTTATCCTATAGAAGAAGACTAATTGAAGCAACTACTAATGTATGCACGATGTTTTATAAGGAGTTTCGTTTGACAATGTAGTGCAGCAAGGGAGGAAAATGGATTGCCAAATGATACTGAGTAAACAAAGTTCTGCAGTTCTAAGCACAAGGATGAACTAAGGGAATTTTTTATGGAGCATTTTTTATAGAACATAAAGCTCTGATTTTTGTCCAGGGTGTGTGGGTTTCAGGGATGTTAGTTGTCCCCAAAACACTGGTCCAAATGAGAGTCTGTGGGACTGTAGCTTCCTTGTGGATCTGATACAGCAGAGCTGCAGATTTTGACTCTCAATAGGCTCAGATGTCTCATGTCCCAGTGATTCTGTGAGTCAGTGGAATGGGTATGAACATGTCTTAAGACTTTCCTCTGAGCTCTCAGAATATTAGGAAGTCTCTGTTGATGAGACCCTAATTTCAGATGATTTTTAGTGTTTCAAATAACATTAATAATAATTTTTAAAATTTCAGTGCTTTCTGACGCTGCCTTAGGGCAGTAATTTTGTATGGGTTTGAAAAAGAACATATAACAGATGATACACGTTGGTAAGAATTACTCATTGAAATTCATTCCAAGTCACAGGGATCCAGGAGCAGCAACTGCAAACTCAAGCAAACTGGCTATTGAGTTGTAACAAAGCAAAACTTGAAAGAAGAGTATTTGTCTCTTGGAAGCTGGACCTTGTGCAAGCAGGTGGCTTGGTGCAGAGTGAATAACTAATCAACACAAGATTTAGTCTTTGAGGCTGTTTTCCCTCAGAGCTTTTCCTGTGTAAGCACTTATTGGCTGACCTCGAATAAAGCAAAGCATCCCTTTGAAATAACAGCTTACTTGCAGGGCATTTTATCCCCAGGTGACTGGTGCAATCACAAATGAATAAATCATGTATATATCATGTAGATTTGCTTGTACTGCAGTATTAAGAGTCTTTGAAAGTGTAAGAATGCTCTTATTAGTGTGCAGGAAGGGCTGTGTGGGAGAGCAACTGAGGTGGTGAGTAACTAAAAACGATGAGAAAGGACAGAATAATATGGCTGCTAGACACATGGGCAGAAAAATGATCATGCTCAAAACATCACCATCTATCCTTGTCAGCAGCAGTGAGAAAATTACTTGTGCTTACAAATGTAAAGACTCTGAGTAAAGGAAAAGCAAAAATGAATAACACAAGTTTGGATGTGATATCGCCTGGTAGTTTCTAGAGTGTCTTCTGCAACTTTTTCCAGGGAGTTTGATTACATTTATTTCAACTTTGGGGTCACTGAGAGCTAAACCTCAGTCTATGGGTTTCAAGGTACCTCCAAGCAGAATGTGTAATGCTTTGCCAGGCAACACTGCTGTCCCCTCCACCTTTGCTTTGAGCTGAAAGTAACAGACAGGTGGAAGGAGATAAGAAATGGAGAGAAGGAAATTATGGAATTACTTAATGTAAGAAAGGACTTTTAGCAGAATAAAAGTGAAAAATGCATCAGGATTTGTTCTCTGGAAGCCAACAGCCTTAGCTCTCTTGGGAGCTTGCACACCTATGAGCAGAAAAAGAGGAAAGAATACTCTTATGGACAAAAATATCTGGAGTCAAAAGTCTGTTATTCCACAGATGGGCAAAAAAGTTTGAGTGCTCATAAGCCGACACAATTTATATATGGATTGTGTATTTGGGCACCAAGTTAAACAACAAAATTATGAAAACCTTATTCTAAACCACTTCACAAGTTCAATGCAGACTTAAATATTTTCATTACACTTGTCTTGGAGGGAAATAGAAGAATGAAACCCTAATCTAAGATCTGAGCAAAAATCATTGCATAACTAGTAGGTTTAACATTTTTGAAGACAGTCTGATTTTTTTTTTTTTCCCTTTACATGACCTTTTATTTTTTGAGCAGTATGACTTTTCCTCTTAGGAAAAAACAGAAAGCCTGCAGCTCTCTAGTTTTAGAAGCTGTTGTAAAGAATGTAGCTGATCTGAAGGGTTTGCCTGAACTCTACATTATAGGTGAAAAAGCTGTGGATTATTATTCTGATTACACTTTACCCTGTATGGTTTAGTGGCCTTCCTACATGGACACATTGTGTCTCTACTGCATCCCTGAACATGATGCTCAGCCTTAACATAGACTTGAACATCTGTAACTATTTAAGAGAAGCTATTAATCATCACTTTGAAGTTTTCCTACCTGTGAGCCTTCTACCTCACTGAGCAGGATGTAATTTTGTTGGTAAAACCAGCAGCACCATAACTCTTTTGCTTTGAAACAATTTACTTTGAACAGATATTTTAGTGTTTTAACAGAGACAGAAGAACAAAAGCCAAGTCTATTTGTAGCTTTGTTATCCAGAGCCAGCCCCTCATTATGTTGAGCACTGTGTAATGTTAGCAAAATGGAGGCAGTGCCTACACATCTTATGCTAGCTGGTGCACTTCACAGAAAAATAAATAGCAGTTTACAAAAGCAGATATCTGCAGCACAAAGAGCAAAAAAGCAGTAATTCTCCCTTTGCAGCACTAGTAAATAACAGCACAAGTGCTTCAGAGCAGTTCCAGGGCTGGTGCTGGTGTGCACCAGTGCAGAGAGGTCTGCAGGTGCTGAAACAGAGCAGTGAATGCACCCAGGTGCCCAGTGTGGCTCTGGGTGTCAGCACAGCTTTCTGCAGGTACTCACTGGTGCAGCCCAGCCTTCAGTGGGTTTCAAGTTCAGGAACCGCTGGTTTTGTTACCCACTACCCTTGCATTGCCTGGATAGCATCAAAGAATAGAAGAAAAGAAATAGAAATTATCATATCTGTATGAAATAATTCTAATCTTACTACAAGGATCTTGACTTCCCCCCCACTTTTTTCTTTTTCTTTTTTAAAAATTTTTATGTTGCCTTCACCTTTTTCTCATGACTCTTTCTGTGTATTCTTAAATTCTGTCAACTTTGGTATATTTCACTTCATATCTCTTGGATTGTTGATCATTATAATGCAATACATAGGAAAATGTAAAATTGCAGAAAAAAAGGGAAGGACTTTGAAGTTTTTTTTCCTACCTTTTAAAGTGTTCCCACTGCACATAAGATAAAAGCGGCCAAAAATATTTCTACACCCAGTTGCTTTGTAGAGTTTGCTTGATCCTCAAGAGGAAAAAAAAAGCTTCTGTAGTAGGTCCCTTTTTCCTTTTTAGGAAATGTAACAAGATTTTTCCTGGATAATCAAAAAAATAGACACTTTCTAATAGACTGAACATGATCCTGAGGAGTCCAAGTTGTTGTTTTTTTTTTTTTTTTTAATCATATAGAGCAGAATGTAAAGTTTAAGTATAAAAGTGATCTACCCTCACTAATTTTCGGACTACCTTGTCAGTACTTCTTCCTTTGTACATTATAATGGTCCAACAAGTCTTGGAGCAGCACCTCCTAGATTCCATTCTTTTGTCTCTTCTGATGTATATACATATATACATATAAGTATATATATATATATATATATATATGTATGTGTGTATATATATGTGTGTATATATATATGCATTTTTGTTTTTTTACTGAGATAAGTTCTTCAAAAATTACATTTATCCTGTATTTTGCAGGGTGCGGGGGAACAAAACTGAAGGCATTTCTGCTGCGTCCTTCCAAGAAGGGTGGGTGATGTCAGAAGGTATAAAATGACCGTGAATAATTTGATTAAGGAACTGAACTTAAGTATGGTCTATGAGTGTGCTGTTATGCGTATTTGGGATCTGGGTTTTTATTACAGTGGCAGGCAGACTCTGTTGCAGGTTTTATTCTTTTGCCCCACTCCAAACTGGTGATGGGAACTGTTAGATTTCCTAGGACTTCTTATTAAGACTGCAAGGTTCAATGACTTTCATGAACTGATAATTTTACCTGATACTAACATAAAACCTTATTGGCACCGTAATGCTCTTATTGGTATTTACTGCTTAAAAAAACCAAACCAAAACAAAAAAACCTGGTCAAAAAACCCCCCAAAAAAACACGAACAAAAACCCCCCCCAAAAAGCCAATTATATAGAAGTGGCTCTGTGCCATGACCTCTTTCCTGAGGAGCCTCTTCCACTGCCCAACCACCTTCTGGGTGAAGAACCTCTTCTTATCCAACCGTAAACCTCCCCTGACACAGCTTTATGCCCTTCCCTCAAGGGCAGTGAGCACCTGAGATTTGAGATCCGTGTCTGCCCCTCTGATTCCCCTCACGAGGAAGCTGCAGACTGTGGTGAGCTCTGTCTTCAGTCTCCTCCAGGCTGAATAAGCCAAGTGGCCTCACCCTTTCCTCACATGGTCTCCTCCAGATCCTTCACTGCCTTTGTAGCCTCCTTTGGATGCTCTCTAATAGCTTTATATCCTTATCTTGTGGCCCCGGGACTCGAGGTGAGGCTGCCCCAGTGAGAGCTGAGCTGGACCATCCCCTCCCTTGCCTGGCAGGTGATTTGGTGCCTGATACACCCCAGGACAGGGATGTCCCTCCTGGCTGCCAGGGCACAGCTGTGACTTGTGTCCACCTTTCCACTGACCAGGACCCCCAGGCCCCTTTCTGCAGCTGCTCTCCAGCCCCTCATCCCCCAGTCTGTCCGTGAGTCAGTCCTTGGATGTCACCAGAGAGAGTGGATGTTTAGTAGAGCTGGAGATTATCCTCTCTTGGTAAGTGTGCTTGAACTGGAAACACAGATACAGATGTTTCATTCAAACTTGCCAGTCTTATAATTGCTGTTAAATTCAAAACTTAATGGACAGAAGTTCAATTTATATTTCATTATTATGCTGTTATACTCTGAGTAATTTTTTTTCCTCTTACAGATATGTAACAAAATCTTTCTTAACTGTATTTGTCTTAATTCCATTACTCAAGTTCTCACAGCGGCTGAGTTTTCAGGAAACATTCTCTGATATATTCCTTAATAGTTTAGTTCTTTATAACCTTTTGTATTTTTTGTATCTTCAGCCACTATTTTATTGTGCCTTAAAATAAAAGCAAAGCTTAAAAATCATGATTTTCAGCCTGAGAGAATATTGAAATGAAAGCACATATAAGAAGGATCTAATTACAACATGCAAAAATAGAATGGTATAAATCCTTCATTTTTAAAGAACTTTGTTTTGGATTGAAGTTTAATCAAATTGCACTTTGAGTGTTTGAGTTCAAACAGAGGAAGGCTCAGAGTATTAACCCACATCCTATCAACCCTTTCTCCTGTGATAAGTCCTTCTTCACCTGAACAGTCTGAGTGATGTCAGTGGCTCGAGTACTCATCAGCCTCAAGTGATAGAGCACAATTCACAAGGAAATGAGCCTTTGCAACTTTGGCAGACCATATTATGGCCCCATAATGTGCCTACATTAGTCTTCTGTTCTCTACATGACATAGGGAAAAGTTTCCATGGCCGGTGCAATGGGAGTGCAGACCCTGGCTGTCTGGAAGGATTAAAAGCAGTGATTGCCTTGTCTCTGGGGTGCCCAGGCTGTGGCAGTGAAAGGATCTGATGAGTCCCACCAGGTATTCCACCACAGAATAGGAATGGGAATGGTTTGGAGATCATCCATTAAGAAAAGCCCACAAACCCAATAAACAAACACCTAGGGAATATGATTAATCCAGCTTTTCACAGTCTCACAGAGAGGCTGGCAGACAGGAAAGAGAGAAAGAAATTGGGAAAAAACAGATGTATGACACAATGAGTCACAAATGCCACGTATAAATAGGGACAGATTTATTAAGAAGTAGTTATTGATTCTTTTGCCTTTTCCTTTTGCTTTGACTGATACCTTCTGTTCCCTCATACCACACACAATTATTCATTTCTCATTTTTCTTACAGCAATTTTCTCATTTTCTTTGGTACTTAAAGCATGACCCCTCAGGCTTCAGCACAGCTCCCACTCACCCTTCAGAAATGGCTTCTTCTGCCCTGCCTTCAAGTAATTAGCTGACTAAAACTGAGCAAATTGTGTGGAGAATAAGGAAACATGGATTGTGTGTTTTATCCTTCAGACATTGCCTGCATCCTCTATGCATGCTGCTTGTCAATGTTCTGCACAAGGAATGAAAACAATCCAGGTAAAAAATCTTGCCAGAGGTTGCTTAACTCTGATGAGAGATGGGGGATAAAAATATGGAGCAAGAAAGCAGCGAAGATTAAATGAAAGAGTAGATTCAGGGGGAAATTCTGCAAGTACATTTTATTCTTGTTTCTGCTTTTTGTTGAAATAAGAAAGATGACACATTTCAGTTCACTCTGAAGCTCCTTGTTCTATATGCAGAGGTTGCATCTTGGAGTTGTTTTGCTCTCTTTTAATGTTATTCAATTAAAATACTCTGTAAAGTATTGTGTAAAATCCTGTAAAGGAAAGTGTAGAGTTCAATCTGAAATGTCTCAGAAATTTCCTTCCCCATATGTTTAATGAAATCATTCAGTAAATTCATCTGAATTTAAATTTTTTCAAGCGTCAACTGCTCTTTGTGTTTAAAAATTATATACAGCGTCAAAATATCCAAGTATAGTAAAATATGTAGTTAGAAAACCCAAATAATTTATAGCTAAGTACAATCCTAGTGTTCATGCAATATTTCTAGTGTACTAGGACATAGTACAAATGCCTAAATGAGATGAATCACCCTGAAAAAACTGAACTGAAAAATTGCTTTAACCTTTTTGAAACAATGCATTTTGACATTTCCAAAATGAAACAAGAGCCAAGATTTCATGTAGACTTTTCCCACTGAAGCTGTCATGAAAATCAACAAGTCCTCATGACGCATTTTGAAGGAGAATGCATTATGTTTTCAAGTTAGAAAATGGTACTGAATTAATCGGTATTTTTGTTACTTGATTCTGCTGCTAAGGAGATTTGGGGACTAAAAGCATGAGCCTTGCTTTTCCTTTAGTTGTTTTCTTTTGGCATGTATTTTTTGGAACACTTTTTCACCTTTAGTAGTTGAAATTCTGAGGTCCAAGTCTACTTTACAGCAAGGACAACTAACCTGAGTCTTAATTTTAGCTGGTTCAAACAGTCCCTACCCCTCCAGAATTTAGTGGCATGATGGTTATAAAGAGCAACTATACATCACCCCTGTAAATCTTAAATTTCATCCATGCTATTCCCCTTCCATGAGAAATCATTTGGTCAGCAAGGGTTACATGGGCTGGAGAGGCATTGTTGAGATGATGAGTGATCACCCTTCAATCTGAAGTTTCATTGAGTGTGTAGACACTGGAACTGCACTTCTGCTCCACAGCTGCTTTCAGGTCCCCAGATGACTTTTCATGGAGGGAAATGGAATCTATTTATTAGCTTTTTTAATAGTAAGGGAACATGATAACAAATTGGCTTTTGGGAGATTACTCTTTATGCCATTTGTAACCGTGCACAGAGGTTCAAGTTACAATTGGCAGTAACTTTCTCTCAACTCCTCTGTGAAAAATGGTGCTGTAGTTGTTTCCCTTTGTCTTTCTTGTCTTTTAAAAATCACAGTAACTTGCTCTTGCAGTCAGATACAAGCAAGTTTGACAGAACATCACTAAAACTGATTCTGTTCTCTGCTTTACTTGTCTAAAGCAGAAGTTCCTCCACTGCAACAAACGCAGTCACATTATGGCAAAAGTGGTGTTGGAGCAGATTCGGGCTGACAGAACAGAAAGCTGCTGATCTGCTAAATCCCAGGGTGGTGTTGTACAGAGAGGAGAATGACATGTGGCTTTTCAGAGCTCAACCTGGATAATAAATCTCATATTGGTTAGATCTTGGCAGAGGAATGAAAGTGGTTACAAAGTGGGTGCTAATTGAACAGAGTGGATGCTTTTCATCTCTGAAGAGATCAACTGCTGTTTCACATACATGCATTTTACTTCTGGTGGCTTTGATAGAAATAATTTAAAGAAATTTTTTTTAAGACTTCCCACAAGATTTCATTATTTGGGAAAGCCCCAACAACAAAACCAAAGCCCCACCAGCTGTGTCATGTGTAATAAAGTGGCATACCAAGGAAGACACTCTGGATCAAATCCAAAGCCCATTTTAATGAATTCAGCTTTTTCCCTTGACTTCTCTTAAGTCTCAGGAGCTCTTACTGAAGAAAGAACTTGAGAACAACTTGTTATTTTAAAAGATTTAAAATATGGGGTTTTTTTTCATTTCTTGTTAAGCTTTCCAGTTATTTTAAATGGATGTATGACTCTCTTACTGAAGAAGGGGTTGTTGTAGGCTTGGAAATGACAAGGTGGTAAACTCCCAAAAGGCAGATCAACGATGTGAATGATTTTTATGCAGAAAAACACTTTTGGAACTGAGCGATGAATGATTTGGTGTGGGACCTATTCATAATAGACCTCAAACCCTTCAAGATATGTAGTTTTTAGATATGGTGTTACTGAAAAGGAAATTAAAGGTGGCAGGTGATTCAGCTGTCTGTCAGTGATGATTTAGGTCAGAGGAAGGTGAATGACTGTCATTTTGAGCCCTATTTTATACAGTAATTGTGAACTGCAATGGGAGTAGTGGGGTGGGAGATCACCTCTGTACACAGCAGATTTGAACTTTTTATTGGAATGCTGCATTTGCTCCCTGCATATGGATTTGTGAAAGGGTCATAGAACCTCAAGAAGAGAGAAGAGCCTGAAAAAATAATATGATAGAAAATCAAAGATGTCATTTGGGAAATTTATTCAGATTTACCCAACAGGGGTCTCGTCCCCCTAGCCCTACTTGGGCTGGTGGTTATGGGGAGCAGCTGGGGCTGCCTTTGTGCCTAAAACTGTGCAGTGAGATGAGAACACACAGGGAACTGCTGAGCTTTGACTACAGTGTGTTTCTCTTAGACACATGCAGGGAGACAAACATTCTCCCAGCTTCTGCTTAGATCTTCGTTACTGATCTATAATGCTGCTTCGTTTGCTTGTAATGGCCATTTGCTGGTACAGTGTGTCTTTCTAAATTCAGTTTGTGTGCTGAAAAATTCTGAGACAGGTGCACAAATGTCATCCAGGTACTTTTCTTCTACAGGAATTACATTTCTGTCTTTTATGTACTGTGGCAGAAAAGTCTGCCATGAGCAGTTTTACACAGGTATTTAGCTTTTTAAAGAGAACAAGAATTACAATTGTAATAATGATAATTTTCACTGGCATAGATTTGAAAACATTTCCTAAGGGTGTTTTAAAATGATTACTTTTGTCAATAAGGAAAATAAGACATTGGAGAGACTGTAGGAGAATGGCCTAGGAGCCAAGAGAAATCTGCTATTCTAAAGAACCAAAAGAGTTAACTCAAGAGCGGGATGATATAAATTTTTACAACTCTGATGAAGTCATCTGTGTTCATTTCTACTGACTGGAAGGATAATATTGAGCTCCAGAGTACTGATGCAAGCTCCAATTTGCTCTAATATTAACTACAATATTAACTATAGTACAGCCCTCTCACAATCTGTCTGCAAAATAACTAGCTTTAAAACTGCTCTCAAAGTTTTTTCCTGAGTTTTTTTTAAAATTTTAACACAAATAAGGACTTCTGATATTTGATACTGTCCTTTGGTGGGAAGCTAAGTTACAGTAACCAAAGAAAAAAAAAGTGATTAGGCCTAAAACTTTAGTTTAAATGATCAACCAAGGAACAAAATGCAAGGTTTCTTAGATCCCGCTTTCCTCTCCAGATGTGCTCCAATGTGGAGTGCCTATGCTGGACCTGTACTTGTTTTTGTTTTGCAGTCATAATTTCATTCCAGTATTCCCCTATGAAGCACACTACAGGCAATGCAAGTGTCTACATGTGGGTCTGACTATGAAAGCTGGTTTGTTGGGGAAGGAGAGGCTCCACACATTTGGGGTTGGTAAATAGGAATAATGGGCTGAGGTGCAGCTCATCCACTCTTCAGCACCTCTTAGAGAGAATGCCTAGTTTGACACATTTGACACATGCAGTGCAAGGAACCAGTCTGCACTTTGCAAAACATCTGGGAAATAGCATCCTTTCATGCTGTGGCTGTGAGATTGATTAAATCTTTTCTAGAATCCATGTTAATGACTGACTTCTCTCCAAGGATTGCTGTGCTGGAAATATGGATAAGGCTGTCGCTTTTCCTGCTTGGCTGGTGCTGTTCTATTATTGTTATTGCTTCTTGCTGTCACACTTTGCCTGGGATGTGGCATCATCTCTCTCTGCTTTGTAGTGCTAAGGCTCACTAGAGGGGAGACTGAAAAGATGCAGGACTAAATTATGGCTGTTCTAATCCTTTTGTCAAGAGTCTCTGCTCTGCCACACTCTGCTTCCTGCTTTCACACTTCTTACCCAGTTGGTTGCTTACCTTCTACCTTGGAGTATTTTCTTAACAGTTGTTGCTTTGTGGTTGGTAATTGGTTTTATGTTCTTTCAGGTACCAGTACTCCCACAGCAGATGATGCAGACAGGTGAGCACACCTTTCCTGGGCTGCTCCCATCAGAGAACCACACACAGAATTTCTCTGAGGGAGAAGACTGTATTGAAAATTTTAGCTAGGAAAAAAAAAAAGAGAAAAAAGAATGTCCTGGGATTTTTACCTGCTAGAAAACTTACAATCTGGTCTGTGAAATGAGTTTTTTCTCTCTCAAACAGCTCAGTGTAGCAGGGGGGAACTCACAGTGGTCAACCTGCCAGTGAAAATTCTCTTTCAGCTGCTGTCTCTCAGGTCTTCTTTCTTGCTGAATTTCAAGGTTTATTTAAGCATCTCTGACCCTGCATCTGGGGCCTCTTTGCTCTGTGATAGCTTTTAGTTGCCCAGTCTCAGTTTTAAGGAGCTGTTCAGGCAGTTTCTCCCTTTTTAATCTTTTATTAACAACCAGTGAGCCTGACTTCATCTGACCTTTCTGCTTCTTGCCTTTATTTATCTGCCAAACATCAGCCCAACTCCCTCAGTGGGACTTGGATCTGTTTTGAGGAATCCTGGGAAGAGCTAGTTGGGATAACTTTCTCTCTTGGATGCCTTCCTTGGAGCTTCTCTTATATCAAGCCTTCAGAGGAATGCATCAATACAGGCAAACCCCTTGAAGTTACAATTTATTGTTAGTGCATTTTGCCTTAATAATTCTGTCCACGGGGCAGGGATTTTGTCTGTGCCCATCAGCATCCTGCAGTCTTCACCTGCTGAAATGTTTGCGGTTTCTCAACTCATCACTCTAAAATGACACTGTAATGAAATATTGTTCCTCTGTGACTACCGGGGTACATTATACCTCAAAGGACAGATTTTATAAAGCTTTGCTAGAACATGGAAGGGTTAAGCTGCAGGTCTGTCCTTGCCTTGCTCAGCCCAGTGCTGATCAGCTCTCTCTGTGTAGCTGCAAATTTAATTACTTCACAAAGGCTTTGTTTTTGACTCAGCTCTTTGCTTGCCTGTCCAGTTGACGCCAGCGGGGACTCGGCTGTGGCTGCTGGGAGCAGACTCCCACTGCTGCTCACTGGGCACTGGCCATGGCTAGGAATGGGAGCTCAGTCCCTCTCCTGCTCACTGGGCACTGGCCATGGCTAGGAATGGGAGCTCAGTCCCTCTCCTGCTCTCTGGGCACTGGCCATGGCTAGGAATGGGAGCTCAGTCCCTCTCCTGCTCGCTGGGCACTGGCCATGGCTAGGAATGGGAGCTCAGTCCCTCTCCTGCTCACTGGGCACTGGCCATGGCTAGGAATGGGAGCACAGTCCCACTCCTGCTCACTGGGCACTGGCCATAACCAGGAATGGGAGCAGCCCTCTCACATGCAGCAGTGTGCTGACCTGATTTAGTTTCTGGAGGCGGGGCTGAAGTCAGTAATTGTGGCCAGCCTCTCCACGCTGCCCTGTGATGCAGCCACCAAACTGTGCTCATTGTGTCCCAGTGCCACTTGGTAATCCTTGGAGAATGAATCCATTAGAAGACCTTTTGGATATAAGAATTATAATTTTGCAAAACAGCAATCACTACAAGCATTACCCTTTAGCTACTGACAGCAAAGTTCAAAAATCTCATCATGTGCTGGTTTCACAGCAGCTGATAAAGGTTAATAAAATGGAGGTTTAAAAGGCAGTGTTTCTAAATTTTTTATGCTCAGAAAGGATGATTCTCATTTTATTGGGTTAACCCGCATTTTCCATTCACATTCAAACTGCACAACTCTCAAATTCCTTCTTGCATTACATGGACCCATAAACTCTTAGGCCTTGCTGATGTCACAGCTGTCAGAGAGGAGATTGCACTGTCTGAAGTGGGCTGGTGTCTGTAAATATCACTGCAAGATAAGATTTGTGCAGTGGTCTCTGGAGAATGGCATATCTGCTTCACTGAATTATTGATGGTAATTCAGAGTCGGATCCTATACAATATTTCTAGTGGGAATCCTTAATTCAGTGGAATATTAAGATTCTTTATTGTGATCCCTTGTCTCTGAACATACTAATCTGTGGTATAACTCAAAGATGTGTTGCAACAGGAAGGGTTTTACTCCAATGTTTTAGAATTCTTTGATTTAAGTTGGCCCTGCTCTTTAGTTAGTGCAAGTTTCATGTCAGTTTGAGAGGTGTGTGCCTCCTGTCCTGTTTCTCACTAGTAAGGCATGGTGAGACAGGTTGTGTGCATTTTTACAGGTTGCCTTAATTTTACATGTTCCTCAGGTGTCTGCTTTGAGATTATTCTATGCTTTTTATGTAAAAAGATAAATATAAATATCTTGAATTTGTGGTACTACACTGAATTCCGCTGATTTAAGAAAAAAATAATGAGCTGTTAAACTGGGCCCATTACATTTAAAATCCAGTCCCTTTTTTGGCTCTGCAGTTTCTTGAGATGAGCCTGATCTGAATCACTAATCCAGAGGCAGGTTCATAGCTGGTTTCTTTTCTTTTTATTGTGGCCCATACCTAAGCAGCAAGGATATTTAGGATAACAATATTGAGATTCCAGTTCTGGTTGCTTTGTTCATTGTGTTTATAAAGGCTTCACATGTGAGACAAGACAGTAAATAAAAGGCTTTAAGCTTAAATCAATGATATAATCACAGAAGTGGTTGTTAATACTAAATTCATAGTTGATAAGACTATGAGACTATTTCTTTTTTTACATCAAGTTCCACTTGAGATGTCTTGATTAATATTTGTGTCAGAACAGAATTAGGGCAGGAGTTGGATGGCTGTGGTACCTGTGCAGTTTGTGCACTACAATTATCACGTTAATTATTTATGTTGCACGGTCCATCCAAATCCATCAACTTCTGAAGCAATGGCTCAGATCAAAAGTGGCTGATTTGCATTCTGAGAATCTACAGGGGTCCTGCCTTTCATTAAAAAATACACTCTGGCCATTGTGTTGGAATGAACTATTTTGCACACTGAGTTGAAACAATCGGGGCACTTCCCAAGAAATGGGATTGGGGTGGGACTGTGGATTGGATGAAGCAACTCAGCTGTCAGAGGTGGCTTGACTCTGACAAATTTCAGTTCTCTAGAACATTCCTAATATCAAAACATATTTTGTTTTGTAGATTTTATGGCAAAACAACAACAAGGATTTGCATTGAATAATGGCTTCCATCTGTGCCCTATAAGAGTACTGAAAATGACTCACTGTAAAGTTATTATCATGCCTCATATACAAGATGAGTGCAGAGATGGACAGAGACATTAAGCAACTTGCTCAGGGCTGTATAGTGAAAGAGAAAGTCCTAAGAAAGCCTAATGTACTGATTTTTGACCCGCAGTCTTACCAGTAGACTTTACTGCTCTGATGTAGCTTTGACAAAAATAAATTATTTTATGTATTCTATTTATTTTATTTTTAGATCAAACGTGAGATACTGACTGAGCTTGACCAAGTGGAGAAGTTAATAAATACAGAAGAAATTTTTAATATATGTAAAATTGATATCTGTCTTATTGAGCTTAAAATAAAAATAAACCTGTCAGATACTGTCCTCAGTAGCACGTGGGGTTTCAGGTATAATAGCAGCAAAATGTAATCATCATAATAATAATACTAATAAAATGCTGTCAAAGCACTTTGGCAATGAATGAATGCTCTTGCCTATAACAATTTGCAGGAAAATTTACATTTTTAAGACTGGTTCCTTTATTATTTAGGACTGTTTGCAGTAGCATAGGAGGAGCTGGCATTTCAAATAATTGCTGCAGTAACAAACAATGGAAGCATTTATCACAACATGCCAATTAATATTTGGAGGCTATTCAGCACATTTAATGAAGGGTGAAGATAATCACCCTTGTTGTGTATCCGAATGTCCTTCACATCCCTGCCCCAAATACTGTTTTGATTTTTAAGATTCTTTTTCTTGAATGTAATGGTTTTAGATTTTACCAAACCTGGGGAATTTCAATGCATATATGAGTTATCTAATTGTGTAGATTGGTTCGTGCTTGGAGATAGATAAATCTGCATAAAATGAGCAGGTGCCAAAAGGGGCTATTACCACAGCATTGTATAATTTGAGTGATTTATGTGTTGGAATGATGGCACCTCTACATGCTGCTTTTCCTGATGCTGTTGTGTTGAGTGCACAACTTAATGACTTTTGATCTTTTCAATGTATAGTCTCACATCTCGTTTATGTTTGCTATCAAAAGGATAATTTGTAAAGCAAATGTTCTGTTGATCTGAATTGGCAGAAGCATTTTTCAATCTGCCAATTTTTCCATTTAAATGAAAAAGAATTAAATTTATTAGCCTATAACTTTCTCTTTCCTTTAGTGATGGGTTTATCATTCTATTTAGCATTTGCTCAGACAGTGGAGTAACTTTCTAAGGCCAGCAGAGTGAAACATTTGCATTTGCTTTTAACCTGATGTCAACAAAAAGTGTAGATTGGGTTGATTTGTTTTCTTTTTTTTGGTTATGGCTTATCAGAGCAAGAGTAGGACATTGGTGATACCACAGCAGGAATTTGTCTTGTTTCAGACACGTGGCAAAACCCAGGTGTGGCTGATCCAAGCAGGAATGGACCTGAGTGCATGTCTGAATTGAGGAGTAAAGGGAAGACAAGCACATCTCTCTCCTGGATGCTGCTCAAGAGCTGTCAAGCCTTAACTGCTGTTGTTTATTTAAGCCTGGCTTAAGTTATGGCTGGTTGACATGAAGTTCTAGGTGTTCCAATTTCTTTCCTGTGGCTTGTTTGTAGCCTCTCTACCTCTGTGGTTCCACTGAAGATCTACTGTTCCCTGGAGTGACACTGTCATATATTTTCTTGTATCAGTGCATTAGTGTTTGTCATGAGTTGTTTGTAGCATAAATGGTTTTTTTTAATGACTTTTTTCTGCTCTAGACATCTTAATAGCACTGCTACAGCAGTTAAAAAAAACCCAAACAGAATGGAAAGTTGGTGGGGAATAAGGCAGCTTAATAATATGATTTTGAATTAATTCCTCAGAGAAGAGCATGTTTTTTAATATTGCAAGATGTACAGTGTGCTAAGTATAAGTGGTGAAATAATGTATTTTTCTTGACTTTAATTGCTAATATTATTGAAAGAAAGCCAACAGATGCATCAAAGGCTTTATCCAGAGCTAAGACAAGTCCTGCAGAAAAGTACTTCTATATAGGAAGATGTCATCTTTTTTGTTTGAAATGAAATATGAGAGATGTTTTGGGTCACAAATAATAATAATTCTGAGGAAGCAAAGCCAATGGCAGAAGTATTAACATGTAGAAATGAAGAGGTGCTGAGTGCTCCTGAATGAGGATAGATTTTGCTGTCTCTTTCTTGCATCAGTATCGGCCTCCCACTGTCCTGACAGAGCTCATCTGACTTTGCTCATAGAGACTCTTACCTGGAATTCTTTATTCCCAGAGGAAGCAATCAGTGAAATTGCACACACATTTCTGCTTCTCTTCCTTTCCTCCTCCCATGATATTTTCATGGGTTTACGCTTCTGTATTTCCACTTTGGACTGAGCTGATATACTGCCCAGGTTTTTCCAAATACATTCAGACATTCCAAGTGATCTTTTTCAGTCATGCTTTGCAAGTGCCCACAGTGGATGAATACCAGGCAATGTCTGCTTAGCACAGTGTCCAACTGCTGCTGCAAAGTCATCCAACAAGGGTTTGTGTGTCACTGACTTGATAAATGTTTCTGCCACTTCCCTGAAAACTTCCTTCTTCTTCTCCTTTCCAGTGGTTTTTCTCCCTTCTGCCTTCCTGTAATGTACAGATGATAAGCAAATGTTATAATATCAGGTTTTGTTTACATGTATTTAAATTATAATTAACCTGTGGATTTTGAGATGTTGAATTTAACTCAGCTCTGTTGAAAAAGGTTGTTATTCTAATGAAGAAAATGTAAATTGTGGTTGTATTTCATGTGTTCCTGGCAAAAGCCTGAATTTGATACCCAATACAAAATTGAATGACTGGCACTGATGGTGCAAGTAGAAGACAGAAGCAGGTCTGGTACAGATCCCTCTGGCTGTGACATGGCTACATCCCCAACGCTGGTTTTGTCATGTGATTGTAAGGTGGATGCAACACTAAGTGTTGGTAAAACAATAACAGAACCTCTGTAGACTGCAAAGAAGTACAAACTTCAATTTGTCTTGGACGTGAGGGTGTTTCAAAAGCAATGTTTGAAATTGCTTTTAAAAGGACAAAAAAGCTGTAAATTTCAATGTGAGATGTGAGGTCCTGCTGAAATGTAATCATAAGTAACTGCAAACACCTATAGGAAAACATGAATAACTCTGCAGCAGAAGCAGGTTACAAATTTCAGGTTTGTGGTAGAACGCAAACAAAAACTTGTTTTTGTTAGAAAGGGTAAGAGAGGGCAGGTCCCTGCTTAAATTTTATTCTGTTGAATCTGAAACTCTCTGGAATACACTCCTCCAGAAAGTCTAGCATTTAAATACATAAATCCATGGAGTTCTTTCAGAGAGGCTGCCTGACAACCAGAAGGCAGAGGCTGGTGCCCACAGGGGCTATAAGAGAATATTCTGTGCTGGCTCAGCTCCCTTTCCAGTGCTAGTGTTTAGATAAATAAAAACATTTATAGCCAGAAACATTATCACCCTAAAGAGACCCACAGTCCAATGCTGTGACTACAGCAATCAAAATGACATGATAAAAAAGTACCAGAAGTTGCACTTTTCCAGTAAAATACCTTTTGCAGTCACTATATGCAGAAGATTCTGTTTTAAAGATTAGGATATAAATTTCTAGGGAATCATACCTTAAATCAAACACTCAGAATATTTTCACAAGATCAGAAACAAAATATTAATATCTATTTAACATTCCATGTGGAAATACCAAACATTTCTGAAACAGGAAACACAATGCTATTACACAGCTGGCAGATTAACTCTGTTCTCCTGTGTTCAGCCACAAAGAACTCTTCAGTTCTGATCACTCAAGTCACTAAAAAAATAACATAAATTCAGTATAATTTATTTTCAAAAAATGTCTATATGAAGCAACTAATATTAAACACATGTATCAGTGTTTAGAATAAGTAGCAGCCTAGTTTTTTTGCTTTTGCTTTTTTTTTTGTTACACATGGGAGTCTGTCTCCTCTTGTTCAGGTAGATGTGTGATCTATCAAAGTAGTTTCTGGAGCTGCTTTTTATGAAGTGTGGGTGTAAAAGACTATCACATCTTAAGTCTTAAGGTTGGAGATGAAAGCTGTCCATCATTAAGTCATTATTTATTTAACCTATCTGCTCAGTCCTCCAAACTTGGGCTGAGCCATTCGTTTGAAACTCATTTTAAAACATAAAAATAAAGGCTTCCCTTGGAGCAGAGCAATGCATAATGGAATATTTTTATACAAAACCTCTTTCAATACACTTTTCTCTGCCCCTAGGTAAAGAACATAAGAATTTTGAGTTTTTGAAACATTTTTGTATAGGTCCCAATTGTCTCAATTAATGTGACCATCTAACCATATCAAGAAAAGAATGGGAAAAATATCTTTATGTAGTGGCAGTGGAAGGCAACACAGTGAGAAAAGGCTCTGTTCTAGTGGATTTTGCATGGGATCTAGACAGCTTCCTCTAAATGCCTGTTCCCCTCACGTGAGGCACAGAAGAAGTACGTTCTTGACTCAAGGGACTTACTGAGGTGCACAAAACCCATCGGAAGAATCTGGGTCTTTGCACTCCTTTCTTATAGGGCGCTGTGGCAAAATGTTGGCTCATTTCTCCTGTCATTAGGTATGCAGTGTCAGTAAAAATGATACATGTATGCCTTGAAATTTCATTCCATTCCCCTATTTGCTGCCTGATATTATTCCTTATTCCCGTAGGCTGCCACATTCATTCATCCTGGAACACGATTTTTTTCCCTGTTCCTGTTTGGTTCTCAGCCTCAACTCCCTGCCTGTGGTAATGAAAAGTTATGGGCAGAAAAAGATGTGCATAAAGAAGTGTAGGGCTGGAGATTAAACTCCCTATTGTAATTCATGTTATTCTAATGAGGCACATAAGATCATTCAGAGCAGGGTAATGCAGTGATAATATGAAGAAACCAACATAATTTACTATGGGGAGCCTTTACTTAATACATCATATTTCAGCAAGAAACTTAATAAAAGGAAGCTTAATGCATAAATACCACCAAGAAGCGTAGAAGATAATGCAGCATTTGATCAGACTAATACATAAACACTACAGTGAAACTTAATTTCCAACAAGTTACCCACGAATCAAAATATACATATTGCTTATTGTTGTTGCTGAAGCAGTAGCTTAATAACTAAGGATACCAGAAGAGGCACAATAAGCATTTCCTATTATTTATATTCCCCAGTTGCCTATAATGACCATATAACTTAATATTTGATTGAATGGTCTGGATGTGAAAGCTATTTCCCTTGCAAATTAATCCTAGCACTCAGCTGCAGTACAGCAAGAAGTGTTACCATGGCACTGTCATGAGGCTTATCCCATGACATTTTTCCCCCAGTTTTATTGATGCTTCCCTTTTTAAAGCCATCCAGTTTCATTGACTAATAAATATATATTGTGCCATAACTTGTTTTGACTTCTATTCCATCAAGGGTCAAAACACATCATTGGTGGCTTGTTATTTGTTATTATTAGCATTATGAGAGTGTTTAATATCTCTTTGAAAATCTGCAGTGTCCATTTGAAGGAGAGATTTCATCATATTGGTATGGTCCCTGAAGAAGTGTCTTTCAAAACCGCAGCAGAGAAAGGGTGGGAAAAGAAAGTGGAAAGACTTAATGAGATGATAGTGACATGATTTAAGAGTTCTAACCCCACTGGCTGTGGTCCATGTTTCTCTTCTGCCTTATGTCTGGGGGCTGTGACCTTGCATGTGGAAATAGAGTTGATCTGGAGGTGTCACCTGTGTAAATTGTTCCAGAGAAGTGCAGAACCACGCCTGGTTGTTACTCTGTGGGTATGAAGCAGACTCGATTGGTGTTAAAGGTCAGTGAAATTTCCTCTGGAAAATTCTTAAATTGATCATTTTTTTCTTTTTCCACCTCTAAGTGTGTTTATTTTGGTAGACTTCCAAAACGAAAGTTAAATGAAGATTAAAAAGCTTGCCAGGTTGTTTTCTGTCTCACAGCTGAGAATCCTGACTTCTGGAGCTGATGGATTTGGTCAGTCCTGGCACAATGTCTCACAGGTGAAGACAGGAGGGCTCTCTAACAAATCCCGACTTTACAGCAGTTTACCCTGAAAACTCTAAGAACCTGACTATTTTTCAGGGATCACAATTATTTAGATTCTGCTGAAGATCTGGAAACTTCTGGGAGTTTTTGTTTGGGATTTCTTACATCCATACAGAAACTTGATATCTCCAACTCCATATTCTGGGGCATTGATCCAGAAATTGATCCAGCCATTGCTTCCAAAGCTTGTACATTTTCAAATCCAACCAAAACCAAATCTGGTCTGACAGGCAGCCACAAAACTGAGCTTCTAGTGCTGTCATGGGGTCAGATGAATCTCATTCTTTGCCTTAAGGCCTTCTAACTACCCTAAGATCATTTATTCCAACAAAATCAGTGTGTCCTTTCAGGAATTCCCTACTTTCAGGAACACTCTCCAGAATAGGTGATCAGGACTCAAGTGGGCTGAAACCAAGATGCATCCTGCATGGAGGGGGGTCAGGTGGAGGGGTTGGAAAGGTAATGTACTACAGAATTCATGCTGTGTGTAACATAAAGCACTTCAGAATGAGGCTAAACTGAAAATTTTTAACTTCTCTGCATGTCTCTAGAGTTGGTGGAGTGCTGTCTGTTCATTTCACAGCTGCTCTTCTGACACACTCAGATCTCAGCCCAGTCTCCAATCCACTCACAGGATTTAGAGGGGAGATCCAGGGAACACCTGGTGTGGCCAGCATTAGACTGGCTACCTGAAGCTCGAGGTCTGGATGGCAGTAATGCAATTTCTGTTATCTTGCTTTCATTAAATGTCATTCCAGATGAAGACAGTCAAATGTAACCATGCATTATTTAGATTTTTTAAAAATAATTTAGGGCTTTTTTTTTTTTGTCAAATTTTCAGTCAGTTGTGGAAAAATAAAAACAGTTGGTCAATATTCAATATTTAAATGTGATGAATTATGTCAGCTTATTTCCCAGTATTATTAGTAAAGCACTAATAATATAATCCTTTATCTATTTCTAATCCCCTGTGTGAGAAATGTAACACCTTATGACTTTTTTCAAGCATCCCTGTTTTTCCAGTCACAGGATTTTTTTTTCCAAGACTGTGTGCATATAACAGTTGTTTATTTTCACATTTGTAACTAAAAATTGATTCAGGAAAAAAGGTCTGTTTTCAATAACCCGCTAGTTCAAGTCTCTGTGTATACCTTACATGGGTAACATGAAATGACACTGAACTAATTTATGCTGAGATAATCCATCAGTTATCATCTCAGGGAACTGTGATAGGTCTGATTTTGATCCCTAATTATATTAGATTAAGTAAAAATGATACCATGAAGGTTATTTTTGTGAAAGAACTATCAGCCACAATGTACAGCAGCTGTTATGAAACAGAAGTTAAAATTCAGAGCTGCTAATGAGATCTGCAAGCTAACCTGCCATTTCAAGGTCCTTTACATCCATAAGTTTGTAAAAAGAACATGTTCAGTTTTTGAGGTCATAGTGTTACACAGTCCTGAAAACTCATTTGTATTTACTCCATGCTGTTTATTAATGCATGTAAGTAAAAAAATATAATTGGCATTTCATATGATGCATACTACATCTTATAGACAACCTAACATTACATCAAAATGCCATTTTTTAGGTAACTTATCAACACTAGTTCAACTGAGAATCTAGGCAAATCTTCTCATTCTCTCTTTTTTTTTTAATAAATGACAAAACATGTTTACATTTATTATTTCTGTGGTGATAGCTATATGCATGGGATGAGCAGATAGTAGATAATATTTATTAAATATTTCTCTTAGTGTCCATAAAATCTGGATATTTTATGGTAAAAAAAACCCAACCAAAAAACCCCCAAGAAAACCAAACAGAAAACTCAACACCATTCCCCCCACCCATAAAAATAAAAAGTTACAGAGAAAACAGTTTCTCATTAATATAATTTGTCTTCAAGAAGAAATTTGGTCTGACTCTGGTTCCATAATAATTTCTCACAGACAGAGTTTGTCTTTATAAGAGACAGAGCAGAAAAGGCAGCGCTCCAGCTCTGCACTGGAAATGTGAAGTTCAGCCATAGGGCTGCCTCCCTCAGAGGTCATCTCGCACAAGTTCCTCCAGTCCAGGGACATGTTCAGGCTGCTGACTTCCCTTTCTCCTCACTTGCAGTGCAGTCTGACTCTGGTTGTGCTCTGGCTCTCCCCAGATCCAGCTCTCCGTGTCCCACCCCATGCCTGGGCCCCTGCCCAGCTGCAGCTGCTGCTCCCACCCCCTGTGCCCCCAAGTGTTGCCCTTGGACACGAAAAGAAGTACACAGACTCAAGCAGTTCAGGACAGGAATGCCAGGGCATGAAAGGCCCTGCCTTTCTTTATTCTATCATTTTTATACCTTTTTAAAACCAACCGTGGATTGGAGGATGAGGTTGCCACCTCTCCAACCACACAGGACAATCATAAAATCTATCATATTTCTCTGCCTTAGGAGAAGGAATGAAAACAATAAAGACAGTTAGGTAAACATAAGGCTGTTTACAGAAGAATGCATGAGAAATTCTATCCCAGAAATGAAGACATCGAAAGGCTGCAAAACTCAGGGCAATACCCAAGGACCCTTCTCCTCTTGCCGCCTGCTGCTGCCATCTCTTCAGTGTCCCTCAGCCCTGTTTTGTGATGTGTTCCTCTGCAGGAAGTCTTGCACCCTGCAAGAGAAGGAATTCGATGCCTCTGGCTGTTAATGCAGCCTCCCTGGCAGATCCTTTGGGGAGGGTTCCAAACCCACTGAACTGAATGGAAAAATCTCTGACTCGCTGTGTTTGAATCATGTCCATACACCCCTGCAGACAAATGTCTTAATATCTGACTGTGGGGACTTAGCTATATTTAAATTTACCCTCCTAGTCCAGAGAAGAGTCTTGTCCTTCACAGCTTCCTAGGGCTTTGCACTGGCAAGGGATCTGACAGATTGATTTGTGCCCAGGCCCTCAGCTTTGCCTGGTTGCCACACTTCCACAAGAGACTACTCGGCAATTAAATCTCAGACCTGAACAAAGTCAGAGGGTGATGCAGGAGAGAAGTGGCAGCAGGCTGGGGCATGGTGATGCCCCAATGTCTGGAACAACAACTGCTGTCAATAAAAAGGCCTTCTCCTGCTAGAGGACTGGTGTCTCTTCACTCAAGAAGATGGATTTTAAGGTGTTGCTATAAATTGAATAACTCAGCTGAACAGAGTTTGGTCCATTTACAATGTTAAACCATATTTTTTGACATATAAGCACTAGGCATTTAGCAATATGTCCTTAAATTAGTTTTGTAGGTTTCGTTCTGCTTCAGCTTTCACTTTTCCAGGGGTTTTCTTTCTTCTTCCTATACACTTTCATTTAGTCTTAACACACGATTCTTCTCTGCTTTTCATTGTTTCCCCTTGACACACTAATCAGGCTGCCAGGCCACTCTGTCTCAGCAGGGCCAACATCCTTTTAGCTGCACTCCAACGCTTTGCCAGTGTTCCTTAGATGTTTTGCTTTGACTTTGTGTTGCACCATCTTCAAGAAACCTGTTTGACTATGGAGAAAAAGGCATGCAATGAGGCATCAGTAAAGGGACAAAGATCAGGTACCCTGAGGAGGTAGAACATCAATAAAAAAGAAGGAATGAATGCCTCTGAGGAAGATAAAGCAGCGTGATTCACAGCTCTGGAGAATGCTAGGCAGGCATGAAATGTTTGTAAGGTAAATAATAGCCTAAGATCAAAAACAACAAACAAAAGCAGATGAAACACAGTATCAAACAGAATTTAAATAAATCATTAGAAGAAAAACCTATTTCTTGAACCATAGGACACTAAACAGCATTTAATTAAAAATGTGTTTGATCTTCTGATATGATTAGTTTTGCATTACCCTGCCATTTATTTTGGTGATATTGAGGCCAAAGGGGCTGGTGTCCTGGGCCAAACCAGATTTAAATAACAGAACTTGTGCTGAGCTTAGTGAAAAAACTTTGATTTACTTCAGTGGAACCATCAACTTGTCTATTCTTAGACCTGGAAAGCAATTTTTACTTGACACCTGCTGTTTTATCTCACTTTCTCTCTCACTTAATGTTGTAGCTGGCAAACACAGGGACTGGAGCTGTGCCTAATGCCTTGCTGGGGGAATCCTTGACCCTTTTTTTAAGCAGGGCTGCCTTTGGATGGATGGGAAAAATCTAGTCCAAAGGACTGTGCAAAAAAAAGTTAGAGGAAATCTTGGCCATTGGTCATCTTTCCTCAGGATTCCTAAGGAGCAAAATTAAAGTAGCTCATATTAATGTACTGCTGAAAAAATAACGGCTTAACAGCTTTTGATCTTTGCAGTAATATATGGCGATTTTTCAAAAATGAGAGTATCTAGAGTAATTTTTTCACACTTGCTCCTCAGCTTGCATATGAAATGGGCAGTATTAAGTAGGCCAAAGATCTTTACATAAGTCATTGTTTGCCCACATTAAAACAGAAGACTGTCAACCATATATTACCTACTGGATGCTCCTCATTTATATTATCAAATAAAAAAAAAAATCAAATCACTAAAAAGATGATTTCTTAGGTAACAACTGCAGGAATTGCTTTTTATATAGCAAATGTTTTACAAATATTGATAGTGTTTTAGCTTTAGGGCTTAGCTAGTGTGTCATAAATGAGAAGAAAAAAAGCAAGTAAAAGGAAAAATGTACTAATGTTTATTCTACAAAGTCAAATAAGTGATTTAGTGATTGGTAAGACCCCTATAAATCACTGCAGACTGTGTTTTTAGCAAGCTTCTGAAAATGAATCTGCTCTCCTGTTTAACACAGCCAGGCCTGCCCAGAGCACTGGCCTGACATAAATCAATTCTGTTCATACCCCAACTGCTGTGAAATGCAAGTCTTGATTCTCAGATTGCCAGATCCCTTCCCTTAGGGAAGAAAGCTGAGTGCTGGGGAGAAGATATTCCAAAAAAGCAGCGCAGATCTGGTTTGTAAAACCCTTGCAGGAGAGAACAGGTCTTCTATCACCAACCTTTCTATGTGTTATACAACATACCTGGTGCTGATGACATTATGGAAAAGGTGGTGTTAGGTCTTCAGTGAGTCATGGGCATGTTTTTATGAGGATATTTATTAACTTAGTACATAATTGAAAAAAAAACCAACTAAAAAAGAAAGCCTAAATGTAGATAAGCAACACTGGAACTCTTGAAACTGAAGATACTGTACTTCAAGTTACGTTTTTATGACACAGCTCCCATATTTTCATTTCCTTGTAGACTTGTAAACCACAGGCCTTGTCCCAGCTAGGAGTGCCAGGAGGTAAAGGCCAAAAAGCTCAAGTGGCTTTCTGAATAGTAAAATCAGTGAGGTGCCTCTGGGTATGATAGTAATGCAACTCTACATGACAGACAACGTTCTGTTAGATTAAATACCATTTTTGTAACTGTAAAGAAGTATCTGTTTCTCAGTTTCTGTAACACTTGCTCGAGGTACATTACCCATATAATTAGGCATGATTAAATGATAATTGCAGTCTTTTTGCAAAGTAATTCCATGGCTGTTTATGCTTTGCAGAAAGTACATGGCATTTATTTTGCATGTGTCAAGGAAAATCTCTAAATGTTAAAGAAGTTGCTAAGGAATAATTGCCATAAATTTACAAGGGAATTACTAGGTAACATATGCCTGAGATTGAATGAAGTCCTATACAAATTTCTGTCAAGATGCAATTGTATTTTCAAAATGGCATTACTATTGTATTATTTCTGAAAAAAAAGTCATGGCAAGTGGAAACATCTGTATTTGGTTATGGCTGATAAATTATTTAAGCAAGCTATGACGTTTTTTATTTATAAAAGCTCTTCTTCCAGTGCTACAGAAACCCCTTTTTACACCTAATTCTGGAGACACACGGCAGCTCTTTTGCTTTGATATTTCTCCTTTTGAACAAGGATAACACAGCAAGCAGAGGGTAAGGAGGTCTGTACCACACAGTGTCACTTTGTATGTTAGAAAAAATCCTCATAAACACTGGCCTCATCTGCATTAACTTAGTTTGGATCCAGGGTGCACCTGTGGAGTAAATCTTCCCAGCTGCTGCTGGGGAACCTCCTGGCCTGCTCGCTTGATGTGAGGCTTGGAGTGAGACTCTATTCTGGTGCTTCCTAAAATCTCATTCCTTTCTGGAGGGCATTTCAAAGGAAAACATACCTCTTTTAAATCTGAAGGAAACAATCACAAAGTGACCTTAGAAGCAGAATTTCTTTGAAATAGATTTGGATATTTATCACTGTGATTTATATTTTCTTTGGGACAATGGCATTTTTTGGGTAGAGAATTGTTTGCTTCCTGTTTGGGAAGCACCTACTCTCTGAAAGCAGTTTGGATTTAGGGAGTCCTTGTGCCTGATTTCACAAATATTTAAACACAGACTCGATATTAAGCTGATAATTTATTTCAGTTCTATTAATTGTAAGTAGTTTTGGTCATAGAGCAGCTCAGCATGGGCCTGAGACCTGGAATTCTTTGGCCTGGAAAAGTCTCAGTGCAGATCTTACCAAAGCTGATTTCTGTTTCATGGGGGCTGTAGGGAAGGAGGGCTCAGGTTCCTCTCAGAGGTGCCCACTTCCAGGACAAGAGGCAACGGGCACAGACTGAAACACGCAAAATTCTTTGTGAACATGAGAAAACAATTGTTTTATTGTGAGAGGAGTCAAACACTGGAATGGGTTGGCAGGAGAGCCTTCAGTTTCCATCCTCATACCGAATTATGCTTTGGGGTGTCTTGTTGCAAAATCTTTCTGGAAAATGGTGCAGAATGCACAGGTTGGTGCCCTCTTTTTCTGTGTATTTCTTTTCAGGTTGCTTGTGCACTGGAAGAGGCTAATGCTCTTTCTTCTCTCGTGCTTCTGTCTACTGAAATGACTTTTTCCCATAAGATTTCTTTGCTTGGAAGGGATGTCAAAAAAATTTGCAGAAACCAAGATGAGTATTAAATACAGAAGTTCTCTGGAGGGGAGATATGCTGTGCATATCCTGCCACAGTCAAATGAAAAATTGCCACTCAGGTACCTAAATCAACTAATTAATCCATACTACATTAATTATGATGATGAAAAGCTAATCATAGCTTATTGGCCTAAAAACAAATGCAAGTGAATGAGAGAGATTTTCAAGGCTGGTTGGTGGCCCCAATCCAACATACTCCAAAAATCTGCTGGAGGGACCAAGCAGAACTCAGTAGTGACTGCAGGTAAGAACAAATCCATTAATTTTTTGGGCCATTTTCAAAGGCAATGGCAAAACTGTCAACCTTCTCTTCGTAACTAAAAGTTGTGTTAGTTTTCATGAAACATTTACGCAAGCTTTTGACCATTTCTACCTTTGTGTGACATTCAGGAATTCCTCAAATATTCTTATAAACACGCATTTTTATAAATATGTATCATAGAAGAAAAGTTACGGTATTGGATGATACATATTTGTCTGGAATATTTACAAATTTCAGTCTCTGATGAACTGCATGTTTATAGCTTTAGACAAGACTGACAATGTTGTAGTGATTAAGAGAGATTTCTGTGTTGGTTTTGATTACTGTGGCAGCAAAGCGTATCTGCGAGCGACAGAGTCAAACGTATCTCTGCCAGAACAGAAGGGATGTTAAATCTGGGATGCCCCTGTTGGTTTCCCTTTCCATCTTTCTGTTTATCTCAGCAAATTATAGTCCTGCAGAGACTAGTTTGGATCTAAAGCTTAACCTACATTCCCTTAACATCTGTTCCTAAGGAGTAAAAACATATGAATTTGTACATGCTGATTCATTTTCAAAGGGAGACATTTCCCATGAAAAGCCTTTCCACTGAAATATAATCCAAACACTCCCTAAAAGACAAAAATGAATAATATAAACCAGGCTGAGATTTAAAAAAAAAAAAAAAAGGAAGTGGTACAGCGATTTTCACAGTAATTTTTCTTTTCAAAGCCAGTGCAGGTAAACAAATACAAAGGTAACCAACACAATGCATAAAACAGGAACAAAGGAAATTCTTGAAAATAAAACTCAAGTTGGAGAAGAAAGTGAGTGGAGAAGCATAGGATTTGTCTTGTGACAATCAAAAATAATAAACCAGGAAGGAAATAATGGAAAAATGCAAATTCTGAAAGTTGAAGCAACTCTACAGGAAGAGAGCATTGTCATGGTGGAAAGTAATCAGCCTAAGGGCACCAGAAAATCCTCCTTGGCTTAAATCAGTTTGTAAATAATACTGACATACTTCATATAGGGAGTGAGAAGAGTAGACAGGTTTACAAAGAAGCAAATTTTTCTAGGATAATAAAAATAAAAGCATTATCACACATTTTCATCCTGGGACAGTTTCAGCTCTTGTGCTGCAGGGCATCAGAGCAAGAACCCAGTGGTAGAAAATCCAGCCTAGGAACGAAATACACAAAACAATAAATGCAGAATTGGATATTCTGTACCATTGTGGGTTATATCTTTGTTGTCACCATAATGTAGAAGCAGATGGCAAATATTTGTACTTTTGTTTCTTTGAAGTTTTGTCCAAAATCTTCATACACAGGAGAGATCATCTTACATCACTGGGGAGTTGGGGACTTGCTTTCTGTTTCAGGTGGGGATGTGGCTTCTGTTTTGAAGAGCTGCATTTTCCTTCACATCTGCTGCCTTTGTGTTCGAGTTTCTGGGAGCTGGGAAGAGCTCTATCCTCACGTCACAGCTGGAGCGAGGGAGACGGTGTTCAAAGTTGCTTTCTTCCTTTTGAATGAGAAAAGAAAATTATATCTGTGCCAAGTGGGGGGTGGAGAGCAGGCTGCAGAAGGGGCTGTGTTGCTGCCTCTGCAGGAGCACTTTGTTAAGAGCTTCCAGATGCAGGGCAGCAGTGGTGACTCTTGCAGAGACCCCACAGGTGCCACACACTCACAGACACGGGGATAATGTGCTGCTGTACCCAGGACATCCATTAATGCACACCACACCTAAGTTTTGTTAGACTTTCTTAGCCTGGGAAGAAAGTAGGGATGGAGGTGTTTTAACATTTGCTTTTATTTCTTATTGCCCTGCTCTGGTTTGATCAGTAATACACATTTTCCCCAAAGAAACCAGTTTTACCCATGGTGGTGGTTGCTGAGTGATCTCTCTGTGTCCTTATCTCAACCCCCGAGCCTTTAGTTGTGTTTATTCTCCCCCCATCCAGCTGAGGAGAGACAGAGGGGCTCAGTGGGCACTTGGCATCCAGCCCTGGTCAACCCACTTGACTTTTTTTTAGTGGGAGAATGACCAACTTGATTTCCTGAGATGTCTTCCAACCAGAATTGTTCTGTGATTCTAAAACTGACATCACTTCCTGGGAAGGAAGTCTAAGTCTGTGAAAAATTAACTTATCTCTGTTTTTAAGTACTGGCCCACAGGCTTGAATTGACTGGCTTTGTACCAATGTAGCTGCTTTAAACATCTTATTGCAAAAACAATGTCACAAAATGGACAACCTGGCAATTTTTCCAGACTTTTGGTTTGTCTCCAGGTCACTGAAGATGCATAACTGAAATGCACAATTATACACATATCTCTCCAGGCAGCCTGGGTCTATGCAGATGGCAGGATTTTCTGTTTTCTGGAGTATTTCAGTTTCTTAAGGGCAGCTATTGTTTCTGGCAATGTATCTGGCCTGCCCTGGATGCTGACACAGAGAGAACTGAAATACTTGCTGTTAGCAGCCAGAGACATTATCTTAATTCAAGTGAATTTCTCTTTGGCTTCCCAGTGATCCCCAGTCAATATTTTTATTGGCAAGTTACTTTATTTATTGTATATATATTTAATACTTCACCTTGTTTATGGAGGTATTTTTCAGTGCCTTCTGATAAAGCTCAACTTTTTCTTAAATAGACGTAATTCCTCTTAAATTCCCACTTCTATGATAAAATGGATGTTTTATTATGGAGCAGGGTCCTCATTCTTTTGCATAACCTTGAGCAAATCTGTGGGAGAGGTTCTTCCCTAGCCAAATGAGAATAGAGTCCCTTTCTTCCTGAGAGTAATTCAGGTTTTCAGGTGAGCACCACATGAGAAATAGGCAAAGTTTGTTATCAGAGCTCATGTGGGGGAAGATGCCACATCTGTGCACCTCTGCAGCATCAGGGCACTCTGCTGGTGCCACTCATTTCTCTGATCTGTGAATGGGCTTCTCTTGGCTGGACCTTTCTCAAATAATAGTTATGCATACTGTGAATAGAACTGGAACTGGAAACTCCTTGCTAATATCTTCTCTTCCCTCACTATTTTGTTTTTCATTCTTATTGCTTGGGCAAGTGAATGCAGCCTTGCATGTCTTCTCTAGCAGGCACATAAAATAATATGATTTTTCACTCATCTGTAGATACAAAGCATATCCATGGAATCTGAAATTTTATTTATTTTTCCATTGCCCCTTTCTTCCTTTAAAATGTACCTAGCAATTCCTCTTCTGTCCTTTTACTTTTGTCTAAGCAACATGAATATCCTGATGTTGCATGCTGATTTATCCTGACGTGTGGTTATTGCTGTAATATAATCCATGGAAAGCTCAGATATTATATATCTTTGTACCTCGTGTGATGCTATATTGGATGTCCAGTGAATTTATCCTAGGAGTTGCAAGAAGTGTAGTTCTTTGTCAAGCTTCTGTCTGCTTCAATAAAAAAAATAATGAGCATGAAGATTCCTTCATTGTCTGGGAACTTATTTCTGTTCATGGAACTGCTTTTTACAGTGAAATTAATGGAATATTAAAGCTTCCTCCAGCTTCATGGCATATCAGTTGAATGAGCCAGTACATACTTATTAAGTTCATCTTGATATTTTACAAGCCATTTCATGCCTTACTTCAAAGAAGTTAGGATGCCTTTTCCTTACAGGAAGTGAAAAAAATATTACAATTTTGCAGTGAGTTATTTTAGGGTCAGCTTGTAGAAAACTAAATGAACTGGCAGTTGCAGTTCCCAACAGATGGCAGATAAAGTGACTAATGTTGGGAGATCTGCTTTAAGGATTCTGTTCATGTCTCCACTGTTTTGCAGATGGTTTGTGAAACAACCAACAGTTTCACTTAAAACAACAGCATTAATCAAAGTTGCAAAGTTTTCTCGCTGAAATTTCTCCTTGTTTGGGTGCTAAATAATAACAACAAAACATAAAACATTCTGTGCCCTTTCTCCCTCTCCACCAGACTCTGTTATCTCTGCCATGTCCCAGGTTTGTACTGAGCTCCCCTGCAGCTCTGCCTTTGGCCCCATCTCCTGTGCTCCTGTGCTTGCTTACTGAGAGACAAACTGCTCTCTGTTGCAATGCCTTGCTTTCCCCTCATATTCTTATTGCTGACTTCCTCTCCCACATTTTTTAGGGGGCTTCTTTTTGCCACCACAAGTCTAATTTGGCAGATGTGAGGAGACCTCATTTTCTGAAACCTCATTTTCTCCACAAGTATTGTCCCCTTCTCTTTTTTCCCACTATTACAAGTTACCCTATTAGGAGCAGTTATTGATTCCTTCCTGCTTATTTATGTTATCTGCAATTGTGTTGCCCCTCAATTCCTTTACATTTTTCTTCTTTTCTTTGGAAACTCTTCTGTTGGTTATGCCCACTCTTGTTGATTTTAAGGTCTTATCCTTAAGTTTGTTAGAAAGTGTGTTTTATCATAAATAACAGAGAAACAAAAATATAGTATTATAGATCAGGCTGTCCTCCTAGACATCTAATCACACAGGTTCTCTAAAATCCAGTCCTTTCACCTCTTGTTCTGCTTTCCTACCAATTCCTCAAAGTTTTGTCCATGCCTTTCAGACCTTCACTCTATGCATCTATTTTACCATGTCCCCATTAAAATTTAAAAAATTAAAATTGAATCCTCTTTGTGCATATATTAATTTTTATTCTTAGTTAAATTTATTTTCATAACAATTAAGTTGACACAAGTAGGCAAAACTTGTCTGTTTTTAGATGAAGATGCTGCATTTACATGGAAGTTCTTTTTGGTTCTTTCTTACGAGGCTGAAGGTGGCTGTTTATTCACAAGAGTGATTTCTTGTATCTAAAATAAATAGTCCGCTACTGTCTGTTCACCTCCCAAACCATAATATTTTCAAAATACATGGGAAAGCTCTGAGTTTTGGCAGTTCCTGCTACTTACCCATAATGGACTATTAGACTGAAAGCTGAGCCAAGTAAATTTTCTCTCAGTTTAACTTTTCTTCTGGCAAATGCTTAATGTGTATGGTGTTTGCATTATAGCAATAAAGTCACAATACTCACTTAGGTTTAATGATTTATAGCAGAAGCTTATTTTGTATTTACTCAAAACAAAATTCCTCTGCAGAGAGAATATAAGTGAAAATTCCCCTTACCTTCACTACTTTTCAGCTCAATAAAAGTGACATCTGTGACAACTCCATATGAAGAGTTTTTGAGATCTGAATGAGACTGAGGAATGTAAATGAAGGAGGATGAAAAGCAGCTCAGATGAAATGTGATGAAAGAAGAGAAAGAAAAGTGAGAAAGTAAAAACAAAAGTAAACCCAAATGTGATTGAGGCAAAGAGGAAGAAGGGAAGCCCTATGAGAATTCATTCAGAATTAATTGCAGAACTGTTAAAACCTGGAGTGTGATTTTTGCAGCATGTGTTAATCTGTCAACAAAGTGGGGAGATGACATAGTCAGTAGGAAGGAGGTCCTGGGAAACTCAAGGTAAAGGTTGAGCTGACATTAAAAGAGAAATGACTTGCAGGCTCAATCTGCTCCCTGTTCCAGAATATCAGGAAGGACAGGTTTTTTTGTTATGTTTTATTTTGAAGTAGAGGAGGCCTGATGTTTCAAGATCCTGGGTCCTTCAAGGTGGATGTTCAATTAAAACAACATTTGGAATGGATGAAAAAAATCCCAATACGGTTCTTTGACTTAGGAGACCAACTCATGAAAATGACATTAAAAAGACACTAGCTAAATGCTCAGCTTTCTTTAATAGTTTTCAGAAGAATAGGAGCATTCATTAGACTTCTCATCATCTCTACAGAAAGTGAAGTTGAGCAGTCATTGCAAAGTGCTGGCAGCAGCAGAGAGTGATAGGAACGTGCCCAGGGGCTGGTTAGGAATTGGTGGCAGGTGCTGATGCTTTCCACAGACTTATACAGAGAAGGAAGGGTTTGGGTCTAAACAAGTTTAATACAATAAATGGAAATTTAGTGTATATTAACAGCTAATCTCCTCAGTGAGTGCAGACAGGGTGGACTGGGGGGTTACACTGGGATTTCTTAGAAGAGAGTGTGACTCTTAAGTAAGGAGCTTCCTATTCTTTGGGAAATAAGCAGTGAAACAACTGGTGAAGACAATGCAGACAAAAATTGTGTTGGTTTGCTTTATTCTTTCTAAACACTTAAACAGTTAACCAGAAAAGGGTTGCCAAGGCTAGAAAACGTCTTCCAAATATGGCCAGTGCCAGAGCAAGCACTGGAATGGGAACACAAAATACCAGTGGTTGAAGTGGATGAATTCTGAAATATTGTCTGAAGGTGGTGAACTAGAAGCAAAGTTTTCACACATCCAAACACCTTGAAATGCACATTTCGACTAAATAGAGTTCATTCTGCAAAAACTCTGAATAGAAGGAGCCAAGGTAGAAACCTCCCCTCAGGACTGGTGTAGGTGGAAATAACTTCAACTGTGCAGCACATAATTGTGTTATGTGGGTGAATGTCTGAAACTGAGCTTTTGAAATTTCAAGCAGATGCTACTCGCAAGCTGCAGTTGGTGAAAGCCACGTGTGGGTTTGGGTAACACCTGGGCTAAACAAAAGTGCCATGTCCTGAAACCTGCAGCTAATGAAGAGGTGAAACACAAAACTGGCAGTCAGGAAGCTGATCACTTGCTGTGCTTCTGTGTTTGGACTGGCTGGGACATCCAGGGGCTTGGAGGCCGGGAAAGAAGGTGAAGATCTGGACTGGAGGAAAGATCTTGGAAGTGGGGGAAGATCCTGAACATCTGAGAGATTTGTGGAGATGAATGCTGGAGGATGTCCAGGGACCTTGGTTGGTAATGCCAGAACTAGAAATCTGGCAACTTCCTGTACTTAATATATAAAATGTTACATAATGAAATAACTTTTCCTAATTAAAAAAAAAAAAAGCGAAAATGTTTTCAAAATATGGATGTCCTGAAGTGTACTTACACCCTGAAACATATTGCATGGTGAAACCCAATAATTAATAACAGAAAACCAAGGGCAAAGTCTCAATTTGGATAGATGGGGTTTTTTATGTGGTTTGGATTTTTTTTTCCTTTAGCTCTGTAGATGTGAATTTGAAAGGGGTGTGAAATAGTAGAGAACTGCTGGTGAAAACATGTGGAGAATTTAAATGGAGAAAATAGCAATTGAACATAACTCTTCTGGTAATAGGGGAAAAGTTGCTTGCAGTTCACATCTTTGTGTTTGACAGGTCATGTTACCCAGGAGAAGCTTTTTGCTTCAGAGTACCTGTGGGTGGAATCATGTGGCTTAGAATTTGCTGCTGTAATCTTCTCCTCATCCCTTCCTGTGGTAAGTTTTTGGACATTCTTGGAAATGGAATCAATTAATATTCCTTTATCAAAGTTATTCTTTTAATTTTGGAGAGTTCAAGATAGGTTTTTAGAAAATGTAAATAAAGCAACAAAGGCTCTACCAAAGTGTGAGATTAATGCTGCAAAAACATTCTGTGTGAGAGTAATGAAGAACAGGAGGGGAAAGGAAGACCTTGTGCTGTTCTTATGAGTCACTGCTGGGGGGACAGAATAGTTAATGAAATATTGGTAAGGTTTACTGATCTATTAATAAATACTGTTAGTATATCAACAAAAGACATTTTGATTTTCTTTGTGGGTTAAAAAATTTATGTATGAATGTGACCTTTTGTTCACTGCTATTACTTTTTGGGCTTTGTAGCAGCAAAAAAGGAGCAAATGGTTGAACAACATACATGAGATATTGCATTAATATGTGGATATGGTAGGCATTTGAAATAGATTAATGAGGAGAGTACTGTATACAAATAACGTTTCACAAAGGGGTTTATGTTTAGATTTGACCTTGTCTGTCTTTGTTCCTTCTCAGTATAACACCCAGAAGGGTTTGAGCAATGAGTACAAATGCTGCTGCTGTCTTGTTCTTGCTGCCTGAGATTTGTTGCTAATGGCCTGACTCATTAGAACCTACTCCTACAAAGATGGACTCAGAAAGTCTGCAAAATAAAATAGGCTGCCAAAAGCCACCCAGGTGTAAATACATCAAAATACTAAGTACCAAATTGCAGCTACAGTTTGTTTTACCCACCTGTCTTTATATTTTCCCAAGGTCTCTTAAAGCTGGTTTTGGAACATACTGAAGTAATTTGAACCAAAATGCTTACATCAAAGGATCTCTGTTATTTCCCACTAATTGACATTGCTGTGGTAACCGAGCTTTGTATTTAATAAGAAGTGAACTCTGCTTTCCTAGGTCTTCATTCTCTCTATTTTCCATTAAACAGGGGATATTTCATGTGTCTTTAGCACAACCTTTCCCCTTGTCAGAGAGCCAGGCTTCAGCTCCAATCTCTGTATGGATGTGGGTATATGTAACCCATCAAGGCAACAAAAACCTTTGTAGTTGCAATCACCATGACCTGATATATTGTTAGGAAAATTGAGCTTTTTGGTACTAAAGGTGCATATTGATTTGAAAATTCAAGACCCTTCATTTAGGATGATATGTTTGGAAGTGAAAGGAACATGTACTTGTTAATTTATAATGCCTCTGACAGTTTTCTCTGTGGATTAGGCTCAGAATTGTCAGTCCGAGTCACAAGTAGAAGGTGGAATAAAGCTGATTTGCCTAGAGAGGATCTGTTTGCATAAAGAGAGCCTCTTGTGATCATTAAGGAACTTAAAATTAGGTAAAGCATTAAACCACATAAAAATTCTCAATGCTGTGTGCTAACCATCACAAAATAAGACTCCAGGACTGTTGCTGTGCAGCCTCTGCAGGAACTTGCTGAAAGGCACACACAGAGTGCAACAACCATTAAGCAAGTCTCATTTTTTTTTCTGCAGATAAGGAGTTCATCCCCTTAAACTCTTAAAAAATCACAAGGAATTAAATTACTGTTTTGCACCTGACATGCAGCCCCTCCTGCCTCTCTTGCAGTCAAGCTCAGGAAAAAATTTCCAGGTTCATATCTAAGAGTGGTGTGTGTGTTTAAGTGCCAGTCTACCCTGGAACCTTTATGAAGAGAGAGCTTGGTAATCGGAAAAGGTGAAGTTTGTTTGCTTGAATTAATTAAAGGGAAATTTGATTAATTTTTATGCCTGCGAATATGCTGTTAGAGCATGAGTGGTAGAAGATTCCTTGAAAAGTTCACAGAACATTTATTAGCCTTTATACATTATGTAAAATAAATCAGAAAATAGAGGGGAAAAAGCATTAAAAAAAACCTCACTAAACAAACTTTATTGAAAGAAGAGTTCAGTTCCTTGAGACATTTAATATAGGGAGGTTTTCTGACCTGAATATGAAGAGTGAAGATGGCAAAACTGAAAAAAACAACTTGATAGTCAGTGAGACTAACCCATTGAAATCAGAATTACAACAAAGAAGAGCTGACATCGAGAGACACTCAGAGAAATTAAAATTGGAAAAACCTCCACAACCAGCAAACCACTCATGTAAGTGATAACAATTATTGGTAGTCATTGGAATATTTCATCCAATGACATAATAAAATTTCCTTAGAGTCTATAAGATGTTAATAAACTCACTAAAAGTTCAGATTGGTTAAAACTTATAAATTTTGTGCTGCAAAAACATCAGAAACATGGTGAGATCAATGTGTAAATATTTCCCCCAAAAAATATTTCTATGGGAAAACCTTTCCACTTCAATATTGAAAGTAAAAGCAGTTTGGTATTTTTAATGACAGATAACATAACCCCAAATCTGTCTTCTAAGTGGATAAGATTTCATGAGAGTTTACTGCAAAATATTGTCCCTTCTCAGAACTCAAGGAAAACCTGTTCACATAACACTGTTAAAAACTTGAGGTGTTGGGTTATTCTTTCATCATTAGTTTATGAGGACAAATAAAAGAAAAAAGTGCATTATTAGCCATAAGAATAATGTTTAAAAGGAGTAAAATATCCTTAACATCTCTATTTCTGATTGGATGTAGAACGTGATACTAAATGCTAGATAAGTGTGGGAAGGGTGGTGGACCATTTGCAAGTGCTCTGCAGTAGAATGAAAGGAATTGAGATATAGATATATATATATATATAGATATATATATATATATAAAAGCATTTAGTCGATTTAACTGATTGTGTTTCCCAAAGCTTGCAAATTGGGAGATTTTACACTGCAAACTCAAGAAGGGACTCAGCAAGGCATTGTTCAGCCTTTAAGGATAATCTGTCACATGGATCAGGAAAGCCCTTCAGCAGATAATATTGCCAATTTTCCTTTTGACAATACCAAACCAGCTTATGAATTTCCCTGACCATTTTCTTAATCCTTCCCTGAAATCATTAACTCTCTGTAACATCCCAGTATGGTGCCTAAAAAAAAGAATATGTAGAAAAATATATAAGCTCCCCATCTTGACACAGGCTCAGGAAAATAATTTTGATCCAGGTTGAGTTTCTTCACTGAGGGTTTTTTTTTAAATTCATTTGTTTTTCTTGTGATGGAAATGTTGCAAGTGAATGAAGCAGAAATGTATTGCCAAAGATTCCATATTGCCCGTTTTGCATTCACAATAAATAGGTTCACAGAAGACACAGGATGTGAGTAAATTTAGCCCCAAATATAGGTTAAAACCCCCTATTCTTTATGCGAAGTATTTTTTATTTTATTTAATCCAAAAGATTTTCATGTGGTTGCATACATGGATAACTCTCTTTTTATAACTTCAGGCACTGAAGGGCAGAGACATCAGGAACTGAAACCCAAGGCAATTCCAAAAGCCACTGTTCTACTGCCTCACCTATACGCACACACAGTAAAGGAATTGGAAAGTGTGAAGTATGTTGTATTGAAATAGCAGCAGTCTGGAAGTACAACTTTAGGACTTGATCCCAAATTCTTCAGTAGCTTTTAAACTTTCAGTAAGAACCACCAAACAAAGCCTCTACCACAGAACTTTATTCTGCAGCTGACAGGTTCAGTGAGCACCACGAGCTGCTTCTTATGAGAAGGGAAATGGGGGTATATTTTACCAGATTATCCCAATTAAAAATTTACCGTTAACTTAGATAGGGCTGAATGAAATATCACAATAGAAATAGGTAGAAGTGGGATTACCAGACTGTGTTAAAGTCAGAGCCCAAATTAGGTTGTGTGCAGCCCCTGCGTTGTGCCAATGGGGTGGTGACAGCCTGGTTCTGTAACCCTCAGTGCTACACAACTGCTCTGGCCTCAGCACTCCCTGGAAAAGCTGCCTTTTCCCTTGGATTGTACTTGCTATTGTTGAAAAAGACCTAAATCTATCTTCCCTACTCAGTAATTAACAATATTGCAGCAACATTTTGCATTAGTTTAAGCACTGAGATTATTTTTTTTTGCCAAATATCTGTGGGATTTAGCGGTATAAAATCCATTAGTATTGATAGTAATTGGAGGCTGTGTAGCTGGATCTCTTAATTATCTGTGACTTAATTTAAGCATAGAATAGTAGAATATTCAGAGCTGGAGGGGACCTTACTCTCCCCTCTTCTGATGCAAATAATTACTTGGGGAAAAGAAGTAATAAACAGTAGATAACAGTCTCTCTATACTGATGAGTGCAGCAGGTGGTAGTATATTTTCATAATGGCCTGTTCAGGTTTCATATCCATAAAGAGATCTTTAAATCACCAAACAAAATTTCATAACTTAACATATGAACGCTATCAACACCCACATTCAAATCATTAATTAGGTAGTGGCTGCTTTTCTTTACCTCTCTTAGCAGCGTTGTTGCAAAGAGAGACCAAAAAGAGAAAAAAAGAAAGAGAAGGTATAAGCAAACTACATACTGTTACTATGGTTATCACAGTTTTAATGGAACCATTTGAAGGATATTTATCCTTGACATTTTGAAAGTGAAGTTCAGTCAATTGTGCAGAAGGGAATACAAATGTATGCATTCATCCTGACTTAAAAGAATAATTTTCATTTTTTTTTAAACTATGCATAGCCATGAATTCCAATCTTAGGGGTTTTTTTAAGAATTTGTTTACCCATCCATGCTACTTTTCAAAATAAACATGAAATACATCACCAAAAAACCCTATTTTGTTGCCCAAGTTTGTAATGCTGATAATGACAAAGAAAGAAAGAAAGAATCCCCACAGAACTCTAGAGAAGAAAATTTCTCTAGCTCTGCTTTTCATTTAATGCTTCCTTAATAGGATATAAGTTGTACAAAATGGGTTGTTTTTTACCAGTAATAAATCATCTTGCAAGTTCACAACCACTTATCCAAACTGCTATTAAGCTTCCTTCAATGCATCTGCAACCAAGAGCATCTGTATTTTATAAATGTTGTTTACAGACTCTTCTGTGAGAGCTCCCTGTTGAAAAAACACTATATGCTGATCAGGCAGATGTTGCAGTATCAAATACTTCATGTCTCAGAAGCCAGACTCGATTTCTGCAGACCTGGAGAACCACTGCAGCAATTATGGCAATTGCTGCATCAATGTAGCAGAAATTGTACAAATTTACTACATCACAGCTCTGAAACTTGACGTGTGTTATTGGGTCTGTGTGGCCAGATTTGGGAAGCTTTGGGCAGCTACTTGGGGTGGCTTCTGTGAGAATGTGCCAGAGATAATGCCCACGTCTGACAGAGCCAATGCCAGTCAGGATGGACCTGGCCAAGGCTGAGCCCAGCAGTGCTTGGGAAGGAGGAACAGTCACTTCACAATAACATTGCAGCCAGAGAAGAGAGGAGTGAGGGAAAACTGGGAGTGAAATTGAACCTGGCAAGAAGGGAGGGGTGAGGGGGAGGTGTGTTGGGATTTGTTTTCATTTCTTATTATCCTACTGTGATTAGATTGGTAATAAATTAAATTAATTTTTTCCCAAGTTGATTCTTATGACAGTAGTTGGTGATTGTTCACCCTGACCTTATCTCAACCCTTGAGCCTTTCCTCATAATTTTCTCTCCCCTGTTCAGATGAGGAGTGATAGAATGGCTTAGTGGGCACCTGGAGTCCAGCCAAGGTCAACTCCCCACAGTGTGAGGATAAGAAAAACATGCACAGCAGGAAATGTTCCCTGTCTGTGCAAGTAGGATACTTCCAAAATAATATTTTCTGTGTTAATGGTGTGGTCAAGGAAGGAGTTTGTAACATTTAAATAGGTTGTGGCAAAGAACATTCTTATTGGAGCAACTGGGCCAGAGGGAGACAAAATTGGGAGACTTGACAAGTTACAGTAGGAGAGCACCAGTTGGCCAGAAAAGTGTCTCAAAATCTGTAACAGAAATTGAATTGGGATGCTCAAGACATTTGACATTATTTTTATTTCATCTGATGTTTGTGCAGTGACTTGGTATCATACTTTGGGGTATTCATAGGTTGTTAATAGATATTAATGTAATGAAATCTAAAATCTGAGCTCCTAGGTGTTGTCTCACGGTGGAAAATAAAGTAATTTTTGCTGTGTTCTTCATCACTTAGCATTATCTACTAAAATTTAGGTGTGGACTGATAGGGCAATGTACTTTGCAGTCTCAGAGCACATTAATGATACTGCACAATCCCACTTTGAATTGGATTCTCCACAATGTAGCTTTCTTCACAGATGGAAAAGTACTCGAGAGTATTTTGAAGGCAACCCAAAGGCAGAGTGGGGAGAAGAAACCTGTCTCTTATTGAAAATATGTTATCTGCACATTCTGCCTCATGTTCTGGTCTTTATTTTCAATTCCTTGTTTTAAAATAACTATTTATTTGTGTAGTTCTGCCCAGTGGAGGCGTAGAGGGAATGGAAGCCAAACCCAAAGCTCCTATCTCACAGACAGCTATTTTATATAAGTCTATTCAGAATTTCAAACCACTTAATTTTTCCTCCACTGTCATGTCTGAAGACACTTCCGGACCTTATTTGTGTTAGGAACTGATCTCCAGCACACAGTTACTTGTGCTGAGTTCATTTGCCTTTTGCTGTGGTGCAAAGATTGCCCTTAAGCTTAAATAGACCTTTTTATCCTCACTCCCTTTCCTGTCACTTACACTTCAGTGAGTGATCACAGCTTCTCTCGAGGTTCATCACAAACCAGCAAGTTGCTTGTCCTGACTTTTTACTGAGTGTGTATTTTTACTTTCAGTCCATGGAGGATTATTTAATTCCTTTGGTACCAAGCTCTCAAATACGAGTGACTTTCTTTCCTGCCAGCATTTTGCAGTGGTCAGAGAATAGATTTGGGGGAAAAAACTAACTAGTGGGCTAATGACTGAACTTGGGTTTTTTTCCTTTAAATGCTGAAAATCCCTTCTCAGCATTAACTATAACCACCATTAGTCTATAAGGATGGCTTGGCTTTGTGTTTACAACCTGTGGGCCCCTTCACAAAGGACTGAAAATCAAAGTTCTTGCAGTGCTTGCCACAAAATTTGCAGAAACTCATCCTCTGGCCCACAAATAGTAGTGCAAACATGTGAAGGACAGGACTTGGGAAGGAGAAGGGATTCCAGAAGTCCTGCAGAAAATCCTGGCAAGATCTGCCCACAGTTCATTTAGTCTTTTTTCTCCTATCTTTGTCATGCTCAGGCACCGTGGTGAGAGACACTGGTGTGCTGCTATAAGAAAAATTCCTTTTCTTTTTCTTTTTTCTCCAGTTACCTTGTCTTCCTGTCTGCTGACCATGTGTAGGAGTTCCAGTGTCTTGCTTTAGTCAGCATCAGTGAGGTGTCTGAGGTTAGGTAAGTTCTCATGTTTCTCCAAGTGGCTGTACAAGCAGAAGTATTAGAGCTATGCACAAGTTCTAGTGTTTGAGGGTTACAGTGAACTTGGCATATACCAAAAATATTTAAAGCTCTTAGATATTTGACTGATTTAACCCCCGAAAAGAAAATTAAAAGTAATTTATATCTTTCATAAAAACTTGTTGGATGGTTAAAAGTCTGTCATTAGCTTATTAATTATTATATCCAGTAATAGGTTCTGCTGTGCTGAGGGAGATGCAGCCGTGTGGTCTTTGTCTGGTTTGCTAAATGCTTCATTATTCCTCCCAGCTGGAGTTTTACTGTGCATGTGTTTGTTTTCTGTAGTGCATTATAAAAAGAATATGCTGCTGTGGAGTTATGGCAGCGAGTGGGCAGCACACATCTTTGTGTGTGAGTCACTTTTGTCCAGAGACAAAATGTGTGGACAACAGATTCAGACTGAATATATAATCTTCATTATGTTTTATTTGTAATAGATTATTCTTGTGCTATGTTGCAACGGCAGAAGGTGCATACATCAGACTGGCATAAAGCAGCTACAAAATGAGTATTGCATTCATCTGTGCTCACCTGTGGCACATAACTCATGCAGTGTCTTGACAGGAGTATAAAAATCCATGATTTCACCACCTGTGTGCAAGGACTGTCTGTGTGATGAACAGGGTGGAGATTTAGACATGAGAGTTGTTTTTCAAGGGCTTTTGGGAAGCAAAGGTTACAAGTGGATATGGAGTTTTTCAAGTAGATCTGTAAAGGCTACATAAATAGCTTCCTCTGATTTCCCAGAAAACACAATGTGATCTTCACTAGTGTTTCTGTAGGACCAGAACTGCCTTTGTCCAAGGACGCTTGAATACTTTATGAAGTATGTCTCATGGTAATTAATGTGTAAATTCTACCCTATCTTTGAAAATAAATGCTGTTGGCCTTGCTCTTCAATTACTGCAGAAGTTTCTTGAGTCAGAGAGACCTAAAAATGTTATTCAGTTTGTATTTTCCCTTGTTTACCTGTCATAGAGGTCTTGCTTCTCTTTAGGGCAACATGAATATCACCTCTCTCCATTGCTGAAGCAAAATTAATTATGCAATACCTTATAGTTAATCTGCAAAGATTTGAGAAGTCCCCAGCTTCCCCACAGTGTAGTCCCTCTTTATCACCATCATTCCTGTTTTGGATGGTCTTTGAGTGTGTTTATCTTTCCAGAGGTTAAGGTCAGAGCCCAGGTGGCTTTGTTGAGCCTGGTCTAGATGAGGCTCTGCTCAATTAGAGCTGGTGGAAGTCAGTTGTGGCAGGGCATGTGTTTGCAGCTGGAAAAGGGCTTTATGAGGCTTCAGGGCTAGGAACTGGGAAAAGTCTGTTTCCATGGGAGCTGGTGCAAAAGTTAGAACAGCACAAAACCACAGGCCTGAGTTGCAAAGCAGACAGGCTGAGTTGGGGCTTCTATGGGGCTTTATCACCTGATGTACATGATGGAGTCATTCAGCTCAAAACCTGCAAATATGTGCAAGCCTATTATTCCAGTGACATTAATGAAATGCATTAATTAGGTGTTCCTGGGTGTAGCCAGAAGTACAAAAGGCTGTGCTGGTTTTGGCTGGGACGGAGTTAACTTTCTAGTATGGAGCTGTGCTCTGGATTTATGTTGAAAACACTGTTGATAATACATGTTGATAATACATGTTTTATTTACTGCTGAGCGATGCTTGCACAGAGAAGAAGCCTTTCTGCCTCTCCCAGTGCACCACCATCGAGGAGGCTGAGGTCACAAAAGGTGACAAGAGCCAGGACAGCTGACCCCAACTGACCCAAGGGATATCCCAGACCATGTGGCACCACGCTCAGCATATAAAGCTGGGGGACACAGAAGGAAGGTGGGATGGGGGATGATTGGAGCGAAGGCATTTGTTTTCCTGAGTCACTCTTACACATGATGGAGCCCTGCTGAACACCTGCCTGCCCATGGGAAGTAACGAATTAATGGCTTGTTTTACTTTGCTTGAGTGAAAGGCTTTTGTTTTACTGATCAAACTGTCTTTATATCAAGTTTTCCTACTTTTGCCCTTTCAGGTCTCTCCCCCATCTCGCTGGTGGGGGAGTGGGAGAATGGCTGTGTGGGGCTGAGCTGCCACGATAGAATCCTGCACACCTAGGGATTGATGTGGTAGATTTACAGATCACTGTGTCTGTTTGAGGACTGACAGTAAATCTCACAGGCAGTTGACCCGAGAGCCACAAATATATCAGATAAAAGATTTGATGTAAATCAAAGTAACAATTTCACATTTTGCAGTTTCTTAAGGCTGGTAACCCAACTGATGGTCGGGGTGAAAATGGGAAGAAGAGAATATCCGGGTAGCACTGTTGAGGAATACACCTGGTGCAGGTGTGGGGAAAGCTCCTGATCGAACCCTGGGTGGGGGAAAGGGCTGGACCCCCAGGCAGAGGGCCGGGAACTGCTGACACTTTGCATTACAAAGGACACTTGTTGAGCTGGCCAGGTGAGTGACATTCAGGCCAGGAGCAGAGGGCTCAGCTGGCCAGGTGAGTGACATTCAGGCCAGGAACAGAGGCCTCAGCAGAAAGAGTTCAGACTATCTGGGAACATGGGCTGTGAAGGTGTCAGAGCCCAGGGATTCAGGGTCCCTTCCTGGAGGCACCAGCTCGAGCTGGCTTTGTGTTATTGCACCATGAATAAATTGCTTTAAGGATCCAGTGGTCTGGCACTCAGCTATGGGTAAGGTAAGGAAAACTTACAGCATTCACACTGATCTCATTTATTTCTGAGACTTTTAGTGCCATGCTGCAGTACTGGACTGAGTATCCTAAACTCCAGGTTTAATGTGAAGTTGGAAAAGAACTATTTATTTAATGTACGCTTTGCAATATATGCTTCACCCAAAAAGTCATTAAGAGAGTCTAAGCTAAAAATAGCACTGTTTGCATTATTTATGGATTCTGTTACTTATCCAGCAGGTGTGAAGAGCTGTGACTTTAGGGTTAGTGGTCAGTGTTGCCGATATGAAAGGATCCTTTGCATCAAAGGGCTGGACCATTACAATAGACATGATTTGAGTGTCATGCTTGGTTTAATTATATGTATCAGAAAAGCAATGTAGCTAATATTTTGCTTTCTATTTAAAAGAAGTATTTTTCATGAAATATAAATTACACCCAGACTATTCTAGCTGTAAATTGGTTTTGCTGGAACAGGCACAAAGGATGAAATTCACTCTCAGATCTCTAGTTCCCTGATGTCTCATTGTATGTAGACATTAATAGTAATAAAGGCCACAGTAACTACTTTAGATCAGACACCCTCTGTGGTGGAAATCCCCTCCTACAGAGAGTATGGTCCTGGTCTTGGAAATGGCAGCATTTTGGTAACTTTTTATCTGACTCTAGCACAGATGTGGCTAAACAAATTGTAATTTCTCAGAAGCAAGAATTTCTATGGTGATCATAACAAACAGGCAGGAAAGATGTGCCTTCTCTTTCAAGAGAGTTCTGAGATGAAATGAATTTCAGAAATCCCAGGAGATGGAATGCCCACTTAGAAGTTTCATAACTTTTTTTTATATCTGTATAAAACTTCTGAATTGGCATCCACAAGACCCCTATTTTATTTCAGCCTTTCTTTTGAAACCACACAAAATTTCTTATTAAAATGGAATCAAAGCTTGGTTTTTATTCTAAATTATATCCACACTAGGTAAACTGACACAGCAAGTGCTTGTGAATTTAAAAGCTTAACAAAAAATATTATTAGCATGTAATTTGTCTTCTCCCTGAGAGCATCTTCCTGGATGCAGACAGACAGGAGACAGAAGAGAAAAAAGAAGCTCGAGGCTTCCTGAGCAAGTAAAACCTTTAGTTTGGCATAGATTGCTGTAAATATTACATTAGAAGTATTAGGGACTCTAAGAACAGTCTAGATTGCTACTGTTGGAATCCAAGGCACGCCTCTGGCTGCCCTGGGGGCTCAGGAGCCCCAGCAAGGGGGTCCCAGACCCTGGCAAGAAGCCCAGAATGGCACCGGCTTTGACCTCAGCCCATGGGAAAAATTGCCAACACTGTGAGAATCATTGCAAGCCACGAGAGTGTGAAAATGAGTAGTGGTTTAGTATTTTACAAGGTAAAAAAGTAGATTTTAGGGTTTTTAATATGAGGGCGAAGGGTTTAAGATGGAGGATTTTGGGCATTGCCCTGTTCTTCTTCTCTTTCTCCTCCATCTTCTCTGGTGGTGGTGGCACAAAATGATTGGTAGAATGAAAAAGAGGTAGAAATGACGTGTCTAGAATAGGTGCAAATGGATTGCTATGGAATAGTAACTAATAAATGCGTTGTGAAGAATGGTTGGATCATGGAAAGGGCACAGAAAGGCCGGGACAGCCCAGGACTGGGCAGTGCCCGCTCGGACTTGGCTGCATCAGATGTGCGGCCGGAGCTGAGAGCTGGCAGAGATAAGGAGAAATAAACAACCTGAAACAACATCTGCAGCCGTTTCTCATCTGTTCGGGCTCGAGGTAAAGCTCCCCAGAGGTGAAGATAAGAACCAGCATTTGTGTGGAGTACCCAGCTCCCACAGCTACAAGGCCTGCATTTGAAATAGAGGCATAAGATGTGAAACTCTTTGGTATATGAATAATTTTTACCATAAAGTCCAAGAAAGGGATGGCCATGAATGATGCCTTCACTCATTCTCCAATGCCTTCATTTATTCTTATTACTCCAAGGAAGCAAAGGTGGAAGGCAGCAGATCTACAGTGCAGGATGAGATCTGCAGTGCAGGGTGCACATCTGAGGAGCCCTGCTGCTGCTGCAGAGGATTTAAAATGCCACTGCAATGTATTGGCTGTGCTGCCTGCACTGCAGCATCTCTTTCAATCAGCAGTGCTGGGATCAGACTTCAAAAAAACACTTGTGCAGAGAGCTGGAGATTTGACTTTCTACCTCCTAGGAAGATGGAGGGTGCAGGAAGCCTGTGACCCTTTCTATTAAAGCAGGAATTCACAGGTAATCATTCATTAGTGTAAGGAGTTCTCTGTTGAAGGGAGGCTGCACTAAAAGGCATCTATGGTGTCAAGGATTAAATGTGTCATTCCAAGCTCCTGCTGAAGGTGTTTACATAACCTCATGTCTGTGGAAGCAGCTTTAAGCACCTTTGCATTCCTCTCTTCCTGGGCCAGAAATGGATTTATGCCCTAGAGGCTGCTCCCTCATGGACAGGCTGTCAGCATCTTTGAGGGACCCCTAAAGCAGCAAAGAAATTTGGTCACCAAAACAGTAGCTTGGTCACTCTCCTGGCACCTCTATTTCTTAAATTACTAGAAGAGAAACTGCAGTTAGGCACAGAAGCTTCTACAGGTGGCCTAACGCAAACCAGCACCTTGGTTACAGAAAATGTTCTCAAAATTGTAAGAAGTAGGCAAATTGTACAAGTTTTCTTCCCCGGAGGAGAATCTCCCCTGATAGTTGATGAAGAGAAATTTCCTTTAAAGTGAAAATGAACTAAGTGGGGAAAGAAGCTTACAGAACTTAAAGGAAAACATATTACTCATTCTTTCTAATTTTCTGCAGTAACCTGGCTGCTTTTAATAAAAGTTTCTGAAACCATAATTCATCATAAGCTGGCTTATGTTGCTAGCCTTGGTAGACTGAACCTGTTTTTTCTAGGAGTGTGATTAATAATTTTACTTCTTCTGCCTATTTATGGTTTACCATGGGGTCAATCAAATCCTTAGCTTTTTCCTTTAAGTTCATACTATATTGTATTAGAGATGCACATTTGCAATCACTTATAATCCTTATGTTTTAAATCTCTGGTGTAATATGTGTTTGGACTCTCGTTCAAGTGAAATAGCTTGCAAAACTTGGAAATGTTTTAATAATTCAAAATTATCTAGTCCTGAAGCTGTTAGAAATTCTGATCACATCAAATTTGGGCACCTTGTGAAAAATGCAACAGCATGGCAATTGTACTTTGTGTCCTGGTGGCTGACCTTCCTTTGCTAGTGCCTTTGTTAAACACAAATTAATTTCACCTGTAGGTAGTAAAAGATCAGAGATTCAACAGGTTTTTATTATGAGAAGGATTCAGTTGCAGAAGGGATTTCTGTGCACAGCAACACAGTTTGCTGTTTTTTAACACGTGATTGGGGAATTCCTAGACTGCTCCCAATTTGCCAATTTCCATCTTGTCAATTTGTTCATCATTGCCCCTTGATTTGGCACTTCCATGACAGTTTTGGCTAAGCCCCATCAGAATTCACCAGGCTCTGCTAAAATATTGGAGCTCCCTTTGCAGGCAATCTTTCAGTTGCAAAGTGGCTTTAATTCAGACAAGTGTTTGGGTGCAGTCACCTTGTGTTTGTAGCTAATATGGCTCTAAGGTATTTAAAGTTGGGTCTAAAGTATTTAAGTTTGGACTAGGTCAAATATGGACCAAAGTGGGAACAGCAAAACAGGGAGGCCCTTTACAGGTTATGTGTGTGACAGTTACATTGGTCATTTGTTACATGAACAAATTACATTTGTTTATGAATAAAGGCAAAAAGGAGATAAAATATCAGAGCACTGTTGGTTGCACATTCATGTTTGTAGTGATGTCAGAGCAGTTTGATGATAAGATTTTCACTCTGGCGTGTTTCAAAATAAGGAAAAGAGAAAACTGTGCATATATATTTTTTTTTTTAATTTATGAAAGATGCTCTTGATGTAAATTGCCATAACTTTAATGACCTCTGTCTCTCATCATTGTCAGCACAGTGTGTAATGTAATGATATTTTTAAGGCTCAATCATTTTTTCCATATTTTCTTACCACAATAAGGTCCTTATCACCTCCCTCTGCCGACAGTCTGAACATCTCAGTGGCTGAATGAATGGGAAAATGGGAGTTATTAGTCATGGAAAAATAAAACCACCTGTAGTCCTTGCTTGAAGAAGCAATTACAATAATCTATTTCTATTGTCATAGTTTTGCTGGAAACATGAAAACAAATGGGGCTACTTGAAATTGAATAATGTTCTTAGTAATTTATGGCGACAGTTATTGTTATTACAAAGCCAATGCAGAGTAAGAGAAAATATATCAGCTAGAGATGGAATGGGTGCTTTGCAAATAATTTATACAATATGAAAGTGACGGTTTTCACTGGTTTTGATCACCACAAATGTTTTTCCCCACATTCTATTTTGCTCCTAAGTACCGTAGAAATCTCAAATTAACCATGTTGCTTGCTCCATTGAAGATAATTTTGTATATGTATGTATATGTGTCAAGATATATGTGCAACCATATGGTAAAACCCCCAGTTATTCAACAGATTATTATCTTTAATCAGTAAATCATCTGAGTGTTTTACAGGGCTGTGCTGAATGTATTTTCAACACAGTGTTTATTTGCATTACACCCCAGAATCCATTTCAGGGAGACTAAAATTGCAAAAGTCAGCCACACATTTCTCTGAATGCAGCTTTACTGTAGAATCTACTTTAAAAATAATTTTCCCAAATTGGGACGTGTTCAAAATCTTTACTTACTTGTTTTATATCAGACTGCTTAGAATAATGGTTTCTAAAAGTAAATTCATACTTTTTAAAGAGGACTAAACATCTAAGGGAATGTAAGAGCAAGATTTGTTTAAAAACTCCATTAAAACTTAACAGATGTTTCAAGCTGCATCCCTTAGTATTTCTATTAGAAGTGTGATGTTTTCAACTTTTTTTTTTAATGGAAAACAATTTGAAAACATTGGTCCTTGGTAGCATTTATGTTTCTGACAATACATGGTTTGCTGCATTCCCGTCTTACTCAAATACCATTTATGATGTCATGGTGAGCAATTTTCAGAACTGAAAATCTGCTGGCTGCTTGTCCTTGATGCCAGATGTGACGTTTCAGATATGCTAAAGGCAAGACAAAAATGACTGCATTGTTTTCATGTCTTCAGCAAAAGAATTTTAGCTGTACAGACACACTCAACACTTTGAAACCATTTGCATATTTTTTGGCTAGAGGACTGAGGATGTGGAGGAGCTGGATTAGTGTAATAAACCATTGTGCTCCAAGATCCCAGTCAACAGTAAATTGTTTTATAAAAAATGAAGTGCAGTAAAAGAATGTTCAAGAGAAATGTGTTTTGAGAGATTCTGCTTCAGAGTCTTTAGAAAAGATTAAAGGACTCTGCTCTCTGTGCTTTGAGGAGATGTGTTTACGAATACTAACAGAGCTCTGGGTCTGGGAGTATACCTGGCTGCTCCTTATGTCCTGTGCCTGCTGCTCAGTCAACAGAAATTCAGAATTTGAACTATTTTGCTTTTTCTAGAGGCTATAGCAGAGGTGATGGTGCTTCTGAGACCTGCTGTTTGTTTGAGCCTTGCTGAGGCTGCAGCAGTGCAGAATGACAACAAGGAGAGAAAAGGGGTCCCTGCAGGTGGCTGAGACACTTTCAGAGTCCTGTGTGCTGCCTGTCCACCCAGCTGAGGAGGCCCACAAGTGCAGGATGAACTCATCACCTCCAAAACATTGCCATGATATGTGTCAGCTGCTCTAGACCTGCTCCTGGACATGTGGCACCAGGAAAGGGCCAGGTGATGCCTGAATCTGGCCCCAGCATGGTCTCAGAGCCGTGCCATGGGCACTACAGATGTTGCTGCTGTGCCCAATTCCAATATTGTTTTATAAGATTCCTTAAAAAGAGAAGGCAATAGCTGTGGAAGAGTGAAATATTCTTTCTCAAAATTGCACAGAATTACTGAAAGGAAACATGCTGCCCCTGCAGTTTTTCTGTTCTGTCATTAAATTCTGCTTATTGCTTCCACATCACAACACTGGGAAATCAGATGGCACATTTGGTAAAGAATGAGCCACGGGCTGTAACGGCCCAGGGAGGAGAACTAGGAACAGTTCTCTCAATAGGCAATTTTCTTTCATATGTGCGCATCTACAGAGGCTTTCATTAACAAAACCCATTTCCTTATGGTTTCACAGCCATCCCTGATATTTTTAGCACTGAGTGGTTGGTAAAAGGTCCATAAAGGCTATTGTAGATTTCTGAAACTTGCAGTACTGTGCATCTGATGTTTGTGAGGTAATGGCTCTAGCAAAGCAGTCTAATATATCTGAAGATTTCTCCTTTGGGTTTTAACAGTTTTTATATTATGGTAACTGAGCAATAATGTCTGTAATGTCCATAATCCCTGGACATTGCTCCTTCAGCAGTGTATTATGGAACATAACTGGGAGGAGTTGTGAGCAAATGTGTGAGACACTGAAGAAAACAGTCACATGAGAAGATTTAGTGCAAGGCAATTCCAAATGGCCTCTACTATGTGGGCAAAGTATAAAAGTGCCCAAACTGCATTTACTCATTCCTGATTTAATAGGTTAATTCCATTTTGTTTGCTAACAAATGGGATTGGATATTCAAAACACCAGCAGCTATTTTGACAGCTATTAACTTTGGGGCTCTGAAATAACTGCAAAGGATCCAAGAACCATGACCTGAGGCTATATGTATCTTTGCTGATTTGCTTTTACATGAACATTTATTACTAACAACCAAACATTTACTTTTAAATTATTCTTACAAGGAATTTTACAAGGTATTTGCTGTGGGAAGGTGTCATTACTACACTGACTGCAGTGTCAGTTATTTAATTCCACGATGGAAGTTGCTTAATTTTGTTTCCATTTGGTTTCTATAGAATGCTTTGCCTTATACTAAGTGCACCTTGGCTTGTGTAAGTATAAAGTCAGAAAAATGGATATAAAAGTTATTTGGTGTATTTATTCATTCTCTTTAAGTGCCTTTCCATCAGCTCACACCTAATAAAAGTAATGAAGTTGGTTTGGATGGGCAATAGCATTATATTCAAAGCACTGACATTTCAGATTCAGATCTTATTTTTTAGAAACTTGCTGCATAGTGATCACTTAAAACATGAGTTTAGTGCCTTGTTGAGTTCACTTTATGTTAACATAAAGTATTCTTTCAGATTTTTTAAAATCATGTATTGTTGCTTTTTCTCATCTGAAGACTGTGCATGCAGCCTGTCTTTCCTCACTATGATCCCTGATGTTGAACAGAGCAGGCTCTTGTGCAAACATTTAGAAAATTCTGGGATTTTTGTTGTTGTGGCTGGAGCTTCTCATTTCCCTGGTCAAGTGTTTTTGCAGAGCAGAAGTAACAATCAGCTGCTTGCTCTTGGTTACCAGCACAGCTTCCCCTTCAGGCCGCTAATCAGAAATCCAGGTTATAATATTAATATGCATTTATGGACCTTCTTGTTGCCAGGCTTCTTTTATGCTGTAAATGAGAAACTGGTCCTTCTTGCTTTTACTGGTGCTGTGGCTCCCAAAGCTTTCTCTTTTATTTAGCCACTAACATATGTAAATTTAACAGATCCACAGGGATTATAATATAATCCTTGTGGGTCCTTCCTTCTCCTAGGGAATAAATAAACTCATGAACGTTTCACACTAAATAAACAAAAATGCTACAGATTGCAAATTGCTGAGCTGGCACAAATCCTGTTGGATCAGTATGTTAAACACTGTGGGCCTGAAGCTGTGAAGCAAAGTAATGTTGGAGCATTAATGGAAAGAATTCAGTTGTTCTAATGTCACGGAGTGTTTCATCCCTGAAACCTGAGTGGAATTTGAAAACACCCCATCTTTTGAAAATCCATGCAGTTGCATTCAAGTATGTAAAAATATGGAACTGGGATAAGTGTGAAGATTTGAAAAATGTGGCTTAGGTGGCTTCGATGTAATTTATAAGGGAGAGGTTGCTCTCATGTTTATGAATTTTATCACATAAAGTAAGTCTACCCTTCTTGTCAGTACTGTATAGATACAAAATCTACCAGTTTGGGTGGCACCATAGCTTACCTACCCCTTGCTCCTCAAAACATTTCCTTGGATACAGAGGATGGTGTAATCTGCTTTAGTAAGAACATTGGAAAGCTTCAGAAAAGCAACATTTTTCTTGCTTGACCCTCCTCACTGTTGATGTGCAAGGTCCAGCCAGCCTACTGCCAGTAACTGCTAGAACTATTCAGGTCTTACAAACTCTAAATGAAAGTTTGCCTTGGAAAACCAACTCTTCTGCGTTTTTTAATAAATTATGGGCTTATTTGTGTATTTATTCACAGTGTTACCTCTTTTTAACAGTGTAATAGCTACTAGGAGTGACTTTGATCTTAGTAGTTTTCTGATTGCAAGATCTACTATTTTTTTTTATAATGAGAATTCACCACAGTTACAAGAAAATTAGATATACAGTGACTCTACTTAGTAAGGAAGTATTCAACTTTAATGAAAGTGAAATGTTAGCTAGCTTTGATGAACTACTACTGCATATTGCATGTTGTTTTGCTTCATAAATAAATCCTTTTGCATTCATAGTTGTAAGTGAACATTTCTGAAATACATATTCAGATAATTAACAATTAAAGGTTTCTTTTTTCCTTTCTTCCCCTTAACAATATTTTAAACAAGAAGCCCTTAGCAAAAAGAGATAAACATCACTGCTCTAAGCCTGTAAAAACTCATGAACTTTCAGTTTTATCTGCTATGAAAAAAAGCAAGTCAAGATAAGGATTAAGTAAAGGACTTGGTCCAAATCCCATTGAGGTCCCTAGAAACACCTTTATAGAGAGCAGTGGATTTGAATCAAATCTCTGCATGACTGCATTAAAGTTTTAGGCTTCATCCTGTCAGCATGGAATTCCGATATATTCCAAACAAAATCTGCAGTGGCAGTGAAATGACCTCCAAAGCTATTCTATTTTCATAAATCTATTTTTTACTCAAGAAAATTCTATGGCCTTCAAAAAGATGGATGTTGGGTGAGCACACAAATTTTGTGGAGGATCATGTGACTCTTGAATTCCAATTTTGTTTCATAAACTTCTTCTCGTGGCCTCATTTACGAGTTTTAACTTGGGATTTAAGATGAGTTTTTGCATATATTAGCTTTAAAGATCTATACATGACCATGTGATTCTACCATAATTTTTAATTCTTTTGGTTCTTCCTTGAAAAATTGCACATTGGATACAAGATTCCTACAGCATTTATAGGAATTCCTGCATCCCTGTCATAGCACAGGTCACACAGCTCACTCTTGAGTTTCATCGAGCGAGACTGCAGGATCAGGGTGTGGTAGTGGAACATTCTTGTGTTTGTTGAACAGTGATGTCTTATATTAGATTACTGTAGGCTCTTCCAACAATGGTTGGAAAGGTGCTGTAAATTTATTCACCTTATGAGATTCATTTTGTGCTAATTGGTTGGAATTATTTCTGTCTAATATGTGTATTGGTGCAGTGCTTCCTCTATATGGGTTTGAACTGGTGTCCTAAACACAGAATATGAGAAGCAGAGGGAGAGATGGTGGTGGTATTGCTTCCATATCATTGACATATCTGAAAATCTTTCAAACTTTGTGAGGAAAAATGGATTAATTAAGTGGTTATTTTTACCACATAGTGTGTGATCTTCTATATTGGGGCATTACTCAAAGTAAAACTAAGGTGAGGAGATTTGAAGACCCAGAATTTTAAAACCTGGTAAGAAGGGTTGGATGATTCTATATGTTCTGTTCCACTTATCATGAACCAGATCTGGTTCTGTCATGCTGTTATCAGTGTGCTGATGTGTACCTTGAAATGCTTTGATAGAATCCAGGTGTAAAGTTCTGTGCAGCACTTGCTCAAGACTCAGCAGAGAAATGTCTACACAGCAGCAGCTGTTCAACAGCAGCTCTAGGACACCTTTGCATTTCAGCGCCTGCTTCTCCCAGCCTGTAGAAAGGTTAATATGTGTAATATGAAGATTAATTGCCCAGTGAATTGTACCTGTTGTGAAACTGTTTAAGGAAACCTAACAGGGAGATCAGTTTAACTTCACAGAGGTCCAACAAGAAACACAAAATTTCAGAGGTCTCACTACTTTGGCTGGCTGAGAAAGCAAAACTGTGTGGGTTAAAATCCTGCTGTGCTGTGTAAGAACTGCAGATTCTGCCTGGCAAGGTAAACCAGCCAGGAACCCACCTGATCAGCCTTGCAGTGAAAGGCTTTTGTTCTGTTCAGACCCACAGCTCCTGAACCTCAATCTGCAGCACGAAGAAGATTGATGCAAATCCTTGCTGTGCATGCTGGTATATTTGACTGACAACAAGCACATTCAGTCTTTTATTTCCATTGCACGTCCTTTTTGCATGTCTGCTGTCCTTTGTAAATGTCTTTTGCTTTCCTGCTAAGCAGGGTACCTGTTCTCCTGCTGCAAATCAAGTTGACTTGACTAAACCAAATTACTACTGCATGTCCTATAATGTTAGCCATTATTTTATCTCCTCTGCTGCCTTCTCTTCCCTAGAACTGTTTTCTCAGTGTGCAATTAGTATTTTTCTAGATTAATCAAGCAGTTAATACTTTGCTGTGGTGCTGTTTGAGAGGAGGCTTTTGATGTGATTGAGCTATGTGTGAATTATTGAAGAGGATTTCACCTGTTTCCTTTACCAGTGTGATTTGTAATGATGCTGCCTTTAAGAGAGGTTTCATTTTTGCTACCTGAGTTGGTTTTTCTGTGCTTTAATCAATGCAAACTGAACAATAAAGGCAGAATGTCACATATTATTTCAAAGTAAGTATTTAATAAAAAGTATGTGACTCTTCCAGCTATCAAGAGCATCTGAACTCCCAGTTTTTTTTTTTTCTTAAGTAGTCAAAACAAATTTGTCTTCTACTTTTTTTTTTTTTTTCCCCCTGGGAATAATATTTGCTAAGTAGTATAAATAGTGCCTATGAGATTAATTTTTCCCTATGAGAAAAGGAAATTCTCCTTTTCAGAGGGATATTGTAAAATTGAATTTATGTTCTGCCTCAAAGTATTTCAAATGTGGAAAGCAACAGTTGGGAATGTAACACCGCTGTGAATCTAGAGCAGGCCTCTCCCTCTATTTGAATCATCCTGAAAATGGCTAAACCATATGTTTGAGTTTGAGGATAACTTAAAATGGAACTTTCAGACTCTTTTCCTTTTGGAAATTGTTTTTTTGCCTCGATTGGGTGATTAAATACACGTCGAAGGTTTTGCAAATAGTGTGTTGTGACTGTAAACCCACAGGCTCAAGATTCAGCTTAGCTCTGAAAGTTGTGGGGTTTTAGATGTCTCTGTTAGCTAGCAAGACAAAAGACAGATCTGAGTAAATATGTTGTACTTGAGGTGCCAAAAGCAAGAGCTATCCTGAAGATGTATTGTGATACAGATCTCCCTCTCTGACCCATCATGCAAGGTCTTAAACATCATTTTGCCACCATAGTTATTTAAGTATTCCCTTTAATGCAAATCAAAGGAAATGCTGAAAGGAGCTGATTGTGGTCAGATTATAATTTTGTCAATTCCTTGATTGTACTTCATATCAGTGTTCATCTTGCAGTAGTAATTTATCTCTTGTTTTTCTCCTTAGTCTCTTAGGATTGTTCTGCTATTGTATGTAATGGAGCAGGGACTTACTTTGGACTCCTGACTTACTTTTGCATCAAGAGAAAAAATTTAAGGCTGACATTTTACCAAGACTAAAATTGCACCCAGTAATGAAGCTCAACTAAAATGTGACTCAGGTTCTGGCTGATTTACACCTGCAACTCAATTCTGTTTAATTAGAAGCATAAGTGTCTGGAACTGCACCTGTGTGTGAATTACAGATGCAGAAACGTGTTTGCCTACAGAAGAGGAGGCAAACTGGTGAAATTTACAGCATTTTAGCCCTGAGGCATACATAGTGATGATATCTGGAGGACGTTTGGATTGCTCTTCCCAGTTCTCAATGCAAAATATTTTACATTTATGAGCTTTGTGTGCTTCAAACTGGATTAAGATTCTGAATGGATACTTGTCCTTTAGAAAATTTGAACAACACTTTCCCTTTTTTGTGTAGAGCAGGATAAGCAGCAATGCCTTGTCTCCAGCTGGTGTTATGTCCCCCTTTGCACATGTTCAGCCTGCACAAGCACAGAATCCAGATGATTTACAGATCAGATCAGACCATGAATGCTCCTATCTAGTCTCAGACTCCAAAATCTCTCCTTTTTCATTAATAACTTGTCCTTCGGTTTTTCTGTCACAGTTTTACCTTTTTTCACATCTTGAGACACTGTTTTCAGCTTAGGTTACATGCAGATCCTTCCCAAAGTCTCTTACACAGAGTAAGCTCAAGCTATAATATGAGCAGCAAAATGAGAAGCAGCTCTTCCATGGACAGTAGAATGAAAATGCTTGACTGCCTGCATGGCTTTGATGGTTGCAAAGTTAAATCCTTATACAATTACAAATTTCTCCAAATCAAAGTTTGTCTTAGAGTAGTTACGATGACAAAAATCAAGCAAATATAGGTAATTTGATTGCAAATAATAACTCAGAGTAAACTAAGACTTAATTTGAGGCTTTTTTAATTGCAGAGGAAAACCCCAGTTTAGCAATCCACTGATACTTGGGGTTCTTTTATAAAAATCTGGACTCACTGACCATCTCTGCCAATTTCTAACACATAAACCTGGCCTGGTGTGATTGAAGGTTGGCAATATGATCATTTTGAACAGACTTGGAAAACAAATGGAAAATGTACAAATACTGTGCAGGTTGAAATGTGTAACCACTGATGGTTTTTTCTGTCGACTTTTGAGTCAGTGTCTCTTAGTAAGCGAATGACGTGGCAAATGTTGATTCCATGGTGGCACTGCCCGAACACTTCTTAGTGCACCCAACAGGAATTTTTCATTTCATGCATCATTTATAATTTGCTGCAATGATTGAGAAGTCTCTATGTATGTGCAGATACAAATATATATCTCCTTTTTTTTAAGAGGAAGAAAATATGCCTTGTCAGCCTTCTCTAGGCTGTCAGACTTTTCCTGTCTGTAAAATTTGACGGCATAAATTGTATCAATGCAAGTTTCTACATGCACTTATCTCTGGAGGAGATGGGAAGGAACAGTAGAGTAGTTGATGAAATTTAGGCAGTTAATTATGAGCTATGTTAGAGAATTTCAGTAACATCCCATCTGTTGCCCAACTGCATCCAGAATGAATTCAGACCTGAAAATGGAGAAGCCTTGGGATAATTGAGATCACGAGGACTGACACTGTTAACAAGGGTATCCCTGTCTCTAGGGCTTTCCATGTGGTTCCACTGCAGAAGGACTAACCTGACAATCCTTTGCCGTTACCATTTCAAAGAAGTTGGATGGTGGACTCTTTGTGACTGCTTTAGTTTGTTTATTAAATCACTGACATTTCAAACTCGCTTGTTTGCTTGCTTTCTGTGAGAAAGTGTCTCTTTGATCTTTTATTGTGGCTGTTTCTATAATTCTTTAGACATGTTGGTACATTGCAGAGGATTTTGTCATTATTTGTACTTTTGATAGGTAAATATGATAGATTTCTATACTTTTAAGTAGTCTTCTCTACTGGAATAAAATAATATGGGAAAAATTACCAAAAATGACTCATTTAAGCTCCCCAGAATGTTAACTGAAAGTGCACAGAGTTTGTTTGTTTGTATTTGTTCTTTCAAAATTTAACAAAGTCCTAAAGTTTTAGTTGCATGCAAAAATCCATTGCAGGTTTTACCATGAATTAAAATGAGCTATTTTATGAGTGAAAACAGTCCTTCATATTGATACATACCAAAATAAGAATTCTTAAGCTACAAAACTAGTTCATACAATGAAACCCAGACGTTTTTCAAGTTGGCAAGTACAGATAAATCTCAGTGAACAAGAAAAGATATTGATAAAGGCAGAGCTGATGGCATGAATAGCCAAGTTACAGAGACCCAATGATGTCTTTTGACTTCACATTGCTCTTAAGGTTTATTATAATCCCCATGAGAGCCATTAAGGGAAGAATAAGGCCACATTATCTTATCTTTTTGGTCTAATGATTGCTGAAGTTGTCTGTTTACAAAAATTTTCTTTTTGAGGAGCACACCCTCAGCTGATTTACTGATTTATACAAGATGAAGTGTCTTCTCAAGACTGTGTGTAGCCAGCTGCTTCTTTCTCTGGTTCTCTACTCATTCTCTACCAGAAGATTTTTAATCGTGTATCTTTCTTTTTTCTGTTCTTGTTCACCTGGTTTGAGATGCCTTGACCCTCACGGCTGCCTACCTTTGGTTGCTCTCTGGAAATGCAGCCTTCTGAGCCAGTTTGATGTAATTTACTGCATGAGCTGCTCTTTAATGCTCAATGTTTCTTCTTATCTGGCTGATACATTTGATGGTGTACCCATAAAACTGGATAGAAGCTGAGCTGGTCAGAGGTGATAGACCTGAGAGGAGAAGGGGCACAAATGCCTTAAAGATGTGCCATCGTTGTCTGATCTGCTCTGGGTCAATCCCTCTGACACTGGGAGTAGAAATTCAGCCCTTCTTCAGTCCTCAGAGGGGTGCTGGAGCTACAGACTGCTGACACACAGGGCCATCATGTGATTTATTTCTTTCTTTACTGTTTCTCAGTGTACTGCACTAAGAGAATGAAACCAAGACAGTAACTTTTACCCTTGCTGTCTCTGGCTACCTCTCTCTTTTTTTTTTCTCTCTTTTCTTTTTTTTCATGCTGAGATAAGAAAAAAGAAATCATTGAATATTCAAGCGTAAAAGGGGTTGAAAACTCCTTTAGTCTACATGGAAGGAAAAAAACCCCATTGACTATATGCAAAAAAGGCTTTGATCAGACAAAAAGACAAAAAAAATGTCCTCAGTCATCTAGAAAACCCACCTTGAAACTGAGAACTCCACTGCAGCACACAGAATCACCTTCTCTTCATCAAACCCTTCCTACCAAAGTATTGAGGGAGGGTGCAGCCTTAAGCACAGCTTTTCTGTGGGCAAACAAGTTTCTTTTTGCCAGTATAACCCCACACTTGCTCATCCCAAAATTCTCTTTTACTTCAGTTTTAAAAGGACAGAAAAAATGTATAGACAACACATTCTAATCATTTATACTTCATTATGGCTTTTGTTGAATGACAGATAACTCTTTTAATATGTTTTACTCTCAAAAGAAAGTGTACTGTAATCAATATTTCAGATGTTTCAAACTTAGAAGAGCTATGGCTCTTGTTTAGAAAACATGAGGCAGTATTGGAGAAATTAAATTAAATTGCTCAGCGATTTAGCTTTTTTATAATGGCAGCAGAACAACTCAGGCTTTAAAAGGTTCCATAAAGAGTGCTATGTTTTTCCAGCACGATTATAATTAAGGTTGATAGATTGCTAGGGAGAAAAAGAATAGTGAATTTTATGCATAATTTTTAGAGTTTGGATAGAAACTGAAAAACATTTAAACACCTACAGATGGACAAAGCAGGCCAGGCAGCTCTTTTTCCGCTACATAAATCCTTCTTGACCTTTGAAAATAAATATAAACAATCTTCTAAGAATTTTTTATGTTACTTTTCTCTGAACTTGAGATTGAGCCATCCATTTGCTTTAGCACACCTGTGGCCTCTGGCATTGTCTCTTGCTTGGGTGGGCTGTGTTTGAAATTTTGCCTGAATCCTCACTGCTGGCTGGCGAGGGAAACCTCCTGAGCTGCTGTCATGGAGGGATGTGGCTTTGGAGAACTGGCAGTAAGACTTCATTTATGCTCCCCACCATATTTTTATTGCAAATTGCCCAGGTCAGGGCTAATTCTCAAGTGTGATCCCTCCCCTGTTCTTTCACAGTTATAAAGGAAAATAAAAGAGCCAAAAGAAAAATTGCTCCATAATTATACCTAAATATAAAGGCTGGTTTTTATAGCACCACAAGTTTACTCAAAGTTTGGATTTAGGTCAATTCCATAGGATTCTCAAACATTCTTAGAAGACAAATATCTGGTCTTCTGAACCTGGAGGAGACAGGGAGAATTACTACATACACACATACAGCAGTGTGTTTGCTGCTTGTGCTTTAGTTTGTTAGTGGTTTTGGCTGAAACAAAACTACTTCTGCTGTGTACTTTAACTGTGTGCATTTTAAAGCATTTTGCTCTAGTTTCTGATGAGTCCTCAAGAGCAAATAATCTGACATCTGTCGTATTTAGCACATCTTGGAAGTTCTTTGTTTCCCCGGGTGATTTTCAGCTTGTTCTGAGGTGTTAGCCACATAGTCATGGCCAGGGTTATCCTTGAAGAAGGGGAAACTCCAAGTATTTCCCTTTATAAAGTGTATTTTTCCCCCCTCTTCATTTTTTACCAGTGAAATGTTATTGTATAAGGTTTTAGAGCTAGATTTGTAGGAAGAGGCATTTATATGATCTGGTATGTCTGTAGTGCTAGTACAAGACTCTGAAGAGGGATATAAATAAAATATGTATATGCAGCATTTTAGTTTTTATGAATTTTAATGAATTATTCTATTCCATTGTGCTTAATTTTGTTAGGAATATTACAGATGAGAGAATCATAGGAGCTGCATGACTAAAAGTACCTAAAAATGATGTATTACAGTGTATGGAAATAGAAACACCTCATGGACATTTCTACTTAGCAAACTGGAATTTAAGCCAGGTATTGCTGACTGTGTAGGGACTACCAGGTATTCTCACCATTCTCTCTGCAATGATAAAGTCACTTCTGACTTCACAAGAATGGAGATACATGCATTGATTGTCATCCTCCACAATTAAACCTACTGAGAATGGAAAGAGCTACAGAGTGGAAGATTTTATTCAATATCTGTTGCCTGTACTACTGTTATGTTTTAGCAATGTGAATGTTTTAATTCATATGAGATGGGAGAGCTGTTCTATTTTGAAAAATCCATAAATCAAATTATGTGCATATTAAACAACTTTTAATAGCATTGACATAAGTGTAATTCATCATCTCCGAGTTCCATATGTGCCAATTCATCAAAACAACAACCTTGTCAGGTACTGTCCTAATAAATAATTATTTCTGCATCCAGCCTTTCTGAAGGACTTGTGAGGTGCCCTGATGATTCATTAGTGCTAATGTTGGGTTAAACCTTTTGTGATCTTCAACAGAATTTTAGTTCATTGGGTGGTTTCTATTTCTTTACCTTCATAAGAGCAAAATGTACACATTTTATTTCATTTATCATTGACAAAATGAAAGGGAATTACTTGTAGGATCATTTCATGAGCAACTTGTATGGATAAATGTCATGGTATTCATCTGCAAATTCCTTTCTTTATAGTAAATATTTGATAGTAATTTTTGGAAACAGTTAAAATATTTTTTACATTCCTATGTCAGCAGCATAGGATTTATGAAATGGACGTTCAAGTCTTACTGTCACTTTGAGACAGACACTTAAAATGCTGGGTAAATAAACCCTTTCAATGCAAACCATTCTATGATAATAAAGAATCTTAAACATCATCTAATCCCAACCCCTGTTGGAATGGGGGTTTAATATGCTGACATACCTTTTTAATAAAATATCATTTTTCCTTTGGAAAAGCGTATTAAACTACTCTGACCACCTCTGCATAATAAGCTTTATAATGTGGTTTGGGAAAGGCATGTAAATAAATAAAATATGAAAGAGGTACTCAGTTCCTGGTGAATTGGAATTAATTGGGCAAGCTAAGTATTTACTACTAGTTGGTGCTTCAATAAATTGAAGCATGGGGATATGAAATGTGCTTGAGAGTACTCATCAAATTGCAAGTGGTACCTTCAAATCCTGCAAAGCTGTGTGAGAGTGAACCATGTCCATATAACATATAAAACGACTCAAACAATAGATTTTTTTTTTGTTAATTTGTATTCTGAGAAAGTAGTTGCAATAATCTGAGTATTTAAAAGAAATGGAATACCTGGCTTTGCACTTTTGAGCAAAATAAAAATGTTTCTATTCTGAATATTTTAAAGCTTATTTCTTCAACAAGAGCACTGAAAGGAAATTCAGATAGGAAAGTCATGCTTCATTTCATAAAACAAACATTTTATTTTTTGAAGCATTGGAAAATGTTCCTGTGGCTCCTTTTGTTTCTAATCTTTATGAATTTGACTGGAATGCCTGAAAGACATTAATGTTGCCAGAAATGCGTTTCCCTGAGTCAAACAGAGAGGAATCCCTGTTCAGCCCCTGTGTGCTGTGGGTACTGATGGCACTGCATCACACCTTGGATCGGTCCTTCTCGAACTCGCTGTGTGCATCAAGGCTCTGGGTGAACAATTAGCAATTAATTAACTCCTTTGGCACAGGACAGCCATTAAGCAGCTTTATTTGCTGTCATGGGAGTGCGGGTGAGTCCAGGGATGGGAAGGGGCAGCTCCCCGCAGCCTCCCAGCTCCTGCTCCTCTCATCATCCCCCTGGTTATCCATGGTTATCCACGGTTATCCACATTATCCACAGTTTTCCATTGGTTATCCACGGTTATCCATGGTTATCCATTGGTTATCCATGGTTATCCATGGTTATCCACGGTTATCCACGTTATCCACGGTTATCCATGGTTATCCATTGGTTATCCATGGTTATCCACATTATCCATGGTTATCCACAGTTATCCACGGTTATCCATGGTTATCCATTGGTTATCCATGGTTATCCACATTATCCATGGTTATCCACAGTTATCCATGGTTATCCATTGGTTACCCACGGTTCCATTGGTTATCCACGGTTATCCATTTGTTATCCATTGGTTATCCACGGTTATCCACAGTTATCCATTGGTTATCCATGGTTATTCATGGTTGTCCACAATTATCCATGGTTATCCATTGGTTATCCATTGGTTATCCATGGTTATCCACGGTTATCCATTGGTTATCCATGGTTATTCATGGTTGTCCACAATTATCCATGGTTATCCATTGGTTATCTGCGGTTATCCATTGGTTATCCATTGGTTATCCATGGTTATCCACGGTTATCCACATTATCCACGGTTATCCACGGTTACACATGGTTATCCATGGTTATCCATATTATCAACGGTTATCCACGGTTATCCACGGTTATCCATTGGTTATCCATGGTTATCCACGGTTATCCATTGGTTATCCACGGTTATCCACATTATCCATGGTTATCCATGGTTATCCACGGTTATCCATTGGTTATCCGTTGGTTATCCACGGTTATCCACGGTTATCCATGGTTATCCACATTATCCATGGTTATCCATTGGTTATCCATGGTTATCCACAGTTATCCACATTATTCATGGTTATCCATATCCAAAGGTTGGTCATTTAGGATATTATTTGGGTAAGTGGGTAAGTATTTGGGTAAGATACTTCTGGCATCCAAAGAAGATTTTTTTGTGGGGCTGTCTAGACTGAATAAATTCATGAATGTAGATTTCTATGGACACTACATAAAGTGGACATTATATAAAGTATTGATGTGAAAAAACCCTTAAAATTTTGTTTTTATAATTCCCACCCTTGTTTAAAAGACAGTATTACTGAACACTGATTAAATTGCCTGTATATAGTATATATACAAATATATATATATAAAAATATATATATATTTTTTATATATATATATATATATACATATATATATAAAATATATATAGCAAATCTTGAATATAAAAACAATATAAGCATAAATAAGTTGACACGGGTACAAATGGATCATTTCTCTGTAGCTTTATGTGCATTTGTTAAAATCAGACTTGGGAATCACCCATCACATTGATCAATAATGTGGAAGTGTGATGTTTCTCATTAATGACATCTTTATAAAACTGGAAACTTTTTCTGCCTCTTTCTCATCCAAATTCTGATTTCAGGTTTGCCATGAGTAGCTCACAGTGGTTATGAAGTTGTGAGCACAAGAGTATTGTTTCATTACCCCTTCCAGTTAAGAAACATTCCATCTCAAAGTCCTCTGCGACTGCTAATTATTCAGCACATCTCTGGGAAGCAGTTGAGCACCGATCCCACTTTACATCTCAGGCAACAGACAATGCTCAGATCTTGACTCTGAGATGCTCAGCAGCAATTCACATCAGATCCTGTGTGACTCCTCCTGCCACAGGGGAGGCAGCTGCTGTCCACCTCCCAAAGCCAAAAATTAAATCAGGATAGGGATTTGAACTTCGGGCTCCTGCAAATGCTGATTCTGTACTCCAGCTCCTTGGCTATTCTGGTCTGGCACACACTCAGAGAAGCTGCTCTAATTCAAATAAATAATTAAATATTAATTAGAGCAGAGGCAGGCAGCCACAGCCAAGCAGTTTGGTGTGCATAAATCCACATTTTCTTGTAAAGAAAATGTATTCCAAGTAGGAAGCTTTCTTTTGAACTAAAAACCAGTCTGATTACCTAATATAAATTTAAACCTACATGAAATCTCTAAAAAAGACCAGGGACAAATAAAACAAGAACAAAAAAACCAACTGTATTGGTAGTTCGTTTTTGATCAGCTGTAAAGCACCTGTAAGTTTGGTTTCAGGGTTCTGTGTTCCTGATGTAAATTTAAAAAAAATCAAGGAGAAGGCAATCTGAGGAGCAGCAGGATACATGACAACCCAGTGAAAAGGGAAGCAGCTGAGCAGCAGTGTTGGAGGAATAATTTGTGACTTTTCTGTAGCCCTTGTATGGTCTTCAAGCAAATTCTGTTGACTGCTTTTGGTAGTTGACAGCTTGAAGAAAAAGCAAATGAGAAAACAGACTTCTAGAAAAAAGGCAGTAGAAAGTATTTCTTTAAAAGAAATTACTTGTTTAATCAAACTAATCTGTTTTGATGTCTTTTGCCTGGATTTTTACTTTATTATTTTCTTGTGAGTGCTTCCAGAGCATCCTGACTGAGCAGCAATAGAGTGATCATTGGTGATATTCTGCCATCTACTTCTTGTAGAACACACATTCATCATTTTCATGGAAAAAAGAAAGTCTGAATAATTTTCCATTTTGCAAACAGTTTTAGAGCTGCCACCCTCTTCTGTTTTGACATCTTAAAAATTGAAGAGTTTTAGGATTTTGTTTGAAACCAGTTTTCATCTAGGAAGGCAAGGTAATTTTTAAAAAATACAAAGGAATATCATTAAATGAACACAAAATCTTGAAACCAAGCAATCCACATGAGGCAGCGTAGATTTTTCTTTTTTCCTAATTTCAGCCTATGAGATATTTTTAATATTTTATGTTTTCTCTCCACTCTTAGATGGGGGGTGAGGGGGACAAGAAACTTAAAACTTTCTAATAACTTTCAGCTTATTTCAGAAGAGTAAGAGCTCCTTATTTGCTGATTAATTCAGCAGTGGGAACAGCCCAGGGTTCATTTCCTGTAACTTTGAACCAAATTGTCCATTTGAAGTACTTGCTGTGAGTGTTTTGGGATACTGAGCACTGATTTGCAGCCTTGGTGAAGTGTTTGAGGTCAGATGGGGCTGGTGCAGACTCTCCTTATCCTCTTCCATAACCAGACAGAGCAGAGGGGATGGAGGCAGCACTTTCAAGTCCAGCCTCTGTGGTACCAAACTGTCAAAGATGAGACTTCAAGGCAGAGTTGAGCTTGCCTGGAATGAGGAGCCTGGGCCATTTCACTGTCACAGATTTCTCAGCTGATCTGCAGCACAGCTGAAAGACTACAGTTGTTTTTTGCTTATTAACCCCATGTACTTATAAGCTTACTTAAACTTCTGTGCATATCATAAAGTGTTCCTCCAAAATACTGCATGTGCTTAAAGCAGATGAGTTCTCAGACCTTTTAAACCACGGTGCCAGAGCAGTGCTTCATTTACATGCTAAGCTAACTGAAAATGGAAATAATTCTCCATGCGGCTGGCTCAACAATCCCAAGTTGTTTTACACCCTGTTCAAACAAAGAAAGAGAAGATTATTGACTACTGAGGTTGCAGAAATCTCAGAGAAGATGCCTGTGTAAGAAAGTGTAACTTATCACAAAGCCTGCATATTTCTCCCCCTTGAATGCAAACACACATTCATGTTCTTCTGAGTCTCATTGCTGTGTAACTTTTAAAATGCCAGATAATGTTGTTTATTTCCCAACCCGGCATTAAGCATTTCCATTAGTGCTGGGCAAGCAGGAAAAACAGTGGTACTTTGTACATTAATTTAACATTAAATTTTAAAGGTCCTGAATATTTACCTGGCTGATACTGAGAAGACAAATTTGGAGTGGTTTATGGAAACAAATAGTGATAGTGTGGGTGTTCATAAAGTCCTCCCTGGAGATTATGAAATTTCAGTTACTGCTTTTGTTGTAGGTTCATTTTGCAAACTTTGTTTTAACTTTTCTCATATCTGCGGTCTCTTTCACACAGACAGCAACTCTTTTAACTCTGCACTTCCCATAAAAAACCCCCAAAACCTAAGCCCACTTCCTCCCCAAGAAAACAACTTCAAAGTGTTTGTTTCTGGCCAAATCCATATTTTCCCCAGGATCTGGCAAAACTTTTTGTCTCTTTGTACAGCTTCTGCAGTGAAGGTCTCAGCATCTCTGATTCAGCTCATAGTCCTCTCTATTTTGTAATTTTGCAAGTGAATCTGACCATTTCAGCTTTAGAGTGCAGTAGATTTGTGTGTCATGCTTTATCCTGGTACTGTAAAATAACCTGCAGCAAACACACCTAACCTGGAAAGCAGCTTGGAACTAGTCCAGAGGCAAACAGTGAAATCTGGGCCTGTTCTTTCTGAGGACTGGTTTGTTTGCAAGCTCTTTGGTCCAATTTTGATATTTTGGTCCGTGGATATGATAACCACTAATTTGTGGGGTTTATCCCAGAAAATGGATGGTTTGGGGTTTTTTTTCCCACTCCATTTGTGCAAGAGGATATCATAATTTCATTGATTTAATCCACCAAGCGTTCAGCTCACTCCCCTGAGTGTGATATAATAATCCACCAGGACAAACAGGGATGCTCACCTCTGGGCAAATGCTCCATCATTTATCCTATGGTGCCAGTCTCTCTGCAGTGATATAATCATTTAATAGCTGCTGTCTTCAGGCAGGTAGGCTTTTAACAGTCCATGGGTTGCTGGCATGAGTTTGGCATTTCTATTTCATTTATAGTTTCATCCTCCATGATTGGACTTATCAACCCCTCGTCCTGTGGAGAGAAGAGAGATCTCTTCAGCTGAAGCTTTGATGGTCTTATTTGTCCAAATTTGCACTTCTGTCAGACTCTTGGCTGCAGCTCTATATTTCATATGTGAGGCTGTTATGATCCATTTAAATGCCTATGGGGATCTCAACAAGCTTTTTGAAAAGATTAATGACTTAGCTGTGGTTTTTATGATAGTGTTTCCAGAGAAATGCCTGCATACCTAATAAGGTTATTTCTACAAGCCAAAATTTGCATTGCTCACCATAAAAGACAAATAGATAGAGTTTAACTACAAAACATCTGAAGGTTTACTGCCCATTTTTATCTTTTGGGAATAACTTTTGCAGAAGAAAAGGCAGACAAGTAAGGGAAAAAGAAATGCAACAGCTTTAAAATGACAGCAGATGAAGGATAGGGATGTGAGGAATTCTGTATTTTTGAATGTTGTACCGTATGGATACACCTTTGTAAGGCTGTTATTGCCTACAGTCGTGTTTTTATTTGGACATGACTCTTAATAGGAGTAATTTAAATTAGTGTTGGAGCTTGCATAACATTTATGCAAGATTTATGTGAGTGGTTATAAAAAGATTAACTGAATCATTAGCTAAATTACGTTTCCTAATGAAATCACCAAACAGCAGGGTGGAAGGAGAGGTTATGTTTGTGCTTTTGTTAAACCCTTGGCCTAGCAGAGTACAAGTCTTAAAGTGCATTTGAAACTTCTGTGTTATACCTTTTAATGGGTGCTTGTTAAACATTTATTAAACACAAGGAACCATCCACATACCACAACTGTTTTTGGCTAAATTTTGACTAATATCTGTTCTGATTTTCCAAATGTGAAGTGTTTTCCTGGCATAAACCATCTTCATTTACTGTGAAGTCAGGTGATCTAGTGTAACAACACCTTCATTTGTGAGTGATACTTTGCTAATAAGATCAGACTTCTGGTTCTTACTTTCTCTAGATTTGTCTATGTTATATATTAGGAGAGCCAATAATTTAAATGAGATTTTTTTCTTTTCAAATTGTGGGCAGTAAGTTTACAAGGTAGTTTCTATTCTAGCACTTCTTTTAACACGTTCTACAGATGTATTCCTGTAGGATTAGTAGACAAACCTGAAATTAGAAAACTGAAAATTTAACATAAAAGGAAACTTACGAGGGAAAATAATAATTTTAGGCACTGTCATCATGTATTGCCATCACCTTAAGTCTATGAAAATGATAGTAAAATCTCTCCTCCCAAATAAATGTGTGTTAGAAAAAATGCCCCCATTTTCAAATATATGCAGAAGAAGCAATTTTGAGTATTCAGCTGTAAAACAGAGCAGAAGAGATGCATGATTCTGTGGCATATATTGCTTTTAGATCTAAACAGACATTTATTTTTAAAAATATGTATAGTGACTTTTACCACACTCTCCTTGTTACTTCAAAAGAAAAGTGGAGAAATGGTAATATTAGCTACTGAGGACATCCTCCAATATTTGCAGAGCAAATCTGTTTGGAGCACAACACGTTGCTTGACTCTAGAGGCTATACATCTGTTGTTTGATTTGCTGTTAGGAACATTAGATGGTACAGAGAAGAGACTTATGATAATGGGCACTCTGGTGATGTTGTGAGCCACTTTTCACAAATGCTGACTGTGCCTGGGTTAAGAGTTTGTCAGAGGATGAACAGGCAAACAGGAAGATGGATGTGCCTGGAGCAGTGAGGAGCTGAGGAGTCCTGTTTACTCTGCAACCTGCTCCACTTTATGGGCAGAAAACATCTGTACAGCCATGCAGTTTGCCCAGAGCACTCTTCTGCAAGGCCAGAGTGTGATTTGGTGTGGAAATCATAACAGAGATTCCCCGGAGCCCTTGCTAAGTGTCCCACGGTGTCACATTTGTGTTACATGGGGGCACTGCAGACCTGGACACCAACATCAGGCTAAGGAAGGGGCTTTAATCCTATCAAGGATTCTCCAGCCTATCAAAGATTCTCCAGGCTGTTTTCCACTGATGTGAGGTGTTGATTGGTAGTGTGTGCTGGGAATTTACTGGCAGTTGTCCCACTGTGGATATGGAATTCTGCTGGGTTCTGTGGAAAGCAGAAATTCCTTTCTTCTGACAGCTGTTAGGGAAAAAACTTTCTCTGAAGGCCCCTGACCTGAGAATTTTCATATCAATTGTCTTTGTGGCAAAGCAGTGGATGCTTCCATGTAGAGAGCTGAATTTTCAAGGCAGATATTATCTTATTTCAGTCTTCAGGGCTTATTTTAGGATGACCAGGGTTTTCTTTTGTTTTATATGTTGCTGTATGCACATAATTTTCTAATTAGGGTTCTTAGCATGGTTTCTAATCTGAGTGCTAAACTGAATGCAGTAAAAAACTGTGTTATTCACCAAAGTCACACAAAAACTTGATTATACAGCTGCTTATGCAAGTTTTACATTAGGCTACGTTTCCAGTTATTCTGATTTGTAATTTTGTCAAGAGAATTTCTCTGCTGAAACACAGTGTAAGTTTATAAAAGCAAAAGAAGGAGTGCACAGATTCACTTCTCAGAGTCTGGAGAGTAAATTAGGAGTATTTGGTCTTGAATCTTTTGCATTATTTACCTTTTTTTGGCGGGGAGGAACAAGGAAAAGAGTAAAACTGTTTTCCTTATTCCCAACACTTTTGGGTTAGTTGTGTGTTTCTCCTTGAGGGTTACCATGGTGATAAGAGTACTGTAAAGGTCTAGCTAGGCAGGTACTGCATTAGGCTAAAATCATTTATCCTTCTTTTCATCTGCAAAATGCATGGCCAGGAGATGAATGGCATCATTTAGAGCACTCACCCCTCTGACAGGCTGCTGTGAGCTCAGCCCCAAGAGTTCACGTTTAAACGTGGGCAGAAGTTTTGCAGGCCTAAGCTGTACTGCAAAAGGAGGCTGGCTTTCAAAATATATCCAAAATTATAAATATATTGCTGGAATCAATAATAAAATTCAGGAGCAGCAACAATATAAGTCACAGCTCTACCCTATTTGCTCAAAAAGAAAGGAAGAGGGCAGAATATTCAGGCAGGGAAGCTGAATGATTTCTTTTTTTAGTGATTTGGAAACTGTTACTTACTTCAATGCCTCATTAGCTCTGCAAGGCAGGGCTCTCCCAGCTGCACAGGCTGTTTCACAGCCTCGTGCTAACTCTGGTTCTGATTAAGTTGCCCTGTTGTGTTGTTGGGTTCAGGTATCTCTCCTCAGCTTTCCTCTGATGCACTTACTGTTCTGAGCAATGCTTCTGATCAGTCACAGAGGAACCACAGCCCCACACTCCTATGAAGATCAGCCTCCAGAAGACTTCCAATTACTTTTTATTTTTGTTTTTTCTTCCCCCATTCTGTGCTTCAGGGCAGTCATTTGTCTCTGCATCAGGCAGGTTCTTGTCTATCCTGGTCTCAAAGACCTTCAGAAGACACCTGCAGCAACCTGACAGCTCCAGGCTGGAATTTACTCTTCCTCTTTTAAAACAACCCTTAATTTAACTTAATACGTACATAGATCATTAATACCAATCTTCATTTGTATAAAATTAGAATGTATAATGTGGTTCTCCAGCACCGTCATTCCCATGCCCACCCCCCTAAAAAAAATTAGGATTTCATATTTTAATTTTACTCTCAAGTAAACTGTGAGGTTTGTGGATTCATATAATATGGGGTTCTTTATTTAATTGTTGAAAAACCTATTGTGTATATTTCTCTTAAGCAAAAGTGGAAAAATATTATATTTTGCTAGGTTTGTTTATTTACGGCAGATTTAATGGATACTTCTAATGCCTTTTATGCAGTAAGTAGATTACGTAATGCCAGCTATTTAATTTCCAATATCTCACATTCTCTTAGTTAGGCTCATCAACATATTTTTACATTAATTATTTAACTGCCATTTTCCATCTTTTCAGTCAGGCACACTTGTGCCTACTCAGGGCACAATTAGTCACTGCATTATTATAGAATTAAACCAGTTTAAGTGAATAAAAAGAAATTTGCACATTTTGAACAGAGCTACATTTTGTTCTGAATATTTTTAGCCTGAACATTGGCTTTCAATTTCACATTAGGACATTTTCCTGTTTCAAAATGGGATAGCCAAGACTTATGCAGTTGTTTTCTTATTTTAAGTCCTGAATTGCTTTAAAATACTGTACTTCCACTTGGCTATTGATCCCCCTTCTCATCCACCAATAGCAAAAAGACAGTAGAGCAAATAAAACAGCTCTGAAGTACTGTTAAGGAATGTAATAAATCAATTGATGTGCACAAATGCAGTGTATCCACCGCCCTTGTTCCTGTCACAAGCACAAAATACCTAAGGTTTTCTCCTTTAAATGCCAATTCATACCTACTCTGAGTCACTACAGGTGGTGGGCTACAAGCACAACTTAGCCAAATGCTTTTTATTCCAAATACTGTTTATGGATATTTGATTCAATACTTTGCAATGATAATTTTGGAAAGAATTGTGTATCAGAAGCTGAGAGGGTGGAAGGCTTAAGCTCTGAGTTTGAGACACAGTTAAGGTTTTATTCCATGTTCTTGTGTCCTAGGTATTGCTGTAATACTAATTAAAACAGATGGTAAATTTATAAAGAGTAGAATATCTTGTTGCAACTTGAAAATGAAAAATAAAATATGGCCATGCTATTTTCTAAGCATTTTTGACATCAGGAGCACACTAAATACAATCAACATTTAAGAAAAATGTCTTAAGCTTGGGGAAGAGCAGTGCCTCATCAGGAAACAGGTCAACTCTCCTTTTCAACTTTTAATAGGATTGTGAAATTAAAGGGGGCTTATTTCATTACCCTTGTTCATCTTCCTTATCTACATTTCTTTTTGCTCTTTTGCAAAGCTTTGACTCTCTTGGAATATTAACCTTGATCGTGCAGCAGGAGGTGTCTTTTGCATTCTTAATTAACCATTAGGTGTGTACTTGGATAAAAATACTAATAAACAAGTTAGAAATACTACAGGATTTCTAATGAGTTTCTTAGAAAGGTTTATTTTATTACAAAGATTTTCCTAGATGTGAGAGTGTAAGGCTTGATAATCAATGTGAAAGAAAATTATCCTAAGACATGTGAAGATTTTCCTTTTTATTCCCAGATGATTGAGTCTTGCTTTGAATAATGTCACAAAGAAATAATGTCATAATTGGACAAAGTTTAAGTATATTTCCAATTTGTTATGCTTAAATTCTCAATAACCACCACATGAGACTTTCACAGGTGCATTCACATTTCTCCTAATTTGTTCATTTGGCCTCATGCAAAGGGCAAAGCTTCCTTCATGATGAGATATCCCTTTTATTGCTGCAGTCCTAGAGAGCTGCTCTTTGCCTTTCCATCGACCTTCTTTCCCAGAGAAAGTCAGTGAAACTTCTGTCAGTATATTGCTCTGAAGTTTTCTGAACAGAGTCAGTGAAAGAGCAGATAACAAATGCTAATGAAGCATCTCCTGTGAGGCTTCCAGCCCTTCTTGGCTTTCACCTGCCCCATGAAGTCAGTGGGATGAACACTGACTTTCCAGGACACTGAAGGAGGGCTGACACTAAAGCTGCACCATTTGTGCCACCAGTGCTGGAAGTGTGTGCAGCAGTGTCATTCCCAAAATCTCATTTTATGGTGTAACTGCTTTCACACAGAGGACGGCTCTGACTTCCCTTTTTCTTGCAGGATCTCCTTGCTTCTTTTGAAATTTAAAATTGTTCAGTCTCAACTAAAAACTTGACCTTGCAAAACTTTACTAACACACTCCCAATCATTAAAGCAGTATAATTACAGCTAATAAGAGTAGAACTATGCAAGACTGACCTTTAAAAGAGGTTCTCTGAGCTATCATAACAGAAGAAAAAAATGTTTTCCCTTTTAATTTAGGTGGTAAATCTAGCAAATAATTTACACTATGAATGAATTTGCTTTTATTTTTTCTGAAAAGCAAAACTTAATTGTCATAATTTGAAAATATATTATTCTGAATATAAAGTGCTTCTTCATGAAAAGTTTAGTAAGGCTATTTAATGCTGTAAAAGCCCTCACTTGTGTCAGCAGCACCCACATTAACCCAGCAGACTGAAACTGCTCCATCCATTGACTCAATGGGCTGTGAAATCCATTCTCTCTATAAGCCTGGACACTCTAGACCTCAGTCTAGTGGATCCTCAGTGGATTGAGGCTTCCATGATGAGTTACTAAGTGAATGATTCTCTAATAAGACCTTTTTTAGGCCCTGACATGACAGATTTAGAGTACCAAAAAGAATTATTGAATGGACTCTCATTTTTCAAGGTTCTTCAGTTTAATGTATATTCGATAGTTAAAGAAGTTATATTTAGGGGTCATTTCAATGCTGCCCAAGCTTCACGTGAAATTTTCCAAAGTGCTTAAGTTTTTTTTTTTTTCAACTTTTGAAGCTAGATTGAATTTTCAGTAGACATTTGGGGGACAGACCTTCCTACTGCTCATTGCCAATGGCTAGAGCAGATTTTACTTCCTCCACCCTTCTGTCAGCAGCTCCTGTCTCTGCAGGGCTGGTGCACAACCATGGAATGATTGGATGGGTCCTATTCAATTCAGAGTGTGGTTGTTTAATTAACACTTCTGGGTGAGGTAGTTTAAATAGCTGACCTTGAACTGTGCAGGATCAGGGAACAATGTGTGTCTCACCCTCTGATGCACATTTCCTGTGCCTCTGGCTGTGTTTTATTTTGCCTTGTTGTTGCTTCACTTCTATTTGAAAGGGTTTGGAGAATTACCACTAGAAAGCTTTCCAGCTCTTTCTGCCTTCCTGCTGGGGTGGATGCTATCTACTGTAGTATAAAATTCATCCAAAGAAATTAGTTTGAAAGCCAGGAGGTCCCTGAAGACATCAAATCTTTCAAAAGCTAGATTTTCGTGTTTCAGCTTCAGAATTACTGAAGGCTTTAGGTTACAGGCTGGTAGGAAAGGTTGTAAGTTTAAGTGGGATGAGGCATTCTCTGCTGCACTGTGCATTCACTTACTGGGCATTCAAAATACATGTAAAGCTGCTGGCATAGGGAAGGGCAGATGTTAACTTGGATTTGCTTTTTGTCTCCTTCAGTCACTTGTTATCCTCTGGGTTTTATCAGTGCCTATTAGGATCACGCTGGTAAAGTTCTTGAGACCCCTGAAAGGAGCTGCTGTGGCAGAGAGCTCTTCCCACTATTTCAAGGGTCTGTTTCTGCTAGTCTGAGTTTTGAATTGGAGCACAGCCCATGAAACCAGACCTGTGTCAAGTCTTTGTGTGCAGCTGAGACAGCATCGACCCCAATGGGCTCCTGTGCTGCACCTCCACGTGCTGGCCCAGCTCAGAAATGGTCCTTCCCCACCCTCTGTGGAGCCTCGAGAGCTGTGGAGCTCCTCTGGCACTGGGAACAGGCAATAATCAAAGTCCATCTCTACAGAGTCCTGGCTCTTTCTTTATAGGGTTAAAAAGCATAATATAGATTTTTCAACGACTGCATGACTCCCAGAGGCAAAAGCTTTTTAATCCAGATATGACCATGATATGAAATGCTGCAGGAAGCTGTCCCTCAGAGATAATGAAATTGTGTGTTTTTGTGTCAATTGATACAGCAAGAAAGTGGCCATTTGTACATATGCCCCCTGCTAACCTTCTACCCTGGGGGATAATCATTTATAATTAGGCCAACTAGTTCCTTGTCAATAAACAAGTTAGAGAACTTTTCAAAAGGATGCTGTGATTATGATGATTTTGCTGTGAGCCAAGTTTATCTAAACATAGTTAAAAAATTATAAAAAACTTAACGAGACAGACCAGATAAGTATCTCTAGAGAGAGATGAGTCCTGATTGTTAACTTTTCTACAGCATCTCCATACCCATGGAGGCTACAGCTTTATAAAATGAAAAGTAGCAGATAAAGAGGCAGCTTGCAGTGGAGATTGAAGATTATTTTATTAATTTAAAAATTATAATGTCTTAAATTTTATCTGCTTAAAATTGAATGAATCAAACCGTGATGCATTCAAGTATTAACAAGATTTCAATTAAACTTTGCCACAGTGTTCTTGCTCAGTTGTTCTTTTCACTACCAGGTAGAAGGAACCCCTTTTATAATACCTGTAAATGTTGGACCCCAATTGCCATGTTATAATGTGATGATAATACAATGCAAATTCTGCAAAATATCTGTAATTAAGTATTCTTGAGGCTTGATAATGGCTCCTCTACTATTATTCAGCTTTAAATCTATATGGAGGCTATATCTTAGCATTCATACTATTCTAACAGTAATTTACATTTAGTATTATACTCTGTCTATTTTGATTATATTTTATAATAAGGTACAGCAGGATTAGTTATTGGATATTTCTTAATTTGCATAATGAGCTCCTTGAATTTCTGAATTTGGAAGCAATCGTCCCAGAACCTTGTTTTTAGAAACACGTGGTCCCAAGTACCAGGAAATGTGTAAAGGAAAATTTTTCCTGGAATGTAGGGTGATTTGAAGCAGAATTTCTGAATCACCTTCTTCAGTATGTTCATGTGTTGGTTGTGAAAGAAATTAAATACTTGATAGATGGCATATAGTGGTAAAAAAAATCCAAAATGCCCATTTTAAGTTGATGATCAAAGTTTTCACCTTTCCTGAACTCTTGATTTAACCAATCAGTGTCACTAATTCTATCTCTGTATGTTCATTATAATTTTGTATACATATATATATACACATACATAGGCACATATAGATATGTGTGTTACTTAGTACATATGTTTTTGTGTATTAAATTAGGTATTTATGTGCATATCCCATATATTGTACAAACACATTAAATTTCTCAATGTGTCATTAGCAGCATTGGAAGTTTTTATGCAGAATGATTTATCTGTTGTGTAATAGCCAAATTTTAGACCCTGAGAATTTTCCACCTCTCTCCCTGAAGTCTGAGCAACAGTTTCACACAGCCCACTTGTTAATTAGAGGTGCCATCTACTTCCTGAGGTAATTTATATAGGCTGGCAGTCATTCTAATACCCAGTATATCCCCACAGCTGCTGGATCTAAATCCCCTGCAAAGAGCAGTGGTGAAAGTGAGTAAACCTGTGTAATGTACTTGTGTCATTTGCTGCACAGTATAGTTAGCAGAAGAAAAACATTAATTTTAAATCTGTTATACTTGAAGCTTTCACTGTGAAATGACCACTCTACCTCAGGGGCAGGTGCTGGAAGAATCTAACTTAATGTGAAATGCTCCCTGTTTTTTACTTGTGTTTAATTTTTGTGTTTTGTTTTGCCATTATTATTCTATTTTTAGGAGCATAAGATAGGTAATATAACTATATTTATATACACACATGTGTATAAAAATTATACTATGAAATATGTCCATGTGTATATTTATATGTCTAAGGAGTTAGGCTTCTTAGACATCCTTATTATTGAATGGAGAGCACTTCAGCCCCTTATCACTTTGAATTCTGCCCTGCGTGATCAGTATTGATCTCTCCTGTGCAGTTTCAGGGTCAGTGTGACACTGTAAACCCCTAATTTAAGATCTACATAAACAAACATGCCTAAATCCTGATGTTTAAAATGCTTCAAAGAAGTGCTGCTTCTACAGTGCCTTCTGTAAACTTGTATTTTGTCTGGATGATTGAAGTTTACGAAGTATTAACGAAATGTGACAATGCAATCTCCCAGCTACTCCCATTTAAATTTGTGTCTTGAGGATCATCTGCCCTGATGTGCACAGACAGCCCCGTTCCTGTGAATGCTCCTCTTGCTAATCTCAGGGAGCTTGGTCAATGATTTCTGCAGAAGAAAATCACTAAAGGTGTAGGGAGGAATCAGACTTCACTGCTATTTCCCCTCTATTGCTATCTCAAGATCTCCTTGTCAGGCTCTGTGTAATAGGATGGGGAAAAGGTTTATTCTCCTGACTCATGTCCGGCAGATCCCTTCAAGTTTTCCCTGAGATATTGCCTTTCTTGCTCTGTTAAATCTCCAAGTCACTGATCTAACCTGATGGAACCAAATTTCCAGTGGAAAAGTACAGTTAGGAAATGCTCCCTTCTGAAAATCAAATCCTTGACTGTGCAAGGTGTATTTGAAAGATAAAATCTTGTGGTTAGTGCGCTGCATTAGGATTAGGAAAACTGAGTTTTGCTGGTTAGCTCTGAGCTCTGGGGTTCTTTCAAAATGCTTTTGGGTCAGACCCTTAAATACATGTGAGTTTATTGAAATAATTCTGCTGCTACCCTTGTAGAGGTTCAAGTAGGAGAGATCAACAGAGAAAATCAGTCAGTGTGGGGGGGATGCACATGCAAATAGCTGTGTGTAAGTCAGGCACCTGGACCAGGTTTCTCTGCTGAATGACAGGGACCAAACACATATCTAATTATTTTGATTTGCTCAATTTGTTCACTCCCTTTAATTTAGAAGGCAGCCTGCTGTTGATGTGAATGTTTAAAATTTCCAACTGGGATGGCCTTGAGATTTTTTTAAGAGGTCTCAGGTACAGTGGATCCCTTTCTGAAACAGCGCAGTGCTAGGAGAAGTTACTAAAGTTTAAATAAACATCTAACCTCAAGAGTTTATCATCCAAACTGAAGTTACAAACTCCTCTGTATTCATTAGTGTTCTGTAGCTGTTAGTGTTTAGTCATCCAATGTTTGAATTAAGGATTTTTTGTCACAGCAGAAGCTTGCAGTCTGGGAACACGGTCCAGAGGAAGCGGAGCATGACTAAAACTCTGGCAGACAGATTATTGGCTGCTGGTGGCAGGAGGAAGTCTTTAAACTAAGAACCCTCAATAAATAGAGACAGCCTGTACGCTGCTGGGGCTGGGAGAATGAAAGCTTCTGAACCACAGCTGGTGGCAGGAGTTAGAGCCTAAGAGCTACAGCTGAATGTTTCTTTACTCAGACCATGGATTTTTGATCCTGACACACAGCAGCTAAAATAAATCCTAGAATATGCAATCAGCTCATGATTGCCTGCCTGCTGGAGGTCTCAATCACGTCTGTAGGAATCAGCCGATGGTGATGGATAGTTACATGCCCTCTCTGTGGGATCTAAACCACGCTGCCTTCAAATGGCCTGCTTGAATCCCCTCCAAATCAGGGAGTATTGGCCGTGTCAGCATTTGCCTGCTGATGCGTAGCAGCTTTTGAGGTGGTGCTGAAAGTAGTTCTGCCTCACTCGAAAAAAGGGAAATGAAGGCCTGGAGAAGTCCTTTTGTGTCCTCTGTCTTGACTTACTGAGGAGGCATTTGGGAGAGCGATGAGTGAAGGGAAGGAGACTGCAGAAATTTTTGGCCAAGCCAGTGCTGTGGAAACCTGAGGTTTCTGATATACTGGGTTAAAGCACATTTTAACAATTTGTATGGGTAAGCTGTTCCATTTGTACTGTAATGGTAGACAGGCAGCAAAATGCAGCAACTGCTAAATTTCAGGGTCAAACTCTCAATGATTTTCTTGTCCTTCTGGAAGTTTTGAAACACTCCAACAAGAGTCTTTTATTGTAGCTGACATGGGGCAGCACAGGGTGAAAATTCTCCTTAGGCTTTTATATACAATCAAGATACACTGATTAAAAAAATTGCAATGAATCAGTCATCCTAATTAACCCTGCGCTTGCTGTCAGTCTGCAGGAAGTGCAGCAACTGTGCTTTATCCTCACCATCCTCTAGGAAGATTCAGCCACTTCTTCCCTTGCTTGCTGTGTGCTCTGGGATGTTGGGCCACAGACCACTCTGTCCCAGGCAGTGTTGGCCCCAGTAAATTGATTCTGTGATCAATAGCAAGTGCCCACTTACTTGTGAGAAGTTCACTGTTAGTCCTGACACAAGCCAGAAAATAAAATTTATTTCAGCTTCATACCCATAAAACGTTGCTGCTGACCTCCTGGTCTCACATGTAAGAAATCAATGCTGGCTTCATTAATTTGGAAATGGTTGTGTTCTGCCATTTCCTGAAGCCCCTGTGAAAGTTTTATGTCAAGAGAAGGTGGTGGTCTGCTTGTAATTGAATTCCTGGTGAATTATTTAATTCAAAATATCTTAGAGTTAAGCAGTCCATAAACTATATTTTCTAAACGGATCCATCAACCCAGAACAGATCACGTCTGTAGATTGCAGCACTTTTGTGCTGCAACACAAATCTGTCTGCAGAACAAGTAATGGCACAACCACTTGGAGAAATGCATCTTTCCAGACGTGCTGAAGGGAATTTGCATAGGGAATTGGACAACAAATATAGACAGAGAGCAATCTTTCATATCATTAGTAATAGATACTTCCTGTGATTTCAGTCAGATTGTGAGTCTGCATAATTAGGAAGAGATTTGCAAAGATATGAAATAACCAAAATAAATTAGGTGAAGAAACACAAATGGAAAAGCAACAGTCTTGATTTAAAGGATGATTTTTTTCTCATAGTTTGGCTAATTTGCTGAGGTAAATTACATTATAAAGGTATTATACTGATTTCTTATGTACTAGATTTTTTTCTTCTAGATCTTGCCAAATGTTTGTGTATTCCTGTCCTGCAACATTCAGGAATATTTAAGAATATGCTGCAGCACTGACATCTTTCCTGTTATTATTATTATTTATCATTTATATTGCAGTAACATCTATTGCCTGTCCTCTGATACAGATGCAGGGAATGTTTCAAGTCCAGCCTCTAAGAAAAACATAGAATCTGAAGAAAATTTTATGAAAGTTGAAGTGTTGTGTGGCAAATGAGACTTTGTAACCACTTGTTTTTGTTTATCACCAGCCCTCTTTCTTTGGAAAAAACCCCACATGGTTCTCAACTTGCAAAAAGGATGCAGACAGCCCCTATTGTGGCAGATTGCCTCCAAAAAGTTGTCCTCAGGCTGGCTCAATGACTTTGGTGTAATCATTACCAGTCTCCCTTTGCTCCATGGTGAGACATGTCCGGTTTGGTTGGGTTTGAACATTTCTTCAATTATTTCTTGTTGTTTTTTCTGGGCTTGCAGTGCACAGATTTATATGCGTGTCCTTGAGCCAGTCATTCCTGCTGTCCAGGCTATGTAAAAATAGCAGTAAACGTTGTTTTGGTACATTAGAAAAAAATCTCAGTGGCACAGGAGCCTGCTTGGCTGTGGGTAGTCACAGAGCTGAGCAGACCCAGGGTGAGCCTGGGGAATCAAAATATAAAGAAAACAGGAAAGATCCTCAGTTGGTTTTGGCATTTGTACTTTGTGTCCTTGGCAGACTTTGGTGGGTTTTTATTCCACAGCTCTTCCATTTTAGTTGTGTTTCACTAGCTTTATTTTAGTGAGTTTTGGTGTTATTATTGGCTTCTTTGTGTTTTTGTTGTGGGTACTGTTGCAACGTTGAGAGGGATTTTTGCATTTTTAGTGTTTTTCCTGTGTAGTATGGCTTTTCTTGCTTACGTTACAGCATCTTTTTTCATCATGGTTCTTTCTTTGCATTTTTTGTGCATTTTTGGCTTTTTTGGTGAAATCAGTTTGTAATTTTGTTTTTTATTTTTACTTTTTTGGTTTGTATTTTTTCTGCAGTTTTGCAGATTATATAGATTTTTTTTTCTTTTTCACATTTGTTTTTACTTGGGGGGGTTTTGAGGGGGATTTTCTGCTGGAATTCTGGAGGTGGGGTTTAATATTATTTGTATTTAATTTGCTGCTTTTTAGAGCTTATATTTTTTTCCTTATTGCATTTTCTTTTCCAGTTAAAAATATTTGGATTTTTTTTTCCATTTGGATGTAAATATATATTTAAAATATCTTTGAGTGGATTTGGCATTTAATAGTATTTTTCATTATTTGACGGTTTTGGTGGTTTGGGGCATCTTTGTGTGCTTTTTGGCATTTTGGTGGTATTTTGTTTTGGCTTTTGGCATCATTTTTGGTGCATTTGCCAGTGGATTGGAAACTTTTTTATATTATTTTTGTGGGGTTTTATGTATTTTTTTTTTTTCATTTTTGATGTGCTATTTTTAGCATTTCAGGGCATTTTTCAGCATTCTGGGCTGGTTTTTGGCAGTTTTTTCCCCTGCAATGTTTTTGCCGTCCTGTCAGTGCAGGTGATAATGGTCTAGGGGACAGTGCTAAAGGCCCTTTTCTGGCAGCACTGTGGGGCCACTTCTCTGGGACTGGCCACCACCCCTTCTGCAGTTCAGCCTATAGAGAGAGGAATTTAAACCAGTTGTCTGCAAGTAAGTGATGCTGGATTCTTTGCTGATGAGAAAAAATAATGTGGCCTGAACCTGTTTGCAATTCCAGTTTAAACCCTCAAAAAGGAGTCTCAAAACCTGAGAGCATCCCAGCTCTATAAAGGAATTTTGGAAGGCTCTGGGACATACACAGCCTTTGGGAAGGGGAACAATGGCTCTGCTGGGCTCAAAGGTGTCTCATGTAGCTCTCAGAAAAGGTCTTTCCTCTCTGCCCTCTACCGGTCACAATGTCCTGTCTGAGAGGATGCCTAAAATTCTTGGAAAAATGCTGTGGAGTCTCTGAAACGGTCACACTCTAGGTACTGACAATTTTGGCATGAATTTCTCAAGCTATAGGAGGAGTTTCGCCCTTGTAAAAGCTCCTGCTTTGAGTCTGTCCCGTGGTCCCTCTGACACCAGAGGACATGCACTGGTGTGCTCTCATGCATGGCATCCGTTTGGCTGGGAGGCTCCCTGGGACTGTGTGCAACTGCTGGGGCAATCAGGGGTTTTTTTACTGGACAGCTTGGTTTGTCCTGCTGATAATAGCTTTTACAATTTGTGATGCAGCAGTGCCCAGAGGGTCATAATCTGACCGGGACACTCTGTGCCAGGCAGTGCTCGGGCACGGTGCAGCTACATTTACAATTAAAAATGTAGCTAAAAATGGGAACCTCTCTTGCATGCACAGCAGACAGAAGGGTACTCCAAAGCCAGCTGGGATTGCCCAGATTTCTTACCCATCAGCCCAGTTTTCAGTATCAATGTACCAATGGTCACAGGAGAGGTGGGACTTGGGCCCCCAGGTGGGGATGACATTGTTATTTGTGTGTGAAGTTAAAGCAGCACAGATGTGAAATGCTTTAGGATCCCAACCCAAGGGCCGGATTTTAAATGTAAACCTGCCCAACAGGAGGTGGGAAATATACTGAGAGTCCATGGAGTGCAATATTGAAGCCCTCTCAGTGAGGAAATCCGTCTGCACCATCTGGGTAGGGTCTGTCTGCACCATCGTCTGCCACAGATCCCCGTGGCCATCAGCCCCCTTGCCCTGAGGGACTGTGGCCAGTGTTAAGTTTGACAGCCTAAAGGGACAGCTATTGATGTCCGAGCTGTGTGTCCACTGGGATGGCAGAGTGCAGCCTGGGTTTCCAAAGCTTAATTAGATGCCCAATGAACTAGAACAATGAAGTAGCAGCTGAAGATGATGCAGGTTTATTCTCTTTTTCTGTTTAGCTCTCTAAATGACAGGTAAGAGCTGCAATTCTCTAAGTGCGTGTGGTAACTAAATGGCAACGTGAGACTTCCTTCTGTTGCAGAGCAGTTGTCTACAAAAATTCACCCACGATTTAACTGATTGTTTTGGAGGGCTAGATGAACACATTAATAAGACCAAAATCATACTTAGAGTAATTTATGACCCACTGAGTTTAACCACTGGGTGTTGCATTCATGCCCTAGCAATTTATTTAGTAATGTTTTCCCACCTTGAAACTTACTGTATCATCCCAAATCATCTGTTTGAAATGGTTGTTTCAATTGCTCAGCTGGCTCTTGCTAGTGTAATTTAACATTTTCATTAGCTCAGTAAAAGAAAGAATTTAAGAACTTCTATGTTTCAAAGGCCTGATGTGTGTCATGGTGGGAGTCAGGTAGGAATTACTATTGTTTAATGAATACTTTATGGATGCTGTAAAGTAATTACATAGTGTAATTAAATTATTTGAAATTCAGTTTCTAACTTTGTTTCCTGAATAGACTTAATTTGATCTTTGGGTAGGGAATAAGTTTCTTTCAGTTAAGCCCTCTGTAGGCAGAAGAGAGAATATGCCATTTGCACATAGGTGGCTTGGGACTCCATGGGAAAGAAAACCAAAGAGCTTCCTTGTTTTGATCTATTCTCTGTTTGATGGCTTGTGTTCAGCGTGGGGAAGCTACATAATTGCTATCAACTACTCACTGAATTAGCTTATTTGAAATCATTCTCTATAAATTTATTCTACAGCTGTTAACAGCAGACTTGTAGGTGCAACAATGCTTGTGCTCCGTTTCTCAGCAGGACTTTCTGTTTACCACAGTCATGCATGGAAATGCTCCTACAGAAAATTCTGCACATACGAGGATTCAAACACTAACTAAATATTTGCAGAGGCTGATCAATTAGCTCTTACTGAGGCAAACTGACATGGAACTCAGTGACCTCTTAGTTCCTAATGCAGCACTTGTGCTCTGGGTATTTCAGGCCCTTTTTTCACCCTCATTTTGGGACAATTAAAGGTGAGACTTCAAGAATTCAAAGATTCCCAATATTTTTGTTAATTTTCCTGGGAAAATAAGTGAATGATTTCTATTTTGGATTAAGTATGAGTTTCTTCTCTTGGCTAGTAGGCCTTCCCAAGGATATCAATTTTCTTTTGGAGTAACTTCATTACAGCTCCTTGGAGGACTCTGTTCTGCCACAGACCACAGCCCATGGCCCAGCAGGTCACACAGACCACTGGAACTCTGCACTGATTCTGTGACTGGCTTAAATGGTTATACAAATTAACCAGCTCTGTATTTACCATCTTTTAGGGTAAAAGAGAACTCTACTCAGGAAACCCAGAACAGAAGCTTAGGAAATTACATAATTGAAAGTCCCTAGTCACTGAATTAGAGCATGGGCACGGCTTTGGAGATGGAATTAAAAATATGTTCCAATGTTTTAGAATTTCCTTCTTTTCCTACATGGAATTACAAATCAACTCTGAGTCTGTGCAAAGTGTCTGAGCCTGAAGTCTTGGTTCAGGTCCATACTCTCACTGTGCTTAGAAGTAAATAAAAAAAGTTTTCATGACTTATTGAAACAGTCAGGAGGCCTGACCCAGTAGTTAAGCAGTCAAGGTCTGAGTATATCACAAAATGTCAGAGAATAAACTGTATTTCTGAAGGATGGAACTAGCAGCAGTGTGTGCACTCTATGAGGAGCTGACCAGTTATTTACTGCAAAGCCTGCACCTTCACTTCCAGAAAAAGGAGTGCATTTAAAACACATTTCAGTACAAACAGCCCAGCTTTTTCATGGAAAATTAAATAATCATGCTTTAAGGGATGATGGCTTCTTTCATTTTTTTAAATCTTTTTTTTTCTTTAAGAGCTTTAAGTAGGCAGCCCAAATGAATATGTTCTCTAATTCAAGTCTTAAAAATGAGACTGTGCTCAAGATGGACCATAAAGGAATGCAACCTGCCAGCTTAATTAAGTTTCTGGAATGCTTCTGGGCAAAATTAATATATGTGGATGAAAGCCAAAATCAGCCTGACTGAACAGATTTTAGCTAGCACACCACAACTCTGAGAAACACAGGGACCTTAAAGTATGCAGCCTAGCAATATTAATTACAGTGGTTAGAGAACGGTCTATCCTTTTTGAGGATGCCAATCTGCATTTTTTATTTCCAAGCCAATGTGGCTATCAGAACAATCTTGGAGTAAATTAAAAATTAGGAAATGATTTGCTGTCATTTTCTGCTTCAAACTCTTATTAAACAGCAGTTGATGAAAATAGAAAGTTGGATTTACTCAAATAGCCTGAGTGTGAAACTGAATTAGTTCATAATGCAATAAAGGCCTGTGATATTAATGCCCTTTATGAACATGAACTCCTAACTTGGCCTTTATCTCTCACTAGAAAAGGATCTCTGCATTAAACACTTCCTTAGTCTTGTCAGCAGATGCTGTTCAGAACATTTGGAGCCTTTAACAGCGCTTTGCGTAGGCTGCATTCACTTGCCACAAAGAGAAGAAACCACAAAATTTTCTGCTCTTTGATCCCCTAATTCTTCATGTCCATGCTTTGCCATGGTGATAGCTCTACTGCAGTCCTGTGTCCTCCACTGCATTATTTTGCAGCATTAAAATGGAGGTAATGTGGCAAAGATGGGTCACAGAACCAGAGAATCAGACGAGTTGGAAGGGACCCACAAGGAGCATCGAGTCCAACCCCTGGCCCTGCACAGGACAGCCCCAAGACTCACACCCTGTGCCCGAGAGTATTGTCCCAATGCTTCTTGAGCTCTGCCAGGCTTGGTGCTGTGACCACTGCCCTGGGAGTCTGTGATTAAGCTCAGCCAAATCAGAGAGCTCATCCTGACATCTTTACTGAAACAGCCCCCACTGCAGAGGGGAATCTCACCCCAGAAAGGTCAGGATCAGAAAACATTTATCTCTGCCATATTTCCAACATGTTGTTGGGCAGCTCTGGTGAGCAACCATGGGAAATGCACACACTGAAAATACAGGATTGCACTGCATTATATGCACATGGTGGTAATTCAAGAGAAACTGATTAACTGGTGTCAATGCAGAACAGAGACATTCTGGTGTTCTAATTGCCCCCTTGGAGGAAAGTAAACATTGCCAATCTCTCTCCTGTTCTATGAAATGTTTCCTTTTCTGTGAAAAGGGTTATCACAAAGGCTCTGTGGCCTAGGAATGATCTGAAGTGCTGCCTTGCTGGGACTGCTTTAACCAAGCCTCTCCTGGAAAGGTGAAGAGGGCTTTGAGTGACACCCATGTGGTGTTTCTCCAGAGTATTTTTGAGGATGAAGGTCACTTACCAAGGAAAATTTCACTTAGAAAACATCTTGGTGCCAGAAATTATATTTTCTTCTGCTTTTCCTTTGAATTGTGGTTACCAGTAAGAACCTGGTATTCATCAAGTTGAAACCAATAACAGGCTGACCCAATTTTCTCCTGTCATCAGCAGGCTGTAATCTTTAAAAGGTAACCACCCATGAATGGTTCCTGACAATTCTGCCCTGTCACCCAGCAGTGGCAGAGCCTTGTCCAGATGAACCAGGTAGTTTCAAAACAGTAGAAAACTGGAACCCGCTTTCCTATCTGATATAGTGCTTGCTTGGATTTTCTAACATCTTAGTAATGGGCTCTTAAGCACTCACTGTCTGACAAATGAACACAATAGAATCACAAAAATTTCCTTTCCTCACAACATTATGCTGAAAGTATGGGCCCAATTGACCACTCTGACAGTTCAGCAGATTTAGGGATGCCAAATTGTTCTGCAACTGACACGGAGAAATTTTGCTCAGATTTATGGCTGAACACTAAAAAGGCTTCAAATAGGTTTTGAAGCAACAAAGATATATTTTCCTTTCAAAGCCTTGTATCACCTTCTGGAGTACAAAGGTAATGCCTGCACATCATGTCAGATCCCTCTCGCTTTTTCTGGGCATTAGTGTATCAATTGTTATGAATAATATAGGAAGGATACCTGTTTCCAAAGAAGTCTATAACAAAAAATCCAAAGAAGTCTATAACAAAACTCCTACTGACTTCAAAAGGAAAATCCTCTCCCTAGGCTCAGATCAACCAGCTATGGCAGTACTCTGCCTACAGAATTTACTAAAACATGCACAAATAGATGCACACCAATGCTGAACCCATGACATTATATAATAATGTTAAAAATGAGAGTCTGGTATTTTTATCTCATAATTTCTAATCACATTTCATTAAGATTAATGACACCTTATTTCCCTTGTGTTCATGTCACAGTTGGTTTTAAATCATGTCTGTTATGTAGCCTGACAAATTTTCATGCAATTATCTTTCAGGAATTAGTATAACTAAGCAGTAAACTATTAGCAAAACAGGTGTTGACCTACCTAGAATTAAATGTAAAAATATGATCTAAATCTGGTTATTTAGATACTTTGCTTATGACTTGAGGTTATTTTAAAACCAAAAAGAATTTTAAACTTGGACTTTTCTTCGTATATTGTATTTCTAAGTTGGTTTTTTTTTTTGATTAGTGAAGGTTATATGTGGAGCTTCATAAAAGCATACATAAAAATGTGTAACCTCAAGACATAAAACCAAATTAATTTAGACAAAATGGAATAATTTATCCCTGAGGTAAGCTGGTAGCAGTAAGCCAGTCACTGATTTGGACCATCATGTTTTGTATTGTTTACTTGGAAGTGGTTTCCCTTTGGAGATGGCTTACTCCAGGTTGGCTGTGTGGAAGTGCCTTTGGGAGAGCTGCTCTCTGCAGATTTTGGGGGTCGTGGTCCGTAATTCAACTCCAGTAATGTTCAGGATTACAGCTTTTGCATGGGAGATTTTACTAACTGGTTGAGACAGCTCCACTGTTCTTAATCCTTGTGAATAGAAATGGATATAAATATTGGGGAATACATTCTGCAGGGAGAAATGAGCTTCAGGCACAACAGTCACAGTTATGAAGTATTAGCAGTCTTCATAGGAGAAATGTTTCTCATTTTTTACGTACACTCTTTGTGTGCTCCATCTTCCTTTGAAGTCAGTCTTGCCTTTGATTCAAAAGAGAACTCTATGGGACATACACAATTTTAGTCAACATTTTCACATTTTCATTCCTTCATGCTAACAACTCTGAGCTTCCAACACTTGGATCAGGGGCTTTGAGCAAGCCCTGTAACTTTTCTGCTTCTCTTCATCTCTTGAAAACATCATCTGTGCTCAGTAGCTTATATTTAGTTGGGTGCATGCCTTTAATGGTCCATGTCTGAAAATCGTGAATTTTGGACAAAGTTTAGATTCCTGCCATGTTTTCAGCCCCAGGAGATTGAAATGCCAAAATTTGGAAAAGCCAGACATTATTCTAAATGCACTTCTGAGGTGATGATAGAGCTCATATTGTTTTTCTGGAAAGCACTGATGTTTCTACTCAGTCAGAAAAGATTAAATATTGCCTAATGGTTGTAAAGTTCTTTGAAGGTGAAATGTGCTATACAAATGATACATTATTTATAATAGTACCACAATATGCCTCAAGAAATAATCATGGAACTTAATAAGAAATTAATTTTCCCTAGACTTTTTTCCAACATCCCATAAAAGTTAATAGAAAATTACAGTACTGCACTCAGAGTCTAATGTAATGATTCTAAAGACCTATAGGAAGGACATATTGCTCCCTTTAGAGAATCTTATATGAAACTTCCTATAGAATCTTGCAAGTTTCTTTTCTATTAAACTCTGTAGGATTTAGTCTGGAGGTTTTTTTGTGGCTCTTGTTTATTTATTTATATTTTTCAATACATAAAACGAGAATTTGTTAATTCAGGAACCTGTTTTTCATGTGCTTCCTGAAGTTGCCAGTCCAAAAATTAAAGTATTCTTATGCTCTACAGAAGAGCAGCACTTGCAGACTTCTAAAGAGAAAAGAGAAGTTTTATTTTACCTGTCATTTCTAGCACACTGAGAGCTGTAACAATGTGTTTAAAATGCATTTACATGGGGTTAGTTAACATAAATTCTTTGTAGAACCTTTGATGCCAGTGCTGCTAGGTGGCATTTTGCTAGTCAGCATTAGTCTCACCCATTTTCACAAAGCATAAAAGAAAGTATCAATTTTATTTTATTTGCTGGAATCTCAATTTTTCTCTGTCTTCTCTTTTTGTATGTGTTTCTGTTTTATGATTCCTTGACTGTTTTTCTCCACTTCTCCTACTTGTTAATGTGAAAATATTTTATTAACAAGATGTAATATTGCACATTTTATTGCTTTTGGAAGAAAAATATTCAAGGCAGTAAAATATCACGTAGAAGATGCTGTTTTAGCAAAGTTTCGTCTTCAGACTGACTTAGTGTTGATTTGCTCTGACAGAGCTTGCTTCTTTAACCAAAACAATCCCAAATTACATTTGAAATTCAAGGAGTTGGCTGAGTAGAATTAGGAGGAACTTCTTTACATGTCTTATGAAGTTGAGGGACTGTTAAGCAGTGCTTCATTAATTTCAGTTCTTTGTGAAAAGTCATCAGCCTTGAGACTATTGTCACAGCAAAGAATTTGAGAAGTACAAATACTCAGAATACCCTGTGGAGAGTTTCTGCACTTTGGTTTTAGGGATGTGTGGGGGTCTATCAACACTTCTTTTTCCCAGCTTCAAATAACTGAACTTTTTCCTCTGTAACCACCTCCCCAGAGCTGTGGTGCCACAACCAGCTCCCAAAGGCCTGAGACACGAGAAAAGGGAAAACAAAAACGGTGAAAGCAGCTTTCATTTTGATAAGAAGAAGCTTTTGGAAATAAGGAACGCGTTGTGGAATTTACAGATTGACTAATCCCGGGATTTGCCGGTCAGCACAAAGAGCCCTGTCTCCAAAGGGGAAGAAGGAGCATTTCCAAAGGCGCTTTGGCAGGAACGGAGCCTGGACACGAAGGGATGTGGTGGGAGCAGGGCTCTGACCAGGCTGGGGTAAAGTGTGGGATGTGCTCAGTTTCTCACACAAAGCAGGCTCTGCCTGCCACAGAATGAGGCTGTGGGGGGGTTGTTGTGGTGCCGTTTGTTCGGGCAGCACTTGTTGGTATTCGGGGCTCCCCTTACAGGGGCAGGGAGCCCCTTTTTTGCTGTGCTTGCTACAAACCCCTGGCTTTTCAGGAGCAACTCTCAGAAGCTATAAATTCTTCCTCTGGAATGCTCTTCCCCGGCACTCCTCCACTCATTGGACTTCTTAAGTAAAGAGATGGTACTATCAGCGTTTCAGGAGGTTTATTACTTAAAATAACAGACACGGCATCAGTCTCCAGACACAAGTGTCTAATACACCACCAAAATGGCGAATAGTCACAGGATTCAGAGTTACACTTCTTTTTATAACTTTCTAATCCAATAGGCACTTAAAACGAAACTTTGTTTTGACCTAATGACCTATCAGCTGTAATTCCTCTCCACTGCAATGCAGAGGTCTCTCAACCAATGACCTGTCATGTCACGTACCCCCATGTACTTCTACTACAGCATCTAAATCCTGAACTTGAACTATAAAATCACGTTATTATACCTAAAACCCTCCACCATAACACCCAGGACACACTTCTACTTATAACTATAGAAACATAGGTTTGTATTTCTCTTGCTTAAGGACTATAAATCTCTGTTAATTATGCCAGACCAAGCTTCTCCAGGGTTGTAAATCAAATCCACCACTAATTACTGAAGTTCTCCCTTCTCGGTTTCCTACATGGGGGACCCCTTCCAACAGCAGTGAGCAAAAGCAGCATCTGCATCCTCCTCTGGGTCGTGCCTGGTGCTCGGGACGTGAGGAGTTGGGCTGGTGGCTGGAGGGCAGCAGATCCAGCAGGGGCTCACAGGAGGAGATCAGGAAGGGACAGAAGAGCTGCTGGAAGATTTGGAAGGAGCTCTGTGCCTTGGAGCTGGGCACACAGGAGCAGCTTATGGGAAACACCCTCACATCCTGCTTTGTCCCCTCTCTCTGTGAGGAGGAGAATGGTGGAAAGGGCTTTCCTTTCCACAATATTAAATATCTTTATTAAGAGAAGATTTTTGCAAAAATTCATTTTTTGACCAGTCAAAATTGCTATGTTCCCTGATCTTTCCCTGCTTCAGGCTCGGGGGCAGTTGAAATTCCTTCACAGATTTTAAACTCAAGGAAATAAAATAATTTTTTCTTTAGAGAAACAGCTCTTTGGCCTGTCTTTCATTTATTCTTTGACTTAAAGTTATGATTTTGCTTATTGCATATTCCTTCAATTCCTTCAGTTTTATTTAATCTCTTGTATGTAATTTAGGAAAGTCTCTCACACGCAAATAATGTAACAAGTGCAAGATAAAACTTGACTTGTGCCATTATTGAAAGGGCTTGTCAGTTAAGAATTCTTGTGCTTTTCTTTTGAAAAAGCTGCACTACAACACCAATTTTGTAATTTTTAACAGGGAGAGATATTTCTTTACAGAAGCAGCTGGGAAACCAGATGGAACGTCTGTGTTTCTTTTTTTTTTTAAATTTTTTATTTCTTCCTTTAACTAAGTTCTCTGCCATTAGAAGTGGTTCCTTTTCTCAGGAAATAGATGTGGCTGCTGTATTCTCAGCATGAGATTTGAACACTTCCTCGTCTTTTAGAAATTCCTGTTGTGTTTCAGAGCTGCTGGGTCAATGCTGAGTTTGTTCACCTTTTGGAACGAATGCACACAGCGTTCCATGTGATACCAGCTGGTCACAAAGGATGTGTGTAGGAAACAAATGGGAGTCAAATTCTGACTGAAGAGTACTCCAAATAGACCTTTTTTCTACAATGGGCTCTGAGTAAAGGAGCATGTCCCAAGCTTTTACCTGAAATAAAATGATTTCTCTCTTCTAACCATTTTGTAGGTTAGAAGATGTGATCAGACTTGTTCCATTTGATTCCTTCAGCTCCCTAACAAAACAGAGGGAATTTCAAGAATATTGCCTCATTCAAATAGTTTCCAGATTTTCCAGCTTTAGAACTAGCACATCATTCTCAGTCTGAACCACAATTTAAAGTTTGTTTTTCTTTTTGATGGTATCAGCTGAGTCCTCAGCCTTTCATCTTCCCTCCTTTGATATGTCAGTGACAATTTGGAAAACAAAACTGTGTGTATACACTTATCTTTCCTGCCAAAGCTAAATAGTACCAAAGTCTCAATACTGAGTATTTGTGTCTTATTTAGAGCTTCAGGTATTTCTGGCTCTGATATTTCTAACTTAGTTTTGCTGAATCACTGTTTTCAGTTTTAATGAGCCACATGTGTAAACATGCTGTATCCTGATAGAAGTACCTCCACTGTCCTCCAGCCAGCTGTAAAGTCAAACTGAGCAAATCTTCCTTCAGAATTTAAAAATTTGATAGAAATGTAGAAAATGAGAAGTTACTGTTTAAATAATTTAAACTCTATTCTTCTATTGATAAAATTCTGCAAGAAACTGACATTTCTGGTGGCCTTTCATTTAAGATGTTTTCCCTGTGGAACTCTTTATCATACAATCTGTGAGGATGTGATTTTGCTGATTTTGGTTCAGCTCATATAATTTGTTCTTCATAGCAGGGGATAGCTCCTATAATTTGGAAGTAGTAATATGAAAGAGCGTCCTCACATCACATCTTGCAGTGCTATTCAGCAGGGATTCTTTCAGAAGATATTCACTCTTCTTTGCCTGAGGCATCAATCTTAAAAGTAAATGAATAAACTAATATTTATTGTATCTCAATAATTATCTTGGCTTTCATTATCATAACCATACAAATTTGCATTTGTATTTCAAGCAATACTATCATCTTCTCTGGCCTTTTAATTGCGACCATGTTCAGTTGTATGTCAACCCCTATAAATTATTCCAAGACCTCCCCATTCACTAATGGGTTCTTTTCTGACACCACCATGACACTGACACAAAATATCTGCCTGTGCCTATGTGAATTCAGCTGTGATCATCAGCAGGTGGAGCAGGTGTGGTCAGGTTATTGCCTGATTTTTGTCTCCATGAGAAAAGGTTTGGAAACTCCACCCCCTCCTTTTTGTTGAACAGTTTTTGTTTCCATCAAGAAGCTGCCGTTCCTGGGTGATTAACCCAGTGAACAGACACGTGCCAGCATGGCTATGCCAGCTGCTTTGAAAAATGTGTTGGTATGTGTGGTAAGCACCACTCACTGTCTGGGAGATCCTATATTTCTGTAGGACAATGTCGCAGGTGAGACAAAACAGGAACATTTGGAAGGCCTTCAGTGTTCTGCATTTCCACACAGAAATGGATGTGAGGGGCAGCATGCTTCGAGCAGGGTGTGGGGCTGTCCTGCAGCTCCTGATACACCTCAGGGGTGATTTCTGTTAGATCCTTCCCTCAAGGGAGCATTGCTTTTAACAACTCCTTAGCAGAAAACTATGCAAAAACTCATTCAACGCCACCAAGGCCACCTCCCTATCCAGAGTCAGAGCATGATGATCTTTCTTGAACCTGACAGGACTCAATCAAAAACTGCTCATTCACTGCTGGTTAATCTTGCAGCCTTGCCCACTGAAGTCTGTATCGTCTCCCCTTTCACCAAGGCCACCAATGTTTTAGCTGCCTGGAAATATGCCAGGTTGTATTCCCTAATTTTGTTTAAATTTTTTTATTTTGCTGTGGAACTTGCAGATGGCAGGATATTTATTTATCTTGATCAATTTAAGAGGGTACAATATAGGACTTAGGGCTTTCAGTTTTGCTGTTTCAAAGGCAGAGAGCGAAACAGCAGAGATGCTGTTCTGCTAGTCAAGGCAACTTACCAAATACCATCTGAAGATAAAAGGATCGCTGACATATTTGAGCAGAACAATATGTCTTGGCATTGCTCCTTGCCCCTTGTTTAAGAGCCAGATGGTAAATGTTCCCTTGCCAGGGTTCTATGTAGAAAACAGGCAAGTTATTTTGCTAAGGAAATGGCAGGCATGTCAGAATCAATAGCCTTGGAAAGCTCACAGTACGTGCCTCCTCCCGACAGATCGAGGGAAGCCGAGGAGAGCGGTGAGCTGGAGCAAGGCACTCGCAGTGAGAGGTGATTTTGTTCTGCAAGCAGGGCAATTTCCTGACGACGCATTACACGCTTCTGCCTTCTGCTTAGTGCTCAGAAGGAGCTGCTGGAAAGGGGATCCCAGCTCTGTGCACTGCTCACCTTCAAACGTCTGCGCAGTGCCTGCAGGCTGGTGAGGCAAAGGCAGCTTGGCTTTGCTCCCACCTGCCCGTGGGGATGCAGAGCAGCCTTTTGTGGGGTGCTGCTGCTGCCTACAAAGCTGCTGGCTGTTTCCAGGATTTATGGAGGCGTAATGGTCAGACCTATGGAGGCAGATTCAGCCATACCTGTCTCAACTCGATGATTTTGACATCAGGTCAGTGGCTCTACTGCACGTCAGGAAAAAGGTGCCAAGAGCAGCCCAGCTTATAGGAACTTCCCTCCTATGCTGTAGAAAAGGAAACATAGGAAAGGAGGAATAAAGCAAAGTGTAGAGGCAGACTTGATATTTACTGTGGCCAGAGGACACCACTGCATTGAGAATTCTCTGTGCTGTCCCCACTAATATAAACACATGATAGATTTATGTTGGCTCCAATTTGAAATTCAACCAACTTCTTTAAAAGAACTTACAGAGACCCATAAAGCAGAAGAATAATGGATGGAAATGGTTTACATGCTTGGAGGGAAATTGGAGAGTACTAAAATGTGATAAAGCATTGTGAAATGATTTACAGGATTGTTTTGGGGTGGGAATATTTTAAATAATTTGAGTTCTTAAAGGATAATTAAACAGCTTACAGGACATGGTCTTTTCAGAGTGACTGGTCTGACTGCAATCCTCTATTACTAGATTTAGAAATATATTTAAACTCAGTTCTTGGCCATGAAGAACATTTTTAACAGCCTTTTTAAATATGGAAGCAAATGAGGAGATATACTAGGTGCCAGGCTCTCAGCCATGCTAGCCAGGGTTAGAAGTAAAAAAGTCTTGCAAACAGGAGTGCGGAATTAATTTTAAAAGATTTACCAACTCAAGAAACTAGACAGAGGGATTTAATTAAAGTCAGGGGAGATGAGAGGTAGTTAGATTAATCTTGGAGGCTGGATTAGTTGATGAATGGAGCCCTTTTGTCTGTTCTTAGTTGATATTAATTTCTGGTGCTGTACTCATTTTTTATAGATTTATGGCATGTATTTTAAAGAAATCCCACTGCCTGGGCTGGTTAAACACATTTCATTTCACCTACTTTGTTTTTAATGTATTCTGTTAATGGTTTATGATTGTCATCTAAGTTACAAGATAACCTTACCAGTCCTTTACCTTAGATGACCCTTTTTTCAATAGAAAGCTTTTCTGAAATCATTCACCGAATGGAGAATATCAAACATCAAATATAAAAGCGTGTCATCAAAAAAAAAAACAAACCAAAACCCCAAACCCCAACCGTATTAAAAATTCAAATAAGAAACCTAAGAAACTAGTCACATAAGTACTTAAAAGAAAATTCAGCCATTTCAATGCCTCAATATTAAGCGAACTATATAAAAATTGGAAAAACCAGCTGGATTTAATAATTTGTTTGGAATCTAAACAAATCCTCAGGAATCCAGAAATAAGTCTCCTTGAAAACAAGCCCTGGATGTATCAAATGTGTTAATATTTCCTATGGAGTCAAGTGTCATTGTATGCCCTCGACAATGCAATTCCATTTTCAGGGAAAGGTCAAAATCTCTCTTTATTGCTTTCAGAAGTGGTTGTATCTATCCCTGATAGGTAACCAAAAAGGTATTATTCAATCACATATTTTAAAAAAATACATAACTGCAGTAGGTTCTTTTATTGTGCAGGCTTCTTATCCATGCTGAATGTATTTCAACTGTACAATTGGACAACTGTAAAAATGTTATTAAATGGAAGAACTCAATTAATAAATACCTCAAATCCAGAAGTTGTTAGGAAAACAGCAAGAGACAAAGAACTGGAAACAAATCAGATCATAATTTGTCTGCTGCCTAAAGGAGCAGAAATGCTGTAAGTTAGAACCATGATTACACAAAGAGATTACTAACTAGTAATTCACATTAATTATTCTGTCTCTGTCAAGGTCCTTTAACAAGTCTTTCTGCATATGCTCTGTTTTCTTATATACAATAATAATTTTGTACTTTTTATTAGTACTTTTATTGCTTGCTAAGGACTTAACATCTAAGAATATTTTTAATGGGATTTTTCCAGATGGTGCTCTAAATTTGGGCCTCTTTATGTTCCATGTTGTCACAGTTAAGCAGAAGGCAAATACGGGTTTCTGAGACTGGTATGGTAATTTTTCAGTGTTGCTATTTATATTTCAGAGTTAGACATTCAAAGCTTATGCTGACATATGTGTGTGTGTGTGCACACTAATTATTATAATTTCTCAAGGTCAAGTAGAGCTTGTGTCCGTTTGGAGTGACATTTCCCTTCCTTCTACCATCTCTGGCTTTACAAAAGGGGTAAAGATAAAAGTAATTGGAATATATTGCAAATTGACCTTCCCTAATATTTCTAAATGAATTGTTGTTGGCACAGAATGGTCAAGAGTGTAATTATTTGTTAGACTCCATTTCCAAACTTCTCAGTGACTGGCAGCACTGAAATACAATGAGTAGGAATAGGAATATTCTTCTCTTCTTGCCATTTGTTCCTTTCGCTTTTCCAACTTTGCTTCATTAGCTTTATGCTTATCAATGCCCAGTGAAGGTTTTAAAGCATAAACATGTAGATTTTAGGGGAATATTGATCAGCTGTTAGGATAAACAATGAGTTTCATGTGGTAAACCCCACTCTGGCATTACAGTGTAGTGGGAATGAACAGATTTTTCAGCTGGGACAGAGGTTGTAGCCTTAGAGATTCTCTGCTTCAACAGCTCCCAAAGTTCCTGCCGTTTTCCCAAATGATCTATTTGCAGTGGGCATGTGAAGCAGCACTTAGCAAGATAGCCCACAGTCTGTGACTTCCATTTCATGCTCCAGTGTTTTACCATTACGTGCACACTCAGAGTGCACGAGTGCTGCTTCTGCCACTCGGGTGGTGATGGAGATGGGAGTATCTGTTCAGGAAGATTTCATTTAAACTCTCTGTTCTCTTCAGCAAGAACATTACAGGAGCCACTTGATTGCAAGTGATAGGAAATGTGCTACGCCTGCATTTATTTCATTTTATTTTGTTTTGTTTTTGGTGCTAAAAGGGGCCTAGCCATTAGGAGTGGGGTATTTCAGGGCAGTCTGAGCTACTGCTTTTAGGCAGCTCCACGAGCTGTGAGGACTGTGCCTTCCTGTTGCAGTGTTGGTGTGTGTTTAATGGACAAGAATAGATCGCAAGCAAGACTCAGTAACAGGCAAAAGGATTTTGTTAGAGTAAATTATGTGGCTGGGAAAAATTTAATTTTTTTTATTCCCCGAGATACCTACACTGTATTACATGTGTTAGAAGCAGCAACCTTCAAACCAAAGGAGAGGTTAAGGACAGTACTTTGAAAGCCTGACTGGGTTTGAGTTTCTGGACTCAGGTAACTCTCTAGGCAAAGAGCTTGTAGTTTTAAAAGTAAATTTTTTGAAGTGTGCTCTGTTTGCCTGGGAGATGAAGCCAGTTCTCTTGTCTGCCTTTAAATCTTCTTACTCCTATTTCTGGCACCAGAAATTATGCTTAATTGCCAGTGATGAAGTATGGCTGGCATCATTTTGCTTTTCACAAATGGATGATTTGGGTTCATTTTGTTCTGAGAATTGCCCTTCCTCAGCCATTGCATTAAAGCTTGGAGAATGAGGTGATAAAAAGTGATATTAAACATCTTTTAAAACCCTTAAGACTGAGGTGAGAGACTGTGGTGTGAATGGATAGGCTTGGAAAGACTTAGCCACAGCTTTGTAAATATGTACTCAGAGAAAAGTTACTAGTAAGAAACTACACTAACAGAAGTCTATATTCAGAAGAGGAAGCAGCAATTTTACCAGTAAAAGTACTACAAAAATCTTAAGTCTGATGCTCAAGAGCCACTGTCACTGCCCAGAATTATATATTAAGTTGAATATAAGATATAGAAAGAAAAAGCATTCATCCACCTTCTATCTTTGCATTTTCTGGGTCTGAAGCAGTAAATCTCAGCTTGAATAGGTTCATTAAAGAGCAGAAAGAAAAACAAAACTGTATTCCTAAAGAATGCAGGGAATAAAAATGATACTTCTTTAACTGATATGTTTAGATGCAACATTTATTTCTCTTTCAATGTAAACCTGTGTCATAACTATTACATCTATTGTTTTGGAGCTTATTATGAATTCTGTCTTTTTAGTGAACTTCAGAGGCTATAAACCAACTTTTCAGAGAATTTTAGCCTCTGTACCCAACAGAAACACAATCAACGCCCTAGGCTGGGCTCCAAGCTAGTAATGAATGCTACCATTAACATTAGAAAACATTTCCCAGTGTATTAATCCATCCCTGTAGTCCAGGATGTCCTGGGAAACAAGGACAGGAACTTCACAGGGGAAGATGGATAGCAGAATAAAGCTTACTAAATATTAATTAGTGTAGTAACAGTACACTATTCACTTTCCTACTTCAGGGCCTCGTTTGCTATGGCCTTACACAGAGAGAGGGATGTGGGCTATGCAGGATTCATTATATTTATTTGCCCTGGCTGTTGTCAAGGTGCCATTTGAATGTTGTATTTACACTAATCCCCTTTTAGTGTGTGTATTTTCTCTCTGCATCTGTCTATCCTTAAGGTGTGATTTTCAAACACATTTAGCCTCTTTGGTGTCTTCAGGAGCGCAGGGGAAATGTGTTGCTGCAATCTCACATGAGGTGATAACTGCAATGAGGTAGTTCCTTAAGTATCTGTAATTCTACATGTGAAACTGAGGCTCACTTACACCTAACAGAGCAGCCTTTTATAGCACAAAGCTGTTAAAAATTGCACTGTCGAAACCCATACTAATAAGAATATCACTGGTTATAATAAAAGCTGTAATTCTAATTCCAGGTGGGTATTTCATGGGATTGTTTAAATATTCATTATGCATAGACCTAAAATGTCAGTACATAGTCTTAAAATTCCACTACTTGGGCTTTCAAGGTCCTAATTAAAACAACCACATGATGATATCTTCTCTTCCTATATTTAGCATGTTCCTACACTGTATTTGCAGTAAATTGTTTCAGGCTATAAGAAAGGTGAAAGATTCTTGTTGTTCCCTGACAGCATTTTGTAAAAGCTGTATTATTGCTGAATGAGGAATATGTATCAGTGCCAACTTGCTTTCTTCCTTGGGCATGTTGTGCATTTCCTTCAGTAATTTGTTATTGTTATTAACTTTTAAAGCCACCTTACCTTGGAAGAGAAGCACTGCTCTTAACTTTTCCTTCTTTCATATTTTTTCAAGCAAGAGAAAAAAAATATTTTCTCACTGTTAGCTGTGTATTCTCTCTACGTTGATGCAGGATGATACAGGGCTGGCAGAAGCAGAGCATACACATATGAAGCATCTTCTCCCTGCTAGGCAAAGTTTAGGGCTTTGTAGCACCACAAAGGGCCGTCACCGTCCTGACAGCAATTTGAAGACTTTCCTCTGGGATGACTGCATTTAAAAATGAACTCAAAGCATTGTAGACTTCAAAAAGAGCCTCAGAGACTTATTCTGTGACAGAGTAAGTCCCATTCGGCAGTCACAAACAACGTTTGTGTGATTTGAGGACCTGCCATGCCATCCTAAGGGAGCAGTAAAGCTTCCAGGGACTGGTGGAGGAAAGGAGGGTGAGGTAACATATGAAGGACAGCACTGCCGTGCTAAAAATCTATTTCAGGAAAACAAGCAAACAAAATGGCCCGAAAATGTTCCTTTCAACTATTTGAAAATATTTGTCTTTTAATTGCTTCAGACTTCATTATCTCGGCTAGTCTGTCATCCAGGCAGCTCCCAAGCTGTTTGGAGCATGCACAATCCTGGCAGTGTGGCACTGTGCAGTTGTAGCTCTCTTGGCTCTGAGGAGCTGCCCCAGGACGGGGCCTTACAGTGCAGTCCTGGGCTAATCCAGCTGTGGGGAACAGGCTGTTCTCCTCACAGGCTGCACCCTGCTGCAATAAATGCTGGCAGCTTCTCTGTGATGCCTTCTCCAGCCACCTAGAAACAGAGACTAGACAAGAGTAAGGGAATAAAGATAGGTGTTTATTTGAAGGCCTTCAAGGTACACCCTGGGGGAGCCAGAGGCTGCTTCCATAAAAAATGGACCCCAAGATGGTTGACAGGTCACGAGTTCTTCACGCCTTTATAAGTTTGGTTCATTTGCATATCAGGGTTAATTCTCCAATTAAAGCCCCAGTTCAGTGATGTAATTCCCCTCAGCTTGCTCCCCCCTTAGTCTTTGGTTTACACATTTTGGGCCTAGAAGAGCCTGACTGTCCTTGAAGGCAAAGCCTGGAGAGGCTTTGTTATGTCTGCCCAGCACGAGAGAGCAGAAATTACAGGCTACAAGGAACTTCAGAGTTACACTCTAAGCAGTACAGAATTTGAAAAATATAAAAGTTAAAACCTAAGGCATCATCTGGGTGTCTCTGTCTCAGTGTGATTCCCATGTCCTCACACCCTGGATGCTTCTGTTTCATAGCCAAACCTGTAAGTCTGTGTGGGGAGGAGTGTGTAGTAAACCCCAGCCTTTTTCTACATAATAAAAAAATGTGTAATTCTGGGCTTAGACCTTCAGATACTTTTAAAGAGTAGTCAGATATGTTTGGGTCTTTTTTTTCAATACTTAGGATGAGACCTGAACTAGGATTTTGAACCATCTTAAAGCTGTTAAATGCCTGTCACCTCAAACCACCACTGCTCCTTGCTGAACCCATCCAACAGAGCATCTCTGATGGATTTACACCCTTCCTGAACACACAGATTTGGTCCTGAGAAGAAAGAGGGATATGATTTACTGTAAAATGTCTACAAGCTGTTGCACCGTGGTAGAGTTCTTTATCTGTGGCCATACTGGTGATTTTCTGTGCCATGCATGGGTGTGATTCCAAACCCCTCCTGCTGCATTCCCTCTTTGCAGTACTCATCAGTCAATGGGGAGGCTCCCAGGCCTGTGGTCAGAGGTGGCACCTGGACTTTTGTGATTTGGTTTTGTAGAATATGGCGCACATTGCAGCACCTGTTTAATAGTCAATCTGTGACTTCAGGCAACAGAAAAAGTAATTTGTTGCTTAAAAAGGGCAATTCTGGAGCAAGCCAAGCATTAGGAATCTAACCCTATGGCTGCTGCAGGCCACTGCAAAATTCTATCAGGCAGCAATGTTGGTCCCTGGTGCTGGAAACGTTGCTAATGGAAATGTGCAATTCTGCTAAGAGCTGTTCCAATCTGTTAAAAATAATTCTTCCTATTTGAGAGACTAAATACAAATTTAGGGACCATCAGAATGTTTCTGGGTTTTTTTACTCACACTTATTTTGCTGTGAATACTTCATTGTTATGTTCAACAGTGAAGTTTGATACTGTTTGAAGTTATCTGAAGTCAGATAACAGCAATGTAAAGTCAGCTTTTAATGAAAAATAATAATGAAACCTGAGTGAAGCACATAGCTAACAAAGTGACATTTTATTCAGCTGATGATTAGCAAAAGACCTCCAACAGCATGGGAGGGATGAACTGCTCATTCATCTCCATTGGGATGTCAATTTTTGAACCTGTAAAGTAACACTGATTTAATATTTTTTGTGCCCTTCTCCTTAATCAGCCCCATTTTATTGTCCAGAGGATGCCTTTGTTTTCTGTGCCTCAGCCTCAGCAGTCCCAGCGACTGTAGGTATTATTATGTCCTCCAAATCTGTCCAGTATAAATACTATTAGATAGAAATCCAGACTGATGACAGAGCCTGTGCAATTGGAAGAGCTAATGACAGAAGTAATGCAGGTCACTGATCAGTGTATTCTGTGATTTCTTGCCAAAATATTTATTTAATTTGAAGAGTCAACATACACTTCTTCCATAATGACTTAGCCATCAGTAGGGTGGTGATCAGCAGTTACCCAGTTTGACTCTGTAAATCATGAAGAAAAGGGCCAGATTTGAATCTTACATGTGAGGTCAGGACCACACAGATTCCATATTTAACTATGGAAAAATCCATCATGCCTCACTTCAGTTGAGGAAAACCAAACATGAGTAATGAGGAGGGATAATTGAGGAGTCACGAAAAAATAATCGTAAATTCTACACCAATCAGTATTCCCAGAAGTCAGCACGGTCACGAAGAGGAAATGTGCCTTTGAGAAGGTGAATCTTTCTCTGTATCAGTGCTGTCACTTGTCCACCATGGGACACGTCTACTGAATATGAGGGAGGTGGGTAATAAATGGATTAGTTGTTAATACAAAGATCTGTGTAACTACATGTTTTAAGAAGCCATTTTGGTTAAGATTACTGTTACTTGCTGTCGTGGGTTAGTCACGTGTCACCCACGACACTTGCCTGTTGTCATTTAGATGCTGATGGAAGCCCTCCTATAAGGGTGAGATTCCCCTGTGCTGCCCAAGGAGTTTTGCTCTCAGAGAACACCCTGGGTGCCAGTTTTCTGAACAAGCCAAGTCCCCCTAAAAATGGGCTGAATCAGTGCTGTTGTGATGTGAGCAACAGGACATGAGCTTGAGTGTCCCTTCCTGGGTGAGACCAAAAGAGGAAAGAGACCTTATTTTCCCTCTGTGTTCTGAGGGTGGCAGGTGGAGATATATGTCTGAGTGACAGATAAGCACAAGCCTGGTTCCTCACCTGTCTTCCCTCTGAGTAACAAAACTGCTTGACACTTAGTGATGGCTGATTTATTAACTGGGTTTGACCTGTGTTTATTGAGTTAGCACAAGCAAAATAACATCTGCCAGCTTCTGCCACTGTCAATGAAAGTTAATGTTTTAATGTGCGTACCTGAACCACAAACATCCTAAATCTTTTAGATTCAAGGCTTGCCCATGCCTGGAAATTACACTATTCCTTATTATACATGGATTGTTTTGCCAATTTTATTTAAATATATTTATGCATAGTTGCAGTATCTAGTTCTATTTGTAGTGTCTTTAAATATATGTATATATATATGCAGCCTGGTACAGAATTGCAAAGCTGTTGATAGCGAGCAGTACAAATATTTACAATCCAAATGAGCAGGGAAAACATGTGCTGTTATGCTAACTTACCACTGGAAGCGTGTCATGCATGGCTGAACAACAGAGCATTAAAAGCTGAGAAAATGCTAAATGGTGCTGATTAAAAAAAAAAAAAAAGAAAAGGTCCCTAAAGGCCAAGGACTCAAACAGATTTATTCCATGAAAAATGCAATCTGTTTTCAGACCCTTGTACAGCAGCAGCCTTAATCTGTTAATCAGTAAGACTTAAATAATTACTTTTATTTATAACAGCACCCTAAATGTTTAAGCTGTGTTCAGCCATATGGAAGCATAGTGTTCAGAGACATCAGTCACTTCACATATTCCACATGGAAGAAGGATAGATCAGAGAACACCAGCCAGGCACAGGATCATGGGAGAAGAGTGGTGGTGTGCGTCACATGTGAAGCTAAATCAAGAATTAGTCCTAGAACAGGCCCTGGACTGTGAGACAACAGTTCTGAATTTCATTCCTCTCTCTCCTTGCAGTATGACTGAGTTCTCTGATTTTCTGCAGTTTCCTTTCTTCCTAGTCCCTCTCTATTTTGCAAGCTTTCTGTAGCAAAGCCTGTTTGACACCGAGTGTGTGTGAGCTTTTCCAAACCAAACTGAAACCAGATTCCCAGCAGGATTGTTGGTGCTGCTGCATTCCTGTGTTACAGAAATTATCTTCTGCTGAAATACCGCTGTCCTACAGTTCCCAATCCTAATGCAAACTCTGCAAATTGGTGTTTAGTGAGTACCATTTGTAATCAAAACAACAAATGAGTTTAGTTTGGAGTACTGCTGGTAAAACTAATTGTTAAAGGTACCCCGAAGGGACACTGAAATGAAGAAAAGTTTTGATAAATATTCCCGAATTAAGGTGGCATATCTGCAAACCACAGCTGGTAACAGGTAGCTGAGATTTTCACAGCTGTCCTGGGTAAGTAGTACCAGTCTGTATGTGTTTATTCTGCAATCCTAAACTGGTTTGCGCACCCTTACCCACTGTAGCAGAAAAGGGTGCATCTTAAAAGACAATTAAGTTTCTCATTATATGTTTAGCAAATGAAGGTGAGAGGCAGCTGGGACCACTGCCTACTTCATAGATTTAAAATATATAAATATACTCAGTAAGAGGTTTTGACCTCTTAAACAAGGGATGGGATTTGTTGGTCCTTTCCCTAAATAATACTAAAAATCTTCTTTTTTGGAACCATGGTACAAGACTGAAATAAAGGATGTATTCTGTTATAATGTCATCCATTGTAATATAGCAACATTTAAAACATCTTTCTTCTGGTTTGGCAGGGTTTACTATAGGTATAACAAAATGAAAAGCATTTACTTGAAGACCAATCTCCTTTCTGAGCTCTACATAGGTTGGGTTTTTTTGTGAGTTTGACCGAAAAGAGAACTTGTCATATTTAGGTATTGAAAAATCAAATCCAATTCTCATTCTCTATGCTATAACAGATGATTAATATGCTGTTGCATAGTACCACAATGCTGAGCTTCCATGTTACAACACCATTACTTTTCCTCTACTGCCAAATACCAAGAAGCTGTAGCTCTCTGTCTGAATGTAGCTGAGGCTTTCTGGCATCCAGTGTCATGTTTTTCATGTGATAAATCTGCCGTTTTTACAGAGAGCCTGAGTAAGGTTGCTATACCTCATTTCAAGTGTTTAAATATTTTATTTAAACTCAAACATACACGGTAAAGTGGAAAAACACAAGGATGGTGTGAGCTGAAGCGCTGCATGGTCAGAATGAAAAACAGTAAGGAAAACAGAGCTCTGAAAGGTTAAGATAAAGGCCAGGAACACATTAAATATGCTTTTCTTGTATATCATAGTGTTTCCTTTAACTAGAAAAAGCCATGAGTATGCTCAAAGCAAACCCCTTGGGAAAATGCAGAGTTCAAATCACAAGAGATGGGCATTATAATGAACTGGCATTCTGTAATGAAAACTAAGGTGATTTTTATTCCATTATTCTTTTTCAATAAACAAAATGTCAGACCCAGGAATGTCCCCTGTTCTGACATCAGGAAGTCACCCCACTGGTACTGCAGATGGCCACAGAGAAAAATCAGAACTGGCCAGGATCTCTAAACCACCTCTGCTTCTTTGAGTGAGCCACAGGGCCAATTCAGTGACCAAAAGTTCACACAAAGGCTCATCAGCTCTTACTTTTCCGAATGTCCGCTTACAGAAAAAGATGTATTTTTACTTTTTTTTTAGAATATTTTAAGGCAAAGTTGGCTTTTTTTTTTTTTTTTTTTTTTTTTCCATGTTGAACAAATGGGTGTTTTCTGTTTATGTGGCTTAAAAGATTCAGTTTGTGACAGGCCACACGTTTGGAAGTATGTTGTATATTCCAGCTAGTGTCACTGAACTCCAAACCTACTGCTATTGTGTTTATGACTGCTAATGAGTTATGGTTTAATTAGCAATGACCTGTCATCTGCACAGTGTATAGGTGTGATGTGCCTGACTTTGCATGAAAAAACACTGAGGTTGCTGCTGGATAAAGCAATTTCAAGTTCCATCCCTTGGCCAGGGTAGATAGGTTGTGTTATCAAGTTGTCAGAACTGCTAGATGGTTTCATTTATTTTCTTTGTGGTATCTGAAAGTCATGCCTGCGTCTGCTATTATGGCTTAGTTTCTGCATAGCTCTTTAATTTGTAGAGGTCTCATTGACAGCAAGAAAAATTAATACTGGAGCCAGTGGAATACATAATGCCTGCCTGCAAAATGGTGTCTCATCACATCCAAACAAAGCTGGGAAGGTGAGGGAAGGGTAGTGATGGGAGGCATTATAATTCCCCAGGATAACTGGATTGGAGGATGCAAATGCTCACAGTTAAAATTAGTGTGGTGTTACCCTCAGTGCTAGAATAAGGCTTCACATAAACTTTGTGTTAAAACTGTGCTCATAGGAGGAATTTGGATGTATTTAGGGCATTATGCATCTGAGGTCTGTTTGATTAAGATTTAAACGTGTATGTGAGAACCTGATAAATGTTTGTCCCATGTGACTGGAGGGAGAGGAGGACAGCAAAAAAATGAGAAAGAAAAATAGATAAATACTGAAATGAATAATGTAGTACCTTGAAGAAGCCAAGAAAGTGAGGAAAATATATGGAATGTCTCTCAAAAGGGAATGGTGCTGTCGTATTTCTTTCAAGGCAGGAAAAAACAGGGTTTTGAAATTACAGCAATGATATTCAGCAAGTTTGTTGGAATATTAAAATATTTGTATAAAACTAGATTTGGGGTGATTAAAAAGGTCTTTTCAACAAACTCTTAAATAAAGCTCTCCATGACCTATTTGAATGGATGGGGAAACAGAGTCACAGAGGACGAAATTTGCCCGCAACTCCTGAAAATGTAAGAGAAAGAGCAGAGAGCACAGGTACCACTGCTTGCCCTGGGCTTTGCACATCCCTGCTTGTTAGGGATCCTGAAGTTCTAGTTGTATTTTTGACACAGCTGGGTTTTTTTTCACTTTCTTCTGGGGCATGTAGTGATGGCTTCTGCTGAGAGCATGCTAGAATAATTGGATTAAGAAGGTGAACCACTATACTTATCCTCATTTTCCATTGAATAAATACTTCCAAAGCCTGCCCAAGGTATTGCTCCATCTGGTTCCACCTGGCATTTTGAAACACGTTTCATTTAATGTGTTTAGTATAGATTTACAAACATAAATCCAAAAGCAGAAGTGAGACTAAATGGGTACGTAATTCACACCTCTTTCAGCCATGGAGGCTGTGCCCTTCGGCTCAGAATTGATTTCAGTGTGGAGAATCTGAACTGTGCTCTATGTGTGACAGCGCCTTGGGAAACCCAAAAGTTGCTTGAAAATGTGCATAAATCAAAACAATCTGGAAGTTATCTAAGAAGATCAAGTGAATGCTGATATCATGGGTTATTAAAATTTCGTGCTTATTTATTTATTTTAAAAAGCAACATAACTCACTGTATTCAAATCAGTTTTCCTCAATGCTTTCATTCAGGAATAATATACTCTGAAATAAAAAAGTTTTAGAATGACTTCCTGATTTCATGGCTCTCCCACTTGGTTTATTTGCTCAAAGGAAAAAAAAATTAAAAATCGTTTGCTTCTGAGTTCCAAGATTTTTAGCTGGACTCCATGGTCTATCTCCTTCTAGTACTAAATTACAACTGCATATATATAGTAAGATTATTTATCAGTGTTTGCATAACATTTCTCATTCAGAAGGATCCAGAAATACTTAATAACCTTGAAAAATTATAATACAAACTACACCAAGGCATATTTTCGCCATCATTGAAATGCAGGCAGGACGCTGCTCTTGACAGAGCAATCTTCTGCTCTGATATGGTGCATCCTGCATTCCTGTGTTATTGTAGGCTGCTCTGGGGAGGGTGTGCACAGAATGGCAAATGAAGCATTGTACTTTGTATGTTATTTTTTATTTGGGGTTGTTAAATATAAATATTGCAAAGCCATTTCTGTCATAAGCTCTCTATACTGTAATCATTTCCTCTGCTTGACTGGAATATTAAGTGTTTGGCTGGAAGTATTGTAGGTCATTTGCAGAGGCTGTTCAGTTAGATACAGACCTGACCTTCATCTGGTTGATTTCCTCCTTCAGCTGCAAGCAAACACTTGTGAAGTTTAATGAGAATTGTCTGTCACCTTCCAGTGAAGTACTTAAGAATTGTTTTTTAAAGTGAAATTGTTTATGAGTTGCATTTAGTGTCTTTACATGAAGCATCTTCATTTTAGTGATTCCTAGAATTAGGAGTTCAATGTGAACTTGAAATAGTCTTATTAATATATGTTTGAGTGGACCAATGAGACAGTGAATGTCATGTGGTAGTTCCTGAGCAGATTCAGTGTGGCAGTTTTTCCATTGTCCTGAGAAGAGAGCAATCCAAACAGGGTGGACTCTGAAGTAAATAAGTAAGAATCTAGCTAAATTGCATACAGCTAACTTTTTGATACTTACTAGGGTTTGTTTTTGTTTATCACTTCCTCCACCTATATTTCCATAATCTCTGTGCAATTGCAGAGCTAATTTTTCCTGTGCTCACTCCAAGGAAAAGTAATGCAGGAGAAACAAGACAGGCATCGATGACAGACAGTGTCAACTCCTTCTTTCAGACATCAATCATCTCTCCCAAGTACTTCAGAGACAGCAGGCTTTGTGTGAGCAGTAGCACTTCATTATTTTCTTCACTTCCCGCAGAGTTTCCCCTGGTTAAACAAGTCCAGGCAGAAATGAGAGTCCAAATGGACATTTGCACCCTTCCTGAGGGCTTGACCTGCCTCCTTGGTGAGCAACCTGTCTTTGGTAAGCTGAGCCCTGAGGGTCTGTACATGGCAATACACAAATATAAAAATGAATGCAAACTGTGTCTGTGCTCTGAGGCACTTTGCATTTACCTGGGGGCTACAAGACCACATGTTCTATCACAAATGCTCCCTGTGGGAGTTTTCCAGGAAGGTGCTGCATGTTTGGGATTCTCAGCAGCTTTCACCAATCTCACTGAGGCTTCATTTAGACAAGCTTGTTTCAGAATTCAGTTTTCTGTATCTCCAGCTTCACTAATGGTGTTAGAAATGCCTTTGGACCCAGGAAGTGGTATGGGGCTCCCAGTTTCTGATTCAGTTCTTTGCTTTGCTGAATCACCCTGTCTGACCCTGGGCAAGTCTCCAAACCTCTTTGGGTTGGATTTATCCCACCTAACTTCTGATATTTAATGAGACACGAAGTAGTTATGTTGCTGCCTAAGGCTTCCTGAATAGTTAATGGACAAATGTGTGGCATTTCTACATAGCTGTGCATAGTTCTTCCCCTTGAATATACAAAAAGCTCCAAGCTTCTGTGCTCTCAGCTAAGGTAATTCAGTTAGTTTGTCTATATTTAGGTGGGATGAAACCACTGAGTTCTTTGCTTTTACTGCTATCTATAAAATGAAGAGTGCTTGCTTTTTCTCCTCTTTTCTCATCCCAGTTATTCTCTCAGACAAGTATTGTCTGCAACAATACAGGTCTGTTCAAATGCAGCCTTGATTTCCATTTTCCAAATGCAGGGGTAGGGCCTTTTCATTGCTGTAATAATACAAATAATAACAGAAGCTCTCCCTGTTTCTGCTTTGCATCAGTCAGATTTCATTTCCTCTGCCAAACTATGGGGCTATTCAATTTGCATTAACACAGGGGCAGCTGTTAATGACTTCGGAATTAAATGTAGCACCTTATTTCTGGATTGAAGTTAATGTATACTGCTGGCAGGACTCTGAGTGATAGGAATCTGCCCAGGAGGATGATTGGCATGTGCATTCCATGGAAGTGGTCCTGTTCTATGGGTGCTGCTTCCCTCCCTGTGAAGCAGCCTTCAGTCACTCTTCAAACTAAGCCTTTATTGCTTCTGCATTTTCATTTTTGTTACTGGGCACTGTGTGGAGTACATTCGAAAGCTCCTGGGAACATATTGGCTGACTGTATACACTGCTCTCATGGAAATAGACCAAATGAGTGAAGCAGGCTAACTGTAGAGTTCAGAAGTACACCCCCCACTGCCCCATCCACCCCAATTCTGGGTAGAGTTAGTTAGTGCTTTGTTTTTCAGAGTTCCAAATCTGAATTTTCCTGATTTATTTTTTTCATTAACTCAGTTTTATTCAATTTTTCTCTCTCAATTTAAGTACAAGAGTCTCTACATCTTGCCCACACTCTTATCATGCCTGAAAGCTCAAAAAACCAATAGGAATTTTCTGGTAACACAACAAAAGATTTCCTTTTCAAATGTCACCTTCCCTCAACAAATTGATCCAAACTATGTGATTCTAAATGTTTTGTTATTGCCACCTTGTGCTTGTTTTTTTTTCTCCCAGTTTTTACAAGGAAACTGTAATGCCGTGGCTCTCTGAGGATGCAGAATGCAGAAAATGACCATTGTACCTGCAGTGTTTGTCTTCAGACCAGGCAGACTTCTAGACAGTGTTGTCAGGAATAAATAATACAGTGACATTTTTGTAGACTGAGCCAGAAAGATTCCCTTATTTTAAGACAAAGGAGAATGACAGCCACTGCTCTCAGAAGAAAAGCTTAATCAAAGCTTAATTCCTTCTTATAATTAAGTCTTCAAAATTGATACATGACACATTCAAGCATGGCGTTTTTAATTTAATTAATTTTCTAAGGACTAGAAGACTAACTCTGATTAAAAAAGTACAGTATGCCAAGCTAAACTTCCAGAACCATACTGAGAATTCTCTGCCTGTGATGCTGCAAGAACCAAGTAGGCCCTGGAAGTTACAGCAGCACTACAGTAGGAAAAAAATGTGACCTCATGAATGCTAGGCAGGTTCCTCTCTCTGCATTTCCTTGAGAGCTGGGGCACAGGGCTCAAGGTTACACGAAGGAGGACAACAATGAGACCTTTAATTGTTGCATTATCTTGAATTATGCCTATTTGAAAAGAGATTCCCACTATTGTTGTATTATATCTTCATTGTGTAAGGCAGAATGGATGTCAGTGAAAATAGTTCCCAAGGATGAATTTTGTTTACTCCTATGGTTCTGGTGCTTGCTGCCTTTATCCTTACTGTCCGTTCAAACAATAAATTGGGTACCAAGTAAAAAAATCCAAGGTACCAATTCTGTACCATACACATCATATGTTCACATGCACTGTTCAGAAGCGTTGTTGTCTGGGCGTTTGTCTCCAGATGTTCTCCACCTACTCTCAAGCACTTTCCATCCTGTCCCACAGCTTGGTCGGGTATTTTGGTGCCCGTCACCTCATGAAGATAGTACAAGGAGAAGAGTGATGGAGAGAGTGCATTAAACCAGACTGTGACTTTTTGCATTTCTTGTGATGAGCTTTATAAAACTCAGTCCTTGTGAGACAGCCAGTCGTTTGAATTAGAGAATGCTGTATGAGGTCACAGTGAAACTGTTCACATCAGGAGTCGTTTGGAAGCGCCTTTAGCTCACCTATCCTCAGTTTAGTAATTTTGTGCCTCTCCAGCAGGTGTCCCCATGCGGTAATTCCCAAAAAAAGGAAGGACCAGCTGTTGGTGTTGCTACACTGAATTCAACAGAGCTAATGCAGGCTGGTCATGAATGAAATGTAGGGACGAACTGTTAGGGGTCATATCGTTACCAGTACTCCCTGTGTCAGCATTATCAAATAAATTATTTCATTAGGAATTTTGAGAGAACATGCAGCAGCTGGCTGAGCGAATTCCTTTCTCCTAGATTCTGGAAAATTTCAAATGTAGTTGTCTTTTGAGAATGCTTGTAATACGTGGTGTTTCCTTGAACCGTAAGGTGGCTTTTCTTATATTTTTAGATGTAGAGATCTTGATTCACATATTGATGTAATATTTATATATGTTTTCATAATGCATTCCAGGAAAGGACTGTACTGCGCCTAGAGCTCACTAAGAATAATCATTCTTTGATGAACAGATATTAAGTGCATATTCTCACCAGAATTGCTTCAGGAATGTCTTTGGTATACCCTGCACACTGATTTGAAAAGTTTCTGCTTAAGAAGTAGACTGTGCAGGTGGGTGACAGTGCAGAAATGAACTAGAATGCTTTACCAAAGTTTTCTCTAAGTTGATTCATGCAGGTAGAGGTATAGTTTGTTGTTACATAAGGTAAACAAGAGCATTTGTATCTCAGTTGATTGGAAAGAACATAAGAATTAGAAATCCAGCATGAGGCATGGATTGTTCTTTACAAGCCCACATATCTTTGAACACTTGTCTCACTTTTTTGATGTTTGTACTTCCATTTCTTGAGTTACAGACAATTGAGCATTTCTGCCAGCTCCCTTCAGAAGAGGTCATTTGTGTTTTGGTGCTACACCATCTGAACAACAGCAGATTCTGTTAAATTGCTGGAAAAAAACATCTCTTGACTAAGTGATATTTTCCAGCTCTAGTTCTCCCTTCATATTTTCAAGATGTCCGTGATATTATATCTCCCGAGTAAATCTATGTGTATTTGTGCTCTTGGAAACATTAGAATAATTTTCAGGTGATAATCAGAGGAGAAAATTTTGCAGAAAAGAATAAAACCACTCTGTCTTAGATCATATTTGCATGTGACTGTCCTCAGACCGAGGACAAATGATGATTTTATGGTTGCAGTGCACAGCCCCATGTGCACCTGTCCTGATTCCTTGGAAGAGCATTGGTTGGTGTAAAGTGATGGGCAGAATTAGACACGTTTGTCATTGCCAGATGGATGTTGTGTTGTGCTTGAAGGTTCTGCTGCTTCTGGTGAGTGAGAAGAGCTGCACATGCCCTGTGATCAGTCTCTCACAAGAAGTCAGTTTTTGAACTGCTACACTTGGATTGTCAGCGGTTACAATCCAGTTGATTTTTATGAGGGGGAACCTTTCATTTCTGTTGCAGGCACTTCTCCCTAACAGTTAACTATTTCCATGGTAAATTTCTTAGGATATATCTTTTTAATTTTTGAGGCATCTGAGACCATATTTTTAAAAATCAGAAGCAAAAACTTGTGATTTTCTAAATTTTTAAAAACTGAATGTTAGCTTGGCATCTTTTACTTGGTTTTGTTCACTTGAATGATGAGTAGTTCATAAGCTGTGCTGATGTTACTGAGAAACACAACTGGAACAACACTTGGATTCTGAATCCCTGGTGCTGACCCTGGTCTGTATTTTTAGACCTCTGGGGTCACAAGTACCAGCAGATTTCCTTTCTTTGGTCACACCTGGATCTGAGATCCTTTACTCACAGGGACATTGGCAGGTAAATATATGGCGTATAATTTTTTTTTCTAATTTTCTAAGAGTTATCAATACTGTAGAAAGTTACAATATTGAACAGAGGCTGCCCCATCCCATCTCACCTAACAGACGTCTCTGCAAAGGGGTGTCTTTTATTTTTCCATGCTAAAGTCATTCTGATTCTTGCTGACAGGCTGCATTCACTCCCCCCAGCACAGCAGCTCTGGGCCAGATCAGTTCACGGCTGCATGGACCAAGCTCTGCTGCAGAATGGCTGGGAATGCTCCACTGAGCAGAAAACAAATCCACTCTGGATCTAATATCCACACCACCAGCACAGTGCAGCATTAAAGTATTGTTTAGTAATTCTGAGCTCATAATAAAGATGTGGCATAAATGCAAAATGCATTTAAATGCCATTACATCTCAGCAGTGGTAGTTTCATTATGTGCCATGGGTATCCCTCATAAATTGGTTCAGACCTGCACAAAAGAGGTCTTTTGCAGAGGTCCAGAGGAATTATCTACAACGGGCTTTAATTTGGAAGCAGTCTGAAAGCAATGAAGAAGGAAAGTCTTTTACAAATATACTTTTGAAATATGGCGCCTTTCAATAACTGAATAAATTGTACTAGAACAATTAATAGATGTGAAAAGTCAGGTACATTAACATGAAAGTAAAGCTCCATCCAAGAGAAGATAAAATATTAGCTATTTGCTGGGATTTGTTATGACAAAATGTATTTGGACAACAAAGATCATGAATGGCTTCTGGCATTTATAGAAATTACAATGAATGAATCAGCTGCTAATCCAGAGCTTGAGGCACTCTGGTTGTACAGATGACATTTTGAATAACTAACAGTCATGTTTAAACCACATGACTGCAGTGAATTTCCTATGGAGCCTTTTTCCAAATATTTTGCTCACCTTGCAGTAATCCACTGTCATTTTGAATATATCTCCATTTCACTAGTTCCCAGACAACCAAAACATTGATAAAACACTTCTAAATTATTATTTCTAAGCATTTCTGATGACTGTGAGAGTGTGAAATAAAAGCTTCTGAAACTATATTTATGTACTCCACTGACTTCTAATAATGCTGGGCAGCTCTGCCTTTTTAAATGTGTCACTGCAGCTATTTGAAAGACTATTGCACTTCAACATGTAGAAGGTCAAGAGAGGAGAAGATGAAATCATTCCATAACAGAAATATCAATTGAAATAATAGGCTTTTTTGGGAAGTTTATATGAGTGCCAGTTTAACAGTAGCTGCCCTTTCAATTCATCTCAGTTACAACCTGCTGAATAAAAATGCTGTCTGAATAGTCTAGAGATTATTTAATTCCTTCCAGTGGGAATTTGGGATGTTTTTTTTTTTTAAAGAGGAACCTACGTAGATGGAGTTCAAATTTCATGGGCAAAAAGGCTAATTTCAAATTTCCAAATTTCTGGCAAATAAATTTAAATAATTCTTTATGATTTATTTAGGAAAAGAAAAGAAAGAAGCAAATAATACCTTTATTATTAATTAAAAATATTCTTCAGAAAGAATTTTTATGTAGAAATTATTTTGGCTGCCATAGAGGGAACAAACTGAGGGCCAGTCAATTTGTGCAGTTTTAATTCTTATATTTATTGTATATCTTAGAAAGTAGACCATGGACTTTCAGTTATTAGTTCATGGGTTTGACTTTGTACATCTCAACTGAAATGATGATCACAGTGAATTTGGTGGTAAAGCCACCAATGAAAGCAAGACCTCACTCTGCATTTTGGGCCAGGAGTGAAGGGAACCACTGCTGGGACTGAGCACATCTGGGTCTTGTGGTGACCTTGGTCATTGCTAGAATGTCTCTGTGGAAGTTTTCTCACTGTCTGATGAGCTTAGATAATGATATTTTCTGTGAAAATAATATTGTGGTTAATTATTAATAATGTTGCACAGTGATAGTATCTCTTTCATACATCTTTTATTAGTATTTTTTGAATTATATTGTTTTTCACTAAACCCATTTTTTAAAACTTTTTGAACCACAGTTAAAAATTAAAAGAAATAAAAAGATTTGCTTGAAATGGTTAGGGTTATATAACAGGTTTCTGATCCTTAGAATTTCTGAAATAGTTCAGTGAGAAAACTTTGAAGTAGGCTTGAAATATGTTTAAAATGAAAAGTCTAAGTCAAAATGAGGTCAGTTGTGTGCTTATTGGTGTGTGCTTATTATCCATACAAATGGCATTTGTATGGATAAAAGACTAAGCAATCAAGGAAAATGCACCCTCTCTTTTGTAAATAATGAATTCTTCCATATTACTGAGCTACTGTGTCTCTCTCCGTTTTTTATATCTGAAAGACTGCATTTGTTTACATTGACAAAATAAATGTAATACAATCAGACTATAAAAATTACATGAAATATGGACTATTTATTAATTTTAAGTAGGGTAACTTGAATTATCTAAATATTTTGTCTAGTTTTAGATCAAACATATTTTGCTTGCTCATAATTATTGTTTTGTACAAAGGCAGATTAAATTTTGGAGTCCTGCACTCCCCCATAGACTGCAGAACAGACTTTGCTTTTACACTTTCAGTGCTCAAAAACCCTCATTCCCCATCTATAAAGAAGCTGCCAGGCTTTTGTGGTTCTCATTTGGCTAAATACTACATCAAACAGCAGAGCATATAACGATGGCAAAGCACTGTCTGTGAGCCCTCAGCTGGCTGGGCAGGAACTTTGCATTTCATACATCATTCAAAACTTGCTGTAGTGTTTCCATGAAGTCACCCAGGAGGCTTAAAACAGTTAATGGGAAAGAAAAACTTCCTTTTGGGTTGGGATACTTTTTCCCCTCTTCTTTTGTCTGTGCAGTGTAACAGAGCTCAGTTTTTCATTGTGTGCCTCCTCCTGGAAAACACTGAATTTGGTGGAAATTAAAGGCATTTTACAGGGGTTACAACATTAAACCCATTAAATCTCCCCCACATTCTGCTGTGTCCTTCACTTGCTGGAGAACAGCACTTTCCATCTCAGCTTTACTAAAAGTTTCATTTAGCAGTTTATGGGCTGTATTTTAATTTTGGTAATGTAAATAAGTTATGAACGAGCAGCTGCATATCTGTTTCACTACAGAAAGGATATACAGCATTAGGAATGCCAGGGAACATAATTAATAGATTTCTTAAAACCCAGATCTGTGAAAATACTGGGTACAGCAGGGAGTAAAGCAGGATTTTGCTGGATGTAGAGAAATATTAGATTCTTTAAATTTGGAATTTAAAAGTTAGTGATTCAGAATTTGACCTAAATCGTGCCAGCATAAAAGTAGAATTATTTCATTGAAGCTAATGGGATTTTCTGGAATTAGAGTACTGTAAATAAATTCAGTATTTCTAGGTAAGCAGTTAACTTGGAACCATCTTCTTCTTAAAAAGAAAAATCCAAAAGAAGTCTGAAGCTTACTTTTGTACAGCAGTGCTACCTTTTTTCTTTCCAAAGCCATTAGTAAAGTGGCACTAATTTTATACTTTGGGACTGGACAGCAATGCAGTCACATATGCCTTGCTGTCAAAGCTACCTCTTCTGCAGGACAACAATCATCTTTATGGCTCTATAGTTCTGTAATTTTTTTAAAGTATGTATCTGCTCATTTCAGAAAAAAGAGAATTAGAAATAATTTGGTCCTTTTACAGATGCATTTTTAAAAATCCTGTCTCTGTGTAGAGATTTGTTAGGATTAACTGTGTGGAACACAGGAAAAGCCAGGCATAGGGTGCTCCGTGTTTGTACACTGCAGAAATTTGCCAGAATTAAAAAAAAAAAAATCAATCTCCATGGAATTTATGAATTTATTTTGGCAACTTATTTTGCAGCAGTTAATTATTTACATAAATGAGGCAGAATTATTGTGAAAAATCCAATAAAAAAGTTCAATTAAAAACCTAAATTATAAGTTTAATCAGAATCTTCAGCAGCATAAAACCTGATTTGCATACAGTCTCACTGAAAAATGCTTTCTGTAAGATGAATATTGCACTTTTGTGCAGTCTCAGCTCTATTAGTTATTTCTGCTGCATAAATGATCATATATCATTTTATCGATGGCAATTTTCTCTGCAGCTGCAGTTCCTGTAAAAGAGAAATCAGCTTTCCACCTCTATACTGAGAATTCAGTAGGTTCCTCTTTTTTTTTTTTTGTGTATGAGCTGTATGTGAATCAACACAAATTAGAAAATCCAGGGTGTTCCAAGGGAAAGCTGTCCCTATCCATCCATTTCCTGTTTAGTTACACTGAATTGTTTGCCTGCCGTCATAAAAACCACATTACTGCAGTAATAGCAAGTTTCAGGAAAGCTTCCTTGTTATGAGTAACAGCAAATAAATCTGAGTATCAGCTGCAGTAGAGACTGGGTGGGGAGGTTGGTGTGCTCAGGGTAACAAAGGAGACCTCACAGGGGAACCATTGGCTGTGGAGGGAAACTGAACTGGAAACTCCACCTCACTTGGTGCCTCCTTCCTTATTTAGATGGAAGTGTGAGGTCGTGCAAGAGAGAATTCCACCCCCAAACGGTGGAATGGCATTGGCTAAACTCTACAAGAAAGCTGCTTTTAGCACAACAGAATAGTCAGAACAGGAATGTTCTGCGGGTTGATGTCTTCAGGTTTTGATGTGGTTCTGTGTTTTGGTTCTTTTTCATCTTCCTTCTCATGCAGTATCCTCAAGCTTAATATTTAGATCTCAGTTATGTAAATGTTACATTTATTAAGAGTGAGAACAGTGGGTTGATGGAGACCTTGTTACACAGGTGGCTGTACGTGACTCTTTGGTTATCCTTGTGATAGGATAAGGATCTATTTCAGAAAAGCATTTGACTAATAATGATTTGTGAACAAAAAAGGCATAATGCAATACGTGAAAAGTGCATCTGCATATTCATACTTCTGTGAGAGGTTGCTTATTTCAGGATGAGAAGTTGCTCTGCAGTGCTTGTGGTTTTGTGTAGCAGAACTTCCTGCATTCATTCTCCAAGGAGGAGTCACGGAGGAACAGTAATCACTACAACCTCCATTTTTTTGTACAGCCCTATGTTCCATCATTCAAATAATTCCACAACTCCCATAGATAAGCTGCTGAGGAGGCAAGAGAGTATCACTCTCATCTCTTTTCGTCTGGCAGCAATGCAGGAGGCTTGGTTGATCAACGTCTGTAATGAGGGCTATAAGAGAGCACAGATATTTGGATCAAAGGGTAATCTCTCTCTTTTATGTAACTGCAGAGCCTCACATATCACCAGATTGTTCTCTGCACTTGCTGTAAATAATTCTCCCCATCAGATCTAAGCACTTTGCAACCATTGCCTCTAAATTATAAGATGATCTACGCCACCTCCACCTCTGTGCAGTTCCCTGACCTAAGGCTCCTCATTTTCACTCAGCTCTAGCTTCAGATTTATGAACACAGGATTACATTTTCTCTCAAGGGGACATTTTTCATATCAAACCGAATTTGTTTTTTATTCAACATTTCATCATCACCTATTTTTATTACTATACTTTGGAAAGTGTGGTGAAAATATGAACTTATCTCTGTTTATTCAATGAATAGCTTAGAGCTGTAGCATGGGTGGGAGCAGGTGTAGTTTCCTCTGGAGGAGTTTCCAAGAGACCCATCCTGTCCAGGTTGTCTGTGTGCTCAGTTGCATTTTTAGGTGACCTCTGACATGTGAGGTGGAGAATGGACACTCACCCTCAAAATCTTTCTTTACAACCGTGTCCATAAAGACACCTGAATGCTGTGATATAGAATCTACAGACATTCAACCCCTGGGTATCTAAAGAAGTACTCAAGGTTGTGCATTACCATGTTTTCCTGACTCAGAGCCCCACCCTGTAGCTGTGCAGCTGTGGGGGCTGAAGTTAGCACAGTGCTGTAGCTTTCCATCATTCTGATGTTACCCCACAATGTCCAGAAAGATGCATGTGGCAAAGGAATCTGGGACAGGAGGATTTGTGAAGGCCCATGGAGTGGTTTCAGAAAATCTAGAACTCTGTTTTAGCCTACCCAAATGGCAGCATTACACTCCTTTAGAAAAAGTATGAAATCCATTAGGAAAAATCAGGCACAAACCAGCTGTGTATGGCCAGTGCCATGGAACAGAAATAACTTTATCTGTCTGAAAACTGAGAGTAGCAGGGCTCCTGGACTACTGTGCCTGTTCCAGGTTCAGCATGCCTCAGGGATGAATAAGGTGCTTTTCACAGCTGAGCTTTCACTTTGCTCATTCCATAGCAGCAGATACCTGAGATAAGACAGTTTTAAAAAGTGCCTTTCCATGGTGAGTGTTGGAGGGGGGAATGAGCACAGCAGCAGAGACCTGTGCCTGCCTTTCCTTTGGTTCTATTCTTCGTGGTTCTACTCTGTTTTACACTTCACATACGTGGTATCACCCTGAGCCATCTGCCTCTGCCATGCCCCTGGATACCACACCAAGTTCCAGTCAGGTTCATCGTAATCATCACCAGAGAATTTTCTCCAAATACACCTTCTTGTCAGGTTTTGCTGCTGAGTTTCAGATGTCATCACCCTCTTGTGATAGGCACTGTGGTAATGAGACAGGTAAAGGGCAGAGTAGAGATTCAAAGGGTAATGAAAGGAGTGAAATACAGAGCATACACCTCACCAAAGGAGTAAGGCCATCACTGTTGTGACAGAAGGAATACATTGACAGGCCAAATAGAGATGAACCTCTTAATGCTTCAGCTCTAGTGGAGCTGAGTGGTCGTGATTGCTAATGGTCTCTTAACTCACCTCTTACTGAAAACAGATGCACTTGGTGCTCCTGCTTGTGTCTATTCACACAATGCCTGGAGAGGAGAATTCTTCAAAATGCATACCCAGAAAGGGTGCAGAGTCATTTTGTTATGATAAACTGGGAGCCAGAATATAGCAGGGACAAATTTCTTACAAAGACACTGAGGCAAAAATATTTGTGACAAAATTTCTAAAGCAGGAATAAATTCAGGAGAAGCATAAAGAATTACAAACTCTTTAAATTGAAACTAATGAAACATTTGATGAGTTGCAAAGAAAAACAGAATTTTCACAGTGAGCAGAAGTTTAACTGAGGTGAAACTAGAGATGCTCTTCTCACAGAACTGGTTAAGGATATGCCAGAAAAGAACATTAGAGCTTACTTTACAATGTGCTACTTATCACAGGTGACAAAGGGAGGGACAAAAGTCTATGGAGAGAAACATAATGCCTACTTTGGGCATCTCAATGAGTGTTTTGAATCACACTCCATGGATGGAACATGAGCTTTTAACTGAGGTGCATGGAATCCTAAATAGTCTCAAGTAGACTAACAAACACCAGGCACACAGATTAAAAAATGTAGCTGGTTAAAACCCAAAAGGTCTGGTAAGACAGATCAGAAGTAGCTTTTGAAGTTAAGTAAAGTTGACAACATACATTTACAGAGTTCAAATGGCAAATGAAAAACATCTACAGTGAAGCAAAAGGAAGAGACCCGTCTTTCATATATAATTGAAATACCTGAAGGTGCAATGCTCAGACAAGAGGAAATAAAACAAAATGCCAAATGTAAGGGATATTACTTGTGACTTTACACCACCAGATAAAGAACTAATATGAACAGGAGGCAAAACCAAGTCATGAGCAAATTTATTTCAATATTTCCACATGTATAAATGATGCTGAATTTTGCTGATTAAGGTGGCAATGCCATCATTATTTTTTTCTTTCTTTTCTTTGACGTATTGTTGATTGTGACTTTGTGCCACAGCATGTTAAGCTTTGAGCTGGCAGAGCATTCTAAGCCACATGCAGTGGCAGGCAGGCTTCACATCTTACTTAGGAGTGACAAGCCATAGCTGACTGCAGAGCAGTGCCTTAATTTCTAAGTTTGGGGCCTTTTATTCCAGCACCCTTAGCATTTCCATGCCTGTTGTAACACAGGAATAACACAGCCCGTGAGGCTTCCTCTCTTACAAATGACCAGCAGCCAGCAAGGTCAGTTCTTTCAAAATAATACTTTGTAGTTTTCACCTCCCCATTTTCAAGTGGTTAGTTTTGCACCTGCCACACTCGGGTTGCACAGCAGCACAGATTTGTCCTTCTGGGGGGAACTTAGACTAAACCTGCACAATCCAGAGCAGTGGAGGAGAGCAGTGAGGTGTGAGTGAGCCTCCCCCAGTGCTTTCCAAGTGCTGTGCTGGTGCTGCTGGCTGCATCCTTCTGCTGAGTGGGGATGTGGGATTTGCACCACCAAGGGCTCTCCATGCAGCTGAGGAGAATTACACAAGCTGGTTTGTAAGGGTCTCTCCACGTAGCTGTAATTGGGAATCTAAAACAAAACTCAGCTCCTGTTATCACTGCACATTGCCTATCCTGTCAGTTTTTCATGGAAGCATAAAGGGAACAGTTCAATGTCTGCCCAACAAGTGCTTTTCTGGGACTGCTTGTGCTGTTCCTGTTGCCCAGCAGATGATGCTGCCCGATTCAAGGCACCTGAAAGGTTTAAATGATGCAGCAACCACAAGAAGAAAAATGTTGGACAAGACAGGCTCTCTAATTAAAGTGGTAAATGTAATATTTTAAAATATTAACAAAGAGTGGAAAGGGAAAGGATAAAAGGACAAAGGAAATGTTTTGTCTGGATAAAACTCACCCCAGAACAGGTGAAAAACATCGTCCCACGAGCTATGTGAGCTCTCAAAAGAGGGGACAGGCCAGCTGCCTCTTGGGATGAGAGTCCTACACGCTGTCAGTTGAAAGGAAAGGAGATTGTTTCTCTGCGTATTCAGAATACATCCACACATGATGGCCTAGCTGGTGGAGGGGACAGCTGTTTGTAAGTTCTGCCTCAATTTCATAATTCTTTTCAGCACAGAATAAGGTTGGACAGTTTTAAAAGTTTGTCTTCATTTAGCTAATGCAATGAAATTTAATGTCATGGAAGTTACTCCCTGAACTTAGACATGGTTAAATTACTTCCATGCAGACAGATTTTATCTGTCAGTCAGGAATACATTATAATTGGTGGTTGATTCATATTTTTTAGCAAATATCAAGTAGAATCAGAACTTCTTCCCTTCAGAGATAAGTTCAATATGTCTTTGATATTTCTGATTGTAGAACTCTGTGTTATTAGTTAGTATGCAAATTGACATTTCAGCCCTCTGTAGCCTGCCACTGAATTTTAATAGAGTCCAACTAATATTTCATGATAAAGTACTAAAAGAGTAAAGGTACACAAGTAAGGAGAGAAAATTTTCGTAAACTTTTTCCTGGATATTCCTTAGCCTGTGTCCTGGTGTGAATTGTACAGGGTGTTGGGGCTGGTTTTACTGTTCTGATGTCATAGAGTGAGAAGAGGGGATCCATGTGATTTCACAGTTCAGCAATCACAGGATACCATGGACTCTCCCAGTAAAACACTGTGACCCTCAGCCTGGTTGCTGATGTTGCAACCAGTATGATCAGACAGTGCTGGCCTGCCTTGAGTGCTTGTTCAAGGTTAGATTATTACAAATGCTTGAGAAGCAGCATGACTCACATGTATGTGGTCTGTCAGAAACATTCAGTAATTTCCATCCTGATGAGAAGGGCAGAGGTTGCTCCTTGCAGAGGAGATTGAGTAACATATAAATCTGTCAGGAAAACTCATAGAAATATATTTTATGTGTTTGGCTTAATTTTCATGATCTGAAACCAGATTTCTGACACCACAGAATATTTGCATGTTGGTGTCCATTTCACAAGCCAAAAGTGGTCCATGCTGATACATATAAATTTCTGGAGATTTGTTGGGTAAGGACTGCAGAAGTTGCACACTAAACTTTAGGCAAGATAACACCGAGCTTGATTGAAATCTGCTGGAAGGTCTTCAGAGTAATTTCTGATGGTAAGGCAGTGACTGTGTAAGGAAAATTTCAGTTGCTTGTAAATAAAAGATGGAAATAATTCAAGGGCTGAGTTTTACCCTAGCTCTTAGAAAACTGGCAATAAATGAGGCTTAACCTCATTTGTGGTGTCTTATGAAGATATATTTTGTTACAATTGACAGCAATGAGAAGCGAAATGAGGTTTATTTTACCAAGTGTTTTCTTTCCTTAAGATCTGTGCTAAAGCCTTAACAAATATTCTAAACTGAGAGGATCCTACGAATGTTCAGAAATATTCTCTCATTCTGAGAAGTGGAAGTCTTCAGGCTTCTTCCTCTGGGTGTTCTAGATTTGACAATAAATTGAACTCAGATTCTTAAGCGTAAAATCATTGTGAATTTATTATTCTACTGTTAACTGCTGTCTCTCACAATTTATGACAGTTTCAAATGTTCTGTTTTGAACTGAAGTGGATTAGAGGATAGGTGTTTGAACAGTCAGGATTTAAGTTTTCAAACACTGTCTTGTAAGAATTTAACATTTTTCTCTTTTAAGAAAGTCAAAGTTTTTTGCACAGTCCTTATGAGCCTCAAAAATACATTCTTCAAGAGGAAAAACCAGAATGTTTTGAAGATTTGCAATAAAACTGTTGGCTGTGAATTTGTAGTGTTCTGTACAATGGTCTTATGACTGGAACCACGCCATCCTTTTATCCCCAAAGATATAAAGACAGAATGTTCATATTTTCCAGACACTATTTTCCTCTTTTCCTACCTGTCTGTCTCTTTCTATATATGTATATTTTAAAAACAGACTTTCAAGGGGGAAGGAGTGGGGAAAGGCAAAGAGGAATTGTCTGGAAGATACTCTCTCCATTTTAGGATTAAGTTATGACCACAACAATGAAAATGAGAAGGAAACAATTACTGGTGTTTGCTGCTCTTCTGCATTAAACCAGCTGTGTTTAAACAAGCCCAGTGCAGGGGGGATAATTACCTTGATCAGCAAAAGGTCCACCAGCCCCAGGACTGGGAGGCTGTGGAATCACTTTAGCATCCCCTGCCTGTGGTGATTTCCAGCTCTCTCACCAGAGCTCCTGAACTGAGACAGGCTGACAGGGAGCCATCACCTCCAGCATCCATCCAGATTCAGCAGCATCTCTAGACATCCTCTCTATGAGCATCTCTACACATCCTCTCTGTGAGCATCTACACAAGCATCTCTATAACAGCAACGCTGTGTTGCTCATGCATAGAGCCTAGCAGAGAATATGTGCTTTTAGTGAACCAGCAGAGATGGGAAGGGGGAAGAAATCCCTTCTGTCTGCACCTGCTCTAAAATTTTTGCTCTGCGCTTTTTAAAATGCCAAATGGCTCTCTGAGAGCTCAGGAATTGCTTTAAAACAATTGGCTTTTTGGTGTGAAAAATAAGCAAGCAGATAAAAAACATTTTTTGTTGTTGTTGACAAAATCTGTTAAAAAGCTGTGGTATGTTTTGAAAGAAAATGAAAAAAGGACTCACTGATTTGTTTTGGTCAGAAGTCCATGTCATTAACCTACTCTCAAGGTCAGTTGGAGGTGTGAGCAGAAAATAAACTCCTCTAACACAATAAAAATTCTGATACTGCCTTCCCCTGTAACATTTACTGCCTCCCCTAATGGGAAGTCAAAATTTACATGTATATTAAAATAGTGTAATTTATCTCAACTTATCTCAGAAGTTTCTGTATAAGTAGGAACTGCTCTGGAAAGCAGTCTTACAAAAAGCCCCTTACTTCTGGAACTTTTCAAAAAACTTACGTTTTTATAGAATATGTTTTACTGATTGGAAGAGTTTTTTCTTTTTTTTTTTTTTTTTTTTTTTTTTTTTGTCAGGAACAAGCAGATAAATTGGATTACTTTTGCAGGAATAACCAGCTAAATTGGATTAAGCAGATGAACTGATAAAATCCCCTCACATTGCCACAATGCCCAGAGATTTCTTCCTTACATCTCTATTTCTATTAACATCTTCCTCCTCCTTCTCCTCATTGTTTGAGATGCTGAAAAGTTTTTCAAATTGTGTTGTGAAGTGACAGCATATGGTAATCTGGATGGTATATGACCAAAAATCTTGGTGACCCTTACTCTAGGACATGGGGAAACGTTAGGGTCTGTTTCCTTTGATACTCAGTGTCTCCCATCCTTAATGCCATCCTTAAAGAATGCCAAAGCTTCCCTGTTTATCCCTTGCTGCCCATCCTCTCTTCACCCCTATAACAGGACTTGTTTTCCACCTCTGGCAGGCCCTGGAGCCCTAAAATTTCTTCTTCTTAAGATCTGGCAGGATGCCCTTGTGTTGTTCTCACTCCTGTTTAAAGAAACTCGTTACAGTTCAATGAGACTTCAGTTGTCTCTTGGAGTTTTACATTCCTGGCCCGTGTAAGAAAGTTTCAAACCACTTGATGGTGGAATTTACAGCTTTCAAGTGCCTTGGGAACAGGCACGGATGGCAAACCACAGCTGTACTCTGCTCACAGTGAGAAGCACCATTAAGTCAGTGGGCTGCTGTATCAGGCACTAGAGTTTTAACTAAAGCCTGCTTGTTAAGGCCACCAGTGACAGCCCCAGTACACTCAGTGCTGCACACCTCTCTGAAGGGTCTACAGTTGTTCCTGGGAAAGGCATGGAAAACAATCCTGTCCTGGGTTTATTTGATTGTAGCTGCAGTGATGTGACTTCAGAGGTGGGAAGGAACTGGGAATGATGTCTAGGACTACTCAGAAGTATAGTTTTTTCCTGCTTCCATTTGAAATGTTGTGCAAAATGCAAAGACACTATTTACAGAATATTAGCCCCTTTTGTTCATTCTTTGCTGGCTCAAAGGCATTTCTATTACCCATTCACCTTAGTGTTCACCCTCTATTTCACAGTGTTTCTGCAAGGATGGGGCCTTTCACAAAAACATCCTTTTTACAATTCACTCTTACAACACAAGGTGAAAACTGATTTTCACAAATTCATATTCAACTCATGCTAGGACTGAATTAAAACTACAGAAGGTCAGTGAATACATTTTAATGTTTGTCTCCCTTCGTAGTAGTCTAATGGGATATGAGAAAGTGTTTGAGGTGTGAAACCCATAACAGGGTATTTCTCTAAGTATGCATTGCTTTCACAACTAACTCAGCCTCGTGCTTGGACTGTTGGCTGTTTGGGGACTGCAGTTTTTATCTCTGTTCTGTGACAGAGTCATTATGTTGTTATTTGTCTTTAAATAATGTTGAGATTTTAAATATAATTAAAAATTAGTTCACAATGTGAGCTACTTAACCATCTTTGTTCACTGAGCTCTGCACTTACAGTATGGCATATTGAATGTTGCCTGCAGCTTACATATAATTTCTTTTTTATAAGTCGAACTTTTAAGAAGCACAAAGCTTTTTTAGCAGAGTTTCAGTGGAAGCTGTTTGGCCAGAGGGATTTTTTCACTGCCACATGTTACATCCTTCAGTAGAAGTACAGCGCTGCCATTTCAATTTGTCTCATGTATATCTGTGTGCCTCCTGTAACTGTGTAGACTTGTCTCTTAAATCTGTTGTCACTAAGTGCTAGTCTGGAACAAAACCCAGTTCCACAAATATGCTGTACAAGAAAAGACTAGGTAATAAGTAGTACAGGTAGGAAGTGGCACAGATCTTCAGGTTAATTTCATCAGACTAACGACCTCCCACCCTACCTGGCCCAGTTTTTATTCAGTTATTGAAGGCCTCTATTGGTTCTCCCTTCCACATTCTCTTTCCTTTGTTCTTTATACTTTTTTTTATCCTCTTGTTTCCTCTTTCTTTGACATCACCTCTCACTCTGAGGTGCCTACAAATTCCTAGTTCCTCTTTGCCTAACTGTGCTTGGAAGTCAGCAATCATTTCATTAATGACATTGACACAGGGCTCGAAGGAACACTAAGTTTGTGACAAGACTAAATTGGGAGAAGCTCTCGACTGCCTTGAGGGCAGAGGCCCTGCAGGGAGACCTCGAGATCACCAGCTCTCTAGGATGGGGTCTAACAAGGGCCAGTGCCAGATTCTGGACGTGGGACAGGGCAACCCTGTCTGTGTTTGTACCTGGGGGACGCTCTCAGGCACAGGGTGGGATTGTTGGGCCTGTCCTCTCCAGGGCCAGCAGCTGGACTCGATCATCCTGATGGGTCCCTTCCAGCTCAGCCTATTCTACGCTTCTGTGTTTTCCTCTCAAGACTGGGTTGGGGGGATGAAGGGGAAAGCACATTTGGCTTTAAGACCAACTTGTAGGATGGGTTAAGAAGTCAAATCTAGACAGATTTGGACAAGATTGTAAAGCTACTGGGTGCTTTCCTTTCACATGGGTCAATTGAGTAGTTATTACCTGTTTAGAGGCACTTTACCCTTCTAACCTGCCTCTCTTTAAAATTCTGAATTTTAAAGTGTTTGTTGAAAAGCAAGCTACAAAGTTAGAAATTGGAGGATTCATGTCATTATGTTGAAGTTGCCTTAAAGCTGGGTATTTAGTCTCTGCCAGCTGTCTTCAGCCACCTGTTTTTCTGTGAATATCCCATCCTTAGTTTGGTTTCCAGGGAAATGAAATTAGCTGTCCCTGCAACCAGGCTTTGATGTGAACAAAGTAAAACTTAGACATATCTGGTAGGATTATATTTCCCATACTCTGGGAGTTAAGTCAGTGTTTTCCTCCTTAGTTTACTGGCTCAAATCCAGTTTGATTCTGTTTCTGTGCATTGCATTGTTTACACTATTTGCTGGCAGGTAATGGGATTATTTAGATAAAACAAGCAAATGTGTTTTATGCAAGTTTCCTGCCAGTATGGCCATGTACATATGACAGGTACTAGACACATGATTTTCTTTGGTTGAGATGAAAGGAAAAGCTGTACAAATAGTTTCTCTCACCAAGAAAAAGTGCAAAGCAAAATATTGCATTACAGTATTTTAGAAACATGTAGGAAATTTAGTCTCAGAATGTTGTGGATTTGTCAGTTTTTGCTAGAGGTAACTGACTTTGCTTTTTCTGAAGCACCACAGGAGCCAGAGATGAAAATCCAGGTTATTTTCCATTTGCTCCTGCATGTTTTCACAGACCAAATGTTAGATGGAAGGTCAAGTCTGGGAGGGAGCAAGCAGATATCCAGAACTGAAAAAGAGAAAGATCCAGTTTGCAATTTAAGAGGCGTTGTTTGAGAAAACAATGACAAGGCTATCAGAGGCTGAGAATATATTGTTGTCTTTATTTACTAGTAACTTTGTTTCATCCACTGCTTTATTGAGATGGAAATATGAAAGAAAGAAATGATATAGGGAGTATTATGGGGGTTATACTACAAGATTTTTGAGAGGAAAGAGACAGAAACATAGCCATGATTTGGTTTACATAAGCTCCTTAAGAAAATACTGTTCTGAAAAATCTGTGATTGGTGAAATGAGGAAGGAGGGTTGGAAGATTAATTAGGCAGGGGTTTTTATGTTCATTTTTTAATATTCAAAAAGTAATCTGAGGAAAATGAATGCATTAAAGAGGGACAAAGTAGGGGAGAAGAAATGTGGTGGCAAAGCAATGTGCTAGTGCAGCTGAATTGCTGTGGGGGGAAGCTCAGGCAGTCAGCAGGACCTGAAGGCACTGAGAGAGCACAAGCAGCAGTGATGCAGGAGAGAAACAGGTTTGAGTGTCCAGAGAGGTGGTGCCTGATTCTGATATCATTCACATCAGTTAATGGCAGAAAGTCCTCCACAGGAGGCAGAGGAATTTCACAGCTTAAAACTGGTGGGGGTTTTAGGACTTTGGACTCCTGGTTGAAAAGAAATGTCCTGACTGAAATGTAAAGCCCTGGAAGTGAATTTAAAGAGGAATGATGACTCACACTTGGAAATAGGACTGTGGATGCCTCAGGACTGGCCGTACAATGTTATTTTCCTGATTATTGTCATGATGACCTGAAACCTGTCACAAAACCATTATGCAGCGTTGGTAATTAGTGAGGTTATGCTTTAGGAGTTGTGCTGGTTTTACTGCTATTAGTTTATGGTATGTGCCAAAGCAGCAGCTGGGTCAGGGAGCCTCAGTGCAGAGCTGCAGCCGCTGTTTTCTGATATTCTTGGGGCTGCATGGAGAGCTGCTAGGGCATTTGGGTAAAGCAAAAGGGGGAATTCTCCCAGACAAATCTGTAGGTTACAGGATAACAGTCCATCTGGGAATTGAAGACATTCATGTTCTCTAATGCCATCATTATTACAGTGCTATCCTAGGTAATTTTTGTTGGAAGGAGTAGTAGCAATTCTTATTCTTAGGCTGCCTGCCTCTTTATATTATAGAGGGTTCTTGTAACCTTTATCTGAATGTTTTCAGCACCTCATCTGCTTGCAAAAGACTTTTGAAATTCAGTGAAGTGGAAGACTTCAGGGTAATAAATGTTCACAAGTAGAGTCACCTGGGAATGTTCTGTAAAAGATTTAGAGGTTTTCTGTTTGAAAATTGCTGAATCCCCTAAACTGAATCTTTCCTGATTCCAGACTTTGGACAGATGCAGAATGGAAGATCTGGTCAAAATGAAAGATAGGAAAAAAACATTCACAAAATGGCTATTATCAACAATGAAAAGGAGACAGAAAATTGTCTACCTGAGAACAGCCAGGTGCCCAACACTTAAAATACTTAAAATTTGTCATATGGGAGGCTCACATTTTAATTGCTGCTCTAGATTAATAACCTGAACCTGTACTTTTAATATGCTAGATGAAAACCATAGCGTCTGAGCTCTGGGGTTTGTAGTTATTCCTTCTTTCCTTCATTAGAAATGAGAATTTTATCTTTGACACACATGAATTTGTTAACAGCATGGAAACTCCAAGGCAGCTGCAGGTACAAAAACATTAGCAGAGCTGAAAGAGGAAGTTGGACCACACCAGACCTGCAGAAAAGTTTGGCCTGACCAAAAGATGCACTGAATTACATAGACCTGAACCCTGTCTCAGCCAAAATGATTTTAAATCAGTGTGATTCTAAAGTTAGAGTTACTGTATGACTAAATGAGCCACAATTTGTAATGCATGGGGCATACTCAGCCCAGACTGGGTGGTCTATTTTCAGCACAGATACCATAGTTCTATCTGTGATAAGATGTTTCCAAAACAACTCATCTGAAAGATGAAGCTATTCTGTAACTCAAATTACCAGTAGGTAAAAGTCTGTCAGTTCATAAAAGGCGTATCTTCTAAACTCCAACTTATATGGCTCTTAAGGTGACTGAGTCTATTTCTTATTGAAACCAAAGTGTCCTCCTCTACAAATACTTGGATATTTACCCTTTAGTGGTGTGTCTCTGATAAAATAATGAAATGGACATTTCTGCAACTGCTCTTTTGCAGCAGGTAAAATCATTAATCACTTGCAGTACTCTCCCACTGCAGTATGCCTGGGGATAATAAACACCCATTAGAAAACAACAGCAACAGATCATTCCCTTCTGAGCCGTATGGTTTCCTGTAATGAAAATGTTAGTTAATAGAGGATATTTTACCCCATTGAATTTCTTTTCTATTTGAGATGTGAATTTAATGGTAATGGAAGTGTTCAGGTGATGGCTCTGTAAACTCACATGCTCTGTTATTTCACTGTAGCCACACAAAAGTGTTTTTGCTACTTTTGGTCTGTTGGACTAACTTCATAGATAATTTTTTCATGCAGCTCCCACATCTCATCTGTCCTTGGAAAAAGACACAGGAATATTACTATGAGGAGAGGGGACTCTTGTCCGTGGGGGCAGAGAATGTGATCTTTTAAATTATTCAACAACCAGAAAGGAAGCTGAAAGGAAACTAACTATGATATTTATTTTTATAATTTAGTTTAATGTGGGAGTCACACATTCAAGTAAATACTCCAGAATGATGTTGATGTTTCCAAGTAATTTTCCCATTGAGTGTTTTCTTTCTTCCTCTATAAAATGGAGGAAATGTCATTTCCTTACTTTACAAAGACTGAAACAGTAATTACAACAGTGAAACACTACAGGAACTTGAGGCTGAAGAGCAACATATTTCTTCCATTATGAAGAAATATTTGCCCCCAATTTATTCCATTTAATCCTGCTCTTTGGTTATTAGATTTTATTATTATCAATACAGTTTGCACAAAAGTACATGTAAGGCCCCCTTAAATCCTTTCCAGATCAGCATCTTCTGAACAGTACTCAGTGAAACAAAGGTCCAAGAGCAAACTAAATGAGGAAAACCTTGTGAAAATGCGACTGGAAACATTTTCAAACCAACTCGTATCTACAGTATGATGCTGATGGTTGCAAGGTAAGTGAAACAAACATGATCACAGCAGGTAAAAAAATTCTGATTATCAACAGAGGGTTTGCATGTTAGCAGTGTATATGCCTGTATTAAGCTCAAGTTCTCTGGGAAAGGAAACTCTTAAGACAAATGTTAACACATTTTGCTTCACACCAGGGCATGTGGAGGCGTGGCCAATTACACCAGGATCACCTTAAATTGCAAAGAGTTCCTCGACTGAGTTCCTTTCCCTTGGCTGTATCCTCCAAGTGCTGCTTGTTTTCTGGAAACCACAAAGCAACAAGGGAAAGCCTTCACATATAAACACTTTTTATACTGACTGAGAGATTTTCTCATTATCCTTTCAGTAAAGCTCCCTCTTGCTATTGTCATTTAAATGGTTCACTACAGACACATTTTAATATTTCACATAATTTTCCTTCCTTCATTGTTTCTATTAAAAGGCAGTGTTTTCCCTCTTTTCAGAAAATAATAACAATTCAGCTTTGTTGACACATCAAGTTGCCTTTAAAGGCCAGCATTTTGATGAAAGCTGGTGAATTCTTTTGGCAGTAGGACTAAGTGTAGCTAAAGGAATTAAAAAAGGAAAAAAGTCATAAATAAAAAAAATACAGAAATTAAATTATACACTTTCATGTTGTAATAAAAGGGTAATAAAAGATAATTCCCTAAGTAGGCTTAACTAACAAAAACTGGACCTGGATGTCAGGTGTCAAAGGAATCTTAGATGTTTGCAATTCTAGAATTTGCCACTTAAACTTGGAGGCACTGGAAACTCCCAGCACCTGTGTTTGATGTGTGTCAATGGAGTCACCTTGGGACATCAGTATTGGTCAGTGGCTGCACAGCACTGGGCACTTTCAGTTTATTTTAGGTCAGGAAATGGTCTCAGAAACATGCTAAGTACCCTTCTTTTTCTCAGATATTTAAGAGTGTGAATTTGTTCATTAAACCATCTGTGCCTATAATTTTGTAGCAATAAATTCTGAGGCCTTAAAACTGCATGTGAAAAGTTTATTTAGAGAAATTTATCTTTGCAAATTTTTCACATTTTGTAAATTTGCTGGCATGAATCAAGCAAACTATGTGTTTGTAATTGCTGGTTGACTTTAAAAAAATCATAATAATGGTAGTTTTGTTACAAAATTCTAAAGGGTCAGGACTAAATTACAGTTTTCAGTGCTCTTTACTTTGAAAAAATTATTCAAAGAATACTTTACAGTGGTCTGAGATTTGCTTTTCCTTTCATCTAATAACTTTTAACATACTTGCTCAGAAAATAGAAAACATTGAACATACAGTATCAAGATTGCATCTCAGGCAGAACTAATAACTTCTAAAAACTTTCATTTTACTATAGATATATTTCTGATGAAAAGTATTACATTCTTCTACCAAAATTGTATGCCCAGGTTCCCCACTTCTCATATTTTCTTCTGGCCTTTCTTTTTCACCCAGGAACAAAATGAGATTCAGATTAAACCCATTGTGGAAAGTAATCTTTTACTTCTACCTCCAAGTTCACTTAGCTATGGTGCAGAATATTAGCAAATTTCTTTCCTTACCTATATTTATCAGGCCAGATTGTATAGGTTGGAACCTTTATTTTTATCAGATTTTGTTTTCTTTTAAAGATTCTGTCTCTAGATGAAAAACCTCCAGTATAACGAAGTATTTAAATTGTTTTGGGAGCTAAAATGTGTACTACAGGCAGATTTCAGCTTCTATAAATCTTTTTTAGCTTCACAAAAGTGAAAGGTTAGGTTATTTCAACGAGGTACCAGGCGAAAAATGCTTTCTATGAGGAAAAGAAAGATTAATTGTTGCCAGCACATAATTTTGTATGTATAAGTTATTTGTCTAGGAACTGTCCATCCTAACCCATCAGTTCATGAGAAGGTTACTCTGTTAAAGGATCAATAAAGTTTGCTAACAATGTAAAGCTGTGCAGGGGATGTTCAGACAGGATCAGCAGTGCCACTTTTTAAGCCCCTGCCTGACCCCAGGCATCTTTGGGAAGGTGCTGGCAGCTCCTTGCTCTGGCTCCAGCAGCAGCACTCTTTTCTCGTGGGGTACAAGCCCCTGAGGAGCCCCTGATGTGACTGCCGTGGGACCAGGATGTGTGGGCATGGGACAGGCACATCTTCCCAGGCAGAAATCATCCTCATCCCATCCTCGTGGCTCCTGCCCAGATGGCACTGACACCATTTCCTGGTGCAGGACTCTGCTCTCTGCTGGAGAGTGTTTTTCCAGGGCCCTGAGCACATGAACAAGCCTTGACTGCCTGGAGCAGCCTCACCTGGGATCACCATCCACACCTCCTCTGTTTTCTCCTCTTCAGGAGCTCTATCTGTGCTTCCTACTCCTTCCCTGAGCTGTGTGGTAGCTAGCCCTGTTTCCTGCTGTCCTGACTTGATAAATGGGATTTCAGAATTTACCAACTGGACTTGGTTTGTTTTTGCATCTTGTCAGACGATCTCCGGATGGCCACCAGAGCTGTCACTATCCACAGCCCAGCCCTGCCTGGATGCTGTGGCACTGCACCCTGACAGGTAAGATTGCTGCTTGGTCAGCCTCAGCTCCTGGCCTGTCTGCCCTTGTGGAACTGCTGTTTCTGCTGCTCCCTGATATGTCCATTAGCTGCTTCCCAATTGCACTTGCAGTGGGAAGACGAGAATGTCTCACAACTCTCGCTGAGAATAAAGTGTTATCTTTGAACTGCAAAGTGCATATCAGGTGCAAGTGGCTCTGTCACCCTTGTATGAGTGTACTGCTTGAGTCTATCTGCTGATTTACTCCTTAAAATGAGTTTTCCATTTGCTAGAGGATGCTTTGCTACTAAACTTTAGGTTACTGAGTAGTTAGATTACCTTTAGAAAGTACAGGCTGCTCTGTTGACTTTGATTCTGTTTGTTTGTTTGGAGTTAAGACCACATAGATAGTTTTCATCCACCCCACCTGAGTGGGAAGCATGGCTCTTTGGGGGACCAACAGAGGGTAATGCTGAGGAATCCATTCAGTGCAGGTGGCCGGGGGTGGAGCCTGAGACAAGAGGCCGTGAATTGCTGACCCTTTGGATAACAAAGGGCACCTGAGGCTCATCCAGGTGAAGACACTCTGGGACGTGGCAGGAGCTGAGAATTCCAGACTTTCTCATGCTTGAACTTTGAGGGAATAAAAGTCTAGGGTTTCCTTTGTTCAGGGTCCCTCCTTGGGAACAGTAGCTTGGGCTGTTTCTGTGTAACTATCCCAGGAATAAATTTTTTTATGGAATGAGACATCTGAGACTCAGCTACAGGAAACCTGGTGTGACTGTGGGGTGTGGGGAACACACACAGGGACCTATCAGGTCCCTGCAAAGGGGTTTTGGTCCCAGCAGTGACACTCTGGGGTGGTGTGAGTGTGGCTGCCAGTCTTGTGAATGGTCAGACTGGGAAGGTTTCTTAACAGGAAGTTCCAAAATCTAATTACCAGGATAGAGGGGGAAAAAGGGGGTTTTGTGTAAATGTATTGAAGTCAGGTGGGAATAAATGAGGGACAGGGGTGGAGAGCAAATCCTACAACTACAGTCCAGAAATCTCTACAAAGAGAAGACTGAGCAGCAGGAGGAAAGGGTTGTTGAAATGGAAGTGCTGGTGTGAGAACAAACTGTGTTATCATAAGGAATTGGACAATTTGTTAATGAATTGTAATAATTTTTTAACCTGGAATCAGAGACTCAAGAAGTGCCCTATTCTAGAAACTGTCTTAAAACTTAGGCCATTAACATTAGTTTCACTCACTTACTGAATTGATATTTTCTCTGCTCCAACAGAAAGGGTGTAGAGTAAATTATCTTAGATTTGACTGTAGGAGAGTGGGAAATATGGACTTAAAGAAGCATATGAAAACATCAAATATCTTTAAAAGGAGCCATAGGCACAAGTGAAAATCTTACTAAGTTAAGAGTCCTGGGTTCTCATGGAACTCTCAAGGAACTTCAGCATTGTGTTCTGGCACACAGATGTTAAACCTGCTGTGTCTCTTTCAGAACCAGACTGATAATCATTGACCTTTGGTGTTAATCTGGCATTTAGAAAACTCTATAATTTGTAACGCATGCTTAAATACTAAAATGCCTTAATTTACATATTTAATTTCTACATCTTGGTTGTGAAGCTGTTACATTTAATGAGCTATTGATAACCAGGTGAAAATTCAAATGCATCCAAATCCAGCCTCAATCGTCGGTGAGCCCATGGTTGTTTCTTTTCTTCCTGCAAGATGATACAAACAGTAGGAGAAATTATTATTGATAACAGACATTTGCAAGGCTGCAGGATAGGAGTTGGTTGCCTTGTTAGGTCTTGGCTGAGAAAACGTTGCTATTCATAAAATTGCTGACTTTTAGTAGGAGCTAGAATTGTCAGTGATTGATCTTCAGATTGTTTTCATTATGGGGCTGCCACATAGAAAGAACATTGTGTTTGGTTTCATTTTTTGCCTTTTTGCCAAGGAAGGTAATTTATAATGTTAGCTCATGAATAATGGCCAAAATAGATTGTGAAGCTCAGGGAGCTTCATCCTCAGAGTGGCTTAAGCTCAGAGCACACTGAAGATTGACATTAGGTAAACTTCCCTATGCAATTCTTCTAGATTGTTTAAATGTCTCACTTAATTTCTTCTGCCCAGCATTAAATCTCTCTGTCAGGACCTCTCCCATAAAACGGTATCACTGAAGATGGGTTAACTCTAGAAGAAAATACAGTTATTACCTGGATAAATATTTAGCATATTTCAAAAGAGGGATAATCTTTGCTCTGTGTGCTGGGAAAATGACCATTCCAGTCTGTTTGATCTCTTTTAACTGTACAATTGCTACATTCCTTCACAATTGCTTAAGTATTAATACTTAATCCGTTTTTTCAGTAGGTTTCATGATATTTCATTGAATTTTTAATGGTTAGTTGAAATACAGCTTTGTGAATTCTTCCTAGTCCATATATTTTATCACAGGAAACTTATCTGTAGAAGATTAGAGAGTGTTTAATACAAATAGTTGTGGTAGTATCAAGCTGAGTTAATTTCCCAGTGGATTTATCAAGAGTAGATCACATCAAAATTAATTACGAAGTCTTCTATAACTTATTTAGCACAGCCTCTGCTTTTTTGCAAATAACAATTGAGGTACTATCAATAATAGGACAACCTGAAGTCATTGAAAAAACTAATTAAAAATTTGTTTACATTTAGTAACAGCAGTTCAGATCAGAATTGCCTTCCCAAGTGATAATTCATTGTCAGTTTTTTTCTTTCATACATTAGCTAAGGCATGCAATGAATGATTCAGGCTAATTCAAACTGCTTTTGAAATTCACCAGCAGCTGTAACCAGGGCAACCTGTCATTCTAATCTTAGTTCACTTGAAAGTCTTAAGCTGTTTTTATCAGATCTTGTGGTGAACTCTTCCTTTATATACCAAACATTCATTTAATCAATGAATCTTCTGTCCAAGGAGTTGTCAGGTTTCTGCAACACACGGTGCTGTCTCTAGATTGTAATTGTTGAGGCTTTTGAAATATGTGTGTTGTTTCTAGCCAGTTTTTCATTATGTGCCAGCAAAGAATTTCAATATATTAGTTTGGTAATTGACTGAAAAAATATATTTACCCATTGTCCAAGTATGGGGAAGTGAATACCAGAATATAATATTAGATGGGAAACTGAAGCCCAATAACTGATACACTTAAAAATGCAAATGGTTCCCTTGCTCTTTCTTCCTGGTAGTGTGCTGGGCCTTGGGGGTAATTCCTTGTGTCACTTCAGCTGAGGGATGGATGTGGCACACCCGGAGCACACATTTGTGTGGGTCAGCACTGAGTGCTGAGCCCAGTGGGGCTGATTAAGAGCAAATGTGCCTCATGTGAGCAATTCTGCCCCGACTTCTGGAGGCAGAAGTGCCACTGTGCATAGGGAGGGCTAATGTCAGAATGCTGTAGCTACTATGGCCAGTGGGTTACCATTGAAACAGGCAGAAATTATTTACTAACCTCACTGTGGTGTTGTGGGTTTGGGGTGTGGTTGTGTGTGTTGTACACCGTTTCCTTACCGATCCACCCCAGGTTTCCGTAGCTGAGTCTCAGATGCTCATTCATAAAAAAATTTATTCCTGGGATAGTTACAGAAACAGGAAAGCTTGCATAGACACAGAGTATCTCTCAAAAAGAGCCCTTCCTATAATGAGCTGGTCATTTGGAGGTGCAGCAATCTTCTGTCTTTCATCCCTTAGTGGGGAGACTTGCCCATGAGCATCTTGATAGGTGGATGTCAGTATGATTTAAGATGGAAAGGATATATATTTTTTCACAGTATACTTGATTAACTTCTGTTTTCAATATTTATTTTTAGCTAAATGAAAAAAGCAGTGGTGATTACCCCAAGCTGTTACACTGCTCATGCATGATGGATATGCTATATAGAACACAGTTAATTTTCCTTCCAACTGCATATTGCACTTCCTGCAGTGTCGGTTATATTGAATGATAAAGTTAAACCCACTTTGGGATTTAATCTTTTTTATTAAAATTGTCAGCCACATGAAAAGGGAACCATCAGCATCAGTGGAACCTGTACTGGTCCCAGCTCCTTGTTATTTATGTGCTCCTCTGGTATACCACACATATTGCTGAGCAGACTCTGCAGAAAGTCACACATTTCTGAAATACAAAGAGAGACTCCCCCTGCCAGGGCTATTAATTGAGTTGTACATAGCAGTCATCCAAATAGAACAGGAAGCGAGAAACAGTTATTCTAACATTTATACAGGATATATACTGTGTTATTATCATTCTGTATTAATTCTAGACCACACACAGATCTGAGTGACATCAGAGTAAGACTGCAGTAACCCCAATTAATTTCAGGAGGCTTATTCCAGATTTATCCTACTCAGAGATAAAAATGTGTATATTTATCTTTGAATTGCATGGCACAGGCTATTATGATGAGGTGAACTGAGCTCCATTCTCAGGATAAATTAATTTAGGATAGTCAGTTGAAAAATATTGTTGCACACCAGATTGACAAGCTAGATGGTCCATTATCACTTCAGTGAAGGAAATATGCATGTTAATGAATCTAGTCTGTTGTACCACAACTTCTGAAAATAAAAGAAATTTCTAATAACTATGGGTTTTTTGTGTTTTTTGGTGTTTGGGTTGTTTTTTTTTTTTCATTGGTTAGTGAGCACTGAGGATACTGGCATTTGTAGGAAAAGGAAATTAAATTCTAACTGGTTGGGCAGCTTTTGTTTATAGGAGTTGGGTCCTTTCAACAGAGCTCTACATTCCTTAAAAAAATGGAGTCGATTAAAATATTCGTTTCATTGGTCTTCATCTATAAATTTTTGGCAAGAAAAGATCAGTGGTGAAGTCTGGTTCATCCTCCTGCATTCAGATCTGAGGCAGATCTTTCACCTGTGTTCTCTAAGGCTTTGCCACCACAAAGGCAATGACATCCAGCTGCAGGGGAAGAACGTGATTCTCTAGGAAGCACTGTTGTCATGCACCTTGACATAATTTCTGAAATAAAAATATATTTTATGGAGGAGATTCTCAGCGTTTAGTTGAAAGCACATTAATTTCCTTTTTCTTGTACCTCTGCATTCACATGGCAACTGAAAGGCACCTGGATGACTTCTCCTTTCTCCATGGTGTTTGCCATGCCCTTCTCATGTCATGGGAATAGCTTGGCAGTCCCACTTGGGTGACAAATCTCATTGCAGGGAAAGGATTCATTGTGCACACCATGGAGAGGATAATCAAGATACTCTTCAGTGTGCAGTTCTGCCTTCTGGATCTTTCCTGCTTGGTCCTGTCTTTTCTATTCAGTCAGAAAAACATTTTAAAATGAAGCAAACAACAAAAAAACTACTTGCAGTTTATGAAGGTGAATATCACAACCTCATATACTGTGCTGGGAGGCTTTTATATGAATGCTGATGGAATTGTGATTTCACTCATTCATTTTATTATTTTTTTCTAGATTTTTATATTTTCACCTATCTTTTATTTTGAATTTCATCATGTTTCATTACTTGAATTTAGGTTGTAGAATGGGTGCCTGTTCTGTTTTAGGCTTGGCAAAGTAATGCACAAAGTTATGAAGCTACTAGAACTGTATATTGCCTCATTTTAATAACAATATAGCCTTTGGTTCAGATAATTTAATTATTTCAATAAATGCATTATATGGACTTGGTGCCTTTTTGTCTGTGGATGCTATCTTATGACCACTGAATAATCATCAGTTTTAGGAAAGGGAAAGAAAACTGCAATGCAGTATAATATTCCTCTTCAGCTCTCTTTTTCATCAATTTGCTTATTTAATGATTTGAAATACAATTGATGGTCAGGTATTTCTTCTGAAACCTTCTTTGTTGTTCAGGGAAATTTAGGCAAGAATAGCATTTGCCATTTTAATAAAGAAATGTGGCTTTATGCTGCAGTCAGTGTGTTTGTCTAGAAAACAACCAGCCATAAAGGGAAAATAATAAGGATTATTTTTTTAATGTCCTTTACCTTGAATCCAGTAATCAGAAGAATGATGTTGTTCAAAAGACCTAATTTGAATACAAATTTGTAATTATGTTACTGAAAGCTTTAGTAGTTTTCTTTTTAAATCCCTAGGGCCCAGACTGCTCTCAGAATGATGTCATTGTTCAGCTGTGCCTGAGTATTTCCAGTGCTGAAACAAACTTTGACTTATGACCATTGAAGGAGGAAAATACAAAACCCAAACCACCACCTTGTTGCATTTATTGTAACCTGACCGTGTCCATTATTCCAGATATTTTAATTTTTCTGTTACAGAAGGAGATGGGCTTTAAAAACTGGGACAAGTTCAACAAATAGGTTTTGCTCAGGGAATATACTCTGGGGCACAAAAAGAAAACTCAGTTTTAAGACAAACTCAGTGACATTTAGTAAAGTTGACAAATTATGAAACAAAGCTCTTAACATCTGTTCCACCAAAAAGCATATTCTCATATATCAGAACGTCAATTAGCTCTTTCAATTATGTAGATTATTTGCATAGGCTCAGAAAGCTTCATGAGAGCATAGAAGATTTGCAGTAAGACAGTCCTTTTAATAGGTTTTCAATCTGGATTTTTTTTTCAAGATTAGTTGTTTAGAGAGTTTTTATTCAACATCTATGTGGATTACACTGGTGATAATTTAGGTGTTTTAGTTCTTCACATGTAGGCCCTAAAACTTAGATGATGTAAATCTCAAGGGAGGTGAGAGGGAGTCTGCTCCACTCAACATATGCAGGTGTTTGGTAAATCATCACTCTAAAATGTGGGATTATGTTAAGCTTGAGATCTCACGTGTGTTGTCTGGTACTGCAGCAAGGCAGGAAAAAGAGAGGTATGGTGGCTGTTTTGTGTCTAAATTAATTGGCCTGATTTTAATAATTATTTGAATGATCTTAATAGTTAAGTATAGATCTTATCTGTTGGCCTCAATGCACTCAATATTTTCAGAAGTTCAATAAGCTTTCAGCTGGGATTTTTGATTTTGTTTGTTTATTATAAGGAACCCTGACACTTTATTTGCTACAGATTGTTTTTAATGCCTTTTCTTTGCAGGCAGGGGGAATTCCTACAGTTTTCACCACCAGTCCTTAAATGCCTTGCTGAGGCTTGGTGTGCAATGACCATCAGCTCCAGCTCTGTGCTAGCAGGAGCCCTTACCTAGGCTAGAGTTCAGGGACTTGGAAACCAAATTTTCTTAAACTTCTGCTTAAAAATGAAACAAAGACTATGCATTCCATGACTGCCAGACTAATCCACTTCACAATGCAGTTTTTTTAATGCACCTAGCAGCACAGTGTGGTAACCCTGAGGTTATTCTGCACTTTGCATGTTTGCAAACCTTGTCAGTGAGCGTATGATTGTGTCAGACTTGTGAGACAGCCAGCAAAACACAATGAATTAAAGTTTGGCAAGCAATTCTTTGAATGCTCTTCAAGTTGCAGTTTTATAGCATTTTTGTTGATTCGATGAAGTATTACAAAAATACTGCTTTTGAGGTTTTTTGTTTGGGGATTTTTTTCCCTACATGAGCAGATCTGTGAGCCTGATATGATACTTATCTTGAAACAGGAGTTTTGCCACACAGGCTTTTTTTGAAGAACAGAAGGTGATGCTCAAGTTAAGTCTCTTTCAATCATATTTCAAATTAATGAGAAAATGTTTCTAATTAAAATCAGTGTTTGATTAATTAGTAGTTGGCTTACTAGGAAGGAGACAAGAAAGTCAGGAGTGTTAGGATGCATTCAATGCAAATCAGGGGAGGAGAATGTTACAGGAAAGAAACCATCAGTGCCTCAAAGGATGTGGGTTGTTTTCCTGTAGGACGTCCTTCAGCAGCCTTTTCAAGTGGATTTGAACAAACTAATAAAGAAAACAGCTATAATTTGTAAGTACTTCGAGGTTAATAAGAGCACCAATCCTTCAGTATGAGCATTATGTGTGACTGAATATAATGTCTTGTAAATGGCAGATTATCACACCAAAATAAATGTCAAGGACATGTGCACATCCTCATACAATGTTTGAATAACAAATAGATTTGTTCAATTTTATTATTTCAAGAAGTAAATTTTCATTTTCTCATTTGGTACAGCAGGGACAACATTAGCAGCTTTGAAAATGACACAGAGAAAGAAGTAGAACTTAGTTTTGGAAATTCTGTGTTCTGGAGATGCTTTTATAAATGGGTACAATTTTGCTTTTCTCTTTTGGTCTTCATATGGAAGTTGTAGTTGAAGAGAGTACAATACTTAGCAGAGTGAAATTCATCTTTCATAAAATTTATGTGAAATTGGCCCCAAAATATATTGTTGCAGATGAATTGCATTTTTTGGTACAAAGTTTCTGGATCTAGAATTATAGAATATCCTGAACTGGAAGGGATGCACAGGGATCATCAAAGTTCAACTCCGGGCCCTGCACAGAACATCCCCAAAATCACCCCCTGTGCCCGAGAGCACTGTCCAACCTCTCCGTGAGCTCTGTCAGGCTGGTGCTGTGCCCACTGCCCTGGGGAGCCGGTTCCAATGCCCGGCCACCCTCTGGGTGAAGAACCTGTCCCTAATGTGTAACCTAAACCTCCCCTGACACAACTTCAGCCATTCCCTCGGGTCCTCTCACTGTCACCACAGAGCAGAGATCAGTGTCAGGCCCTCCTGTTCCCCTCGTGAGGAAGCTGCAGACCCCAATGAGATCCCTTTCTTGTCTCCTCTTTTCTAGGCTGAACAAGCCAAATGACCTCAACAGCTCCTCATCTGAAGGAGCAAAAGGGAGGTTTTAAATAGCTTTATATCCTTCTGATATGGTGTTGCCCAAAGTCTTCAGGTAGCAGCAGAACCAATCAAAAACCTTCCATGTAGTGTATAATTTGCTTGTTTACATTTGCTGTATCATCACAGCCTAAAAGTTATTAACAGCATGTGTAACACAAAGCAGCTTTTTGGTTTCTATTCCACCTGAAATATCAATGCAAAAGGGTCTCAGCTCTAAGGGAAGCAAATGATTGACTGCTTGGTTCTGGTTATTTAAATTAAAAATTTCAAGTAGAAGTAGCAAAGATTGTTGATATATTATCCAGAATTCAGAGGAAATCAATACAAGCCTTAATGGCCTTCCCCCATTGCTCTGTAGCTGCATTAGTCACATCTTGGGAGAGCACTCTGGCCATCAATCAAAGAAAAAAATACTTTATTTTCATATTGTGAACTTCATGGCAGCTTGTGTATAATCTTGGCCAGGTATTTCTGAACTTGTGCAAGAGAAATGCAAGAGGGAAACGTTTCTGAAAGGATGGTAGGCTTTAAAGCATATACAAGCAGTAATTCAGACACAAGATAAATTTCAGATTGCCAACTTCTTTTTTTTTTTTTTTTTGATAATGGAACAGTCTGCATAAGTGACCATGAATGTTTTTGTGTTGAACACCAGAAGTGAGAAGAGCTGTGCAATAACAGCCATATAAGAGCAGACCAAGTAGAGCAGCTGCCCACTCTCAGATCCCTGTCGGTTACAGATAAACAAAATACTCTGAATAATAAAGAGGGTTTGTTTTAAATCAAACCTCTGCTCTAATTCATGGTTTACCCATGACCATATTGTTTTCTCTGTGGGGTAAAAACTCATCTTGTTTGGTTCTGATGGCACTGATGTATCCATCTACATTGGATTGGACTAGAAACATCTACCAAAGCCTTGTTTCCTTTCTGAAAATGTGAAGAACTTGTGCCAGGGAATGAGGTGGGACAGGAGGTTCCTGGAGCATCAGTAGCTGGCACGTGAGCTCTTGAACTCTGCTCTCAACTGGGCAGTATTTTCCCTGGGCCAGCAGAGATGGAAAAACAAATAGGCTTTGGCCCAGTGAGGGGATCTGACTCACATCAGTTTCTTTACAAAATTATCCAGGAAAGCTTGGCAACAAATGATAGCTTTTATCCTAAAGATTTGTAAGAAAACCACACTTAAAAGCTCTTCTGATCTGTGCCTGTTCATGTGAGCTAATTGTGGAATTATGTTTTCACAGAGACAAGTATGTGAAATAATTACATCTATTTGCCAAGAATAAAGTTTTTTCAGAAGGCTAAATGAGGGATTAGGCTTAGGTAGAGGATACTTAATGATTTAAATACATCTTGAAAGCAGTTCAGTAGAATTAAGCTACTGTGATGTACAAAAGTATTTTGGTCTCAAGTCCATCAAATAGAAGAGGAAATGATTTGGCCAGAGTGGCTCTTTCAAATATGGAACAAGGAGAAAAGTGCTTTTAAATGCACTCTTAGCAATCCCACCATGTCCAGAGAGATCTAGCAAAGATAACAATTGTTTTAAGAGGTACTTAACAGATTAATGGGGGTCTTGCTGATCATTCCTCATGCCTGCAAGATGGTAGAGATACTGCAAAGGTTAAGAGGATGCAAACTGTATTTAGACTGTAAACTCCACTTTGAGGATGGATTTCTTTCTGTGCAGCTTCTCTGTAATCCTTAGTATAGTGGCTTTTGAAATCTTGATATTTATCTTGGATATTAATGTAAGACAAATAAGCATGAATAATAGAAGCCAAAGCTGTGTCTCCCATTATACCTCTCAGTCCCTCACAGTGGGAAAATGATTGTAAACTGCTTACTCTGAAAATGAATCTGACCCTCAGCAATTGAGCCATGTCCTAAACATAACTTGAAAAGAAGTGAAGCTGGACAAATGCCTTCCAAACAGCACTTGAAATACAAATAAGCAGGAGTACATGGGTTAATAATTTGTCCTGCAGCTTAATACAGTACTATTTAGTACTTTTTCCATTAAAAACTAAATGTGCAGAAAATATACCTGTTAATAAATTGACGTCAGCATAATTTAATAATAATACTAAGACCACATCCCAAAACTCAACAAAGCAGGGACTTTTGCAAACTATGTATCCTCTCAGCATTGCATTGTGACAGAGTGATACTAATCTGGCCTCCAATAGGAGAAGAATGACCTTAATAAATTCCCCCTTTAAATGCAGAGTTTGGTTTGGCCAGAAGTAGCAAGCTGAGGTTAGTTAAAATAACAAAGTTGCATTTATTTTGTTTGCTGCCCAGCCAAATAAACACTGCCTACTTAGGTTCCTCTGGCCCTTTCATTGAAGTGAACAAATTAGTCTTTTTCCTCTCTGATGGAATGGTGACAAACCAGCAGGTTACTCTGGGATCAAATTAGAGATCTTTGTTCCTGAGGGACAGATGACCCAAATTTGACTGCACAAAATCTTAATTTTCTAATAAGAGCAATGCTTTACAATCACATTCCAGACTCTGGATTTGACTGGGTGACTTTTTACCTTTTAACCAGTGCATGTCTCTTCTGCAACTGCAATGATATTTTTCATGGCTATTTAAAAAGGAGAAGAAAAGCTATGTTAGTGTAATATTTTTCCCTTTGAAATTTCTTTTCTGCTCTAGTCTGTCTTTGGTATTAGATTTTGTCATCCTGTTTTGTTTTCAGAGCTGTTAGGAATCTGATGGATAGAGCATCATTTGTGGTCAAACCCCAGAAAGTTGTTAAGGGAAAAAGTCTCCCTCTGGTGATCAGTTTTCCAGATCACATAAAAATGAGTACCCCCAGCCTTCCCTGCACCTTTACTGTACTGGTACTAAATGCTTTAGCCTGTTTTAGGCAACTCTAATAACTGAACTCATGAATTTCCATAATCTTTCTGTACCACAGTAGCTGTCTGTCAGAGCATTTAGTGTGCTCAGCATAAATTCTTTGGGGTATTTTTTGTGGTGTCTGAAGAGTATTTCATGCTGTGTTCTGCTGATACTGCTGCAAAAGACATAATGTTATTATCTATTTTTTCTAGCATAATGAAAACTCCATTGGACTCAGTTTATCATGTCCCATATTGCAGTTAAAGATCTATATAATTCATTTTCTCTTCAACTTCATTCCAGCACAGGTTTTTAATATGGTGTAAGAAAGGAAGGTTTCCCTATCTTATCCAGAGATACAGGTGAAATTCATAGATTCCAAAGAAATTTTTTACTGCTTACAATGATTAATGGCTACATATTTGCAGTTCCTATATGCTCCAGTGACCTTCATCCATGATCTCCTTAACTTGCAGTGTAAAATACCACCATCTCACTTCTCCATTTATAAAATGTGTTAAAAATGCTTCTATTTCTGAAATGTATATTTAAATTCAACAGATTAAAAAAAGAATCACCAAAGCTGTGTCTCTGCTATCATTGCAAAGGGATGCCACACCTACACTCTATATCCTCGTTTGCAAATTTTGTTTATCTTCACTTTAGGCTTTAGTTGGATTATTTTGTAGTTATGGAGTTTAATTATGAAAGAGCTGCAACTTGTCTATTTAGAAGCTTTTCCTTTTTTCTTTTTTGACATTTTTTACCTTGTCATTTCACTTGCAGGAAGACTGCTTTGGAAAGGCAATTATTTCTCTTACAATTTCTTAAACTTATGATTCAGGGTAGCAAGTAACACACTGAGACAAAGTCAATTGGTTATATACTGCAAACTGTGTGCCTGGATTGACTTAAAAAGCACAAAGCAGTTCAATTATAATCACTTATCCACATCTTTCATGACTGAGAGTTGTATCCCATGTACATGGTAGCTTGGTGCAAAGAGTCCAAAGAAAACAATTTCATGGGACCTTACCTTCAACTTCAGAAATAATGCCACTTCTCTGCATTTCTTTTGCCACTTGTTATGGTTAAACTGTGTGATCCTGAGTGCTGCAAGTAAAAAGTTTATTGATTAGTACCAGTAAAATTTATGTGTAGGCAATAAAAACAACCATATTTCATTCCCTTCCCCCTCATCCAGAAGAGGCCTGTGAAAATTTATTTCTTCAATGCTGAAAGATAAGTAAAATCACAATGAAAATCTCTAAGTAAGTCAAAAGATCTAATAAATGAGCAGTCAGTAGAGCTGTGAAAAATTGGGGGAGGCATGAAGAACATACACTGCCAAATTTAATTTCTTACGTCATGAGACAAATCTCCCTGGGGTTATGGCAGACCCAAAAGATGGGTGAACAAGAGAGATTCTCTCACAGGGCAGCTCAGAGCAGGGGCTGACTTCAAGATGATGGCAAGTGATGACAAAAACGTTCATGGATTTTTGTCCCTGGGATCTGGCCTGCGTGATTTCCTCTTTACACACTCTTCTGGCTTGCTGGGAGACCTGACAGTTTGTACACCTGAAAATGCCTGTGGTTCTGACAAGCTGGATTCCTTGAACACGTTATTATGGAGGGTAGCTTTCATTTATTTCAGAGAAGTCACAATCAAGCTGATATTTGTAATAGACATGGAGGGGGAAAATGTGATCACTGTTTTCTCATCCTTAGTATGACATTTCAAGGAGATGAGTATTTCACAAGAATCTGAGTAAAACATTAGTCATTTTTCTCATTTGCATGGTGGTCTATAATTTGGAAGTGGAAGCTTTCCAAGCTACATGCTATATAGGTTTCTGTGGACTAGGCAGAATTTTTCCAACTAAATTAACTCTATAAATTTGAAATCATTTCAAAGTTAGATCATAGAAGTTCTGTTGACAGAAAGTAGAGTGAGGCTTTTCTGTGTTTGGCTTTGTAAAGCAGAGATGGCTGAGGATCCATTTGTGCTCAGCCTGCATATCGTATTTCAGGATTAAGCAAATAATAATGGGAAGCCAAACTTAATTGATTATTATTTAATGTCCTTGGTGTGATGCGATATTTTTGCATTTAATTCACTGCCATCTGATTCACGAGTCAAATTTGACAGTGTTCTTCTGGAAGCACTTGCAATCCTTAGTATCAGCCAGAATGATGACTCCAAACAGCTGGGGAAAAGGTGAGGTTCTTGGGGCCAGAGGAATGCAGCTGTGTACTACAGGGAGTGTTTGGTGCTGATTACCCCCTCAGGGTTTCTGGTCTTAATGTGCTACTGGTGAAGTAAAGCTTTTCTCATAGAGACTTCTCAGCGAGCCCCAGTTTGTGGTTCTGGCCATATTCTTTACCTGCTGTGGATAATAGTTTTTGTTCCTCTGCATGCTATTAAAAAAATGACCTCTTCATGACTCTCACTAAGGGGAAAAAATCCAAAACTATTCAGAAAATAGATTCAGTCAACTTCTCTGCATCCTGTAGGCTGAAAGAACATTCCCCCCTATTCACAACTCTGAAGCACAGATTTGTCTGGCCTGAGTTTAGTGCTTTGACCTGATAGATAACAATATATAAATATATTACAAATGAAAAATGTTACATGGACTTTTTAAGCATCATTTGGTATACTAGTATGAGAAATGCCTAGAGAAACAGATCATTGAGCTCAGTTTCCTGTGTCCAGACATTGAGTTAACCAAGTGAGGGCCAAAGTAGCACGTGAGTTTCCCAAATGACCTTACTTTGAACTCTAAATGCATGGCAGGCTCAGAACATTTCAGGATTAGCCAGTCGAGCAAGACCGTTCCTCTCCAGTGCAAGAGAACGGTCTGCAGCTATTAAAAGTATATCAAGCAGTCCACTACTAACTCAGGAAGACAGGTCAAGTTGAAAGCCATTCTGCTTTTGAACTGGCTGAGGCTGAAGATAAGCATTTTATACAGCTGTAATCGGAATACCAAACTTTAAGAAGTCAGTCATTGAGCGCTACTGTCATGAATCAAGATTATTTCATGGATTTAAATCCTCTTTGAGTCTTTACCATAAGCGCATCTTGTGAGTTCATCGTCCAATCAAGGTGTTTAACTCTTTCTCAGAAGAATCCTTGTCCCTGTACGTTACAGAACCAATTCAGGGACCTAAACAAAGCCTCCATAGAAGTCTCCCAGCTCCAGGGAAACTGTGAGTTTGATTGTTGGTTTCTCTGTGAGCTGGCTCAGGTTCTGTCATCTGCTGATATAATTTTAGTTGTCACCTTTTGGCAAGTGTTCTACATAATATGGACACGTCTCCCATGAACCTATCATGGAAAAAGTGCAAATAGTGGCACTATTGTTCCTTCCAGAATCACAGCTTTCTCTGACTGCTAGAAAATTTGACAACAGTTTTTCCATTGACCTTAAATGACTCTGAATTAAATGCAGATAGTTATGCCACATGTAAAACCATGCACTGGTCTGCTTATGAGTCCAGTTAGTTATACCCTGATAGTGATTCTCTTCCAGTCAATATTTGTATCCTTTCCTTCTCACCTAGCTTAGCCATTCTAGAAGAAAATGATTTTTTCCTGGACTCTGTAACCTTCTTTCTCCTTTCTCATTGTGCTTTTCTAGGGTGACAAATAGCAAAAATATGTCACCTTTACTATCAAAGAATTAAGTGTCTTTTCATAGTTACCTGGGCCTTGTGTTTCTGTAGTGTGAGTGCAGGCATTTGATATTCACACAAAAAAAAGCACACTGATGTACTTAGGGTTGGATCAAGGTTGCCTCATTAGCATTAAACAGGTATAATGGGATAAAGATGAAAATAACTACAGAAACACGAGGAACAACAAAGATGAAAAGGAAGATGTGAGAATGGTACAAAAACATGGTTCCTTATTTGTAGGGTAAACTTGAAAGGTACCCTTCTCAACCTGCCTGGCTTGTAATGTATTCAGAAATGGAAATTAATCAGCAGTTGTTTATAGCTGTGCAAATCTGGCACAGGGGTTGGATACGATAGTCAGCAAGCAACCTGCAGATTTTAAGACTAAGCTGCAGCTCTTCCACAGAGCTGCCTTTTCCCATTAATTCTTCTCCATAGTCTCAGTATCAGCTGTTCCCCTTGCTTTTTTCCCCTTCCTTTTTTCCCCTTGACTTTGATATATGAACATATTCTTCTCTCTGGCTGCTCAGAGTCTAAGCTATTATTCCTTTATATTTGGATCTGTTAAATTTTTTTACACCTTATGTGGATCTCTCTATTATAAAATTGTATTGATAATTTCAGATATTTTCTGAAATTTTCTGAAATATAACATTTGAGGTTTAAAAACAGAAAGATTCAAAGGAAAAATGCTCTAATAAAAGCTAAATTCAGTCAATTAGATGTGGTTTACTGCAATTGTTTTTCAGTCAGTTTGTGTGTCTTTAATTTGGTTCAGCTTCAGTTTGGTCCTGTTGTGAACCAGAAACTTTCTTAATGTTGATACCAGTCAATGTAGTGCCATTCTCTCAAACATCCTGACAGCTAGACTAAAATGCACAGGTTCTTTACCACCTCCAAAGTTTTGTAGACTGAAATGAGTTATGATATCTCTTCCAGACTGGAGTTAATTTAAAACGTGTGGAAACTGAAGGATCAGTCATTGTTGTCCCATCCGTTTACATCAATACAATTTGAGTTTTTTTATTGGAGGCATTTTTCTCTTCAGATTAGCATTAGATTAGATTTTTTAAAATCCTTAATTCTGAAGAGTCAGTGCAAACAAATCATCTGCTGATTTCTAGTGGTTATAAATTTGCAGAATGTCAGCAGAGATATAATCCAGTGGGGTTATTTAGAATTTTCATCTGAAGCTGTTGCCATTTTGCTTTGACTCTGCCTGGTTGTGGCCAAATTCTGAGGTGCAGTCTCACTGTGATGAGAGGAAAGACAAGGAACATAAGGGGACACTGCCCAACTGCTGTACCAAGCAATGTTACCAAGCAAAATATGAGGTCTCTCTAAAGCCAGGCATGTATGGCCATATTTTCTTTCTTTATTTTCTCTGCCAGTCTGATCCAACTGTCCTTAAGAACACTGGCAATCCCTCCTGTGGCATTCAGATGATTTGGGTCAGAACTCAGAAAAGTTATCTTCATAATTTCCCTGCATTTGAGCACATTATGACAGCTGAATAATTTAAATTGTTAGTTTACACTGGTGCATATGTTATCTTAAATAAAGATTGTTGTGCATTCCACTATAAAAATAACTCCATTCCTTCAGTTTAGTTAATTGGAGGGGACTGCCAGAGAGGTAGAAAATGAGTGAAAAATGTCTTTCTTATTGCTGTATTGAATGGTTCAGTAAATGACATTCTTGGGAGAAGTTCTTAAGCCCTCAACACTTTCATAACTATTGATCTGTTTTTGAAGCATGGAAATTCTGCTCTGGTGATGTTATTCACACAAAAACTTGTGACATGATCTTTAAGCCATTACTTTGTTTTACTTAGTTTGTATAAAAGTCATTTTCAGCTGTTCATAAAATTTTCCTCAGATAACACTGAGTGATTGAAACAAATTTCAGGGTTTAAGAAACAATGTCTAAGAAGTATTTAACAGATAAATTTATTTGTACAGTATTACATCTGACTTGTCATGCTCATTTTCTTGAACTCATTTACTGTGATTCTGGCAGGGGTTTAAATCAGTCATATTACATATATGATTTTCCTCCCAATAAAAGAACATTACTGATTTACATTTGTGTTTGATATGCATAGCTGAATGAAGCAGTGTGTTTGTTTACCTGGAGGACACACATCAACTATAGTTTTCTTGATCAATGTCATGTTATCTCCCAAGGAAACAAGCTTTGGACCCACAGAACAGACTGTAGCAAAGGGTTTATTTTCCTCCCTGATTGTTTTGTCTCATTACTCTTTCCTTCATTCAGCAAAAGAAAAATACTTCAAACCCACGTATGGGCGTATGTGGTAGCTCATGCTGTTCTCACAGACTATTCAGCTATAACATTATGCAGTTGAGGGATAATTGCAATGCCAGGAATTGGAGATTATTTAAAATGTGAATGCATAATGATGAAACGGCTTAGAAAAGCATCTCAAATTGATAATGGTCATTCGCATAAATAATACTTTACCATTTCCTCTCTGTCATCCACTGTGAAGATTTGTGGCACCCTTTGATCAGATGACTTGTCCTTGAAGTACAATTGGAATTCCAGTGTGCAATACCAACTGTTCTGCTGACAGAATGAGTTCAGCCAGCAAGCATCAAACACTCTGTGTGGCGCTCATCATGGGAACCCAGGACAAAAGAGTTTCAGCCCTCGGGCAGAGCAACCTGCAAGCCTGGGCTGTGTGAGGGTTATGAAAGGTTTTAATGTTTAAAAAATAATTCTGGTGACACTAATATTAGTAGGGCACTAATATTACTTAATTTGTTTCATGAAGCAATACAGTGGCCTGTGGTTGCCCAATTGTCTTGCCAAAGTTGTCATCTCATTCTTTAGGAAGTTCCTTTGTTCCCCCACCACTTAATTTTTATTCAAGTATTTTTTGCCAGTAACTTCTGATGTTAGTTCTAAATGTATTGTTTTCCCCAAATTTGCATTTTTATATAGATAGACCTGTGTTATAAAAGGAAGAGCTGACTAATAATGCTGCTTCTTAATGTGGGAATTTACTTGAAATGAAAACATAATAACAGAACAATTTTATCCTTATTGATCGCATATATAAATTAGCCAGGTTACATGTATTCAGCTTTTAGAATTCTGATTTTTGATGAGCTAATAGTTGAAGGAAATGAATATCTGTCTATTCCCCAGTCATCAGTCAGGGAATGTATCTATAGAAATTATTTAGCTCTACCATGTGGGTATAAACTTGTTTGAATTTACCCATTTCATGTTGGATAGTTGTCATCCATATGCATGTAGGTCCTGATTATGCTATGGAGCAGCTGAACTTTGTGAATTACTTCATAGCTTTCATGCTTTCATCATCCACAAGTTCCCTCTGGCTCAAATATCTGAGTAGCCTTTGTATGAAAATAAAGTTGTGCACACAGTACACTCCTGATTTTTGCTTCCCACATAGAAACAAAAGTAGATTCAGCAAACATTTGGACCCAGGAAACGCTTCCTTTACCTACAGTGTAGCCGTGTCCTTAAAGTTTGTTGAGTTAGTTTAGTTTTTCTGAATTTAGTTTTTCTGATTTTAGTCTGGTGACAAAGGTGACCAAGGGGCTGACCTTGAAGAAGGTTGTGCTATTGCTTGTATGGAACAGGGAATACTTGAAACATGAAGAATTTGAGTATTTGGATGCAAAGTAAGGATGGCTGTAGTTTGAGTGGAGAGTGTCCCTTCCATAATGGAATCAGAACACTTTCATATATACTCTTTCCACAGTCATTTAAAGATGAAAATTTTTTGACCAAGTGAAGTACTTTGCATGGATGCAGATCTTATGTCAAAGCACAAACACTTAGCTGTGCTGTGTTTTGGACTGAATGCAAGCTCCAGATTTTATTCTTCCATCACTGTTCAATCTAATATGAAATGAGAAACAATCATCGTGATGTACTAGTACTGAAATAAATATTGTTACATGCAGTGCACTTTTATTCTGATATTAGCTCCAGTTTTGCTTTTGCATGATGAAGAAATAAAAATTGAGTAATGACTTTATGAATAAGCTCTTATAAATTAAAGACTAATAAATGCATGTAGACCAAATAAACCTTCAGTTTATTTATTCAATAAACCTTTACTTGTAGTGCTGATACAGATATATGGTCTGCAGGGTCTAAATATCTGAGGATATGCTTCTTTTCTATCAAGTATGACATAGATTTAGGTATTATGAATATGTTAAATCCCTCAACCTCATATTCAGGTAGTGAATAGATCATGGATGAGCTTCATGATCTATTTTGCTACAAACAGATCCCTTTCTTAGCAGAAAAAGTTTTTTCTTAATAATCAGTTTTTATGATAGGCTCATAAACTTCCATTAATAAAATAAAATAGTAATATATTGATTTTATGCATTATTAGTCTAGCCTTTTTATAGGCTGAGGAAAGTGCTCCTGCTCAGAAGGCTGGAGCACCTCTCCTACAAAGATGGCTGAGTTGTTCAGCCTGGAGAAGAGAAAGATCTGGGGAGACCTTAGAGGACCTTCCAGCACATAAAGGGGTCATAAAAAAGAGAGAGAGTGACCTTTTACACAGGCAAGTAGTGATAGGGCAAGGAGGAACAGTTTTAAACTAAAAACCAAGAGATTTATATTAGATGTTAGAAATTCTTCCCTGTGAGGGGGCTGAGGCCCTGGCACAGGGTGCCCAGAGAAGCTGTGGCTGCCCCTGGATCCCTGGAAGTGTCCAAGGCCAGGCTGGATGGGGCTTGGAGCAGCCTGGGATAGTGGAAGGTGTCCCTGGCCATGGCAGGGGTGGGATGAGATGAGCTTCAAGGTCCCTTCCAACCCAAACCAGATACAGATCTGACAGTTTTCCACATGGGGTCAATGCCTACTTTCCTAGTGAGCCCTTCCCCAAAGAGTCTCTGGAGCAGAAATGGGATGCACTAACTGTGATCACCCTCTATGATGCTAATCACAATTATTATCATCTCTTTGAAGGGATGGAAACAGGGCTGAAAGGATGCGTCAATCCCCACTCAGGTACAATAGCTGCAAAATTAACAATGGATAGAAATTATTTTCTTAAATCATAACATTTATTATTCATGTTACTCTTCATAGTGACTTGGACTCAAATGACAATCTATTGGAATAATTTTCTGTGAAGATGAGATGTAATTTTGGCCGTTTTTTACATGACAATTTCTTTCTTTAGTGATCATTGATGGTTGAATTGCTGAAACTTCAGTTCTTAACAGTCTGAAACAGTCTACATCTGGGAAATTTTCCGGATAGAAGCAAGACTTCTGTTTTATAGGTAATTTTCCACATGACTAAGGGACAAGAAAAGGTTGTCTTTCCCTCTTTTGACAGGCTAGCTCCATCACATTAATTTGATTATCCCAATACTGTTAATATTTAATAACTGATAAGTGTTCTAGGAATTTAGAGCCTGGAGTATATATTTTAGCTAAATTTCATAGACATAGGCCAGTCTTCTTACTACCAAAAATAAAATAATATATGGGTCTGATTCTGCATTCATTCAGTCAAAGATCCTACTGCCTTAGTGGTATGGATTGAGACTCTTTGTATGGTGTGTGTGTAAGGTGAATACCTGCATAGTTTTTCAGTCAAAACCTACATTAAATTTTCCTGCTGTGACTCAAGCTCACAAAAGAATGGAAATTCTCAGCATTAAGCTTCTAAGACTTTGCTGCAAAAGCGTGACTTGAAGTTAAGTTGCAGTGGTTCCCTGTTGTGCCTTGATCCTGTTCATAAGTGTCTGTTTTTCTGTTGGTGCAGACAAAAGTTAAAGCTAAGTCTTTTTAAAAGTTAGGAGGGATGAAAGAATCCCCAAGCTCTTCTAGGGATGTGAAAGCATAAAGGTCTGCAGTGACTGAGGTTTTCAAAATCAGAAAATTTCCTTTGTGTGTCAGTCTGGAAGAGGTAAATGGAGCTGAACAAGGGTAGCTGTGTCTTGAGGACACAGGAGTATTATGAAATATTGTGTTGTCACCCCATGGAGAACCACGTAACCTGAGCGTCTGTGTTGCCTGCTGTAACACCTCAGAGAGCCTCCATGGTAAAATGACCATCATTTGATCATTCTATAGTATCCTTTTATTTCACTAGGCCTAATAATTTACAAAAATCAGTTTGGCTCTACTGACGGTTTTCCATTGCCTTAAAACTGTGCCTTTTCACACACACTTTTCTTAGGGAGGGGTGGAGAAAGACAAATGTTTATCCTATACGGTAAAAAATCAGAGACTGCTGTGAAAATTGGGAGACAGAGGGATCAAGGCAAGCGAAAATGTAGGAATTAGTGTTGCACAGGCTTGGTAGCTACAATATTGGTGTGATGGAAGAAGCAAGTTCCTCCTTTGGTAACTTTGTGTAAAACAGAATGGTTCTTGTGTGTGTGTGAACTTTGCAATGTTTTGCTCGAAGGCCTCTGTGTAATCCTGGGTAGTAGATCAAGCAGGTGATGCAGACAAATTGCAGGACTCTTCCCCTCAGGGATGGAAGAAGTTCAGCAGTCGGCTGAGCACTGAGGTAACAGTAGCTTTTTCCTAGGGTCATCCTATAAATATTTATAATTTCATAATTAGTTCAGAGGCAGTTGCTGTGGAGCCAATCAGTAGAAACTGATAAAGAGAAGAATTTTTAATACGACCTATTTAAGTGCAGCTCCTCCACCCTTACCACACTTGGGGGAAAAAATTTCTACTTCAGACATATTTTACTGGTTTGAAATAGTTATGTTGTTAAGGCCACATTAGAGGAGTTCAGTGTGGCATCTAAGCTAACAGAAAGTGATCCTATACATCTAGAATATATGAGATACTAGAATACAATAGAAAATAATATAATGGGTAAGATACCTCACAGTTACTGATTCAAAGTCATCCTAATATTCAAGCAAAGTTAGAATTTAACTTTATTTTTACCTTGTCTTCCCATTTTCCTTTTGAGACCATATACTCTGAGCTTACAATCGTGCAAATGAAATGCACGTTGACAACCCATGAGTCAAACTAAAGGGATGCTTATTACATTGCACATGAAGAAAACAGTCTTAATAGGTTGTTCATCAAGAAAGAAAAGTGACAACTATGACTAAATCTTAAAAGCAGAAACAGGTAATACAGGGGAAAAACAACTAATGACAAGTGCAAGATGCTCTTTCTTGCGTCTGGAAATAACTTTTCCACTTACTTCTTTTTAAACCAGCCCATCTGTTGGAAAGAAGAATTTGAGTATTCAATTTTTAAGCTAATGCTTCTTTTCACAGAGAAACAATCTGTCGGCTGGATTCATTTAATTTAGATTAATTAGTTGTTTTGATATAGATTATTTTCACATCCTAAAAGAGATTTCCATTGTCTTTGTTATCTAGAAGAATTTGTTTAATGTCATTTCATCCAGTTGACTTAAATTGCCTAAGGTGACTTGATGTATGACCTCCTAAAATTATTTTAGTTATCTGATGAAATTATTTTCTAATTTATAATTGGGAAAAAATTAGAGAATGGATACTGATATCTGGGAAATGCTTTGGAGTCCCAGTGTGCTCCACCTATTGCATGGATATTACAGACAATTACAAGTGACCTTGACTGTGTCTTCCAAACTGCAAAACGTGAATAATCAGGCCCCATTTATTGAGTTTGCGTCTTCCACAAAATCCAAGGAATGAAAGAACAACTTTGTTGTTCATTAGTTTACGGAATGTGACACTAGAATCACTATTTTTATGCAAAAACAACCATAGTGAACCTACTGTTCTCTTCAGTAAAGCAATGGAGAGCCTGGATTCAGCTCTGTTGCATCAGTAACCTCAACAATCATCAGATTTGTTTATGCACAGCAGTACAGATATCTCTCAAACTCAGCTGGAAAACAGATGTTGTGGTGCTTATCACTACTGCTATTCAAATCTGATACCAAATCCTAAATGTGTAAACCACGTGTATTACTGGATTTAGGGAATCCACCATTTTTCTGTGGTTACACTCCTAGTATTAACTGAAGCCAAAATAGATACTGAGTTAATATATAGTAATAAGTAATGCTGTTTTATATTTCAAACTATATAAATACATCTTAAGCAAACTTAAGATCATCATACCACACCTTTATTTACCACTGTGATTGTTGCAAAATAAAAACAATTTCTGGAGATGAAAGTGTAGTATCCTAAAAGATTTAATTGGCCAATACTTGTAAAGCAGGATAATGCATTAGTTTTGAGGGACATTTAAAACATATTTTTCCTTTTGCATATTTTTCCTTTGATGGAAACTAAACCTTGTCAAAAGTACATAATGAATTTAATGTGTTTGAATAGAAATCCAGTTTTCTGAAGCTCTGTCCAAAACACTTCATAATCCACCGGTTTCACTTGAAAAATCCTGAGCATTTAGACACACTAATTGAAGTTCTTCAGAATGAAACAGCCTGGTTGAATGTTTTAATAAAAAGATAACTAAGTTTTAGGAAAAAAATACTGCCAGTATGTCCTTTTTATAAAAGTACTTTTTAGAGTGAGACAAAGATCACCTGCTGGCACAGTCTGGAAGTTCTGTACAGAATCAGAAAAGAAAAAATAGATGTGACTTGTCTATTCATTTTTCCACCTTTTTGTGGCAGGTTCTTATGTAATGTTTAAGGCACAGATCTTGCACATCCTTGTGCAAGTAGTTTTCATTCATAGAAGAATTCCTTTGTGAGCCATTGGAGCTACTAATTTTAAGAGAGGCTGTTTTGTCTTTAATATGAAAGGCTTTTCATAGGTGAAATATATTTGGAAGTGGGACATGTTAAAAAATATTTTTACCTCATGGTAAAAATGGGGAGACAAAATGAAAGGTTCTGGTGTGGTGACTTTGAGTGCAGGAATATTGGCATTTAGAGTGCCAGGCATAAAGTGTCACACCTGGCCATACTCCTGGGAGGGATAAAATTGGAAGTCAGAGTCTGCACAGATTAATGTGCTTAACATGTGATTTGGCTACAGAGAACTAGATAAATGGAGCCTGAGAAATGATTTAGTTAATTTATAAACTGGTAAGTTAAAAAAAGAAAAACCTTGATGACTTTGTAAGCCTTCTGTTTGCTGTGTTTTAAGGTTGACTAAATTGTATTGGCATCAAGAGTGAAAAGAAGAGTGGCATAGCTAAATATTACATGGCTAATGAGGCCCTCACAAATCTTTCATTGTCTGATAACCATCCCAGAGAGAAAGATTTAGATAGGGGTCACATAAAAAATTGTGGCCAGACCTCTTACCTGCTCACTGACAGTTCTGTGTTAGAAAATAATTACATTATGTGAGCATGGAGTACAATACAAACACGGCTCAGTGTATTTGTGGTTATATCTTTGTCCTTAACATAAGAGCAGATATAGAAATTAACATGTCCTATCCCCAAAACTCCTGATAAATATCTGCAAAACCTGAAATTTAAAGAGTTTTAAAGAAATGCATGTGGTAGAGGAAGATGGAGGCAAGAGAAGACAGAAAGGGGAAAAAAAATTATTTGTATGGGTAAAAACTTTGCTATGATAAGGCTCTGCACCATTATGCATTGGACTGTCCTTGGTTTATATTTCTGTGGACACTGTAGAAGTCAAGTTCCACTGCCCCCATTTCAAGCAACCTGGATTAAAGACCAGGATTAGAGACAATATTTTGAGATCCAGTTATGATGAAACTAATCTCCCCAAAGTGTATAATCCTAAATCAGAGAAGACAAATTTGGTGATTTCCTATAATTGTAGGTTTTAGCTCTGATATTTTTCTTGGTATTCTCAGATAAAAAAGAGGGAACATTTTCTTTTAAAGCAAACCTGAAAATTGGTTGCCAATGTCCTTCTCTGTCTGGTAAAATGAGGTGTCCTTGAATATACTTTTATTAGTGCTTTGACTTCTTTCTCCTTCAGGCATTTGAGCCAGCTGACACCTTAGCAAGTTCTGTTCCCAGCAGAAATTAGAATGGCTCCCAGATCCCAAACCTCCACTGCAATCCTCCCAGAACTGTAATATTTGCTGCACGTTTCCCAGACATCAGGGGAAAGCCACAGCCCATAATCAGCTGTCAGTGACACAGGAAAGAGAAGAGTGAGCCTGATTCAGATGGTGATTTTACTGCTCTCAGCTTCCACCAGGTGCTTTTGGAGAAGGCTTTGTGATGTGGTCAGATGCTGACATTCTTCTTTCCAACTCCTTTAGTCTTTCTGAGCAGCAGTGAGCAAGTGCTCGTGGAGAAATGTCATCCTGAAATTTTATTTCAGTCTTTGCTTTGTGAAAGCCATTCCCCTTGTGTCTCCCATTGACACGATTCATTCACTATTGTTATTTCTGAAGCTGTGCAGTTTGGCATCTAAACAGAAAATACTTTTTCAATATTCCTTTGTTCATTAATGAGCCAATGAAACAGTTTCCCTCTCCTTAGCAAATACAGGAGCATTGAGCTATTTACCTCTGCCTTTGCTGGGAACTGCCCCAGATATGTTCGCAGTGTTTTATTTGTAACTATTTTACAGCTAATAGTGCAATAAGACACTGTTACATTTTGCTTTATTAGTGCACTAATCTGGCAGTTCCCAAGCATGCTTCACACCATTTGCTCGTGGCTGGTTAGTAGATGTGTAGAGCAGCAAGGCTTCAGCTCCTTTTCTCAATTCTGCCACATCACGTATGGATGGCTATGGAGCCAATTATCCAACTAACTCGGGTTCTCTGCCTCATCCCTCTGAATTTTCATTAAACATTGGAGTTTCTCTCCAGGTTTCTCCAGGTTTAGCTTTGTGTTGTATGATCTGTCTGGTAAACAGGATTCCATGAGTACCCTTCAGACAGTGAACTGCCCCTCAGTGGAGGGATCCCACTGAAGATGGGTTGGTTCTGGCAGTCTGCTGAGCCAACAGCACAAAAACTCATGATTTGTTCAATTCTGCTAACAGGGGTCCTGACCTCACCAACTCTTTCTTGCTCTTGGTAGGTATAATCTCTTTCTAATTCAGTTAATTGAAGATAAAGAGGAATTAGGATGAAAACTATTGGTGGCCAAGGGTTACTGGGTGTCTGGTGACCCTGTCATGAAGAGAGAGTCACAAAATAAGTGTTCTTTCTTACTTCTCTGTAATAATGATGATAATAGTGCTGCTCTCTTCTATGATTTCAGGTATCTTATCTAAGAAATCTATCTGTGAAATAGTCTATCCTTTACCAGACAGAAATCTCTTTTGATCAACTTATATTTTTATCAAAGATAGTTATTCTGGGGCAGGCTGTCTATCTTTTAATTAGCTGAAAAAACATCAAAGGTTTTGGATTCCATCCAGCATAGAACAAGGACATTCTGAAATCTCAGAGATTTTAGCAGGAAAACTGCCTCAGTCCGAAGGGAAATTCATGGCCAAATGAACGTGCTGACTGAGGAGCAGCACGAGCTCCCCAGGAGGCCTAGAGAGGAGAGGAAGACTTCTGAGGAGGAAGGATGATGTGAGTTAGAGCTTATATCCTTCCCACAGCAGAAGCCTTGCCTGAGGAGCTGAGCTTCAAAGACTTTCCTGCAGATAACCTTCCACTTCAGGCAGTGGCTGTGGAAAAATCCTGGGAGGAAGTCAAAAGAAACTAATCTCTTTCAGGGGTAGGAGAGTCAGTAGCAGCTCCGACTCAACTGAGTCTGTGTTCTTATTTGTTTGTCAAAAATAGGCTCCCATAATGATGACATTGATTTTGTGTCACTTTTTATTTTATTTTTTTTTTTGTCTCCTGGCACTTTGGGCAATAGGTCTCCAGACTGCAGCAAAAATCCCATACTTTTTTCCAGGAATTAGTAACCAAAGCTGCCTAAATGATGATGAGGATGGATGCTGGTTTGGAACACCTTAATTATTCTGAGAAAAACGTCATGGTCATAATTTAAATTATGTGCAAATAAACAATCTTGCTAAAGGTGCAGGGAATATTGAGTTAATGGAAGGAGTGATTTAGATAAAAGTTTGAATTGAGCAGGCACAGCTAATTGGAGTCAGTAAGCTGGGAGAAGGTAACAAGGGTCTTGTGCGAAATGTATGCAATTTTAATTTCATTTGTTTTAGAAAGTGATTGGCCTAGAAATGTGATACATATTGATTTAGCACTAATGATGATCAGAGACTGATGGAAGCAACAAAAAACAAACACAAATCCCCACAAACATTTATGAAGTTACAGAGGAATGAAAGTACATCTCTAAGAATTACTGAATGAGAACAGTTTTGCTGAGATTCATCAGGACAGTTAGAACTGATGAGTTCAGACAGAGGCTTGAGGACACGCCTGTGTAGACAGCATTTACAACCCAATTGATAAGGCTGGGGCTTTTTGTTTGTTTTAACAATCTTGTCACATAAAGGGAACTGTGAAAAAGATATAAGAGAAAAGGGCTTGTTTTGTTGGGGAATGAAAAACCCCCACACGTTTCCCTGGTTGAGTCCCTCAGTTGCAGCCTGATTTGGTTTCCCTATCCTGGCTGATGTAATGGTTGAAGAGATCCAGTCTGACCTGCACTGATTCATGCCTGGAAACAGTTTATGCAATATGGGGCTACAAAGTCTGATCCAAAAGTCGCCAGAATAAACAGGAGCTAATGAGGTGTTTCAGTGCATCCCTCCCCTTCTGCACTCGCAGGCACTGTGGAACAAAGCATGGGGTTACTGAGTGATTTTACTGTTTAGCATCTATTACTCTAAACAGCCATGAAGGGATATCAATACCATTATCCTAAGGAGGAGAATTCAGAAGCCTTTTATTTGTGCATGGAAGATCTGGCATTTAATGACTTGGAACGTTCTTGCTTGAAGCAGAACATATTTTATAACACACCACCACCCCCCAAAGCTCTGCAGACGTGTGGGAAGTGCTGATGCACGGAGCTTACAGGGACCTGCAGCTACAGTGGCTATTGTTCAGTTGCTTATTAGAAGTTAGAGAAAAGCAGTTTTGGTTTAGCTTCTGTGGATTCAAAGAAGTATAATGAGCTATGGCACTGCCCAAAGTAGAAATGACATAATAGACTGTCATGTTAGGAATTTAAAAGGGACTCACTTTCTATCCTCCCTTATTTCACTCTCTTAAATACATATACTTCGCACCTTTGATCATTCATGTGTTGTTAAATTGCACAGGAGTGTGCAATATCATGTCAGGATTGCCTTTCTCTGCAAACTGCAGCCACAATCAAACATGTATGTGGAATATTTGTTGCAGGGCAAATGTCTTTGCTATGCCCCAGTCCATTGTTATGTATGTTTTTCATTTGTCTTTCATTTCACCTTCTTTCTGTCTTCATGAAGAAATGACACTTTGCTTTGAGAAGCTAAAATGAAGATAAAAGTTTGATTCAAGTGAGTTTGTTTTCTATTAGCTGTTAGCCAGGAGGAAAGGAAGAAGGTACAAAGCAGCACTTGATATTTGGAAACTCATGTATCACTGAGTATGAAGAAAATCTGTCAGGAGACAGTAAGAATAAAATTTTTAATTTTTTTTTTATGATCTCTCTGCTGTATCAGGAGATACAAAACCTACATTTTGTTTGGGCTTTTAGAAAGAACATTCTGTCTTTGCTGGTACATTTTTTTTTTTTTTTTGCCACAAGCTTGCTAGGTTTCTGTTCTTGTCTCACCATTCTCTTCGAGTGCCACTTAAGTACAGCCCCAGGCCTAGAGCTTTATAAAGACATGACTCACATGTTCTTTGAGATTGGCCTTTGCTATTTAGGAGCACCGGGGTGGTGGTGCTAAGGAAACAGTGAGGTTTGCTCAGTTCGTATCCACCAGTCTCTGAGGAAAGCTTCTCTTAAGCCAAGCAATCCAAAACAGTTTCTGAAATGAATTTGTCATTTATTAGTTAAATAAAATGTCCTGTGTAGAGCTGTCATTGAGCTTTGTGAAAGCCAACGCAAGGGTGCCTGCACTGGGGTAGGTTTTGCGAGACTGAGGATGGCAGGAATGGGCACCAAAAGCTGCCTTTGGCACTCAGTCCATAGCCAGCAGAGAAGTAGGAGTTTCTCTCATGCAAACCCTCTCAGCTGAAGGTGCACACTGGAAAAGGGTGAGCCACTCAGGCTGTAATACTGCCTCTTTCCCTGTGCTGACTGTGAAATTTAGATTCCTAGATCAGGTGTAGATATTTGCACTGTAGATGTCCAAAGCTGTTCCTGCCCATGTCTGCAGGAATAATAGGATAAGCAGATCAGGCTTGCCCAGATACTGTTTTAATTCTGTACTTATGGAAATGTTTTAGCTGGTAATTAGAGCTGACCCAGGTCACCTGGGAATGCTAAGAACAAAAAAGCTGTTCATGTACATTATTGTGCTCAATTAGCCAAGCAAAGCCCTGTTGAGAATCAGACTACTGTTGAAATTTTTTTTACAGCCAAAAAGTGCAGAAAGGGAGAGTTGACACCTGAAGAACAGCAGGGGGATTGTAGCCCTCAGAGCTCTTATTTGTGAGACACTTGTATAGGAAAACGTACTCAGAACTCTGCTAGGAGAGAAGCTAAGGAATTCACATTGTAGCTGGTTAAGGTTGGAAGGGGAGACCAAAGACCATTTCCAATTAGCAATACAATTCTACCTTCTGTTTCTCTTCTGTCTTCCCTGCTCTAAGTTGTAAAGAAACACCTCATAGAACCTACCCTTGCATTCTTATTTACAGACTTCAGATGCAAACTGTTAACACCTCTAGTTTAGAGTTTCTTTTTGATTTGGTTGTCTTGATTCTGCTGTTGTTTTCTTAGGAGGATGGTTCTTGTAGCTAATGATGTTTTCATTCTGTGGGAGGACACAAGCCAAGACTGGATCAGGACTACTGTATCCAAGCTAAGACACCTCTTCCTGCTAGTTACATGTTTTGTTGAATGTAAAACTTGAGAACTGAGGCCTTTATTGATGTAATAGTGACTCTGTCCATGTTCCAAGAAAAGAAAAACCCAACACCATTAAAGAAAGGCACAGGTGCCTTCCTGAACTCAAAATCATAGGATTGTAGAATAGTTTGGGTTGGAAGGGACCTTAAATCTCCTCGAGTTCCAACCCCCTTGCAGCTGGCAGGGCACCTGCCACTGGACCAGGCTGCTCAAATCAGCTTGTTAGACGACATTTGTGTATTTAAATGAGATGTTTGAATCAATTACTGCAATCAGCAGCATAGGGCATACAGCTTTTACAGGCAGTAAAATAATTCAAATCTGAAAGATGGACACAGCAAATGACAGCATGTTTTCTGTCTTCATATCAAGAGATTAACAGTCTGTGGCTGTAGAATAGGCTGTAGGGTAAAGTGGATAATGCTGGCAGATTTAAGAGCTCACAGTGTGGAGAGATGTGATTCACAGCTGGTCAGGACTGAGGGGAGTCGGGGAGTAGATCTTACAGCTAGCTGTGTGTCCCTGAGGGCACACATGAAACAGTGTGAGTCAAGTGAAAATTATGGACTGACAGCGGAGAGAGATTGTCTGATCCCATAAAATTCTTTCCTAAGTCTGAGTACAGTCTTTCTCCTCTTTGTTCTCATTTAATGATGAAGTCTATGCTTTGGAATGTTATTTTTCCTGTTTCTGATGAATTGTCACTCAGACAAGTGCTATGATTAGAGAACTAAAGGTGTATATTGCAGTATCAAAGGTAGCTGATGCCATGTAGACAATCAGCTTCAGTTTGCTGAGGTAGAATTCAAGGATTCAACACCAGAGAGGAGGTGAGACGACCTCCTCTGAGTGCCCACAAAGTAGGGAATGGTGATTGTCAGCAAAATGATCAGACAGCTGATGGAAATGGCAAAATAGAAAACAAGCCCTCCTGCCCTGTTTGGTTTTTTGAGTTCTTAAATTAACTGTATTTTCACCTCTGGCCTACACGTGTGCATTTTTGCTGCGTATTTATAGAGGTAAAATATCTCTGATAGTACTCTGAAGTATTAATTTGTACTTTGTGTGCTATTTTCTGCATGTTTAAATGCACACATGACATAATTTACAAATACTAATCAAGAATGTAAGTCCTAGGGAAGCGTTCAAGTAGGATGTCACCTGAATATTTAAAGGGATTTCTACTTATGACATTATAATATTGAACTTAAAAAATACAGTTGACGAGAACAAATTCTGTTTTCTTAAAGAGTAAAAAGTTGTAAACAGTCATGGAAACATGGGGAAGACTTTACAGATTTTTATGTATGCACTTGCATATCTATAGATGTCACCCACATTGAGTTGCTCTGGGGATATTGCCTCAGAATTAAAAGCTTAAGGTCAGGTCTTCTAATGCCAATACTTCTCAGATAGCACCACTATAAGATTGTTATGTTGGAAATCTGGTAGTAGATAAGAGTATAATGATTGCTTTTCCTTCTGAACTTATTCCCTCTCTTTTCTTTTATTTTCAGAGCATCAAGAGAACAACTGTAGCACAAATCCAGGGGAGAAGAGGTCTGGTAAGGTGATGGTTGTTTTTTCTTCCATATGTTTGACACACGTATATGTCAATGTTGTGTGCACTTATATGAAAAGCCTAAGTTTATAAGTGGTGTTAGAAATAGATTTCTGAATTCATGACAGTAAAAAACCAGTTAAGACAATCTGGCCAGTGTAAATGAGAATGCAGTGTTACACAGCTGATTGTTAGTTCATTCTAACTGATTTTTAATGTCATGCTGAATCTGGTTTTGAAAAAAAACAGAATCCCTTAATAAAGGGTGTTCTTTCTACTTCATCTGGTAATATAGTTTACATACTGGAAATGTAACCAATTTGCCACTAAACTATTCTTCCAGTGTTCAGTCTAGACCAGAAATGATTGCTGCCATAAACAGAGCCAAAGTGGTTGTTAAGTTCTCCCTTTCCAGGCCTGGTGAAATATTGTTTCCACATTTGAAACAAAGGCACATTTATGTTCTACAGCATCATTAGATTCATTTCATGAATAGATAGATTTCAAAATGATTTACATGTGTCATAAGGCTCATCAATGCTACAAACATTTTAGTCTGGATAGAGGAGGAAAATATATTTTAAAAAAGGGTAATAAAAGAATGTCTAGCTATTTCTTACCAAACCATTTGGGAAAGAAGAAAACTGTTTCTGAGTTGTCATGCTGATGGAAGCTTCAAAAAATAAAATGCATTTGTATAATTTGGAGATATACTTAAAGGGGAGTCATTAGCTATGTTTTGTTTGCTTTATTTAAATTTGACCTTTTATAACTGTCATGTGAGTTGAGAGGTCTTGTTTTGCAACAGATTTCAGATATTTCTATGTAAAAGAATGGATTTGTGTTTATGTAAATTATATTTTAAGAAACTGAAACCAAACTCCATCTTGTTCTTTAAAAAGTCTGGTTATATAGTCAGAACTATTTTTGGAAGTGAGTCCTAGTTTGGTTGATTTGGTATCCCTTGAGCCCAATATGGGATTTAATTTTTAACCGTGTTCTATTGAGAGACAAAAATAATAAACTTCTAACATTTTTTTTGACATGTGTCAAAGCCCAAACTGGACATTTTATAAGCTCTTATCATGGAGAGGCTGAACACCTCTTGCACAAGGGCTCAAGCAAGCACAATAAAAGAAATCCTTGGAGGCAAAGCCCTGGGTCCTGCACTGAGTCAAGGGCTTTCAATTCTCTTGGAAATCACAGCTGTGTCCTGTAAGAGCCCTGCATAACTTACTGCAGCAGGAGACTTTTGGTGCTGCAGAAAGGATCTGTGCCTGATGATTCATTTTTAAGCTTTAAACAAATCAATGAAATGTAAAATTCTGAAGACCTGTTCGGTCCCATGGAGAGAAAAGAAATGATGTTTCTGCCCTGACTGCATGACTGTATTATCTTCTGATAATTGGCTTTTGGGCTCAGTAATAAAATAAAATTCTTTTCTGCTCTGTGCACAATCTGCCTTTCTGTAAGGAAGTGACAGCAGTGCAGAACATAAAATGCAGTGGAAAAAAGAACTATGAAAGGCAGTGCATTAACAACTATGGGGTGCTAGCAAAAGTAGCTTGGAAGAAGTAACCTGAGAAGAAACATCAAACCAAGAAGCTGCGTGTTTGGATCCTGGTGCTTGTCACATCCCTCACGTGGGGAGCTTCACTTGCTTTCAAAGCTGGGTACAACTCCAGGTTTGAGAGTGTTGCCTTTCCCTGGTCTTAAAATTAAGAACCAAACATAGTGTAAGGGAAAAGGGGTTTTTACCTCAGTATTTATTTAAGGATCCTTAAGGTGCACGACTTTGTCCAGGTGGAATGCGCCAAAATGCACACAGAAATTCACCCCGAAATGCACACACATCATAGATCACGTATACAATTTATAGGCCTTGAAAATTAGCATATCTATCAAAGATTCCCCAATGACAGCTTAAATGAATAGTGTGGTATCCCCCCGTCCCAAGGAATTCCCCCCTGGATGGGCCTTTACAGGATGTGTTCTGGAGAGGACCTTGGGTTCTCAGGATAGCGTAGGGCTTTCTGGCCCCAACTGTGAGGCCTCCAGGATATTTGGTCTCCTGTCTTAACAGAATATTAGGACTATGCTAAATTATCAAGCTTAAGAAATTGCAAATATGCACGCTAAAAGCACTGAGGATACATAAAAGCTATATAAAAGGTATATAAATGGTATATAAAAGAAAAGGCAAAAAATCACCATGGCATCAAGAGCTCCCAGAAAAATGTTTGGTGCCATCTTCATATCACTGCATACTCTGAGATTTCTGCAGAGAAGTTCTTCAGGACTCATTTAAAGAAAAGGAAAGTGTTTTCTTATTTCTGTAAGTGCATAAGACCAATGGCCAAGCAAGAAGTGGCTGGTGATACTCATCCAGTGAAAAGTTACATTTTGCACATTAACCCCTCTTTGGGAGATGCAGGAGAGAAAGATACTCTTGCATTTTAGTAACATATAAAACACTCTTTGCCATGAGGTACTTTGTCCATTGTTTTACACACATGAAAGCATCTAAGATTTTCTTGACTTACGTTTGAGGGAAAACTGAAGGAAAAAAGTAATCGTACTTAGTTCTTTATTTTATATATTGGTGTTTGAAAATAAAATGCTCACATACAACTCTGAAAATCCAGTCATCTGCAGTAATTGATTTTTTCCTTTGGAAATAGGTGAATTACTACAGATTTTTCCTACCTTAGCTCCTTATGCCATTCCCTGTAAAAAACTATATGTTCTGTTACGCATTTACTATGCTTTTGTGATGGATTTTTTCAGATATATTAAATGCCTTTACATCACAGACATCATAAATATTGGGCTTTGTAATCTATTGTACCAGGAAATAACAGATTATTTCTCAGTTGAAGAATCAGCTGTGCTCTATATTAATACAAGACCTTTCTTAGGTTCAAAAGGTAACTAACAACAGTTGGAAACCACTTCTGGCAAGTTGACAAGAATTTAATAATTTTTTCTGTCTCATCCCATCTCCATTGCAGTGCACATGTAGAGTACAGTGCAGTATGGTGATTCTTTCAACATAACATTATAAACAAAGGTATGTACACAGAAACACGAATTTCAAGTAGTGCAGCCACCACCTAGTGTATATTTTATTTCACTCTTGAGTTATTGCTGAAAATGGCTTGGGTATCTTTCTGAAACATGTAACTTCTATTGCTCCACCCTGGTGTATTACCTGTCAGGGAGATGCTGAGCATAAGATTTTGGATCTTTTTGTTATGCTTCACTACTCTCCTTAGCAAGAAGATTTATATTAGCACAAATGAGTGAAACTCAGGTATTTAGGTGCTTTGAGACTATTCTTTAAACATTTTATATTATTTGATCCTCTAGTCTGGAGAGTATAAAGGAGTATTTCCATAGTATGTAGATACATTCTGTTCTTTTTTGTTTTTTTCTAGTATAAGAACATTATTTGACAAAAAATAGAATGCATCTGGTGTGTGTCCTTTTATGTCACACTGCTTTTAGAAATGTGAAGAGAACCTGAAATTGAGGGACTTATTTTTCAGTTGTCACATCATTCTTAAAATCACCTGTGTGGGAGATAAGTCAATGCTGATTGTGTAAGGGTTTGTCCTGTGTGATTTATAGTAAAAGGACATAATGAATCTGAAGTGAAGTCACTGGCAATCCCTTCCATCTCTCATGTAGGTTAAGCCCTAAATCAACATGGTTTGATTTTTAAAGCATAAGTGATTTCAGAATATCTGTTTGTTCCTGGGGCCTATAGTTGCATAAGAATGGATTTACTTCAGTGCCACTTACCAATATCAAAATAGTCTATTTATTCTTATTTCTAAAATTAAGTAACAGTGTTTACATTTGTTGCTGGAATGGGCAGGTGAGGAATGTTTTAACTTAAATAATGTCCTAGATTGAAGTCTTGTTATTTCATCATAATGGCTTTGTATTCTTTCTGTCCTTGTCTTACCCATTGATAAGTGACCTTGTTTTCCTGAAAGAAATAACTGATTTCTTTGGAGCAAAAACAAGTTAACCTAGCCTCAAGTATACTGTTCAAATTCTTCAGCAAGACTCAGGTGAACACACACACAAAAGAGATGCGTTTCCAGGACAAAAGTATTTGCTGCTTACCACTAAAGTGTAGAAATTAGAAGAAAAACAATGAGCTGAAAAACTGCCAGGCTTTGTCATGGTTCTGTGATACTTCTTTTCACACTTTGTTTTCTGTGGTCGACAGTGTCCATGAGAATCTTGGCTTTCATTTTCAGTGAAGTTGTTTCTGACCATTGTTTGGAGAAAGCCTTGAAAATCTGAAGCAAGGACACCTAATAGCATCAGAAAAAATAGGAGTCAGGGAAGAAACTTTGCAGCTTTTCTTCAAACAAAGTTTCATGGCTTTTGAGGCAGTATTATGATTTTTGCAGGACACTGAATTAGATTTAAAAAAAAATCTTTGTGCTTGGCAGCACTAGAAATAATATGTTGGGACATGTTTAAACACATTCTGGCAATAAATTATGAGGGGATTTGAAGCTGCAACAACCAGTGGGTAACTCTATTCTGGCTTCCTGGATCTCTTGTGAGAACCTCACCTTATAAAAAGCAACATTAATTTTGTATATCATGCAAAAATACAGCCATGATTTTAACAGTAATTGAGTGTGTATACAGAATTCTTCTACTGCTCACTATCAGTGTGCCTAGCACACAGATCCAGGCAATATCAGAGTTAATCTTTTTCTATTTAACAAATGTGACCTTGATCAAATGACCTGCATGTTGAGATTTAAGTGCCTTGAAGTAATCAAGTTTCAGCAGCCAAACTCTGGCCTCAGGTTGATTGTTTTGTTTTATAGTTTATAGTACTAGAAGGAACTGCTGGGATCCTTGTGATGCGTTTGTTTTGCAATTGTAACGGGGAGTTGTTCTTTCCTCTATTGAGGCTATCATGATTTATCTCACTGGAAACTAGCAGACTCGCACTAGCTGCAGTACAAATGAATGGAAACCCCAGTATGTTGTTTGTCTTTGTAATTCATTATAATTTAGCTTTGTGTGGAGTTTTAGCAAATTCACATTGGAACTACCATTAATAAAACACTTATTCCCAGCTGTGTGTGAGCCAAGTGGTTATTGCAAGGTAAACACACGGCACAAAGGATATTGGAATAGCTGGAGAAGCCCTTTCAGCTGAGGGATGTGTTAACTGTAAACACACAATTTTCTGCAGATTTCAAGCATTCCATTCACGGGTGTTAAGAGTTATTTGGTGTCAAATAATAATATTTTCAAGCATGAGATTGTGGGGGAAGAAAACGGAGAGGGAAAGGAGCTGTGTGGTCCAGCAGTTTTACAGTTATGTGCTTGCAGCATCTCTGTGACTCGGATCAAGTGAATCTTAGCTGTACTTCTAAACAATTCTTCAGTAACAGAGGGAATAGGCTTGAAATTTTCAAGATCAGCATGGAATTATTAAGGGGTTGTTATAATGCCTGACTAGTGAAAGCTTTATCCCAAGGCATAAAATAAAATCTTCTCCAGTGTTTCCGAGCTGAGCAATTCACATTGAAACAGCTTAGAAAAAGTACTTTTTAATGACTGAGGAAAGCTATTCATTGTGGATAAGAGCTGGAAAGCTGCACATTGTAATTCTAAAAGAAGCCAGATTTGTAGCAGGATAGAGACACTTGAGTTTGATTCTAGCTATGTTTTTTCCAAGTAGACTATGGCTTTTACTAAATGGAAAGCCATCTGCTGGCAGGAGGTGTCAGAACAGAATGGAATAATGTTTGTATTGGTTCAGTGCACTCCAGTAATTTGGGACAAATTAATTTAGAGAAAATAAGCTGTGTTCTCTTAAAAAACTTAAGTGTCTTGTAAGGCTAGAAAGTTTCTCAGCCACCATATCCTGTATGCCTTCTTTTCCTTTCCCACCCAGTTCCTTTCTCATATGATTTCTTTATGAATAGATGGCATGTATTCTTTCCTAGGATCTGTGTAAATTTGCAAGGTTTTTTTTGTTTATTTGTTTTGTTCTGTTTTTGTGATACCTGCTGGTAAAGCAGAGGTCCTTGGTATAGAACTCCTTAAATGCAAAAATTCCAGCTCTCTGCTTTATCCCCTAGTCCATTTTGGATGCCTTGCTCATAATCAGCACTCTGATTTTTCCACAGATTATTTTACTATAATATAGGGAGATTACCAGCACAAATGCCTTTAATAGGATTTTGTTTGTTTCACAGAATGAATCTTCCAGAGTCCTGAGGCTTTTTAGCATATTGTATTACATACTCTTCACTGTATTAAACACTAGTAGAACACAGACAGCACCACTGTGCAGGGTATTAATGAGACACCTTGTTTTCCTCTCCCTGTCTTGGATCATCTAATCCATATTATATGGATGTGTTTCATCACGTTTCCTTAGAAGTTGAGAACTTCTCTGTAAGTGGCAGTGTGCATTCAGAAGTCAGTCCGTGAGTTCCAGGGAGCACCTGGAGGTGCTGAGGGGACACAGTGCAGTGTCCAAAGAAGTCAGGGCTCTGTCAGTTGTGGTTCCTATGAGCTGCCCTGCACAGTGTAAGCACTGAGCAGAGTGTGGGTGTAGGAAAATCAAGCAGCCCTAGATCAAAAAGAGATTTCTACACCTGATTGTAGCACCCATATTTCAACCAACACTCATGCTTTCCTATACCTAGCACCTAAGGCATGCCTGCTTTTATCTATGAAATCCCTGCTTTGCTAGATCATTCTGGAATTGACATGGTCTTAATGCTGCTGAGCTGCTGAATGCTCTGCTGTATAAAAAAACCACCAAGATAAACAACGTTGGGTGAGTTTGCAGCAAGAGCTGATCTGATGTTTTGGGGATACCATTACTGTCTGGAGCTCCAGGGTTTAGGATGCAGAAGTTAATATCAGTGAATTCAATCTGACTTTAATGGACTGGTCAAATCATGAAGAGACATTATGGTGCTTGTTGAAAACACAGCTTTTTAAGGGTTAAAGAATCACTTTTTCCACATGGAAATTTTGCAGATTATTTCCAGAGAGAAGATTTTGGGTGCATTTACTGTTGGCATCGGGAAATGGAGAAAGACTTGAGAAAGGAAATTAGGAACAAAAGTGTCAGAAAAACAGTGTATGGAGGAACTGTGAATCCAGCCCTAAGAAGAAATCAAAACCAGCTCATACACAGGGACCCACCTGACTGTGGAGAATGCAATACTGCTTATATAGTGTCTGATTAGATATAGTAAAGGAAAGGACTGAAGGGGTGGAACTGAGGTCTTCCAGAATTTAAGTGTTTCAGTTGCTGACAATAAATATCTTTGTTAAATTTGCTGCCAGTGGGAAAGACTAAAGGAGCAGACCATCTAAATACATTTGTGTATTATTGTGTTTCTAGCTTTCTTCCTAGAAGCTATTTTGCTCTTAGGAGCCTCAGGATGTCAAAACTCACTATTTACTTCTCCAGCTCATAAAGTTGGCTTAAAACGTAATGAGATTTTTAAAAAACCAAAGAATTTTATTGCTTTTTATTTGCCTTCTTATTTTTGAGCCTTTAGGTCTAACTATATGTTGAGGATCATTCATTAAATAAACTCTGGGAAAACATCCTGGGCTTATGAATTCAGGAATCAGAGAAGCAGCTGCATGGCTTGGAATGTGACTTCATTTAACATAATGATTTCCTGAAGTTGATCACTTGCTTGTACTTATGGGAGTCCCAATGAACTTTGAAGAGCTGTGTTTCTTAGTTTTGATTTATATTATATGTGTCTACTGTTCATACAGAACATTTAACTCTTTCTTGAAATGATACTGCTCTAAGGGGCCTCAGTGGTCATTCACAGATAGCTAGAATCATCAGTTCTCCTAAAAATTAAGCCATTTTGCCTCAAGAAATGAGGCATTTTTGAAATCTGCTCTTTGTCTGAAACCCTAGTTGTGATGTGAAGTACTATGATGAACTCTCATATTATCCTCTTCTTGCAAGGAGCCTGCACTATTAATTTAGCGAATTATTCTATTTATAGCTTTTATTCCCCTAAAATTAAGAACCAAAGAGTTCCTTTCAAAGTTTAATGAAGTCTTTTGGATATAATTAGATGTGTTCCCTCAGATAAGGACTGGTTGACCAGTTGGTTCACTCCTTTAACTTGTCCTGTGTTCTCTTTATTGTAACTCCAGTGACATATTTTTGCTGAAAGGCTGGATGATCATTCTAAAGAGTGCCACCACCTCCTTCTCATAGGGGAAAAGGTCAAGCAGGAATGGAGCACAAAAACACCTTATTGTAGTAGGTCTGACAAAATCTTCACTGCGAGTCTCTTCTTCAGTCTCTACAACCTCATTTTAAGCACCAGTTGCATCACAATGGTCTTGTGAGTCAAGAGGAGAAGCAAAGAGCTCTGTGTCACTTCCTGTGCTTTAAGTTTGTTTGGAGAAATCTGGGATGTGGTTGGTGACATGGTGTCTGCGTGCAGTGATCAGCTAAAACATTGGGTGGGAGGGAACCAGTGTTGTTGGAACATTTTAGAAAACATTTATGAAGATTTAATGCAAAGATATCAAATATGTCAGTGTATGAAAGTAACATGATTTTGGATGATATGCCTTAGTGTCCTTTATGTGCTTGGTAGTGCTTAGGCTGTGCTGTCAATAATTATGGGATGAGCAAGTGGTGGCACCTGGAGAAATATTTGAAGCCATGGTGCTTGTCACAGGTTAAATCCAGCCTCAAGGTGTGCAATATCAGCGTAGGACTCATTTATTCTCTTGGCAATCTAATCTTCTGTAACTGTTCTGCCTCTTCAGGGAGGGTGCATTTAGGTTACTAAATATTTATCAATGATAATGTCTTTTTAAAAGTGTATCCTTATCTTTATTGTATAAAGATAACATTAGCCTGGGGGAGAGGGACATGAGGGAACTGATTGTGTTCTTTTATTTCTCCCAAGACTCAAGCAGAAATTGTTTAAAATTTATTACCAGCTCTTGCCGTTGCAGAGAGAACTTTTGGCCTCTTAAAAATGATATTTGGATGTGTAATTAAATTTGGTATAGCTACAATGTTTTTCTGAAGTTTGCGAAAGAGTTCTTCCAGAACCTTGATGCAGATTATGTGATATAGCTATTAAACATGGCTTATCTTTTGAATGGAAAGCAAAGATTAATGACTCAAACTAAAATGATGCATTAGATGTGTGTGATGAGATGCAGTCTTGCAGTGATGTAGGAATTGGAACCAGAGAAGATGAAAATGTTAAAATGAGATTAATGGAGCCACATGCTGATGTTAAAAAAAAAAAACGAAAAAACCAAAAAAACCCCAAAACAACCCATTCCGTACTAGGGGAAGAAAATAGATGCTTTAAATAAATGTTTGTCTTGTACATATTAAACATGCATATAATAACACTTGAGAACAATCTGGCTCTCAGTTGTAGCGTCTGTAGTAACTCGTCTGCAACTTTGACAAAACAAAATCTTCCTGGGATGAGAAGAAACTCTGCAAAGTCTCTTCTATAGTGAATTCCAGAGACATTTAGAAGTGAGCATATACACAAATAAATTGTATTGGTAAATTTTAACAGAACTGAATCTGTTGGCAGGTGTGGAGCATGGAAGGAATTTCTCCCCAGTCAGTTTGGTTTGACCTGTTGGTTTTTATTTTGCTTTCCTATATACAATATGTTTCAGTCCACTTGCTGGGATCTCCTGGGCATTTTGATCAGCAGATTTCTGTCCTGATGGGTAATGGAGATGGGATGATCCCTCCTGGGGGCTCTGCCGTGTGCTGTGAGCACTGGGAGGTGCTGCTGGCATCAGGCAGTGGGTCAGGAGATGGGGCCCAGCACCACTGTGGATGAACAGAGCCATGTCCTGGGGCCCAAACACCAGGTGAGAGGTGTTGGGAGAGGCTTTTGCTTTTGTGCTGACTCCACCATCTGAGGACCTGTTCCTCTTATGGAAGTTCACCTTCTTTGAAGAGATGTGATTCCTTCCTCTCCATGAGCAAAGTATTGGTACAAATGCGTGTAAAACCACCAGTATAGAAGATACTTTGTCTCACACATGAAGCATTTGGTTATCTAGCTGTGTGCTCTGCTCAGATAAAAAGGTTAATTTGGTTTTTCTTGTTTAAGGAAAATTTACAGTAAAATAAACTGTTCTTTTATCTTTGTTCTCATGTATAACTGGCCTTTCTGGCAGGCCTATTTTGAATGGAAAACCTGGATTAATTTCTAAGTTGGTTGAAAATGACATAAATTAAATTGGTCTAATGTAATAAATTTATACTGCAGATACAAATTAAGATGCTTTAATCCCTAGGTAAATCAGGTTGTAGACAGGGCTTCTCTATCCCAGGAAGAAGTTACCACGATCTGTCATCACCTCTTTGTGGGTGCTTGCTAAAAGAGCTGTTCTAAAGAATATTCTCTATAACTCCTTAAATGTGTAGGTTTAAGCTGTTGAAATTGGTGGGCTGATTTAGCTCATTAGTTTCTCGACTGCATTAGGTGAATTAGGTGAATCTGAGAGCACTTTCACCAGCAGAATCTGCCAGAAGCTTAGTTGAGTGTCCTGTCCACTGGAAAATACTGTCCAGTAGATGGCTATTACAACTTCCATCAAATTACGTAGATGTAGAAGAGGATATCTATCTATTTAGTTCTCACTTCTCTTGGTAATTTTTATGTTTTATATATTTATAGCATTTTTTTCCTTCAAGATGGGAGTCTCTTTAATGAGCATTTCCTTAAGTTGTCTTGAACGTGGTTACCCATGGAGGGCCTAATTCATAAGTAACATAAAATGGGATGTGATATAAGTGGTATGACTAAGGAAACATCAAAAAAAAAAAGCTGCAATGGAAGTAAAGGTAAGTATTGAAATATTTTTAAGTTCTTGGCAGAGAGTTAAGTGGTGTGGGATAGCACTTGGATGCTGGAAGACTGCATAGTTTGGTAAATCAATGCTGTTTTCTTCAACTGATGATTGAGACCTATTTTAGGGTTGTGGAGAGATCAGCAGTTTGGTTCCATTAAGATGTGGGAGTGAGTAAATACTTGCAGACAGTAATTACAGTCTGTTTTTGTTCCCCTGTGGAGGAGAAATGGAAGTGGTGATGCCAGGGGAGGAGGAGAGCTGGAGGGAATGGAAAGGTGGCAGGAAGACAGATGAGACAAAAGGGGTTGCATTTCAAAAATGTTTCAAAAACGGTCATAACTAGTTAGACAAAGTTTAATGTTAGATTGCAGTAGAGGAAAACCAGCTCAGGAATAGCTCAGTGATTGATGACTCACTCAAGATTCAGTTAGAAAAAAATCATCTTTAAATAAACTGTACAGCAGTTGAGATCCTCTGATACTGAACTGCTTCAGGTACAGAGGAAATACTGTGCAGGGCTCCAGTTTGGGATGAGACTGCTCTGAAAACTTTGTCACTGCTGGCAGCTTGTTTCTGGTCAAACCCTACTGTCCAAATCATCACGTTGATGTATTCCTGTTCCAGAAAGCTGGGTGTAGCCAGAAAGAGTGCATTGGCCATCTGCACCCTCTGCTCTGAACGCAGCTTTTGCCTGATGGTTTCTTCTCAAGAAGAACTCAATAAAACCTGCAATAGATGAAGCAGTGACTCACAGCTGCACAGCTCAGCACATGCTGTGCCTGTCTCACAAAAAATAGGGTGCCTTGGTCTGGGTTAGGTTTTGGCTCAATATCATTCACTGCTTTTAATACAGAGCCTACAGTGAGATTTCTCCTTACAGGGTGATGGTAGAACACGTGTAATACTCTGAAACATTTTTAAAAATACCTTCATGCCAAGTGTGAGGGCACTGGACAAAGAATAAGGGAAAATACCTCCTAGAAAGGATTACAAACAAGGCAGAAAGGATGGGTAAAACGTGGAGGGTGTCCCCCTCTTACAGGTGAACTTGTGAAGCTTGCAGAGTCTGTTTAGAAATACACAGCATTTGGTTCTCCTGCTGAGAACCAAATCAAGCTTGAGATCCAGCTTCTTTATCCTAGATGTTGTGGAACCAGGTCACAATATATCTCCAGATTCCTTCAGAAAGCCACATCAAAGCTTTTTTCTACAGCTTTTTTCTACCTGTTTCCTGTCTGGTGTAGTGGTAGTGTTAAAGCTCATTAGAATTAATCATAAGTTTAAATGCTTTGCCACTTAATCCAGGGAGTGTCACCTCCAGGATGGAGGTTTTTGGATCTCATGTTTTTTTGCAGTGACTTTCAGAGAGCTGCCCTCAAGGTTTGTGGTCAGGAAAGCTGAAGGATTCCTGTGGTGCATCATGGAATTGAATGTGCAAACTGCTAAACTTTGTGTGGATGCTTTTTGCAGAGTCTCTGCACAAAACCTCACCCAGGGCATCCCAGCTCCAGGAATGTGTAGCAGGGAAGGTGCAGGTGGCAGTTTGCCATGGCAGTTTTGTGACAGGTGTCATTCTGAGAGATGGGGACTCCACCAGGAGGAGGAGGAGGCTGAGGCATAAGCTGTTGGCATCAGTGAAACTTGTGAAATTCTGCTGCACAGTTTTGGAGTTTGAGCTGTCTCTGGCTTTGCTGAATCCTGACAGAGATTGCTGCTGACTCATGCCTTTTAGTGGAGCTGGCTTTTGTCTGCCTTGGGGAAAGCAGGATTTTACTCTTCCTGCATAAATTACATTCTTTTTTCCAGTGGAAAGATTTCCTATTTGCTTATCTTTAAAACTTAAGAAAAAAAATTAAAAATCAAGCAGCCTGTTTGCACTGTGTGCAGGTAAGGCAGATATTTTACAGAAGATAAGTGGGTTGGCTTGTGAGTGAGTGTTCTCATTTGGACTAGTTTAAATTTGACTTAAGCTTCCAGGGTCTACAAGTGTCACTGCCTCTTGAGATTAAATGTTCTAGGAATTTAACTGATTTGTGCCAGACCAAGTCTGTTAGTACAGACTTAGATCTCAGGTATATTTCTCATTTCAGCCTCAATAAAGAGTTTCTTTAAACAGAGTTTATAAATGGTGGGATAGTTTCACTGTGTCACATGCTATAATTTGAACTCTGGCACAAGTAATCAAGTAATGCAAAATTCTGGGTCTGTTAAATCCTGAATCTGTTTCTTCCACAGGTTATGTAGAATCTTAATACACGATAGTTTGTGTAAAGGAGTAATGTGTGAACTAAATCTAAAAAAAAAAAAAAAAAAAACCCAAAAAAAACCCAAACACAAGAAAACCCCAACAAGAGCTATTTATTTTCAAAGCTGTGGGAAGTAGAGACGGAACAATATCTTATTGGTTGTACTCTCCTCTAGTGTCTTTTAGAAATTATGAATGGATTCTAGAAGTAAAATACATAATTTTACTGCACAATAAATAACCCAATTATATTTCTTCATATAAACATCCTGAGAGATTTTTTTACACTGGCTAAATTTACCCAGCATAACAATAGATATGCTCAAACATATTTCTTTAACAAAATGATTGTTCTGGTTTGTTTTTCAATATGGTTTTTGTTGTGCCCACACCCCCATCTCTGAAATCCTGAAGTTATGATACTCATGAGAGGTGTTGCCAGTGTTCTGAATCCTCCCCACTATTAATTCAGTTAAAACATTTGTGGATGCTGTAAGATCACACTGACTTTAATGAAAATTTAAGTGTTGGCCCCTTCTGTATTTTGGTTCAGAAAAATAATCCTGTATAAAGAAGCTATGGGACAGTCCTTAGATCTTGTCAGCTTCCTAATGGCTGAATAATTTCCTGTATCTTCATGTATGCTCCAGTCCAGAGAAGCACATAAACTGGTTTATAACTTTGAGCAATCAAGTAGTCTGGAGATGTTTTCCATGCTCTTATTTTCATGTGTAATTAAGATGAAACTATCCTTAGGTTGAGTTCTTTGAAAATGTCCTTTAAGGAGAACAATAAACTGAGTCAACAGCAAAATAATCAATATTTTTATGACAATAAGTCAGCATGTAACTGCTGTGAAGCATTGTGGAATGCTTGTCTTGCATCTGATGTTTTAAAAGCAAGAAACAAATACTTAAAATCTTCACTGTTGATAGAATGGAAGTGAAAGGAAAATCCTTCAGACTTCCCAATGATTTTACAATGTTTGATGGAGAAAAGGGAGGACAAGGTGGAGGAGGAGTATAATTTGAAAGCATTTGGCTTTGTTTTGTCATTTTCTGCACAGTGTTTGCACGAGACACCTGAGACAGTTCCTCTGCATTCCACCTGCAATCTCAAATGCCCAAAAGGCTTTTTTTCCTCACCTTTAAAAACAAACTCTGTCTTGATGTCTCTCATTCACAGAGACAGATGAAAACAGCTAAAGGGCAGTGAGCTTGCTTTGGGTGATATACAGGGGAACCTGCTGTCAGTAATTATTACTTCAAATAATAACAGAAAAGGTAAAGTCATCAACTTCGTATGTGAACAAGTTCTGAATATTTATATCTGCTGGCTAAAGCTAATTGAAACTGTGAGTCTCTGCCCATGAATCGGGACAATTTGTGCTCGGAATAAATTTAGTAACAAATCTCTCATTGACTCCAATTATGTAGGCTGAGAGTCTAAAGTGACAAGTAGCCGTGAACTGTATGTAGGTTTGAAAAGAGAGATAAATTAGGAATGTGGTTAAAGGGAAATAAAGAAATTGAGAAGGTCTTCTAGCTGTTCTTCCTGAATGCATTTAGATATTTTTGTGCAAAACCTACAAAAATAATGCTGCAGATTGAGTCCTTTGGGTGTTCCTTAGCCCTTTCCTCTGGTTTTTTAATGAATAGGGGGAAAAATTGTTTGCCCATGAAGTGTTTAGTGAACTGGTTCTGCTTCATCTGGTACTGAACTCCTTTGAAGTGATAGGGCCTTTTGCACCTGATAAACACCATTTGAATTATCCTCCTCTGCGTTTTTAAAATGTTTTGGTGCCTATAAAGGGATCTGACTCTGCTCTTGACATCTTGGATTTGGTCAATACATTGTTCTGTTACAAAACCTGAAAGAGACTTCCTGTCTTTTCAAATACAAGTTTTATCTTCAATTTCTAAGTAATTTTTGTTTTTCAGAGCTAAAAATTACTATCCAACAAATTTTGGATGTTTTCACAAATAAAAATGGAACACATTATTTTAAATAGTCTTGTTAAGGCACATTTTTTTGCTTACATTAGCAGATGGGTTGGAGTAAGAAGTCATTTCAATCCGAAGGTTAAGCTCAGTATCAGGTTTTCAAAGACTATGAAAAACTAGTCAATGTAAGAAAAGTAACTTGGTAAGTACTGCAAGAAAGTGGTAGTTGTTCTGGATCTGAATGCAGACCAATTAAAGTGATATTATGCACATTAACTCCATTTTGATCAAGTCCTATCCCTGAAATAGTCTGGGATGTTATGACTTATTAGTCCTTCTCCACCTACATTTTTGATGTATCAAAATCATATGGGGTAAAGTCTGTGAATTTCAAAACCCTGCAGTGGAGCCAGAAATTAATGTTCTTTGACTAGGGTTCCTTTTTCCCCCCTACTGTTAATTTCCAGCACCATCCAACAGTAACAGCCCTTCTCCTAAGAAAAATGTTAATTAAAATCAATGATGTCCTCAATTAAGTTGTCAGATTACTTGAAGCAAGCATCTCAGTGTAAAAGAGAAGATGCTAATTAAAACAATAAATTGTTTTAATTTCTGTCTCTTAAGCAGATCACCACACTGTTACCATTGTGACTGAGATTGGAATTACTGGCAAACCATTGTTTGAACCCCATAAAGCATGCTAAATGAGCTCACTGAGAGACCTTACACTGAACCCATACCTAAAGATTCATACTGTACATTACAGCTTTTCCCTGGGAGTGTAAGCCCAGCCTCTCGTGCAGTGTTTCCTATTGGAAATTTGCAATGTTTTCGGCCTGACATCCACTCTGCATGTGCAGAAGCTGCATTTACATGCATTTGGTTATAGAAGTAACAGAGAAAACGTGCCTGCAGTCCCAAGAACTGTTTGCACTAGAAGTTCTGGTGTGCAAATGTTTTTACCTGTGCTTCTCTAGAAATCCCACTTCATTTTTCTGCTTTTGATCTCCTGCCTGGCTTGACAAACTTCTCTCAGCCAGTTAAAATTTCTGTGATAGGTGAAAAAGTTCTGGATGCTGCATGTAACAGATTTTTGCCTTTGGGGCGTGTAACATGACCCTTCTGATGAGTTTCATGCCTTTCAGATGAGTTGGGACAGTGGCCTGCTGTAACTGGGCTGATGTTTCTGCTTAGCTGTAGAGATTCTGCCTTAACAGCAGCATTTAGGTGGCAAAGCAGCCCTAGGTTCTGTACCTCTATATTGCCAGAATTGTCAGTTAAGAAGATGCTGCTCTTCCACCACAGCATGCCAAGTAAAAATATGAACTAGGAAAGATAAGAGTTTGTGACTTCTGAGCTTGGGGGTTTTCCTTGAGGGGAGAAGGGGCTGGGGGGTTGTTTATTTTAAGCCACAGCAGTGGGGAAAGAGCCTGATTTTGGACAGCTGCTGAATATACAGCTCAGGATGTAACAAAATTATAGAAAGTAATAGTAACATCAAAATACAGTGCTGAGGTATTTTGGTCCAAATATTACTTGAAATATTTATATGTCTACTTCAGACCCTGTAAATCAGGAAAAGGACATTTATCTCAGTCATGTGTAATTGAAGAACATCGATAAATTAATGGGCAACTTCTGTTGATTTTAGTAGGATAAAGTTTTTTTGTTAAATTAAATTAAGGATTTTTTTTTTTTTTTTTTCTGAGTAAGGCCTCTGCTCTGGACAGATAATATATATGGGATTTGGGCAGCATTTCATTCAGGTTCTACTAATATGTGTTTGTCTTAGATGCTGGAAGATCATCATCATCCAGGCTTGACGTAAGAAACCCATGAGTGAATATTCTCTAGAAGCTGAGGACAACATGATCATAAATTTCTCACAGTCTCTTGATGGTTTAGTGTTCTGCCTGAGGCTATTTTTGTTTGTATTTTTTTTCCTGTGAGATATATATATATATATATATACACCCAGAAATTTGAAAAAGTGTGGATGATTTTTGGCATTTATTTTTGCAATTCCCCAAAGAAAGGGTAAGGATATTTATATATTTATATGGTCCTTGAATAACTATAGGTCATATAAATTGAATCTCACAGACATCTGGGGCTTAAAAAACATCTGGGAAAGAACACTAAATCCAGGCAGAGATGTAGATTTTCTGTGGGAAAGGTAATTTTGTAGGATTTCTCTGGGTTAGGAGAGGTGCTGTGAATGGCTGCCCCATCAATACTGCATTTAGGTTCTGCTCTGAGACTCCTTCACTGCCTTTCTCTTATGGCTTCGTGGCATGATAATTTAAATTAAATATGGAATCTGCTAACCCCATCCAAAATGCTGCCTTTGCTTTGGCTGCCTAGGAAGAAGGAGAATAGAGCATATCCCCATTTTATCTTAGTTTCTCCTTTTCTGTAGTGATTATGAAGCTGGAGCTAGACAAATGGATGGGGTTTTTTTGAACATCTAAAGCAACCAATAAGGGGTGAAATGATGCAGCAACTGCATTGTCCATTTTGTCTGAAAGTGTTTGCACTGAGGCTGGAATACACTGACCCGTGACTGCTCTGTTCTGTGCAGTCTAAGGTGGTGGAGAAAAAGAAATCCACCTTCAAAAGCTGGAAATGCCAGTGTGGGAGGTGTGTACAGCCCATTTCTTATATAAGATTAAAATGTCCTGCTTGAATGATGAAGTTGTTTAAATTCCATATTGCTGTCTTTCAAAGTAAGCAGCTGAGTGTGTGTTAATTACTGGGGGAACTTAGGGATCCAGGCAGATGCCCCATCACACCCCAGCTGAGTGTCAGTGACAATGTGAGCTCATCACTTGCTGCAGTTTGGTTTTGCCTGACTGACGGAACTGTGGACATGATTCAAAGGCAGCTATTATGGATAATTTTATCATTTGCTTATTTTAGCAGCTTCTCTTACAAAATTTGCAGCACAACAGTAAACTTTCAGTCATTCTGACTTCATTGCACGAAAAATATCAATTATGTCATTACTGTGCTGACTAAGCACAGGTATGTGCTTGATGATTCTCAGCACTACTCTGGGCTGTTTCACACATTTGGTATCCCTGAAGTGCTTGGAGGGTGGGCACTGATTCCACCAAACCAGTCAGTGGGTTTCAGACTTAGGTTTCTGATTTTCCTAGGTAGCAACCTGGCTGGGTAAGTGGACAAAAGCCATGGCTGCACGACTAAATGAAGAGGCAGAATTATTCTTTGGCATTTCTGGCTGCTAACTGAGAAAGAAGATGAGCAAGCAGATGGAGTTTTGTGCAACTGCCACAAGCCAGAACCTCTGTTATAAATGCTTTCACTCTGCTGGGATATAGAAGCTGTATCTTCACTAATGATTTAATTGGAATACTTACAGACTTCACCTGTAACTACTGGCTGCATGAAATGGAATATTAGAAAGTAAAGCAAATACAGAGAAAGTGAAATCCTGAAGACAGCTTTTGAATTTAAAAGGAAGTCAGGGTGCTTAACATGTTTACTGCTTTAGGTTTCTGAAAAATGTCATCAAGACTGTGAGGTAACTCAGAGGGAAGCACAATCTTACTTGGCCAAATTTACTGTTTCATAACTTTTTTGAAAGTTTGTGTAAAGTTCAACTAGAAGTTTAATTTTTGGTAATATTTCATGCTGAATTTGCTCTGACATAAAAAAGAAAAAGTAAAGTGAAAAATGAGAAAATGAGCCCCCATTAGCCATTTTTTCTTGGTGTTCTCATGGTACTAAGCCTAAAAAATGACATTTCTCTTCTGCGTACTAAACTTAATACTTTTGTAAGATAGATTTCAATGAGAATAACTGCAGATTTTTTAAATAAAGATTGCTTTTAAGAAAAACAAATTTAAAGATTCAAGTAAAAAAGAAAGGCTTTGGATGCTTTGATCTTCTAAACTGCTAATGCTGCTCATCTTCTAACTTTAGATATAAATGTAATCCAAAACACTTGTTTGGGGCTTATTCAGTCTTTCCATTTTGGGCTGCATTTTGTGGATGTTGATCACAATAGTCTTACACACACAGACAACCTTCATCTCACAAAATTGCATTGTTTTGGGCAGTCCTTTTTTGGGCAGTCTTTTCTGATACCAGCAATGTTCTTCCTGATGGACTTTGATATTTTCAGAAAAATAACATTTTCCATTCTATTTTCTGCGCTAAGTGAAAATTTAAGTGTTCAGATTGGTAATTCAGTACAAAATCAAAATATTCAAGAGTGCCTGCTCTTGGAGCAAAGTTTTTATCTCTAAATACTCTATTTTTACTCACTCTTGATTTACTGAACTTTCATCTGCTTGATCTAAACTTGCCTTTGTTTTGGAAAGTTTCATAACAAACATCCAGCTAACACCATGACTTACTGCATAAGAATGTGAGGAAAAGTGTATTTTCTGCTCTTCAGAATATGTTGGCAACTTTTTTTGTGTTACGTAAAACTAAAAGCCTCTCTTAAAGCATCGGGCTCAGCAGGAGGCACGAGTATGAGTAATCTTCACTTTGCCTTGTTTGAGGCAATTGGTTTTGAAATAACAAAGCCATGCAAACCTGAAAATACCTGTTTGTGGGAGCCTGGCAATATGTTCATTTACTTGACGTCAGGGACAGAAACAAGCACAAAAATGCTATTAATTTTTCTTAAGTGCTGGAGAGAAACTGCAATATTTTTCTTCATGGGATTATTGACCATTTTAACTACTATAAACTCCTCTTCCATATTGTCTGCTTAAAATGATGTATGGAAAATTTAATTATTTAATAATTTAATTTAGCCTACCTCAGAGCTAGGGAATGATGGGATGATGTAACAAACAGTACGGGCAGTGGATTTCTCAACATGAGTTTGGGGTGGATTCACAAGTGGGAGTGCTGAAAGTATGTTAATGTGGATAGAAGTTATGTATCTGTCAAGCACCTCCATTCATGTAATAATTCTTTCATTGAAAACTGCTGTGAATTCAGTGAAGCGAGACCTGGTAAGGAGAGCTAATACCTTTCTCGTTCAATAAGAGGGAAAAGATATCTCTCTAAATATTACTGAGTGATGTTGAAAAGAAGAAGTAGGTCAGTGGGAACTATAGCATCTCATCACATATAATTGCCTTTTACACATTCTGAAAAATCAGCTGAGGCCTCGCATGAACTGCAGGATAAACCCAGAAGATTGTCTCACCATTGTGGGCATGCAGATATTTCCTCTTCCTGCAGAGTCACATTCAACTGAGTAACTTGATTCGACATGGAATAACTTGAAAATTTTGCTGGACGTTGACCAGCCATCATTAGGGAAGGTTCTTAGCTTTCATTAACAAATCTTTAAATTATAAAGTAGTTATTAAGCAACACTCACCTCTAATATTCTATAAAAGTAGAGGTTTTTTTTTCTTGTTTACTTTCATTTGAAAGTTGCCATCTGGATCTCTCAGGTATGGTGAACTGTAGCGGGTTCAGTTCGCAACCAGGCAGAAACACCAGTTTTGTGTAGTGGTTTTAGAGCAAATTATACATTACCCCCCAATGTCCTTTCTGTAAGATACGCACTAGGAGGAAAGCAAAGCAGGCACGAAACTTAAAGAATATAAAGAAGTTTATTAACACACCCAGAAGAAAGAAAGACAACAACAAAACAAACTTTCAGAACTCTTTCCCCCACTTTTCCCCTCTCCCAATCAGTGTCACAGATCTAGGAAAGGGAAAAAAAGGGTTTTCCCTCCTGTTTTACGTGGTTTTACAAACTGCCACCATTTGCAGGTTTGCTTAGAATTAAACAATCTCTGCTAAGGTGTAACACATCTCTTTTCCATAAGCCCTCTCACAGCTCCTTCAACTGTTAAGACACAGGCCCTCACATGGGGTTATTACTTGTTTAAGGAGGAATCATTTTTGGCTTGAACATAAGGCTTTTCTTTGCCACCCGGTTTTAAAAGCCTCTCTCTGATTTTATATATAGCCTGGCATCGGCACTCTTCAACCTTTTTACAAGCCACTCGAAAAAATGTCCATCCCCCATGTACTTTAACATGGATTAAAGAGACAAACAGTTTGCAATATTACAGTTCATACCACGGTGAGGCAAGGAGATTTTTAAGCTGCGCGCGAGACCACGCGACGCCGCCCTTGTAGCTTCATCCCACGTGACCCTGCTTTCTCCTTCCCTCTGGCTCTGAAGCTGCCATGTTGTGGGGTGTTATCTCCTTCCCTCTGGCTCTGAAGCTGCCATGTTGTAGGGTGTTGTCTCCTTCCCTCTGGCTCTGAAAGCCGCCATATTGTAGGGCGTTATCTCCTTCCCTCTGGCTCTGAAGCTGCCATGTTGTGGGGTGCTGTCTCCTTCCCTCTGGCTCTGAAAGCCGCCATATTGTAGGGCGTTATCTCCTTCCCTCTGGCTCTGAAAGCCGCCATGTTGTAGGGTGTTATCTCCTTCCCTCTGGCTCTGAAAGCCGCCATGTTGTAGGGTGTTATCTCCTTCCCTCTGGCTCTGAAGCCGCCATGTTGTAGGGTGTTATCTCCTTCCCTCTGGCTCTGAAAGCCGCCATGTTGTAGGGTGTTACCCGGGCTCCATGGTGGAGAGAGCCCTCCCTGCTCCCTCTGCACTGCCGAGTGCACAATGTGGAGAAGGGGAGTCTTCCTCTGTTCAGCACGAAGTTCTGGCTGCACTGGAGGCTCCGCCGGCTCCCCCTTCCTCAGGATACCACGTTGGATGCCTCAGCCCTGTGGCTGGCCATAGCCACCCGTGGCTCAGGGAATAGCTCCCCTCCCAGCAATCCAGAGTCCGTGCTGCACCATTGGGAAAAGGGGGCAGGAGGCAGGGGGCAGGGACAGGGGCTCCTGTCCCCAGCCCCGCAGGCTGGGCAACAGGGGCCACCCCTCCCTCTCCCCCATTCCTGCACCGAGCCAGAATGGAAAACTGCCCAAAAACCCCGCCTTCACATAGAGTTTAAATATGTATAATTTAGAGAAGCGTGATTGGTCTAAAATGCTGTCTGTCAATTTATGATCAACCCACCACATGAACTCATGTATTTTGAAGTTCTGATGAGGCAGTTGCTGAGGATCTTTATATTATTGGCAATATAACTTAATGCACAGAAGAAGACATCTGCTTGCAGAGCTAAAATTGTACCTGTCAGACTTTAAGTCAGGAAGCAAAAACATTAATGCTGGGAGACAACTGCAGAATATTGCCTGACCAATCTCAGGCTCACTGCGTGTCTTTAGCAGGATAAGAAACTTTTCACTTTTTGTTGTGTTATTCCTAAAAGTGTTTGTTCTACTAAAAATTTGGCTTCCTAAGACAGATTCTCCGGTACTTTTAATAGTGTCGTATTATCTGGCACCACCTGGGTATTGGTTCTTTCTAGTGCCTTTTAGAGCTTGTGTTTCTAGAAGTTCAAACCTGTGGAGCTGGATCAGTAAGAACAAGTGTGAAATGCGAAAAGTGTGAACTTCAGTGTCATAAAAGACATATAGAAAATAATAAAGATCTGCTGCAAATTATTCTGTTTCCACAGTGAATAAGAGCAGAAGCTCCTTCTAGTTTCCACAAACCTTGGTTTCCCAGCTTTTCTTTTTTTTCTGACTTCCTTCTTTCTGAATACAGAGAAATCTGGGTTCTCACTATAGAGACAAAAAAAAAAAAAAGTTTGCTAGGTTAAATTTAGTGCCACATGCAGCTTTTTATTCTTTTTCAAGCAATGTGCAGAAACAAGTGTATTGAAAGTGAGTAGAGGTAGTTGTGCAAAGAGACTGGCCCAATGTGTTACTCTTTGCTTGCTGTAATATTTTTTTTGCTTCACAAGAAGATTTTGAACAACACAGGTTATTTTTTCTAATGGAAAAAGGGAGAAAGACATAAAAAGAGCTACTGAGAAAGACCGGAATTTACAAGAATGTTTTAGAGATTCAGCTAACATTACTACAATAACAGTGTAAAGCAACTGTATATAATTTCTGCTTCCTGTGCTATGCTTCCATCATGATGCACAGAAATTGAATTGGAACACAAGCACTCAAGGAACAGCATGTCTGGACTGTGAACAATTGCCTATCTAGGCAAATCTGACTGCAAAGGAAGATGAATGATGCCCGGTAAAATGGGAAACTCAGTAATTCACAGAATAACCCAGTCAGAATAACTAAAAAGCTGAAAACCCTAAGGCACAGCAAAAACCCAAAAGATGAACAACAAAGAAGTTTAGAGTAGGAAACATGAAAAGAATGGCTTTAATTTTGATTATTCATCAGCAAGCTTCAGTACCAGGTATGATTTATTAATGCATACTGCACTAGGTGGAGAATAAGGCCAATAGGGAAGAAAATACCACATGAGGTTAAGTCTTAATCATGTTTTCAAGATAATCTGAATCCAGCAGGTCCTCCAGGTGGAGCATACAGTGCAACTAGCTCAAAAGATGAAATCTGTTTGAGTGCCAAGCAAAAGACACTCTTAACTGTTGTTGAGCATATAATATTTCATTATAATATTTCATTATATGGCCATTACTTCAAAGACCTCTGGGGATTGTGGTGGTGTGCGTGTGCTGTCTTCTCTGGTCCCAATAAATGGAATTACTTTTATCTTCTACTGATTACCTAACTAGAATTTTACAGTGGCTGTGCTGCAATGATGAAATATCCATCAGTCATTTACACAGAATCATAGAACCACAGCACCTTTTTTCTCTGTCTGCAAATTGCAAGGAAGAGCTATAAAGAAAATAATCACAGCTCAATTTTTGGAAGTTGTGTTTAGGTGCTATCCTATAGATGGCAATATAGTGTAAAACAATTAAAAATCTTACTGCAAGAGATTCAGTGGCTGTTAAAAAGAAGAAATATATTTTCCCTTTTCACATGATCTCCTTGTTTATTCCATTTGAGCATAGTTGATTATTTGAAATAGGGTTGCCTCTATGCACTAAAATGAGAGATTTGTGAAATACCACAATTTTTTAAGAAATCATTTATTAAATATATATTTTTTAGTAATCCCCTAAAACAGGAAAAAAACTTTTCTTCCATTAGCCCCATGTGCCCTCTAAAAATACATAGTCAGGACAAAAATCACACCAAAGATGGACATATCTGATAACTAGTTCAGTCTGATAAAACTGGAGGCCCCGATGTCTTCTAGAGTAGGTTCCTGATATAAACCAGCATGGAAGTGACAATTGTTGGGTGTAAAGACAAGTAATTTCTTAACACTCTAAAAGTTGAATTTTGGTGTTTAGGAGGTAGGACAGGGGCCCTGGGAATCCATATGATCCATGAAAGAAGCTTTGTATACAATGCTAGAAGTCTGAATGCCTGAAGAATTTAAAATGGAATATTTTTGAGGGATTTCTTGCTACCTGTTGATTGAAGAAAGCAGGAAAATTGGATAAAAGCTTTCTGTAATACAAAGAAAACTGCTTAAACTTGAATTTTTGAGGCTTTTGATTCTGAATTCTTACCTTTCAGCATCTGCACTTTCAGGCACAACGTGTCTGGAACAAATGTTCACGTAGTATGGTCCTTGTACTACCTCTGTTTCCTTCCCTAATTACTTTAAATTAAATACTTCTTGTCTGTCCTTTGCATGTTACCTTAAAGTGTTTGCTGAACTAGTAGCCATTCAGGTTTCATTCTTAATACACCTTAGATAGAATTTATGTACCTTTCTATAACATGCACCATGAAAAACACTAAAGTGTTTGTCTTGGTAATTGTTAATCCCAGTTTAAAAGAACAAAACCAAACCAACACAACAAAAACCTCACCAAAACCAAAAACCAATGGCCAAAATCAAGCAAAATATTTTGTCTTCTACTTAAATGACTTTTTTAGAAGGCATTTCACATCTCAGGATGGAAAATGCCATTTAAGAAGTAGTGAAGCCATATTTCTAAATGTTTCTCTAATTTTATATGATGTTGTTTGCATATTTGGAAATAATTTTATGAACTATTGAAATAATTCATGATTCACTAATATGCTCAGTGTAACTCATATTCTGTTCTGTCACTTTGTTCTTTTACAGACTGGAAAAACCTATTTAAACAGGTGATCTTGAACAGCAAACGTCTGAAGAGTTAAATGTATTCATTTCCTGTTGTCAAATCACCTGAGGTATAATTGAATTTCAAGTATAAGTTGAGACTTCATTAGGAAAGCTTCCTGAAAAGCTATTTATATAGGCAATGTAAAATTAATGATTTTTATGACACAGTCATCTTTTCCCCCCATGTTTCTGTTGTATATTTAGATGTTCCTTGGCTGTGAGCTCTGGCAGCTGTCGTGGTTTAAGCCCAGGTGAGAGCTGAGAGCTACGCAGCAGCTCGTGCAACCCCAGGGGGATGTGGAGGAGAACTGGGAAAATAGGTAAAGTCCTTGGGTTGAGATGAGAACAGTAATAGCTGAAATAAAGCAAACCAATATAATAATATTAATTGTAATGAAAAGGGAGACAATGAAAAGAGAGAGAAAAAAGTAAAGCCTAAGAAAGGCTGATGCACGATTGCTCAGCATTCACTGACCAAAGCCCAGCCTATCCCTGAGCAGTTTATCTATAAGACACGGTGTTCCACAGTGTGGAATCTCCCTTCGGCCAGTCCAGGTCAGCTGTCCTGGCCATGCTCTCTCCTGGTTTCTGGTGCACCTACCCCCTGCCAGAGCAGGGGGACTGAAAAGTCCTTGATTGGGAGCAAGGACTGCTTAGCAACAACAGAACATCGGTGTGTTTTCAACACTATTCTCATCCTGAATCTAAAACACAGCACTGTACCAACTACTAGGAAGAAAATTAATTCTATCCCAGTTGAAATCAGGACAACATTAAAAATTACCTCATTTTACTGGCACAAGATCCCAGATATTAGTTATCTAACAACTGTTGGTTTGTCATGGTGAACCAGTAGAAGTGAACTGGCCAGGCTAGCCCCTGGTGTGTTTAAAAGCAATTTTCCTTCAGAAGTTCAGATGTATCTGAACTTAATGTATTCTTTTAGGGAGAAATAAGATTTCTGTGTGAAAGGAGGCAATCAAAAAGGATGTGAATCTTTTGCAGAGACTTGAATGAACAGAAGTTAACAATGCAGGCTGGACTTTTTGGGGAAAAAAGGGTAAAATGGGTGAATTTTCTGCCCTGACTGAGATACTTGAGAGAGGAAAGGGCTATGTTAGGGTTTAGGATTTCCCTTCCCATTGAGCTAGATGAACAACAGAAAGACCCCTGATTTCTCCTTCTCTCCCATCCTCATCATGTCTATTTCCTTAAGTGATCTTTTTGTTTTCTGGATATCTATATGTTTGTTTTCTTTCCCTTTCTCCTTTTCTCATAGGTATCATTCTCTATTAGACAACAAATTCTGAGTAACTCCCTTTCTCATTTCTTATTTTGATTAGCACAGCTGCCTTCTGTAGGGAAATACTGAGGATATATCTACATCTGGAAATGTTAAAAAAACCCATGCAAACAAATACAAAATTAATTTGTAAAGATGCAATAACACTGCCTTACAGTGTTAACCTCGATACTTAAATGAAAAATACTGAGAGAAGGAAGACCTGGTAGGAACTGTTCCATTTAGTTGTATTGACTTTCAGTCAGGAACTGTTTCCCCATATAGTTGCATTAAAATACGTTGGGTATTTCACTTAAAGGTAAGCCAGTTATGCAGATGTTAATCATGATACCAAGAGGCAGCATATGGTTGCACGCTGAGATGAAAATACCAAAATGCACAAAATACATGTTAAAATCTTCTGAAAACAACTGTTTTCTCTCTGAGTACAGGAGTGCTGGAGGGTTTTTTATTACAGAGAATATTAATGACAGTTAGAATCAGGACTAAATGTGTTCTTTGATATTTTAAGCAGCAACCATTCTAGGAATAGACACAAAAGGTCCAGTTTTAATGTTAAACTTTATCCATCTTATTTGATCATCCTTGCATTTTATTTTTCCCCCGATACTTTTCGAATAACTCTTCCTTTATCCTCTGATCCCCTTTATGCTTTCATTCTGGCCTCAAACTTTTTATCAATTTGTTACACTTCTATGTCTATGAGTTCTGTTTTACTTCTTGTTCAAAGGACCCTCATTTTGATCTAGAAGGGAGGGAGGAGAATAAAGGGAGGCTTCCTTTCAGTTTTAAAAACTTACTGATGGGAGATCTGAGAGCTTCAAACAAGCCTCTTTTACCATTCTTTGCAGTTGGTTTTCTTCTGTTCTCACACAGCAATGATCTTTCTTTCCCTCTTTTTTCCCTCTGTGTATATCTGCCAAACGGATGAAGAATCCCTTACCCCTTATCTGTTGTTCCTCCATTTTCCAAAACGTTCCTCATTTATTGTTCCAAGGGTGTGACGTGGTTAGACTGCAACAACCAAGAGCAAGCACTTTGTCTATAACAGCCCTTTGCTTTTGGTCACACAAATTTCCCAAGGACTGGAGGGAGAAATAAAAATCATCTCTATGCCCTTTTACTGTGAAATCCCATTTTTTCTTCCTCTGTCCCAATGAGGTTTTTGGTACTTCTCTTTCTGAAGAAACTCTTCACATTCCACAGAGAATCTTGCATCCTGGGGGCGAGAGTCTCACACAATACCTGGAAAATTAACAGAAAGACATGAAATAATGGCAGTGTTGCATTACTTTTTTTTTTTTTCATTTTTTCCCCCTCCTACTCCAGTCATGTTTGGATTTTGTTCAAGGTAAAGTGGAAGAAAGTTTGAGAGTATGTGTGTATATAAATATATATCTGTGGATATAAGTTTTTATGTGCACCAAAAGATCTGTCAAATAAATTTAATGGGTAGAGCAGCAATCAGTAAGCTTAAAAAATTTAAATGTAACCAACTTACAGTTTCCTAATTTCAGGAGTTCAGATGTCACAGGTGATAAAATTTTCAATATTTTAACTCTCAAATTGACAACAAACCACCTGTGAGTTAATGAGTGAGCCAGCAATGTTTGGGGTTAGTGCAGTATATCTTTAAGACACAAATATTGAGGAGAAAAAAACACCACCTTTTTTGCCCCTGCACTTGCTGTTTCTTTTCCTTTTAGAAGTCATTACAGCTAATTACCAACAAGGATTAGCTTTTTCAGTAGGTTATTCTTACAATGTGTCATTCTGAGCTAAACTCTCAACAAATGCAATCAGCTAGAAGAGAAAACAGAGATTAATCAGCTAATAGTGAAAGAAACTTGATTACACAAAAGTGGCAAAGCATAAAACCCTTTGCATTTGCAACCCATAAAATATTAATTAAAAATAATTAAGATTAGAGAGTAGTGCCTGCAAGGATCTTTGTTTCCTACTCCACATTTATTTTAGAAGTCTTTTGATTTGCTTTACTTCAAGAGACACTTGAACTGTGTCAATCCCACACTGAACCAGTCTGAGACAATCTGAGTTCTGTTGTTCTTAGCTCCTGTGAGCAATGCCTTGGAAGATACGATCTGGGACGTGGTTGCTTTCTCTCATTTTTGATTGTGCAGGGATTTTAGTGTTAATACTTTGAGGAGATGAGAACAGCACCTGGTGAGAAAAGAGATTTCCTGTGGATGAGGACAGTGAGACAATTAAATCCAATTATCTTCAAAGAAACCCTTCAAAAGCCCCCACAAAGAAACCAAAACCAACCAAAAAAAGGGCCATCTATCATCCCCACAAAATCCCCTCCAAAACCCTCTTCACTGTGATATTGCTGTTCTCCCCACATCATGGAAGAAACAAAAGGCAGATTTCCTGCAGAACAGAAAGAGAACCCGACGTTATGCTCTGGGGGGAAGAAATACTTATTAAAAATGATACCTGAGAAGCAGAAGGCAGAGAGAAGAGAAAGCATTGGGTAAAGGAGGGAAGAGAATCAAGGCAGTTGAACAGAGAGAGGTCTTTGCAAAAGTTTCTAATTTGCGGTCTGATTTGTGTGGTCTGTGATAGTGTTTGAGCACCTGGGAGTGAGAGCAAGCCCCACCTCAGGCAGGTGCCATCAGCCCAGGAGCTCTGGGCAGTTGGGGAAGACAAATCAGTGCAGAATATACCCACAGCAAGGTCAAAGTGGTAAAAAGGAGATTTGGAATTTTTCCTTGCATGGATGTTTTCTGAATTAGTGTCTTTTTTCTCAGGAAGATCTCTCCTCAGGAGTTTTAGGGATCACTATGAACAGATTAACACAGATTTCACCTATGTTCACAGCAACAGAAAATAAAATGCTGAACTCAAGAAACAAACATTCTTTTACTCATTATCCTCTAATACCTTATTATAAATGCAAATTTTCTTTCCTGGTAATTATATAACTTAGATTTTGTTATTTCAGAAGGAGACAACAAACTGTACAATATCCTACAAGTTCTGGAAGAACAAAAACTTGTTTTTGTTTTCCAATTCCAAAAAATTCCAAAGGGCAGTAAATATGTTACAGGTCTAAGACAGGGAAAGGAAGAGATGAGAAGGATATTGTGTGTTGTGTGATAGTTGTGCAGGAGCAATAGCACAGAAGCTCCTGGTAGATGAAATAAATTGATGGAGATGTTTTCTTCAGGTGTTTTCTGTCAATTGCTTCTTCTAATCCACTTTATGCAAAAGTCTCTTGAAGGTGAATGTTTTATGTTTATAAATTATGCTCAGTTCTCTATAATAAAAAAAAAGACAAAAACTTATCCAGCTCCCCATTCTTCCATATTCATTACCAAGACAACCCTAAAATATGGAATGTTTCCATTCAACTCCATTGGCATTTATTGAGACCCTCCCCATTAATTTTTATCACTTAATTATTGTTGATGTTGAAGAGGGAAAAATGATTAATTACAAAGTTATTGATATGTCATTTAATATTTTTCATTTATAGAGACAAAAATTGCACTGTTTCAGTGTTAAGATCTTTATTTGTAGAAACATTGATGTGTTGATGAACTTTGCAGTGAATTTGTTTTCATATCCCAGCTAGCCATTATACTTGAAGGTTCATTAAGAGCTGGTACTTTGTTAAATAGCAGCAGGTTTTCACAGACAGAAAATTAACTCTTAGGGGAGCAGAGCTCTGCTGCATATTTAAGTAACACTTAGATGAGTGCAATTCATTACAGAACAACGGCAAGAACAACAAGACACCAAATGTTTAATTTTCCTGGAAAGCAAACACAGGGATAATTGGAACTTGATATATTGTTGGTGTAAGTAGAGGAGCTCATACTTAAAGACATAAAACTTTTCCTTTTCATACTCAAAACCAGCTTTTAAAAAAAAAATTACTTATTTTACTTGCATTATAGTTTTATATTTCACTGATACAACATGATATCCTGCAGATGCACTGAACTAGAAACACAACAGAGCTGGTAGAATTGAGCTTCTCCCCCACTTTTTCATGCCTTTTTTTTTTTTTTATATTTTTTTTTTTTTGTGTGTGTGTGTGTGTTTTAATGATGAAATAATCTCTGTGGAATCTGCATTTTTTTAATAAGTAAATTTTTAAATTTATATTACCATGCCCTGAATTTTGGTGTCCCTCTCTCTTCTAACATTATTGTCAATGTGTAATGGAAACTTTTAGTAGCCCCAAACACTTTCAGTCCAGCTACCCAAGCAGGCACAAGGTGAGATTCTTGGGGGTGTTCAGGGCTGATGGTCCTTGTGGGTCCCTTCCAGCTCAGGATATTCTGTGAGTCTACCTTATGAAAAAAATCATTGCAGGGATTAGGAGGTTTGGTTTTGATTCTCCTTGTATCTCTTTTCTTGAATATTGATACTTTTTCTTATTTCTGTATTCATTAGGCAGTTTATTATCTTATTTTTAACAGTATTTTATTGCTTAAGAGGTGACTTTTATACTGGAGATGAACAGTCTGATTCTGCTATCACCTGCATAGGATCAGTGTAAATTATCTTGGAATTAGGCTGTAGGGAAAGATCACTTAAACTTGTGGATTTAACCACTTGCACTGTAGCTAATTATTGTGCCCCCCTAAAAAGGTTTAGGAGCAAATGACTGGCTGTCCCAGATGAGAAGCTATCATGATATCTTGGTATCACACACTGCTCCACTTTATTACAGGAACCTGTTCTATTCAGATGAACAGGACGTTGATATTTATAAGAAAATTTAAGAGAAAATCCACGTGTCCGATCTGAAAAATGATTCTTTTAACTTATAATTTTTTAACGTAAATCACTGAGCAAAGTGAAAGTTTTTTCACCGCTTTTCTGTCTTTTCTCCTGCACACAGGGGGTGACTCTGTTATGAATCAGAGGTCCCTTTCTGGCTGCAGTGACTCAGCCAGTGATGCTCAGCATGTCAGTAGGAGCACATTAACCCATCCTGTTACCTCCATGACTGCTGGAGTGCCTGCCCAGACAGGCTTGTGGTCAGGGAAATGAAACCTCACAGGTTTTTTTGATGTTGGAAAGGATTAGGGATTTGTTCCTGGAGGCTTTACTTTCTGAAGTCTGGTTGTTTAGCTCAGGAACTAGTTAGAAATGAGATAAAATGGGCTTTGAAGAGAGTTACAGTCATTATAACCTCACCTAAAAAAACACTTCAGGTTAGCAGAAGTGAGTGGGTGAAAGTGCTTTCAGTGACTAACCAGGTAGCAAGAAAAAAGCCCTTTGTTTTCCCATTTTGGAGGGTGCTGTAGAGGGCACTGGTTGAGATTTGACTGTATGACTTATGCTATGAAGACAAAAAAGATAAAATGTACATCTGTAGGCTGTGCTAACTTTACCATTTTGTGTACAGATTTTCCTCTTCATGGAGACTGGTCATTTGCTCAAAGAGCACTGAGCAGCAGCGAAGCAGCTCAGATTATAGCTCTGTTCAAGTCCTCCTAATGGGATGCAGAGGTGGAAAGGGCCAAGCCACCAGAGGAAGGAAAAGCAGGAATGCAGAAACAAGCCCTAATAGACTCTCCATGGATGTTCAAAACCTAAATCTGTTTAAACTCTCATTATCTTGGCCTGCTGAAGTCTTTTGGAGCCCTGGCCTGGGATGAATACAATGCCCATATAGCTGGGTAAGCTCACTGATGGTTGATCTATTCTTGGGTTACCCACAGGCCCCTTTCAGCTGATTTTTTTCTAAATCTCTGCTGCTGTCACTCATGCATGCCCTCAGAAAACTGGATTTTTTAACTTTACCAATATTGATTCTCCCTGCACAAGTTGTCAAAGGGATGAATGAAGATGTGAAAAATCTACAAAATCTCTATAGAAATTCTAACTGTTTATTATTAACAAATACCTTAAAACAAACTTACTTCAAGTGCTAAAAAAGACAACATTTTATTGATTGCAAAATAAAAAAAACACCTTTGGCAATGCTAAACAGGAAGTTTTCACTAATGGTTAAGAAACTAATTTGCTGTAGTGCAATGCAATCCCAAATCCCTATCCTCCTCTGGTGATTGATCATTCTTCATCCCATGGCTGGCTGAACAATTACTGGTCTTTTTAATTCGGTCAGCAGGATGCTTCCTTGCTGTATCTGGGGCTGTAAGAGTTTGAAGCAGAACACATTACCATGCCTCTGTAAATCAAAATATATGTTACCTAGCTCCCTGAACACAAGAGACTCAGGTTTTATAAGTGCCATTACAGAAAAAGATAATCCACGACAACAAATATAGGGAGTGCACAAGCAATTTACCTGTCACCATTCACCCTCCAATGCACTCCAGTGTTTTGGCAGAACATTTTAATGGAAAGAGATTTTAAAGTTGCACCAAATCTGTAGCATTTCCACTTTCTCAAATATTTGATATTTAATTTGCTTTTATCTCTCTCTCTGTCTTTCTGTTCATCTTTGGCAGTGAAAAGTAAAGAATGGCCAAGGCAGTGACCTGCTGAGCCTTACAAAGAATGATGTTAGATGCAGGAATATGATGCTTGTTTTACCCTTACTTTGTGGTGCATGGGATTTTGCTTTAATATTTCATACTCTGTGCCCTCATCATGCCCTCTTCAGCAGCACTAGAGGAATCTCTTCAGTTGTGCAAATTCCAATTTTTTTTTTTTAAGTTTCTTACTTGCTACAAACAGCTTAAGCTTGTGGATTTAGAGAGTCCCTATTTCAATGAGTGACTGAGATCACTCTGAACACTTGTTCTAGGTTTTGATCAGCTTCCAGATGAGCTGTCTTTGGCTTGGAGGTGTGGCTGTCTTGCTCACTGGGTCGTGCCTACTTTTCCCTTCTGCCCTGACAGTCTGTCAGTTCTGTGTTGATATCTGAACTTCTCTGTTTAGACCCTCTTTGGTTTCCTTTTTTAGAACTTAATTCAGCTTCTCTTTTCCCTGTTCTATCTCACTTTAAGCCAACTTTATTTTGTTTACTGCGAGGCATAACAACTTGATATGACAGAATATATACAGTGCCATTTTTTCTGTATCTTACCCAGCTTGGGTTATGCTAATAACAATACTGAGCACATTTATACAATTTGAAATAATTGCACAGAGATTAACTAATTATTCAGCACAGGGGGTAAATGAAGGAGGAATTATCATTTGTTTTTTAAATAGAATGAAAACTGAAGTGACTCTCTCAAGTTCTGCAATGAGTTGGGGTAAAAGTAGCTAGAAGTCCTGCAACTTTTTTTTTATTTTTTCAGGAATAAGCTTATGCTTTTTGAGACTCAGTGTATTTTAGTAGCTTACTCTATCAAGGCAGTCTTGATAAATGCATTTCTCATTACAATATCAGTGTTGTTTTAGCTGAGCACCTATGAAGCATGAATGTTTTCTGTAATTAAACCTGTGACCACCTAATGCAAAAATTACTGGATAGACCAGATTCACTTTGATATGAAGGAAGTTTAGGCTATGTCATTACAGGCTGATTGTATAAATAACAACATATAAATTGATTGATTCTAGTTTTTGATTTTGTTTTGTTGAAAACTATCAGCTTTATCATTCAGTATGGCACAGCCACTACTTTGAAAAAAAAAAAAGTTCAGAAAAATCTGACTGCATTTCATTCTAGGGCATTGCAGAAAGAAACCATGAAGGAAAAGAAAGTTATTATAAAGGGTTCTAAAATAAAGCAAACTGCTTTCCCACTCCATTTCCTGTCCTACTATTTCAGGACAGTAAAACATTTAATAAACTTTAAACAAAATTGATTAATTTAACATGAACATGTAAGAAAAAGTACAAACTTTTATGCAGACTTCTGCCTGAAGGCATAAAGCAGTACCTGGTGGTCCCCAGAGCAGCCCTGCATTCATCAAAGGTTGTGGAAAATTATTCTACACTACTATTTTGCTGCAAAATAATGTTTTGGGCATCTTCCTAACTACAGTAGTTTGTGAAATTACTGCAATTGTTTTTTTTTTTTTTTTTTAATTCACTCTGGATTCTCTCCAGTTAATCCATTTTATGTAGTCATGGTTTGTGTGAGTGAACATTGTATTTACTCCAGCCTACCACTGAAGCACTAATTGAAAATATGTGTAGAAGTGGGCTCAGGACAGACTCATCTAGAACTCTGCTTAAATTGTATTTCTGGTTGACAGCAAACTGTTGGTTGCTGCACATATATGAAGTTTTGTGCCCATCTTCTTTTGTCTTCATCAACCCCAAATTTCCCAGTTTACTCCTGAGAGTGTCCTGCGGGATGGCATCAAGAGCAGTGCTAAAGTCAAGACAGATTGTCTCTAATGCCTCCCCCTTATCTGCCAGACCCATTATCCTGTCATGAAAGGAAATTGGATTGTTTTGATGAGATTCGTTCTTGACAGATCCATGTTAGCTGCTTTTTATCACGTTTACTATCCTGTAGGTGCTTTTAAATTGACTCTTAAGTGATTTGTTCTGGTATCTCTCTGAACATTGAAGTTAAACTGGCTGATCTATAATTTTTCAGGCCTTTTTCTTCATTTTGGAAATACCCATGAAGTTTGCCCTTCACCAGTCCTCTAAACTCCCCTTTATATCTTCAACAAATTCTTGAAAATAAGCTTTAATGACTCACAGATTGCATTGGCTGGTTTCCTGTGTACCCCTGGGTGAACTGAATCAGGTCCTGTCAACTTGGATGCATTTAATTTATCCAAATTTCACAGCTTCCTCTTTCTTTCCTCTTTTATTTTTTATTTTTTTTCTTTTTTAGCTCTGTGGCCTATTCATGAACAATTCTGCTCTAATTCTGCTCTAATGCCCAGAATTTTTAAAACTAATGACTGATATCCTCTTTTAGAGGTTTACATTCATGTATTATAAACATCCCATTGTACATGTACAACCCGTTTTATTCATTTTATTAATGTTCATCCCATTTAAACCCTCAAGATGAGCTTTACAAGGCACTTGAATTATTTTCAAATCATACAATTACACTCAGGAACAAGGAAATTGCATTACTGGGGAAATTGCAGTTACTGAAATCTGTCTGTGATCTAATAGCAGGTGACAATACATTTTAAATGGGGGTGCAAGTGAAGAGATGATAAACCCTGCATCCCCAAAACCTTTTCATGAGTAACTGAAAAGTAAGTTTAATTCTGAGCATGTGTTTTTTAATCAAAACCCATTTGGTTTTCAACGTCTGAATCTATCAGTTGTAAAGATGGATTCTCCTTGAACTTAAGTAAAATGTTTACTCTTTGCATTTAGGCTTTAGCTGTATTTTTATTGTGTGTATTTTTTAAAAAAAGTATCCAAGCAGTATTTATATTGATTTTAAAATTTTTTGTAGTTGTTGCTTTTGAAGAGCAAATAGTGGAAAGAACTTTGTAATGTATTGTCTTGGGGGGATTTTTTTTGGTTTGTTTTCTATATGCAGAAGGGATTTTTATCTCTGTGTGGGTCTTCAATTCAGATGCATTCTCTATTGCTCAATTTAGACAAACTGTTTGTTACTATGGATTTTCAAAATTGCTCAATTTTCCAGGCTTGTGCAAGAATCTCCACCTCCAACCCAAGCCAGTTTTTCAGCATTTCTCATCCAGCATGCAATGCATCATTTCTCTTAATGGTAGCAAGGAGACTGTGCAGTGTTCCTAAGAGTCCCAGAGATACTTTATGGAACAATCAAAATCCTCAAGGACAATTTGTGTGCAGCCAATACTGACTCAGCAGAGTTCAAGGCATATTTTAAAACTACCTGTAATCACTGTTTATTTTGAGCACAATGGCTTTCAAAGGCAACATAATTTGGGGAGAACATCTATGGATTTGTGTTGTTATCTAAAATTTTCCAGACGGGTACATAGTCTGGAATGCAGAGTTCATGCATGAATTTAAGCCTCATTACTCTGGGAACAGATTTAAAAGTAATGCTTGTGTGTTCATAGGTGAAAAGTTCTTGCTCTGAATTTACTCCAGAGTACCTGTGCAGTGTAATTGCTTGAAAAAGATCTGTTTATTGCAGATCAGAAATGCCCCTGTGAAGAGAAAGCGGTGGAAACATCTCTCCCCTAACTGCTTTTTGTCTTTCATTGGTAAAAAAATGCAACAGCATAACATTGCCTAAGTTGCAGGAAGATTAATGATAATGCTGGTTTCAGCAGTAAAATTTTAGAAAGAAGATTCTCCCAAGCATTTTGATGGACTCTTTTGTGATTAGCAACAATTTAGATTAAAATAGAGAGATCAGCCATCACACTTCAGTGTCTTTAACACATTTCTGTATTAAAGTTCTGTGTATCTTTCTGGAATCCTACCTGACTCTGAATACTCATCTTGCCACTTTCCCCACATGCTTTGTGTGCTGTAAACTGGCCCAGCAAAGCCTGAACGCTCTGTGCCAGGAAACAACTCTGTTCATCTGGTACATTTCTGCACCTTTTGTATTTCTAGCTGATTATGTCAGGTCTTCCTGAGAAAGTTGAGTTGTTCTGCTTTGCACCGTATTCTGCAGCTTTGTAGTTTTGTTTTCATTAGATAAAACTAGAAAAAAACCACAATGTTTTGGTCTGAGAGAGGTGACTGGCTGGAGAGAGCTGCGGGTCCTGTCTGGCTGTGGATTTGACTCAGGTCTGGGATACGATATTTTGGCTGAGATACAGTAGGGTATTTAATCCACATGATTCTAAATAATTCTAAGTAAGGAACCCGAACTTGGCTTTCACCCAGCCTAGGATATGTTTTATCTTTTATAGTGTCTTTCACACATTTTTGCCTGGCAATCAATATGTGCTATTGAAACAGAAATGTTGCAGCCCTGGTGAAATGTCCCTATGGCAGAAATGGTTCTGTCAGTATTTTCTCCTTATTTGTCAGCAGTCCTGCATTCTGTTGGAGACCCTGGCTGCAGAAGCCCTGAACAACTGATGAGATACTGCAGCCTGTGTCAGGCTGTGACTGCAGCCTGTTTTACAAATTCACAAGTCTCACAGACAGTTTTGAATGCATAAGTAGCAAGATAGAGACCTCTAAAATATTGAGAATCCCAAAAGTTTAGCGATGTGTTTGCTAAGACAGGGAGAGAGTGAATATCTGAATTCCTGTTGAAATAATAGTATGGCAGGCTAAAACATTTTTCATGTAAATGCTGATATTTAAATATTTTATTTCATATTCTACTTAAAAGCTAAGCAGTACTCACAAGCTGATAAGTGGTGCAGTTGTCTTAAGTGACTATCACTAAGGGCATTTTAAATTTCATGTGCAATGGTTTCCTTCCGTTTTCTAGATGGGGAAAGTTGCTGTCCGTGGGAACATACTCTGGCATTACTTTTAATGTCTGTGTACTTTTAAAGATCAATTCACTAATGTTGTGCATAGTGGGAGTGCAGACCCAACCTACAGCATGGCAGGTCTAAATGCAGGGTGTTTTCACCTTGCTTTTGGTTCAATATGCTTCTGAAAATTGTAGCCTTGGCTCTCAATGTGTCACTATCTGCTTGCAGCTTGTTGAACCTACTCTTCCTGGAGGTAGAGCCTTTCACGTTCACCCACTTACTCTCTGAAAAATGAGCAGAAAGTTTTCTGAATAACCAGTTATCCCTCTGCAGTCCATTAGAGAATTTGCTTTTCCCCACTATTGAATGCTGTTCATTTCCAGTGTAGCAGCAGTCAAAATTACAGGTTTACCTTGCCTTTTGTATGCAAAATATGAGAGGTGTATCAAATCCACGTGAAATCGTCATGGATGTCATGAGTGTTAAGAGAAGTATTCAGGAACCAGAAAATGTAAGGGGATTTGTTAATCAGAATGTAACGAATACAAGTCTGAGGATAGAAATAGAATTGCCTAAAACTATTATTTTTCTGATGGGTCTTCTCTATTTTTATTACTTTCTTTTTAAAGCCTTGAAACCTGGAGGAGCCATTTTGTGTTAATCATCGGTTCATGTGCAACGTTGAGACTTTTTTTTAACATTGTATGCTTAGAAAAAACAATTAGGTTAAATTCTTGTTGACATAATCTCCTTGTCAGTTCTGCTTCCACCTTTATCTTCTGCAAATAAGATGGAGTGGAAATAAATATTAACACAGTGAGACCAATGGCATGTACTTGGTGTTTGTACATACAAGCCTGTCCATCACATTTAGGAATGTGTTCCCTGAAAAACATAGTGGGTGGCTGCTATAAACACAGAGTTTTAGGAACACGGAGGAAGAGAAAATAGAACTCTTCTCATAAGTTCATCCATCAAGATTGATCCTTTCTTTTTTTTTTTTTTATGTTTTTTTCTTTTCTAAAACTGGACACCAGCTTTTACTGCAAGATGACAATTTGTGATAGTAGATCAAATAATATATTTCTCTATCTTTCCTTTACTGTCATCTTCTCTAAAATTAAATTACTTTGTTAAAAAATAATTCCCATGAAAAGAAAGAATAAACTTCAGTTTATGAAATTTCGTTTTACACCAAGACAAAGGGAATGTTCACCCTTCTCAACTAATTAAAAGTTTGTTCTTGAATATGGAACATGAATGACTGTAAGTGTTGGACTCATTCTGCCACACTGATTATGTGGAATATTGTTGGATAAGATGTCAGGAGACAGAGCTGCTGTGCCTTTTTGTAAGGGATAATGGAGAGTAAAAACTTCTAATAAAATAGCTTTATAAAGAGCAGAATTTCAAGTTTAGATATTGTGACTATGTTACATTTTACAAATATAATCTTTTTAAATTGAAATGCCTATATTTAGTACTCCTTTTTATTCACTAAGTATCTAAAAAGGATTAGGGTGTGGTTGCCTGGAGGTTCTCTCTTTTTGCACACCTCACTGCATTGCACAATCATGCTGTTCGGAGAGACAGGTCTTGGAACGATCCAGGGGTGTCACAAAAATGTGAAAATGGCTTTGGATTTAATTGCTGTACAACTTGTGATAGGTATGAGCCCAGGGAGAAAATAAAAGTGTGTTCTTATCCATAAGCTACAAACAAAACATTTACTATTCTTAATATATCTGTCAATCATAATTTTAGTATATGCCACATAATAAGTATTTAACAGTTGCAAATGTCCCTTAGAACAAATTTTCAAGGACATGTAACTCTGGAAAGCTCCCAGGCCTTCCTGAAAATTAGAAAATTATTTTCATCTGGGCAGAAAGCAAAGGTGGGGGAGCAGCTTTTGAGGACCCGCGGCTTTCCTAGCACATCTCTCCTATATAAACATCTTGGAAGAGTTATATATGTGAAGAGCAAGAATAGGAATTATTGCCCAAACTCCACTACAAAAGTGGAGTTATCATTATCAGAATGATTCAACAGTATCTTTCTGAGTGAGGGAGAGGCTCATATACATGAAATTGTGTTCCTCAATGTTCCCATCACCTCCATCCATTTACTTGTGTGATTTTAGAAAGATCCTTAACCAAGAAATTTTGTTTGCCGAGCAACAAATTCATAGATAAAAATAAGGTGTCATTAACCTCTTTGTCTTTAATTCCAACTCTATATCCATCAACAGCTTCAAGCTCTTTAAGAAGCAATTTGTGTTCTTTTCAATACTGTCACATTTTCAAAAGTGACTTGAGAGCCCCAGGGCAAGATTTTTCCTGTTTTGATTTCAAAGAGAGACAAGTCTCTGAGCTTTTTGAAATTCTTGGTATATCTTCAGGTGAAAAAAAAATTGGGAAACTTTAATTTAAGTCTCTTTTTAAAAGTTAATGCAGAGATCCAAAATCACTTGTTACTTTTCTAAAATGAAGCACAACTATCTTTTTATTAGCTCATTTTGCTTATTGAGTATTTTCTCTTTTTGCATAGAAAATATTTCAACAGAGTGGTAATTGAAATTCTTTAAAAACTAGAATTTAAATTATGAATATGTCTGTTAGGGAAGTCAGCTATTTAAAATAGGAGACAGTTAGTGAAATTTTGTTGGAAGTGCACTATAAACTGTGAAGGACTTCACAGAAATAATAACAGGGCAAGTTTGTGTCAGGTAACAGAAGCCTAGAGGCGGGAACTGATATATTATAAAAGACAGTATTTATGGCTCATTAGATAAAGTCACAATTCAACCCAGTGTTCAAACACATGATGCTGGTGGGGGAAAAGGCATGTAATTAATCAGGCAGACAATTAAGAGAAAAGTCAGATCTAAAGCTGACTGTGTAAAAGTCTGCCACTGGAAGCACTGGCTCCTTCCTATTCCAGCTGGAGAGGAGTGGGATGTGTGAAAACCACAGAATGCACCAGCCATTTATTTCAGAACAGTTCCACACAACACGGGCAAAGAAACAGTCTCAAAAAAGGGTTGATGTTTCTGCACTTTTTCCAGAACTTTCTGCCTCGAGTCTCACAGGCCCTGTTGGAATGGGCACATTTTGTTGTTGCATTTTTTGTAAAATCCTTACAAAAGAACCTCTCGCCTGAACAGAGCAGGTGTTGAAGGGACACAGGGGGCCAAGAGGATGCAGCAGAGCAAGGGCAGAGTTGTAAATGTGAGGCTGTAGAGAATCTCATGCCAGTTATGTCAGCAAGGAGGATGCACTGCCTTGTCTGCCTTGTTCCATCCCAAAACACAGCCCTGGCTCCCAGGGCCCTGGCTGGCCACCCAAAACTGATGGCTCCTTTGACCTTTGAGCCTTTAGCTGCTATGTTTGATGTCTGTTCAGGAAAAGTGAGGAAAAATGCCTTGTTCCTTATAGGAAATCCTGGGGGAAAAAGCTGCTTTCTGGCTGCTGCTCTTGATATGGAGTATTCATTAACACTGCAGCTTTACTCTTTGTCAGGCCTGTCATGTTTGTGCTTATTGCTGAGGTTATTTTTGAACATTAATTGGCAGTTTAAGTAACCTTGTCCAATGCTCTTTCGCTGCTTCTTTTCCCTCAGTTGCTTTTCTCTTCTCATTCTCTACGCTTCTAATAAATATTTCAAATTCAGTTGTTGCTTTTTATTGCACTTTGGTCACAGTAGACAGAGAGCTTGGCTTAATCTGCACTCTGGAATGTAGATAAGCCAAAAAAAAAAAAAAAGAGCAGAGAATTCCGGGGTTAATGATTTTGGGAATAATGAAATAAATATAATACTGCAAAAAGTCTTGTATAATTAACTTCACTCACTCTGCAATGGTGAATTTTGATTTCTTTGGCAATGTATTAATTTATTTTTTAAAAAGACAATGGAATTGTCAGAGGAGGAGGAAATTGTGATTTACTGGAAAAAGAGAGTACAATGAGTATTACTTCCCTTTTCAACATACTTTCAAAAATATATTTAATATTTCTGAGCAATTTTTGGCATTTTGATTATTGTTGCATTGTTAGAAAATTAAGTAATAAAACTCAAAAATGTATTTGGTATTTTACAAGAGGACAAAAATGTATGTGTGGAGGGATGAGTGACTTTGGTGATTATTGCTCCAGCATTCAGAAGCAGGTGGTGCAGGGAAGCAATGCTGGCTGGAAGGTGTTGCTATTGCAACAGAGCTGCTGGGCTGCCACCAGTGCTGGGCAACACAGAAATGCCCTCATCCTGTATCCCTGTTAACTTCCTTTTCATCTTCCTAATAAGTATCTCTACATTCTCCAACGGAACCACTCTTTTCAGTCATACAAACACAATTTAGTAGCCTTATTAAAAGCAGTGGCTTTTTCCCTTACCCCTCAACTTACATTCCTTTTTCCTCAGATCCATTTTTACCTGAGAACGTCAAAGAAGTATTACATCCTCCCACTCGCTATGTCAATCGTCAATCCTTTTTCTTTTTTTTATTTTTTATTGACTTTTGATTTCTCAGATTTGTATTTTTTCACATATTTTAGATTATGGAATGTACTTGCACTTTAATATCTGCATAAATTAGGTGGCTTTTAACATTGCAATCTATATGCCTGATAACTTTTAGAAAGGCAAAAAGACTTGGATGTAATTCCTTTAATTGTCAAATTATGTGTAATCTGGAAATCACAAGACACTGAAAAGAAGAACAATACAGTAAACCACCAAACAGTAACTTGATGTGTTTAGTGAGATGATATTCTGCTTATCATCTCGTTTGTTGTGCCTCAATGTAAAACAGACACCAAAGATTCCTGTCCCAGGCAGAAACTGTGACTGTGGTTGGTTCTTGTGTAAAGGAAGGATGGTCCCTCATGTTTGAAAAATTCTGGAGTATGTTACTAAGCTTATTCATTAAGTAGTTAGAAATGATAATATTATATACATATATCTCCATATGCAAATTAATAATAATAAAGATTTGCTGGTTCAGTGTTCAGGAGGTACAGAGAGTTTCAATGAGCTTACAGTGACAGAGGACTTTTTTTTTTACTTTTTTTTTTCCCCTTGTACACTCCACTATAGACATTTTAAGTCTTCAAAGGACCAGGTAATTTTAAAACAGCATTGAGGCTTATATACTCTTGGTGCCACTGTCATGTGATGCTCTCTTCCATGGATAATTGGAGTGTGTTTGCTTTGATTAGGTTGCTTTGGTGGGGCTGGGGGTGGGGAGGTTAGTGATGAGACCATTCAAGCTCCCTTATAATGACAAAATTTAAGAAATTCTCTGTGTCCCTGAATCCAGACAGTCCAGAGGGAGTAGGTGTAGTGGGAGAGATCACCCCTGAGAAGATCTATAGCCCAATTGAGTTGAACTCAAATTTTTACATGTTTTCTATTATCCTACTGTGTGCCGTGCCACAATGACCTTGATCTGCAAACTCAGGAGCTGGGATTCTCCTCTTGCCTGTTCCAATTCAAAACCTTTGCTGCCTGCATTTTTCTACACAACTCGCACAATCCTCTACAGCCAGAGTAGCTTCTGATGTGGAAGTGCTGCTCAATTCAGGCTTCCAGTTTTCCCAAAAGTAGTTTTGTGAGTCAGCTCTCATCATGCTGTTGTGTGAATGGAATGAATAGAGTGAAAAGAGAAAAGAGACCCTTAGTGAAGCCAGTGGTCTGGCTGCAGATGTAGGACTGATATCCTTGTGTTGTAATGCAGGTCAGCTCCTGGGGATGTCTGATATTTGTCATATTCATATTCCAGCATGATCACCTGTGAGTCAGCTGCAAGCACCTCATGGTGATAGGTTCCATAGACAGAATTTTCTTTCATGCTTTGATGAGAAGAGGAATGAACACACTACTTATGTGTGAGGCAGAAGCCTTGACATTTCCCTGAATGGTTGCAGAAAGCTGCAGAAAGGAAGTTTGTGCTGTGAAATAGGGGGGAAACCCTCTGGATATCATCATTATCAGCCGTGTGTGGTTGTGTTGAGATCACTGTTGTAGGATAATGGAGAGCTTGATATGGTACAATTATGTGTAAATAAACTCAGTATGCTGTGACATGAATGATGGCTCAGTGTCAGAGCTGTAACGGGGGAAATGATGAGAATCCTTTGCCATTGTGAACAAAGACTGGCAAAGGCTATGAAAATGAAAGCAAAAGCTTCAAGTATGAAAATAGAAAATAGTTTAAGGGAATAAAATAGCAAGATGGAGTAAAAAACAATTTTACTGCACAGGGGGCATTTCAAAAATAATTGCTGCACTTCAGCATGATTAATGAAACCCCACATTCTGCAGAATAAGAAGTGATGCTGGAATAACAGGAACTTATTTGACATATCATCATCTGAGACATGAAACAATGCCTTGAGTATAATTGCATTAATTATAGGACTACATAGTTCCTATATGGATATTTCCTACCTAAATCCTTTAACCTAAATTGAAAGAAAATTTTACTTAAAGAGCAATTTGCAAATTCTCCAAGAAAAAATACATAATCGGTTTAAGAGAAGGCCTTTTCTGTTATCCAGGATACAAAATTTATGGAGTTATTTTTTATATGTTCTTGTCGTTTGCTTGTTTCTTTTTTTGTGGGGTGTGCTCTGTTTTATTTGGGGGCAGGTTGCTTGTTTCATCTCATTTTTTTGGTTTGGGGTTTTTTTGGAGGGGGGAGATTTCTTTTTCTTAAATGTTATTTGGAAACGTTTTAATAAATGGGTTTATATTTTTCTATGCCTTCTGTTTGATCATACATCAACACTGTAAGGAATAGAGATGAACATCTGTAGGGGTGTAACCAAACCTGTAAAAAGTTTGGAATGAAATATGATGTACTTGGGAATTTGTTAGGATGAGTTTGTGATCAGCCCCACACACAGAAGGATGGTTCTACTCCTTCTACTGTGTGCTTCTGATCTTTGTTTAACTGTTGTTAAGTTCCAATTTTCTGGTAAATAACTTATTATTCAGACTTGAAATTCTCCTTTGCCACCTAAGCAACACAACATACTTTTATACAGAATCACTTAATTTTGCCTAGGATTTATTCCAGTTCAGATTTGGAGAAGGATGTTCATTAATCCAAACCCTCTGAATGTAAAGGATGGTGCCTTGTTCTGCAGAGTCTACACCTGAGTGTGCAGCTGCCTTGCCAAATCATGTTAAAATGGCTGGGGAGCAGGAAGACTTTGTCAAATGCTGGACAAATGATTTCTGTTTGTTTGCAGTTGCAGCTCTGCCGTGCTTTCCTCTTCATTTTCATTCTGACCTTAGAGAATTCTCAGGTTGAATGTGTCACTGTCACCTGCAGTAGCAAGATTTCCTAGGCAGAGGTGTAAAATATGGTACAGATACTGCTGCAAACTGACTGTCTTTTGAAAAGATTGTGTGCAGGAAAACCAAATTATTTTTATTTCACAGTTCCTTTGTTGATAGCTGCAATAATTTGATAACATAATTGAGAAAGAAAGAGTCAGACAGCTTGAAATAATGTTAAACTTTTTTAACTCCTGCTGAAAGAGAAAAGAACATTGGCATGCTGTGAAAAACAAAAATCCATAAGCAGCATTATGTGTTCCAAGAGGAAAAATTCACTGAAGTGTAGAGGTTTGAAGGCAGTCTGCTGATCTCTTGTGCTTAGTTCCTGAAGTGAGAGGCCAAGAGGAGCAGAACACTCTGTTCATCTGTGTCTGGAAAAGTTCCTCTGCTATTCTGTTCTCCTTAACTAAAGAGTTTTTGAATACTGAGTACTTGCAGAAAGCTGGTTTCACATCACCCTCACACCCAGACAGGAGCTTCAGAGCATCACTTTTGGAGGCATACCCATAAAATATGGGTTCAGGTGTAATTTCTTGTTCCTAGTCTATCTGTACAAATTTTAAGCTCTTTCTGCTTGTATTTAGTCGTTCCACATCTGTCTGTGGAACGTTGTTTCCAGTGTAGGAATTCTCCAAATGGCAGATATGGCCCACCTGGACGGCATCTCCTACGGGTATAAATCACTGCTGATAATGATTTGAAATAATTTACTCAAACCAAGCAACCCAAGGTACTTTACAAGGCTGCTCTAATGTGAATGTTTTCACAGAAAGTTTAATTTTTTGTTTTCTTACTTGATATGGTCAGACATATTGTGAAGTTAACAGTTTTCTGACAGTCTTCATTTTTCAAGCAGCAAGAAAATCTTTCTATAGAAAGTTGTAACAGACTGTTAAATATCATCTTTTAGCTGATGTTTATTCAGTGCTAGAAATGTCTATTATAGGCAGTGATTTTTTTTTTTTTTTCTGTAGAACTGCCATAAATCCTGTCTGGTATTTCTCTCTATTGTATGGTTCTCTGGTCTCTTAAGAAAGCAATGGGTAGTGGTTATCAAAAAGTCTCAAGTACATATTATCCCCTTACTCAATTTTTTGATCCAAGCATTAGTTGGAAGGGTGCTGAAAATACTTAACTGAGTGAATAAAACCAGCAGTCAAATACAATTTTACAGTTATTATGCTTTAATAATTTCTTTCTTAAGCAACAAGGCATGAATTATAAAATAATAATTTATAGCTAACATGGTTTAAGCATGAGGCCAAAAGCCAAGTGTCATTGACAGTGCCATGGATGAATTATTACATCGTCATTCAAACTCTGAAGCTACTTGTGTGATCATAATCTGATTATTAAAAAGAATGAAAGGCATATTCATCAATGCACTTAGTTTCTTTTTAAAGCATAATGCTCATGGAAATATGCATTCTATTACACCATCTTGCAATATGGAAATAAAGGTAATTCTGAAGATTAAATTATACAGTGCTTGAGGAATTTCTGTATTTCTGGAAATCATAATCTCACATGGTTATTTTCCATTTAGACAAGGCTTGTTCAGCTATTTCTAATAGAATGAATGAGATAGAAAAAGATTCAGAATTTGAACAAAAATTAGAATTTGTGAAAAATAATTTTTAAATGTTAGTACTATCTGATTAGTAGGAATAAGTAGATAGGCCCAAGGACAATAGAACCATGTTGCTGCTTCTTGCTTCTTTCTGCATCCTGATCTGGATTCTGTTCCCTCAGAGATGAATGAAAATTCAGCCATCCTCCCTCTGATTCAGTAGTAATGAGTCTACTGTGCATTTGCTTTGTTGCAAGGTTTGAAACATTTTCCAAATGATTCCAAGGAAGCTGAGATTCCTTCTGTTTGAAATAGGTGTTAAGTCAGTCCTACTTCAGGAGGAGCCTGGAAAATAGGAGTGGGAAATATTGGTGACTTCTTTTTTTTCTGCTTGGCACAGTAACTGTCAGGCGTCAACTTCAAGCTGACCTGTGTTGAAATGAGGGTGTGTCCAGCAGAGAGATTTGAAACAGCTGAAGGAAGAGAAACTACAGGGCCTGGAAAGTGTCAGGGGAAAAAGGTCTCTAGCAAATTCATGGCCTTACAGCATTTGATGTATTTGGTGGTCAGTGGTGCACAGAATTTTGCACTACTTTAAGAGAGAAATAAAGATCTTTAGTGGAAAGTTTCCTTCTTGTATTTGAGTAATAACTGCAGTGGTGACAGAGCAAACACATGGGTATAATTGAAAAGTAACTTTTCTGTCAGTGAAATTGTGCAGTTTTATATTTGGGTTGTAATTAGAAGAGGACTCCTTGACAAAGTGGACAAAACTGAGATTGCTCAGCTGCAATTTCGTGTATTATCTTGTGGGGAAAGCTCTACTCCAGTCTTTTTGATACAGGTATTCTCACTTCAGGTGCTATGGTTTACGTGCAGCATTTGCAGTCAAACTTTGAATAATCAGAAGAAAATCCTTGTCACAGAGGTTTTACTGAAACAGTGATATCACTTCAAAGAATTTAATTGCCAATAAAAGTGAAACAATTAGCATTCTAATTTTGGTGTACGAGGAGGGGGGAGAGAAGGAAGGCATTAAGGATTTCTTATTAATGCTTAAAAGTTGCATAATTAGAAAGGGGTAAGGATCTTTATTCTATTAAGAAACCTGTGATAAAAAACAAAAAAAAAAAGAAGAAAACTATAGTGAGAAGGCAGATTAAAGTTCTTGAAGTAGGAGAACTCTGTTTTAGTCAAGACTACTCAATAAACTAATTCTTGGTGTATGACTGATGAAAAGTTTTCCTATTGGGACATGTTTGTTCCTCATATAAATTTCTCTCCCTTTATATGAGTGCTTCAAGACAAATATCACAATTCTAGATTATTAATTTTAAGTTGAAGTAAGAATAAAATAAGAAGAAAAAAATCTCATCTTTTTGAATTATCTGAATCTGCTTGGGATAAACAAGCTTGTAAACTGACTGAATGCACTCTAAATTTGATCTGTGGTAATTGTACAACCAGAATAAACAACCTCCATCTTTCATTTAAGCAATGTACTGCAAAAAAATCCCTCTTTTTGATGTGGTGGCCTTTTCACAATGAAGTGGTGAAACAGCACCTTCACATAAGAAATATGAATGCGTTAAGAGTTAAAGATATGTGCATTTCACATATTTCCAAAGGCTTGGTTTAGGCTTATATTTCTTCCTGTCTCGCTAGCAGTACCATCCTGATCGTTTCTAATAATAATAAAATAATCCCTGTTGAATTGCATACTCTAGGCTTGGTCTCATGAATTTAAAGCGTGTGGGGAAGAAAAGTCTCAAGCTCAGAGCTCGTAATTCTGGCATCAGATCGATCCTCTACAGATCAGGTGCTTGCTGAGAAGTTCCTAGAGCACAGAGGTTTCTGGATGTGCACACAAAATGCATTTAGCACCGGAGGAAGTTTGTATAATATGATAATTAATAGAATGTGGTTTAGCCCAATGCCACAACAGCTACTCACTACTGATGTGCTCACAGAGAAGGTATAAGAGGGCAAGCCATGAAGGTTCACAGGAGGCAGATACCCACTAGCAGGAGAGAGGCATCCTATTATGTAGTTCATAAAAACACATGGTTTTAAGAGCAAAATGCAGTGTCAGAATGAGGTGAACCTAAGATGTAGCTGCCAGCTGATGTGAAATAAAAATAATATTGTTTTACGGATTTCTGATTTCTCCTCTATGGATTTGGCTTTTGGAGATACATGTCTTAGCCAGCCATGTCTTTGCATATGTACCTACCTTAAAAAAAGCACAAAATTGAAATGAAATTTCAGTTTTGGCATTTTTTTGGTATTTCTCTTCAGGGATACAACAGCCATAAAATTTGAGAGGATTAGAACTGCGGAGGTGAATTTGGACTCCTTCACTTTGGTGTTTAAGATCCCTCTCCCCTGCTCCCCAGTCCCTGCCCAGGATTTGCACATGCCAAATTCCAGTCCATGTGGATTTCAAAGGATCTGTATTAGTGCAAAGTTGTTCAGAGTGCATTGGAAATAATGACAGCTTGAGACAAAAAAACCCCCAAAAAACAACCCATAAAACAAACAAAGAAAAAGCCCACAAAACCACAAAAAAGGCACACAAAAAGAAAGAATAAATTGGAACTAAAAGATGTGCTGTAAAGCAAATAAAACCCACTTAGAGCAGCATTTCAGATACTGCTATCTAATTAGCCTATCTTTTTATTCCTTCCCTTGTTTTTGAGACTGCGGGTGCCGGTAGCTGGAGGTACAGCTAAACATCCAACACTTTATTTTCTGCTTTGTTTTATATGTGGCAATTGGACAGACAGTCCCAAAGGGTTCCTTTTTATTATGGATTATTCCCAGAGAACACCCTGGCTGTAAGCACTCTGTGACAGCAAGGTTATTGTAAAGTGGCTTTTTTTCCCGTTTGAAGTAGAACTGTAATACTGAGAATAACTTTTATGAGGCCTTGTGGGAATCTTGTTCTTTATGAAACTCGGTGATTATGTTCAGAGGCTGGAATAAATGTTCCCCTGAACTTTTTAAAAATAAAAGAGAGAGTGAAAAGGAAGGAGAGCATTTGCAGCTCTAAGGGTCAGGTACCCTATTAGATGTAGCTTATCGGATTCCCTGCCCCAACTCTCACCCTAAAGTAAGGTTAGCCATGCTCAGGGACTGCTCTGAAGAGTAGAGAATCTGGAGGGCAGGCAGTGTTTTCATCAGTCCTCCAATCAAAGTGAAGGGGTTTGAAAGGGCCTGTCCAGTCTGGAGAATCAGCAAATGTTTACAGAACTGGTGCCTCAGCCAGGGGTGCAGCTGCTGGCACCATGGGACCAGGCTTTTGTGCTTGTAAAGGTGCAGAAGCAGAAATCATAACGAGCTCTGCTTCTTCTGAATCTGGGATGAAGTAGCTTCAGGAAGGTCTGTGGTCCCAAGTATTTTAAATGCAGGAGGATATCCAAGGCATCAGTTGGGCCCCTGGCAGCAGACATGAAGTGGAGTTAAACATTGTCCTTCCATATATTATCCAAAATTTTCCTCAAATCCATCCAGTTCCTCTCAGAACGGAACAGTCATTCACAGTGACATGCACTGAAATTCTGTTTCCCTCTTGTCTTACACACCTGAGATCTGAACAAAGCCCTTTTGACAGTGATGGAGAATTTTCTCCAATGGTAGGTGAAACAAATCTGAATCTGAGTCCTTACTGCCCTCCCATCCCTGTGGTTCACCAGAAGTGGAATCCAAGTCAAACATTTCAGAAAAGAAGGACATGGGTTACGTAAGATCAGTGCAAGAATAACCTTTGTGCAGGGAGGGCACAGCAATTTCATTGTCATGCAGCTCATCAACGTCTGCCTGAATGAAATTCTGTCCGTGTGGCCCCTCTCCATTCTGTGTGAATGTATGAAAGCCCTCAGGAAGTGAAGGGCAATAAAGGGATGAAAAGAAATCAAACATCTTGAACCCAAGTTTCATTTTCCCTGGTGCTCACAAAGATTAATTGAAATACAATTCCAGAAAAACCAATGTGAGACCCTGAGAAGTACCTTCAGAAAAATAAATGAAGAAATGTTTATTTACAGGAGTAGAAGACTTTGTCTCCTGATTATATAATGCATGTAAAAGAATACAAGGAAAAAGGTGGGAGATAAAAGGCCATTTGTACTGAAAATATTTTAAACTTATTGTTATGCTCACCTATTTTCTGGCACTGGAGAAAAATAAAATATTTGCTGAGCTGAGGAACATCGCTGAGTTCAATGCTGAAAGAATATGCTGACGAGTCACAGAGTTTCAGGGCTGCAAAGGCAGGATGGTTAAACGCCCAGTGGAGCATATTTTCAGAATACACATTTATACATAGATTTGCACTTTCATGGGAGATCTTAAAAAGGAGGGAAGGCAGACAGAGGAGAGAGTCTTAACACTATTGAGAAGAAAATTTAATAAGTTTTATTTTTTGTTTAATTTTTAAGTGAAGCATTTATACAGAAACAGAGGGGTAATATCTATCTATGAAAGGCACTGACAGAGTTGGCCCAGGTAACTCATTCATGTGCTGAGACTCAGTCATGAAGCCTCTCAAACCTGTTTTTCTCCATGCAGAAATTCTGATTTACAGATTTTGTCCTGAGAACAGTCACTTCTCCCTCGTCTTATTTTAACAAGTCAGATAGCAAAGGAGTCACCAGCTTGAGAGTGCAGTTTGCGTTGTGCCCACGCTGGTGAATGCTGTTGCACTCATTTCTCCCAGGACTGATTCTCCCTATTCACTCAGAGCAGTTTTCCTGGCTGCAGCCTCAGTTATGTCCCGTTGAAGTTGATGTATTTTAGTGCCACACTGAAATTTAAGCATCTGCTTAAAAGTCTGAGGATCAGTGTGTTTCAAGCCATCAATTCAGAGAGAGTGAAACCCTTAAGTCAGGCAAAATTTCTTTGTCAGCTTGTTCACTGGTGTAAGACTAAGAATGTGGATTTCATGAGTTATTTGCAGCATGTACTGCTAAGCAGCTGCTGTTTGTGCCATGAGTTAGCTGTGTAAGAGCAGCTCTCATCTGGAAGCTGCTGTAACATGAGCTTTTGGAAGGGAAAATGTGCTTTACATTGTATTCATGAACACATAAGAGAGAGAACTTTGTCTATGAAGCTTTGCAAGTGAGACACACGCAAGTCTAATCCTGTAGAATTCCTTAATGCTGGGATAAGGCAAAACTGTTCTGCACATCAGCTGCTAATAAACACTGCTGCAGGCCTCGGGTGATGCATCATTGGTCACCCTCTGCATCCTCATGTTTGTGAGCTGATGGGACCCTAATTCATTGAGTCCTCAAGAGAGGGAGCCAGTGGTGCAGAAAGTGACTAAATTCTGCTGCTTTCTGACAGCACCAATCTCATTAATCTCTTTTGTTGTTGGAGGAAGCGAAAAGAAGCAGAGAAACAGTGAAGGAAGACCATAAACTATAAATTGTCCTTATGCTAGAAATAAAATGTTGGGTGTTCTAAATTATGTGGCATATTTTTTGCACTTTTTCTAACAAATGTGGAAGTTTGCAGTGATGTATCTGCTTTCTTAATAGGACTTGCACTTTGCAAGAATGAATCAGTCATGTGCATGTGTTTCCTCAACAGCTACGTCAGTGTATGAGACAGATTTTAGGTTCATGCTGTTATAAACGTAACCCATGAGACAGGTGAGTTTCTGTGGATTTCTATAGACCTCTGAAGAGAATATTCCAATATTTTTGTTCATTGCTCATATTTTTTTTCTCTATTGTGCTTGTTTCTATGTACATTTTTATAGAAGTTATTTTTTTAATGTAAGTGCTCTTGATATTTTTTTTTAATAGGGAAGTAGCCATACAGAATTCTACAGAATGGTTTATTTTTGCCATATGTGTCTCCCAGTTTGGAAATGCGAGTGAGCTTGGTAGTCAAGGAGTGGACATGAGCTTGGTCTCAGTAATAACAACCACATTTCCCTATTCTACAGTGTGTAAACCTTTCCTGAAAACTGTTGGTACTCTCTTTGTTTCTTTCAACCTCTTTAGGGCAGCAAATATTTGCAGAACTACCATCTCAATTTAAGATAATACATAGTGAAATTACTCCCCTGCTTATAGTGGATTTGAGATGTACAGCTATAGGTTATATTGAAATCACATGAAGAGAAATTTTTGGTATTAATGGGAATGTTGTTGGCCTTTGACCTCAGTTTTGGGTTTGGAAATCACTTTCCTGTGAAGCATTGTAATTATTGCTGTACTTTGGGATTTCATTGAAATGCTTTTTTCAGCAATAATATTATCAGAAAGCCAAAATATGTGCTTCATCAGAAATTCCATCCAGAGATCATGACAGTTTGTGTTAAAAATGTGTTTTAATAATCTCTTCACCACAACAAGAAGTCTCTTTCATATGCTCTCACTTGCTAAAACAGCCTTTTTTCCACTCAGCTTTTAGCTACCGTGTGATATAAATTTGTTGCTCATTTCCATTAGGAACAAACATAATATTTTGGCAAACTATTCTTACAATTGAAACTAGTTTTTTTTTTTTTTTAATCAGTTGGCGCATTTGATTTGCCAAAGGTTGTGTGCTTAGAATGGCTTTACATTTTAATTAGAGCTGCAGCAATCTGTTAGCTAACACTGAACTCTGAATGAACACGAGTCTCTAGGCATGTTTGGGAAAGCTCATGAATTCGCCTAATGAGCTGTCGGAAAGGTTCCATCAATAGTGTCAAAAAACTTGTTTAAGGACCCTCCAGACGTATTCAAGAAGCTCGAATGAGCAGGGGCTAATACAAAATGAGTGCCATTGGGCTAAATATTTCTGGAAAGGTCTTTTGCTCCTGATAAAGGGAGAATTAAAGGTCATGCTTGAACATTTGCTTTGGAGGGGGTGTTTTTTGAAATCTGGGCTGTAAAACATAGCTATTAATAGCTTCACTGTTGACTCGGGGAAGGACAACGTGATCATCTCCTTCTTTGCCACAATACAAGGGTAGATTGGGCCTTTTCTATTCTCCAGTAGGCACAGCACAGGGATTTGAAGAGTACATGAAAAAAACCTGAGCTTCTTTTGGGGGTTCTTTGAAACAGAAGAACCATTGCAAGGAATAGAATTGTGATAGATGATAATTTTTTAATGGATCAGCAAGTCAGTGGAAATCTAATGCCCTCAGCATTTCTTCAGTGTCACAGGTAGCATTCTGTAAGAGGAAAAGTCTTTTTGACAGTTTCTGCTGTAAAGGAGCTGAGAGGTGCAAGGTGATGATCTCCTCACAGGTCACTGGCCTACAATTCACCCGGGAATCCAGAGAGAGCCAATAAATCCTCTGCATTATTCACAGCACCAGGGTCATGGCACATCATCCTCTTGGAGTTTTTAAGGTACGTGGATGTTGCTGTACAGGGCATTCTCAGGAAGATGTGACAGAGTAATCTGCTGATGGTAACAGCCTTGTAAATCATTTATAACTCAGACTATTTGACCAGCTAATACCTTCAGTTAAAAAAATAGGCTTCTGTTCTCTAACCATATGTCAGTAGTCTCACTGCTGTCACTGATAGAAATATTCCAAGTTTGTAAGAAGAAACATATGTATAAATATTTAAAAGTGGAAGAGCAAGCACAGGAATATTTACTTCTGATGAGGCAGTGAATAAAATATCAGCTCCTTACAAGCCAAGATACAGGGCCCAACAAGATTCTAGGAAACCCCAAGTCACATTAAAGCTACCAGATTCTAAGAAAGTGTTAGGTTTTTTTTCTGCTTTATTATTAATGGTTGAGTCTTGGTCTGCAACAGAATGAGCAGTCAATTAGATAATCTTGATTTGAGGAATAAAAGGTGGTTTAGTTCCTGCCTTACTAGCTAGAAATGCAAATTTTCCAAGGCGAAAACTTAGTTTTACTTCTCACCTGCAACGTAGGACACTGTCAAAATTCATTTTAAAATAGCCTACCAGTGTTATAGGCAGTTCTGAAACTGAGGCATTGTGCTTAATGCTGAAAGGGAACACCAGGCGTTGCAAAATCTTTTGCACTGTGAACGTTGCCACCATAGTTTCCTTAAATCACACACATTTTCTGTCTGACTAATCTGCACTTTAAACCAAACCAAAACAACAAAAAAAAACTGCTGAGGGGTCAACAACTGGATGACTCAAGCTTTCTGATCAAATTGAAAATGAACTAAAACTTCTTGTTGGGAATTACAGGTCCAAGTTCCTTTTCCTTGTAGAACTGATTTAGAGACTGTGGTAAGATGTCATCTTCAAATTTTTGGCAAATCTCAGGTAATCTGCATCCAAATTATAATAAGTAATTGAGTAAGTGATGAAGCAATGCTATGAGCTACATGTATAAAACGTATCTATTTATTTTCCAAATGTAAGCAGCTTAATAACTCTTAATGAGATTTGATTCACAGTAAAAAATGGGCCTTTTTTCTTCACTCTTCTTAAATGCAAAGCATAGATTTTTGTCTTAGATTTAGCTGGCACTGTTTTCTTATGTGTTGGTAGCATTGTTTCAATGAGACAGAAGAAATTAATGTTTCATTAAATGTTGTCTACATATAAAATTACCTTCCCCAAATCTGTAATGAATAATTGCCTTCCTTTCCATTGACAATGGGGGAATTTCAGTGGGCTACACTATGGGATTTGATGAAAATCTGTTGTCAGCTGGTGATGATGCCTCTCTATCTATGTCATAACTAAATCCATACAGCACTGAGATAATTCACTCCTGTCACATGAATCAATTATCTGTTCTGTGGACTAACAGTACTGTGGATGCTCGGATATCCAGCTGGCCAAGGGACTTTCTACACATATTTTGTATGCAAGTATGTACAGAATATAAGACATTTTTTACCCGATTGTTTATCACTTAAAAGAAATAAAATTCACCTCAAAGAAATGCATGGGGCACTGATGGAACTCATATGTCTTAGATCAAAATTTTTCATGTCATGGTCTGTGTCTGCTGTGTGAGAAAAAGGGTGAGAAGATTCCTAAAATTCAGAAGTTTCAAGAATATCATCTAAATATAAAGGACAAATCATATTTATTGGCTGTTATCAGATGGATAGACTGGTTCCACGACCTGCCGATCCTTTTTGAAAAGGTGATTAGCACTCCTCCCTGGGAGTATATTGTTAAAATTGTTCTTTCCACTTTAAAACATACCTGAGAGTTTTACAGCAATTCTTTGCTCTAAAAAGTATGATGACAACCTCTGGCCTGTAATTGCAGTTTGTGTATGTGCAGGCCAGAAGAGTTTCCTCTTTAATACAAATGGAAATCCAGACTAGGCAGTCAGGTAGATTAGTCTCCCACAAATCATATTGATCAATGCTTTATATTTAGAAGTAGTTTCTGTTTTGCTTTGTTGCTCTTTCCAGGAAGATGTAAGGATTTCTTTTTTCTTTGATTCATCACTGTCATTTAGATCAATGTGATGAATTACTTTAATTTCAGTAAGTGTGTGTATTTGGACCTGTTGCAGAACACCAGAATACATAACTGTATTATTTCTGAAAATATCATCTCTACCACTGGAAAACTTTGCTGCCCTGCTTTACCCATTAGGGAAACCAATCTCAGAGTTCTCTTTGATTCTCTGTTTACAACACCCACGCACGCCTGTATACAAAATGGTGGGATGGAAATATTGAGTTCCAATACTGAGCTGGGGATTCTGAGTGCAATTCTTTGCTGGTAAGTGCTAAATACTGCATGCAGGACAATTGAGTGGCAGTCCCTTGGCCTCTTGGTATCCTTTGGATACTCTGCTGTGCTCCATTTAGAATATACAGTGTTTCTAAAGTGCTTGCTGATTTTATTAATGAATGTTTGTCAGCACTTGTGACATGGCACTGATTAATCTTCATCCACTTTCATATTTCACACAGGAAAAAAGTGTCACTCACTGACTTTAACAGCCTGACCCTCCCCTCAGATATGAAACCCAAATTAAAGTGCCTTGCATGGGTTACCTGACACAGCCTCAGTGCCCACAGCAGGTACAGAAATCTTATTCACAAAGATATCCCCATGCACTGGGATCCAAAGCAGGATTGTAAAGAAGATTTAAAGACAAAGGAGCAAGAAAAAGGGAAGATAATGTTAACAGTAAAAGGAATTAAATTTGGCAACATTTCAACTATGATGTGGTTTTAAGGAAAATAAAGCCTGTATTCCTCTCTTCTCCAGTTCTTTATCCTAAGTGGTGAGATATTATCCTTGAAAAGTAATAGCATTAACAATGTGGGGGTTGAGGGTGGTGGTTTTTGCTTGTTAGTATAAAGACTGTGCAACAAGGTGATATAAAACTGAGAACTGACTGTGCAGTATGGGAGCACCTGTGCTGGATCACACTAAAGATCAGCCTAATGTAGTGTCCTGTCTCTGAGACAGGAGCTAAAAGAAGGAATGTCAAGTAAAAGAGAGGAAAATACTAACCCAAAATTATTTAGGTACCAACTGTCCATGCCTTAAATTCTGGCATGAGTGCCTATTGCTTTAAGGTTTTAATAGGGTTAAATAAGGCTTAAAGAAAGTGGTGTTTGGTTTTCATTGCCTATTTCAAGTGTTCATCTGAGAGAATGTTCTGATAACCTTCATGGACTGATGAATCCATGTGAGAGCTGTTCCTCAGGATCCTAATGGCTTAAATGAATGGGAACTGATAAAACAATCCATACTTAAACAGCTTTCTCCAAAATTCCTGACATTCAGCTGTAACTATTGTTTACTCATTTTAGGAAATTAGAGGGTATAGTCTATGCTTCATTACATTGTTGCTGCAGTTATAATTTTAAAAGCAGAGCAAATTAAGGTAGTGAAGATCTCATTTCACTAAATGAATACTACTGAAAACTTTTTTGAGAAAGAAAACTTTCTTGACAGAGTTGATCATCTTGAAAACAGATAACAGAGTTTGAATATGACTCTCAGTTATAATCTCTTTGATATATTTTGATGTGTTTTGTATACATGTTACATCACAACATCTTCCAGTGTTACTGTGTCCATTTTTTTTACCTTAAATTTCTTAGCACTGTATTCTCATTAAGTTAGTAGTTATTGTATTATTTTGCATAGCTTTTTTCACTTTCTTTCCAAGGTATCATTAAATTCTCTGGCTTTCCTCAGGCTAATGAGAGTCTCAGCCAGAACTGTCACGTTTGAGTTTAATAAGCACAAGGGGAAGTTCTTCTGCTGTGAGGTTGTCTAGACACTTTTTGAACTTGGGTAAAATGTTGCTATCTGCACCAATCTTGAGGCAATTAATAACAACATTTAACTACAGTAGGTGTGATTAAGTTCTGCCATTTATTTACTTTAAACCTTCCATCTAATATTAGCTGTTTCACATTATAATTTATGAAGACATCTATCATACACCTCTGCAGTCATTTCAAGAAAGTCCTAGTCTTGTTTTCCCTTTCTTTCACTTTAATTGCAGGCAGATTGCTGGTCCATACACAACAATAACAAGGATTTTGTTTGGGTTTTTTTAAATCCTTTCCTGAAAATGTGGCTTTGAGCACTACTGGGTAATTTTGGAGTTACAGCTATTTCCTCTTTCATGACTCTTTCACTGTCCATGTACAGTCAGGGCTCTCCTGTCTTTGAGTACATTGCTTTTTTTGCTTTTAATATTTATCACCATGCAAGTTTTCCTGCTGTTTTGTCACCTGATTGCTCAGAATCTTGAGGTTCTCTTCCAATAGTTTTACAGTTAGGCCTCCTTTTTTAGCAACCTGAAATATTTCAGTATAATCAGTGAAAACTATTACACCTTTATTTACCTGTTTTTCTGCATTCTTTGATATTTTCTCTGTATCAAATAAATCTTTGTTGAACAGTTGTCATTTTTAAACCTTAGAAAACAAACATCAGCTCTTAGGTTTCTGAAACAAAACCAGTCCAAGGACAAACCCCTCTCTTGTTCAAGGATGTACATCATGATTATATAATGTTGGACAGCCTTTTTTGAGGGGTGTATCCTCATGTTTTCAAGACTTCCAGCTCTCACTCCGTTCAGTAACTGCAGAATGAAAAAATGTGAAGCATTTATAAATGTAGTGCTAGTTGTTGCCAATCCTTAACTACTTCTGGGCATGTAGAACAATTACTGATTGGTGAAAATGGGAGCACTGCAGCCTGAATGCTGGAAGAGGCTGAGATATTTACCTCCCATAAGCCTTTGCTGATTATGCCTTCTAGATGTTGTGGCTGTTACTGTGAAATTAATGAATAAGTTCAAAGTTTCTTGATTTCTGCTTGATAGGGCAAACAAATGTGCTTAAATAGCTTCCAAATAAGTGGTGCTTACTACCTAAAGGGACCATTTGATCTGCCATCACTGAGGAATTTTATTTTATTCTTCACTGACAAGTCCAGAAAATTTTATTTGGCATTTTTTACAGTACATAATATGTGGGCAATGAGTGCTGTGTTTCTGAGAGATGCACCACATGATAAGAAGTATTACCTGCCATTAGAGCTTCCATCAGTCACATCTGACATGGCATAAATCAAATAGAACAATTTCCCATTTTTAGAATAAGAATTTTTTGGCAAGTGCACCATCACACAAATATTGTCTTGGAAAATAATTAGAAACAGAGCAAGTATTTGAAATGACACACATAAAGCTGCAAATAAAACTGACAATAAATGTCAATATAACAGTGAGAAGCCTATGTTCCTGCAGAAACCCTTAATATAAGCTGATGTGACTTACAGTGAAGAAAATAGAACTTAGTAAATACGAGTAGTGGAGTACAAACAAACCCACCAAAAATTTAGAGCCAATTTGGCAGATGATTCTAAGTCAATATTTCTTATGTATTAGTTTGTGATGCACAAGTATGAATCTTCTCTTGGTAGTGTGGGGATTCTCATGAATAAGTTAAACAACTTTCTGTTTCCTAGACTTTTCAGATGACACCCTGTAGGTTTTAATTGCACTTCACATATCAGATTGTGATATTTTACTTTTTCAATAGCATCTCCAACTAAGAAACTACTGTTTATGTGATTCAGAGTGAAATGTTGTGTTTTCAGAGAACTATAAATGTTGAATCTTGTAGACCATGTTATTAGAGCAAAAAAAAACATTGTTAGTATCTGTGAGATATGAATATCCATATAACTACAAAATTTAGCTACTTAGCTGATTTTTTTGCCTTTCATGGACAACAAGTAATGGTTTTTTCCAGAGCAGAGGAAAACTTTACCTTTCTTTTGCCAGTGCAGCTAGACATTCTTTTTCCATTGATAACAACAAGTCAAAATATTTCAGCATGAAGTTGTAAATTTTCCTCATCTGTATTTTGTATGGAGCTAGCTGATACTTTACATCCTCATGAATCTTCCTCCCTTGTGACCATCTGGGTCATGTGAATGCTCTTCCATGTGAGTTACTGGTATTCCTGTATTTTTCCAAAGGCTGAGACTCACTATAATATTTGATCAAAGAATAAATGACATTATTATTGAACGATTTTCAACTATTTGAGGACTGAAGACTGAAGTTCAGTCAGCTACAGATGCAGAATGCAAAACATTGTGAACAACCTTAGTTTTGGTGAGAGGGGTTTTGCAAAAAAGGGTCTTGGAGAAGGATTTTTTACAAATGTAAATGGGTACAGCCACAAGTGTAATCAGTTTATATGAAGAGTTCTCCTATACAGATGAAAAATTTTTGGGTATAAGATTAGGCTTCAAATAAGATTGGTATGTTTACTGTAAATTTAAATAATGTGGAAGCCATTTACATGTTTATTGAGCTATTCATTAAAAAGTTGAAAGTGTGGAAGCACTGACAGCTGGCTTTTATTATTGCAATACATTTATGCATATGGAAGTCAAAATCAACAGAAAATTATTGTAACGGAAATGACATTTAATGCCACACAAACACATTTGTAGGTATAATTTAAAAAGAGGAAAATATGAACCGAAAATGTGCCTTGATGGTAACATTAAAATAAATGAAAAACGTTTAAAAATCAGTGTTATTTTATACACTGAAATATTTTTATTTCCAATTGCAAGGATCAACTTTTTGATATCAAAATAGTAGTGATAGTACACACCCATTCATGAAAGAGTGTTTTAAAACACTTGTGAAATTCCAATACATCAAAAGACAGTGGATGCTTAATTAAAAGAAAACACCCTCCTTCAAAAAAACCAGTGCCTGGCATATGAGGTAATTGAGGCATTGATTTCAGGATTACAGGAAAAGATTCCATGCATGGCAGCATGTATTAAAGTACATTATTAACTACATTGTTTTATAGGATCTACTATGTAGAAAATAAAATATTAGCGCATAGGTAAGCACCTTAATATGTAGGTTTAGGATATAGATTGGGTGCAACTAAATCTTTGGAAAGAACTACATTAGTATGAAAATTTGAGTCTGAATTTTGAAAAGACTACTCACTAACAGAAAACAAGGAAATTTTGAAGGTTTTTAGAAAAGAAAAAAAAATTCATTTTTGGTTTTGGATTTTTTAATGTTTTTTGAATTCTTGTCTTTGTTATTGTAAGTAGACAGTGAAATAAACATGCAAGTCCATGATAAAAATATTTGAGATGGATCTTATCTTGGTTTATATGTTGACTTTTAGAGCAAAATTTTTCAACATTCTTCTGAAGTTGATGCAGTCCCAAGGTTAATAATTGAAAACCATTAACAATAATAGTTTCAGGATTGAAAGAAAAAATCATTTGTGATCACAGCATGCTCCTAAATAGATTGACAGTCCAAAGAGAAAAAGAGATATTCAGATACAAAAGAAACGTGTAGTACCTTGGGTCTGTTACAAAATCAATTTAGTAATCAGATAATTGAGCCAAAAGATACAAGGAAGGTATAAGCTTTTAAAAAACTTGGCTTTCCTGTCTAAGTAGTGAAGGGACTTGGGGATATGCCCTTTCTGGGAGATAAATTTAGTTTGGCTGCAGGTAGATCTGTGGCTTCCTAAAATTATGCAGCTCTCTTCCAGTAACTTGCACGAGAGCTCTCTCTATTTTTGGTTTTAGAGAAAAGCAGGGCTACTTAGAACCAAACAGACAAATCCTTTAAAATGTACTCTGATGCCTTGCCTTACATGAAGAGAGTCACAGGTGCATAAAATAGAGCAGCTTTCAGAGAAAAGTTGTTGGGCAGTTTGAAGTAGCTGCATCATTAAAACGTCAGATTTTTCTGTGCTGTGAGACAGTGAATTTGAAAGTGACATCAAAGCTAGCAGGATAAATCGCTGGTTCCACAGGTTCTCTCATGCAATTACTAGAAGGACAAGATGTGAAAGTGGAGGAAGATGTGAAGGAATAAATATAGATGACATTGCAGAAGGCAATAGCAGCTGCAACGGGGGGCAGAAGCAGAGAGTAATGATCTGGAGTCTTTTAAAGAAATGGTTGGTTGCTACAGGTATGTTCTTTAAGTGATTTAACTAAGCAACTTTTTAGCAAGCATTATGACAAACTGAGCTACAGCAAAGTTTGCAATTCTTTGTATAAGTTGTGAGATGTTTCTTGTAGTGCTCTGTAACTGTTAAATTACCTATGTGTTACCCTCTGAAAAAGCAACAAAAGAAGCAACTCCAATACATTTCTTGCTGTCCTCAGGTGAACTGCAGAGTCTACAGGGAGCCTAAGCCTCGGAATTTCAGTGAGCCACAGAAAAGGAGATTGCTGTCACTTGTGAAATCTGCAGAAGGAAACCTCTTAAATTCAGAAAGCTGCAAGAAAGAGGGACCTGGATGTACCTGCTGTTCCCTTTCATAGATTCTCCCATCTCCCCTCTCCTGCCACTGCTCTGTGTACCTCAGAGGTCTGATAAGAGCTCTACTAAGAAAAGCTGTCTGGCCCACAAAGATCTCTGTAGTGCATGCTGTTGGGATAACCTATGATTAACTGGTAGAGTCATTGAGCTTCCTCTGCAAACCCAGGCTCTTGCTCCAAGTCAAATGGATGCAGGAAGAAGAGCCCTAATGTTTCTGCTTCTGGGTATGGAGTAGAGACCATCCATGTGAGCCCCCAAAATAAACTGTACACCACCAGAATGAGATTTGCTGGTGTTTATAAAGAAATAGTTATCCAAGTTCTCTTTTTATAATCCTCATTGAAGGTTTATGTAATAAACAGAAGAAAAATAGTATCTTATATTGAAAAACAAGGTTGAAGAGATCCAACCTGATAAATACTCCATGAAACCACACCCAGAACCAGGCATCCATGAGATAAAGAACAAGTATCAAAAGCATGATGAGCACATCTGTGCCCTGTTTGAACCATACATACACCCTGAAGTTAAAGTTCCATAGGAAATTTTACAGAAGGGAAGGATTTGGCTGAAGGCCTGAATCTAGATTATGCCATAAGTTCCATTCAATATAATGAGCATTTTAATTTATTGAGTTCACCTGCACAATAAAGTAAAAGCACTATATAATAAATTGAGTCTGAGTTCCCCTTTCACAGGGTTTAAATCCAACAAGATAACATATTTTCTACTCTTTGTTTTATGGTCAAAAGGAAAAAAAAGATCCAGCTATTTAAAATAGACAACATAAGAAATTTTCCCTATTTTTTTGCTAGTAGATTTTGGTTCCTGTTCTTTTAATCTGTAAATTAATTTAACTGAATGATTACTTCATGTGTAGCAGGTGGGTAAATACTTGACTCCATAATAAAATCCTCGCTAAAATATTCTATGGATATGCAAAATCAGTGACAGTTAAAGGAAAAAAATGACTAATGTTAATCAATTGAAAGATATTAACATAAAATATGAAGAATTTTGTGGTTTTTTTCCCCACCGGTTGATCTTACTTTTGTTTTATCATCTACCATCAGTTGATGAATGTGTTGGGGATTTAGTGGGATTTGGCTTCATAGCAGATTATGTTAAAATTTTCGATTTTCTTCTCTCTGTGAGAAGATTGCCTTAATGGACTATTATGTCTTCAAGCAGCATAGAGTAAGAACTCACTTCCCTTATAATGACAGTATAAAAGATTGTTGGAATGGCTGCTTTTGATCTCAGACATGATCAGAGTAACTGATGTTGTGCTATGGCTGTCATTTGCAGATTTTTCCAAACTAAAGCATTTGCCTTAGGTGCAGTATGCCTTGACCCTATAAAATCTATACACAGAGCAGCCCTTCCCATCTGAATCACACCTCTGGTCATATCTGGTGCTTTGATTGTCTCAAAAAACAACCACCTTATCTACATCTGATAGCACTCCAGTGTGGAACTCAAAAGCACCTGGAAAAGTCATGATGGATTCGGCTGCTCAGAGATAGGACAAGAAAGTGGATTGTCCACAGGTTTCAGTCTCTTTATGGCAGGTTAAAGCAGCAAAGTAGATCAGAGGAAATGAAAGATATCTGCAGGCTGCAGAGTTCAGGAAAGCTTTTGACCATGAGATAGAGATGAAAGAGTTAATAGAAAAGACACAGAAGATTGGCATAATGCAGCACTGGCAGCCAGAGAGTGGATGTGAGTTGATAGTGGTGTGATAAAGGTGATCACAGAGAGCTGCACATCAGTCCCAGGAGGCTTCCAACTGGGACACTCTGCTCTTGCCTTGCAGCAGGAAGCAAGAGCTGCTGCCCAAACTGTGCCAGTTTTAGACCTCAGGTAGCTCTTGCCTGCTTGCCAAGCTCACTGTTAGGCATTATCAAATGTTTGTGCTAAGCTAGAACCAAAGAATGCTGCATTTGGTGAAATGGCACATTTTCTTTTCTTGCAGAGACAGCAAAATGGAAAATGTCCAAAAATCATTTTGGATTGTTTCAGAGAGAGACATGATTACGAAGAGATGTGACAGTAACTCTCACTTTTTGCCTAAAACTCTTGTTCTTGATGAGGACTGTGCTCACCAATTATCTCTCAAATGGGACTTTTTGGGCAGACTTTGAATTTTCTGTGGTACTTTGGCTGATGCTGGCTGGCTGTCCTTTGTTTTTGCCAGTTCTTGATGTTTTAACTTGTTTCTTTAGGACAGCCTCCTTTCCCTAATACATGTCCATCCTCAGATGAGACACCTTCACACTTCTTTACTCAGTTGTGAGTCTTGTTTTTTTGTTCATTTCCTTTCCTAGCTGGTCAGTCTTGGTACTGTAATTGGGAAGTTCAGTATGACTAAAGTTATTATTTCTCCAGGCACTTTAATTTTATTGATCTGTTAGAAGAGATTAAGTAAACATATGATTCTTCCATTCTTCCACTAGTGCTTAACTTTAGGTTGATGAATAATCCTGTTTGTTAATATAGGTAAAATACAGATTAAATGTTGTCCATATAATGTTTGCTTGAAATGGTTGTCAATGTGGCAGGTCAGTGAAAATTGTGGACAAATAGGTCCACAAATGTATTCCTTGAACCTCTACTTACACTTATCTTCAAAATATAAGGTAATTCTGTAGGTTCCACTACCTTAATAGGGTGTACTGGGAGATGAAAATGGAAGTATAAATTTTTAATACTGGGAACTGACTGTGATATCTGTATAATTTATCTATATAGCTTTTGAATAATCTTTGGTATTAAGAAAATTCCTGCCTGTATATCTGAGTCTGACAGTTCATAAAAGACTGTCAGATTAGCTTTTGTCATGTCAGACCCAAGATAATTTGCACCATTAGAATGCATTCATGCCCTTCTCTCATTTAACCTCAGGACAGTTGATTACTTGACTGAACTGAGAGAAGTGGAGAGGATTAAAATATGTTTTCTTTTTCTCCAAAGAGAGGAAAAATGGAGTAGGAAGGGCGAACAAGACGTGCTTCCTAGAATCATGTAGGAGAGACCATGAAACGTACACAGAAATATAAAACAGGTGATATGAAGTTACAATGTTCTGCAGGAAGAGGTGTTCTTAGGGATTTTATCTTGTAGGAAAAATTAATTATTTCCTCATAAGCCCTGTGTGATGAGTTGATCTCTACCTTCATTTCTTGCCACAGGAGGACAAATCAAAGTTCCTTGTAGCACCATGTCCATCCTGCCAAACTTGGTGAATGCTTCCCATAGCATTCACCAAGGGCATGGCCAAGAGTTGTGGTGAGCTGGGGGACAGTGCTTCCTCTGATGTCTGTTCTTACAGTAAGGATAAGAGCTGCAAGAAATTGCATTAGTCACCTCTGTCAGTGGCTCTGAGTAAACAGATGATCATTCTGTCAGTTCTTAGCAGCAGCTTTGTTGATCTCCCATTTTCCAGTCTTTTATGCTCTTGTAAAAGAGACAGCTGAATTGTGCTTTGGTTAGGTCACAATTATGGCAGGGCTTTTTTCTCCTTCAGAATTTTTTTACTCAATTTCAGTCCAGGGTACAGAACTTCCTGTAAAGCACTGAAGAGCTCTGAACAGGGAAAGAAAGGGAGAATGGTGGGTGTAGAAAATGTGTATATTGTAGAATATATGATGTAAATCAAGGCAAGGGTTTAATTTCCTTCCTCAGTGTCATGTCACATTTCTTGCAAATGTGCTGTGAGATGGAACAGAATGGAATGGAATGGAATGGAATGGGATGGAATAGAATAGAATAGAATAGAATAGAATAGAATAGAATAGAATAGAATAGAATAGAATAGAATAGAATAGAATGTTTCAGTTTGAAGAGACTTAAAAAATCACATTATCCAACTCTTTGACCAATCCAGGGCTGACTAAATTTAAACATGTTGTTAAGGGAATTATCCAAATGCTTCTCAAACAGTGAAAGGCTTGGGGCATTGAACACGTCTCTAGGAACCTGTGCCAGTGTAAAAAAATAAAATTATATTCACATAATATCTGAGTTGTTTGAAGAAAAGAAAAAGAATAAAAGACAATAATCTATGATACTATGACCATGAGTAACATGTGCCTAGTGAATGGAGCAGAGGGAAGGGACTCAAGCGGCCCAAATAATATTTTGAGATTTTTGCATTTAGTCTGCCTTGTAAACTCAAAAAATTCTCTTGTTTCTCTCTGTTACTCTCCCAGCCATTTATCTTCTTTAGTTAAAGACATCTTTGTCAAAGGGAGTGGTTTTATATTGTGCAGTGAGGAGGAATAATTATATTAATGTCTCTAGATATTATTATAAACTAAATAACATCCAGTGGAATTTTTTAGCCTTTAAATACCAATGTAAGAGTCCTTCAAGTCCTTAATGGAAGTCTTGTGTACCTGTGTCTTGCTGAGATTTTAGGCAGCACTTAAACAGCAGCATAATTTTTAATTGCAATGTAATTAATAACATAGTTCTGTCCAGGGTAAGCCCCTTGTTGCACAGTGAGCTCTGCTGTGCAGAGCATTCTGTCCATCAGGTTTTTGTACATCCATATCTCATGGGGCATTCTAAGGAACCAGTGGTAGCACGAAGATACTTTTTCAGTAGCTTGTCTAAAAAGAAAAAGACTCCAGCACCTTTGAAATATGGAATGAAAATTATTTAATCCCTTTCGCTTATGCTCCTCTGCCAGCTGCCACACGGCAGCGATTGCACTGGAAAGCAGCACTGGGATGTGGTGTTTTACACAGCACAGCAGGGTGCACTCTGCCTCCCATGCCAAATTCATCTTGCAGCAGACAAGAGTCTTAAAGGATATGCCCACGAGGGACTGTTAAATGAATGCAGCTGTAGAGTCAAGTCCAGGAAGGAGCTTTATCCTGAAGATGCAGGGAAGGCTTGAACTGTTGCTGACACTAAGACAAGCAAGGCATAGCCTGGTTTGGTGTAGAATGCACAATACAATGAAAAGGTGGAGGGGATGGTGTCCATCACAAGCAGCGCTCAACAAATAAGCTATTTCTTCAGCTACAAATATTCACTGACTTTGAAAAGGCTTCCAGAAGAGTGGGAATGAAAACGAAATACAAATACTTGAACAGTTGTGTTCGTCTCAAGGATTTTCAATGAGATCTTTCAGTGTAGCATTGTAAGGAGAGGACCACAAAATGCACCTGAACATAGTGGTTGGCTGCACAGAGAATCACAGATGTCTGCTCTGTGTAACAACTTATCTGGTTTTTAAGATTTGCCACTCATTGAACTTGTAAACACACGTTTATTGCTGCTGTTCTGCCTTTTCATTGCTGGATCTGACAAGTAAATTTATGTGAGCAGACTTTACCATTATGTGAGAGGAAGCAAAGTTGTGTGTGTTTACATGAAATTGAATAAAGGAGCTAATAGCTGAGAGGGATATCAGAGGAGAAAAGCTTGGGAAATTGTGGTGAAGATCAATTAGAAGTTTGCAGTTGCTGGAATAAAACCCTCAATGTGGCTATCTGTGATGAAGAAAATCACTTTTCATAGGCACGCAAAGCAGACAGTCAATTAGCACTCAATTAAGGCGATATAAAAGCACTGCTGTACATGCAGTAAATAAGAGGCAGGAAGTTCTTAGGCTTTCCCAGTGTAATAGGTGTAATATTTTCCTTTTTATAATGCAGTGTTCTCTCACATTAGGGATAGCCATATTCTAAATTTGAAAAGAATCTAGTTACATTTTGATTAGAAAATCATCATAGTAAATTAAGGGCTATTATTTCTAATTTGCCTTGCATTTGTCTAAATTATGAGAAGACTAAATTATGCCCCTGTTTATTTTATTCAAATGAAATATTGCACTTTGTCAAAGTTATCACACTTGTTATCTTACTCAGCATTGTCCTTAACTGCTGTCAGAGGTTCACAAAGAATTTTGAGTAAATAAAGAAATATAAATGTCTTTCTGAAACTAAGCAAGGTGATTGCCTTCATCTATCTTATCAGCAATGACTCTTGCCCCACAGAAAAAAATATTTATACATATATATAAATATGTAAAATTTCTTTCTTTTTTTTTTTTTTTTGAGATGGGAAAATGAGTTGTGTGCAGTCATTGGATCCAAATAGAGACAGCCATTCTCTAACTCATTCATTAACAGATATCTGGGCTTTCTAGATTAAAATAGTGAGGTATCCACTCCAAAACAATATTAACTGCTAACAGATCATACCCTTGTATGTCTGTACTAATGATTTAAGACAATATTTCATACAGAATAGTCAGAAAATAAGTAAGAATTCAGCATTCCCAGACTATTGAAATAATACTCTCTGGAAAATTTAGTGAGAGTAAATAAAGAGAACTACAGTAGAACTGAATCCTATGAACTTCATGGAAAGAAAATTATCATGTTCTTCAATGAAAACAACTACTGCCAAGTTTTGCTGCCTCAGTTCTTTGGGGTACTAAAGATATAAAAGTTTCCCTCTGCTGATCTAGGTCCAACTTTGCTTGGAATCAAAGAATAAAAAAGTAAATATGGTTCATGGAAGAAGACCAAGAAACTAAATTAATTGCAGCAAACATTATTTTTTTAGGTATTAGGGAAAAGTTTCTATTCATATGAGTGTAGAACAGACCATTGGGGATTTTGTAAAAAATGTGGACATTTCAATGTATGGGGGACATTTCCCTGGATAATGGACATTTCATTCTGAATAACATAGAATTTCCCTGCATTATAATATGGATAACACATTTGCTGTTATTAGTTTCTCTAGGACCTGCAGTTACCTCTCCAGTTCAGTTGTTTTACTTCTTTTTACCCTATTTCAGCTTATAAACAGAGGATATAATTTCTATATACTAAGCTTTCTGACTAGATGGTGAAGACGGACCAGAGCAGGAGTCTTTCCTGTTCTGTTTCTGAAGTAATTACAGAATTATTGTCCTCTTATTCATGTGTTCCTGGCTGCCAAGTTTAGGAATTTCCTCTTCTGTGAAATATGAGAGAGCAAAACATGCAAAATTGCAAGCCAAGGAGAACCTGCCAATTCCTGAAATGACATTTTTGCATATCAGATTCTCCAGCAGGCAGAGGACTACCTGATTTGCATATCCATCTCATTTAAGACCCCGTGGAGCTGTAGTTGGACCAGGCAATTGGAGTCGCTGCATCTCCACTGCAGACTGTGATTCCTCTAAAATGCTGTAGGAGCAACAGTAACTTAGTTCATGAAATATTCTGTTGCACTGATAAGGAAGCTGTGTGCAATATACTTGCCAGTTTTTGGCCTCTGTAAGGAAAATTCTATAAAAACAGTGGCAACCCTATCAACACCTACTTTCCAAGCCAGACTCCCTCTTTAGAGAAAACACTCATTTGACATACACTTCTTGTGTATGAAGGATGGTGACTAAGATGCCGGAGATGAAAAGTATTTAAACTTTTCTTCTTATTTATCTCATAACCCAGATAACGAGTTTGCAAGAACTTGAGTCAACTCACAACATTTTCCACCCTTATCAAGAGATATCTTTGGCAGGCTCTCCAGCCATGCAGTTGTCAGCACCAGCTGAATCTTTTCAGAGTTAGCATTACTCCAGCAGAATATTCTCTGTTTCCAAAGTTGCTGAAGCAAATGGGGGCATTCACAGAGATTTCAGTGGGAGCTGGATCATGTCCTCACCCATCGTCATGCACAGGCCTGATCTTTTTTGACTGCTGCTGAAAACTCTTTCTTGTAAAAGAACCCCCACAAGGGTGTGATGTCACTTGGGCTCATGAATCATGGGTGTTTAGCTGTTATCACTCTCCTCAGTGTGAAGAAGGCTGGTAATTATGTAGCTGAGTGCACAGCTGAAGGTTTTTAAAGAAGTATTTAAGTTTAGTCTCTTAGCCCCTTAAATTAAATAGGTAATGAAATGAAATGGGGCTGTATGGCTTTAACAGATAGAAAGGTCTTTGCAAATCCTTCCAAGGAAGTTCAGTTACTGCTCCTGGCACACCTGCAGCAGCTCTGAGCTTTCGAGATGTTTAATTTCAGCCTTGATAATATGTTTTCAAGGGGGAGAGATTTTCTAATGGTTGTCTGAAATTTATTGAGAAGTATGTTACAAGAGCCTTTCAATAATTTTTTTCTCTGTGAGGCCAAGGTGTGTTTATTCAAAGTGCTTATAATGTCAGGGAAAAAGTACTGACACAGAAAAGAAACAGAAAAGACTCTTCAGAAAGTGACTGAATATAAAAAAAATAAGTGTTTTTCATAGGCAGTTGTTTCTCTCCCCTGACTAAACAATGACTGAAGGAGAGCTGTACTTTATTTTAAGCCTTCTAGAAGATGCAAAAAATTCAGTAGAATTAAAGTGTATGCAGTTCTTTTGGACAGAAATGGTAGAGCAACTCAAACTCATCACGACCTTGTGTCTCAGGCATCACAGGACACCTGCAGAGGAGATTTGCCTGAAAGCCTTAATTGAAGTCCAAGCTTCTCAAACACTATCCACCATCCTTCTCACCCAAAGTTTATTAAGGTGATTTGTTTGTTGCTGCTCTTTTGCTTGTATTCCACTGGGAACAGCACTAGATAGGAAAGTTTTAAAATATATTAACCTTTTTTTTTTTCTCACTGAGTATCTCCTTCAAGTACTGAACTTTGCACTGTATTGGTTATCCTTCTGTCAGGCCAATCCATGCCTTAAACCCCACCTTCCCCCCCAAAAAAAACCCCCAACAAAACGTAGTAAAAATAACTATTAAAAAAATAGTGCAACTTAAATGATAGTAAATTTTAAGAATGTATCCTATTTGTTACATGAAATGTGCTGGGTTTGCCTTTGTGAACTTTGATATTTCAGTCATTCATTTTTCCTATGGTTCATTACTTTTTAAATTTTTTTGAACATGAGAATTCAAGGGATTAATCAAAAAAACCCACCATTATCTTGAGTACTTTCTTTTGTGCTTTAGTTTTCTTTCCTTTCTGGAATCTGCACTTCCAGAAGTTTGCTGGGACAAGGTCTACTTGTGTTGGAAGCATTATTAATTTTCACTTTATGCACTGAAATTTTGCTGTATTTTAGAGAATCAAGTTCATTGCTGGGACTGTAAGTGTGGTTCATGAGATGTCCCAGCCAACCATTAAACTAGACATTATGGAGTTAGTGTTCTCCATCTTCGTTTCGATAAGTTAAAATCAATAAGAGTGATGTGTTTACTCTGGTGGAATGGAAATGTTCACATAAATCTCCAAGGCACTGATGTATATCTGTGGAAATGTCAAAGGTTCAGCACATCTTTCATTGCACAGGGTTGGTTTCTACAGAGCCTGGATAGATGACCTAAATAAAGATGTCTGGAGTTAGATTTGCTTTTGGTCAAGGTTTCAGGAAACACTGACCTGTGTTGCAAGTTGCAAGATGAGGAAAATGTTGCCTCTTTTGAAGAGCTGCAATGTTAACATTATTTTATATCAGGAGAGGGAATAATAGAAGGATGACACTCGCTGCTTTGTATTTTCCCATAGCACATCATAATGTGCATTTAAGGAGAGCTTTTATTTAAAGCAAATCTTTATATAAAGATTTCTACATAAAAACTTGTCAGTTCTGTGCTAAATTAGTGGCATATTTACCACAAAGGTTTTTTCTCCGTCTTTGATAAACAATATATCTCCTAAAATTATAGATCAGTTTTACAAAGATTTTGGAAATACAGAAACATACCAAGAAATAGAAACTGAAACTGAGTGCCACAAACAAACAAAGTAAGCAAAAGCCTAGTAATTTTTTGATCCCTCACTACAAGAAGGACATGGAGTGGAGGGTGTCCAGAGAAGATCTAGAGAACAGGTCTAATGAGAATTAGCTGAGGGAACTCAGATTCTTCAGCCTGGAGAAGAGGAGGCTCAGGGGGACCTTCTTGCTCTCTACAGCTGCCTGAAAGGAGGTTGTAGCCAGGTAGAGGTCAGTCTTTTCTCCCTAGGAAAAGCAATAGAACAGGAGGAAATGGCTTCAAGCAGCGCCAGGGGAGCTTTAGATTTGATATCAGGAAAACATCTTCACTAAAGGGCTGTCAAGTACTGGAACAGGCTGCCCAGGGCAGTGGTGGAGTGACCATCCCCAGGGGTATTTAAAAAGTGTGTGGGTGTGGTCCTTCATTACATGGTTTGGTGGTGGACTTGAACTTAGGGGTCTTTTCCAACCTAACTGATTCTATGGCTCTGTTTGTGAGTGAGAGAAAAAAATACACTCTTTTCTCCTTGACCTTTTCCTGCTTTTCTTGTACTAATCTATTAGTGCTCTTCCTGAGCTGTAAGTATTGGTAACACATCTGTCCTGTTTTGGTTCTCTGGTGTCCAATATAGATCAAAGGATGCTGCACCATTTTCCTTTGGGGGACATTGAGTTGAAGCTTATTGTTATACTCAGCTGTTTCAGGGACTTTTTGGGAGGATGATGGGAATTTGCTGTGGTATAACATGTCTGAAACATTTACCTTTTCTAAATTTGATCTAAATTAGTGTATGGAATTGAAATTCATTGTGGTTGTCGTCAGGCAAAGGGGGAGAAGCTGGTAAGCAGAGGCAGTCAGATGCACTGGGTATGGTTGTATAGCTATTTCCTTCTTTGAGGAGGACTATCTGAAAACTAATTTAGAGCTACAAGCAAAATTCAGAAGCAGCAGGACTTATCTAAAATGTCTGTAAAAGAGTCAGTGAAGGAAACACACGTTTGGTTCCTTTTTAATACCATTTTCCTAAAATTAGTGTGGAAGCTAGTCAGAGAAGGATTTGCCTCCATAGGATTTGGTTACTGTGACCCAAATTCAGTGTTTTCCAAATGAAAGGAAGTGCACATATTCTCAGGCAGTATTGTAATATCTTTGTTCAGAAAAATAATGTCTTCATTTCCCGTGGAATACCTCTTTTCTTCTGGGAAGCCTTGTTGCAGGGCAGATCACTAAAGGCCTACATGTCAGTTGATTTTTATGCACTATACTTAAAACACACATCAGCTTTTACTTTGAGTGTAAGGGACAGGCGAACGGAAGATTACGCGATGTGACGGGAAGCAGGGACAGCATGGAATCTCCCTTCCCCCTTCATCCCACTGATAAGCATCACCTTAGGAATGTAGTCCTCCTAACCCCAGTAGTTTTCCACTCACTGCTAACCCTGGCCATCCCACAATCCCCCTTTCCCGACTAGAGAAGCCCCTGGACTATATAGCCCCATGAGACAAGATATAAACGCCATTTGACCATCCACCACATTGGTGTCTGTGTGTCCTGGACCGAGTGGCACGGGGGAGGCCGTGCTGCCGTGCTGAGGCCTTGAACCAGGTCGCCATGCCTTCATAGCAGAGGGCAACATTTGAGAAGTGAGGGAAGAAAGTTCTTGAGGGGAATTCCATTTTTTCAGTTTTCAATTCATGTGCTTTAGAGTTGCAACAAGCCATTGCATATTACATTGAAAAAGCTATATCAGTATAAGCATATTGCTCATCAAAAGCAAAAATTGAAGCAAATAAATTTTTCTTCTGCAAAGTTCAGACCTTCCTTCCATCCTGGAAGTCCCAGATTTGTTGTAAAGCCTGTATATTTTGCAATTGGAATCCAGTACCGGATTCCAGCATTCATTCATTCATTCATTCATTTAATCAATACTAAGTTAATGTTCAGTTCAATTGTTTTACTTAAATTCTGGTTACAGAAAATCACTGAGCTGTGTTGGTTCTCAGAACAGGAGAACTGTGCTGTAGGTGCTGGAAGGCAAGACTGAGTTTGCTTTAATTAATAGGCATTTTGCAGTTAGTAGGAAATTGCAGCAAAATCAGTCTACATGGTAATCTAAATCATATTTCAGAGCAATATCTCATTAGTTATATTGCACTCTAAAGGACTTTTTATAAAAGCAAAGTAGTGCACCTTTTTTGGCACTCTTTAATGTGTATGTGTTTTCCATATTTTTTCTATATTATGAAAAATGAAAATATAGTAGTATTGTTCCCTCAATTAATTAAAATAGTGTCTATCTACATTGAAAGGTCAGAGGATAAGACAACCGCAGAATAATATAGGAAATTAGGAGGGGAGAGTAGCTTAACTACATCTCTTGGTAAAATAATCACAGAGATAGATTGTTTCATTATTTAACAGTGAACATCAGATTCTTTAGAGTCACTTAGGTCCCACAAGCACCAATTTAAGTTTTATTTAAGGCTTGTGCTGTTTTCCATTCCATCTCTATCCATGTGAGTGTTGACCATGGAGATTGCTGAGTTAAACGTGGCCTCTCTTGTCACCACCCCTTGCGTGGAACTGGCTTTAGAACCAGGGAAGGTTTATCACACTATCCTGGTGAGACATCAGGGCCCACTGAGCTTTTTGTCATTTCCTTATTGATTCCCAACTGTCATATTTCTTTAGTAACATTAAAAATAACCTTTCTCTCCTCTCCCTTCCAGCTTCTAAAACTAGACAAATCATTAGTCATTTTCTCTCTTACAACAGAATAGGTTAATTGCTTAATGATCAAGAAATTTTAATTTAATAAAACCCATCAGAGAAACACAGCAATTTTCACAGATTCCCTTTAATTGTCACATTTTTCTGTTAAATCTGTAGATGCTTGCAAATATCACACCATACTGATGCCTAGTTTCCATGGCACTTCATAGCAAATCTGAGAGAAGAAAAAGATATTTAAGGAAGGAATTGCCTTTTACTAGGTGATGAGAAGCAGATTTTACTGTCTGAATAAACAATCTTTACTTATGGTAAACTGTATAAAACAATAGTGCTCAAAAATTGTAAGCAGGTCTGGATAAGACTTGCATTCCTCTCCAGTATTGCAGATATTTCAGAAAACTTTGGCACCAACTTAGGGAACAGTTTTCCTGTCAAGCTATCAAAATATATTTCAGAGGAGTGAGGGAGCAGGAGTGGAAGTAAACTACACCTGAATAATGGCCATGATTGATGAAATGGTCAGCAACTAACTTAAGGTCAGATTCAGCTCTCAAGATACCACTTTAAGCTACTGTCAAAATTCTTGCTGTATCTCAGTTTTTGTCATGGTTCCCCTCTGCGATTATGTGGAAACATTGGTTTTTCTTTAAAGATTCTAGCCCATACACTTGGAAAAAAAACCTGAAGGAATTAATCTTTAGAAGGTAAACCAAAGAAATAAAAGTAGCCTGCTTGATCTTGTTTGTTAAAAATATGATAGCTCATATTTTTTTGACACAGCTACAATACTGGGGTATACAACATCACATAGTAATCTCATAAGTTACTTTTCCACAGCAGTGGCAACACAATTTGTTCATTTCTTGGTTTTTTTTTTTTTTCCCCCACCTGAGCAGGAAGAAAATGGACAGAGAAAAGACAAAACCATTTTGATTTAATTTGTGAATGTTTAAGTTGTTGTAGATGTAGACCAAGTTGTGCTTATTGCCAAGGAGCATCAATTTACCAATTACCCTGGAAATGATCCATTCCTAGGAAGGAACATTCATCTTTACCTATAAATGGAGGGCTACTCACAACAAAATAGGAATCCATTTTACAACAACATGCTACAACATATTTACTTCAAGTTAGATAGAATTGCCCTGCAGGATAATGTACCAGAGTGTCCCTGGAACACCTGTAATCACCTAAACTGCATTTTACACAGGACAACTGTATGTGGAACACAACCAAATTCTTCTTAGTGACAACTGTGTAAATTTGAGCAGCTCTGTAGATACCATTTGAGTAATTCTGGATGTAAATTGTTATAGCTGCAAACAAACTTTGTCCAAAAATCTTTTTGAAAGTGTAGACTCATAACTTTCACTGGCAATAATAGGCAGTATTGTTTCTATAAGAGATTTTTGTAAGCAATTCCTCTACTGGGTTTGAGAGGAAAGAAGAATGAATTGAGGTAATTTCCTTACAGTGTTCAGAGATCCTTCACTGGTGTGTTTCAGATAGATACTCTACATATACTTTTAAATATATCTTGATGGGAATTGGAAACACAGTGTTTTTTTACTATTTTATGCTTTGGAGACCATACATTTTTGAGTTTTCCTCTAGGGTAATATGTGGTATTTTTTTCCAGCATCCTTGAAGTTAGAAGAGTTCCCTGAAAGAATATACACTTGCATAAATTTTCTTTGTGATGCCATTTCTTTTAAAATGGGTTTAGCTGCCAGAGGCTGGAGGACAGCATAAGAAATGTTGTTAACCAGCTGTCAAGTCAGCATCTGAGCCTGGAAGAACACACGACCTTGACTGCCATTTACCTTTTCTCCTCTCTTTAGCACTTAAGGCAATTTTGACAGTAAGATGATGGAGTTGTGCCTCTCTCACTATATATAAATATAACACCTGTTATAATGGGGGCTGATTTCAGCTGAGCTCTCCAGGTGTGAATATAATTCAGATTTATAACATGTGCATACCTGAATTTCCAAAAAATGTTCACTGTCCTGCAGTAAAAGCTTTGCTTCCTTTTATGACAGGAGGTTCATTGATCCCAAAAGTTCCACAAATGTCAGTCATTATCAATTCAATATTTGGACCAAATATAACATCTTTCCTTTTCATAAGGTGGTGGTGTAAAGAATCTAATCAGCCCTGACTGATGTGCTGCTGCTGACTTAGAATAATTTATATATCCCTTGCAAGAATATTTATTTATACTTTCACTTACTGTGAGAATTATATTCTCCAGAAGTTTTAATAAAACATAGAGTGCTTCCTTTAGAGGGAGATTGATCATATCTGGAATTAAATTATACAGTCACACACCTATAAATAAAAAGAACATCTTCTTATGTTCCTGATGCACTGAACTTCGAGCTATACCTTGGTAATGGTGTAGAATGTATAAAAAAATTGTGGAAATACACCTGAAAAGCAAATGTGCTGTCACCAGATGCCCTTGTAGACAAATAGTTTTCTGACAGGAGGCAGGAGATACTAATATATATATATATATATGTATGTATGTATGTATGTATGTATGTATGTATGTATGTATGTATGTAGACACACACACTTATAGGACGCTTTTGAAATTCATGTTGTTATAAGGAAAAATGCAGAGGTCTACTATGATAATGAGATCAAGTCCAGAAACCACTACAACCTTTTTCAGTCTTTATTTTGCAGTTAAGGCAAGTGAAAGGTGTCATGAGAAAAGACTTTTGCAAGGCCTGTGCAATAAAATGGAAATATGAATTGGCAGCTGAGCAGGCTGGTGTATGACAACTGCCATAGGAATGAGTGATGGGGAAATAGAGAACAGAGAGAAATGAATGGTCTTTTATAAGGGCTGACACGCTCAGAAAAGCTTTTCATTTGCCTAATGGTTGTTATTGCTGTCTGGCAGGTGTTGAAGATATCCCATACCACCCAAAAACCTGCCCCAGAGGGAGGAGAATAAGCCAGAGGTGTCACTGCTGAAAAACCAACCATATTGTTGATTGAATAATTTCAAATAATTTTTTATGCATAGGTTATATTGTTGGTATTTGGTTGGGGTTTTGTATTTTCTTTTAATCAAGATGCTCTTTAGATAGCTTAGATAAGGTGTTTTTTTCATAAAAACCACTTTTCCTTTGGCTGAAATTAGTAATATAGAGCATCAGTTCATCCACAGTGATTTGGGGTTTTGTTTTTCACATGATGAATGCTAGCATTTATCATAATTAGCTCTGGTTTAAATAGGCCTTTACCTATAGATTTCTTTATACAGGATGGCTTTTGACCCAGGTCTAACGAGAGGCTGCCTATCAGGAAAGAAACACTTATGCAATCAAAAGGCCCTGGTGATGAGCACCTTGTTGTTTTCTGGCAAAAGGGGAGATACTAATTTGCAGGCTATGTGCCAGTTTATGAAGAATTGGAATAATATTTTTTTTTTTTTTAAATGAAACAGCAGCTGGAACTGACATCTGTCTGAACGATAGCTTTAATCCTTAGGTAATATTACCTGAAAATGCAAAAGAGGAGACATCACCATCAATAAATTGGTGAACAATATCCAGTTCAGTTCGCTTTTTAATCCCCTAAAATGTTCAGTGTCCTGTGCCCATATATACCTGCCTGTCCTCTAGGTACACCCCTTTTTTGAAGTACAAGATTCCCGTCCGGTTTGATTTTCCCTTTCTGGAAGGAGTGCTAATGTTTCCTGACAGTGCAGGGCCTCAGTGTGACGTTCTCACAGCCTCAGGTGAGACTTGGTTACTTGTGTGTGACCCTGCCATGCCCAGCTGGCCCAGGGCACCAGGGGGGCTCCAGCCAGGGGCTCCTCAGGCATGGATGTGGGGATGCACTGGGAGCCACTCTGGCTCCTGAGCTGGCCACGACAGAAAACAGACAAACTTCACTGCTCCTGGGCATAAATCTACTGTTAACCTCTCCCAATCTGCCCAGCTTCTCCTAGAACATGTGGAAAGGGGTGTGGTGGCTGTGGCTGCTGCTTTCCTTTCCCATCATTGTTTGTATCATCAGAGCCCCCAAGAATTTCTTCACACAGAGAGATATCTTTCCTGAGCTCTTTTAAAACCTAGGGTTTATCCCTGCTCCTCTGAATTCAGAGTCAAGGTTTGTACTCCTCTGCACCATTGCATTGGGTAATGTGTTTCGTAATTCTGATTCTTTCACAGTGTCGATCCCCTCCCTTCAAAACTATTTTTTTGTTTTAAATGTGTTTATTTTTTAATTATTCTTGCTTTCTGGTAGATAACATGAACAAACATCAACATCCATCACCATTAGTAGTTCTTTCTTCAATTGAATATAAACATGATCTACAAAATGCCTCAGCAGATATTACTGTTCCCAAAGTATAATTTTTCACATCCATCTGTTCCTTCACTTTCCTGACTTTTCTTTTTCCATATTCCCACAAAGGTGGCTTTGCCCATGGCCCTTTACACAGCTTGATGTTGGTGGCAGCCTTTCCACTTACCTTAAGCAGCTTTTGTTCTGGACCCCAAAACAAGACAATGATGCCTCTTGAGAGGAATATTTAAGGTGAAATCAGTAATTTTGGGAAGAAATTCTGATGCAACCTGCTTAGCGTTGTCAGTTCTGAAATACAAAAAAGGAATGTCTTTCTGGTTCTGAGCCTGGGTATATATAGTCTTACACTAAATTAATTCTATCCAGCATTCCTGTGTATGCAGCATAAGCTCAAACTCTGAAAATAATTTAAGTACCTCTGTTTCTGAACAGAAATTACAATTAGAGGGTGAATGTTGTTTCTGAGTTACAGTTTGCCTTTGCATTTACTCTCCCACTGCCTCATTTTCTCTAGAATAAGCCTTTCTGCTTCAAAATTAGACACATTTAGAGATTGTTCTTCATTAGCAGCTACTCTCAGTGTCTGTGTGTTGCATCCACTTAGATGTGTAGCAGTCATATTGACTCCAGTACATACTTACAAGGGAGCTCTTTGTTATTCTAGGAAATTCTTAATGATGAAAACTTGTTTTAATACTACAATTTTTATTATTAGATAGCCTGAGGCTTAGTCTAGGAAGTCAGTGTCTTGGATATAGCTTTGAAATTCAAGAGAATTATACACAGGAAATTAGAGAAGTATATGAAAATCAGCTTTCTCTTATAAATTTTCAAGCAGTAGCTGAACAAGAATTAAGATATGGATTCCCTTATTCTGAGCTTCTCTTGAAGTAGCCTCTAAATTTTTCTGCCTCAAACTTGACATGAGCTCCCCTTTAGATCTGTTATTTTTAAATGCTGATCTATTTTTCTGTAATGATTTTAAGTTTAGTGAAAAGTACCTGATTTATTTGGCTGCTGTGGGTATGCCCAAGAATGTTCCATCTAATTAAGTTTTTAACCTTCCAGTGCTGGTAAAAAAAAAAAAAAAAAAAAAAAAAAAAACAATAAAAGAAATCTCTTGTTATTTAGTGGGAAGGATCAACAGATAAGTTTCACAATGCTTCATTGGTTTCAGTGTTTCAGGGTTATAGTTTGTAGAATTATGCTATAAATGTAGACAGCAGTGAATGCATTTTCTTGATTTGGAGCTCCAGTCTCAGGAAAAGGAAACAGATTTTTTTCTTGTTCAACAAGAGCAACACAAATGAACCTCTGCCATAGTGTATGGTCCAGTAAATAAGAGAGGCCTCAGAAAGACAGACTGGAGAAGAAAAGGAATATTTATCCCAAATGCAAAGAGGGAGTCTGGGTCAAATGGGAGATCTTCCTTTTCACAGAAAACTGTGCCTCCAGAAACTCCTATGTGTTAGTTATGTTACATCTCAGTGCTTAGAGAACTGTACAAGTGCCAAGAGACCTTTGTGGTGCCCTACAAGGACACTGCAAGCTTGTTAAATATGATGCTTAAGCAAGAGAGGAACATAATTAATGGAAACAGGTACATTAGTGACATAAACCGCAAATATTGGCCAGCTTTTTTCCAAAAGGATTTACGTGACTTTCCCTGTACACTGCATTTTTACTTAGAAATGGAAGTGACAGTTCTGCTGTCATGCAAAATTTTTTGACTGAACTTTAGCAAGAAGAGAAAATGTCTGAGGAGTTTGTATTGTCTATGTCATACCTCATGCTAGGAAGAAATGTATTTTAATGTTGGTTACTCTGATATTTGTAAAATGGAAATGTTTGAAAATGATTGCACATTATTTTAAAGAAATATTTTTAAACATTTATAGTGAGAATGATTTTCCTCAGATTCTGAACTATGGACATTTAGGGAGAGGAAGGAAGGAGTAGAAAAAAGGATTAAAAATTTGGTTACAAACTATTTTTAGTGGAGTAATTTCTCATAATTAAGGAAAGTAATTTAATTTCAAACTCAAGTCTCATCCATCAGAAAATCTGAGATTCCCATTATTCATGATGATTTTTTTCTAGCAGCAGAGCCTTTGTTTAACTCCCTAAACAGATCCAGGACTGTTATAAGCACAGTGTGCTGCATCCTAAACTTTGTTAGAAAGTATCAGAGAAAATGCTATTCCTGTCCCACTGAAAAAATCCTACTAAGAGTGACAATAGCGCTGTGAACATTTGGGGTGTAAAAACTGGGGGAAGTTAGCTGAATTTGCTGCTCTTATATTTTGCAATAAAACGGAATCCTATCTGGAGAATATCATAATCATCTCCTGGTAGGGAAGAATGCTGATATTCTAATTTTTCCCCCTGTAGTCTACAGTCTGAAAAGCTCCACAACTTGTCTGATTTATAACAATATGGACCTTTTGATAACATACTGAAACTTGATGATGAATTCCGTATATTAGGTGACAAGTTGAGTTGGAGGTTTTCTGGCTAAACACAAACCAAAAATAACTTTCAGACTTTAACCTTGTTTGCCTCTTAGATCCTGTGGAATGTAGAATAACTTGTTCTTGACTTCAATATGGAGTTATTTGGGTATTTAAAGGAAGTAAATGTCCTACAAAATGAATCTTGCTACTTGCTTCACTGAAATCAGCTGAGTCTGGACACTGGTCAGAAGACACAGTACACCACTTGTCATGGTGAGTGTGTGAACCTGGAGGAAATGAAAATGGAGGGAAATAAACATCACTGGCTTCTACATATGCTCAGATGGAACTTTTATTAAGAAATATTCTAAAAATGTAAGGATGTTATTTGTATGAATAACGTTTTAATATATTTTTTGGAGGTCATGCATCTTTGTTCTTTTTTCCTAGCCATTTAGGAAGACCAGGGAATAATAGGCAGAATTATTTCCTGGAATTTGTCCCCGCAGTCCCAGAACAGTTTTCACAGGGCAATTTAAAACAAAGATGGCAATGCACAGAGCCAGATTATAACTTGTTAAATTAGCTGGTACTTAGAGCAGCGCAGCCATGGCAACCAGGAGTACAGTGGACACCAGGCCCCTGAACTTGGGCAGGGTTTGTGGCCTGCACTGACTCTGGTGCTGCCATGGCAACACTCCCATCTCCAGCAGAGACAGAGGATTTAAAGCCAACACCAGCAAGCCTCCATAAATTATAACTTTGAATTTCATAATAGGCACACTCTTAAAGATAGTGGGTGTCCAACAGCCAGGAGAAGGAGGCAGATCTTTCTAGCTGGCTGCAGCCTCCAGTGGATGTTTATTCTTGTGATGAAAAAAGGGATCTGAGCATGTGTTGGTGCACATGGAAATGTTTTTGTCCAGACTAAACACATTCTATTTTTGATGATGAATACTAGTTTTTGCTGGATGAAAAACACTGCTCAGATTGGTTGTTCTCCTTGAATAGATTGTATTGAATATGCTGGCTTTACTTGACAGCACTATTTTGTGATGAGGTAAATATACCGGAAACCCTCAGGCTACAGTTCTGCACTTGTAAACTTACATTTTTAGAATATTTCTTAATAAAAGTTCCATCTGAGCATATGTAGAAGCCAGTGATGTTTATTTCCCTCCATTTTCATTTCCTCCAGGTATGAACACAGGTGTTCATATATAGTCTGAAGAATGATAGGTTAAAATACAGCTTAAGGAAAGTAAGGAAGTTTGATTCTGTAAAGAAAAATCCCAAGACATTAGACTGGCTTATATGTCCTGGAGTTCATGAAGCAACACAATTTTATCTGAAACAGACCTGGATTTCTCAGTAACCTGCTCAAAATCTCATAACCATTTCAAGAAAAAATGATGTGATTGACACAGAAAATAGCTGCGAATGAAAAGATTTAATCATGTTTTTGACTTCACAGTTTATAGAAATTGAAACTTGAGGTTTTCTTAATCCCACCTGGTATATTGATTTCATTCATAAGGAAGTGGGGATGTGCCAACAGCAGCCACCCCATTCCCCTTCTGTAGCCAGTGGTGTTGCCCTCTGGTCTGGCTGGGGGTGCTTCTCGTGGCCTCTCAGCACTGACAGCTTGTTGGAGTTGAGAGTTTGTCACAATTTTCTTTTCCACCCCACTCCTACATCACAGTGTATCTCACCTTCTCTGCTAATGCATTTCCTGGGACATCCCAAAGCATTTAAATGCTCTGAATACAATATAACCTTGAGTACCTTATGCTAAATTTTTTTCCACCATGCCCACCAAATTGCAAGTGCTCGAAGATTGGCCGTTATCATGAGGGGTCTAGGACAGAAAAATATTTTATGATTAACATGTTTTGATTTTTAATTATTGAAGGGAAGATTAAAATAATAGAAGTTAACAAAAGTATATCACACCTGACAGTTGTTCACTATTAAAGTATGAGTGACCAGCCAGGAAAGTAAGCAGCATTTAAAAAAATGTTATGTTCTGAGAAGTTAATTAAAATGCTGTTGAATTTAATTGAAGGGAAAAAGTAATATGAAACTCTGTGTTAAGAGCCATTATGAAGTTCTGAGTAACATGTGATCCTGGAGGCCTGAGGGCAAAATTGACAATTAAAAACTAAAATAGAATAATTAGGTTTTTATTGTGGCAAATAATATGGCAGAGTTTCAAATTATCATCTGCCTCTCCATGCCAAGGATAGAAATGGTTCAGAAAAGTACCAAGGAATATTAAAGGATATTTTTTTCTGTCAGATTTCTTTCTCTCCTATGTAAACTGTTTGTCTCCATGATCGCTCTACTGCACATTTATTGTTGCTTATTGCTCCAGCAGTGTCCTTGTGCTGCTTTTAACCCTGCTCCTGTGTACTGTGAAGTCTTGTCATTTGTACAGAACACAAGGTGTGGAATCTTTTCATTTGTACTCTTTTAGAAATGTTTTCAAACACTTTGAGTCTACACATCACATATTCAATTTTAAATGGTGGCAAGAACACAGGGAGAGCATAAGAGAGAAAAATTAAACCTGTATGTGGTAGATGATCTCTGTTGTTTTGTAGAAGAATAGTTTTAAAAATGTTTCCACTTCTAGTCTTTATTCAGATATCCCACATTGCTGTGTAAGCATATCTGGATTTCCTCAATATATGGGGAATGAAAGTGCTATAATATATATATTTGTGCATTTTTAACTTTTATTGCATTTATTTATTTCTACAATATTGCTGATCTCTCCTTCTCATGTTAATTTGCATCAAACCACTACAAAATGGTTCCCAGTGACGCAACACCATTGCTTCCTGCACATATCTAGAATTAGGAACTCTGAAAAATATGTTTATTTAAATTTTAAAAGATTACTCCCCTCAAATATATAGACTTTTTTTAAAGTTAGATAATATATAAAATTTCTTTTCATCTTGGATGTGTCACTGGATGATTCTCCTAGGATCTTCAGTCCAGGAGAAACAGTTCAGTTTCAGTATGCTCTCCTTAAAATAAGTTGCTGTCAATTAAAAAGAGACATTTGTTTGCAAGTGATTCAGTTGCAATATTTTCACACCTACTTTTCAGCATTATTATATAGAATTATGGATATGTGAATCTTTTATTTAGCTGGAGATAGTAAAAGTTAACCAAACTAACAGCAGGATTTAATACGATTATTTAAAGTAGAATTTGTGACCACAGCAGACCTGTGGTACTTACAAGATGTATGTTGTAATCTATATAAAAATCAGCAGTGGGGATGTTTAAACTGCATGCTGAATTTGCCTTAAGGAGTGTCCAAGGACCTTTTAAAAACAGCTAGTTTAAAACAAGAAATTTCTCTCTTGACTTTTGTGTATTGTTTTCCTTGTTAATGGAATCCATTATTTGGTCAAGCTCTCGAATGGTTCAATGCTCCAACAGAAACTTGGAAGAAACTGAACTGAGGCAATGAGCTGAGATATAGTTGTGGGGGAAGTTTTTTGCCAAAGACTTTAGTGCTATTACAATAAAATATATTTACCTATGAAGCAGCACCAGAATTAATAGAAATGAAACAAGAATTTTATGCAAGCTTACAAGGCATGGAGGTTTCTGGATGATACTGGAAAAAGATATGATTTGCTTCCAGCCTGCACTGAGATGAAATATGTAGTTAGCGTTTGAGGTTCAAGTTTTAGAACCTTCATTTTAATACAAGAACAACTATTTATTTTTATAAGTGTTTGTACTCTCTGTGTTTAGTGCCTTTTCAGATTTAATCAGCTAAACCATAAGACAGATGTACAAAATCCATGTTACTTTGTCATGCCTTTGCTGCAAACATAATTGTTACAAACAAGAATGAGGTTAGGTTTTTCCCAATGAGATTGCAGCTCAGCCTTGTGAGTAGCATCAAAGATTAATATTAGGGTCAGTCTATATCTGTGGTAATTATCACACCATTTTTTCCCTCTTTTCTTCTAATCTTCTCATGTTACTTTTTAATGTGGTTCTGCTCAAGTCAATTCAATTTCTCAGCAGACAAAATGCATGAAGCAATGCTGAGTTACTTTGGATCTACTGTAACATAAAGTGGAAAACTCAATTTTCAAGTCAGATTTTTCAATCAGAAGCACATGAGAAGAACAATAAATGAATTCTAAAATATCTTTATTTACAGAAATGTAATAAAATATATATCAAAAAGAAAAACAAAATTAAGTGCCAAGTTGCTTTTGCTTTTATTTTTTTTTTGCCAAGCATGTACAAGCAGGGTGTGTTGTATCTGTGGCTGGAGAGAAGGATTGAAATGCACATTGAGAAAACAAAAAATCTAAGGGGCAGACACAGGGAAGCCACATGGGGCTCTCCTTGCCTTCTCTCGTACATGAGAATATGTTCTTCGTGCCTGTCTTTGAATGCATCCTCTGAATGAAATGCTCCTTTTGTACAGTGTTGCCTGAAAAAATTACCTTTATCCTGACTGTAAAATTATGAGAAGATTTGAGATAAGAAGTTGATTGTAGGGATAGGGCAAGCATCTGCCTGCAGGCACTTTAATGTGTGCTCTACCACACCTGCAATCTCATTTTTCCTTGCTAGAATGTGCCTTTTTTCACTCACTGAGAAATGGAGCGTGGCTGAAAACCAGTAGCAGCCTCCAAAAAGGGCTTTGTCCTGCCAGTAAGTGCTAAAGGTTAGTTTCCAACCCAGCACCTTTAGGGATTTCACCGGGCAATGTGTGTCATTCTTAAGTCATAGGAGGTGCAGTTCAGGTGTTTTCTTCTTGGTATTGGTTGTACACTGGGATCCTGCTCATCTTGCAGAGAAACAAGTCCTGATGTTTCAGCCTAAATTTTGTTTTTTCTCTCTGAAATTTTGGGACATTAGCTCATATTCCCAGGAAGGAATAAAGTATTTACTTTTTCCTTTATCCTTTTCTGTGGGGAGTGTGTTTTTTCTAGCAGCTCTTGTGACTCATCCAGATACCCTGTCATAAAAAAAAATTATATCTGCTCAGTGCAAGCCATATAAACACCCTGTGCTTTGCAAATATTGTCTTCTGCCACGTCTGCCAGCAAGTTAACTTCAATTTCTATGGTAGTCTTATTGCTGAAGTCAAGCAGCTGTTAAGAAATAACTTCTACCCCTCCCTTTCACCAGAAAGAGTGGCAGCACACTCTTAATCCTTTCTTAGCTTCTACAGGTTTTGTGCAATCTCTGAGTTAATTCATTCTCAAGTTTCAAACTCCCAGAGTAAGTCATGAACTTCTAGCATGAAGATGATGGTTCTGCTGAGGAAATAGAGGCAGAATTAGTTACTGTACCATGTCAAGGAAGTGTGCATTGATCTGTTTGGTCTGTGCTAATTGCCAACTAAATAGGTGCTGTGAACAGTCATGCACCAATGTGGACTAATTTCCACTGATGTAATACTGTACTTTGTCTACAATATTTTTTTTCCTCAGAGGTTAAAAGCTAAAAAATGGCAGCAAAACTGCCATTAATGGCTTCTCCATCATTCTTCTCTATGAAAAATGTTGTCGACAACCTAGGAAAGTCTATTGCAAAGCAAAGTGTTTAAGAGATTGTGGCCAGCCACAAAGGTTAATGCCCAAGTTAAATAGTTGCTGAAAAGAGAAAAGTAGAGCAGCTTAATGGATTGGAAATTGGTTGTAGGGGAAAAAAAAGTAATCTTAAATGCAGCCTTGGAGAGAACTTGGTATTATGTGTTCAGTGAAAACCTTGTTTCAGTAAAGTATGTATGTGCTTGGAAAGTTCAGTTTAGAACAGATAAAGGTGGACAGAAGACATTGGAAAACATTTATGTGGTCGAGTGGTTTTTTGTGCGGTTGAATCTTTTTATTCAGAAGATGTTGCAAAGCCCAGATAAGTATATTCAGAGGGGAGCTTCCAGAGAAACTGCTTCTCAATTATGAGTCTGGGAACTGTCGTGATTCATGGAGTTCTTGGGGGAGGTATACAGACACATGCAGTTTCATAACATTTAAGCTTGGAATTGATAAGGAAAAATCCTATTAATGTGCAGAGTCAGAGTAATCCTATTAATTATATAAGCACTAATCCAATTAGTTTCAAAGTCCTCAAGACATTCCACCAACATTTTCACCAACCTCCATAGTATTGCCATTAGAGACCACTGATGCTCCATTTTTGCTGCCCAAGAGTGAGAAAATTCGTACCATTAAAACAGTGTTCTAAATGTTATAACCCACAAAACTTAAAATGTTTGTTTTAGTGTGGTCCATTAACAATAGCTTATTATCCATCCTGAGCTGTTTTATCTTCTGAGTCTACATACTACAGTGTTAATAAGTCAGCAGATACCATCACAACCCACAGGTTCTTTTGATTCACCAACTGCTTTCCAATCTTAAATTCCTTCAGACTTAACAAAAATTAGGCAGGACAATAATTAGTAGGATTGCAAGGCACCACTTCTAATTGAGTTTGCCAATCAAAGGCCCAGAAGTGGAGAAGGGGGGAAAAAAATAGGATTGATCCTCTGAGCTGACTTTTATTGCCAGACCTTGCAGCCACATATTAAGGCGGAGAGCAGGAACAAACTTCACACACAAAACTTTTTTATATTGAGACTTTTGGAGTTTTAGAGTCCAAATGGATATAATCTTGCTGGGGTGCATTATCACAGAGTCACGTAGGTGTTTTCACATGAGTCAGAACATGTGTGCTCATCTGTCAGCAGCTGAATTTTCAGCGGGTTTCTTTTGCAGACTACATCACATAGTGGAAACACTTCTTGCTCTCCAGCATGCCAGGAACTTGTGGGTGGCTCTTGTGTTTGATGTGGCTAATGGTATTCTTATCTTCCCTCTATGACAAGTCCATATGAATATTTTTCTGCTTTCTGAAGCTCTGTTTAATTTTAGGATGGTTTGTCTGAAATCAAGCTTTGAAATTACATTAAGAGGAAGGCGATAATTGCTTTGTTGCATGATACAGCAAAGCACATTTTCTCTAATGATTCCTAGCTTTTCTCAAATTAAGGGATGTATTTAAGTAATGGTTCACGTTCCAAGGTTGCTGTTGCATGTTTGGCCATCTCTGTTTCTTCTTGTACGAGCTGTAACAGTTGAAACTATTATTTATGTGCCTTTCTCAGGAGCTGCTTCCTCAGGGTGACTCTTCTATGAGTGACCTGTGGTAGTTTCTGAGAATTTTGTCATTTTTTGACAAGTTGAACATGCCCAGTGAGTGTAGCTATTCCTGCCTGTACAAGTGGCTTCACTCTGCTGTTTCCATAAAACTGTGATATCTCCTGTTGCACTCTCTTTGAGGTTATTATTTATGCTTTAATAGTCACTGGTACTCCTGAGCCCTGCAAGAAATGTTTTAACTGCTGTACCTTTAATCTCAAATGCTTTGATGCAGGTATCTTTTATAGTGTCAATGACTTAGAGAGGTTGGTAGCTGCCCAGTGTCAATTTAACAGGTTTTTTACCCCTTGTCTCTTTCTCCTTGGATGGACACATAATGTAAAAGCAACTCACAGGATAAAAATTTTAGTTCTTGGCCTCATATATCAGTGTACAGATGAAGTCAAGCAGATGTTTACATTAACATTTAATTGAATTTGTAACAGGCTAACACATGTTACATACATTAGTAATAAGCATTAACCAAAATAAAAGAAAACATTATGCATGTGCCCTAAGCAGCAGCATGACACGAGGAAAAGATCCCTCAGCTCTTGAAACTGCTGCTGTTGATGGGATGAGAGGCACAAACCAGCTATACCTGTTTGTGCTTTTTTTTTTCTTACTGTTCCCAATGGAAAGGGGATTTAACCTGTCAAAGTTATCTTCAAGGCCTTCTTGAGCCCCTTATGGGGAAACTGAAGCCTTGACAAAATGAAGAATAATCATAGTGATTCTCGGTGTATTTTGGAGGACTTTACAGACAGGGCTGGCTCTGAAACTTTCTGAACTTAACAGGAAATTTTCTGCTGGCATCACGTGGCCGTGGATGTCAAAAAATATCTTCTGTCATTCAAGGGGCGTGCAGACTACCTTGAGTGAGGATCCCATGGTGATAAGGCAATAGGGAGAGCTGATTTCAGTGTTATCTTTCAGAGTACTGGGGGTGGTTTCCAGGCTCTGATTTCCATCTTAGCTCTGTTTCCAATAGATCCCATCTAAAATTCCTGCCTGTATGAAGCAACTCCTCATCTAGTGACTCGTTTTTATTTACCACTGTACTCAAAAATTGCCAGCACATCTCTATAAGGTGATGTTAAGCTTTTCTTGTTTTCCTTTTCTGTGTTGGAATTCTGTCTGTATACTCACTGACTCTATATATTTTTGGCTTAAATAAACTTTAGGTTTAGCATTTAGTAGGTCAAGGCAATTGGTATATCTGACATCCCAAGGTTTGTTCAATATCAATTTAAATTCTACCTTTTCCACTTCTGCTGTGTAGGTTGTCGAGAATAGGACTGTTTTCAAATAAGATTGTGAATGACTGTAACCAAATCCTAATGTCAGTCCATGAAATAGAGTTATAAATGAAAATGTCAGAACCCTGCAACTTCCTGTCTGTACTTATTAACGTCCTGGATGCTCACAGTGCTCTCAGGATGGTATCTGTCTTGTTATTTAAAGTAACAAAGTGTATCATATCAATAACAGCAGTGTTCTTGTTTTAGATAATACATTGATTTACCTTATTATCGTGTTCATTTCTGTGAATTGTCAGCAGAAACTTTCCTCCCTGTCACTTCTGAAGACTGAAAATGAATTTTAGTGATTCAGGTAGTGTGAAGGCAAAGAGCACCTGGTAATAAGAAAATTATTAGAATTACTGGGCTGTCCACAACAGCCATAAGACCCATTTACCAGAATTATAACAGTTTATGGGGAAACTCTCAGCAATACTTCATGCTTTTGTCAGCTGAGCATTATCTATCTATCTACAGGAAGAAATAAATTCCTCTCATGTTGGTAGCAAACCTTAACTAGAGATTATGTTCAGAAATAAGTGGGGTGGTGGTGTTTCATAATGGATGTAACTCTAGGAACTGTGAATTGCTCTCTTATCTCAGTGACTTGTTAAATCTCATATTTCAATATCACATGCTGAGCACCAAACCTGCAACTCAAGCATGCTGGAAATGGATGAAAATTTCCCCTGCCTCGTAATTATTTATGGGATCCAGTTGTTTGGTTTTGTTTATGTTTATGAGAGAACAGCCAAATTCACAAGTGTACTAAAGAAATCTTTGCCATAACTATGAATTAGCAAGATACATTAGTTAGGATAAATGTAAATCACTCACTGCCAGCAAATTTAAAACACAAAACCTTTAACATTAGATACCCTCACCAGTATCTTGTGAGTACCATGATTATTGATGTGTGACTCTTCAGTTCCACAACATCTTTTTGGCACTGAGAAACTTAAGCACTCCATAAGTATTTTGCAGTCTGTCATATGTTTTTGCCATCATGAAGAATTCTATAAAATAGAACCTCAAAATAATTTTGTTCCATGTCTGGTGTTTGATAATAATGTAAACATATACTTTTATGTTTTCTTACCATGATATTTGCTGTTCCCCAAATCAAAGTATGTAATGTCCACATGAGACCTCTTAATTTCAATTTGTCATTTATATTTTACACAATAATTTGTTTTTCAATTTTGTTCCAATATGCCCTCTACTTGCCACAAAACAATTGTTTTCCTTAAATAATTGAATATGGTATTTTTTATAAATATTTAATAAACATAAAATTCATTATAATGGGAGAGGTCTGTGAAACTCAAAGTATTTATTTCTCTGTTTCCATTTTGAGCTATATAAAATATATTTTGTTTGCTTGCAACCTATATAATGGTTCCCTATATATCCTATTGCTTGTGTCAACCATATATATTTTTTGTGGGGTTCTTCCATAAAAGTATGTAAGATCTTTTAGAAGCCTTGTTTCATAAAATTCTGTTGAAGAGCAAATATTTTATTTTTGTGTTGCCCAAATTTTAAAAAAGCAGTAGAGCTACTGATTTACTTGCAATCCTCTGATATATTGCAAAAAAAGCAAGATGTAATGAAAATCTGCAAAATGAGTCTTCATTCTACTAAGCACAAGTTTTAGAAGTGAAAGGGAGTATATTAATAAGTTTGCAGATAAAATTGCAAAGACACTGAAGATGCAACACATCTAATCTTGTTTATTCAATTAATAGAAAACTGAATATGAATTATATTCTAAGACTTAGAAAATGAACATTTTATGGTTTTTGAATTGGGCATCTGGAGAAATTATACGGTATAATGAGATACTTTGGGTAATTTTCTGGTTCTTGGTCTTACACCATACAACTATTTGCTTAATAATCATACATAGATACAATGCAATCATATTGCTTATCTTTTCCTAGAGATGAAGTAATTCAGCTGCATTTCTGTGACTTCCAATTATGCCACTGATATTGAAATTTAGATATGAAAGCTGATGGCTGGAAAAAGTACCTCTGCAACAGCAGTAGAAAAAACAGTAGGAAAAAATTAAATTACTTACATTTTTCAATCCTGCACTGCCTTCCAAGCTTCTTATTTTTAATTTAAAAAGATAAATCAGCATCATTATATTCCACTATTTGTCTTTTCAAGCAAAACAAATAAAATAGTTGCAGCTGCTATTTATATAATTAATTGAGGGCAGAAAATAACCAGTTGTTTCAAAGAATGAAGTAAGATACTAAGCATCAGAGAGAATGATAGGAGTCAGGAAAAAGGTCTGATGTTTGTATTAGAATGAAGAGTTCATGAGTGTTAGAGGGAACTGAAGTGAAAGGTGGTTCCCATATGTAGGAACTTCCGTGAATTCAGGAGAATTTAGGACATAGACAGAACTGCTGAATCAGTAAAAGCAATTTGTTGCAGTTAATTTTATTGATTCATCCTGAAGTGTTTTCTTTCTGCTGATAATTTGGTCTGAGGTAATTTCTCCTTACTCCCTATCAGAAAAGGCAGTTTGAGGTTCTAGGAACTCCCTTTCTGTGCTGATGCAGATGCCTTGACTCACCACCAAGAACACATCAGCTGCCAGCTCTTTCTTGTCATCCTGCCAAATGTGTATTCCTGAGTGAGGAGGAAAAGGGAACACTGTTCCTAGGATTCCCATTTTTCCCTTTTGTGCAGTGGAAAAACATCAGGAAATGTTGATGGATCTGAAAGAAGGGGTTTGATCTTCATTCACAGGTGAAAAATGAGCTGAGAGACTGCACACAGTCTAGCATCTGCCAAAGTAGCTGCACAAATTTACCTGGCCTAGAACATTTCAGAGCTCTCCCCTGGGAGCTGTCTAAGATGTACAAGGAGATGGCTATGTTATGCTGTGTGTTATGTTATGTAGGGGACTAAGAAAGCAAAACTCCCTTTAGAAATGAAATAATGGGATGATTCTAGGACATATTGCAGAGAGAAACAGGCAGACACCCAGTGAAAAGGGAAAGAGAAGCATTTTATTGCAATGGTTGATTTAATTTTCTAGTAAATTGAAATTACAAAAAAAAACCCCAAAAACTCTAAACCAATGAGAAATTAACCACCCAAAACTAAAATAAAAACAACCACCAGACTACAAGGGAGCAAATTATAGGCTCCCTTAAGGCCTAGAGACTGTCATGTCACTGATGTGAAAGGGACAGGTTTGCTTGAAAGATTGATGCCATGTTCCCATTCCACCTGAGTTCCTATTGCACAAAGCAGCTGTGCTCCTTCACTCAGGGGACTTCCCTGAATTGGTCGTTCCCCTGGAAAAAAACTGCCAATCTTGTCAAGGAAATGACATACAGATTTTTAACATAATTTAGAAGCAAGTTTGTCTTGCATAATAGACACATAATATTTCCTTCAAACACTTAGTAGGGTTACTTTAGCTAATAGATGAAATAAAAGAATGAGAACCAATCTGAGTTTTTCAATTCTGAATGTTGGAGTTGTGTTTGTCCATATCAATTGCTTGGGTTAAAATTACTGTGAAGTACTCATTTTCTGTTGCACATTTCTGTATTGCTTTCAAGGCAAATTTAAATGTTTTATACTTATTATAAAACGCTGATCTTCTATTCCATTATAGATCCATTAACCCACACTGTTTAATGATTTAACAATAGAGAGGTAATCTATTGCTTTCAGTGCTGAGCCAGTGATTTTTGAGAAGTGTTGGAGGTTTTGCTAAATGACCACTGAGTCTATATGTTGTTCACATCTGCATTTGCTGTGCAATTTCACAGTACATTAGCTGCATTCCTCAGGAATGCCATGCACCCATCCACACATTATGTGTTCAATCTGCACTGGCACTGGGGGCTAAATGTGAGACTTGTGGAACTTATCACCATGTGTGGAATCAATGCATTTCAGTGAAAGGGTTTAAAATTCCATTTTTGATCACAGGGCTCAACACTAAAAGGAAAAGTAGATCTTGAGGAAGCTCATGTGACTCTGTATTGTCTGTTGTCTGAGCAGAGTGGACAGGCAGAAGCATCAAAAATACCTTGTTTTAAATCGGATATGTTTAGGGCTTATCCTGTCCATGGCAGCATTGGACAGCAATAACCTAATTCCCATGGTATTATGTGCAATAAAGGTATTTTATAGATTTTTCTTGGCAGTGCATTGTTCAGGTCAGCCCATTGTACCAGCACCCTTCGTTAGACATGCCATGACAATAGAAAATAGCTCTGGTGGTGTTGAAATCACACAAATTTTAATTGTCAGGGAAAGTCCAATAACAATTTTTCTTGCATTGGTGAAATCTGACTCAGTGGAGTATTCTGGTGTGAATCAGTGATGGAGAGAAGTTTTGCATTATCAGTGCATTTGCAGCATGGAAGAGATTAATATTCCAGCCCTGCTTTGTGACACTCTCATATTGATAACACCTATGATTTAGTTTCTATTTGTGTTATTATATGTGTGGTTCTCAGAATGATGCAAACTATTTTCTTGACCCTGAAACTACAGCTTGTAAACAAGCCAGATATTTTAATAACTCTTACTATTAAATGCATAATGAAGCTACCCCAATATGAAATATAAAACTAATTTCATGTGTCTTTTAAAAATTACATAATAATGTTTCATGATGTATGGCACAGGAATTTTTATTCTAATTTATTTCTGATAGCTGTTTCATCCCCAATACTTTTCTCATAATAAGTGGAACAATCATATTAGAAATTTACTTCCTGTAGTTGGAGTGAAGAATTGTTGACTTTATTATGCAGTTAGGCCTTTTTTTTTTAAATTAAAATTATTATCTAGATGTGCTCACTATTTCCTGGCTTGGCAATTAGTAACATTTGTGCAGATATACTGATGGTTCATAACAATAATTTTTTGCTTTAGAAAATAGATCTGTACAAATGAACAGTAGTTTTGATGGGTTTCTTTCCCTCGTGTAAAAACAAAGCCAAAGCCAAAGCAAGCCCGGGATGATGGATTAGGTTATAGTCTCCTTATCTGCAAAGGAAGGATTTTCTAAATCCCTGACAGAGTACTGTTTTATGAGCTCTGCTGTCCCAAGCCCAGCACTGGACTTTGGGGATGCAGTAGCAGCGTTGCTGGATTTGGAGTTCTGTGGCTGCAGATCGCTGAGGACCAAGCCCTGCCCAGCCAGGGGAGCCCAGTCCTGCAGAGTTCCCTGCTGGGGCCAGGGCTGGGGGCACCATGCCTGAGCCCCATGGCTCTTCCCTGCTTTTGCAGCAGCAGGACTTGGTGCTGCTTGGAAAACTGGCGCTGCTGGCTGTGGAAGAGGAATGGAACTCCAGGAGAAGGATAATCCCAAGTGTCACTGATACTGCTGGCAGCACATTCCCAACAGCATCCCAGGGAAGCCGAGGAGCAGCGTTGGGGTTGTTCTGATGAGGCCACATGTGAGGTGAGGCAGACACAGATGCTCTTGCTGGGACATTGGGCAGATATGGACACAGAAGTCCAAAAAAAAGCTGGACAAGTTTTTTTCACTGTCCCCCTGCTGTGGGCACGAGGCTGGGCAAGGTTGTGACTAAGGCAGTTAAAATGCATTTCCCTGAAGTGTAATGTGTTAGGAGGATATTGTTATACCACCTCACTGTGAGATTCATCTTCCCCCCTAGGTCAGCTTCCCAAAACCCTGCTCACTTTCAGACAGAGCTTTCTGGGGTTTGTGGCCGTAACAAGTACAAGGCACATGTCAAATTTGCCAGCTTCCCTTTCCTTCTGCTCTCCCATCTTGTGACCAGAACAACATCCTGGCATCATTACCTCCCCCAAACTGGGCTTTATTTCACGGTTTCTACTTGGTCTGATTTTGGCTGAACATCACAGTTCTGTTCACTGCATTTATTCAGCAGTCTGATAACTACTTTCCAAGAGTTTATTTTCCTTGCACAGAGCAAAGCTGTTCATTTGATCATGACACTCCAACTGGTGAAAATTGCTGGATTCACTACTGTTTGTACCAGCTGAAGCTATGACTCAGTACTTGTACTTTTAAATGTTATTTAGAAATACAGTTTATTTATAGCATTGACACAGAATGTCCATAAAGGATAATTATCAAAATGTAGTCTTCTTGTATCCTTCAGCCACATTACTGATATGAAATGTGTGGAAAACATTATCATTTTAAATCATATTTTACATAGAGAGTTATCTGATTGCCACCAAAAGGCTTTGCAGCAGTTTTTAATTTAGCCTTATGTATTTTTAACATGGCAGCTGGAGCACAGCATGCACATGGCATATTAATAGAGGAGACTACTAGTCAGTTCTGTCTGTTCTTGCGAAGAAAAAAGCAAGAAATAAGCAAAAATGTTTAAATTGCATGTTCTGGATAAAAGCAACTGACACAGCCTGGCAAACTGGGGCAGTGTGCAGAGCTTATTTCATTATTCCATCTCTGATTTCTTTCTCAGGGGCTAGCTGGCTTTTTGTTTGTTTTCAATTAAACTGCTGCAGCGTAGAATGAGAGATCTATCATTTGTCTATCAAACAGAAAGTTGGGCTTCAAATGCAGCCACGCTGTAAACTCCATTTTCAATTGCTCCTCATTTTGCAAACAAGAAGTCCTTTTGACTTGAAATGCTCTGCATTTGATCATAACATTTTGGTGCTTGTTTGTTTCTGCAAATCTGGGTCTTATTCAGCCTGTTTGAAGGCAGTGTTTAAAAACAAGCATGCACTAACTGATTAAGAACAGGAAAATAAATGTTTTACTTTTTTATTCTTTTGTCCTGGAAAGAAAAAGAAAAGAAACAATGTAGAGAGGGCACTATTTTTTCAGAGGAAATAAGCTCACAAGCTTTAAAATAATATGTATTCAGTTCTCTCACTCTCTCATGATACTCTCAGTGGGATTTTTCTGGTAGGCTTCTTTTTTCAAACTGAATTTTAAAATGTGTGGGGTTTATAGGTGATCTGGTACATGGTATAAGTTTTTTGCAGCTATTTTGATGAATAGGCTGGATCCAAAATGAGCTCCTAAAACTCAACTTCATCAAAGATCATTGAACTTCAAAGAAGTGTTAAAGGCAATACTAAAACCAGTATAAAACTATGGGGAAAATAACTAAAATTGCTTCTCACTTTTCTTCTCTTTTTAAAGAAAAAAAGGAATCCCAATGAAAAATGCAAACAAAAATCTTGGTCAAAAAAGAATTTAAATTTGGGGAATGCAGGGTATAGTTTAATAAATATATTTCAATTCTGGTCTAAATTTAACATAAATTTTCCACTTAATTTTTTAGAATATCAAATAATGTAAAGAGTGATTTGCAGAAACCCTTTATTCAAGAAGTGGTTATAGGTCTGAGAATCACAAAAAATTCCTTGTCCTGTGATTTCCTCACACACTCACTCCTTTTCTACCATGTTGCAATTACACATTTTTCACTTGTTTGGCCTGTATTAGTCTGGTCTTGGGCAGCTGAGTCTGTCTAACTCCCTGCAGGGGACCTGCATTATATTCCTGGCTTGACACTAACAAACCCGCCAGTTTGACAAGTTTTTCTTTTTACTAGAAATAATGAACCTAAACTGTTTTTGTAAAGTGCCTTTGAAAATTTGCATATGAATAAAAACGTTATGTGGCATTAGGTGTGATTTATTTTAATAGGGTTCCTTTGCAGGACTGTGGTAAATCAGGGAGAGTCTGATTAAATGGATCTGTAGCACGACATCCTCTTTTCTTGAGCAAGCCAACCTCCCAAAATGTAAATACATGAAATGTCATTCTCATTAAATACACATCATGGAACTGCTAAGGAGGATTAAGGAAGAGCAATAATCTTCATCCTACTCTGAATAACTGCTAATGGTCAATGTGACCTGGACTCAAATTTTTATTGAAGAAGGTAAGTAAAGAGAAAATTTTCCCTTTATGAGCTCAAGTTGCCTTCCTTAAAGTTAATGACCTCTGAATCAACACTTGGTGGTTTAGCACATAAGCAATTCGGGCTGAGATGGGATTCTTTAAGCACCTATTGACATTCTGAAGCTGTTTACATTCTGACCTTTCATGACAGAATGAGTTCAGCCAGCGCACAAGAGAATGTCAGAATCTGCTGCAGAAACTGGCTGCAATTATGAGACTAGAAAAGGAAACAAAAGCCTTAGGCAATCGTTTTAGATTGCAGGGTGGTGGGCAGATTATGGATCCGGTACTTAATAGTGAGGTGACACACAGGAACCCTTTTAAAAGGTCACACCTGCCTGAGCTGGGAGTGGTTTGGTTTGCAGTGATGGCAGAGTCTCTTACTGAAGTGGTTTCCATTTGTGACTGCAGGCATTGCCTGTGTGATATCCCTGGAATACGGAGACACGAAGAATAATATTTCTGGAGGTTGGATTGCTGTTTGGCAGACTTGATGAGGTGTTAAATAGGGCTCATAAAATTATGATAATTTCCAGTCTGATTTCTTTACTGACTCTGTGTCAAGATTTTAAAGTTGATCATCAGCTGGTGCCAGTTGTTTGTTAATGTAAACCCAGTCAAGCTGAATCACCTTGTTTACACTTTGCAACATGTCATTTTATATAGATATTGCCATGTCTTCTGACGTACTTGTACTCCTAGTAATGGAAAGAGTCTCTTCAAAAAATGAGATGAGGATATGTTGACAACAATTGTTCAAATATACAGATTCTCTGTCTGTTTTCTCTTCTCCACACTGGCCCACTTGTGAGTCCTGGAGAAACTCAGTGAATGTGAATCAGAGTTTTGCATTGCCCTGTTTCAAAGAGGGGGATGCAGCCACTTTGCTTGTCAATTGTTTTTCTTAGGAAATCAGAAAATCAAGTGAATCTTCTCAAACTTCAGTGTCCCTTTTATTTGATTTGTGATCTGAAGGAAAAAAAGCCTTATAAGAACTGTAAGAAATGTATCAGACAAATGTTGCATCCTTCACAATTTTTCAAGTGCTTTTGATCTTGGTGGTGGTTTAGCAATGTAATGGAAAATGATGGGGCTCTGACAGCAATTATGTAGGAACTTTAGTGTCAGGCATTGAGAAATGCATCCTCTTTGATTACCTGATCCTTGTACAGTGGATTTGATTAGAGGCTAAGTTGTTTCTCTGCCCAGTCTGGATATTCTAGGACAGCTGGGGTTACTCCTGACTGTGAGCTGCCCTGAAGGACCAGTCCATCATACATGCCTCTGCATTGCTGAATTTTTCACTGTAATAACTTGGACATGCAGAAGGGATCTTGCAAGAACAAGATTCAAATACACAAAATGATCCCTCATTTCCTTAATTTACATCAAGTATATTCTGCACATCCCTCAAGGATGTAAAAGGCAGGCCATGTCACAGCATCTGCAGTTTCCAGACAGAACTGCCAACTGCAGCAGTCATTCCACTCTCGTGACTGCAAACTTCTTCAAACGGGCTGTAGGCATAGGCAGGCTTTTATACTCTTGAATTTTTAAACAACATTGATTTAATATAACCTGCTAAAACAAATCCACAGTGCTACCCTAGTGATATGAATAATACCTGATTTTCAAAAATAGGATATGTTTAGAATAGCTGAAATATTTTATGTTTCTGATGGTCTTTGAAAGATATTATATTTATACAACTAATCCCTGAAAAAGTTAGGCTTCTGAATTTTTTTCCTTTTTCTTCCCTTAATAATTTCTGTTTCACATTAATAAGAAATCTCTGCAGGCAAGGTACTTCTGGAGGATTATTTCACTGCTCAGGTGGCTGTATGCACTTGACCTTCAGTCCCATGTGACACATACCTGAATAGAGTTAATCCTCTGCAAATGCACTATTTGTTGTGCCTAATGCTTTGAATATCACCTGCCTTCTTGCTTTTCACATCTTAAGAATTGCATTTAACTCTTATTTTGCAGAAGGACAAAATAATCCCAACGGCTACTGGAATTATTGTTTGATTCAGCAAATAGTGAGGATAGTCATTTTATGGCAAACAGAATGAAGGTAGGATAAGGCAAGGAACAAATTTCTCAAGGTCAGGAGGAGAATCTCCTCTTCTGCTGCTTTATGGTGCCAGAGGAACCAAAAGCACCTGGAGGCAGCTCCCTTCCCTGCCCCACTAATTTTGTGCAGATCAATCTGCCTCCTTGGGAAAGAGCTTTGAGTGCACGTTCAGCCACAATGGAAAATCATGGAGTAATTTTTGGGTTGGGAGGCAAATGGCAGTGGGGATTTTCTAACTAGAAAGTTTGCATAGCAGGATTTTATTCACAAAGTCATTTTGTCTGCCTCTGTGTGACCCAAGTGCTGTATCAAGCCAGCTCAGGGGAGAGTAGATGTCACAGTTAAAGCTGAATTTCAGAGCCTGGAACACTCAGGCAGGGTATAATATTTGCTGAGGGACACTGGTGCTTTGATTACATGTCACAGGAGGGTTATGCACTCTGGTAGCCTTGAGAGTTGTGCCACACATCTTCTCCAAATGGGATCTCTGTGCAAAGACTCTGTAAAGGGAAGGATGGCTCCCCAGCTGCCTATGGACATTAGTTGATAGTTTTAAAGCATTCCTCCCCATCCTGAGAGCAGCAGGGCAGAACCACCTACCAAATCCTCTAGCATAGAAGAATCTCTTCCTCTTTGGAGGAAAACAAGTGTAAAACCAAGTGTGCAGTGAGACAAGCTGAACATTCTCTGCTAGTGCTTAATAACAAAGCGTGTAGGGCTTTTCCCCTGTGTGTTTCTCCTAAGAAGAGTGTCTCGTGCAGAACAAGAATATTTTTTTTTTTAATCAAATGCTGAATTACTGCAGTGAACATCTAACTTCTACCACTTGTTAATGTCTAGAACAAGCACCAAAAAACCTTTTGGAATATTCATCATGCCTGTGTTGCAGTCATCCACCTGCTGCTATTGTAACCAACAGGCTCCCTATGTCCCATTAGCCTCTAGGAGACCAAACCAATTACACTGAGGTATGACAATGCCAAGTGATAATGGGGCAGCCAGACATGGTGTGTTTTTAAGTTTGAAAGGATAGGTTTTCCTGTGTACCAGATATCTGCAGTGAACAATTAGAAGCAAAGTGAAGAAAGGTTTTTTTGTTGGTTTGTCTTTGGGATGAGGTGTTTGGAAGCACAACTGTCTTTGAAGCCAGCTGCACGGAGTTACAAGTCAAACTGCTGCTGAAGATGTTGGCTGTACATCTTTGCACTGAAATTACTGGACCCCCTTTGTCTAACTGTGGTCCAGGGTTCTTTAGTTGGTGGCAGCGATTTCTCACCTCAGCCCACTAGTTAAACATCCTTGCTCACATGTCAAACAGCAGCATACTAATTAAGAGTCAAAATAAAATCTGTGAAGGGTTATAAAAGGGAAGTTTAAACTGGAATTCTAACTTTATAAAAGACTGCCTGCATATCCAGAACTTCACAGATAACTGAGTTCAGATTTCTGCCCTTTGGTGCAGGGGAATCCTACAAGATGATGAGTTTGCTGCTGGTTGCTCTGAATCTTCTTAGATTGTATCTAGCATTATTTGCTGTCTTTACAACTGAAAAATATTGTATACAACACATGATTTCACAAGATAAATAAAAATAAAAAATCTAAAACAAAAATAGCAGAGAGGCACGGTGTTGCAGCATTCTTGCCCCTATTACTGCTACTTTATTAATGCATTTATAAGGAAAAAGATTAAATATTTATAAGGTTTATTCTGACTTGGTGTGCTGATATTAATCACACTGTCATGTGATAAGTTTGGAGCAGAAAACAGATGTATCTATGTACATGCTGCTCTCTGAAATTCTAATTTACTCTACCCAATAACTTAATAAATATAATGCATTGCATGTGAAAAACTGAAGTAGGAAAATATGGTGATACCAATATGATTGAAAAATTAAAAAAGCAGCAGTTTCACCACCAAAGCTGTGGGGATGAGGCTGGGATACTTCCATTCCTATGGAGGTTGTTACTCACATTTATACCTTCTTGTCATCACCTCTGTGTTTTTACAATGTAAGTGATTTTACATATGATACCACTTCTTTTTTCTCTTTGCTCTGCCCTAATACCAGTTCTAGCAAACTCTCAAGGCAACATTCCTGTAGTAATTGACTGTTTGTGTTGAGATGCTGGAGGCCTTTGGCTTCATCCTGTGCCTTGTATTTCCAGGGTCTCTGGTACCATCTTGTGCTTACACTCTGGGGATCCCAGCTTTGAAGTGTGGTGAACATGTCATGAGTCTTGCTGAAATGCTGTGGCTCTGTGAAAAGGTTCAATGTGCTGCTTTAGGTGAGATGCTAGATGGATAGTATAAATCAGTGCAGCTGCACTGACTGTCAGGACTCCACGAACTTGAACCAGCTGAATATGTGTTCTCTCTTCAGATATTACTGTCTCCCAGCAGTTGTGGAATTTGGTTAACTTTTTCTCTAAGAAGTGGTACAATTTTACACACTGGTACTCACTGAATTTAGCACTCTTGTTAGACTGAGCAGCCTCAGTTCGTTCATGATAAATATCAATACAGAATTGTTATTGATTTTTTCCTATTTCTTCTGGGCTCCTCACTTCACACCAAATGTGACATTCACAGTGTTGTATCTTGCCAATGCCTTCATCAAACCTCTATGGTAATTTTTCATTTTCTGAAAGTTATTTAAAATTCTGCTTTGGTGGGTGTGAATAGTGAAAACTAAAAATGGTGATTAATAGAGCACTTTTTTATTTGGACAAATAGTTGATGCCAGATTGTTTTATGCTACAGAGTACCCAGACAAAATCGCTGCTCTAACTCAAAATAAAAAAATGTGAAGGAGATTACTGCTAACCTCCTATCATTATGACTCTGGAATTGTCTTACCTTGATCAGAGACGTTAAATTGTACTAGAAATTCAATTCTATAGTTAGTTGATGTCAAAATGTTGACTTTTCTACATGGTCTAAAATCTGCACATTAATTCTTAAATCACCCTGTAAATTACCATGCCAGACAAAGAAACAGTTAAGGTTGGAGTTTATTAGAAAAAGGGGCTCCTTAAACGCATTCCCTTCAAACCAATATTTTTTTAGCATTCTTTCAAACGTATTTGTACCTCTCTGGGGATCAAATCACTTTGTCATCCTATCTTCCACCCAATTCAGTTCCCTTGCTTGATTTCAGTGCCAGCTTGCCTAATATATTGGGCTATTGTCATGATATCCCCTGGCTGAAGCCAGGCAAGATAGAGCTGTTTGCATATTGAGTTAGCAGAAGTTAACCTCAATTAGCTTAACAAGCATTTGTGCTTGAGAAGCAGCTCTGGTGCAGCTGTCCCTGTTGCTGGTTGGTGGCTGCTAAATCAGGGCTGTTCCCAGCTCTGCACGGTGCCTCAGGGCTCCTGCCAGTGAAACGCAGACGGTGGCAGGCCAGTGTACCCAATAAAGTAATCCCTTCCCGTGTGCAATTGAACAGGAAATTATGCCCATCATTCATTTGGAAAGCAAGGCAAGCTTTAAAGTGTGTTTTTCATCCCAGCTGCAATGTGGTTTAAAAACTAATCTACCTCAAACTAATGCTGTTGTGTGAGTAGAGCCTGTTGAGGTTTTCTCCTCAGTTTTTAACCTTCCCCCTTTAATATGCTTGTCAGAGGTCCAGTATCGTTTATTGCAGTCACACAGCCCTGCCCCAGTGTTTGTCCCAAGTCTACAGGGTAACCCTGAGCAGGTCACCTGTGCTCCAGCAACCTGCCTGCTCCTCCTGTTAATGAGTACCAAAGCTGACACTGCTGTAAGATCTCCTGGAGAAAACTGAAGTGTTATTTAACAATTGAATGCTACACATTTCCTCCAATCCAGCTGTGTTGTATCTTTCCTTCTACACTCTGCTTTTGTTTTTCTGTATGCATGACACTGAATCTGAGCGGATGGCAAGGAGCTGTGAGCAGCTCCTGACAGGCAGCCAGCAGTGCTGATCTGGAGTCCTGACATGACACAAGGCAATGGACTTAAGCAACCCCCTCCAAAATAGAGGATCACATACCAAAGGTGTGTTTATTATTACCCTTAGAGCTTCTTAAATTGTTTATCAAGCTGACACCTTCATATCACTTGTCTCCAGGAGAATCTGTTTATATAATGCCTGACTGACAAAACTCAGGGCTAAGGATGTGCTCACATGCTGTGTTGGCTTAATTCCCAAGTCCTCTTGTTAGCCTTGGACTCCAGTAAAATTCCGTACAAAGGGTTAACATTTGTCCCTCAGTTTCTTGTTTATCTGTTTGTTCTTGTATTTCATTATGGTAAATATTCCTAGTAACTCTGCCTTCTGATGAAATAATATTTGCTTTATGATTCTCTGAGAATAGCAAATGTGTTATGTATAATCACATTTGGGAGAACATAATTTGAGTTTAAACAAGTTATTTTTTTCCCACAGCAGAGGCATAATTCAATTAACATTAATGTTAAATCTAGATATCACTTTACCTCTGATGCTCCACACAGGTAATTACTTTCTGGTTAACTTAAATTTCTTTGTAGCTGCAGTGATGAAATTATTTTAATTCACCTGGAGTACTAATTCTTGTTTGTAGAACTAGTGACTCCTGTGTCTGATTCTGTACATTCTATCATTGAACTGCTAATGAAAATGGTGTGATTCCCTCTACTATAAATGCTCTGATTATAAACAGTGTCAAAATGCATGGATTAAAACACTCAGAGTTAAGGAATTATGACTCAGTAATGGAATCTATGAACATTTTTGGCTGTCCCTAAACGGGATGTCTGTAACTCCAAACACAAGGGACTCTCACAGCAGTTTTGGGGCGTTACTCACACTGAACCAAGAATGAATGCAGGTGTCTGCATGCCCACGTTGTTGAGCATCATAACCCAGAGATATCAGCTAAAATCCAACACTTGACCTTTATGGTGTGTGCTGATTTTGGCTGGGATACAGTTCATTTTCTGCATAGTAGCTGGGATGGGGCTGTGGTTTGGATTTTTGTTGAAACTGTTATTGCTAATACAGAGATGTTTCAGTTACTTCTGAGCAGTTCTTACCCAGAGCCAAGGCCTTTCCTGCTCCTCACCCACCCCACCAGAGAGAGGCTTTGGGGCACAAGGAGCTGGGAGGGGACACAGCCAGGACAGCTGACCCCAAGTGACCCAGGGGATATCCCAGACCATGTGGCACCAGCTCAGCATATAAAGCTGGGGAGGAGGAGGAAGGGGGGACGTTTGGAGTGATGGTGTTTGTCTTCCCAAGCCAGCATTACAGGTGATGGAGCCCTGCTGCCCTGGGGATGCTGAACACCTGCCTGCCCTGGGAAGTGGGGGATGAATTCCTTGTTTGTGTGTCCCACCATCACTGACAGAGGTGCAAAAGGTTTTGTACCTTTGTTATTAATGCCCAAACTTTACCTGAATTGGCATGTCCTTGTGTGTTGGTTTACACAAGTTTCTCTTGGGCCCCTTTTTGCAGAAACAACTTGCTAGTCACATCTAATTCTGTTTGTTATTTCAATATAGCTCTTCTCAAAAGTTAGTCTTTTAACTGACAAGATTTACTGGAGCGATATATTGACAAAAAGTCAGGGACTCTGCTTGAGTTATTTTTAATTTTTTTTCTGGTATTCTCAGAAGTGCTTTCAAAATGGAGAGCTTCTTTTAAAATACCAATTGATATGTAAAAGCCACAAAATATACACTTCAAGGTACAAACCCAGTTTATTCTCTGATAAATGGCCCTTTGGGGAAAATCAATTGCACTGCCAGGAGATAGAGTTTAATCATATCTTTTGAAAGGTCAAATGAAAATGAAAGGTCATACTCAAATTTATGCCTTCTCAGAGGATGAATATTTTGTATCTAAAACCATCTTTGACTGCACCTCTCTATATGTGTGTACCTATACCCATATATATTTATGTGCCTATGTACACACTACCACCCCCAACAAATGCCCTCTTCAGTGTTTTCTGTCAAAGCCATCTCATCTTCAGCTACTCAGATTTATGATTAGTGACATATTGAAGGATATATAGATGTGTTCTTGTGGGGGCATAACAGATCTTGCAGGAGCTCCTATTTTTGCCTTAAAAATACCTAAAATTCTCTTTGAGGAAGAGAAATAAGAATGAGGAGAAAAAGAAACCTTGGGGCGGCTTTTACATAGCAATTACAAATAATGCAAAATAAGTCTATTACCTAAGCCTAAAAGACCTAGATTCATCTGAAATTGATTCAGAGAATCCTTATTTGCAACAACCCCACACTGTATTTTGCTGGGGAATGAAATTTTTGATATCTCTATCCTTTACCATGTAATAGAACATAAGGTTGTTCTTAATTGTTGCTCTAGGGGTAGGTTTGCAGATTTCCCTCTCAATTTTAATCTGTTCTTGCATGAAAAATAAAACCAAATGCTGAAAAATGAGGAATGTTCACATTTGGTGGTGTAAAAATCTCAACGTGAGAGGCTTGGGTTTAGCTTTTAAGGTCTCCAGCTTCATATTGCAGAGAATTTTCTTCAGTGCAGGCATGGCTAGGTGCTATTAAATGGTCTATTAGGTAAGAAGTCAAATACTAACAACAGTAGTCGCCTGTGGCCTTGAATTTATGATTTCCTTAAAATCTATAGCACTGTGTGGGCTTTGATGAATATTTACCATGCTCACTGCCCCTGGAAGTGAATCCATCGACGAATTTGTGCAGAACGGAGGGGAAAGTTGCCCAGCTGATGGCATTCCAGCTCTTGCAGATCTTCAGTCAAACCCATTTGTTTTTCTCTAGACTGCCACTTTCTTAAATGGAAGCAGCTTCTTAGAGTTTATACATTTTGTGCCTCAAATTCTTTGTACTTTATCGATAGGACTTGCCCCTTGTTCACTAGCTTGTGTTTGATAGGGGCTATCTCATCTTCTATGGACCTGTGCTAATTAAATTTATGCAAACTGCACTCGGTGCCAGTGGGACTGACACTGGAAGTCTAAAGTGTTTGTGCATGACTTTCTTTAAAGAGTTACTGCTTTTACTCCTGAGGAGGGTAGGCATCATTTTGAGAACGGTGTAGAGTCTGTAAGCAAGGTGTGCCACTTGTGGAAGTTGGGTTCACAAGCTCAGCTCTTCTTGTGTGCATCCCTGTTACTATTCATCCACACTGATTCTTAGACAGGAATGCAGAATTATTTAGATCCTTTTTTCTGGCAGATTTCTTCTCCTCCTCTGTCATTTTGCACCAAGACAGGCTGGAAAGGAAAGTGTAGGAAAGACCCCACAGAGCTGTCTGTCAAATTCCATCCCCCTGAGACGAGGGTACGATGCTGTGATACACTGGGGAGGTGAGAGATTCTGTCCAGTGAAACCTCTGAGCAGAATGCTAAATCTCAGTTCAAATGTTTAAATTCTAATGGCTTCAGTAGTAACTCCATGTGTCCTCTTCTCAAACTTTGGAAGAGGAAAGCCCTTCAGCTTTTACAGAAATCAGCAGACCCTGTCTCTCTCCCCTGACCCTGCAAATGGAAGCAAAGCTGGTGTGGTAGCAAGTAGAGATTCTGAAGGGAATGGAAGGCTGTTCTTTTATTGCTAGATTATTTTATTTAACATAAATATTCCCTGACTAATCAGGAGATGATTAAGGCATCCCAGATCACTGAAAACTTTTGTCATCATTATCATTTGTAGAATCTAACTGGCTATAATTTTACAGAAAATTTTTGTTCCTTCACATAAAAAAAGAAGCAATAAAGAACTCATCAACTAATCCAGCTAACACTCCATGTTTCACTCCTAGACTGTTCTAGTAATCACTTATCATGCTATGCTTCATCCTCATGTAACCTAACCCCTGAGCAAAGAGAAATAATCTATTTCAGTTTTAAAATCCTCCTGGAAGTAAGTGAACTTGATCCAAAGAACGGTGAAATAATTAAAAAGGCTTCCCTTAGCCTTGATGTTGGTTTTGGATTAGACCCTTTTTGGAGAAATAAAGTATTCATCTGATGAATAGACTGTATTTTTTTTGTAGCATTGAACATATGAACTGAAATAATTTAATAGTGATTCCTGAAGATCATCAAAGGTCAAGGTATTCAGAGGTTTTGCTGGGCCAAAAAATCCCTGGACAATTTTTAACACATTTCCAAATATCCATAAGGGCACTAGGCAGTGCCATTTTTTTTTTTTTGTTCTCCCAGGTGGAGTTGCTTACTATCTTTGCTCTCTTCCAGCAGCAATTGGAAAAGCTGAGTGAAAGGTAAGTGAGGGTATTAAAAGGTTGGCTGGAGGCCAAGCTGCAATAATATAGCACTTTGGGGAAATAGTGCATGTTGGACACTTTAGATGTGCATTAACCACACAGGAGGAAACAGCTACAGATGTTGAGAGGTTAATTACTGTGAGTGAAACAAACCAGCAAAGGTGGTGTCAAATTAGCCTACCTGACTGTGTCTTGTGAGCAACTGAAACACTGATAGGGATTGCAGAAAGTAGTTAAGTTTAGAATCAGTCTTGATAAATAATATGTTAATTATCTTAATAGTTACATTTAACTCAATGATATTAATTAGATACATTTTAAAATTAACTTTTCTCATTTATTATCAGCAAAAGTCACAGTTTTCTGAACAAAAATGTTAGTCAGTTAAAATATAAGTTCCACTTCAGTACTCTGGCCAGTATGGCAACATAAATCCCATTTCATGGCAGAGGGACTCAGATCCAAGCCAGATCAATGAGATGTGGCAAAATCAATGTATTTAATTTCAGAGACATGATCCTGCCTCTGTGACATAACTGACCCTGCAGACATCTTCCCTTTAGGTTCTTCACACATCTACAGTCATGCCAAGAGCTGCCTCACATTCCTTGGGGATGATTAGATGCAAATCCAGTCAGTGCCCTGTTAAAACCCCTATGGAAATTTTCTGGTGGAAATTCTCAGGGTGCACCTAGTAAAGGATCACAGACAAGTTCCAGCTGCTGATTCTTTAATTTGCACCCGAAGGAAGAACTACTACCCTTCTTCCATATACTAATGTAGAGGCCAGAGGATTTGTGCAGGAAATGGGAGATCTGAATTGGTTTTCTTTGCCTGCCAGAAGGATTTAAAGCCATGGCTTCTCAGGACAGAGCTACATTAAGTACCGTTTGTGATATTTTGAAAGAAATATGTAAGCTTCTGTCCATAGGGCAGGAAAGGAAGAGCTTCCAAGGAGGAGGTGTAATCTCTCACAGCACTGAGTAAAGGCTTCCCTCTCCTGTCTCTTACCCTCTGTGCAAACACTTCTGTCAAAAGCTTCTCTTGATTTGCTAGAATGCAGCAGTTTCCAACTCTTGGATTTTGGATGTCATTCAAGGAGTTTAACTCTCTGTATAAAAGATACCTCAGTGCCTAACAGGATTTACTACACCTAACTCTAAACCCCTACAACAGAAGTAAAACTGCAACTAGCTCAGGTGACTCGAATCCATTACTAGATCTGCAATTAGCAGATTTGCAGCAATTAGTAAAGGAGGCAGTTTCTCAGCAGAGGTGTCAGATTGCTGTGTCCTAATGATTACAAAGAGTTAAGATGACCCGTGCATCCCAGAACACTGCTGATCCTAGCCCCAGCTTCCCCCAGTTGATTTTGCACCATGTGTGCTGGATATTGTAGAACAAAGCTCTGCTCCTGCTCTGGGTCTGTCCCTTCTCTAAGCCCTAAGAGTTAGGTGAGCTTTTCCATTCCAGGGTGGCAGGCATCCAGCTGTCCATCTCAGAGGCACGGCTTGTTTTATGTGACAAGGGGAAATGCACACCGAGAGAATCTTAATCTCACAGGAGGAGCCTTTACTAACTGTTGCCTCAACAAAAGCTTAGCAAGGGCTAGAGATTTATAACTGGACTGCACTGCTGACTTCATCAGGAAAGATGCATGAACCTCTTGCAAGCTGTAATCTATGTGCAGTAAAACCAAGGCACCAGGAATAACTTTGCTTTTTTTCAGAGCATCATGAGCATGGGAGCTTCTTTGATTGAAAGATTCAGTGTGCCTGAGACATTCATGTAAAATAAAGCACTTTTGAGATTCCAATAGCAAAATGGATGTGCAACAAGAAGTTAGATTTTTCTTTGCCTAAATTGTAATTCTCCTGATAAATGCTTGGATTTTTAACATGCAGGTCCTTAACCTCAGGTCATTCCATTCCTGCTGAGAGGAAACATACTATCTCAGTGCTGGGTTAATGGAACTAGGAGCTTTTTGAAGCATGAATAGCATTTGCTGTTATCTGGCTGAAGTGTGCTGTCCAGACAGATTTTTCTTGTGGTTAACCATCCTCCACTGAATAAAACACATTTTGACATGTCTATATACTGTTTTATGTTAATAACTATTCAATCACTTTGTTGAAAATAACTCTGCAGCACAACCCTCAAAGTTGTTTCCTGTCAGCCAATGAAATCATCTAATTTTCTGATAATTTAAGATATTCTACCACATGTATTTCCTCTTCATCAAGGTTTAATTCTGTTAGGCTCCATTTACATGTACCTAATCTGACTAATTGGACAGGATGTCCTAATAGTCAAACTTCTGCAGAACTCAGGGGATAATTTAGGTCTGCAAAAAGGCTGTTATATCTCAATTTGTGATTCATTAAAACACAGGAATTTTTAAATCTTACTTAATATCCTCTTTCAATCTTTGCGTCACATACAACAAAATTAAGTAAAGAGGATTTTTTAAATACCATTAATAAGTATATTCTCTGTATTTCCTCTTCTGTGGCTTCTTCAAGTCTTCCATCTTGTACATCCAGTGGCACTGCCAAGATTCTGACATGGAGGTACCTTGGGGTTTTCATGATGAAGAGGAAAGAAATTAAGAACTACTGGAAATCTGTGAAAGAAAATGCAACACAACTGAAAGCATTGCGAGGTCAGGTTGCAGAAGTGTGATCCCACATGTGGGTGGAGGCAAGGGAAAGTAGCTGTTAAATTTACTATCGTATTTTTGCCTGAACCAATAAAAGCAGCCTGTCTGTTCAAAGCAAGATAATCAGCACTGCAAAAGCTGGTGAAACATTTTCCTCGAGTGAGGCACTGCAGGATGAGGTCAGCACTGTTTGTGAAGGAAGGTATGGAAAGGTTGAAAGTCATTTCAAAATACAGAGATGGCTGCTCTTATTAACTTCACGGGCACTTGTGCTCAGTGCCCTTTGTCCTGTCAATCCCACATTGCCAGAAGGACTATTGGGATGCCCAGTTCTGGGAGCTGGCCTGATCAGCCATACAGGCACAGCTCATATGTTTGTGACAATGTGAAAACAGGAGCTGGCAGAATCAAAGAACCATGGAGGAAAGATATTTCACTTGAGCAGGTAAGGATATAGCATTGCTGTGCTTCACTGCCCAGCATGTAAAACATCTGTTAAATTCCTCTGTTTTCTGTGTCCTTGTTGACATTCACAAAATTCTATTAGACAAGTGTATGCTAGTAAAATACCCCTTTTTGGTACTGTAGACTGAAATTCAGTACTTCCATTTGTTTTAGCAGCTGACATAATAGAATAATTTTGTACTGTGATGTCCTCCAGTTGTCCTCTACTGAAATCTAAGCTATTGTGCTGAGGGGCTGAATACAAAAGGTAATTTTCAGATAGATGCATCCCAGGAAACCTTAGACAAAACTTCTTTGCACGTACAACAGATGCCTACCAGACTTGTAACCTCAAAACTTAGCTGTATTTCAAAATGGGTAAATCAGTTATTTGTGCTCTTTATATACTGCTGCATGTGGTTATCTCTAAGCAAAATGGAGACATCACTTCAGCCTTCAGAATGCTGTGCATGTATCTCTGCCTTGGTGTGTGCTTGTGTGTACATAAATGCACTCTCTCGGTCTCTCTCCACCCCCATAAACACACACAACGTGGTTGTTCAGCCTGTAAAGAAGGAAATGCAGATCTGCCATTTTGATGTGTGCATTGGTTTAATTTAGTTGTAGCTGTCATTTGGTGCTCTGGGGTAATTTTGAAAATTACAGCGAAAAGTTCATGACATTTTATAATAGAATAAGGGAATTTTTAATTATTATTATTATAGGAACAGGGAAAGATTGCTAAGATTGCTACTACTCTTATTACAAAGTGAAGGCCAAGTCATAAAAGGGTGTTGAATAGATAGCTTAGGAAATAGGGAGCCTTTTCTTTTCCAGAGCTGAGATTATACTGCCACATGACAGCCATTTCACATTGCTGAACTCTGTTCCCTCACCACAAATCACATCAGTAAAACAACTTCCATGTAACAGGATTCCTGAAAGCAAGAAAGTGATTATTTGACAAAACTGCATTTCTGTTTTCTAATTATTTGCACAGCACATATGTGTTTGTGTGTTAGTTTGGTGTTTTTCACTTTTTGAAGGATCTATGTTGAAAGAGCCATTGTTTCTTTCAATGAGCAGAATCTGAGCAGAGTAGATATCTTCATGTCTTTGAGAAAATGAGATAGCTTTGAAATCTCAGAATTTAAGTGGCACTGTGACACTGCAAGACCACATGTAGCTTCTGAAGGTACCAAGATAAAAGACAGAGCTGGGACACTCCCTATGGTGAAAAAGAAGGGAACTTCTGTATCTGATGTGCAGAAGGTACCTCAAGTACCCAGGTTCAGTCTGGCCTCCTTGAGCAAAGTCTCAGCCAAAACTGTAGTTCATATAGTACTTTAAATATTCTAATGGCTTTCATGGATATACCGTGGGTGAAAAAGAGGTGAGGAAAGAATGAAAAGACTTTCTTTTACTTTTTTCTCATGTAGCAGCTTCCTGCTTTGACTTTTCACCAGGATTAATGCAACTAAACATGATCATTTTACCACTTGGTTCTCCACGTGATTTTGTGTATGATCAGCCAAAGCTCTTTTTCTTTCTTTTTATTCTTTAGCTTTGATCTTTTATAATCAAAACCAGAAAAGATAAGTGCATAGACGGTGCATTGCTCACAGGATCAGAAGTGTATGAAATTGAGAATAAACCTTTAGCCAAGAGTTACTTCAAACAAATTGTGTGTAGCAGGTAAAGCTGAGTAAAAAGACGTTGCTTGTAAAGGGGAATGCATGTGAGCCCATTTTGGGGCCAAACCTTCACAAAGGGATGCTGGAAGAAATGCTGCCAGCCATGGAAACTGATACTCACAGAAAGGACAAATGCCACATAGTTGGAGGAAAAATGTTTCCTGGACACAAATAGAAACAGAAAATATAAACCGTAAAAGATGTATTGAATGAAGCATTCACTGTGGAGTAATTTTCCAGTGCTACTGTGACTGCTGTTGTCTTTGTAACTTCAGCCTATTTCTGTTAAGCCTGCAGATAGATACAGACAATATCTATAGGGTTGGTAAGCTTGCTATCACACAAGATTTCCTCTGATGTGGCCTAAATGTCAACAAGATGAGCATATACAGTTTATTTTCAGTTTTGAAAATAACCAAATCAAGACCAACAGAGAAATCAAGAAACCAAATCAAGAAAGCAACCAACAGAGATGTAGTCAAAAGCTTTTAATCTTGGCTCAGAAAACATACAAGCACAAAATTCTAAAGGGAGAAATGTTTATGAATGTTTATGAAATGGCAAAGTCATGCTTTTACTTCCTTGTTTTCACAATACGTACTTTGCGTGTCTCCATAAATTTGAGAATGCTCATACAGAACAGATGACTAAAAGAGATTTGCACCAAAAGCTCTAGATTTATGCTTACCAATTGCTGAACCCAGCAACACTGAAAGATTTGCTGTAGTAGTTTGACTTGAATGGTTATGTCAGTTCCCATCAATACAACTAATGTTTGTGCAGCCTGAGCTTCAACATGAACGAGAATGAAGAACATTGTTTATTGGGGCTATCTGAAAGCCATTCTTGTGGAGCAGGCAAGAAAGAACAGCTGTTACCTCTCGTAGACAACTTCTGTTACTCTGTACCCATGTAATGGAACAAGGAATTCCTCTGATTTCCTTCCTGGAGCATAAGCAGTGACACAGAGGCAGACGGGAATAGGGCAGGAATGGGGGAAGGAATGGGCAGACACCTTGGCTCTGTCTCTGCCAGACCATTGGCAATGAGAGATGAATAAAATCACCACTTTCTCAGCTGCTCTTCCCAGGAAAAAGCAGAGGCATTCATCAAATCTATGTCAGCTCCATGCTTTGGAAAAAGACACCTGAAAGTGCTGGATGTTTATGTTATCTGCTGATATTTACATCTGCATGAGATCCTTGTTTCCATCCCAGTGCACACAGATCAGATTAAAGCTGAAACCTAACTAGCATGGATTGAGTACAAAATAGAATCAGAGAATGGCTTGGGTTGGAAGGCACCTCAAAGGTCATTTATTTCCAATCCCCCTGCTACATACAGGGACACCTTCCACTATCCCAGGTTTCTCCAAGCCTCATCCTGTGCTTGAACACTTCCAGGGATGGAGCAGCCACAACTTCTCTGGGAAACCCATGCCAGTGCCTCACCAGCCTCACAGGAAAGAATTTCTTCCTAATATCTAACCTTAACCTGCCCTCTGAGAGTTTTAAACCATTCCACCTTGTCCTGTAACATGTTCTTGTAAATACTCTCTCCATCTTTCCTGCAGGTACTGAAAGCTGCAGTTAGGTCACCCCTGATCTCCTTCATGGCCTCCTCTGGACTTGGTCCCACAGCTCCATGTCATTCCTGTGCTGTGACCCCAGAGCTGGATGCTGCACTACAAATGGGGTCTCATGTGCCTGGAAGGGCAGAATCCCCTCCCTGCCCTGCTGTTTTGCTGCAGCTCAGGACACATTTGGGGCTTTCTGGGCTGTGAATGCACATGGCTGGGTCATGTCCAGCCTCTCATCCACCAGCACAACCAACTCCTTTCCTGCAGGGCTGCTCCTGATCTGTTCCTCCCCTAGCCCATTTTACTCTGCTAATCTGAGATTAGTCTTTGTCATATTTCCCCAGCCTCTGGCAATTAGCATGGTTTAGTTTAGATTTTGGATATTCAGTACCCTTAAAAGCCACACAATAATTTTCTCTAGTTATCTGTTAGGAGCCATACAACAGGGGTGAAACAGTGGCTCCAGCAAGCTGCCCTTGGACAGCAGCTGAGATGAGACTGATGTACATCTGTATGTCTGATCACCTGGGCCTAGACCCTGTAAAAGGCTCCTCATCTGCAGTGAGAACAGAGTATTTCAGAGGATGAAGACCTCTGTGAATTCATATTAAGATATCATATATCACTTTGCTGTTCACTACTGAGCAAAATGAAAAGCCTAGCAACAAATTTTAACTGATTTCAAAAAGGCCCAGATCCAATTTTCCTCTGAAGTGTTTTACTGCCTCTCTACCAGAGTAGGCTTACTGATTCTTTACTGGCATCCACCCAATTAGTATGCAGAAATTAACACTAATTAGAGAGCTACAGGAGCCTGATCTTGCTGTTGTTCACAGAGCAATCTCTATTCCATTTAAGCAATGCTACAAGGGGGTCATGTGGAGCTGAAATGGTGTCTCCCAGCTGCAGCAATGTGCAAGTCAAAGGTAGCTGCTCTGTGTACAACACCTAGTTTTGTGAAACAGGCTTTTTAATGGACAAGCACAGTGCTGAGTTTTCAGGAACTGATGCAATATTTGTAAAGGACAGTGATTAATGTAACTTTGGGGAAAGAACACGGAACTGGATGATGGGACAAAGCTGGATGCAGTCCAAAGTTCTGTCTCCAATATGAGTGGTGGATCCTAGGCAAGAGATCATGTCCTCCATATGTCTCAGTTTGCACATGCCAACTTTTGCTTTTGAAGAGCTTAGAGAAGCATTTAACTACATAAGTAGGTATTTTGTATATTGGAATATGGTAAACACATGATGCTTTATATAATTTGAGCTATGGAGTTTTTTCCTTCATTTCCAGGAATTGTGGGTTTGGTTGTTGGGGGGTTTTTGTTTGTTTATGGTTTTGTTTGGGTTTCAGTTTGTTTGGAGGTTTTGGGGATTTTTGTTTTCTACTTGTAATTTGTATTATTTTGATTTTTTAAAAAATTTTGATGGCTAACATCTAAAAATGCAAATTTTTAAAAAGTTCAGCTGAGTATCATCTTAACTATGGTCATTTTGTTTTCATTGTGTATGGTTCCTATTTTGAAAATTTTTTAAATTTTTCTCTCTATAAGTTGGAATGACCTAGTTTAACTAGAGACAGAACTTAGAGAGAAAGACTTTTTCAGAGCAAAGTGATTAAATTATTTGGATTCCTCACATGTTCTGCCACTGTATTAATAAAGACCAGGATGCCAGAGTATGCTATAAAGACCTTTTCCTCCCCATGGATGAAGTCCTGCATGAAAAAATCTGTACTCACTATACACCCAGGAAATATGGTTTAGGTTCAATTATTTCAAGCTTAGTTGCTTTGTCAGAAAAAACCAAAAGCTAACACGATGTCCCTTGCCTTTAGTACATGTAGTGCCTTGATCCATTTACAAGTGCCGAAGAACATTCCGTGTTCCTCAGTGACGCCGGTTTGTACCTGCTGCTGCATCCCACCCGAGCAACAATAAATCAGTCATCCAAAATGTCACCAGTGGGTGGATTAGTAGGAGTTAAAGAAGAGTTCATGTCCTTGCAGGTGTGAGAGCTGCAAAGGAAACTTCTTCCCCGGAGGAGTGGCTCAGCATTGGAGCAGCCTGCTCAGGGACATGGTGCTCTAAGCTCTGGTTTAGTGGGTGTGGTTGTTCAGTCAAAGGATGGACTTGGTGATCTTGAAGATCTTTTCCAGCCTTAAGGATTCCATGACTCTTATTCCATTTGCACCTTGAGTGCTGTGTCCAGTTCTGGGCCCCTCAATTTAGGAAGGACATTGAGATGCTCAAACACATCCAGAGGAGGGCAACAAGGCTGGTGAAGGGCTTGGAACACAGGCCCTATGAGGAACGGCTGAGGGAGCTGGGGTTTTTTAGCCTGGAAAAAAGGAGGCTCAGGGGAGACCTTATCAGTCTCTATAAATACCTGAAACATGGCTGTGGCCAGGTGGGGGTTGGTCTCTTCTCACAGACAACCACTGACAAAACGAGAGGACTCAGTCTTAAGCTGAGCCAGGGGAAGTTTAGGTTAGACATCAGGAAAAAAATCTTCACTGAAAGAATGATTGGGCACTGGAATCATCTGCCTGGGGAGGTGATAGAGTCACTGTCCCTGGATGTGTTTACAAAATAAACTGGAAGTAGCATTCAGTGCCATGGTTTAGTTGATAAGGAGGTGTTAGGTTAGGTCATGCGTTGGACTTGATGGTCTCAAAGGTCTTTTCCAGGCTGGTTCATTCTGTGATTCTGTGGTTCTATTCTTGCCCCATTCTTGTCCTCTTTCCTTGCAGACTCAGAGAGCCACTGTTGGAGCTAAATTACCCAGTGAGGGTGTTGTGCTCCAGGTGTGAGTGCAGGGGTGGTTACAGAGAGCTGTGCACTTGTGCTGCTTGTGACCCCTGCTTTGGGAGCCCCCAGCCCCCGTGTGTAGCTGTGGCTGTGACTGAGCTAACAAGCTGTGCTGAATTCCGTGGGCAGGGAGCCACGCTGGCATGGCTGTGCAGTTTCCAGGCTGAGGCTGGGTTGTGATCCACCAGGCTGAGCACTGGCAGAGCCAGTGTTGGATCGCCTGCACCCTTTCATCTGCACTGCTTGTCTTTTGGCAGACTGGGGAAGACAGTAATGGATCAGCAACTCTTGGTGTACATTTGGAAGGTGACTTTTCTGAACATGACGCATGGGAAATGCTTATTTCCTCCATCTCCTCCCTTTCCAAATAAAAAAAAAAAAAACAAAACAAAAAAAGAATGAGGTTCTGCATAATCCTGAAAATTCATGTAGATACATTAAGTTGTTTTCTGTTTATCCATGAGACATCTGATATGATCTATATAAAGACGAATTATTATAACAGAAGTGTTGCTTATTAGGATCTAAGGGAATAGATAGTGTTAAAAATAAAGGTACAAATTACCATTTAATATGGTTGAAAAATGATGGGCATCTTTTGGCACATAAACCCTTCATTAGTTTGGATAGCCTTTCTTTTTCAAATTTGGCGATAACTTTTGTGCCTGAAAATGTCTGTGTTTCTGTAATAATATCAGCTGGTCCAAGATGAAATCATAGTAGGAGAATATTCAAAACTTTTAGTGCAGAATACGCCTGTCTTCACATACATAATGACAGCTTGTTTCAACTTGGATACAGCTGACTGTATTAGACATCAAGGCTAAGCCAAGCAAGTTTATTTGGAATACTGGGAATGGAATTTGTTAGTTTGGACTGCAGAATGAGTTAGCATAACCCACAGAAATTTTGCCTTTTTCCCCTACTGCCTGGTGAAAGATAAACCAGTTCCATTCTGATCTGAAGATAATGACAAGTTGCACAGATTTAGGTGAGCACTTCTGTCTTGAATCTGGTGGTATTCTAATTTGCATCAGCTGGGTTCAACCATGTTCTCATAAATTCTTTTATGTTCGGCTTCTCTATTTAGTGGATTCCTCACAGAAATGTTGTGTTTTATAGAAGCTTTCAAGAAAAAAATGAAACACAAACACCTGCATTTTCACCCACCCTCGATAGAGACAAGGTACATAATTTATGTGAACTGAACCTATGCACTTCCCTCATTCTGCACCCACTTGTGATGTGATCTGACAGCGTGGCTTGAACCTGCTCATGACAGCACTGCCAGATATTACTGTGTGGGTGAAAAAATGGGTGTAATGGAACAGAACTGATGGGGCAATATCCTTCAAATTTCTTCATATCCATTGCATTGGTGTGAACTAAACGTGATATCACAAAACAATGCCCTGTAGATTGATCTAGGAGATATCACTGAGGGAAGTTCAGACCTGTTTAACTCCACGGATTCCTGCAATATTTTCAACAAATATGAATGGTAAAGGTCCAAGCCACACTTGCTTGTTTCTGGGATTTGGATTGCTGATGGCTCTAGTCATGAGATTTTTTTTCTTAACTCATGTGTGTTTGAAATGTTGCTTAGTCTTCAAAGTTGTCCTCATTAAATAGGGGATAAGATGTGTGCATCAAATAGATCGTGAGCACATAAAATCATCCCATGAAAAGATGGAAAAAGTGACTGCTTGTTTATCTATGAGAAATTACTGTGGACAATTTTTCTCATGAAAATTCAGCTTTCACATGAAGAATGAATTATTGTGGTAACACTGGCAGGAGTTTGACTGTTACAGAGTTTCCATGTCGATAGTGAAACTGTCAAATAGAGGAGCAAAAGGCCTATAATTTTAGTCTTATGTAGAGTATCTGGTAACTTCCATGGTGAAGCAGAATGATTGGATTCATGTATGGCTCTATTGTGGAGAGGCTTTTATTGAATCAAGGACATGGTGACATTCAAAAATCTACCAGTAAGGGCTACTATGCAGCTCATGGAATAAACAAATTAAGGAAGAATTAATAAACTGTCTCACAGAAAAGAGCATGTGGTGGAATCACCCCAAGGGACCTAAAAACAGTGTTCCACCAGATGGACTAGAGCAGAAACATCATCTGATCAGAACAATGTAGGCTTTTCTGTACAACAATAAATGTGCATGAACTTGTCTGTCCTGGAATTTTTTTTACATATTTCCCAGTATCTTGTTTAGGAAAATCCTTCCTGAAACATTGCTGTTTCTGCACTTTCTTTTTTCAAAGCCCACTGCTTTGGAAAGCTTAGGGAGAACTTCATTAATAGAGCACTTTCAGCAGAGGGGTAAAGAAAATTAACCAGTGAAATTGTCTGGCTTCATTTTTTGATTTGTTTTGTTCTTTCTCTGTGACTAATGTCACTGTCAATTAAAATTGAATTTCTCAGATATAAATGTTGACATCCTTCAGGCTTTACTTTCTCTTCCAAAACCCTATGGACAAACAGTAGAGACTGACTGTAGTCTTCTTCAAGGCAGTCTGAGAGCTTTCCTCATGAGACTCCAATCTCTGTCCAACAGCACACAGTAAAAACTACCCTCACTTCTTGAGGTGGAATTATAACAAATTTGTTTTAATCAAAGTGTTTAAACTTGCAACCCGCTAATCTTTAAATGTGCTCAACACTACACAAAACAAGTGCAGAAAATTGCATACCTATTCTTATGATTAAATTTGACTATGCTTATGCTATTGGACTAAATGAGCTGAATTTAATCTAATCTTTTCAAGTCCCTGGAACTTGTGCTCAAAACATGAGAGTGTTTATCATGCATGATTGTTTTTCCTTTGTAGTGCTCTTCATTACTTCTGTTGCATTCTGCTTTTTACAGAGTCTAAATTCCCCTATAAGTATCAAAATTCATTTCAACACGCCAGAGAAGCAGCAGTAAGAAATACGAGCTTATATTGTGATAGACAAAGATGTATACAAGTCTTACTTTATAAAAAAGGAGTGAAATAAATAGAAGACCTTGGAGGGCAGAAAATAAGACACCCCAAGCCCTTGTTGTTTCGAAGCCTTTTGCATTTGAGGGACTAAACTGTTGTTGCTTCTACTCATGGACATTGAATGCTCTTCTGTGCTGCCTGGTCCAGCAATCACCCATCTCTCAGCCTCCAGCTGACTGCATTTGGCTTCAAGCTGAGCAGTCCCTGGAGTGCTCCCCAAGAGGCAGGAGGTTGCTGGATTCTGTCCTGGGACAGCCCAGCCAGGTGCTGGATCTTGAAGAGCTCATGGGGCTGGGAAGGCACCAGGGGCTGCATCCCCCTGCCAACCTGCCAGGGGATCACTGCTCTGCTTTGATGCTTTGGGTTTCGTTTGGCTTTAAATGCCTGAATGTTCAAGGAGACCTTGAACTTAATTTAACCAGACACTGGTCAGTGATTTATTTCTTCTAGAACATGAGATTATTGCTTGAAATTTAAAATATTTGTGTGGATTTTCAGTTCCTCTTGACCTATGTAAAACTCCAATCAGTCATCCAGAGGGGAAAAGTTCCTTTCCTGGTTAGAACTGCATGTTGACATCAATTAAGCAGTATGAGGACCTTTAACCAGACCACAGTGAAGGTGAATGTAATGAATATTCAATACAATATAACCTTGCAAAATTTGAGTGGGAAGACCCTTAAAGAAGTTGCAGTCAGCTGTGTCATCCATCATTTTTCAGATCAACATTGCATGGATCACAGTTAAATTCATTGCTATCTCTCAAAGTGTCCAGTTACAGATACCTACAGATAGATCAAACTCCTGCAATAATTAGTTTTTCTTTTAAAGGCCATGTATTACCCTTCAGGTTTAAATTGCATGAGGATGGCTGTAATCCCTCTAATGATTGATACTCCTCACAGTTGCAGTGGGTTAATAAAGAGTAAGGTGAGCAAATATAGACCATGGTTGTAAACAATGAGTGTATTAAGCTCACCTTCAAGCAATCAACAGGGTACTAAGGAGAAAATATTTACTAGGCTGTGCCCTAAGCTGATCAAGGCAGCCTTTTCCTTATTTTACAGTTGTAATTTATTCTGCAAATTATGTCCTTTGACTAACAAAAAAGCAGTGTGAGAGAGAAGGGGAATTGTCTGCCACGATTCCCTTGTGATCCCTTCTTGGATCTGTTTGTCAGAATGGCAAAGAGCAGACAGAGCACAGACTCTTTGCAAAAGGGAAGATAAACTGAGCATCTGCAGGATTTGCCCTGAGATAGATGTCACAATTTGCCTGATAGAATTTAATCTGTTTCATAACAGATAATTGTAACTGTGAGACAATTTATAAGCTCCTGTGATCACAGATAAGAAACAGTTAATGGAATGACCACTTTACCCGTGGAATGACCATTTTTTCCGTCCACCTTCATTGCTTCCCTCACTGTGATTACAAAGCTAATTAGTGGCAGCTTTCCTAAGAGGCAGCAGCCCAGCCACGAAGGGACAGCCTGGCACTTGGCCAGAGAAATATTACAGGCAGGAGAAGAGTAGAGCCACACATTGTCGTATTTTCCTGCGAGAGATGATGGGAGGCAGAGAAATTAAGAGCAGCATTTGGCTGCCTGTCCCAGACCCCTTGGACTTGCCCCTGCTGAGAAGCCCAGGTTTGGATTCTCTCCTTCTCCCCCCAGGGATGGAGGCAACGATCCCAACACGAAAGAATCAAACATCACATGGGAGAAAACCTGAAAACTGCTCACGGAATTAGAGGCTTGATTGATTTATTGTTTTTTTAACCCAGAATTAGGGAGCAGAGCCGTGAGCTGTTGGGACGTGCAGCTGCTGCTGCGGACACCAGGGGGCGGAGCGGCCCCGGCTGCGGCTCCGGGGGCTCCGGGATGCGGTTCCGCCCTTCCCATGGAATTTCAACAGGGGAGAGGCGTCCCGCGAGGTGCCTCGGAACGAAACGCTCTGTAGCGATTGTGTTGCTAACAACGCGCTTAAAAAACTTAATTTTTTACTCTACAACTTGAAGCACCCTCTCGTGTCTCCCCACGTGGGTAGGACTCAAAGCCCGAAGAGCTGAGCTGGAGCATCAGTGAGTTCTTACACCCAAAGCTGTTTTGCAGCGTGGCCTCCCCGGTTCTTCACGGCAGAACGGAGCTGTGCAGTGGAACTGCTGGCAGCTTGTAGGATGACAGAATAAATAGATTTTAAAAGTTTCTTAAATAGAGGCTAATAAAAAATACCACGGCATTATTCTCCAGTCTTGTGGTATATTTGCTGAAGTGAGAAATCCTTTCACATTATTGTCAGGATGCAGCTTCCCATGCAAAATCAATTCTGATGATAACACCAGCATTTAGCTGCTTTCAAAAGGCTGTTCCATTGTGTTTGTGAAGTCAACCCCTTATTACTTGTCTGTAGAAATTCATACACAATATGCTGAAACGTTTGCAGATAAATATCTCAGTGTACATCATTGCATCTCTTATTATGGAAATTGCTGTGATCATTTAGATGCAATAGATTTGGGACTCTAGTTAGCAACACGGTTTCTGCGGAATAAATGAAAGAAAAATATTGATAGGTAAATTTGGTTCAGCAAAATGAGAAGAATAGCATAAAACCTAATAAAGCAAGGCTGTTCAATTAAAAAGCTAATAGCAAAGGACATAGCTATTTATGGGAAAAAAACCCCCACAAAATAAATTGAAGAAAATTTCAACAGTAGATGTTGACACACAAATTAAGTAATAAACGGGTTGAAAGGATTTTTGTTACTTATCTTGGTCTAAAGAAGCAAGTACATAATTGTAATTGACCACAGTTTAACCCATTTGCAGTTCACTGTTCAGTGAATATTTTTAGGAAAAGCAATTTGAGTTGTAAAAGCAAAATGAGATGAATGTGACACAGCTTGCTTTAGTGATATCTGAAGCATAAAATGTCTATCTTCAACCTATAACCTCTTAAAAATAGAGCTAATGTACGTGAACATGGTGCCATTCATTAGCATGTCAATGGTGATTCTTTAACACAATGCCATTAAATTACTGTGGTGATAATTGAGACATTAAAAAAAGACAGATGCTAGGTCTGTTTCTAGGCTCTTATAACCCTTTAGCAATTAAATTTCAGTGAGCTAACATAACACAGCCAGAGCAAAAATTAACAATTGGGAATATTTTTCTGTAATATTGCCTATCTCTAACTGAATTATCACTTTTAAGGGGCCTAATCTTCAGTGCTTGCTTGATGTGATTTCAGGATTGTGAAATGGGCTGAAGGTTGGCCTGAAGGGGCTGCTCAGCATTCTCGTAATGGGGATGAGTGGGACATGGATGGGAGCTGTTAGAGGCTGTAGGTTCAGTTTATTTTCTGCTTGCAAAGCACAGGAAGCTGGAGAATGTGCCAGGGCCAGACCTGCAGTGTACAGAGAAGGTTCAGCTGAAGGCAAAGAGGAGCAGAGGGGGAAGCAGAGGCAGAGGCATGGGACAGAGAACAGAGGCTCTCAGTTTGTGTCACGGTGGAGTGAAGTTGCTGTGGTCCTGCTCCTGTCAGTGCTGCTCGCTGGCAGCAGCAAGAGCCTGGCCCCCCTGGTACCACACCCGTGGCTGCCAGAATAAAGGGGTCCCTGCTTGGGAAAAGCAGCTCCATCACATTCTGCATGTATGGGAGAGGGGCAGCACTGATGAACAAAAGTCCTGCAGCAAAAGCAAAGCAAACAGATGTGAATCCCACTGACCCTCTGGAATCTGAATATTTTGTTTGAGTAATTTCACAAATTCTTGCTTTCAAATTTCATTCACAGGGTTGTTTTTCTTTTCCACTTCTGGCCTTCCACATTGTGACATAATAATAAAAATTTTCTGTATTTATTAACATCAAGGACAGGGGCTACGAGATACCGACTGGAACACCTTGTTTTCTCAGCCAGTAATTGCCTTGTAATGAAGCAGTTTGATACATTGACACAGAGCCATTGAATGCTGTAGAGCAAATATGGCATCGTTAGGAGCACTGGCTGCAGCTAAAACCGCCTGCTGTAGCTGCTGCTGGCCCCAGGCATCTCTGCTGGCTTTCAAATTCTCTCCCAAATGGAAATCTAAATGCTGGGTATTTTGTTCAGAGCCCTGAAAAGCAAGCAGCACAGTGTGCAGTGCAGCACATCGCTGCATTCCTGAGACAGCTTCTCATGGAAATCCTCCTGTCAAACCTTGCCACTGTCAAACCTTGGGGCACAAATTGCAGTTTGTAGCAAACTTGCCTTTGTCTGAATGGCAAAGAAAATTATAGTGAATGTCTTGTTTCCTCCTCGGTCCCGTTGGATTGTGGAGCACCAGCTGCACTTGCCAAGGTCTAAAGTGAACATGGATAAAGTTTTTGCTTCCGTATGACCTTGCAGAATCTTGGGGATGGCAAATTCCAGGAACTTTCCAGGGAAATTGAAAGAGAAGGACTGAAGAAAAAGGCACCAAGTTCTCTTTTTCAACTCCCTTTCATCCCAGGTAATCTAAATGCTGAAGTTAGCTTATTAGAAGCTCCCAATGCCATTGTATGTGAGGGTTACCCCCAGTTCACACACTGGGAAAAGCTGGGTTTCTTTCCCTGCACTGGAATGGTTGTATTATCCCACAAGGCACACTGAATAAAGCTGGTATTTGTTGCAGTCTGTTGGATGTCTGTGCCATGTGTTGTGGCACCTTCCAGTGTATCCAGTATTACAAACTACCCATAACAGATTTTATGAAGAGCTGTCTGACAGCTGGGGGGTCTCTCTTGTAGTCAAATTGAAATCTCAGGACATAAGAGCAGCCATGTCCACAGGTTAGGAGTTTCCAATTCATCAGCAATAAATTGCAGTGTAAAAGTTCTACCTGCACACCATGGTTCATAGTAATGCAAATCATCTTATTCCTTGGGTTTCCCTTAAGGTTATGCCTATTTAGACCAACCAATTTGAATAGTTGGCCTTATCTATAGAACAGTGACAGCATATGGTTTTTAAAAAATTCATGTTGCTGTACTTTAAATCAGAGCGAGCATTAGCATCTCAAAAAGCACCATAGCATGGTTTGAATTATCTGTAATAGCTTCAATATGGCAACACCTGGCTCTACAAGTGTCTGAAGTCAGAGCAGGCCATCTGTTAGTGGTCCAGTTGGATGCTTTCTAAGCACATCCTGCAAGAAAACAAGGACACTGGGGAATAAAGTTGGAGAGAGTCTGAGCAACCTGGACTCAGAATGCCCTGTATGGAAGAAAAGGAGGAATGCATATTGTAAATAAGAGATCTCATTCTGTGTTTCAGTCTGCTGGGAAGGTTGGAGGCACTGTGAAGATTTTAAATAAAAGCTAGATATAAACTTGGAGACAATCACCAGCTGTTCATTTCTCTTATGGAGAATGTGAAGGAACAAAAGCACATTATAGGCCAACAAAAGGATTGAAACAGCACAGAGCAGCATCTGTGTGGCATGATTCCCACAACCACAGGGGCCTCTGTCTTTACAGATGAATTTCCTAACGGTGGTAAGAGACAACTGGGTAATGTTACTGCCCAGTGTTAGAAATCTGTCCTTGTGCATGTCTGTGCTAAGTCATGCTCTGCTCTGAACATGGCTGTGTTCAGCAGGATGTCTGCAGCAGAGCTCTGCTGTGAGGAATGAGCCTTTACTCAGGCAATGCTGGCTGTAGATCCTCTAATGCCTAAAAGCTGCTGCTTGTGGTGTTAAAGCTGAACTCTAATGCCTTTGCCACATTCTTGGGGATTGGCAGCATGGCCCCTGACACACAACTGTGTGCAATTAAACTCACTGTGCTGGCAAGAGAAGAGCCCAGACAAGGATACAGAGCACCAAAAACCTCGAGGTCCTGGCTGGCCATTAGTACTGATGTGGGGGGCTCTGGCAGACACCACCCATTCTGTTTGTTTCTGGCACGAGGGTTCCTTGTGTTTGGTTTGCTTTTAAGGCAGAAGAGAGCAGGGGGAGCATTGTCTGTGTGCCCCGCCTGGGCTGACCAGCACTCCTGTTCAGGCTGTGTCTCCAAGGTGGTCTCTTCCCCAGCCATGCATTCCACGTGAGAAACACTCTGGTGCTTTAACACAGCTCGTGTGAGACAGATTCGCTCAGCACGGACCCTGAGCAGAAGGGCAAGCCAGGATACTGCTGAGAGAGTCAGGAGCAGACATGCTGTCAGACCCCTGAGTGTAGGAAGGAAAGAGACTTTTTACAGAGAAGCTGTGATGTCGCACAAAGCTGATGTCTCCAGAGGTGGCACTGAAAGCTGCTTGGTCTAAGAGCAGGCCTGGAGGAGGTTTGCCCAGTGAGGAAATGAAGAGAGGTCTGGTTTCACTGTTTTCTCTTTGAGCTGTCAGGTCAGTGCTTTTGCTATGTTGGAAGCTTGTTTGATTTATGTTCTAACAAAATATTAGAGCAGAGATTCACAGCTTTCTTTGTCAGCTTCTAGCCCACCTAGCATCAGCAGGTGATTCGGCTCCTGTGTGTCATTTAGTGAGTAACCTTCCCTTTCCTAGCAAGTTCAGCTCTGGAGAGCACTAATTTGTTTTCACAGAGAGCAGAACAAAAGTGATATCTATCTCCCTGTCTGTAAGAGAGCAGGCTTGGAGGGGTGAGGCTGCAGCCCTTCCTGTCCTTGTAGCATTCCTGCTGGTTTCAGTTCCTCAAGCAATGGTACTGTGGCACATTGGCTGGAAAGTGATTCTCTCTTTGTTACTTTTGGCTCCACCATGATTTAAGGAAATCAATCATAGCCTGTAAGTTTTAAGAACTTGTTTCTCTGTCATGTAGCACCAGAGGGAGGCGATATTGCTAATTCAGAGAACAGTTTCTTATTCATGTTCTCAAATGCCATTAATACTATAGGTGAAGGAAAGCCACCCTGAGCATGCTGTTTTTTATGTTCTCTTCACATAAAACGAATTCAATAACACCTATTTTATTATCATTGGGAAAGGCTAAATTGTAGGTTGTCTACCCATTAATGTCTGTGTTCTGCATGTAAAAACTCCCCCCTACCAGTGCTTGAAAGGAGTTTCAATCCTGCTTCTCCATGTGTGAACACATGCCCAATCTTTCCATGTGTGCAGGGGTAGCACAGTGAAACAGGAACATAAATGTTCTCAGTATGTGAATCCAGCTCTTTTTGCCCGGCTATAATTTGGATAAAAACCAGTAGAAATACTACCTAGTGTATTTAATAATGGAAATAACATTCTCATGCATGAACTTTCCAATTGCCTTGCTGGGGAGCACATGGCCTCATCACCAGCACAGCATGAACAGCACGATCTGCTCAGGCTTTTCTGTCAAAAGTGCAACCAGCCCGACTTGGTGGAACTGAGAGCCTTTACACTGACAAATTTGCTCAGTGTGTGCAGTGTTGGATAATGATGGTAAGCTTAGTGCTTAGCTGAGACATCAAGAGCAAAAGGGGAGAGATAAACACGTACCTTGTAATCAAAGGAGAAAAGAAAAGGCCTTTTTTTCCCTTGCATTTTTATTGGCATCCATGCTGGTGTAATCCAAGCTTCTGAGCTTTACATTTGCATTTAGTAAAAGCTTCCAGGCCACCTCCTCTAGTCTGAAATGTATCAATGAGGAGATATGTCCTGATGGCAGCCTCTCCTCTGGAACACAGGAAGGGCTGGATGGCAGCTGTCCCTGCAGACAGAGCTCATCCAAACACTGATTTCAGAGGTTTGGATTTGGCAGTGCCCCTTCCTGCAGTAAGCATCCCTGAACAGGATGTGTTCATGAATAGAGAGTTGTCATTCATTCCAATATTTTCCCTTATTTGTTGCAGAGATCTCAACATTCACATACGTTTACCAAATGTATAAAATGATACTCTTATGATTCTGCATTGGAAACAATTTGCTCCTGTGAGGAAGAAAATGGAAACCACATGAGAAAGAAATGACAGGACAGCTTAGAATTTATCTGTTCTATTTTAACAGGGGATTGATCAGCATTTTAATTTTTGCTCTAAGATATTTCCAGTGTCAGTCTTGTGATTTGAATACTAATCTTGCTCACTGGAAGATCATGTTGTGTTGCCTTGGTATAGCAGGCAAGTGCCTATATTGATTTTAATGAATATGAAAAATGCCAGGGCTTCAAAGCTTTCATTTTCACAGCTTTCATTATCTGCTCTCTATGGAACATGCAGATCTTTTTTGTGGTCTTTTGGTGTCTTTTATGAGAATTTACTGACTTTCAGAATTTAATCAAAATATCTGGGTCATAGTTGATAGATTAATGCTTTTCTTCATGGTACAGAATTCACAAGGAAATATTCAGTATGGGGAATTTTAAATGTAAGTGAAATTTGTGGATTCAGTTCTGGTAAAGAGTTTGCAAGAAATATTTCCATGCAGGCTAGGGTTGGTCTGCAAGTCTCCACAAAACACATGAAAGCCATTTTTTTGATTTGAATGTGGCTGGGGCTTCACATCAAGTGTGTATCAGGCCTGAAAGTGCTTTTCTTATTTCTTGTGCAAGAGAGCCCAGAATGTGATGACAGGTTAAAGCTGTCCATCTACCAGAGATCTGTGCAGTCTGTCTTACCCAGCAATGGCAGCCTTTATATTCAAAGCAGTCACCTTGCCATGAAAAATTATAAATGCTTAGTGGGCTGTGAACAAATGGCACACAAGTCTTTCCAGCTGCCAAATGTGAAGGAGAACAGTTCCGTGGAGAAGGTCTCCTGGGCTGGAACAGCCCAACCATGTCTTTACTCAAGCTTCATTTTTATGGAAAGATGTCATGGAACCATGATGACCAAGTCACCTTCTGTGAAAACACTGCTGCTTTGGCTGCTGTTTGTCAAAAATCTGTTACAGGAGAAAATGAAAAACACTGGTAGGATGTCAACTGTGTGCACAGCCATCCTGCCAGATCTTGTGTGTGAGGATCACAAGAAAGCAAAACTGTTTTTCACACGTGTCCTTCTCCATTTGACCGATGGTTTGAGGAAACCAACTCCTCTCCATTCAAGGCTATAGGTTGTTTTAATGAAGAAAATATGTGTTTGCCCTTCTTGGTATTTATATTTTGAAATAAAAGTACACATTTTAGATTACGTTAAGGGTGATTATCCTTTAAACCTGTGTTTTGTATTGTCCTGCACTTTATATCCTCTTTTATGGTCTATTGAATATGTGCCTGCTGTTATCATTCCAGGCTAAGTGCAGTTCCAGATCCTTAATGAAGCATTAATGTAGGAGGCAGTAAAAGATGCCTCCACTGCTTGCTTAATTAGCTTTTTCTCTGCCACAACTTCCCTGCTACTGTAGGCAGCTGTAACTTAGAAAATAGATCTATTGGCATTTTCATTACAATATTGCTGATAACTTGGGAAGAGCATCCCAATTTACTGCTTAGATGGACCTATACCCCAGGGTGTGGGAGGATTGTCACTGCACTCCCAGCACAGACAGGGGCTGTGGTAACTTCATTTCATTCCCTAGGAGTGCCAAGGTCCTTGACTTGGGAGCTGAGCTTATTGCAATGAATGCCTAAGTGGGAATGAAGTTGGATATCCAAACTCGTCCCCTTTGATTTCAGTAATTCAGGTGAAAATGAGCCCAGCTCATGGCACCTTGCTTTCTGGGGAGGAGGGGGTGAGATCGCGGGTTTGCAGTGACCACAGATTTACTTACTGCACAGTGGAGGCGAGAAGGCAGCTGCAGGCAGAGGGAAAGGAGCAGGAGTAGCAGGTTAATCTGCTGTGCTGCCAGCTTTGCCAGGGTCAGGAGAGCAGCAGCCAGGCTGCTCTGCCCCCCAGGACTGCTGGGATGACAGGAGTCGTGAGCTACAGAGGGCAACTGTTTGAGGGACAGCTGCAGATAGGGGATCTGATCTCCGGCTGAGAGGAAGAGTCTGTTTTCCTGATAAAGCCAGCATAACACGGCTCAGCTTACGGTGGGAGAAGTTTGAAAACACTGAAACACAAGGAGTTTTATGGTTTGGAATCAGATTAAATACGTTTGTACAAAAGTCAGAGCAATACAGAACAAAGGGTCATTTGAATATTTGGGGTTTCGTGATGTTTGATGAGTGTTCATATTGTGGTAGTTGGTGGGTGGTTTCTTGTCCAAATGAATGGGAAAGGGACAGACTGGAAGGAAAATAAGGGAGTGAAATGTAAAGTAAGACATTTCAAGGCGGTCAAATTTTTGTAGGTATTGTGACGCAACAGTTTCTTTTTCCCCTGTTTTGGTAAGACTGAAGAAGTCCATCATGAGTCTGCTGAAATTTATGCACTCTACAGACTTTTTCCTGCAGAATGTTTTTTCAAATGAAAGGGCAGAAGGAAGAGAACTGTAAGTAAGTTACAATTCCTTGCTCTATCTTTCCCTCTAGTCTATTAAAATCAGTCGTACTCTCTTCAAAGAGAAATGCTCTGAGTTGTATTCCAGCTGGGAAGAACACTGGCATAAATATGTGCTGTAATTAATAGCTCTTCATTCAGTATCTGCTGGACAGAGCAAACACCAGGGCCTCAGACCCGCCATTGTTGGCTCTGAATGGGCAGCTGCTTTTTTGTCAGCTCTGGCATAGACTGTACCTAGTTGGGGGCTTCTTAATCACTGTTAATATCTTACAATATCCTGAGAGACAAATGTTATCTGAAGCTTGCTGGAATATTGTGCTGCCTTTTAATGACAGGCAAGAGACCCCCGCATAGGAAACATGAATTTTTCTGCATCTGCTCTGGGAAAGGTTGAAATTGGAAGGTAACTTTAATGTTTATTTGTTTTGTGGCTTGTGGTTGGTTTTGTTGTTGTTGTTTTTTTTGCTTATAGTCCCAGTAGCATTGCTCAGATGTAAGGAAAGGTTCTTCTGTAGGTGCTCAGTCTAAAATAACCATGTAGGTACAGCTTTTTAATAAGAAGCAGGGGATTTATGCATATCCCTGTGTGTCTACTCACCTTGAAGGTTTAGTATTAAATATTTTATGTTTTCTATTCCTGTCTCTAGTGTATTCGAGTGTATACTAGAGGCATGGTAATTATAGAAAACAGAACAAGGAACATATGCCAACAAGGAAGAGAACTTCAAGAGGCTTCTGTAGCTGGTCTGCAGCAACATAAAGGATAATTCTGAAATTTGCTGCAGAACAAAGTCAAGGACATTACCAGTATTTCATTATATAGGACCACTAATGGCTGCAGTGACAATTAAAGAATATTCTTTAATACAGAATTTCATCAAGGCTGTATAAGCACATGTTCAGTTAAAGCAAATACCCTCCTAAAATTTAAGTAGGTGTATTTTATTTATCCAGTCTTAACAATCACAGAGTCTCACTCATGCTGACAGTTATTTCATAATGTATAATAATTAGCAGTGTATTCAAATAATCAGCAGTGTATTCAAGTCACTGGCTATAAATTAAAATGGGACTTGGTAAACATCATTGTCCTTATGCATTATCTAGTGCTGTCAAGGAATCAGGATTTTTCCCTTCTCCCTCTACTAATTAAAACCAAATGAGATGTCTAAACATGCTGCAGCCCTGTGCTACTGTCTGTGTAATGTGTTACCATCATTCCTTCACTTGACTCTCATAAGCACAAAATTTGTGGAACATGGGTACTTTTTAAGTGTGCTGGTGAAAGGAGGCTGGTTTTGAGATCCTTAAAGTATGGGGGAAAATAATCCCCACTCTGAGGGGATGATGACAGTGTTCTCATCCACATGTTTCTATGTAAATCTAATACTGAAACAAGACGAAATCTTCAGGAATCCTAAACTACCAGATAATCCACTCTACTCTCAACGGGAAATCAGGCTGGAGGCAATCCTATCCTTTACCAAAGCCTATTGAAACCAGTAGGAGATTTTCACCTGTTTCAGTGGGTTTTGGATTAGACCCCAGTAGCTTTTGAAAGCAATATATGTTGTATGTTCTCTGTGAAATCAAACTGTTACCAGGCAGTCTCCTCACTGAGGCTGTTTCATGCTCCCAGGCACATTTAGAGCCCACATCTCCCTGACAGGGATGGAGTCACCTGAGTGTTCTGTGCTTCTGGGCCACACAAATCAAGGGTTTTATCTTGCCTTCCTCTCCTCAGTAAAGCAGTACAACAGAACAGATAAAGCCAAGATTACCAACGTGCTTTGGGACTGCATGATTCATTCCACACGTTCATGCTTGCCACAATAAAAAAAAAAATTCTTGGCTTAAGGGCCTGAGTGCTCACATCACCTAATTTGATGCTATTACAGTTTGACACTAATAGGCTGCTCTTACAAAGAGCATGTGAAGCACAACTTGAAAAAAACTCACTTTGTTAAGAATTGCAACATATAAATGAATGAACAGCCTGGGTGAAATTTAGGTTCCACTCTTTCCCCTTGTCTTCAAGAAAGGCATTATTCCACCTGCCTTTTTCTTGTAGTTTCCCATCAAGCTTATCAAAGGCAAAAAATTAGTAATCTGTATAAAGTACCCTTCCATTTTCCACGTTCCAGAGAGAGATCTGAGATCAAGAAAACAATAACAAACTCTTAAGGGCAAAATCCTGTTTCTCATTTTATTATGCAGGTTTCTCAGGCTTTGGTGGTAGAGGAGGAAGTGTCTGCTCCTTTGCCATCATTTGTTTTTTTCTCTGCCCTGAAGAAAAATAAGGAAAATCTGGAAACCTGGGGAGTTTCAGAGGGACAAAAAATGATGTTTTGTGAAATACTTTGAATGAGTAATGACAGAATCCTCAGTGCTGAAAATTATATTACTGCTACATTTCAGTTCTTTCAGATGTGGTCTAGAATGAATTAGGATTTCAAATTATGTTATTTTTATTTCAAATTTATATCAGTATACAGGTCCAAGGCCTATATTCTATGTATTTCTATATCCCCTGGAGCTATGTTTCAATGAATACGTAGAATGTTGCATTCATTTTCCACTTTTTACCTCTACAAAACACACATTTCCTCTGCATCTGCATTAAAGTGCTGTGGTTTTTATAGGGGGTAGGCCTCAGAAGCTGTATGTAAATACCTTTCTGGAAAAAAGTCAATAATATTGATGTTTTATACTTCTATGGTGTTAGTTTTTCCTACTTTAGAAATGTTTACAGGCAAACAGTAAATGTAAATACCTTAATATGCACAACAGCTCTGTCTCAAATATTGCCTATATTTGTCATTATTCTAATATAAACAACATACAGGTATTTATTACACAGACCTGCCCAGTAGTATTTTCTGTTTCATAAATAAATTATGCATAATACATTTTTCACTCCTGAAAAGGTAATTAAATACTACTTTCAAAGAAGAAAATAACTAATGTAGATCTAATTGTAATTCAGTTTCCTTCCTCTTTCTCTTAATCAAACAGGACTGGAGATTTTGCATTTTATTTTGTGGGTTTTCTTTTCCTAGACTTCCAAACTTTCCATTAACCTTACATTTACCTCCAGATAAATACCTTATTGCATCTATGTAAGGAATATCACACCTACAGGTCACTAGCAGTAGTACAAGAATTTCTTAATTTATTTGAATGACCTGCTTTTGTTTTGTGGAAACATCTTTCTGTGAGGCTGAGAATTTTGCTGTAGGCTTCAGGACCAACATTTCTATCTTTTCAGCTTTTCTTATAGATGACTCTTGGCAAAGCAGCTATTATGGAACTTATTTTTTCACTGCTCCATATTTTATATTCCAGTATTCCGTAGTGGCTCGATTGAAATATCTGAGTGCTTAATTACCCTCTCTCTCTTTAGCTCTCTCCCACCTTATTGTGCCTCTCTTATTTATGCCTTTCATTTTTCCATCGAGTTTCCAAACTTATAAATAAGTCTCTAGAATGTCTCTTTTCAGTCTTCTCCAAGCGCAAGAAACGAAAACCAAGAGAATCTAAATTTTATGTTTGCTCTTACCCAATGCTTTTACTTGTCAGAGGTCTTAAATTGGTGACAGAACCAGTAGTTCCCCACTCCCCATCTCAAACATTCAGACTGAAAATTTGCATTTCTTTTCTTGCTTTTTAATAACTTCACTTGCCTGATCACAAATCTTCTGCATGGGGATGTGTCCCCCTATCTTTGTGTCAAATAACTTATTGCCACTAGAATAAATTATGGGCTGAGCTAGACACCAGCAAAGAATGTCCCTTTGTGGCAGCATTTTACTGCAGGAGATTTCTGGGCCTGAATGTGCTTCTGCCTCATGTCTCAACTGTGAGTTGGAGTTGACAGAGTTAGTTTTGTGCTGACCTAATCCACATGGAGATCAGTGAAAGGAAAATTGACCAAAAGGCAAGCAGTGAATATTATGGTTTGGATCCATGAGAGAAAGACCCAGATTTTATTGATTTCGCCCCTTCTCTGCTAAACCCAGCTTGATTCTGGCACACCAAGGGCAGGTTATTTTAGCCTTAGCCTCCTAAACAGTATCTGACTATTCAAAGCTGGCCACCAAGCTACCCCTTGTGGAGGGGGATGGAGATGAAGAAGAATTGTTGGCTTGCAGATGTCCATATTCCAGGTGGTTTTTGATAAATGAGATTAATCTCCTCTTGCAAAGTGGTGGGAGCAATGTCCTGGAGCTCTGGAGCTCTGATTTTGGCAATGTTTTTGGCACAGTTAACACCTACTGGGCACTACCATCCTTGGAGTGGGATGGTGGGATGGTGCTGTATCTCTTTTCACCTGCCAGTATGTTATATAAACAACTTTCAGCTCTAGTTTAACTAAATATTTTGGAGATGCAGCACTGACAAACAAGGTGTTGTTTCCAGGGTAGAAACTTTGCTCCATGTATTAGGGTAGCTACCTGGGATTGTTCAGGTTTTGCCTAATCTTTGTGCTTAGTTATCTGTAAAAGTCCTTACACTTTGTGTAGCCCTATAGAAAATACTGAAACTAATTCCAGATTAAAGCACTGTTCAGTAGGAAATTATGTGAGAGGACTGGGGCACTTTAAGAATTCATTCATATTTAAAAATCTTATTGAAAAGAAAAATAGTTCAACTGAGACCAGTGATGGGCACTTTCCCTTTCTCACTAACCAATGTATAATAAAAAAATCTGCATTCTTCACTCAGCTGGAGGCTGATTCTTTTTGCAACTGTGTTTCATCACTATTGCTTGTGTGGTGGATTTGTACTGAATGAAGTTTAGCTCCACAACAGCCATGTGGGAAATAGTAAAGGCATATATATTTTTTTAAGGCTACATAAACAGTACTTAAACCAGTATGGGCCTGGTTTAATTTTCAGCCCTATGTTTGTTTTGGAAGTCAGGCGGAAGCAGAGGAGAGAAACATTTTTGTGTGAGAGGTAATTGCTGGAGGAGCAGATAGTGTTTGTTTCATAATCTGACCTTTTGGACATTACTCAAAGCCTGCCACACTCAATGGAAATTTTCCCATAACCTTCCCTGAGCTGCAGCCTGGATCAGGTCTGAGCAAGGAGACGCTCAGAGCTCTGGAGTAACTTGGCTCATCATGGCCCCCAGTCCTGCACCTGTAAGGAAATAAAAGGAAGCCCAACAGGGTCACAGGAGGCTGCCTGGGGAACCAGTGCTTGGCTGGTTTTGTACAAGCAGTTGCTTTTGAAGGGCTTGCACTCCGGGACCTGGGGAAAGGAACTGGCAGTTTGATTTGTTTGACAGCATTTCCAGTGTGTCCATCACTACAATTCAACCTGATGTCTCAATCTGAACACGTTTTTTTATTCTTGGTGATTGGGAGTAAGCTGTCACCCAAAGTGCCTGCTAGGAATTTCCTAATTAACATGCTAATCAAGATTTGCCTCAAGGTGTTGCTTAGAATCATTAGTAATACAAAGAAATAGCCAACAGATGTGTGGCAGGACTTGAAGAAAAGAATGTGCCCAGAGAACACTGTCTGCTTGTACCAAAACCATCAAGGAAGTGCAAATAACAAATTAATTTAACTGGGTTATAGTGAATCACAAGGCCAAATGAAGTGTCCAGTCTTAATTAGTTAATATTCGATTGTGCTTCGAGGCAGGAGAGTGGTAAGGCTCTGGCGAGAGCCCCGGGAGAGTGCCTTAGACAGGGGAGAAGTTTGGGAAACTGTCTTGTGACAAAGGAAAACAACTTTGGGCAGTGGGACTCTGGAAGGCTCTGGTTTGTGCTGCCTGCAGAGAGCACAGGCTCTGAGAGCCTCAGCTGAGCTGCTCCCTGCTGGCACTCAGAGCCAGATCGTCCAAGGTCGACGTCCTCATCAGCCTCCCTGTAGCATAACGTGGATAAATAAATGAGCATTTTTCACTCAGCTAGAGACTAGTCCTTATGGCAACTGTGTTTTATCACTGTTGCTATCAGGTCCCCCCAGGCAGGGCTGCACACCAAGGCTTTTCACACTGGGTGTCAGTTCTATGGTTAAACATAGCACTGCCAGGTTAGTGTAGGGGAAAGAGAATTTCCTCTGGAGGAGGCCATAGGACCCACAGCTCAAAAATCAGGATCCTCTACTGTGTCACAAAATATTATCTAAACAACAGGGCTCTGGAAAGAGCCAGCTCCACAGATGGGAACAGGCAGGCAACCAGAAGCACTGGCACTTCCTTCCGTGGAGGTACAAAATGTTTGTAATGTCTTCCACATGTTAGCATAGGAGGCACCTTAGAAACGTGAGTGATAACTGGCAGCACCACAAATTATTTCTATTATAAGGAAAAGCCTTTGCAGGCAATCATTCTGGCACCTGTATCTATTAGCAACAGATTAGTGGGAAGCTTGAAAACAGGACAGGGTGGCATAATAAGGTTAATGATCTCACCATGCACCTAAATACATTCATCTGGGTGGAATTTATATTGCTAATTGAGTTGGTGAGAAATCCTTTGGTCGGTCATTGAGGACTTATGATAACAAAATTTGGAAGGTGTAGGGAGTCTCTTAGGGAAGGCAGTCAGCTGCCACTTAGGATTTAAGGCTAAATTTACTCTCAGTTTTGTATATTACAAATCAGACAACATTGTAAAATATTGAAGTCTTTCTTGTGGTAATATGCTGGACTGCAAGGGTTTGTTGTGTTAGTTTATGTTTAAAGAAAAGGTTTGGAATGAAAACTTTTTAAATATGAAGAAGTCTCTTAACATTAAGCTGTTTGACCCATACTATTTAAGTTATAAAATCTGACTTGCCAGTCAACCATTATGATAGTGCGATTTTCTCAGATTTTGATGCATGTTCAGTGACCAGTAACACGTGTGGACATTAACAGATGTTTATATGTTCTCATTGTGAGGGCCTATTCCAGTGTAAGTAGAATATCACAATCTTTTAGATAAACCCCTGTGCATTAGAGCTGTATTTGTGTGGCTTTCTTTGCTGTGCAGCTTGTTTCTCCTATCACCAGGAGGTGACAGGCTGCAGCAATCAGAGCGCGCAAGGGGACTGTGCACAGCCTTGGAAACACAATTGCTTTGTTCTTGGCCTATACTTAACTGTTCTTCAGTGTAGCAGCAGGGGTTTATATTTTGATGATTTGCCTAAGAAGTGTAAAAGGGAAGTTACAGACTCAATGCCTGCGGAACTGTGGGGCTGTTAAAGGTTTCTGGCAAATTATAACTATTTGTTGGGAAAGAAGTGATACTGACACAAACTCATTTTACCAGCCAGTGTTTGAGTAACTGTGGGTCACTAAGGTCATGGACATTTTGCCTTATCAGATCATTTTTTAGGGAAATAAACAATAATGCCTGTAAATTGCACATGTGTAGACAGGGGGAGGAGAAGGTGGGTTGGAAGAAATTATTTTGTATCCTGTGGCCTGTCTTTGCTTGTCAGCATTGGCCAGTCTTTAATCAAAGTTTCATCATTCATAAAAGACCAACAGCTTTAGTACTTTTGATTCAGTTGTCCTTGTTTTATCTGGGAATATGTCTCAAACCAAGGCTGGTAGAAATCAGGATCAATTCAAGTTCTTTGGTTGCACACAACAGTGAAAGGTATTTGGTGTGATCAAAGTGGGATTGCAGAATATGGAAATCTAGTTTGATTAAGTGAATAAGTAGTTTGGAATTGTCTTTATTTTTAATAAATACAAACACAGAAAAATAACTTGCCGCCAACTATGTTGTAAAGCAAATAATTTATCTGTTGGCAGACTACTGGCCTAATAAACTTACTGACCTAGGTTCATCATTGGGTGTTTTTTGTGTGTTTTGCTATAAATGCCATTATATATGCCAAAATGTGACAACTGCTTTCTACTGAATTTAAAATGACTTTCAGCATTATCTGGATATTTGGAAGTTGTGATATTTGGGATACTTTACAAACCCCAAATAAGATGGATAAATGAGTATTTTCCCTTTAATCTTGCATTCTGTATATGACTATAAAACTTTAGTAACTTTACTAGGGAATGTAATGTTTTAATATATTCCCTGATTCAAAAATTATAATTATTTCAGGTTTAATATAGGATATTTGAATATGGTTTGTCTTTCATTTAAATGTTGCTATTTGAGGGATCTCATTTTTATTCAAGATCTTTGAAATTTTCCAGACATGATTCAACCAAATGTATTTTGTCATATTCTTCCAGTGTCTGCCTGGTTTCATTACTTTGCAAAGTAGTTATTGCAGAACAGCTTTTCTTTTCAGCAGAAGTAATCTGTGAATTATTTGTGAACAGGAAAGAACTTTCTCAAAACTACTCCACTATTTAAGATGATATCTCCTGCTGTTCACACAGAAAGAAATATAGTTCCATAAAATCAGGACTATTGCAGGAATCTCCATACTAAGCAGGGAAAGGGAAAGTATGGCTTATTTGTAGGTGTTATTTCAACTTTAGTGCATCTAACCAAACAGTAATCTTCCTTAAATTACAGCCAAGCAGTATGTCCAGCACCACTGGGTGAAATTACTTATGTCTACCAAGGTCATTACCTTTTCTTGTTATCTTAGGTGGCATTGACAATCATGTGTTAGCTCCTTTCCCTGTTTATTGAGTTTTCACCTTGTAAAAAAATGTAATGCCAGCATGCTTGCCCTGACTGGATACATTTATATGTCTGTGTTTTTATGCTCCAGGTGACTAGGACTGCTAAAATATTATTTCTCCAGTAAATCTTAAAAACCCAAATTGAGAAGAGTGCATTACCACTCTGAGACCTCTGTCACTGTTAGGTTTACCTTGTTGACTGAAACTGCTCCGACCTGCATTATTTTGTATCTCTATTTTAACATCACTTGGATTAAGAGAGGACTGGAAGATCACTAGCAGCATATTTGTTATTTGCTTTCCCAAAGATTGCTGTCCCAGCTGTGTTTTTCACTTGTATACTTGGTTAAAATAATAAGTGAACTGCAGAACACTGCCTAATATCTCCAGTGCATGAATTAAAACACCAACATGTGATACACCAAAGCTTATCTGCAGTTGTTCAAAATACATCATTGTTGTATTGTGTGAGCTGTGACATTTTAAGCTCAGTTGCTGTCAGTTTATCTCCCAGATATGATGCATTGGAAATCACACTTTCTGCAGTTAAGTGAAAGATCCAAAATCACATGCACAGGGTGGGGAGAGAGGACTAATATTTCTGTATTTTGCAATCTTGATTGATACCAAAGATTAATTGCACTTTATAAAAATTTTAAAAGTTCATCATATTTCATCTATTTACATTGCTCATGCAATTGTCTTGCTTCCTTTTTAATTTGCAGTTCTGGCAAGTGCCAAGTAAGGGTATTGCATCTGTAGTTAATATGAATAATTACTGAACTGCCAAGAGTGATCTTGGAATCTCTGTGAATGAGCTACAAGAGTTGATAATCCTCTTCTGTTTTTATTAATTACAGGAAAATAATCTGTTAGTCTCTTGAATTGTTTTCAAAGTAAAAAAAAAAAGCAACAGGGTCTAATTTCAGTTAAATCTTAAAATGTCAGAACACCCCACCAGACAAAAAAAAGACTTGAAAAGAATCCTTAAGTATTTTCAGTATTTAATATTTGCAGACAAACCAGAAGTTTAATTTAAATAAACTATGCAGCTTTAAAACATAATTTTCAGCTTAGTTGCTTAGTGTCTGAGTTCCTTTGGGGAATCTATTGTGTTTTAGGGTGACTGTTGAGAGACTTGTGTTGCAAGGTGCTCCTCTCTCCCTCAACCCCCCAGGGCCATCAGCCCTTTTTGTTGTTGTTTCCTGCTCATCTTGGAAATGCTCTGTTGAAGCTGCTGCATTGTTAATGAAAACTCGCTGTGTAGTGCCCAAGATACTCTCCTTTGAAAAAGGAAATTAAATTTTAAAAGCTTAATTAAGATAATGCTGAAGATCTGGTTTACCTACAAACAAATGGTATCAGAGTTAAGGGAATGAATGTTGCTGTGCCAAAGAGATTCCAAGACAGACATCTTTCAGCTGATCCGGTGCTGGTTTATTTGTAAGCAATTGTGTAGCTTTCTTAATTATTTCTCATCACTAGTGAGGTAGCAGATAATTTAATTTGTGATATTGCTGACAGAGAGGCTTCCTCATTACCATCAAGTTAATTTGTGGTATTAAATGTGTTTGTTACCTTCCCACTCAAATTATGAGCCATTGTGGGATGTGTCCTGTTGCAGAGCAGCTCATTCCATGAACACTTGCTAATTAGAGAACTACAGTGGAGCCTGTGATTAAAGCATTTAAATTTCAGAGTGTTCTGAGGACCTGGTATGAATTAAGAAACTGCTGAACTTCACTTATGGGATTTTTGATTAGTAGCCAGAGTTCCACTAGGACTTGTGTTGGGACGTGGTCTGGCCTGTACATACTGATGTGATATTAGTGGTTTGTTTATGAAGTGAATCCTGCCTGGTGTCATAACAGGAGACATTTCATTTTAGACTTAAGAAAAGAAATTCAGGTCTTGCTCCAGGCATTCATCTTTAACTTCCCAACAGACGAATGTCTCAGTCCAAGAAGTCAATTAAGCTTCATGACAGTTCCATTGGTTTTTCACCTGTTGATTACAAAAACAGGGCTCTCTGACAGCTACCTGATAAATCTCCTGTATTCTGAGGGACTGAAGAGCCCAAACTTCTTTTAGTCATTAAATTAACAGAGAAAATATATAGATTATTTATTTTTTTGAGATAGTGTTCAAATACAAACTGTATATTCTACCTTTAAAATATTGGTAGTAATAAAAGTATTGTTTATTCTGTTATTACAGGATAGCTGAGTGAGTATAAATAACATTAAAATGTGTGACAAAAGAAATTTAGGGTATTTGATACCACTTACTTAGAACCAAAAATAAAAGTAAGAAGCGCATGATTATAATAAAGGGTGTAGCATTTGTGTGAATGGATGTTCAGATTTTGTTAACTGCCAGACTGGAACAGGGTTCATAATTATGACCTCTTCTTTTTCTATCCAGGAGATTTTCAAGTGTAATTTTATAGAACAGAAGAAAACACAAGTGGATTGGGGGAAAAGAAGGATGGTAAGGAGAAGAATTTTTTGCCTTTCATTACTGTATTCTGTGTTGAATTTAAGCACAGAAATGTTTAGGGTTTCATTTCTGCTTTCCAAGGCTTGTGGTCCTTGTCTGTAAGTCTTACCATCTGATCTCTAATTCAACACACCCTTCAAGAGGAGTTAGTCATAAAACAGCTCCCTGAAATAGAAGTAGTGGTGGGTGGGGATAGTTGAGCCTACTACAGCAAGAAAGGAAAAAACTTATGTTAAAAATATGAACGATACAAGCCATTTTTGTGCCACCCCTGAGATCTATGAACAGACCTGTCTTCGTGGAAGCAGATGCAGCCCTGGGAAGCTGAGTGGGAAAGCCTCCGTAGGGCTCCTGAGCACATTGTTACACATTACACATCTCATCTGTGCTGGTGCCAGTCAGACAGTGAGGTTCCTTGAGGGAATATGTCAGAGTGACATTCAGTGACAACACCTGGAAATACAGCTTGTTATTAATGGTAGGCAAATCTCACAGGGCTGCCTTCCTTCCCTGCCTTTTCTCAGCCAAGTGATGCAGGAATCCTCCCTGAGAGTGGTCACAAATAGGAGTCTAAGTCTTATACTGAGAAATGTTCCATGTCAATGTGTCTTAGCCAGATAAACAGTATCAAGCAGAATTAACTTTAACATGAGGGAATACTGCAGTCTCTTGTAGGAAATCAATGCAGGCTCTGAAGTTTCTACTCACAAAGGCCCCACGTTCACTGAACACAACTCTGCTCCATTGGACATATTCCTTTCTGTGGGGAAAGCCAAGGTTCCAGACCCTATTAAGCTTTAAGTCTCTAGTGAAATGAGATTTTCCCCAAAAAACTCAACATTTTCACTTGCTTGCTTTTTTTCTTCAGGCTAAATTTAAAGTCACAATTCATTTTTCTGTCTCTCAATCACTCTTCTGGAGTCAAAACAATCTCTCAGTTGTAAATGTTTGGCTCTAACAGAATACAGCAGATGTGCTCCCTGATTAAAATATCTCCAAATTTGTTCCTTTAGGTGCAGGAGCACACAGAGCAACGTGAAGCATCCAGTGCTGGTGCTGAAGGGCAAGAAAAGTGAGATGTGAGTCACCATCCATGATTGTCTGAGGCTGTGCATGGATGGCAGTCAGTGGATGTATGGAGAGAGCAGTTTGCATGTCCCAGAGTGACTCAAGCAGGAAGCTTTATCTCCATGTGCACGAGCCCTTGCAAGCACAAACACAGAATTTCCTGCAGGTTCTCTATGGCAACCTGGCTCTCAGTGGTGCTCACTTCCAGCACAGCCTTTAATTCAAGGGTCCCTATGATCAGAACTCTGGTGGGCTCTGATTCTCCTTCCAGCAGCTGCTGTACAGATGTGCCCCTGTCCTGGGACAGCTGAGCATGGTGGGTCCCACCCCTCAGCACCCACTCTTGCTCCTCCCTCACTGTGGCTTTGGCCTGGAGATGCTTTCAGTGATAGTCACCTTCCTTCTTGGGGGATTTAAGCACAAAGGAGTCAGATTTTTCCTTGCCCAGGCTTTGTGAGTGATGGGTCTTGATAACTCCCTGCAGCCCCTCTGTAGGCAAATCCCTTATGGCAAACAGGAATGATTGTTTTTATAGTGATGAAGCAGCTCTTGAACTTGTGCTTGCAAAACACCATTGGTATTTTTATTTGTTTATGAGTTTTGGAGGCTAGGGAAGAATTTCTCATGCAAGTTAGACTGACAAGAGGCTCTGAGGACTCTTTCACTTTAGGTTAATTAACTGGGGCCTCTGGGTAAGGTTAAAGCATGGTATGCCTGGCTGTGATTTATTTCTAGCTCTTGGCTGGAATGACATCAAGCTGAGGGTCAGAAAATGACCACTTCCACAAGTAAGTGTAAATCCTTTATTTTATTTAGCATCCTAAATAAGAAAAAGAAACCTGAGGTTCTCACACCCACAGCTCTCGGGACACACATATTCCCCTTGTCAAGGTTTCACTGGGTAAGGGCAGCCAGCCTGGTAAACAACATGCAAAATAAAGGAAGCAGGGTTTTATCTATCTCACTCAAGAAGTTGTCCTCATTCTGAAAGGTATCCATTTGTCTAATTCTCTTCAATCCACTCTTCTCTGCTTTATGCATTACTCAATTATTTTTATACATTCCAATTTACCTTTAAAAGTCTATTTTTCTGCCATTCAGAAATGCTCGATTAAGAATTTTCATTTGAAGAATGCATGTGGCAACTTTCCTGCCCTCTCTTCAAATGATTTATAACCAAAAGCAAAGTGAACCCCATATTTGAGTGTACAATTCCTCATTTTCAATTTGAGCAGACCATATTAAATCTTTGCAAAGACTTGTGCTAGGAAAGCTTTTTCACTGGAGCATTTGGGAAATGCAAACAGAAAGGAATATGAACAAAGCAAATTGATATTCACATGACATTTTTAAATGTATTCTGCAGGCTCTCTGCAGAGATCCATTTTTTTCTGTTTCATCAATTGTATACAAAAGAAACTAAAGTAATGCCTGACACTAGATCAGATCTTTTTATACCTAGCTACTCTTTCAGGTCTTGTGGGCGGATTTTTCCACTTTTACTGGTTCCAAGTAAAGGTTCTCTTAAAGTGGAGAAATTCCAGGTGACCAGAAGCAAGAGAGATGGTTCTTTATCTCTTTTGTCCCAGAGTTTCTAGTACAAATAAGGACAAAGGAGATGGCAGCTGATACAATTTCGAGTATCCTATTGCACTTCCAGCTTGCCTGCAATTGAAGGCAAGGAGTCAGGGGCTTTTCATTTGTGGGGAACTGACTGAGCACGGGCAGAACCAGTAAGATAAAGCACTTTTCTCTCCCTTTGGTTGAGCTGTAGGAGATTCAAGTTTAAATTAAGTTTGGCTTATTTAAGTCTTGCTCCTGCCTTGTACTAAAGCACTTTGAGGTGAATATTGAGGGAGACAGTAAGAAGACACAGCTCAGCAGATGACTGATGTATATATAGACACAGTCAGGGACCATTATGACAGAACTGAACTATTTAGTAGCTCTCTTCTCTTTCACACTGTCTGCAGCCCTGACACCTGATGACAGATGTCTCACAGGTGGAAATTAACTCCCTTGAACCAGAAGGATGTAGGAACATTTTTGATCTCTGGGATTATCAGTTATACAATTTTCAGTGTGTTTTACATAAACAAATCTGTTCCATAAGATGTTGCCCATGCAATTTTATAGTTGGCTGATGGGAAAAACACATCACTTTACTGACCTTAATGATACTGATGAATGTCATCTGCAACGCCTGGAAATAGGTTTAATTTCCTCAGTCTTTATCTCTTTCCTAAGTTTAAGATCAAATGTGAAATATCTGTTGATTTTTGCTCTCTGAGATTTACTTTTCCTGTCTATAGCTCTGCAAGTGTCCCCTTCAGTCAGGCAGAAACACCACTATGGGGCAATCCAAGATACCACTCATGAGAGCAGCATCGATGTACTTCTAGTTCCTGCTGTCAAGTGAAAACAAATTACCTTGATTTTTTTTTTTTTTAATGGCAATTCCACTTACCCAGAGGTAGCTGAGAGGAGAAATGACATGTTATTTTCACTCGTGTGTTGTTGTTTGTCATTTTAAAATCCATAGTCAGATGACAGCTGAGACCCCATGAGGCAAGCATTTGCACCACTTTTGTAGTGTTCTTCCACTTTTTTCTTCTTGTGGCTTTTTAATAAAAGATAAATTTAAGGCAAAAAGAAAAGTCACTTGTAAACCTTTAATGCCCTTGCCTGTAAAGAAAATGTTTTTGTAGAGCCTTAGTAAACCCAGGTTTAACAGAAGACTCTGAAGGAACATCTCAAGATTTGCCTCAATGAAAACAAGAATATAAATATATTGAAGATGAAGATAATGACTATTATATTTGCTCTAATAAGTAGTAAGATTTAGATGGGCAGCTTGAGGTGTCTTGGCAGAACTATCTGACTGACACCACTCACATTTAATTTGAGATCTGTTGCCTTGTGTTTCACCAGGAGAATATAAGGAACAAGGATAATAATGTTTGTGCCATTTTATGATCACAATAGTCCAGTGGAGTACATAATCCAAGCCCTGCTGGGAGTGAGCAAAGTATATTCATAAAGGAATTTTTACTTTTCATCAGCCACTTTTCAGGACCCTGGTGGAGTTAAAGATAGGAGTTCAGAGCCCATTGATCTCTGTGCAAGGAGAGTTAAGGGCTATGAACATAAGTCAGGAAGGCACCATGGAAAGCCTACGTAGCCAGGAGGATGTGGAAAGAAGATGAAGAAAGACCAGGATCATTCAAGGGACTTTAGGAATACCACGTGAATTCCTTTTCCTGAAGGCAAACCATTCTTGTCAAGACAAAAATGTTGGCAAGCATTGCAACATGGTAAGACTTTAGGAGATCCTGGTTAGTCTTAAACAGGACCAGCTCTACCCAGAATGTTCAGAGGAAAGGTAGTTTGAATGCTTGGAATACCCACACATCTGTGTTGAGTCCAATTTGAAGGGGTTTAAAACAAGAAGGGATTTGGCTGCAGGATTTTATAGTGGCAATGTGCTCTGTGACAGCTAAAAGAGATGTGGAAATCCAGATTCTCTTCAGGGGTTCTTAAAAGGAAACTCTGCTGCAAGGGAGAGAGAACAGCTTCTGGAGATGTATTATTCTTGTGGGAATGTGGAGTTGGCAGGGACAGGAGGTGTTTTTGGTAATATCAGCCTTGGCCTCATTGCCAGTGTTGGTTCTTTGAGTATCATGGAGCTTGAGGGTCCATGATCTCTGAGAGGTCTCTCACTCAGAGGGAAGTGCTGGTGAAGCCACTGAGGCCCAGGAGAGTTCAAAGGGCCTCACTCAGGACCACTGTTTATAGGGTCACAAGGTGACTGACTTTGGCCATCAGTAGGTTTCCATCCTGGCCATAACCCATGTCGGTAACTGGGCTGTAACAGTGGCACTGCTCCACTCAAGCTGTAAGCAGGTAAATGGTTCACCAGGGCTGCAGAGGATAATTGCTTGAGGCTGGCTTTGTTTGGGCAGCTGCTGTTTCTGCCTGTTCCCATCTGTAGCATTCAAGAGCTCCTGGTAAAATCCAGATATGCCTCACTGCTTGACGGGTGTGCTCAAGGGACACTTCACCTCTCAGATGGTTCAGTCAAGGCTTATCAGGAGCTTCTGAGATTGCAACCAAGCCTAAGGATAGGGTGGGGTGAAGGGGGAATGCACCACCACACTCATACAATATTAGAGTAAAATTAGTTTCCCTGCTTCTTGTACGAAAATTGAGAACAGCTTCTCTGCTCTGTTACACTCTGTTGCCTGGAAAACCCAGCAAATTACAGGAGTGCAGCATTATTTATGTAGAAGTGGACTGTCAGTGTTGAGGAATGTTGAAGACCCTAATCCTAGGAATTAAAATGACAGCTAATGACCTATGAGTGAAAAGAATGTGGCATTATCCCCCGAGATATAAGCTACACTTATGCATTGGTTTATTATTTATGATGCATCTGTCATGTGCACTTGAGAAATTACACATCAGGATCCATAATAGTCTTACAGAATATTTCATAACCTGTGGCCGCTAAATTGATAACCTTGGGTTCTTTACTGACTCAGCTTTTCTTGCACACCCCATCCCATCATTTTACTCACCAATTCTTTGGAAATAAGGAGAAGTTTGTCTCTTAAAATTGCCTTTTTGAAAGACAGTGTACTCTCTGATTCATCTAATCAAAGCAAGGCACTTATTTTTCCTCCTGTGCCTCATTTAGGTATTCCCTGTCAAACACCAAATCCAAGTCTAAGTGACTGCTGGCCTGGCAGCTCTGTTTCTTTTATGGATTCTGCCAAACTCTGGCATACAGCCCGGAAGGAGCTTAAAGCAAACTTATCTCATTTCCACTGAGGTCTAATAGGTGTGGGAATTCCCCTGAGGTAGTACAGGAGTAATTTTCTCATCAGCTGTCAGTGGTCCCAATCCACATGGCACAGATAATTTAAGTATCTCAAAAGGGTAGCTTTAATTTAACAGCAGCTCAGGCTGGGCCCATGACCTTGAACAGAAAATTCAGGGTTTTTCCCTGGTTTGTGGAACTCTGCTGTATTTTATTGACCTCCTGTTCATCTTATATTGTCTAATGAAAGTAGTCACTCTCACAGGAGATAATTATGAGGTATTCTGTGAGTCCTTGCAATAATGTTATTGATGGAGGCCAGTTTTGCATACTTAGAACAACTCTGGCATTGCACTGAGTCTGGCTGAGAGAACATCCTACAGAAACTTGTGCCATCACTTAATAAAAAAATAATTTTTTTTACCTTAGCTTCAGCTTTTCTGTCAAATGACAAACCCAGACATTAGAGACTACTGAGAAAAGAGCTTTTACAAAAAAAAGATGTGTATCATATGTTTGTAGGTGATATCCCTGGGATAACGTTTAGGATCAGGTGACATTTGTGCACTGCTCTTTGCCTCCGGCTGGGGGCAGTTGCAATACTCAGTTTTGTAACTGAACAAAGGAACAGGGAAAGGAAAGCCAAAACCAGCCAAGTTGGCTGGAATTGAATTGTTCATTTGTTGGCTTTTGCTTTTCCTGGGAAAGTTCTTTCTTGAGAAGATGGGGGAGAATATGGTCATAAAATGACTTTTTGTTTTGAGACACATTAAACTATTTTGTAAATTATGCATAGGAAGCAAAAGATTTTGAACAGGGATTTTTTTAACAAACCCATGAAAGCATGAATGCAATTTGATGATTTGGGATTGGGAGAAATGTCCCAAGCTTAAGTGAAAATTACAGCAAAAGAGTAATTGGGGAGCACTAAGCAAATGCACTCATTGGGAACTGGAATAGCACCACGTCCTCACTGAACCAATTCCAGAGTAAGACCAGGTAGGGCTAGGTGTGTGGAAGGAATACTTCATAGCTGAATCAAGATCTCTTATTTTAAGCAAAGGAATCATTGGGGAAGTAGCACTTACACGCAAAACACTTACAGAGCAGCACAATGTCTCCATTAAATCTCTGCTCAGTCTATGTCCTAAATATAGTCCTTATAATATTTTTTTTCCTGCTGTGTTTGACTTGTTAGAGGTTTTCGTTTTATAAGAGAAAGGCAAAATATAGTAGGTCTTTTAAAAACACTCTAAGCTGTTATTTGCTACAAGAGAAAGTATACACAGAACACACAGCTGTGTGGAAGGGTGTGAAGGATTTTACTGAAATTTAGTTCTCCTTCCCTGAGTAATGCCACAATCCCAAACCTGTAAAAGCCTTCCTGCCTCTCAGCACTGCCATGAATCTTCCCCCTCTGAGATCATAAATGTTGACTTTCATACCTTTATGTTCTGGCAGGTGTGTACCATTAAACTCACGTGTTTTTTTAGGTTCTCCTCTAATTTGTTATTTTAAGATTAACAGAAAAATATTTTCAAATAGGAACATTTGACCATCTTGGGGGAATGAAGAGGAAAAGAATAAATCAAACTGCATTTAGGATAGAGCTTGTTTGGTATCCAGAATGTGTTTTACCTTGAGACCAAACATCCAAAGTCTGCTCTGGGCAGGCAGTTGTAGCAACTGGACTGGATTTGTAACAGCATGGACTCACCATGGAAAAGACTATTTTTACTGGAAGATGTAATCATCCTTGCTTCAATTCAAGCTAGGAGTTCAGATTCAATAAAACTCAAATGTTTTTGGATTGGTAAAATAAGATTTTCAAGGAATATATGCTTTTTATTAAAAGATTCAGGAAAGAAAATTTGCTTTTCCTTACCTAATTCCTACCCCAACAATGTGCATAAATCAAACTCTGCAGAAGTGAACAACTTTCTCTACAGGACCTTTCAAGAAAGAAAAACCACCACCTAGAAACAGAGTTTTGCATTTATTTCAGGACTTTCATTTGTGTTTCCTCAAAATTTTAAATTGTGCTGCCATTGATTTGAAAACATTCTAGTGAGCTTTCAGTTTCTAAAATATTTCTCATCTGCCTCAATAATTTTTCTCCTGCTCTTTCAGAGTGAAGCATTTTTTTCTAAACCATGACATATGTTATACAGGTAAAAGGTAGTCATACTGATTTCTTGTTGTTTAAGTTTCCAGGGTGTTTTTTTTGTTTGGGTTGGGTTTTTTAAGTTGCCTTGATGCAGCAGAGCTCAAATGTGAGTATGAGAGGGGATAGGGAGAAAAACCAAAGAGGGTAGGAGATTTAAAATCTCATTTCTAATACTGACTGCTGTGGTTTGGATTGATTAAGGGTTAACAGAAGGAAGTCACAAGTACACTAAGAGTGATTATATGACAGAGTAATTCACTTAGATGTTTTAAGGCAATTTCTTTATAAAGTATTTGCATGTTAAAGGTAATTGTTCTCCTTTAAACTAAGTTTGCATTAAGCTGTTAACTAAGTTTCAGGAATGATGTATTGACTGGGCAAAGCTTGTATAAGTTCCAGTATTCTGCTTCATGAATAAAACTGTCAGAGTAAAGCAACCAATAACTCTCTGTCTTGACATTATATTCAGTATAACAAATAAATCTTTAGGATCTCAACAGACCTGGCAACTTCATTAACAGTTATGCCTGAAGCAGAGAATGAAAGAAAATCAATTCATGGAGCCTGATATTTTAGGGTTTACAGAAGAGAGGGGTTAGTGGACTGCTGATGAACCTTCTGTGCTTGAGCTCAATCTTCCTCCTACAGAGAGGAACAAAAATTGTAAAAGAAAACTTCCATCCAAGAAAGGAACAGTGCTAGAAACAAGGGAAAGGGTGTGAATTAATTATAATTGGAAATAGAAACCACAGCCTGTGAATCCTAATTCCATTTTACAAGAAATATCTATTTCCTGTAAAGCTTCTTAAGGAGGTTGGCCCCAATCTGCAAAACCTCGTCACCAGCTCAGGATCAGGTATTTGTAGCTGAACAGATTGATTTCACAGGGCTCTTAAATTTTTTTTTAATTTCAAAAATATTTCCTAATTCTGCTTCCACTGAGCATGTTACAGTTGATCTCAGATCAAGCGTAGGCCAGTATTATAATATTCTGATTCTATTCATTGAAAAGTCAATTAATGCATCTGATATGATGGAAAGTATCATCTGCAAAACAGTTGTTGAGAAAGTTTTTGTGAATTTTAAAATTATTTCCACTTAAAGAGTCCAATATGTATGCCTGGGGCTATAAAATCAGGAATAGTCTTTAGGGATGGGGACTAATCTGAAGCATAACAATTAGGTAAAAGATGACTCTATTGACTATCTGCACATGTATATGAATAATTCCACTGTTTTAATTCCTCTAAATCATAAGGAATAGACAAATATGTTATCTGCCCTATCAAAAATAGCAAATTGTTTACAAATTAACTGAATTAAATCTCACTTGGTTTCCTGTCCTGTAGGATGCAATTTACATAATAAAGAAGATCTTTTTAGCCTTCTGAATACTGAAACAGATTTAGGATGAGGGAATACTGTAAAATCTTCAAATTGTACATCAGTTCTAAGCACTTTCTCTCTTACCTGGGCTTCCATGCTGGCTTTATTATGAAATTTATTTTGGGGGGGTTCTTTCAGGCTTGCAAGTTCATGCTATGTTTTCATGTAGTGGAATTGTACACATTTATACTTAATGATATTTCCAAATTCAAAAAACATATAGATAAAAGGTCAGGGCATAGGAGAGGAGCAAATTAATAAGTAGGGCAGGATGGCAGAAAGGGAAATGTAATGAAAGCAAGTGTCCAATTCATATGCAGTCAGTAGCAGTGATCATTTTTCTCCATCTGCCTGAAATATTTTATTGCATACTCACCCCTTCTTTTTTTTTTCACCATAGCTCAACATGTCTTTGCAGCAGACAGATGCATCTGCTCGAGCAGCTTTCTGAAGAGATCATACTATGTGATATAATGCTAAAGAGGGCGGCAGCTCGTTAGGCAATTTCCTGCAGTAAGAGATCATCCTCTAATGCCAGTCTCTCTGCACATACAAGATTTGAAGGATCACTTTAAGCCAAGGATCTTTGTCATGTCAGTTGAAATGAACAGTCAAGACAGATTTCACTGTGAACTGAAGTGCACCTGAGGGAGGATGTGTGGGTGGAATACAGGAGAAAAGCTCTTTTCTTTCTTTGTTATAGGTCCAGTGGTAACAATCAGAGCCCAGGTTTCCTTGTGCTCTTGGGGCACAAGAAGAGTCAGGGCTGTTTCTCCAGAAAAAGGCCTTGGAAAACATTAATCCTATTCTGGGAGAACTATTTTTTTCTCTCACAAAAGTGCAAAAGCAATATGGAAGAACTAGGAAATTTCTTGACTTCCTCAGGTAATCAGTTCTATATTTTCCAGTTGATGTGTGTAATCAGGTTAAAGTCTAGTAGGGCAAGTTTTCTGAAGCTTCTTTCCATACTCCTGACAGGACTGAGAGAAACTTAAACTCTCCTCAATTTTACAATATAACTGGTTTATAACAGATAATTGGTCCCAACCATTCCTTACTAATGTTGAGCATTGTGAGCTGCTGGCTTGTTAATTATCCATATGAAGGATACAATGTGGAGAATTTTATTCTTTAGAGTAATTCACCTAACTCAGTCCATAGAGACACAAGTTAATGGCTTCTGACCAACTGCGAATTATTACTGCGGAGTTGCTGCTGTTAATCATTATTCGTTTAATTAGTGCTTCATGGTACAGCAGAAAGATATTGATTGTGGAAGATTTGGTGATTTGAGCAATGAAACTTTTAAAGTCCAACGTTTTTCTTCAGTCCAATGTTTTTCTTGACATGCAAGCCTTTTGGCTGGATTACCCAGGATCAAATCCTACCAGGTCTGCTCTGACCCTTTTCTTCTATGGCATCTATCCTGCACCTGGTCACTGATATCCATGAAACTTGTGTTAAATTCTCTGAAATAACTATCTTTAATCAAATTTGGTTAAAATCAACCAGTAGGTTTCCAAGTTACTAAGAGAAAATTGAGATACTGAAGTAGTAAACATTTTGGCCAGGAATAACTGTGTGCTCATTTTTCTCTGTGTTTTTATAGTGCCAACTCAGCTCTGATTTTCACTGGTGAGAGAGAACAGCACTGTCAGGTCACCAGTGATCCCACTGCCTTTTCATTATTTCTGCTGCTCTTGTGGCTCCACTGGGAGCACTGCCTGTGATTTCCATTCAAGAAATGGTGAAAAAGTTGTGTCCAGCCTCAGGTGAAGGATAAAACATTCATTCAGTGTCATGGAGGAATGTGCTTCCTTGTTCTCCTCCAAAACATCCTGCACCATTAAGGTGACAAAAAAGTTGACCATGACTTCAGCAGGAGAGCTCTGGGCACCCCGTGTTCATTGAAAGTGAGGTGCAACAAGATGCAGCTAGGCAGGGGCTGGGCATAAGGCAAGGGGTCATTCCTGCAGGACAGGGTGATGCCTTAGGTTTTAACTTTTATATTTTTCAAATCCTGTACTGCCTAGTGTGTAACTGTGAAGTTCCTTGTAGCCTGTTCACTTCTGCTATCTCGTGCTAGGTAGACATTACAAAGCCTCTCCAGGCTTTGTCTTCAAGGGCACCCAGGTTGTTCTAGGCCCAAAATGTGTAAACCAAAGCCTCTAAAGAGGGGAAAGCTGAGGGGAATTACATAATTAACTGAAGCTTTAACTGGAGAATTAACCCTGATATGCAAATGAACCAAACCTATAAAGGTGTGAAGAACTCATGACCTGTTTTCCATCTTGGGGTCCATCTTGGCAGCGGCCTCTGGCTCCCAGGGAGTACCTTTGAAGGCCTTCCAAATAAACACCTACCTTTATTCCCTTACCCTGTCTAGTCTCTGTTTCTGGGAGGCCTCTCAGGGCATCAGAGGCAGCAGGAGCTGTGAGGGAGCTGAGTGAGCCAGGATTTGCTCCGGCTGTGGAGCTGCAGAGCTCTGGGAGGGGCGATGGCCTCAGCCCAGGCCCTGCCCCGGCACCGGCCCCTCCTGCCTTGTTTCCCTTCCCATTCCTCTCCCCTGGCTGGAAGGAATGGCACTTCACACCTGGATACAACTCGGGCTGTTTGCCATCGTGCTGAGGGCTCTGGAGCCAGCTCTGAGCTCAGAGGAAATGCAATGCGGTATTTTCCTCTGAAGAGTTACTCACTGCTCTTCAAACACTTCTGCTCTCTCCCTCTCTTAACTGCTGCAATCCTTTTAGTTTAACATTTCCTTCCCTGTATAAATGGCACTTAGGAAATGATTTCTGTCTTCCCCACCTATAAACCATGCTGAGATTTCCTCAGTCTGTTGCCACATAAACGAGAAAAAGTTGTGTGCATGCCAGGAAATAAAAAATACCAATCTATTGTCTCGTCCTTTTTATATGGCTACTTTTGTCTGAAGATATTAAATCACCTTAGAACTATCAGTTAGCTGAAAACAGATTTTACTGCATCTCTGAAGTTAAAAAGTAGTGAAACAAAAAGACATTTCAGATTTTAATCCATGTTTTTGGTGCCTCTTTTTTTTCCTCTGTGCCCTTCCCCCCAAAGAATTCCAGAGCTCAGTGAACTTTCTCCCAGACTGCATTTATATCTATATATATATATCTATATATCTATATGTCTATATCTATCTATCTATATCTATATATATATTTATGTCATCTGATCATCATAGTTACAGACCCCTGACTTCATGGAGTCACCAAGCTGGGCCACACCGACAAATGTCATTCTACTTATAATTAAAGCACATTCCTGTAAACAAGATGTTTGCATGAAGCTGCAGTATAATTCATTTTCTGTATTGTAGAGAGCTCAAAAGGTTTCCATGTTTTTTTTAAAATATTCAACTTTCATATTTCCAGGACTGCAGCTGTTCTCAAGATTTGTGATAGGAGGGGGAAGGGGGATTAAGGTCATTCAATTTAGATCCTGTTGTTGCCATTTAGATAGACTAGGGCAAACCAACACTTTGACCTTGAATGAAAAGTTCTTAAACGTGCCTGTGATATTTTGGTTATGTCTTTATATATTCCAGACACTTAGCTGTCAGGCAGAAAAATTAGATTAAAATTATATTAATATTTGAAGTTCATCTTTAGTGGAATCTGCACAGGCACAGGCACAATTGTCCACTGTCTAGCAAATCAAACAGTTCCTTCTCGTCCTTAAGAATGTTCTTAAAATCATTGTTCCATGTACCTTCCGTGCTTTGTTGGATTAAGACAAAGTACTCAGTGCTGCTAAGTGCTCAGTACTGCTCTAGGGAATTTCTTTGTGAAGGATGTCAAATACTTGTATGTCATGAACTTGCTGAAAAGTCATCGTCATGATATTGTGGGTGCCTTCCTTACGGGTAGGTTTATCTCAATGAATGTCTCTGTACTGTCATTTTAATACCTTTCTCATTACCATCACTCACTCGTTCAATGCAAAAAAATGATTATTTTTTTCTGAGTGATAGGTTTATCTAAATTGTTGTCTTCCTTAGTTTAGCACTGCAATTCATAATGCTTTGAGAAAAACAATTTTTTTTCCCCATTAAACCATAAATTAAAGCTCTATAGTTGTTTCTAGTGTATTTATTTCAGTCAAAAACTTTTTAATGGGAGCTGGGCACTGATTTTTCTCCTGGGTCTGTGAAAACCTTTCCCTGATATCAGTTACCTTTGTAATGCCCTCAGAAGGATATGGATAAGATTTTCAGCAGCAGTGGGATGATCTTCAACTTCGATTAATTTCATTTTTTTCCTTCTTAATTGCTTTGATGCTTTAAAAAACATATTTTCATGATTGTTGTGAGAGCAGTATTGACGAATCACCCTTCAGTGTTTGGGGTTGCTCCACCTCCCCCAGGTTTCTTCTGCTGCAGCATTTTTACCTTGAGCTACTTGAGCTCTTTGGAAATGCAGTATTTCAGTGGAAATAATGTCATTCATGAATACAGTTATTCATTATCACAGGAATCCCTGATCTCCAACTGAGTTTGATAGTTACCACCATTACAGAGTGAAACAAATATTCGGCAATACTTTTATTTTTAAAATGGTAGGTTTTTTAAAATTTGTATTTGATTAGATGTGAACTGCTAGTTATGTTAAATTTGTTTCTGAATTCTTATGATGTTTTTGGTCAGTTGCAGAAAAGGCATTATGCTGTCATGTAATTGGTTTGCTTTAACAGTAAATTATTCTGTATAGATAGATCAAGGTCGATGAAAAAAGATTATTCTAGGGTCAAAATCAGCATTAACATAGGACATATATTTAGGTGTGTTATTTAGTAACTTGAACATTTTCAGTGTTCAGTAATTCTATGCTCTAGTAAAAGAGTTGATTTATCAAAATCTACTGCATGACCAATTTATAACAACAAAATAGATGACTTTATTTGCCTGGCTTTAGTATTACTGAATTATCTATGTGAAATGGTGTAACTGTGTAAAATGAGCTCTTCATATGAAGCATCTTCTGAAAAATACTAATATTACTCACCACTCTTCCCAGTTCTGCATAAAGGTGTCAGTTCAAGAAAGTATATAAATTTTAATGGGGAATTATAAATTATTTGGGGACTAACTGAAAGCCTGGAGGTCACTGTAGTTCCGTTCTTGACATATTTTCAAAACTTCAGTCATAACAGCTGAGATTTCCAAAGGTGTTTGAGTGATAAAGGATGAGGGTGCAGAACGTGCTCATACTGCAGTTCACAGTCTGGAAGTTTGGGGACATCCAAACATCTGTTGTAGGAGATGGAAAGGATGTCCCAGAGAAAAATTCCCTGGATTTCTGCTGTGTTTTGTGACCTCTCAAGCCTGTGCTACTTAGAGAGAGCTGGCTTTCCTTTGCTATCTTCTAGCAAGTGCTGTGTTAGTATTAAAATCGAAAAGCAGAAAATTCATAAAATACACAAGTAAATAAATAACAAAAAATAAGTCTTACCAAAGGTTTTTATTCTCAACACGTCATAAACTGTTATAATCTGTATTGCAGGAGGTTAAAACAGCACATGAATGATGCATTTTGACTTCACAGATCTGTTGAGAGAGAAATTTACTCTTTCTGACAGGGTAGAGGTTGTGGATGCAAAACTGCTCTGTCAAAATATTTCCTATCCCATTGACTTGGGATCACGTGCAGCTGAACATGATACACATTTGTAGGTAATGTTCAGCTGGAGGTACAGAGCTCTCTGAGAAGGTCCCTGAAGGTCATGGAAGCTGGGTGTTTAACCAGGGCCTGGGACTGTAATTCCTAGTAAATGCCTGGATGTGGTGTTAGTATTTAGACTTGGACATCACAGGGGAATAGATGCTCCCACAGACCTAGACTGAGCTCAGGCTGAAACCAAAAATGATACTGCCACATTAGGTGGGCTGTGAAGAAAAACCAGCTTCAAGTTCTGATTTTGTACTAGCTTGACTTGTCTGCATGGTGCTCTATCATCTAGAAATGCCTAATTTTGGAGGAGTAATTCTGATAACACCACTGCATTTTTATCTTTTTTTTTCTTCTGTCACCAAAATAAATCCATGACGTAATCATTAGAATGACAGGAAAAGGAGAGGAGCATAAAATCAGAATCTGGGTAGTTTTGCTGGCAATGTTTCTTGGCTTTGGTTGGGAGCTGTAGCACATAGTATATAAGATCCTTGTTATTGATTAAAGTTCAGCTAAAACCAAAGAAAATGCATACAGAAACCCATTCTCATGTGTATCTATTCTGGGAATGGGTTTTACAGTGTGTGCTTATAAAAAATCTATCTACTCATTGCCCCGAAGGCAGAAAGTTATTGTAATTCCTCAGTTTACAGATCGTGCAGGGAGTGATTAAGCATGTGTATTTTGTGATAGGTGTAAATTAAAAATAAATGTCAAATACACAGAAAGCACTTCCCTGAGTGTTTTTGTAGATATGTGATTGCCTTTTTTAACTGAAACAAAAAAGAAAAAGATTTAGATATCCAGAAGAAACTGTTGTACTTTGTGGATATTTACAGCCTCTCATACAAGATTCTTCTAACACCTGAAGACAGATAAATACTAATAAACAAAGTTAAAAACATTGGTGTGAATCCCCTGAAATTTGTTGCATTCAACCCTCGTGAAATACCTTATTTGCCAAGCTTGAGTGCTCAAAGAATACACTATTTTTAGAGAATATCTGGGTGCCATATGAATACCTGAATTTGAATTTGATCAGAGGTAGTCATGCTCTAACACTCACATCTGCTGCTCAGTGTTTGTTATTTAGTGTTCTCAATATTCCTGCCGAGGATGTTTCAGGCATCTCTTTGGACAGCAGAAAAAAGAGGAGCTGCTTGGCTTAGATCACAAATCACAGTGAATAACAGCTAGCAGGCAGGCAAAGGGAACAGTTTGGAACTCCTCAGGAGGGCTGAAATGTATTCACCAAAACTTTGCCTTTATCACTGGATATAACAGAAATATCTGTTTGCCAGAGTTACACAATAACAAGGGTTACATTCCCTCATTGATCCATTATCAGCCTCCCCCCACCATGATATTATCAACTCCCCACTGCAAGGGTTTTGATTAATGTAAAGCAGGACTCCCAAACTTTTTGCAGTTGAATTTATATATCTATATATTTTCAGGTCTATCTATAAACTCAAGTGATTTGTCTGTCTTAAAACAGCAAATCAGGAACAAAACCAGAATTTAAGACTTCTGATTCTACTTCTTCAATCTAAGTATTTTCAGTGTTTATTCTATAATCTGTAAAATAAATTAAGTTACATTAGAGGGGATATTAAGCTCAAAGCATTGCAAGATTTTCATGATATTACAATCTCATTTAGTACCTAAATATAACTTTTAAAATAAGGAATTAAAAAAGCACTAGTATGCAGTTCTTCATATGTTGACTTACTATTTTCCTTTTTAGTGCTTTGTATGTCTTAAAAGTCTAATGCATGGTTTTTAGTAAAAGACAGCAGCTCTGTACTGTGTGGAACTTCTTTCATGATCTGATTTGATTGCACAGAAAATTGAGAATGCAGTAACAGAGAAGATTCCTTGCATGTTGAAAAAACACCAAATTTAGTATTTATGAATAGAGTAGTAAGTACAATGTGATATTTCCTGGTAGAGGTTAACATCATATAAGTATTTAACTGTTTCCCAGGTAATAAAATTAGAGGCCCTCAGAGTATTCATGCCTGAAAGCACAAAATCAAAAAAAGGTGTGTAAATCCTCACCTGCTGGGGCAAAGTGTCAATTATATAGGTAGTAAAAATGTGCCACCATACTGTTTTTCATGCAAAGCCTGGACCATTTAAAAATTTCCCTAATCTAATTACAGCCTTCCTTAAGCTGTTACATGTGGGTACAATTATATAAAGGGTTATACAGACTGGTTGTTTCTTTCCCACCTTCCCCTTCATCTGCTGCGAAATCAGATATCCAGATGCCTTTTCCATCTACAAATGGTTGTGAAAAATGTGTGATCTTCGCTTTTTTAAATTATTAACTCCCAAGAAAAGTAGCTGACCCAAGAAATCTCATCCAGTCTCCTTGACCTATGAAATGTTTCGGTTCAGCTGCAAGGAATATGTCAGAATAATTACTGAAGGAGAGAGAAAAACAAATTACTTTCATTGAATTGCCATGAATCCTTTTTAAAATAAGGTGCAATTGACTAAAGCATTATTTATTTTCAAGTCTTGTAATTGTTCCATTGTCATGGAAGCTTATCAGAAGTACCAAAGCTGAGTATTGGTATAAAACGAACCTGGCTTATGTTAAATCCCCAAAGAGCCAGCCTGTTCCTGACAGATATCACTACCAACTAAATGGCCATCCACAAATCCTAAGTCTCAGAAAATAGAAACAAAACAACAAAAAAGGCTTGTTTAGTTTTCAGTCAGAGAACTCAGTTTATATATGAGCAAGAGATTCTTCCTGCTGGGATTTTCCAGAACTCTTGTTCTAACTTAACTTCATATTGTCAAAGTCAACAGGACTGACTGGAATAGCAAGCTGAGTAAGGCTTACCTCTAGAAAAATTCACCTCCTTCTCCAGGGTAAGAAAAAAGCGATTGTTTTTTTTCTTATATGAGTTTTGTGGAACGTGTGTCCAATGCAGGATCCTATAATTCCTGCTTTCTTCAGTTAAAATTTTCTAGATTATAAGAAACTTCTAGAAATGAGTCAGTGCCTTTGTATTTGTTCTTGTTATGCTTAGTTGGATTTTTTGCTTAAAATTCTAGTCCATAAAGTGTCCCTAGCAGGTGCGTTAGTAATGAACTAAAATAAGGAGGCTCAAAAAACACTAGAAAAATAGAAATAGGCCAAAAAGAGTAAATTACAAAGGGGTAGCACTTGTTTCATAGTTAACTTTGAATACATTTTGACTAAAGTTTTGGAGAGGCTACAGACAAGGCTGAGACATATTGGCTGTACAGCTGCTGTTTTTCAAACAGCCTCCCCCTACACCTCCCCTGCCAGCCCCATCAGTGGAAGATTTTGTACTTGGATGTTTTTAATGCCACTGTAATGTAATGCATTGTCCTCTCTATTTTTTTAGCTATGGTTGCCAATTGCAGCAAGCTGCTTGTTGCTTTCAACATGTAAAATAAACAGGCCTTGCAGATAAGGGTGATGGTAACTAATGCCCAGTTTGAACTATGGTCTTCAAGGTGGAATGCTGGATGAGGACTCTGCAGTTGCAGCAGGGCATGAGTGCCTGGTCACTTTTCTTGTAACTAGGAGATGATTTATAATGATGTTTCTAAATTTGGTGGTGAGAGCAAAAGTTGTTTAATGCAAAGATATTATAACAGTAGTGCCTTGTCCCCTGTGCTTTTCTCCTGTGGATCCTACCAAAGGTCTCTGCAGGAAGGAACACAGCTGTTTCTCTGCCTCTGATCTCTGCAGAGGTTCGCTGTGTTCACCTCTTTTACTGCATGGGAAACACTTGGAATGTTGAGGCTTGGGAAAGGGAAGACAGTTGTATTTCATATGATGTACAGAAAAAATGAAATTAAAGATGAGACCGTGACACAGGTGGCCTGGAGACAGTGATGGCCCATGAAAATATCCTTAATCACTGTAGTCTCTAATGGGGAAGGGTGGGGGGGTTTGTTAGCAGATTTTGCCGAAAAATGCTCTAAATATATATATATATATATATATAAAATTTATATATTTATTTGTTTGTTTATTTATTTGTTTATTTATACTTTTAGTTTCATTTTACCATCCATGTCAGGATTAACCTAATCACATTTCAGGCTAACTCCTTGTCTGTTTCCACAGATGGAAACATAGCAAACCATGTCCAAACATCCGTGTGTGTAACACAGATTGGACTCCGCTCAGTTTTCCCAGGAGCTGACTGAGAGCCCTCAGCCACAAGAAGGGTCAGTGCTTGTGTTCAGCACAAAGCCAGAGAGAGGCACTGCCCTGTGCTCGCTCAAACAGGGAGGAACAGGCAGAACCTAACAAGAGTTCCTTCCTCTGCACACTGCCTGAGGAACCCCAGACATTACAAAACCATCCGGCTTTAGGCCTGCTCCAAAATCCTTTGCAATTTAACTCGAAAGATCATTGCTCTGCCTAGGTCACCTCATTCTCATTGAGATCTGCAGAGGTACAGGCAGCTCAGAGATGTGCAGAAGAACATCAAGCTCCATCACAAACAAATCTACCTTACCTGCAGCTTTACTAAAAGAGATTTATTTTAAGTGTCCTTCTGGAGGGCCCTCCAAGGATGATGATGTTGCTGAGCCAGACAACTGTGGACGATGTGACCATTTCTGCTCTGCTCAGCAGAGTATTTTGACAGGATTCCTTTGTAGACACTGACCTGTTCTCCTTCCTTTTGTCTAAGATTCAACGTGGAACTGTAAGAAATCAGTCAGGGGAAGAAAGCGGCTGCGGTTTGTTGTTATTTAAAGCAGGAGTGTTTTGCAATGACAGGCAATTAAAGGGATGGCACTTGCTGAACGTGACACATCGCCTGGTAATGCCACTGCACATAACAGAGGCAGGGCTCTGGGACACATGTGAGGGCCCCTGATATGCCAGGAGGCAACTTAGTCAGAAATTAACTCGTGTCTAATCTGATCTGTGGACTCTTCCAGGTGATTCAGTCAATGCAAGAGTGGGCCAAAGATGCTTTTTTTGCAGGCAGGTGAGGGAAGGTAACTAATTTGCCGTTCTCAAGCCAGAGATAGCAAATTTGTTGTCTTTCTCTTGAAACTGCCTTCAAGTAAGATTTATAATTGTTGAACCTTGCCTTGAAGGGTTGAAAAATAGAACAGAAAAGTTCCTTGAACAGTTGCATACACCCAATTATCACATGGGGGGCATTAAGGCCATAACTTAAATAACAAAAATCAGCACAGCTGTACAATTTTTACTGCAGTTTCCTTGCCCTGTTTAAATTCCAGGCTCTTATACATACATATATATATTCCAAAATTACTTTGGCAGACTATAATGTTTCAGTCTTCAAATTTATTTAATAGACAGTTTTTTTATCTAGTAAAAGAGAGGGAAATACAACCATATGTTTAGTTGCTATGTTTTATGAAGAAAATATGATATATCAATAAAGATGTTTCCATGTATTCATTCTGTCCCAGGCTGCTTGATGTATTTCAGTCTTTTAGGTGTTTTCTTTGTTTTCTTGTTACCCTTTCAAATTTATTATTTAAAACCTTCTCAAATGGATCTAGATATGCTTTTTCAATGTTAAAGGAGGAAACAATAATTTTGGTTCAGTCTGTAGGTACAGATTTTGTAAAAATAATGTTGTAATGAACCATAAAAATTATTCATCTGTTTTTTTGGCCTTTTATAATTCTAAAGAAAGTTGTTGATACTTTCGAATTTAACATGTTATATTGCTGTTTTTTGTCTAGTCATTGCAACATTTTGTGGTGATTAATGCCCTGACATCCCAATATATAAGCAGTTACATATATGTTGAACATCACTGAGGATTTTTTCCATTGCCAAGTTGGAAGCGGAGGACAGAAATAAGTTGAATGGGGAAATATCTAGAAAAGAGAAAATGAGAATAGAATTAAATGTTTAAAAAGCAGCAATTTCAAGTTTTAATACATAAAATAAACATGCATAAAAGAATTTGCATTTTAAGAGTGTCTGAGTTTTAATTTGGCAGTATTGCTAGCATTGACTTGACAGTATTTAACAGAAAAATCTGATGGTCTGGATACTTCAGATCAAGTGCATGTTCTGTAGGACTGTTGAAATAATTTAGTTTAGTGTTTGACTCTCAACTAATATTTGGATAGAATATTATCTTGTTTCAGAAGTGGTCTTATGTAATTCAATAGGACCATTACTGGAGCAAGATGTTCCCATAGCTGAAGGGTAATCACACAATTATCAGTTCCTTCCTCTAGAATTAAGACTTAATTATGTATTTCCTTTACTTGAACAGTCTTGTTTACAGGGTTCAGATCCTGATTTTTTACATGCAAGATGGAAAGAGACTGGAATTTTATATGGGACTGAAGACATTTCTTTTGGTAACAAAACTTCTATAAAAAGTTTTATAAAAATAAAAAAGTCTCTTTTCAGAGCCTAGATATTAATGTACATTGAGAAACTTGCCTGCTTTTGCACCTGCAAATTATCATTGAGTGTGTATGGCATAATCAGAATAGTCAATTACTGTTAATTCCTGCCGTGGAAAATTTTTCTTTTTATGTCAAGGAGAAGAGAGAGACCACCCTGCTTCTCTAGAACACTGAAGGTTATTAGTGGCTGATGGCTTTCAATACCCACTGTGATCATTACCAGTGTCAAATATCTGTCAGCTGCAGGAGGCAAAGAAGCTGCAAAAAAATGATTCTGATCATTTTGGAGAAATAATTGCAGAGAGCTGAATGGTCTCAGGACCACTGAGGTTTGCTGAGATCTCAAACCATTCTGAGATTGCAAAATTCGCTGCTTCTTTTTTTGAAGCCTTGCCATTTTCTCATTGTCCTTGTGAAAGAAATGTTCCCTCCTTTAGCAGCTGTCCATGCTAAACATAAGCAGATCCTCATAAATAGAGAAGGCTTGGAATTTTCTTCATACCATCTTGTTGCCAGGTTTCCTGTAAGACTGAATTTTAGAAACAGATATGTCTATTTCCTGCTAGTGGCCAGTTAAGCTGTTCTCCTCTGAAAGGAAGCATAGTGGGCAGTGGGGAAAAATGGGACACAATTTATGAATTAAGTAACTATTCCACTGAAAGTCACATAAATATGTCTTAGAGTCCTTTCCAGTGCTTCTTTACACAATTATATCTTGCATCAAATCATTCTTAGCTGAGATTTTTCTTTTGTCCCCTGCTGGGGCTTTACATCTGGCCTGTGCAGAGATCTTGAACACTTTACAGCTGTCATCATGTCATGATGTGTGTCCATTTGATTCAGAACAAGCCTGATTTCTGAAGCAAGATGCAGGTTGTACGTATGAGATTAACAACCACCTTTTTAAAAGGTCAAGAAACCTTTTATCCCATCTAAGCACACTTTACAGAAGGTGATACATTATCCTACTTTACTATTCCTCTGTAACCATCAGCAAAAGGAAAAGGCTCTTTAGTTCTTCCTCTGGTACATTTGTCATGATCTTCTCCCCAGATCTATTCTAAAAGGTTTTCACTTCTTCCCCTTCTCTCTATTCAGTTCATAATTCCATTCACTTGGCATCAATTTGCCATTAGAATTTTTTTTTTCTGGCCCAATCAGTTATTTTTTCCCACTTCCCTGAATAGAATGCAAGCTCCAAAAAGCTGTTTAGTTAGGACATGAGTAGACTTGGGAAACGGTGCTTAAAATTGTGTTAGGTCATGCATTTCAACAGACTTGTTTTAAGCATCATTATAGGATTATTGAACACCTTTTGAAATGTAGAATGTGGCTGTACTGAAGCAGTTTAAAGGTAGGAAGTCCTACATGCAGTGCCCCAAACAGGTTAAAATCTCTGTGCTGGTGTGTGCACATGCAGTGCAGCTTCACCAGCCTTTTGCAGCCACCTCTGAGGGGCTGTGGGACCTCTGACCCAACCAGAATCCACATTGTCAGGGTTAATGAGGCACTCAGCCCAAGGTAATAAGCTCAGCTGGGAACCAGGAGATTAACTGAGGTTCAGAGTCCTGCTAAAAGCCTGTTGCTGCTGGTCAGCTGAAAGGAGGGGCAGAGCACATCTAACAGTGTGCACAGAGAATACTCAGGGTTAGATGAAAGCATCATGTACTTTAATATTTTTGGGAAACTTGCAGACATGGTAGCAAGGATTTTAATTCTTGGGTTTTTTTAAAAAAAAGGCTTGAAATATGCTAAACACATTCATCTGTCTATTAACATAGCAGTGAAGTCTGTTACGCTTGTCATCGAGGAGGAACTATTTTCTGTCTTGGCATTCCTCTCATTTTGCAATGGGTTTTGGTTGCATGCCAGTCCAAAGCCATGTGTTGTGGTTGTTAGGCATGACATCTCCCCATCAGTCAGAGATGTGAACCATGTTCTGTTTGGTTTCTCCACCCTAAAGGCAGGGCAGCTCTCCTGGTGTTTGTCGAGTTACCTTTTATGTACATGTGGGTGAATGAGGCAAAGCTGAGGATAACCAAGTTGTTCCATTTATCTGAATTCCCAAATCATATCTTTACTTTCAACACTTGTTTCTGGGTTTTTTTTTTTTGTATTCATACACTTCAGGGGGAAAAAAACCCCAAAAAAACAAACAAAAAAAAAAAAAACAAGAAGAGAAAAAAAATCCAGAAAATATCACAGTGACACAAGAATTAAGTTTGGAAGTTTAACCATTGTGTTTCTTTCAATACTAAAAAGTTGTGCTGTGATCTTTACTGTGAGTGAAAACTGTAATAAATCTCTCCGATCAGTAGGTGCAAGTGCTATATTATGTAAATTGCTTTGAAAACAAAAAGGGAGGACAACGTTATTAAAAATTGATTGAAAGGCCACAGTTCCTTTCATCAGGTTACCCAGTCCACAGACTGTGGAAGTTAAAGCCCCTCTGGGAGACACAGCTGAGAAGAAAAAGCTCTTTAAAGGATGTACAGGTTGAAAAAAGCAAAATTCAAATAGTCATCAATGACTACTCTTTTAGAGGAGTTCTGGTAAAGGGGATAGATAGATCTATCTGTTGTGGATATCCTTAAGACAGTTCCTTCTGTTGTGGACATCCCAGATGGGAATCTCCAAATCACAGAATCCTCTAGGTTGGAAAAGATTGCTAAATACAACTGAAAACTTGACTCTGCTAAGCGGTGTCCCTAGGAGCCACATCAACATGTCTTTTAACTACCTCCAGGGCAGCCTGTTCCCATTTTTGACAACACTTTCCACTAAGAAATACTCCTAATATCCACTCTGGTGTGACTTGAGGCCATTGCTGCACTCTGTTGCTTGTTACTTGGGAGAAGGGACTGACCCCCACCTGGCTGCACCCTCCTGTCAGGGAGTTGTAGAGAACTCCCTGAGCCTCCTTTTCTCCAGGCCAATCCACCCCCAGCTCCCTCAGCTGCTCCCCATCAGCCTTGTGCTCCAGACCCTTCCCCAGCTCCACTCCCTTCTCTGGACATGCTCCAGCCCCTCAGCGTTTGTCTTGTTGTGAGGGGCCCAGAGCTGGCCACAGGATGTGAGGAGTGGCCTCACCAGTGCCCAGTCAGGGGGATGGTCACTGTCCTGGTCCTGCTGCCCACACCCTGGCTGGGGCAGGCCAGGTGCCATTGGCCTCTTGCCCACCTGGGCACACCTGGCTCATGTTCAGCTGCTGTTGACCAGCACCCCCAGGGCCTTTCCCACTGGACACTTTGCAGCCCCTCTGCCCCAGCCTGGAGCTGCAGGGGTTGTTGTGACCCAGGGCAGGACCCGGCACTTGGCCTGGCTGACCCTCATACAATTGGCCTGAGCCCATGGACCTGTCCAGACCCCTCTGCAGAGCCTTCCTGCTGCCCAGCAGATCAGCTTAGTGTTGATTGCAAATTTACTGAGGGTGCACTTGATCCCCTCTTCCAGATCATTGATAAAGACATTAAACAGAACTGGCCCAGAGCACAGCACTTGTGATCAGCCCCAGCTGGATGTAACTCCACTCACCACCACCCTTTGGGCCTGGACATCCAGACTCACAATAGCTGTGCTGTCAAACATCAAATACCTGTGAGAGTTCAGCGTGGTCTCTCTGCTGCTTCACAAGTGCTCAGGTAATTAGCAAACTTTTATCATCCTGCTGGACTGGTAAGCTGAACTGGATAAGACATGCTTCTATGAGATTGTAAACACACAACCCTCTGTCAGTCACTCCTCAGCTGTTCAGAGTTCTTACTGTATTTTTGCATTTACTGTATTTTCTCTCTCCCAGGGGTAACCCGTGTGCTGCTGATTGGTCTTTATTGTCCAGTTTGTTTCTGTCCACCACATGATGATTTCTCTAGAGAAGTTTTTCTCTCCTGTTGTCGTTTAGTTCATTCCCCAATATAGCTTAAATTTTACATTCTGTTTCTTGCTCTCTTGCAACATTAAGCTATAATTCTTCCTTCTGAAAATTCTGTAGCAGTAGCTCTGCTGAGTTCCATTTGATCAGTGAGACACAATAATTTATACATGTGTATTTCTTAAAAATTCCTTATGTCAGTTTTGAACCAGAATGAGTGGGTTCTTGGCCAGGAATATGGCCAATAAAGTCATGTTCTCTTTTGCAAATCAGTAAATTCCTGTTCCTTAAGATGTATCTTGGCTTGCAAATCCACTGCAAATTCACCTACATGTTATCATTTGATTTTATCTGGAATAAGTAGCGATTTCCTCCTGCTGCTTGTCAAGGTGCAGACATTCCAGGTTGTATTTAATAACACAGCTTCCTGAGGTGACCTCTTTTCTGCATGAATGTTGGCTCTGACCTTCATTTTGTTGAGCTCAGTTCATTACATATTCTCTCTGCCTGCCTCTGCTCTCTCTAGGGAACACTCTCATTTCAGTGCACAAGGGGTTTCACTGCTAATGAAAATCCCTAAGCATCACAATTAAAATTTACTCTGCTGTGCTCAGTCTACGAAGAAGAACAATGTATATTGCAGTTAGTAATTTAGATCTCGTTAAAAACAGCTTGAATTATTTATTTCCACATCAAGTCAAAGTCATTTACATGCATATATTAAACTTATATCTAAAGGGTTAAATTAAATGAACCACATGCTACCATTAGTCTCACTGGAGCCATGGACATCTGTCTCAATACAACTTAGCAAAGATACTGCTTCAAAATAAAGCAATTTTTGTGTTTCTTTCTTCAGATAGTCAGAACAAGCTGGTGTCACCATTACAGAAAAGGAAGACTTACTCCACTGTTGAGTATCTCAATTTCCTTATGCTGCTTGCCCACTTCCTATATTCACACTATGGTTTAGCGTCTTTCCTTAGAAAATCTATTACAGCTGTTTCTTGCATTGCTCTGACTAGAACCGAATGATTTTTTGAAACAAGTTTAATTTGAATGAGTAAATAAATATTCCACCCATGATGGAGAGAAATGATACAGAGGTATTATCTGTGTTTATTTGTGTAAACCTGAATAATCATTTGTGATAGAGTTGTCTCTGATGTAAATACTTCTGTATTACTGCAAATACTTCTGTATCTCCATGCACCTCTCCCTGTCTTTCACTCTCCCTCTCAGACAAAAGCAGTTCTGTGAATTAAGGACAGGTTAGAAATGGTAGAGGTCCAATTCATCTCAATTTATATCTCATCAGCTGACAGTCCACAAAGGCTGCAGTGAAAGCAGCTGTCCTTGCCTTCTGAGTCACTTATGTGGAGCACCTGTACAAGGCCTCTCTGATGCTGGGAAGGAAGAAAAAATGTGCCTTTAACACTCCTTGTTTCTTTCCTGGCCCAAACCTGACCTGAACTTCTCCCCACTCACAGAACCTCGGGCAAAGATTTTCCCCACTGACATTTCCTGAGGTGTCCCACGGGGCGTTGCTACAGCAGCATGAGATGTGACGCTCAACCCAGCACTTATCCCTCCCTCAGGAGGGATTTATCCCTCCCCCCCTCCCTCCCATGAGTCAAATCTCCATCTCTGCCTCACACTAATTCTTGGCATCAGTGCTGATCCCTCGTCCATTTGGCTTCAAGCCCCTCCATTGGCAGCAGCCACAATACCTGCAGCTTTTATCAGTTGTGTTTCACCATCACCTCTGTTGTGGATACTCTGTAGTTTTTAGTGACTGGAAAATTGAGCAAATTCAATGTATTTAAAAGGAAGATCCTTTCTTTATCACAGTGAACGAGGGTATTCTGCATATTTTTGTTTAACATAATTTAAAAAAATTAAAAAATATAATTAAATTAGGATTAGAACTAGAATGGGAACTGAATTCATCAAATAGAGCCTTAAATAAAATTAATAGTAATGGTAAACTGTAATGAAAGTGAGATGTGTGTCTTGAGAGTCTTAATTCAGTACAATATTAACTCATTTTTCTTCTTATTATAACTTCAGTTCTTTATTATAACATTACATTTAAATGGAATTTTTCCTTACAGACATCCAAAAGATACTATGTTTGTGAAATGTACACAAAACGTGTGCTTAGTTCCTTCACATTTGATACCCTCTGACTGAATCAATAAATATGCCCCCTTAGGTGGACTTTCAGAAGCCTTTGAATCAGACTTTAAGCCAGGATTCTAAAACTCTCAGTACATACAAAGTTAATGAGGCTCAGTGTTGGTAGAAGCACCAGGAAGAAGAGCTTTGGACTTCCTGTGCTGAAATTAGAGTTTTCCTTCTAGACCAATGAAAGTATTACAAGACTTCAAGAAAATATATCCAGTGAATAAATTTCAAACTGTGACCTTGACAAGATAGTTTTTTGAAGTCTTAACAAAATATTATGAAATCTGAAAGTCAAATCTCTAGTTTCTTAAGTTCAGTAAGCAGACGTTATCCCTGAAATATCATATGCAGGCAATTTATTTTCTAATTTATTAACATATTTTGAAATTTAAAATATATTAATTTATGTTCGATCATCAGCAACTCATATTTTTTGATTTTAGAGCCTTTCCTTTGATGTTAAAAACACACTAGGGTGTAAGTCACAGTGTTGTAAATTTTTAAACTACAGAAAGACTAACATGAAATTTTTAAGAGGCAGAGTATATTACTGTTATTGTAGTAAGGAATTTTGTAATACTGTTGATACTTTCCTATTTCTAGGTTCCAAAATGGAAAATTTGTAACTGGTACAGCAGCATTGAATTAAGTCAAGTGGCTTCCTATAAAAGAGCCATTGTGTGGCTAAGAATGGTATTTTTGGCATATAATACTTATGTATGGATGCCTCTTACAAGGCAGAGAAGTTCTGCTGATAAAGGAGCAAAAGATGAAATACCATTTGTGAAATAAGTGGTGTCCTGCAGGTTACTCATATATAGAGAAACCAGGCAAAGAAGTGGAGATTAAGACGGGCATTTTTCATACAAGTAAGGAAGAAAAAGTATTCTGTGTGTACAAGCCAAAAACTGCAATTTGTTGGTTAAATAATGACCATAGGCTTGGGTGTGTGAATGTAACAGAATGCAGCATTCACATCTGAACTGTTAATAAAATAACCCTCTCAAGATTTTATTTTGGTTTAGGCACTCATTCTTAGGCCCCTTTCTAAGAATGTCTTTTAAAATTGATCAGTGTTTTCTCATCAAAGATAAAGTGATGACCTCAAAGACATTAACAGCATGATACATGTTCCCAGGGTGTGTAGTACCCTTGTCATGGAACATAGCAAACAATTCAGACTGAAATTAAGAAATAGGATGTGTGTGGTAATTATTCAGAAATAAGGGAGACAGGAACATTCTACATTACATGCAGATCTGAATAAATTCACAGTGGCACCTCTTCTGGCCAGCTTTTCTCATTGTGTTCTCCAGTGAAAAGGATCTAAGGCCTGCTGAGTTCAGGCTGAATTTTTTGTGTGTGCATTTGTGATTCATAATAACATTGGACCCCTTGGGAAGTGTTGCAGAGAAGGAAAATTTTAAAGAAAATAAAATCTAAATGATTGTAAAGTAATGCTCTTTTTAAAATCTCAGTGTGAGGATAAGTGTTAAAAGGACCATGATGCTCAATTATGAATATTTTATTCCTGTGTAGTGTAAGATCTTTGAGATAAAATGCATCACATTAGTGAAAAACCCAAACACCTAGTTCATTAAAGGATAACTGCATCATGAAAGACAGGAAACAGCCTCTTGAAAGTGCTTGGCAATGCACATAAAGCACTTTTACTTAATTCAGTTTGAAACTCAAGCATTGTAAAATCACCAAGCTACATTTTCCTTATCGGCATAATTTATGAAGCAGAATTTCTGGAACTTCAGTTGTTTGCTCAGTTTCCATTTTCTCTCCTATTCTCAGTAAAATAATCATGTTAGTCCCTAGAAGCAGGGAAGAAAAAAAGAACTCTTCTTCCACAGCAGCTTACAAAGTGTATTCAACTCAGATTTCCTGCACATTAATACCCCTTAGGTACTTCAAATGCTTTCTGTTTGTGTATGAAAGTGTTCATACTGGAATTTTCTCACTTTTGAGTAATTGAGTGCAATATCTTCTAATGATATTAGAACCACAATGCAATAAAATATAAAAGGATGCTGTCACTAGCTGATTCGGTTACATTTTTCACATCAAATTTTAACACCAGAGACTGTGAAATGTGTAATATTATGGTCTCCAATTCTTATAAATTGGCCAGCATGGACCAGGCCTAGCAGGAGCCTCAGAGCCATCTGGCTGGAGCTCGAGACCTCTCTCCAGAGAGCAAATCAAGTGTCAGAGTGCATCTTTCTGTTAGCTGAAGTGAAGCAACTCTAACTTGCTATTTCAAAGCTTGTGGTTTGGAAATAGCCACAGTGAACCTGCAGACAACTCCATGATTTCAAACTCAGGATTACTCCCCCAGTAACCATGCTGACATGGAAGGCATCCATGGGCAGAACGAAGCCCTTAACTCTCAGATGTGCAACCATCACCAGCTGCATTTTTGCAGAGCTTCACAGGAATGTTTTAGGAAGCTGTGTGGAGTGGTAAGAGGATCGTCACAGAAATGAAGAGCCATTGTGACTGTCAGTAGCAACAACTTAAACTTTGCAGTAACCTTTACATAGGAAAGTCTCTTTGTAATTAGTGGAAGATCTCTTGTCAGCAGGAAGCTGGGTAATGGATACTGAGCCTTTCTTGGCTGAAGAGATAATGAAATACCTTTGGGGATACAGCACTGAATCTGAGGATGCAGAGCCACAGAAAAGTGTAATTAATAGAGGAAATTTCATTCTTTGTAGCACAAAGATTGTCATCTTTGAAGAGGATATTACAGACTTTGCTTATTCTGGTATTCCCAAAATAGCCTGAGCTCCTATGGTAAAATTCCTACTGTGGATAAGGCAACATGAGATTTGTGCTTTACTATTTCTATGAAAGCACAATATTTCTAACCACTAAGGCAACAACCAGACTAGCATGAGACAGAGGAATGTCACTGATGTGTAACAGCAGAGCACTGGTAAGTCCTGGATAATATTCACAATCCTGTTATCAATCTAAGAAGGCGTCAATAATAACAGGAGTTAATAAAGAGATGGAAGAATCTCTTTAAAGAGAAGGCTTCTGAAGCCTTTTGCAGCTGAGTGGTGGGGTGGTTTCCAGGCCAGATAAATCAATCAGATTCTGGCAGAAGGATCTTTCCCCACCGTGGTGGCTTTGGGGTTGTGTCCATCACAGAATCTTTCATATTTCTTTTAGAATTGGTAGCAAAGGAATTTCATGAGTGGTTGTGTTTGACTGTCCATTCTTCCCAGCTTTATAGAGGATGTCTCAGGGGATCCCCCACAAACCATGGTCTGCAGTCCTTGCCATCCTCAGGTAGTGTCCAGTGCTGCACTGCCACGCCAGTGACTGATGCTTCACTTACTGGGATTCCCTGAGTAGGTGAAGGAATTTCTGTGAAGACAGGGTGCAATACTGAGCACACAGGTTGCAGAAGAGAGGTCAACTCTTCTGTCATTTCTTTCAGGCTTCAATGTAAATTAAAATGCATAAACACCTCGTGCACACCTGCTCCTGGATTTTGGTCCTACTTGCCTCATATCTTCAGCTCAGAAGGCTTTCACTTTTCCATATTCTTCAAATGTTACTTTTCAGTATTTTCTAAATCTATTTGGTTTTCATGCTTTTGGTGTTATACCTGAGATATAAAAGCTTTTTAAAAATTGTTTTGTTTACCAGAAAAAAGAGGCCAAAGAGGAAAAAGATAAGAAATTTAAAGTATTCTGTATGCCTTATTTATACAAATTGGAAGTGTATGGATATTATATGTATGAAATCTAGAGCTGCTGAGAAAGTGAAATTTCTGTCCCAAGAGAAATTTCAACATTTTCATGCTGGTTTTATCTTTGAGTAAAATGATGATCAAAATATTGTTATGGCTCTCAGAACAAAACCTTAAAAAATCCTAACATAAGAAACATTTATAGGAAAATATTTGATAAAAATTATAGGGAGTATCAGCAGACTGGTTTTATATAAAATATTTTTTAAATTGCACATGAGAAATTAACTGTAGAGAGTTTCAGTGTGCAGTTCTTTTTATTATTGCTTTTTAGATCAAACTTCATTACTGTTCCTTGAATAAAACATAAGGAAATTATAAACAGCTGGTAGGGTTGTGCTCTCCTGGAAGAAATCTGAGATTTAATATATAAAATAATTTATGGCATAAGTTGTGGATTCCTCATATAGTTTGTATAAAATGACTTAATGGCTTGAATCAGCCTTGGTAGACCATTACTGTGAAATCACATTGTTTTGTGACACAGAGACAGTAAAACAGCTCATATATTCTTTGTTGTTTACAGTAAAATATAAGTGAACAACATAAAAGTGGAAAGCACAAGAAGAAAACTCTATAGGTGAATATGATGAGGCTGGGATAAATTACTCTGTTGCACGAGGTCTTCATCAGATTCCAAATGCGTACAAAAGGATCAGTGGCTTCATGAAATATTAAATGTTGGCATTTTGTACAACATCCGGAGAGAGAATGCCACAACCAACCAGTAATCAGATGTAAAACACCCCTGTGGGTAGGTTTTCTTTTTAGGGATGAGAAATAAGATTTACAGCTCAATAGACCCAAGGTGCTGCTGCAGGCATATTTGACTCGCTTGCACATTACCACCTATGACAAATAAATAAAATAATAGAGATCAATTACAACAGAAAGGAATTGAAGCACAAATGCCAAAAATAGTGTACTTGTCTGTTCAGACTGAGACTCATTCATCTACAGTCTGGCATAATCTGTGATTGATTTTCAGATGTTAAGAGCAGTTGTTCTCCTTGAGCAGAGGCAAAGATCCACATTCTTCTTCTGGAGAACGGGTTAGATGCTCAGGCCTGAAAACTCTTAAAGCATACATTTTAAATTACATCTGTCCAATGGTTTATGTAAACATATATTTAATATTGACAGAGAAAATATTTACCCTGAGATATTCTTAGATGTGGTCTTTATGTTTTAACTTCAGGCATTATGTTTATTCTTAATTAACTTAAATTGTCTTAAACTGATTAAACATAAATCAGTCAGATTAGTTATTATGTGTGAAGAGAGCAGGATGATGAAAAGAGCCCAGAATATGATAAACTTGGAGGATACATCTGCCTTTTACATCAGAAGGAAACTTTTCACCCCTTTTTTCTTAATTTTTCTCTGAATTGTCTCCAGCTGCACGATTTGTTTCAGGCTGTTTTTATTACAGAGGACTGCCATAAATTAGCACCAGGCACTGAGAGTTTGTGGGGAGGTGTGTTTCTAAAAAGCGTTTTTTTTTTTTTAATAGAAAAGCTCAACACTTATTAATAAGTTTGCGTCAGGTGTTTTTAAAAGTTTGACGACTTTTCTGAATAGAAGCTTATTTTCTGTCTGCAAAACCAATAATAAAATACTGTTGGTGCAAGAGGCATCTTTTTCGTGTTTGCCCTGCGTGCTCTGTGCCTAAGTTCAGAATCTCTGTGCATGTGTGAATTCAGCAAGTGCCAGTTAAGAGTTCAGTCAGCTTCTATGTCATTGCTTTCTCCCTCAGTGGGAAGCCAACCTCCGAGGCTCTGAACATCTGCTGCCGTGCAGCACAACGACAGTGCTGGTGTCAGAGTGTAGCCCTGCTGCTGGAATTAGGGACAGCTCTATCCTCCTTTAGCATATGGCAACATGTGTTCTCATCAGTCATTTATCTGCTAATATGTGCCCACGTCTGAATGGTAATGAGGGGGAGAGGGGATGAGTGAAAGCCTGCCCTTGGATGCGGAGAGTTCTTGGGAATCATCACACACAAGGTTAAATAAAGATCAGCTGGAATGAGTTGCTCCCAGAAGTCCACATTGCACACTTAGTACTAATTTCTACAGGTAATTGAAACTCTCCTAACATTTCTGTCAGTTTCTATGGTCAGTTCTGGTACTGCCACTATAAGGGGCATGTTTAAGTAACTGGTAGCAACCAGGATCATGTCCATGAAACATTGACTAAAAGCTCTCAGTTGAATGAACTCTGTATTCAAAAAACCCATTAGATTTTACTTTAATAATGGAAAAGGAACAGTGTTCTTTCTTTGGTAAATACTTAAACATGTATGGAAACAGTCAACAGCTTTACTGATATTTGTTCCTGATTGATGATAAGATAAGAAGATGGATAAAACAAAAGTATCCTCTTCAAATACTTTATCTGAGCAGTTATGAAAAATAAATATGACATAGTCACAAAGGTAAATTATTTCAAGGTTATACGACAACACTAATGGCTCTTCACATTGCTTTGTTTTCTCCTTCCAAGACTGAACAGTGTGGACACTTTCGTGTATTTCTATAAATTGATGTGGTTGAAGTTACGTAAACATTTGCCATAATATAATTGACTGTATCACACTGGAGCTCATGTTTGGGGGCTCTGCTAGATGTTAAATTGGAAGAAATGTGGAACTGGTCCAAAACCAGAAAAGAGCTGTAATCTCGACTCCATTACAATTTTAAGTGTTTTTTTATATAATCAGGACATAGGTTTGAATAAATGTCAACAGACCTGATACAAGATTTCCCACAGGTGTGTGTCAAGATCAAGTCCTTAGAGAACAATCCAGCTCCTCTTATAATGGATAGCAAGCTTTCCATCACCATTAATTATTTCTGTATTGCACCCTGTTTCCAAGTGTGCTCATCTAAAGTCCTACAGAGAACCCTTTTACTAGAAAAAGCCATACTTGCACAGGTGATGTCAACCTTTGTGTGAAAGATCAGCCCAGTGGGAATAAAAAAAAAATATATAACTTGTTGCAATAATGGAGCTTTTTCTGCTACTGCTTGACTGAGGAACACACTCAAGTTACCTTGATCATGGACACTGTTCCTGCATTAAATCAATTGCTGTTCCTTTGTACATACTCCATGACATTGAAGTTTGCTCCTCAAACTATTCTAATGTTTAATGCTTAAATTAGTCTGCTCTGTTTAAATGACACTTTTGGCTTTGTACTCGGGAAATGATTTTGCAGTAAAAATGAAGGACAGCAGAATAACCGAGGTCTCTCAACTCCAGAAGATCCCTGAGACAATCCTGAGTTTTAATATGATACTAGAATTTTTTATACAATTATATCCAGAATTTTTAATATTTCTAATTGTAATTCTGGTATTTCAGAAGATGATTTCCCAAAGAAGAGTAAGTTTTAGAATATTGTATAAAATTCAAGTAATCAGTTTGAATAGACTTAGGGCAGCAAAGATGTGTAAAGAAAAGTTCACAGAAATGTGATGCCTTGGGGAATGAAGTTCCCACACACTTTTTCTTGGTGGCAGCTCCGGTTAAAATGTCCTCTGGCTTCAGCATCTTTCCAGTGATCCCTCAGCTGGGATAACATATGGAACCTGTTGCTGAATAGGAATTTGCCTGAGTTTGTAATGACCAACCTTTTTTTTTTTTTTTGTTTCTGTTGTCCCAGGACAAACAAACAGGAGGTGGAATAGAGGTAAGAGTTCATATTTAAAGATGTAGGGAAGGGGAACTGCATGGGATGAAACAAAAGACCTTAGGATAAATGACCACATTGAATTCTGCATTTTTTTTCCTGTTTGCTTATTACATTGGTATCCATTTTCCCTTTGAAAGGATTTTTAAGCAAATCAGGCTATCTTGTGTCAGCTCCACAGGACAAAGAGTGGCTGCCACATGTTACAAGTGAAGGTGCCTGCTGGAGTCCAGGGTGCCTTGGTGTCATTTTGCACTGCTGTGCTCTGTTGGGAAAGAGTAAATTGAAGCTGCATAAGAAGGACGTTCTGGAAACTCTCTTTAACATAGAAGAGCACTTTATGTTAGCCAAGTCTTTCAATGCTGCCAAAGGAGGAAATCCTATCCCCACTTGTTCATTCCAGCCACCACTTTTTGTTTACACAAGCGTGATCTATGTAATAAACCCTGGAGTAAAAACCCCAGAGTCTGGAAACCAATGTGTATTTATTTTGCCAGGTGAGTCGTAACTGGGATCAGTTCCCTGAGCAGCTACTTGAACATTTCTTCTGGTAGAAGGGAGGGTTTTGTGGGGATGTGGAGGGCTTTGAGCAGCAACATTGGCTTACAACAGCTTTCAGTGCTCAGGGAGCTGTGCATACATTGCTCAAGGAAGGACTGGCAGCTTGCTTTAAAACTAGTAAGCAAATGGAGAAAAGCTGACCCTAGCCTGGGATTTGGCCTCACTGTATCTCTTGCATTTGTAAATCAGTGCTACACAGATTAGTGCATGCATCACCTAGCCCACAAAGGAGATATAGGAGTGTGTTCTCTCTGCCAAGCACTGAGTTTTGTGGTACTTCCATTAACTGAGTTAAAAATACAGCCCAAAGCATGAATCCAGGATAAATACCAGATGCAGAGAGTAAAAGATGTGCTCCAGTCTATCTTTTATCTGGACATCTGCAGTTTCATGATTCTTTCCTAGCTTGTTTTTGTTAACCCAACTTTATATCACACACAGCTTCTTTTTGTGCTTTATCCATTGATGCTCCCTCTGGGGCAGTCTGTCCCTGCCTGTGTGCTGAGAGCACACTTCCCTGAGATACTCTTATTTAGATGTGGTCTTTGTGTTTTAACTTAAGGAATTATGTTTATTCTTATTTAACTTAAATTGTCTTAAACAGCTTAAACACCAACCAGACAGATTAGTTATTATGTGTGAAGAGAGCAGGGTGATGAAAAAAGTCTATGCATTAGGATATGTCTGCAGTTCCTGCATCTCCCTGGATTATTTTCCCTGTTCACTCCTTGAAATTAAGGATACATTTAAAGGGATGGGAGCTATATGGAATCGTGTCTTCAGTTTGTATCCATGTTGCATCCTTGTATCATGTGCCATGAAGATAGTGAAGACAAAACAGATTAACATGTTTTCCTGGTCCTCACATTTATTAGTCATCTACAATTAAAGAATGTTGATCTGATGGGGTAAGTGGTCAGCTCCAGCGGCACATTTCCAATTTCTCTCACCTCATTATATTACTGCAAGGAGAAAGCAGTCAAATTCTTTTTATACTATTATATATTTCAAAGAATAGCATTCTTGCCCGGGTTGAGACTTTGACAAGTTTCAGTGCCATTCGAGTTCTTTATGCTTGAGGTATAAACCGAGGCAGGGAATAAAGGATTTTCATAATAGAAATGCTCTCACACCACATTAATTGTATCAGCATGAACTGTGGCACTACAATCAAGGTTGTTTTAATTTGACTGAAAATGAATAGATTACTGTGAATCAATTGCAATCTAATAAGGGTCTTATTGTAAAACCTACTGATAAGATGGAGTGGAATTGTTCTGAACTGTGCTCCTGGGAGAGAGATTTCAAAAGAACTTAATGCTGCCTTTTCTAAATCTTTGATCAGTGATACTAATGGAAATACAGGCACACCTATCTCTCAGTGTTTCCACTTTTCATTAAACTGTTGCCAGATTATTACTAAAAGAGAATTCTCTTCCTTAAAGCTTTATTCTGAGAAGAACTGAGCTGCTCCTGGGTAGAGCTGTGTTCCCTAAAGTCCTATTGTCTGTACAGGAAGCTGAGGGTGCTTAGCAATTCACAGAATGTGGCTCATGAGCACAGAGAAAGAGGTGAGTAGATTGTTTAAGATGCCTAAAACAGGAGTGATTCATCCCAGTCTTAAACAGTTGTTTTCAGGTGGACTCTAAAACCAGCCCATTTCTGCATGTTCCCAAAATGTTGTCTAAATAACTGTGTTTTGACTAAATGCCTCACTTTTTTCATGGCTAAAATTAGGAGGGAATAAGAATCACAGCACATTTTAGTGAAAATGCTTTTACTCAGACTATTGGTAACCTGAGCCCTGGATTGCTTCAGATTTCCTTGGTAAAAGACCACATGCTGAAGGTTAAGTTACAAGTAATCAAACCTTGTCTGTGTGTTCAATCTTCCCCCAGAAAGAATCCAATGTGAACTTTATAAACTCACACCTGATCACAAAAAATGTAACACACATTTGAATTTTCAGGGATTATTCTGTTATCCCTCAGGCTTTTTTATTAATGCTGCTAGTTAAGAGTTCAAAATTTCTATTTCTTGACTAGAAATATGAAATCTGTTTTCCTAGTATTTTAGACACACATTGTGACAGCTTTTCTATGTTGCTGAATGTATTGATTCTGAAAGTTTTGTAAGTGGATGTTTGACTAAGCATTTGTGCCATCAAAGCTGTATTTGTCATTTGCTATTTTGAAGCAAAAAAAAAATCAAATGGAAAGCAAATTGGCATGTATAAAAGTATCAGGGATATTCATAGATAGAATTAATAATGATGACAGCATTTGAAAGCATTTTGACTTCTACTTGCAGATGTTAACCTAAACTTTAAACTGTCAGAGTTCAGGCAAAGGACTGTGTGAGTTGTCTTGATTAGTTTCCCTTTGCTGTTACAGGCTTTTTCTGCCTTCTTTTGAAGGACCCAGTACTGAACACTGTCAGATGCAAAGTATTGGAATATATGCAAGACAGTTTATACCAGGATGGCAGATCCTATGATCCTAGAGGCTTTTTCTAATTTGCAATTCTCATATATTTCTTTTTTTTTTCTTTTTTCCCAAGCCCCAGTCACACTGTCAAGGAGAAGAAATAACTCTCTGTGATTTAGCCAACCAAATATGTCAGAAATCATGAAAAATGACTGGTCCTATAGCCAGTGATCAAAGAAAAGGAAAGGGAAGGAAAATTATATACCCAGACTATCTGGCAAACACTTATTGATAGGAAACGCATTTGTTGTACTTAGGAACATTTTATGAATGATTCATAAACAGGGTAGTGGTAGGTTCTGAAGCAAGTAGAATCAGTAGAAAATAAGTTTAAAAACCTTGAAAAAACTATGTTTGATATTCTCAGATTAATCACTTAACTGAGACTCTATGGTTCAAATCAGCACTTAATTCAGACAATCATATTCATCTGAATTGCTTTGAACTGATGTATTTATTATCTACACAGTGAGGCAGGATGCTAAGGAACAGGATTTTCTTTTCATCATCTCTGATTCAGAATTATTCAGTTACGTTTTGCTCAGGTATTTTGTCATTTCCGACTTCTGATCCTAATCAGAGCCAAAAGAATAAAAGGTACAAGAAAATGCAATCAAATTTAAATTTAGTTACAACGTAGCCAACTAAAGACAGGAATATGTTTTATTTTAAATTAACATGCTTGCTTATCTCCTGCTTATAGCATCCTTCAATGACAGACTTTGATGTCATTTGCTACAAGTGTTGTTCCTGTTTTAGCTCTGTGGCTTAACCCTGTTTCAAGCTGAGCATATGCGTTAGTGGCCACAGAACTGGAGTCAGTGTCATTCCTCCCAGCAGCTCTGGAGGTATTTCACATTTCCTAGCTACCCTGGGAATACTGCACATGATGCTGCCAAACCTCCCTTGCTCTGGGAAAAGCCTGTCATTCCAGATCTCTGCTGATTATTGCAGAGCACCAAGTCGTTTAAGAAGATAGTCACGAAATGTTGGCTTTTTCTTCATAATTAATTTATTTATTCTTTATCCATAATAGCTGCTCATTCCAAACACTTCTTACTTGTTGAGAAAGCTCCATCACTCACAGATGCTGTATAGATTTTTAATTTTCTCCTGTAAATGTTACATGATGCCTGTCAATTACCACTTTGGTCTAAGGCTTTAGGAATTAGATCAGCCTCATTAAAGTAGAACAAAGTAATTTCAAAGTAAACTGAATATTTTGTGCTGGGCAACAGAAAAAAAAAAAAGATACACTAATCTAAAATTGCCATTTTCATATTGATCAGCCAGGCTTTCTTTCCTTGAAATGCTTCCTAAATGCATTTCCATTCAAATTAGGTATGGCCATAACTACTGTTGGCAGCTGTTAATGGGCAACAGAGTGTTTCATGTCAGAGCCTGGCCTTGACACTTGCATCTAGCTTTGTGTTCCAGCTCCCCAGCAATCTTATGTTTGTGGAAGATTAAAGTTTGGTCCCTTCTAGGGGCCTCTTTCATATTAATGATAAGAATTTAAATGCATTCCTCAACATATGTGAAAGTCCATGGGAGCAGAATAGATTCTGTTTTAAATGTGGACATTATTAAAGTTAATCACATATTAACACTTTATTGAATAAAGATGGATGTAACTGTTGCTCAGATATTTCCCTGACTCAGTGATTTGGGTTGATCCATTACCATGTAAGGCCACCTGTGAGTTTTATATGTAAATCTGAAGCCTGTGAATCTTTGGGACAGAACAGAAATGTGTTGTGGGCTTTAAGAGTCAATGTGAAAGCTTTAGGATAATGTTGTTTACATTGTTTGCAAAATAACCACAGTAGCTCCATATTCTATCTAGTCCAGATGGATAAAATCTCTCAGGGACATTTGTTTTTATGGCCTCTAACTTATTATTCTAATGCCTAACTTTTATGAGGCAAACTCATTATTTTTAGCAGTCTTTTACTATCTCTTAAATGCAGTGAAAGGCAAAAGAGGACCACAAATCTGTTATATTTAAAGCTACTGAACCAAATGTCAACAATTACCATAGACCTTGTGCATTCTTAAATAAAAATAAGGGTAACTGTCTCTTGACCAAGGCTTTTACCCTCTGAATAAAGCTCAGACGTTATACTGAAGGCTTTGTCTCTATTATTGACTCAGTGATGGTTGGTGATAATGTTCCATCAGGTTGTGCTAAAACCAGCGTGATTTGGCTCTGAGTTCAGCCCAATACATGCAGTGTTTTAGAGCTGCTAAAAAATCAGAAGACAGACACAGAACCATACGAACAGGGTTGATGTGACCTCAGGAGGTCAGTGGTTTCCTTTACTAATCCCAGACAGATTCAACTCTACCTGAACAATGTTTGACAGCCATTTGTCCAACCTGTTTTCAAAATAGCCTGTTGATGCAGAATCCATCTTCTCTCAACAGTTGTGTTTCAGCTCTTAATTCTCTTGACATTCAGCATGCTCTTAATGCAGAGGATAAATCTCCCTCGTGGTAACTTAAATCTGTTACTGTCCTGGAGAACACATCGGTGCTTTCCTCTCTTTGCCAACCTCTTGGTGACATCAGCTGTCATTGGAAGTAAATACTCATTTCCCCCCTTGGTCTTCCTCCATCCAAATAAAAGCATTACTTTCCAGCTTTCTTCAGAGGTTTTGTTGGAAATGTCTTGGGTTTTTCTCCTTTTTGAACTTTCTACAGTTGATCCAGCCCTAATGTTGTGCCCAAATCTGATGTAGTACTCCCGCTGAGCCCCACTGATGTTGCAGGCTTCAGGTATCTTATGCACAACATTCCCACACACATCTCCTGGTAGGTTATGGCCCTGTGGACACTGTTCCATTTTTGGTCCATTAATTCTCAGATCACCTTCTGTAGAACCATTTCTATCATTCTACCTTGTAGCTGTGTGTCACCTTGTGGCCAACACTGAATTACTGATTGTTTTACTGATTCTACCACATCCTTTCAAATTCCATTCCTGTCCTCTAAAGTGCTTCCCATCCCTCTCTAAATGTTATCATCTTCATATTAAAGTGCTTTCTATTCTGCCATCTAAATCATCAACAATGAACCTTGGTGTCTAGAGCACAATATGGATTTAGGATGGCAGAGCTCTGCTAATGACAATCTTGAACCAGTTCTTTGTGGGATCCAGTTTGTTTCTCAAATAGTTTATTTGTTCCACTTTTACCTTTATTATTTACTTGTGGAGTACAAGTGTTCAGTGCTCTGAGAACTGGCATGTCCTGGTAAGTCTCACATGGCAATGCAGACGAGGAATGGCACATTTTGAGCTGACTAGAATGAAAAGATTCCTATTCCTTATGAAAGTGGAAGCCACTTTGGAGGTTTGGCAGGGTCAATACTGAGTGAAGAACAGGTGGGCCTGAACATGAATGATTGGGTTTCTCAGATCTGTTAATACTAGAAGAACATCTTGATCATTTGTGAACCAATTCTGTTGGGGTAAAACAAATCCACAGCTCCACTGCCTACTTGCATGTGCAGCACAGACATTATTATGTCTTATTAATACTTTAAAAATGTATTTGTCATCCTTTCAAATTTTCACTTTCACATCTTGATACAGGATTCCTTGGAAAACGGAAAGATTTTTTTTGTTTTGTAAATAATGCACATTATGTCACTAAGATGCAGTTTAAAACAAGTTCATAGCACTTTATGCGGAGTAATATGAAGGAGGGGCTTTTCTCTATTTATCTTGACCGGGACTTTGTCCCAAAAGTTTGCTAAAAATTGAAAAATGTATGTTTGGGGAGATTTGAATCTTTCTGGCCAAATCAAATTTCTCATGTTTGCCTCCTATAGAATGTTCTCATAAGTGAACGTTCTTTAATTTGTAAACAAGGTTTAAGCAGATTTTATTTGCTGTAGAGAAAGATAATATTAATTTTTTTTTTACTATTTATTAATCTTTGTTCCAAAATATTGAAAGTCTAAAAATATTTTATATTCTTTCGTAAATCATACAAGCCAGGACATTTACATCCTTTTACATAATCAGACCATGATAATATGAATGAAGAATACTGCAAGTAATTACGAATATATATTTCTGGAAAGTTGTACCATAGCGATTTTTCAGATAAAGTTTTATTAAAACTGAAAAAAGCCATTTAATCATTTCCTCACAAATGTTTGGTACTGAGTACTGCTGAAGCTGTATCAGCAATTTGTTGTGAAACAGCATTAAATGTGAAAGCAAACCAATATGAACCCAAGGAATCCTCTTAGGGAAATTTCTGTTTGGGTGGCAAAAAAGGGTTTGATAAATTTACTTTATCATTCCAAAGAAATTACCTAGTTCAACATCATTTGCAGTCCAACATAATTAGATCTTGAGTAATGTGTAACTGATTGTATTTGTACTGCAAACAAAACCCAACTGTGGCTGTGTAGATCAGAATATTGATGATTTCATATGGAAAAATAGATTAGAGACACAGATGGCTTCAGAGACCACGCTGACACTACAGCTCTCTGAAACTTTACAGCTGCTACCAGCATAATCTTGTGCTTTTGCAGCTACTGAAAGATGACCAATATGGGACACTGGATTTCTGCTAATTTTGGGAAGGTGCAAAGACGTCCCTAAACCAGAGAGCCTGTAGTTTATGTAGATACCAGGAAGAGTCAGAGCAAAAGGGTCAGCTTTTTTGTTCCTTGACGTCAGCACTGCGCTCGCTCTTTGCTGAGGGCAGCACTGTGCAAAATGCTACTATTTATTCCACACCAGCTCTGAGCTGTTTAATCCTTAATCTCTGGGTTGATGATTTTTTGTCATAAACTCTCAAAACCCAGAATAAATGTCAGAATATTTTTATATTTGCATTCCTGTGAAAATGTTTTCGCTGCATATTCATCTCAGATTTTGACATTAAAAGTGCCTCCAGTACTCAGAAACACGTCCAGACTAAATTCACTTGACAGCTGGATCATAAATGAAAGACAAACTTGATGTTTAGCATCATAAAAATGTTGGTGGGCATTAGCTGATTACTATCAGCTTAATTCAGTGTACCAACCTACCTTTGTGTACTGTGCTATGCAAGTCCTTTATAAAAAACTGTAACAGGGAAAAGACAATATTTACAGGTTCAGGTTCAACTATTACTGAAAGAAATACAACCAATCAATACATGAATGTATTAAAGAACATCTGTGATGCTACCTGCTTAAGTATTTCTCACGCATTGGTATGATGCATGGGGATTTGTAAGGCCGTTAAGTAAGAGGTTAAATATGCGATGAATTTTTATTTCAGGAAGAGATATAGGAAACAAATACAGCAGAAATTTAATTAGCTGAACGGAATTGTGCATTTTTAAAATGGTTTTGGCAAAGTACAGAGGAATAGGAAATGAACCGACTTATGTAAGCACAAAACTGATGGACCTGCTCTGAGTTTATACTGAGAAAGTTTCCTTTGGAGGCGTGTTCAGTTCTTCGGGAAATAAAAAAAAAAGATGGTTAAAAAATATTTGAAACTGCAGAGCAGGGTAGCCCTGGTGATCAGTTGGACTCAGGGAGAAATCTCAAGACTGAGTTTTGTGTAAAGAAGAAAAGATTAGTCATCATCAATAGTTATTTAACTGTAAGATTGGAAGGCTTTAGAAGAGATGAAATGCTTCAAAGAGCTAAGTAAAATGTGAGTTGGTTTGAAAAAGGCAGCTTTTTAGTAAATAATGAATCTATCTTATTAAATGATTAATATTTCCACAAACAGATCATTCTTTAATCTATTTAATATAAGCATAGAGGAAACTAATGTCTAGGACTTGGAGCTAGCAAAATCAAAATAAAGTAATAGAGGCAAAGAGAACTTATATAAGTGTATATAATTAATTATTACTTCCATTTAAATTATTAGTTTACTCTGTCACATACTGCCTTCCATCAGCTCTACCTGCCATTCTACAGGAAGGCTCTCATTCATAAACTAATCTGAGGGTCCAAAGATTCTTTACACAACAGGAGAAAAAAAAAATTGTAATGGTATTTATTCTTGGTCTTGCTGTCTTAGAAAGGTGGGATGCACTGTGTATTCTGAAAAATCATCTGTGCTCACACAATAAATCTGACACAAAAACCACCTTAAATTCCTCTTGTCTCTTCAAATATCTGGTATGGGATGTTCAGAGCTGCCAGATTCTGGAAATTCTGAACACAAATAAAAAATTTTCTCAGTCAAAATAGCTATCTTTAGTTTTAAGGTAAACTTCTATAAAGCAGCTTCTAGAAAGATAATCTATTTTAACTTTATTGTTTTGTTATGCAAACCAGATTGATTTCAAGAACTGTGGAGCTCAAAGGAGTTGCTGAGTAATAAGGCCCAGTTCAGTCAACAGAGGCTTGCTGGTTTATATGTTGAGCTGACCAAGAACTTAGTAAGTGATGTGTTTTGTTGAGATTCCCATCTGGTTTCTCTGTTGTTCAGACTTCAGTTTGTGCTGACATCTCTGTGGAAATGTTCTGAGTTCTGAGAAGGTGAAATGCAGCCATCCCAGTGTTGTGTTTCGGTGCACTCACAGCTTCTGTAATAACGGGGGCTGCCCAAAGAGGTCATTTCAAACAGAGCCAAGTCAGCTACCTGGCTCATCCTGTATTTCCAGACAAAGTCCTTAATTCTCTGTAATTTTCTGTCAGTGTGGTGATACCTGCCCTCTGGGTAAGAACTGCAGGAAATCAGTGCTCAGTCAGGTCAGGTCAATCGGGTCAGTTTAAGGGCACCTCTACTGCTGTGGCATCACAAGAGGCTTGAGGGTCTGTCACAGCATCATAACACAATTGCTCTTCCATTAGAGCAGCCTGCTGAAAAAGACTTCATGATTACTTCCTTTCTTCACTTCTCTTTTCCCTTTCCTCTCCCTGACAGATCACTTGCCCTAGCACTTTATACAATACTCAGTCTTACTAAACATTTTCCAGCTGAAATGTTCAAAACTCCCACATTTCACAGGCTCAAGTATTAAAGTATTTTATGTTTCTTTGCTAAATGAATGAACTGCAAATACATCCTCTTATAAAGAGGCTTCTGCCAAGAAGACATTCCCAAGGTATGGCACTTGATTTTAGGACACTTGTAAGTGAAGGATTTTGTTAAAAGCAATTACAATGGTCTTTCTCATTTTGTAACTGTTTTTGAATTCAAGCTGTATCCATCTGTACTGGTTTTGTCTGGCATAGAGTTCATTTACTTCATAGTAGCTTGTATGATGTTTCAGTGTGGTTTCAGTGCTGTCATTTCAGTGTGACTAAAACAGCTTTGGTTTTAGCTGTCACTGGGCAGAGCTTACCCAGAGCCAAGGCCCTTCCTGCTCCTCACCCACCCCACCAGTGAGAGGCACTGGGAGGGGACACAGCCAGGACAGCTGACCCCAAGTGACCCAGGGGATGTCCCAGACCCTGTGGATCACTCTCAGCATATAAAGCTGTGGAGAAGGAGGAAGGAGGGACATTCAGAGTGATGGTGTTTGTCTTCCCAAGTCACTGCTATGTGTGATGGAGCCCTGCTGTCCCAAAAATGCCTGAACACTCATTTGCCCATGGGAAGTAGTGAATTAGCTCCTCTTTTGGCTTGCTCACGCATACAGCTTTTGCTTTACCTATTAAACTGTCATTATCTCAACCCACCAGTTTTCTCACTTTTGCAGTTCTGATTTGCTTCCCCATCCCACTGTGGGGGAGTGAGTGGCTGAGAGGGGCTCAGCTGCCTCCCGGGGTAACCTGCAATAGCATGTCCTTAGGTGTCTCTGAAAACCAGTTATTTTCTATATCTTCTTCTGTTAAAAAGGCTGAAGACAGCCAGTAGTCTAACCATTTATCCTTTGGTTGTCTGTAGAGTTATAACAATATAGATGGCATAATTCGGTGTCAAAAAAATCTAAAAATATTTGACCTTCCATTATATCATGCTTAAAAAAAAAAAACAAAACCCTAAACATGCTTAATCGAATATTTCATTCTCTTGCCTTTCCAACCAATATTCCTTAAAAAGCTGGCTCAAGCACACAGATGCTTAAAGGTGCATTTCTAGTCTCCAGGATATTTTAGAATGACACTGTATATTCTGCTGTACTAGAAATATTTCTCTGGTGAAGTTCTTTCCCATTTGCCAGGAAAGGTAAAACCATATTCAACATGAAAGTTAAATTTATTTTTTATTTATCTTCCCTTTTGGAGTTGTCCAAAGTGTCCAGAAAGATTCAGAGGAAAAATAAAGTCTTGATAAAGACCTAGTACAAAATACCAGCAAGATGGGGTCACTAATATTTGCTGTGAAGGGCAGGGGGGAGAGAAGGATAAAATGTGGCTATTCTTGGGAGTAAAACAAGCCACAAAATGAATGTAAATGAAGAAAATGATAAAGCTTGATCTAATTTGTCTGGTGACCTTTAATTTTTTAATGTTATGTGTGTATGGAATATGCCTGGCTATTGATCTCTCCATTAGCTAGTCTTGAGCAAGTGGTATATACATTATTTATTAATTTCCACTTTCCTTTATGTTTCTAGGAATTCAGATCTTTGGAAGAAAAAATTGCTCTCCATCTTCATAGCAAAGTGAGAAGTGATCAGTAAATATTTTGGGGATAGAATTTTTTTTTTTGGCAACTTAATTTAAGCAAACTTCATCCTTAAACTTTTAATTTCTTTCTACAAGAAAGAACAATGCTGAAATACATAAGAAGAGAGGCTGTCCTGGAAAAATGAGAAAGAGTGTGCAAAAAATAACTATACCCAGATGAATCCAGTGTGCCCTGTTTGGCATAAAACATAGGAGAAACACAAAGAAGATCTCAATACTTTGCTTCTACTTTTTTGAAAGGAAATAAAATCCTAATGAAATAGAACTTGTGTTTGGGTGGTGGTTTTTGCTTGTCTGTTTGTTTTCCTTCACTTAAATAGCTCTTTTCATTAAAATACTTGTATTTGTTCAGGTGTAAAGCCCAGGTGTGTATCCTTGTTCATGTTAAACTAGAGGATCCAGTGGTTCTGTCTGTCCTTAATATTTGTCAATGCAGGAAAGGCAACACTCTCTCTTTTGCAGTGCAGGGAGACAAGGGTGGATTTCTTTACCTCAGTGGCTGGCTGCTGGAAAATTAAAAGTCTGTTGTAGCCTAACATAGATAAAGAGACACCAAAATGAGATATTTATTCTCTGGTTTTATTTTCATGGCATTTAGGTCTTATCTAGAACTGTTCTCTGTAGGAGAATACAATAGTAGTATTAATTGCATGCTTTACTAATGAGGTGGTGACACCTGCAACCACCACGGAGAGCTCCACTCACAACACCCAGGGTTGGGCTTGTTAGCACACGGTGTTCAAAAGTGCCTCAGAGAGCTTCTGAAGGAAAACAATTCATCAGCTGTGCAGGCATTTGCAAGGTCTTTCTCCCAGGCACAGGGGCAAACACAGGAACAAGCATTAAAGTGCTGGGCTGCCTCTGGCCATGTTAACATGGGCAGGAGGTGCTGATGCTGGGATGGAAGGAGCAAAGAGGCAGGAGGGGTCATGTCAGAAACATCTCAGACAGACAATGCAACCTTTTCACTGTTGCTGTGGAGGGAGCACCACACCAGCTGCTCTAAGTGTCCAAACCGTCTCTGACAGCCCTTCTCATGTCCTCCCTGCACTGCACTGTTCTAGTTTTTTGGGATGAAGCCCACTGTATTGAAGCAGGTATTTTCTGAAAACCTCAGGACTTCCAGCAAGGCTCTGCCTGATGTTCTTCATGTTCCCAAACATTCATACTACAGAGGAAGAGAGAAAAATTGCAGACAACCCTGCTTTGCAGACAAAAAATTTACATTTAGTGACAGGAGTTGGTTTGCAAAGCTGCAGAGGGTCATACAGCAACATATCAGTGATGTCCACACAGGCTATTGCTTGTATCCAACAACCAGCAGAACTTTGTTTTATTCAAAATGATTTATTGGAAACTTGAAACCAGCTGTATGGTGAGAGCTGTGGCTACAGTTACTGTATTACAAGCACTTAAAATACATCTTCTTGCTTAAAAAGCTTTTTATCCTTTAGGCTAGACAGTTTAATAAACCAAATAAGAAACCAAAGGCAAACATACAGTAATAAAGCAAGACATAATATACCAAATCAAATCTAATAAACCAAAGTCAAACCTAAATACAGGAAGGGTATTTACATGTAGAGATATTTCCTGGTGCAGGAAATTTCTGTAAACCAGAAATTCGGTAATATTTTCACACAAATTATTTTTCACAAATTATTTTTCTTGGTCAGCGCTGTAATTCCTTGGAGTCTTTTCAGCTGTGGATGTTGCAGAGGACTTCTAAAACTAAGACAACCTCAGAGTAAATTGGTGGAAGACAGTTCAAAGAGTAGCATGTAGGGTGACATTTCCTGTGTTACATCTCACTTAATGAAGCCTGCAAATGCAGTCAGAAAGACCTTTTAAATTCGATTTCATAATTTGGCTTAGAACCTGAAATCAACTTACCTCCACAGAAATCAACAATCCTGTAACCACAGTAGTACAGAGCCCAGGAGTGGGTGAAAGTGTGTAGGCGGAAACAGAACATAATTTTATTCTGTTTTCTTGGTGCTGGTAATGTCATAAACATCCTGCCATTCTGATATTATTGTGTTAATGTTAAAATATTTGGTTGATGCAAATAGGAGTCAAGATGTAATACTCTTTATATGGCATTGCCCAGAGCAAAGCAAGAACACCATGACAACAAGTAGCCTGCAAGCTGTCATGTTATTTGTGTTCAGCCTGCAGAACAGCTTATAAAAAGTCATCAGCTGACAGTCATCCTGAACGTCAATAGTAATCGAGAGAGAAAGAATAGAAGAATAACAAATGGTGAACATGAAAAAAGCCAAAAAAGGTAGAATAAAACACCCCAGGAACAATACTTTTCCATACACTTTGAGTTTTCTTAAATGACAGTCATTTATTAAAAAATACAGCTTCTCGAGTAAAACCCATGAATGCAGCCACTTTAGCCTTCAGACATCACCATTCCCCCCATAGAGAACTTTACTAATAAAAGGTGACAGCGCACAAGAAACCTTTCTAAAATTTTACTGAACAAAACTGTCAAGCATTTATTAAATTGACAAAGATGACTACAGGGATATGAAGAGATTTCTTCTGAAAGTACAAATATTACATATAAAAAATATCTGAGGAACTGTGAGCAGTAACACAGCATTTAAGAATATTGCCCATGGTGCTCTCAGGACCCTTATGGATATACCTCTTGTGATTAAGTCTCGCAGTATTTATTAATCTATTTTTCTTTATTGTAAAATCATCTTTCATTGTTTAGGATTCTGGACTAGCTTATTGTTGTTTTGTCATCTACACAAGTAGTAAGTGACTATGAAGCAATGCATCTTTTTGTACTGGTGAACACGATCACACAGGTCACTGCCCTGGGGAAATTCAGTTCCAGGAAACAAACAAGGAGCAAGAGTCCACATTTTACCGGGCTGGCTTAGTTTCAGTGGGACTATTTGTGAGAGCAAAGTGAGTGGGAATCGATCCTTTAACTGTCACTGTTTCATTTGAAATGTAAAGTGTGTGAAATAGTAGCCAGGTGTTTCAAAACCTGAATTTTTACACACAACACGCAATGACTAGCTTTTTCTAGATGAAGCAAAAATAAAAATGGTGATATGAAGCTAAGAAGACCTACAATTGGCATTTCTGGCTGTCCCAGGTTCTTCTGTATTCTTTGACACCTAACATATTAGGGAATGCAAAGATAAGCTACTGCTAGTGCAGATGCAAAGCAGTATTTTAGCACCTGCCTATGGAAAAATCAAATTTATCAGAGAGAATGCTGGGCACCGGTAACACACATTGCTGATTTCCTTGAATGACACATGGGATCTAATAAACTACTTTTGCAGTGTGCTGCACCACTTTTCAAATACCAGGGAGCTGCAAACCTCAGCTCATAGTTGGCTTCATTAATGAGGTACCCCACTAAAAGTATGAGCAGCTCTGCTGACAGGCCATCTGTCTGCTGTCAGCCAGGAATCGATAGCCTGGCCCTCAACTGCATCAGCTGCACAGAAACTTCTTGAAGAATTCAGTGAGCAATCCCTAGAAAGTAAACTGCTTAATTGTGCCTGTCTTAGCTGCCACTGTAAGAAATTAACATCTCAATTTTCTCTAGGTGTTAAGAGAACAAATGGAAAAAACAACACCCCAAAACAAAACAACCCAACCAAAAAAAGCGTTGATACATTATTCATGCCAGGGAAAGAGAGAGGCAGTGATGGAAAAAGCAAATAAACATATCATCAAGGGGAAGTTTCCTGCTTTTAGACCTAAACCTCTGCTTCTGAAGTTCATAGCATTCGTTCTTAAGAGTTTTCCAAAATATAAATTGTAGGTCATCTTGGGAAACACTGCATCAAGTGCTATTGATGTAATTATGAATCAGCGAGGAAAAGCAAAATTTTATTACTTCAGTACATAATTTTTGTTATATGTGAGTTTAGATGAAGGTTAACAGGAATTAACGACCCAATTTGCTCTGATATTAGGGGACTTCAAAAAAATGAAAGCTGAGGATGTTCAAACAGAGGAAGAAACTGAACCTACACTGCATGGTTTTGGGTAAGAGCTCTAAACTTAAGGTTACTGTATAAGAGGATTGTCCTTCTGACATGAGGTTTGTACCATATTTTAGAAAGGAGACAAGGCCTTTTCTTGCAGGAGGACATTCCAGCTGTGCAGCCCTGCAGGTGATGACTTCCTGAGACTGATTAACTTCTCTCACCAGACAAGAGTAGCAGCATTCCCTTGTTATCTAGGTAAGCCAGTCTACTGCCTTTAAATGCCTTTAGAATTAGATTTCACTGCAAGACCCAGACAGCTCAAGCCAGCTGTGAGAGCATTCCTATACCTATTTGGGTTCAGCACTGATGAGCTGCATTGTGCAGGACAGGGACCAGAAATTAGGATTTCATTTACACTGCAAACCTGTCCATGCCACAGCCACAAGCAGGAGCTGCCAGTGCCTGTCTGGGCACCTCACAACACAACAGAGGGGAAATCATTTGGGCCACCAGCATGGGGAACTCTAACAAAGAGAAATTCTAGCTGCAAAGAACAGTCTGGCCTTTTCCTCTCATCTCCGAAAAATCTCACCTGAAATAAAATCAGTTTCATGGAATTTAATTTATCTGCTACAGAAGTATAAACAGCTGAGTCAAACCTGCTGGCATTTGCAATATGAATGTTGATCCAATTATTGAGACTGACAGCTGCTAGTGCCTTGCTGTAATAATAAAATAACGACTTACCCAGGGCTTTTTGAGAGCACCTTTCATTCCAGGCCATCCTCAAGCGTGCTGTGAACCCATACAGAAGCTATATATAGGAAGCACTTCACCCACCCGTGACAGGCAGCCACCTACGGATGAATCACTGGGCCTCCTCACAGCTCCCATCATCGGGACCCAGCAGAGCAGCACTCACAGGAAACAAGGATGGCAGAGTGCTGATCCTCAGCTCCCTCATGCCTGCTTTTCTGCACACTTATTCAGGCCCTACATCAAAGGGAAGGAGTTTGCAATTTTCTTTTCCCCTCTTTCATTATGCAACTGCCAGGCTAATATTTATTCATTTATTATTAACAAACAAAAAAACAAACACGCAGAATATCTCCTGATCACATTTGGTTAGGTCACCAAGTTTCATCAACACTACTGTAAGTTTATGTATATGACCTCATCCTTAATATAGCTCATAGCTGTTAATGATTTTGCATATTAATTTGATAAGAAATATTTTATAACACAAACAAATAAAAAAGAAGCAAAAAAGCCACCTCTCTGTTACCAATGTCATCTCCAGAACTGTTGCTTTGACTTCTGCCGTCTCCCTCCACTTAGCCTGTGAAATATTAATCCTGTTGTGCTGTGGCATTTGTCAGCCTAGAGAGGGTACTTCTCCACTGCAATTACATTTGCGTCCCAGAGAAATAACGTCAGCTGTGAGGGTGAAGAAAAGCCCTGCCTGTGCTGTGCTGACAGGGGCTGGAGTGATGTTTCTTACTCCACTCAGCCCCAGAATATCCCCAGCACCTCCCCAATATCTTGACCCAGCAGGGGCCGGAGACACACAACTTGTCATCCTGCAGGAACCATCAAGGAATCCTACTGAAAGCCAAAGTCATCACTAGCAAGGGATTTATATTTTTTTAAACCTGAAACAAGATTATATTCCATGTGGGAGCTGCAAAAAAAACTTGTGGAAGCAGCCTAGCCTTAACTTTAAAAATCAAATGCTTTACTAAGGAGATCTTTTAAACCTTGCAGAATTTTTACAAGCTACTGCATTTTTTTTATTCAGTTTTTCAGCACAGAGAAAGAGTCTCTTACATTTTTAATAGAAAAGGAAACCAAGAACAGGTTGAAAGTATATGCTGAGCACTGGGAACAGCTGCAATTCAATCCTTCTTTTGGCATATGCTAGCTCAAAGAGCGCTCATAATTTTCAAAGTGTTTTTTTCAGAAGAAACTGTTGCTGTTGGAGTCAAAAGACTGTTATTTAGAAATGTTTGGGGATTTTTCCCTAGTTCTGAAATTCAGCTTAATTTTCTGTGACTAAAAATGCTACATTTGGAAAAAAACATGATCAGCTGCTGAATATTTTCTACTGCTTTCATCCAGCACTGTCCCATCTTGCAAACTATTCTTACTAGTCTTGTGTCATTATTTGCATTCAATTAGTAGTTGGAGTGAGTCAAGGAAGCAAACTGAGCTCAGTGTCTGCTGGGTTAGCAACATTCCTATTTGACTTGGTTAAGGATTGAGTTTAGAGACTCTGAATTTACTTTCCAGTTCACAGTGCTGACTTTTTTATGGCAAAATTCTGTTAGAGGAATGAACCTCCCTGGAGAGTTTTCACGAATGTACACACAGAGAACCTGACAGATCTTTTGGTCAAAAGAAGTAGGATGTAGATGTTTCCTACCCAACTCCTAAAATTTAGGAAAGAAATTTACATGCACCCATCCACACCTCCACAAGGTGCTTTAGTCATGAATCTACTTTAACTGGTGATTTTGTTGTGTGGATCATTGTTTTGAGGAAATGGCAAATTATTTCTGATCAATTATTTCTGATTGGGATTCATTAAGTTGGTGTGTACTGAGAGACTATTCCCCTGTCTAACGAGTCCTGTGCCAAACCTTGCTTAAGTAAAACCTATGAGATGGCAGACACACACACACACACACATGACAGCTGATATTGTGTAGGATGCCTCAGATGGAAATTGTGTCAAAATTGGAGAGTTAACACAATAAGGTGTAAAATCACAGGCCATGACTTTATGTCTCACTCTTCTCACAGCTTTTTTTGTTCTAATTTAATTTCTTCCATGGCTTGCAGTAAAATATTGTACTTTATTTCAGGTATGATCATTCCTAAGTTGGCAATCACTGCTGTGATCACAGAAGACAGTATAAATTCTTATACAATAGCCATAATGATTTAGAATAAGGTGGAGGTTTCTCACATTTACATGATTGCTTAAATACTTTTATGATGCTGTGTAGTAATTTCATTCCTTTTTATTTCTATTCTGTTTTGGCAAAATTAAAGTATATGCTTTTTCAAAGTGTTATTAAAACACAAAGGAATAGGAGATTCATTTTGAATTTATATACTATCAATAGCCATAGTTGGATCTGGCAAGAGTTCTGACTTTAACCTAATGTTTGTTCACTAGCTATATTTTAATAGCTCCTCCGGGGTTCTGCTAGGGAGAAAGAGAAACCAATGTGTGTGTGTTCCATATTATAGATCTTTAATGGAGTCTAGATTGTTCATAGAGTTAGTTATATAATGTTAGAAAAGGTCATAATGAGTTTCTTAGCAAAATATATTTCACAGTAAACCACACCTTTAAGTTTTACAGATCTCAACTATAATTTTGTTATTATTTTAGTAACAATAATTATTTAATTGTAAAGTTTTGAATACGTGTGTTGCAGTTTTGTGTTCTAAACCAAAGAAAACTAGTGGAGACGATGCCTTTTGATGATAAACACTGACTGTTCAGCATTGACAGCATCTCAGAATTTCCTGCCAAGAGAGTTAAGCTGCTGGCTCAACTGCAGCTTTTCTTTTGAGCCTTTGGACAGATAAACACATAATCTTGGACCCATGAACGATCTGAGTAGTTAAACCTAAAATATTGACTTTCAAACCTACCACTTGTCATCTTGCTGGGGATTAATATAATTCCTCCAGGCACGAGAGACTCCCAAAGGTGCATCTGGCCCACTTGGTTGCAAAGTCATTGGCTCTCTCAGGCCCCGTGAGCAAAGAATTATTTTGGTATAGAGAGTGGAACAATTTTGGAAGTGAGAAAGGGGAATCTCATTGGAAATACCTCCTGCCTTGATTTACAGGACACACTTGGTCAGGCCTTATTTCCTTAATTTTCTAATAGAAAGATATGAAGCCAAGTGAGTTTCCTGGCCTGAAAGAAAAACATTACTGTGACTCCTGACTGGATGGATGCACCATCCTCCAGTCCAAATTACAGGTCCATACAACTTACTTCTGCTCAACTGCTTTGGCTTTACTTCCTGGTTGCTCTCACTTGCAGACTTTCCAAGGTTAAGTTATGCAAAGATGAGCTTATATCTTGGCATTGTCTTCTGGCTCTCTTTGTACCCATTTTCAAAATGAGAAGACTATTTCTTCATTTTATAGGGCATATGGAGTGAGTGCCAAATAAACATGGAACTGGAAGGAGATGCTCCAAGGAGGTCTCAGTAGACTCAGAATATCCAGCCTCCTCCTCAAGAAGCAACGCTCCATCAAAGCTCTGGCAAACCTGGCTATGAGTCCTCCACTTTTCAACTCACTATTTCTAATTCATGGCAATGTCTTCTGACACTCTGGAAGCTCTGGAAAACTGGTAATTATTTCATATTGATTCATTTTCATTTCAAAAAGATCTGCTCAAATTCATACTGTTTCTCAAAAACTTATTAATTTTAAACTATCATTTAAAAAAAAAATTGCTTCCATGGGAAACTTAAAAAACTACTTTTATCCTGAAATAAAAAATTGTTCAAAATATCCTAAATTCCCATGAAACAAAATTGAATTTCAGCCAGTTTTGATCTAAACAGTAAAGCCTTTTCCAGCATCAGAGTCTAATTTTAAGGAGCTATTAAAATACTGAAGACTTGTTGTGATAAATATCAGCCTGCAGAGGGAATTTCAGTGGCAAAATTTTAATCTATCTTATAGAAATGCTCACAAGGTCATAGTAATTCTACTATAAATAGAAACACGAACAGTCTACCTCAGTTTTTATTTAACCTCAAGGTCCTTAAGGGTTCATGTGCCAAACAGCCCCATAGCAACTAACACCTGATTTTGCTAAATTGCTTCAAAATCAAGACACAATGAAGTAACCTCAAACAGCCATGAACTGATTTAAAGCCCAGTGTATCTCCACATTCTGCAGTTATCTCCTTCTGAATTACAGTGCCTCATTTAAATTTTAATGAAAAAGAACACTGAAGGTGAATTAATTAAAAAGAAAATACCTGTTTACAGCCTTGATCATTGATGTTGACTTGGCCATTCAAAATAATTCCCTTTTCCTCCCTGCTTAGCCATTTGATCCCATTAGAGTTACTCTGATTATCTATTAATGTAGGATAAAATATAGAATAGTACTTAGACACCGAGATTGTCACCTATGCAGGGAGGATGAGTAAAACGAGTCAAAAAATTCTGCTTACACTGACAAGAGGAAAGGTTCCCCAGATTCTCAGCCTTATGCTGCTGTGCCTGTCTAGAAGTGCTGCCTCAGTATTCATCCTCCACACAAAGCTTCTCAAGATTTCCAGGCTGAGGCATCAATCTTTCATTTTTAAGTCATTATCCCTTGTCCTATCACTCCATGCCCTTGTGAACTGTCCCTCTCCAGCTCTCCTGTAGCCCCTTGAGGTATTCAAAGGCTGCTGTAAGGATTCCCCAGAGCCCTCTTATCTCTAGGGTGAACAACCCAGATGTCTCAGCCTCTGCACAGGAGAGGTGCTCCAGTCCTCTGAGCATTTTCATGGGTCTCCTTTGGACTTGCTCCAGCAGGTCCCTGTCCTTCCTACGTTGGGGGCCCCAAAGCTTCTAAGGCTTTGGATGAACAAGACTGTTCTTAGAAGGGGGGTGTCCTGTCAAGGACTTATGGGTATTGTTTGGGTCTGCGTGCTGGCAGTATAAACACAGCACTGAGCTGATATTTTTGGGACAATCCATACTCACAAGAACATATTGCAAAGAACCTCATTAGGATATTCCTCCTTTCCCACTTGAAGAATGGACGGACTTTGAATTTTAAAAGACCACGGAATAAATTTTTGTGGTGTTTCTAATCTATTGCTAATATTTAAAATAATGTCCTGGAGAATGAGCAGAAAAGGATTTGTGTTGTGTGCAGAACTGTGTATTTGTGTATACACACTTTTCCTAGTCCTGGGATGTATTGCAGACTCCATGCAGCCTTTGACATTCTGTATGTCATAATTGCCCTATGTAGACTTCTGTGCCAGTTGTCATTGCTCCTTGGTGGCATAAAGGCATACATTCCAGCATATTTCACTTCTGATATTTATTCCATTAATTTCTTAATTCTTATTTATTTACATTGGATCGGAATGTGTATATAAATAGTTACCCTTTTAATTATGGCAGCTTTGTAAAGGCACCACATATTAAACAGTTGTTCACTCAAAAGGCAAGGGAGAGAATCTGGGTTTGCATTGTGTGTAGAGCCTTCTGGCCCTGAGTATTAAATTCCAGTATAACGAGGACCTTGTGCTCGTTGTACATCAGACAGGGATTCAGCTCTGGCAGCAATGTAAGACTGAGCAGCAGCTGCCAAAAATTACTTGATATTTTGTAAGCCCTTGTGCTGTACAGTTTGAGAGTTGAAAGGGTTCATGTGCAAGAGCAGAATCTGCAAACAAAACGTATACAGTGGAGCAACATTTGTAATAACCATCTGCTCTGTATCCCCTCATCTCCCTTTGTGCCTGCACGGCATAAAACATGGTGAGTCCATATGAACACTTTGGGATTAATGGTATGGTGAAAAGCTTTTTTTGTTCACTGTATGGTATTTTTGTCTGTGGAGAGGAAGAAAAGTCGAGGTTAGGCCCTGCAAAGGTTGGCGATTTCCACTGGACCTCCTCATTTTAGGTTTTTTTAACTGCAAAATGGATCTGGAAGTGTCGAGAGTGAAAGTCATTTTGGTGAAGCTGAGTGGAGGGAGTAGTTTAGAACAGATTTCACTTTAATTTCTGAGTAACAGCAATGAAAGGACTTTTCAAAATTACACCAAAGATAATCTCAATATTCTTTAACTGAAGAAAAAGTTCCATTTATTTTTAAGCCTTTTCCTATGTAATTCCTGTTATCTTTGAATAGAAGTGGATCTAATTAGCTGCTCTTAGAGAAGTACTTGACAAAATGATTGCTTATGTACCCTGTTCACTGATTCAACCTTTCTCCAGAAAACAAGGCATAGGTCATTTTAACCAAGTTCTATAATATTATGAGTTTAAGGTCTTTGCAGTGTATGCTATGAGTTTCAGGAATTTTGTGAACATGAAAGCACAAGCTTGATTAATTCTGTATTTACTCTTCAAGATGGCTAGCCTGATTAGAAGACAGCCTAAGAAACCAAGATGGTATTTGAAAATGAAATTCAAATAATTTTTGTGCCTTGACAATTCTTTTCCCCTTGAAGCATCTCAAGAGGATAAAATGGAGGGTGACAGCACGGAGAGAAATTAAACAGATGAAGAGTATTTGTAGACAAATTGCAGACATGCTAATCTTGTTAATTTACAGTAAAACCTAACACTTATCCAGACCTCTGTCATGACAAAAAGCAACAAAAGGGAGGCATTTCTAATTTCTCAAGTGCACTTCAGATTAAATTATGTTCTGCTACAGTCACTGAGGAATCCTATTAATGCCTATTTGCAATTGCAATCCTTGGGTCAAATTTGGCTCTGTTTTATTTTTTTTTTCTGGTGAGATTAGATCATTGTGTTAGTTTATTTGCTTGCACTTCTTCCCATCCTCTGTCAATTGCTCTCTTTCTCCCAAATGTTGCCAGTACCATAATCATCATCATTATACAAATTATGCAGAAGGACCCTGTGCTTGCATATTCTTACCATCTCCTGCTGCATTAGAGTGAAACAATGTCAAAACAAATGTCACTCATTGCTTTCTGACAAGTACACACAATCTAAACTAGTCCTTGTAAGCCATGCTGGCAGCAAGATTTTGTAGGTAATTGGTATAGATATACATCACCTAATTTTAGCTATCCAGAATGAAATATCTTGTTCCAGCTACTCATCTGGATTCACTTGAAAGTCGACAGACAGTCTAGCACCTCCAGAGTGTGATTCTTCTCTGTGATTTTAGACATCTGTCTTGGGCTGAGATGTACCATCCACATCATTCCAGAGTTTCACCATTTCAAGGTTGCACCACTTCAAAGGCATCTGGTGACAGATGAAACCTCACTCGCAGCATTCCAGGCTGGTGAGAGCTGTGCAAAGACAAGTGTCCATGTCTGATACCCCTCCTACCTGGAGTCACAATGGTGCACAGTTTTGTGCCATTTTGAAGGTGTTCTCATCATCACATACATATGAATCAATTACTCAGCCTTTCCTAAAGGTCACAGAAAACTGTTTGGGGTCTGACACACCACTCACACCAACAGGGGTTCATCCTGATAGGATCTAAACACAGGACTCCCCAGGGAGCATCCACCAGGATTGTGTCATATTCCACCATGATTTAAAGTCATCAGTACACAAACTGTGCAGCACAGGTTCATACAAAGACAAGTTACACATCCTGACTGAGGGACTCCATGTGTTCCATGGGATCCTGTTTCCTAAAGACAACAGACTGTCATTTTAAGCCTTCAGTAAAAGCAGAAAAATGATATGCTCTCTGAGTTTCTCCAATACAAAACAAAAGTCAAACATTTAAAAAAAAAAAAAATCCCCATTTGTTTTACTAGGTAGCACACAGCTGCAGTTAAGTCTTTGGCATTGGTAATTCTCAGACATTTAGCATCATACACTGTCCAAAGAAAAAGAAATTGTCATTTTCTTTTAATGAGCACTCAGAATTTTTGCTAGCTGCCAACAGTATTATTTTAACAGGCTGTTGGAACAGAGGGTGAGAATGGACTGCACTTGCGTAGGAAGTCATTAATTGTTCAGACCATATCTTGTTGTGGATTTCTGTATGTAATATGAAAGTAATTTTGAGCAGTGACTTAGAATAATTACCACTGTGAAGAACTATTTTGCACAATTTATTACTGAAGCACAGATTTAGTATTGGAGAAGAATGACAAATGAATAAACATGTAGTTGAAGTACTATGAATTGGTGAAGTGGATTAGCATTAAATAAATTTGAAATCAAGACTAACAAATATAAACTTCCTTACAGCCAGAATAGAAATGTAATGTAGCCATTCTCAAGTAAGGCTGAGGATTAAATGATGAAATATTTGACAGAAACTAATGAGCCATCATCATAAGCAATAGGGTGTTAAAATGAAAAAAGGGAATTGCTATGAAACACATTTTTTTCTGATTAATTTTTAGATTTTTTCTGAGTACATTTTTTCCCACATGCATATGAATTCTGAACTACTACTTTCTTGCCAATTTTGGAGCTGCAACTAACGGCTTGTGACCATATAATGAGTTGTAATATTTAACTTGGATTCTGTGATCCCAAATGTACTTAAAAGTTTTGATATTTTTGTTCTACATGTGGCAGTGCAAGGAAAATGTCCTCCTAGTCACACAGAGCTACAAAAATATTAATTATTTTGAGATACAAAATACATACCACCACTCTTTCTCTTTTCCTGCCCTGTGGGAAGGAAAACAAATTGCACTCACAGACTTCTCAAAAGCCCTGCACTCCCAGTTCTCAGCAGGGGAATGAGCACCTTAAAGCTTTCCTGCAAAGGCAGTGGAGTGCGGTGGTTGGAAGGGGTGACCCAGGTGACCTCCCTGCTTCTGATTATGTCTTTTACACCAAGCTGGCTGAAGTCACTGAGGAAAAGCTGTTTCAAAGGCCATCATCATTGATTTCTCTCTGCTGCTGCTGAGGTCAATGAGTTAGTGTTATCATGATTCTTACCCATAAATATCGATGTGAAAACTCGCATTGACTCCAGCATAAGTGAGGATAGGGCAATACTCCTGGAAATCCCATCTGCTGCATTGCAGTTTGCTGCTCCAGAAAAACAGGCAATGACTATGCATGATGTATTACGAAGGCTGAAATACTGGTACTTCAAAGAGTGCTTAATTAGTTCAGATAGGTCATAGGCCTTCAGAAGTTACCAATTGTTACTAAGCTTTTATTCCCTACTGATGCCATTTTTTCCCCAACTGACAGATGGAAAGTGTGCTTGCAGTGACCTTGTCTGGATGTTTTTTTTTTTTATCATTTGCAGAGAAGTCAGAAACACAAGTAACAAATTCCTTCAGAGATTTGAGCAACGTACATCCTTCTACTAAGCAATCTGTGTCATCACCTGATTTTGAAATAAGCTCCTATTAACAAGCTATACCATCTCTAAATAATTATCATCAGGAAATCAGTTTTGAGATTGCTAGCATGAAAAAGATTGAACATTTTATCACGTTTTATTTTTTCCTGTGGAAAGAGGCAGAGTCCTGAATTCAGGACATAACTAGGAAGAATCATTATTGTTATTTCTATGTAAGGGAAGACTATTTATTTTTCTGATTTGTTCTCAGTTCAAGACAGTTTCTTTGACTTTGTTAATTCTTAGCTACCACTGTTTTTCTTGTATAATGAGTGGTTGAACAGAACACATCTACCCACACCTGTCAATCCAGCAAAACTCAGAACTTCATTCTTTATTAAAAGATGGCAACAATCAATAACAAATTAAAGAACATAGCTATAAATTATTCATGACAGTAAATCCCAATAAGTGAAGTATGCCACATGATGCAGAACATTAAAAATTTGCATTGCTTGCCATATCCAGATCAATATTAAAGAGATTGTTAAATTGAGATCAGGGAAAACAGCAAACATGGAAAAAAATCAAAAGTGAACCACAGCCTAAAATCCATAAATCAGTCAGTCATAAATAATTAAGGTGAACAACCTTTCCTTTTGTAGAATATACAATACATTTAGAGACCAGCTTTTGTTTGGATAAAATTTCAAAAGATACACTATGCAGCTCTCTTGGTTTGAAGTTTTATTTATTAGCAGCATTAGTTGTTCAGTAGTTTGCAATCAGATGAAAGCTCAGAACCACTAAACCTATTAAATTCCACTAAAGCTGTTGGAGATGTGGTATCTTAATCTCCCCTAAAAGTGGCTAGTACATTTGATCAGACATGAAACAGAAAGCAAACACTTGAACGATACTTTGGCCTCCCCTGCACCCTGCTGAAGTTGATGGAAATTCTCCCATCTGCTTTGGACCAGGCCTCCTGTTGTGATTTCATTCTCAGATCTAGAAATTTAGAGAACATAGCTCTACAACTAAACACAGAAAAAAATCTGTCATGAATTTTCCTCTACCTACCCTGAAAACATTTAATGCAATAGGCTGGGTGAATGATCATTGGACTTTTTTCACTGGTGGGGATTTTATGGGGTTCTACAACCCAAAAGAACGACACCCCGTTGCTCCTGAATGTTGACTTCATACCTTCAAGCACTGATATTCTGAATATAAGGAGACAGAACAGATTCTGATTCCTCCAAAAAGGCAAGGAAAATGTAATTATAGCTGTAGCAATGCAGATCTCTCATGTCTTAGCCTCTCACGTGGCATCCTGTTGATGCCAATGATGTGCTGAGTCCCAGCACAGGCAGAGGCAGTGGTGGTGAGCTCTGGCTGACAGATGCACCACGTAATTCCAAGGGTCTGCTGCACATCTCTGGATGATCCCAAATAGGCAAACAGCCAAGACACTGCACACTATCACCCTAGGAGAAATCTGTTGTCTTGAAAGCACAATAAATGTGTTAAGCATCATTAGCAAGATTCTTAATTACCTATTTTGAATTAAGTAGTGGCACATGCTATTTACTGCTGCAGAAGAAATAAGTGATAATTTCTGTGCAGACAAAGAATTGTGCCTATGAAATTACTCCAGCACTGGAGCCAAGGTAAAAGTAGATGTAAATGTATCATAAATTAAATTCAAATTCTGCAATCGATAATATTTTCTAACTTGGTGACTAATGAAAATTCATACAGAATTTCCTGCAACAACTGTTTGAACTGAAGGAAAGAGACACCCAGTTCCTTCTGAAATGAATGGGAATGCTGTTTGCAGTGCCCAGAGGCAGATTTGGAGAACCTTATCCTTGATCTTTTTTGATGCAATGGGTTCTGCTCCTGTCAAGGGCACTAAGAGCTGAATGAAAAGCTGTGTTTCCCTTGGTTTGTGACAACAATGCCTAAACTGCTTCTGTCAATGCAGAGTGACCAAATGCACATGTTTTTTTCCAGTGCATAGTTCCCTCTTCCTCTCAACACTTTCGTCCAAATTTTTTGTTTTGTCCAAACACTTTTGTCTATTTTCTGCTTAAATACACAGTTTAATAACAGATTGCATTATATGTAAAAAGCCACTCAAGCATGTAACATACCAGTACTGTTTCTTAGCATGGTGCAGACCTCAGATGTATCATTAACAATCACCTCCATATTAATGATATAGAAAACTATTTCTTCATTTCAGCTTAAGGACAGAAAAAGTAAATTTTCATCAATATATTGTAAAGATACATTAGTTTCTAAGGAAAGAATTTTGCTCTGTTAAAACTACAAATACATTGGATGAACATGAGACTATATCAATTTTTTATGATTTTTTTTTAATTTGAGGTTTCTGCTTAGATGGGGTATTTCCTGTTTGATCTATTTCATCTGTTCCATATACACAAATTCGAGAGACCATAACAATTAAAACTGGACTATGATCAAGCTTATGCTTTACAGTAGACTTTATAAATGGACAATTTCCAGCTTTGTTCTCATAAATATAAAATGCATTGACTTCAACAAAATGATATCATCAACATACAAGCATGTTTTTGCACTAGCACCCAACGTGATTGGACTAACACCCACTGTCATCCTCAGAGACTTGTTTATTCATACCAAGTGCAAGTGAGAGATATCTCACAAATTCTTTTACTTTCTGTTCAAATCCTCACAGTGCACCCATTTCTGCTGGAATGGAATCAATGTTCTCGCAGCAACGGCAATAAAGGGCCCAACTTGGGACCAAATGTCATCCCACCCACAAAGAACTACTGGAGTATTTCAGAGGGAAGGTGGCTTTTGCTAGAAAGTTATGATCTAACAGCAATTTTCCCACTAACTAGTAAAAAAGAAAGCTCTCTTAGATGTTTTCAGTTTTTGGAGAAGACACATTCCAAACTACAGTCTGATTGTAAGCCCTTATCTATTATTATTATTATTATTATTATTATTATTGTTGTTGTTGTTGTTGTTATTATTATTACTGTTTATTATTATTATTATCGTTGTCATCATCATCATCATCATCATCATCATCATCATCATCATCATCATCATTATGATAATCACAATCATCATCCATTTTACTTTATTCCAGTTATTAAACTGTTCTTATTTCATCCCATGAGTTTTACCTTGTTTTGCAGTTCTCCTCCCCATCCAGCCAGGGTGGGGATGGAGGTGGGGGTATGAGAGAGCAGCTGTGTGATATTTACTTGCTACTGGGGTTAAATCATGACAGCCACACTACTGACAAACCTGAGATGCTGCTTCTATTGTATGTGTTTAGTTGAGTGAGGTTTCAGTGCACTCAGGAAGTGCTCAGAAACAGAATGAGTTCATTTTCATCAAGGATCTGCAGAAAACAGACTTCAGGCTGGAGCTGCAAAAAAGGATTAATAAGTTAAGGTCTTCAGGAAAATATAGTGTTCAGGGAAGTTTAAAAATATTAAAGTTTAAGTATGAAATATTAGGGCAGGTTATGTTGTGCTGTGCTCAGGAAAATTTTCTCTAGAAATGGGAAAATATTGAACATGTTGGGGGTGTTTACATAAGAATCATCGTCAAAATCATCACCAGATCTGCAGAGGGTTATTTGCCAGCAACATCCCCCTCTGTTCTTTCAGCTGGCAGAGCCATAACTTTCAAATTATTGCATAATCTTAGACAGATGACTTCAGATAAGTGACGGTGACACAGAGCTCACCATGAGGTCAGGATTCATCAGGAAATGTAAATGTATCTCTTGAAGATGGATGGATAATGGCAAGGAGCAGTAACAGAAGCACAAAGAGAAAAAAAAAAAGAATGTCCCAGATTGCCTGATGAATCTGAAAGACATTCCATTTGTGAGGAATACAGGAGCAGCTATGTGCTCTTCCAACCAGACAACATGTTTCACCAGCAGGGCTGGATCGTCAAACGCCACTTCAGCTGGCAAAGTACCCTGATGAAATCAACTTATTTACAGCCCTAGATTTCTAATGAGCTGGCTTCCTAATTCCATAGCAAGAATGATCAGCGTGCCATAGGAATTTTGTATTCCTAAGCACACCTAGAGAATGAGATAGCAGCACTGCTGTGCTTTATGAGGTCCTGGATGTCATTGTCCTAAGAGCTGGTCCTAAGAAGGATAAGTTAGGAGAAGGTGTTTAATCAACCACCCCCTCTGTTATTTTTGACTCTGACAGACTTCTCAGCATTCCCATTCAGCAATGGGACAGGGATGCTTCGGGTTTTGACCTTTATGGGTTTTTTTCTCCCTCATATACAAAGTAAAGCAGCAAGTGGTGGTGGGGACTGCACAAGGTTTCACAGCATACCACGGGGCTTGAGCTAGCCCAGGTGAATCAAAGGCAAGGACAGCTGGGTCTGGTGGCTACAGCTGTAGAAACAGTCAGGTTTGGGCATTTGTAATAACTTATATTGGGGTAGGGGCCACCTGCCTGTGGCAGTTTCTCTCTGCTGCGCTGTGATTTATTATGACAGCAGCCAGGGTTAGTGTTATGTCACCCTGCTGCTGGAACGGTGATTATGTGCTTTACCTTGACTTCACTTGATGCAGTGCTCTCTCTCCCTCCAAGTGTCAGTGTTTGCAGGGTTTCTGTGTTTCTGCAGGAATTTTGCCAGCATCTGGCAGGTAGGCCCTGCAACATGTACCTCTGCATTAAGAAAAAAGCCAACCACAAAACCACTAGGGGACAAGAGAAAGATCAGAGGAACACTGGTCCTCTTTTTCCTGGCTGAAATACCATGTGTACTCATAGAAACAGTAATAAAACACCCTCCAAACAGACAGGAGAAAAACCACAACAAAAAAAACCCACCTGTACTGTTTCAGAATTAACCCAGAAGGAGACAAAAGCAGTCGTAGAACTACCCTTTGCCTTGCTTCTGATTTGCTGCTGTAGGGTATTATTAAAGCTCTGGCAAATAAAAGTTCCGTCCCCTCTTGTCCAGGCAGGAGAAGGTGATTCCAGCCCTGGAAGGAGGCACAGGCCAAAGGCATGCAGAATGAAAGGGAGCAGCCCACACTCCTGGACCTCACACAGCTCATCCCATGGTGGGGGATAAATCCTTCCTGCCTTTATTCACTCCTGCAGGCCTGACAATCAGAGCCTTGCTATCAGGGATCAACCACATGGTGATCATAGCTACATATATAAAAACTGCATGGAAGGGGGGTTGGCTTTTCTTTCTTTGTTTTGTTTTTAAATGTAGACATTTATTATTTTACTAAATTTGACCTTATCAAGAAACACATCATGCTCCTCTTACACCTTCAGTGCAAAGAGAATTCATTATGCCACTACTACTGTTTCACTGTTTCTGGGGATTGACTGACGAGGTGAAACACAAAGCAGGAATGGTCCTGATGTCCTAATGAAGTGACAGGAACAATAGAAAACTGGGCAAATAAACGTGAAGGATGCCAGATTTTGGTAAAATCAAGAGACACAACGTAGGGAATTTTAACAGCAAATACCTTCTAAGATTGGTTTGTTTTGGGGTGTTTGTTTTGTTTGTTTGGATTTTTTTTTGTTTGTTTGTGTGGGGTTTTTTTTGTTTGTTTGTTTGTTTGTTTTTTGGGGTTTTTTTGGTTTTTTAATCACTGTCAGTTAAATCACCTGATAAGATTTCCTTAAAGGTCTACTTTAAGATGTTGTTCTGATTTATTTATAAATATCTCATGGCACAAAGCTTTGCGAGTTCATTTTTAAAAATGAATTAGACTATAGGGGTTACATAATGGAGGGAAGCAATGGACATCTGTGTCATTGTGGTGCCACATAAAAACACTGTTTGAGGGATTTGCTGCTTACAGACACCTGCTTAGCAATGATGCCAGAGCCCACCTGCTTCCTGAGCTTTGACAGATGACCAGAACCACCAAATAGCCCTGATTCTAAAACACAGCTCATCTATTTAGTCATATACATTCTCACTGGTTGATAAAATATATATTATATATAAAATAAAACTTGAAGCAGGCTTTTGAAAACTGAAACTTTAATCCATCTAGTTGTTGAGTTTAGCATGCAACAATAATCAAAATTTGGGTTTGCAGAAAATAAATCCCCAGACTTACTCTCCTGTTCTTTAGGCATCATCAAACAATCTTTTGCATACATAGTTAGAATGGCTGAAGTAATTACCAGCCAGGTATTTGTTATTACCTCAGTGCTGAAAAAAAAAGAAAAAGCTCTGTGTATTTAAGAGAGTCCTGTTCCCTCTGACTGCCTTGGAGGTGACTTTGGTCTAATTTAGGTCATTTAGAAGAGAAAGCACTGAGCACCACAGACACAGTCCTGTCGGGTGTTTCAAGTGTGGAACCATAATTGCTGGCCAGAGAAAGTACAGCTGGAGGTGACTTCCAATGCTTTAATAGCTACATTCAGAGGAGAATGTCTGCCTTCAATCACATAATGATGCCATCCAAAGGAATCCAAATATGTTCTCATATTTATGCATAACCTGTTTGGAATTGCCTAATTTTGTCTGTTGGTAGTTTTTTGGTTTCTGTCTTGTAAACATGGAGCACACATATCTAGAAGTAACTATGTTTAATTTGATTTATCTTCACATTAAAGGGTCATACTTAAAATATATTACTCAAGAGCATTTATACATTTTTATGCTACCTTTGAATAACATGCAATTCCCCAACAATAAAAATGTAATGGAACTATGAATTACAATTAATTGTGCTTAGACTGTTCTTTTATTTATCAGAAATACTTTTTAAAAACATCTCTGCAGTAGCCTCCACGTTTTATTCAGAGTTGTGAATTCTGTTTTGCTGATGCATTTCCATATTTTGCTTCATGTTTAAGATTTACCATGGCTTTTTTTCACTTTAAGTGTATAACTGAAGCTTGTTCAATGGTTTTTTTTTTATAGATTTCACTGCTGTAGATCTCTAATTTAACTGGTATTCAATTTAAAGTTGTAATGTTATGATTCCTCACTTTCATGACTATTAATAGAAATAGAAAATGCATCTGATGATATAAAAAAATAAAATATTTTGCAGAAAAACCTTTCTTAATGAAGATTACACCTGTCTTGGAATGATTGCTTTTGGAAATTAATTGATATTATAAAAGTAGACATCAAATATGAAACTACAATTTAAATCACACCCAGTGATCACAGTCCATATCAAGTTCTAAGAGCTAATTTTTAATATCACTTTATATTCAATTTGCAATGCCTGTTTCTCCACTGTCAAAGAGTCATGTAAGCCACAATGTGAGCTGGAGTAAATCAGCACAGGTTCACTGAAATCTGTAAATACAACAGTTTCCACCAGCTAATGAGCAACACCACTTCTGCAGAGGACATTGTGTTGTATCAATATTTATTTTATCTACACAGCTCTGGGCAATATTTTCTCACAGAAACACAGAAAACCTATGACTTTTATGTAACACTGAAAACTTCTGACAATCCTGCTGTAGTTACAAGCACCAAATATTCCTGCCCAGCTGAGGGACTCCACCAGCAATGCTGAAGAGAAGATTTTCAGAATCAGACTTTCTCACCTTCCAGCTTTTATTTTGAAGCTTGCCTAAGTTGGTTTGGAAGATGTGGTCACCCAAAAGTTGTTTCATCTGAAAAGAGGTGCTGGCTGCCTGCTTGTAACCTCTGACCATCACCCACGCATTTCAGGTAGGCACCTTCCCAAGCATTACCTGAAGGAAGCTCTAGAGGACAGTCCAGCAGTCTTTCATTCCAAACCAATGTTTCTATGAACTGCAGGTAGAGCAAACCTCATTAAACACCTGCTAAATAAAGAACCAGGCCCATTGACTTCAGGGGGCTCTCCTCACATGTCAAGGCAGGCAGACAGTCCAGGTTTTGCCACAGGATGGACCCAACTGGGACAGAGAGCTCCTGACACAGCAATACCAGCACTGCTAATGAAGCATTTTACCAACGAATAAACTGAAGATTCTCCTCTTAGGGAAGGTTAATCTAGCACCTTTCACGAGCACAGTACTCATTAATATGTATCTTGCATTTCTAAAACCTTGTCTCCAGCTAAAAAAAAAACCTCTTACACATAGTGATTATAGCTACAGCCATTCATATTTCCTTTTCATCTTCCCCACTTCCTGGGGTCTTAAACATGAACAAAATTACTGCATTGCATTTGTACATCCATAAGTGGCAATAAACCTTTTTAAATATAAACACCACTGTGGATTTGCATGTCTTTTGAGAGAAAATATGATGAGAGAACTTTGGAACCCAGCATATTTTTCACTAGTTTGCATAAACATATAATTTAGTTCTCATTCTCTGTTTTTGTCATAGTTTTTGTCAGTTCAGCAAGGCACTGAAGCTCAGGCCCAACTTCAAATTTGTGCCTATTCTTGTTGCTCTCACTGAGATTTAGCAAGAACACAGGCAGAGAACAGAATGGGACTCTATGGGATGTGGGAGGTTTAGGAACTGCATAAAAAGAGCTTGTGGTGGCACCTGTTCTCAATATCCTACCAGAAGGTCACCATAAATCAACTTACTCCAGAAACTGATTTTAGACAGAAAGGAAATGAAATTGCACTGAGTACAGTGGGTATTTTAAAGTAGTCTCTTAGGATGGAAGTTTGCCTGTTGGCAATGCTGCAGTTGTGGATATTACAAATGAAACATCCTGAATTTGAAGGCTTTGGCACTGGTATGACTGTCCTTGACACCAGGTAAAGGAGCAAGAAAGGGAGGGAACCATCCCACTATCATCTTGTTAACATTCCTGACAAGTCTACTAAGGACACTGGAAAAGCACCATGCTGCTAATGCTGCCATGTGAGCAATAAGATATGCCAAATTCTAAAAAACACCTCCCTCAGGGGAGCAACTGAAAGCTGTTTACAATAGATCAGAAACTCCTGTCTGAGATTTATCAGCGACTGTCACAGGTGAGAAGTGTTTACTAACAAAGCCAGAACAAGTGACAGAGAAGGTGATGACTCCTTCAGGATGCTCAGCCTTTGGAATAATTCATCTTTTAGCAGCAGCCCTGGCAAGTCCCAAACTAGAGCTTTCAACAGGCAGCTTGGGCACAGCAAAAGCATTCCCTTCCCTGGGCAGATCTAATCTAGCCCAACTGTATCTGCAGCTGCCCTGAGGCAGTAAGGGAAATGGAAAATGAATCAAAGTGGATCTGATTCTGACTTCCATGAGCGCACCGCAGAGATTCATTTCCCTGTATTTGATTTGACTAGATTAGATTAGAAGAAGTTCTTTACTGTGAGGGTGGTGAGGCCCTGGCACAGAGAAGCTGTGGATACCCTTGGAAGTGTCCAAGGCCAGGCTGGATGGGGCTTTGAGCAACCTGGTCCAGTGAAAATGTCCCTGCCCTTGGCAGAGGGGGTGGAACAAGGTGATCTTTAAGGTCTCTTCCAAGCCAATCCATTTTGGAATGAAACTCTGGGAAACCACTTTCTTTAATTGCATGAGGAAACCAGAAGCTTTGCCTACCTAAGGCTCTGTATCAGCTGTATCACACAACCAACGGAAATATCATTTTTCTATTCTGCTCTCACAGTTCATAAATTTTACTCTAAGAATTGAGTGCAAATTGCAGTTGGTAACTAATGAAGGAGAACTGAGAAGTCCCTAAAAGAAGCCGGGATTTTTTGATAGATGTCTCATTATGTTATATTTTGACTGCTCAACCAGCTGTTCTTTTTTTAAATAAACCCTTCATTCCAGGTTTCCTGCAGTACATCACAATTTTTCTGAGATTCCAGAGAGTCTTTCCTTCTACTTTTGGAAGCATCGTTCAGGGCCTGACAAGTATCTTCCAGGAAAGCTGACTACAAGTGCACTTGTCTTCTTAAATTAAACACTTAAATTTGCAAGCAGATTTCTTTAGAGGCAACCAAAAGCCATACAGACCTTGGCCCCTCCTTTCTTTAGGCCTCTACCAGCCAGAAACATGTCACATTTTTACAGGCCCTATCATGTAATTGCATCAATCTCAATCCAATAAACCCTGTCTCCTCATCACACCAACACACACTGCTCATTACAACCATTAACAGGCCCATGAGCAGGAGGGGGGATCATTATCAGTTCTGATGGATGGGTAGCAGCTCTGTTCTTCCTTGTCTGCTGATACCCTGTGCCTGGAACCACATCATAAAGATTCACCTCATTGCTTTCCTGTGGCCACATATTAAATTTTCCAGCTTAAAGTCTGTTATAACATAAATATTCATCAAAAGCAGGCTGAAGGAAGACAGGGTAAGAATAGTATGTGACTACATCAAAAGGTATTTCCAAAGAAACTGGTTTTTTTCATATATATTTTTCAATTATTGAGATCAATATGGGTGTTTTCTTGGGGCCTGGATCACAGCAAATGCAGATAATAACCCTCCCTTTCTCACACACTGAGTCCCCTGGTCTGACTGCAAGCTCTTTGGGAAATGGATGACCTTTACTGCATAGCTTTAGAAAGAACCACAATTGCTCTCTAATCTCACTTGCTGTTTATGTGCTCTGGTCTAAGTAGTATTAGATGAAAAACTGCCTGTGTTCTCACACCTGAATCTTTACAGTAGAGTCATTAGAACTTTCTCAGCAACACCTACATTTAAAGGCTTAAAACAAAATTCCGTTGAAACTCCTCTAGGTATCTTGAGGTTACAATAGACTCTGATAACCAGCAGTTTGCAAATGGTAGCCTGCAGCCATAACAAAAGGCTTGCTTGATTTCTCTATTCAGGAGGTGGGAGAGTAAAGCAATAAATATGCAATGTGCTTTCCTCTGTGGAAAAGAAAGCGCAAAACCACAACAAACAGGAACAGACAACAACATTTGGAGATAACACTGCTAAAAGAGAGACAAGTTGCAGCCTGAGGGCATTAACCTGCCTTCCCTCAAACTTCTACTGTGTAGAATCATCATCTACAGGACAGCTGTTTTGCTGAACTACTTAGCATCCAATGATCATTAGATGGACCACATCAAACCAAATGATGACCAAATGAACTTTTATCCTTTCTCCCATCTTCTCTTTCCCTGCACCATAAATGAAACCAACTTCCATCATCCATCCTTTATAAACTTATCATGCTCCCCTCCATGTTGTTTATCTATAGCATCCAGGTTTTGCTTTTTTTTTCCGTAAGTTTTGAAGAGCTTTATGAAAGGAAGAGGCAAAGGAAAAAAACAGGCATCTGAGAGAGCAATAGTAAACTGGGTGGCAGCTGCAAAAAAATAATCACATGAATTGGGCAAGATTTATAGCTACTGAAAGAGAACGTGACTCCACTGACACCAACAATCTAAGAAATGTGTGCAGATATGCATTTTTTCTCTTCTACTGCCGTTCATAGCAGCAGCACTGCCAAAGGAATCCCCTGACTTTCCACTAACACAGTGCAATCCTGTTTCTCTTATACTACCAAATACATTTATACCTAAATCATAGAATTCATTGCTTTATATTTCACTTTCTGACATATAGTCATGGCTGATTCCCAGAGTTACTTCTTCTCTCAGCAAAAACCATATTAATATCCCTGCAAGTGAATATCTAGTGAATTTATTATAAGAGGAAATGGTCAGACACATACAAACCTCAGAGCAATTTAATCCGTGCATCAAAATACTTAGTGCTGAATAAATTGAAAATGGAAAGTGTGATAAAGATATGTGTTTGGAGTAGAAGCAAAGAAAGTCATTCAAGTGGTTTTGCTATCACAAATTAAAGTACTTAAGATTTGTTAATTCAAAGCTATTAAAAATTCCTTCCTGTGGACACCACAGAGCAGTACATTTTTTATAATTATAATAAACAGCTTGAAATTTTATCAGATTTGGTTTTGGGTTCTTTTGTCATTAGGCTTTTTTTCCCCAATCAAATTAGAAATGCAATGCATTGGAGGGAAGACAATATGTTGAGGCTTCAGTGAAGCAGCAGAGAGATGCAAAAATCTTATTTCAGAAGTGGGATGGACTATTGATATCAGCCATCCTGAAGCAGTATATAATTTACTCCTTTTGGAAATGCTTAGACTTTCCAGTTTACCACAGACTCCAGAGTGTGATCTGCCAGGATTGAGTTTAATACATAAATGAGGAAAAATACATTACAGGGTTTAAAAGCTTAAACTTTCCTGGTTGAAATAGCTTTACCTTTTGAAAAAGCCCCAAGCACAATACAGCTGAATGACTGCTCACTGCGACATTCTGAGAGACTTTCTCTGCTCCACTAAGAGCAGCTTAAATGTGCTTTTATATTTTTTCTTTCAATGAGTCAGAAATTGTCCTTTCTATAACCTGAGGCAGCATTTACTGCTCTTCTAGGTGGTACAGCGTTGTTATCAGTCTAGATATTATGGTGCCCAAATGCCATGTCATCTGGAAGGGGAGCTGTCAGCACTGTGAAGTTTGGGTTTATTTTTGCTGTAGTAAATTAGTGTTTCACATAGAGGCAAATCCCAAAGCAGGGGGTCTGGCAGCACACAGGTAATTCGGTCTCAGAAATCCCAGGTCAGCACAGGAGTCTGGTATCAGCAGAGCCAGTCCCATCTCACGCCCGTGCTTCAATCAGGGACTGAGAGAGAAGGAGACTTCTCCTGCTGTTTGCACAGCTCCCACCCCACTGCTGTCTCAGAACCCAAACCACGGCAATAACTCCGTGGCAGAAATGTCACTCAGCTCCCAGGGATGGAGCTCCTGTGCTGGGCTGCCTGGTGACATTACAGGTGACATTACAGGGACACTGCACATCTGCAAGGGCTTGCTATGCAGAGCTGCCCATTTAAGAGAAAACTGATATCCCTGTGTCTACTGGTTGCTATAACACAGTAGATTAATAACAACTATATTAATTAGATAATACAGCCCTATTTTCAAAGGTGTGCTGCCACTATCTTTAAAGATTAACTGCTTGATATTTGGAAGTACTTAAAGCACTTTGAGGATTGGAGCCTCAGTGCAGATCCACAGAGCTCTTTGAAAAGTGAACAAACTGATGCTGAGCTCTCTGGATCCCTGGTGAGACCCAAGTTCTTTTAAAAATTGAATGCCAGATGAAAAACTGGTTTTGCTTGTAAGAAAGCTCTATTGGCAAACAAGCAGTAAAAAAAAAAAAAAAAAAGAAGTACAAAGTACACGCACAGTACATCCTCCTGCCTGTCTTCCCAGTTTCTTTCAGAAAGCCTGAGCAATTTCTCCGTGCTCTAAGGTAACAGAGCCTCATCTTCATGCAGGAATGTGCACACAGCAGAGTAAATAATGGGGGTACATCCAGATAAACATTTTGGATCTGTATCAGTTCTTTTTAGGTATTTTTAGCTAGTGAAAAACTATTCAACCCTGTTCAAAGCAGCAGTTAATTTTGTGCTTTCTGTTTTGTTTAGTTTTTTTTTTTCCCTCAGAATGCAACATATTTGCATAGCATCTTGAATTCCTCTGGGGATTGGTATAGAATTGGCTCCCTTCCACTTTAAATTCCTTACTGTTTGCTTTTGGTTGTTGCCTTTTTTTTTTATTTTTTAAGTCAGAAGCAGAAAAATTCTTGATAGCTACAATTGGTATTCTGTTACCCTTACATTGATTCTTTAGCTTTTGCATTCTTACAGAGCTATTACACCATGCAAGCAAAAGCAGATTTACTGGTGGCAACAGTAAACTGTTCAAGTTATAGCACAGCATTTTTCTGATGAAGTTTCTCCTTCAAGCAACACCAAGGGTTTCATAGAGCTGCTGAACCTGTGTAGAGTTGCCAGACTGCAGCTGTGGCATGGCCTCTGCTCAGGACACTGGGGTGAGCTGGGAGGAGCTGACGGTGTAGCAGTTTATGCTGAGGGCTAAATACTGGTTTATGCAGCTACTTAAATACAAGATGCTAGTGAGCTCTCATTCCCATGAAATCATGACACAGCCTCAGCATCCGAACCAGTCCCAGGCACAGCTTCCAAACTCCAGCTGTTTTATTATCCAGTACTTTTAATATTTCCACACCTGTGTATGGTTTTGTGTCAAGCACATACATTGTTCCTATTGAAAAGGTGCCATAAAAACCGGTTTCACTATTGCTACTGTTAAAAAGTATGAGTTGTAATTTCCTCCCTGAGGAGAATTTAACGCACAAGAAAAATACAGCTTCCCTGAATGTGGCTTGAAAATTTATAAGGACTGACATGCTTTTGTCCAAGTATCTTATATTTACAACAATGTGATCTGTTGCCCAGTGTGATTAGCAAGAACCAGATCTACAGCCCTGACAGGGCTGCTTTTTTTAATTTCTTAGAGGACATAAGCCATCACTAACATGTGACTTAACATTCTTTATCTGAGTCCATTCCTGTGAAGTCAAACCTAATAGTCACCCTGCATAAAATGCACCTAGCCACACAGACAGAGGGACTTTAGTCTCCTATGGTGGTGCATTGGCAATCTAGAGGACGAAGAAAATTAAAAAACAAAATATTGACCCATGTCTGTTCTTGCATTTATACAACTCAGGCTGTGTGTGCTGTGGGTGTGTTGAATTTCTTGGCATATATGAATATTTAAACCAGAATAATTGCCTTTGTATGCAGAGGATTTAGTACCTGGAATTCAAATGAGAAAGCAAAATCCATTCCCATTCCATTTATTAGGTGATGAAATTGTACTGAATTATGTCAATTCACCTTCTCTCTCTTCATTTCAAATAACATGTTCTGTTTTTAAAGGGTGAAATGTGTCAAACAGCCAGAACTGGTACCCACTGCTATGCAACTGGAGAGCAACAAAGTGAGTGGGCTTGAGATGCTGGCTAACTCTGGAGCAGAGGCTTCAGAATTTGCCCTTCTTAACAAACATGAAAAGGATTTTGACAACACTTGTACTGAAAAATGTCTCTTTTTGTGCAGATATAAACTTGCTGAAGAAAAGATACATGTGGCAATAGGGGCATGTAAATTTCCCAGTTATACATGGAAAAAAACAGACTTTTCTTTTTTTGCACACCCAAAAAGTGCGCATTCCTAGCAACTGTCTCGCAAAGAATGAATTTGAAGTGCAGAAACAATACCATCTGATTACAAAGCACAGAGGATTAACACTTATTGGCAATCAGCTGGGAGGACAGAATTCATTCTCACTTTCTCAGTTCACAAAGGTGAGAAATAGATCTGCAGAAAATCAAAGCCTGTATTGATGATGTTCAGAAAAAGAGATAATTTTATTAGAGCAAACAGCTCTAAGTAGCCATATGATTTTCAGCAACCTACAAAAGAAGCATTAGATTTTTTGAACTATACTATTCAGCTTCTCTCCCAACCCTTTCATCAAAAATCTCACCTCAATCTGCAAGAGTCTTTTGCTCACTGGCTGCACTTTTAAATGACCAGCAATCAAGATAGTTAAGCTACATTACAAATCTAGCCTTCTGGTTATGGATTTTTAATTACTCTCAATTACTCCTTCTCTTTTTTGAACACTTATTACTTGTTTTTGCCAAACACGATCCCAATCCAACAGCCATTCAACTCAGCAGGAGTCATTCCATTAATGAAGTTTTGATCTGTAACAGCTTTCATTTGCACTACAGACTATCAGGATCAAATCACAGTTGAATGATGTGGTAAAGCAAATTGACTCATGAACAGTATAAAGTCTGGCTTCCAGATAACTCCTGTCCTATTACCACCCCCATCCCATCTCCCTCGATAATTCCCATTTCCCCACAGCTCTATCACAGCTGTTCTGCCCTGCACATTCCCAGTCCCCCTGCTCTTATTCTCCTCTCCCACAGCAGCTCCCTCTGGTCCCCAGGCCCTTCCCCTGCCACATTCCACATCTGAGCAGCCATCCTGTCATGCTGGTTGCTCTGCCCTGTGCTGTGCAGGCGAGGAGTTGGCTGAAAGGCTGTTGGTTATATGGCTGCTATAAACTCAGCTGAGAGCAAGGGGGTACTCCCTGTTTATCTCTCACTAAAGGCTCTTTCCCATGTACCCAGCTGTCAATTTTAACAGGATATGTAGGAACTTAACACCTTCCAGATCTCTCTGTGCTATCAAGTTAGTGGATATTTGCAAATTTGGTTGGAGTTTGCTAAAAAAATATCGAAAGCTGCTAGGAAGTAAGTGAGTCACAGAGACGGACAATGTCATCACGAGTTGCGTTTCCTTAAAAAGCCAGACTAAATGTTCCCGGAAGAAGGTTACAGTCTTATAAAATCATAGACCAGATATGAATGATAGTGCACTGGCAGCCAAATCATCCATTTTCAAGAATGGGGTCATAAAAGAAGAGTTCGTTTGCTCAAGAGAAGTAATTCTGATGTGCATTTGCAGTAGAGTGAGTAAAGCTCTCAAGGTTACTGAATCTACAGTGAGGGAAGACTTGTTTCCAGCTCCCAGGCTGCAGGTCATTGCAATCCTAAACAAGTGATCACAGTTAAACAGCTTATCCTGTTTATTCTGTAGTTTAGCTTGAAGCAGAACAGAAAAACACAACTACCCTGGAATTTTTCACCTGGAAACTGAACTGAACATCACTATGTAGACTTACGTCTTTGCAAGGCTGAATTGTACTCTGAAATTTGAAATGCTCAGCTTTAGGGGGAGTCATTTTCATTTTATTTTATCCACAAAGTTTACTTCCCCCTTCTGCTTTTGTATCGGGAGAAGAAAGTGAGCTTTGCTCACCAAGAGAGCTCATGCAGAACATCAAACCATTGTCCTCTAGCTGCACATTCAAGTGATGTTTACATCTGAAAGTTCCACTGGAGAAATAAACACACTGAACACAACATTGCCATCAGTTAAAATACCAAGCTGCCTCTTGACAAGACAGGCCGTGCATAGCTAAGCATCAAAATATGTTCCCAGTACTGTTATTATTATGATATGACCAAAGTGTCTTCACATTTTAATGATATTATCTTCTACAGGGATGATAATAATTTAACCTGCTTCAGTGGAGCAATAAAAATTCTTGTACTTTTACACATCTCCCTGCTGTCAATACCGGATTTTTTCCACATTCTTTTTCTTTATGTGGAATGAAGAACCATCTACTGAACACAAATAGCAACCAACAAGCTGAGATAACCCCATCGAAAAATAATTACTGTAAGATCCTTGACTTTTTCCTCTCTGTCCTTCAAACAAAAACTATTAAAAGTTAACAAACTGAATTTTCTTTCTGACAAAAACACCAAACAATGCTTGAAAAGCTGCCCACATCTGTGAAACTATATCTAATCAAATTCACGCCTGCATTGGTTGCCTGGGTAACAATCAGACAGTTGCTCCTACAAACAAACTGCAAACAGCAGAAGGAAATGTGCTCTAACTGGGAGCATCTACTTCTCTGAGCTTGAGCCTTGTTAGTGTAAGAAATAATCATATAGAATATGATCTTATTCACGAGGCGGTGGAAGAATGGAGGAGGGATATTATAGACTGGCTGGCTCACTCATGAGGATAAGGAAGACATAGGAAAGGCTGTGAGCAAATGAACATAAAAGCTCCGCTCCATTTTTATCATTCTCTCCTTTTCTTCTCCCTAAGAAGCACAGCATGGCATTTGGATGTAACTATATGTCCCTGCATAAAAGGGTGATTCATTACCTCTTTTTCAGCACATAGTTAAAGTTATTGTCTACATTTTCCTCTCACAGCACAGGCCCCCAATTGATCAGCTTCGCGTTAGGCTCCTCCTCATGGCACACAGAGGAGATGGCTCTTAGGGATGTATAGAGATGTGATAGGCGCTGCAAAGGCCGTGGTTTCCACAGCAACGGGGATCATGCAGGAGCTGTGAGCCAAACTTCATCTCCACCCCGTTCCTCCCCCCTTCATCTGACCACACAGGTTTCCTTCTTCGCGCTCACCACAGGCGCTTCCGGAGGAATCCAGCCACATTTGGACGGGTGAATGTCCCTCACACACTGAAATGTAGGAGCTGTACAGACAACTCTTGGCTTTGGGGCTTGCATGGCTTTCAAACAAGTCAAGTTTGTTAACCTCAAGCATTCAAAAATTATGTTTTAATAAGTAAGATTTACTTATATAAAACCTTGAGATTTGACTAATGAATATCTTTGCATGAGGTTTAATTTGACTTCTGGGTTATAAGAGTTAAGCCCCTTTTCATACTAAGGTTGGCTTGAAAGTTAGCTATTTTTTGCTGGTGTTGCTTCAAATTAATAAAATGTAAGCTGCTTACAAAATAAGTCAGACCCAGGACAAAAAGGATCTAAACAAACAATCATTATGATAGTGCATGCTATAAATTAGGCATATTGCAGCTGTCCTGTAACACTGCTTAAAAAAAGGGAAAGAAAATAGAATTGTCAAAGGGCTGCCCCTTATTGAAACCTGAATCAATTACCTGCTAAAAGTAAGTACTGCAGAGGGACATACTTGTGCTGCAGATTTCCCACACTGCTATGTACAGGCTAAAGCCCCTAAATAGTGCCTTACATCATGGGTTTCAAGTTGGTGGGTGTAACTGCAAAAGTGAAATCATCACCAAAAAACAAATATAAAGATGCCAAGCTGACTTCCCGGCCACAGATGCAGAACTGACAAAAACAAAAGTAATGTGGGAAAGGTTCATCAGCAGGATGGTTACTTGCTTTGCCAGCAAATAAGGCTGTTGCAGCAGCAAGGATCAAATGCTGGCTGATCCTCATGGTCAGTTTTTCCACCAGATTCATAGGTCTGTTTATTTTGGGGAGTTTGCTTTGCCCTTAATCAGCAATAGCCACACATTACATAATGCTGGACTGGCTACATGGCACAAATTAACAGAAACCAGATATGAAGTAAATGCTTTTTTCATCTTTACATTTATCACGTTTGTATGGCAGAGAGATTTTGTACAAAAAGGCCTCAGCTCTGTGCATGGGTTTGCAGGCATGTGTGCACGTGTGCCTTCTCACCTCCCCTAGTGCAATCAGCTGGCAGGAAGCTCCCAAATTCCCTTAGACCCCAGTTTAATTCCAAACCAAAGAGAGCTACTAACATAGGACGCTTAAATTTGACCAAACAGGGGGACTTTCCAAAAGGTTGGTAAAGGAAAGCTTCTTGCTCTCTCAAACTTTGAAACAAGTCAGTGGCTGGACTCTGGAGGAAAAGGGGAATTTCTGTTTCCTGGTGTCTAAGTTTAAAATATTATTTTAAAGTAATGTCAGGCTTTTAATCAAGAGAAACTTTCCAACAATGCCTCATCTTTTTCCTCCTTCTCAGACCACAGTCTACTTATGTGTACATTAAGCAGATTGCAAAGCAGCGTGCCCAGGACTGGCCCAGGAGCAAGGATCATCTCCCACAGATACAGCCAGCACTGGGCCTCCAGCTACTGCAGTTGCAGCTTAGAACAAATGTCCTGAAGCAGCTGACTTTGGTGGCTGTTGCTGAAATGCGTTTCCATATCGAATCAGATTCAGAGGAAAACACGAGACAGAAAGTTGTGAACATGAGCAAGGAAATAACCAATGTGCCATAAAAGCAAGAACAGCCCTCAAGTCCCCAGCATTAGAGCATCCACCACATCTGCCTCTGCTGACCTCACCTAGAGGGATTTGCTACCTAAGATGAAGAAACTGTCATATGTACTTGCAGAAATCAGTAACATACTTACTTCCATACATGAAGTATTGGAATTTTTAAGGACTGCTTTTTGTTTGTTTTTTATTCCAACTCTGCAAAAATTTGTGGGCAATCTTCAATTTCATAGAAATATTCCCTACGGGCTTTTACATACATATCAACCTGAAACAGATTATCCGTTTTTCAGCATTGAAAAATGAGCTTCTTCCCAGTGGTTTAGCAATAAACACTTAGAAAGTATTTTAAGCTTATTGCAAAGCAAAAAACTTTAATGTTTATTGTAGATTGAAGAACATTTTCTTTCTGAGAAATGTATTTTTTATTTCTTCCCTGCCCCCATGGTATGGTTTTCCAGCTCTAGGAAAAAGCCAATAGGTCATGATGATACCGATGGCTCTTTGGGAAAGCATCAGGGAAATGGAAGTTGCTTTGTGTGATTTTTTTTCATGAAAGACCTGGGGTCTTTTGTTTATACATCTTTACGTATTGCTTGAGACATTTTATAGTCTTAGCTGGGCAGAATTTTAAAACCTATCTTGAAACTGAATGGTAAAAATAAATGAATGAATGAATGAATGAATGAATGAATGAATGAATGAATAAGACATTAACCTAACAAGTAGAAACTGAGGCAGAGCATGTGTACTCTGAAGCAGAACAGAAAGAAACAGATGCCAGTAGAGTCCTAGAACTCCTCATTGTGTCTGAGGAGAAAAAATTCTCAACAAATTAGTGCTAAATGAAAGATACCTTTAGGAGACTGGCTTATGTAGGGTATGGTGTTAAAATATAACATGAATAAGGAGATACAATACAAATAGAAGGTTAAAGGCATGATATGTACATATTAAGTTTTGCTTGAAAAATTGTATTTTTGTGGGACAGTTTACTATTTGCTTTTACAATAAAGAGCCCTGAGACATTTAGTACCAATATGACAACTTTTTAAAACCAATTAACTCTTTACCTGATAAAATATTCTTTATGAATATCAGCAATTTGTTGCCCCCCTCACACCTGACTTTAAATATGAAATTGGGCCACCAAAGTCTACCCCGGCCATCAAAGCCACAAACCCAGAGTCATCCACTTCTACTACAGTCACAACAACTGAAAGTAGAACTTACTACAGAACACTGTTTCATAAAGGTGGAAGAGCATTACTTTTACTTTTTATCTCCTGCACTTATGTCCCAGGGAGAAATCAGTCTGTGCTTCCCATTTCTGGAAGCAATGCACTTTACTTTGTAAACACTGGTCATATGCATCACTTAGGTATCCGTGGTTACATAGATGTAAAGAGCTCTTGAATTACATCCTACTTGTTTTCCAGCTTCTGTGCCTGTGGGGGTTGCTGCAGCAGCAAAAACCGTGGGTCTGAACCACAGTCTACCATGGCTGACAAGGAGATGACATTAAATACAAATCTGAATATCTGAATAAATTAGGCAGCTGGTACAACCCCAAGTGGTCTTAATTTATATGCAGAGTAAGCAAGGAAAGAGGAGAGAAGAAGGCATTAGAGAGTACAAAGTACTTTCCAAGCCCACATCATCTTTCCATGGGATATAGAGGAAAAGCCTCTTACTTGTTCTTCCAGAACATTGCATTTCCGTGTGCTCCAGTGACACTGCAGAGTCTGGATCCACTCTAAAGGTCATCCTGGGGCTACTCAGGTCAGTGGAGCTCTGCTGACCCCAGCAGATGCAGGAGAGGCTCCCAGAGGGTGCCAAGCCTATCTTTCCCACCCCCACAGTGAAGCAGGGCTAGGAACATCCTCACCTTTTCCATGGGGCATTCCCCAGTACACATCCAGTGAATTTCAGGAAGATGTCCACTGCTGCCCTTTAAGTGGTTACAAAGAACGAAGGAGGGTGAGACTGGCTTTCCATAGGTACCCTTTGCTGCTCACTGGGTTAAATAAAGGAACTTCACCATTCACATACTGGAGTTAATTACCCGAAGAGAAGAAAGTGCTGTTCAAGAAGCTGAAATTCATTGTTTTTACAGAGGTTAATACATGCAGTGGCTTATTCCAAGCTGTGTAGTTCTAAAAATGAAGGTGATCTGTGTTCTGCCACCACATTTCGAAAATTGCTGTTTAGTCTTGGATCAGAGAAGAGCTTGACAACAACCTGCTATAAAAATAAAATGATAGATTCAGGTCTGCATTTTACAGTCCCACAAACACTGATCTTTGATATTCCTTAGGCAAACTTACTGTTTGAGGTTTGGAGATGGTTTTACTGTTTTTTTTCTCTCCTAGAAAAGGTTTGTTGCTCATATTCAACCTCTGAAATCTCTTGCGTACTCCCTGTCATACTATTTTTCAAAAACAGCATTTGATCTTGTGAAATAAATAATATGAATAATTCATGAGAAAGACATCTTAAAGCCCAAATTCCACCCTTCCTTTCTTCCTCCTACTTTTTCATTTGGCATTAAAGCTATTATAAACGGGCACATTTTGGTAACAAGCTAGACTTCCTGTGGATAGCAGGAGCATCATCATTTAGAAAAGCAAAACCACACACTGAAAAAGGCCCCTTAAATATAACACTGGAACCATAAATACTGCCAAGACAGTATTGATTCAGCATACTCTTAAATTATGTTAAAGCTTTTAATTCCATGCTCTCTCATCCTTTTTCCTTAAGACCATATTACATTGAGTCATATACCTTTCTGATACCTTCTACTACAGCACTTAAACATGTCTGCCAGCATTAGCAACATTTTCAGGCTTGTAAATAAAAAACAATTTACTTTAAAAATGCATCTCCATGAATCTTTGTTCCTAAGTTGATAAGTTGTTTCATTAATATCTTGTGTAAGACATTATTTAATACTTTCTAAAAGCACGTGTCATATTGCAAAACCTTAAAACTTATCACATCATTTCGTGAGTGACAGACCGTGGTCAAAATTTGATACCAAATTCTAAAATATTAACAGCGGTTTTCAGAATCTTTCAATCCCACAGCATGTCTGGCTGCTCTTTAATAATGGTTTTAAGGATCCATCATTAGTTTGTGTCTCCACTGGCTCCTCAGAAATGCCATCAGAAGAGGAGCACATTTCTGTTTCCATCACCCTACAGCTCAGACTGAGTGATATGGCAGAAAGAGAGCCCTGCTCACTGCACAACCCAGGAACAGCTGTTTCTTGGTGACAAATGGGGGAAGACTGATGTTCCTTGGTTCTGCTCCTTGTAGGTATCTGAGATGGCACCAGGGATGACCAGTTGGGGTGACACTCCTTGCAGAGAGGCTTGCACTCTTCCCTGGATGAGAAGGGATAAGGACAGCAAGAACAGTCTCCAAATCTACAGATTCCCAGGGAACTCAGAAACATCTCGTGGCCTGGAACCATTTAACTCTGCCCCTCGCTTGCTTTGGAGTCCACCTTCATCAGGATTGCTGCTCTTACTGCTCTCCTGAAGTCATGGAAGAACATCAGGGTAAATTAGCCCATCTGTTTTCATCTGGCAGGGATTCAGCAAGACACAGTTTAGCCAAGTGCTTGAATAAATGCTTAACCTTAAGCCTGCTATTAAGGACCTAAGAAAATGCTTTCCTGGATTAAGAACAAGAACTGCTGGAAAATGGAGGAGGTGTTCACTGTCTGTGGCACAGTCAGAGGCCTCCCAGCAGAGAGGGGGACTGCTTTCAGGGCCAAGATCTGTGTGTGTGGGATGGGGCACAGTCAGTGGAGATGGTGGCCACGTGTGACCACAGAGCAGGACAAGACTGCGGCGTGGAGCTTTCACATGCCATTTTCATGACAAAAAAATAGGGGGAGGATTGCACAGCACTGCTTTTTGACAGTGTTCAAACTCTGCTGGCTTGTGCCCTGGGTGGCTTCACTCTCCAGGTACTGAGAGTGGCACAAGTCCCAGGGAGGCACAGAGGTGAAAACCCCAGTTCCCAAGGATGCAGGGGACCTGAATTTCCAAGGATGCTGCGCTGCCCATTGGGTGCAAAGGGCTCAAGCCCAGGGACAGTGCCCTGTGCTAATACCTCAGCCCCTCACTCTGCTCCGTGCTCCCTCAGCCATGGGAGGTAGAAGCAAACAGCTCAAATCTTGTGTGATGATGGGGGTAGTGAAGATCCAGGTGGCAGCTTCTCTACAGGTTCATAATAACTCTCCCTTTGCAATACAAATACTGCCTGCAGGTGTTTACTCCTGCCTTTTTACAAACTCAAATGAGACAACACGTTTGCACATGACTAATCTCTTCATAATGCGTTTTACCTCCTGCAAACTGCTTATAAATATAATTATTTTTCAAAAGACTGAGGAATCTGCCAAGTCTTTATATATAGGTCCTCGTGGATGACACAATCCATCACCTTTCCAGTAAAGAACTATACAAAATGAAATATTTAATAGGTGATAAATTAAACATTAATGGCCAATGCATCACAGACATCTCCAAATGTTTACATGAGTGTATAAGTTAGAATGCTTGTTTTTGTAGCAGCTCAGTCTGTTCCCACCTATCTTGCTGCCTAACTGCTTCACTGGCCTCTAAGCAATCCCATGGCCCCAAAGTCACCTCTAAGCAAAAATTCCAGCTCCACAACTTCAAACCCAAGTATTTTCAGTTGCTCCTTCAGCATCCCTCAAACATCCCCCTACCTTACCATGGGCTTTCCGGCTTGCCTGTGTCTGTCTGTATTACCCACAGTGAGTTTTTACTGTAGCTGGAGGTCATGGTAGCACAAATAGAAATAATTTACCCCTGCTTTCATTCACACCAGAACAAACCCAGCATTTTCCTCTGCAGAGGCATCTGCAGAGGTTCTGTGGGAAGTTTAGAGCTGGCAAAGAAGGGGAGGCTGAGGAGGCTGTGCAGGCAGCTGGAAAGTGCTTTGTAAAGAGCAGAGCATCCTGCTGGGGTAATTAGATAGCTCCTGCTGGATTTATTCCAAGACCAAAGCCCTAAACTTATTTACTTACTTAACTCCCATATCTTTGAAAAGCTGCACACTTATAATACCAGACTGCAGGACGAGAAGTACTTAGGTTGGTTGAGAGGGGAGCTTTGAAAATGTCAAAATTTTCCTCCCCAGAATTAGTTTGCTGACAAAGAGCATTAGGTCGTCTGGGACAGATGCTGTCTCTCATGGAAATCAGTGGGGTTTTAAATCCTGTAATTTTTTCTCAACACCCGAAAAAGATCCCCATTGTGGCAGTTCACACAAATTCTTCCACTGACTTCTCTTGAGCAAGACAAACCCTAAAAAGAATGTAAAGTTTCCCTTTTTAATCCCCTTCAAAATAGCTCAGGCATGTATGATGGAAGTAGCTGTGAGAGGTAATTGCTGCACAGTGGCCCAATTACTCACATACTTCAAAACAACCCAGAACTCCCACCTGCTATGAGGGAAAGGCTTAAAAGTTGTGGGTTATGAAACAGATAGAAGCATCATTTCAGACCTATATAAGTGTCAGTTTAAATTTGTTTTTCTTTATTCCTGCTACAAATTATCATTAACCTAAACGTGGCTGTTACCTGTGACTGGTGTTCTTTGTGGGTTGGTTGGTTATTTTTCTTTTTAACTTGAAGCTCCTGATTCAGATGAATAAAAGCCTCCAAACTCCATAGGAAACTGAATTTTGGAAGATTTGTTTAGTGCAGCTAATACCATAAAGCCCTGCCCCAAGGTTCATTGGGTCTTTAGAGACCTGCTGTGGTATTAATATGCCTTAACATGGCCTGTAAAGGTTATAGACGTGGAGTGATATCCTTTACAGAAAGAATTTTGTTGTCTTCCTTGGATTTTTTCTTTTTTAACAAAAAAAACCCACAAAAAAAACCCCAAAAAGAAACCCCAAACTGAAACAAAAAACCCACCAAAAAACAAAAAAAAAACCAAATCCCTTCACTATGAAGATCAACTATAAACTATTTCACATAGTTTGGGTTGAGTTGGAGTATGCTTGTGATAAGTCCAAGAAACAGAAACCCTTCTTCATCCTTGATTACAGTAGCAGTATTGGGTGGTGCTGCATTAAACTGACCTTTGGCTTTATTTAGCTGAGCTAAATAAATTAAAAACAAAATAAAAATCACAATTTCCCAGCAACAAACACAAGCATATCTTATCACTCACAGTATGAAGTTGTTACTACAGTGCCATCTTCAGTGCGTTACATAAAGTGGAGTTTTCCTGTAGAGGATTTTTTCTTTGTTCCTTATGGGTTGGAAATGGATTAATAGAACTTCAACTGCAGAGAAGAATGAGTAAAAAAAAAGGTGAAAGCCTTCTGTCTTTGTTAAAAAGAAAGACAGTGTTGTTATTAAGAAAATAAACTATTATACCAGAAGCATATGTAATTATTAGGCAAAGCAATCTGAATCTGGCAACCACAATAGGTTTTGAGGTAAAAAATGGTTGTCCTCATTTACTGCCAGCAACACTGAGCAATACCACACGGAAATGCAATTTTGCATGTGCACATGCATTATGTGCAGCACATTACCAAACCATTAGATGTGCTAATGTAAGTTTGACTGTAAACTATTTACAGACAGGGAAAAACATTTATCTCCTCATATCTGACAGAGAACCTGGGCTCGCTGCACTGTGGAGGAAATCTCATTTGGTCAAACAAGTTCTTCGTACCTGGTCCCTAGAGTTTAGACTGGACCCAGAAGCAAAGATTACTTCTCTTACTGCAAAAGGGACCAGCCCACATATTGAGTAGCAGACAAGGAGAGTCTTACATTCTTGATTACAGAGCTCGTGTTACTTTGCTTCCCTGCAATGTCAGAACAAGGATGTTTCTGTGCCTTGCTACAACCTTGTTCCTTGGTGCAAGCCAAGGCTGTTGTGCATGGTGTGGGCCATGGCACAGGTGTGCTCCAGAGGGAAAAGGAGAAGGCATTTTAATAAAGGTCACTGCCATGTTTCTGCTGTCTCTGAGCATATCTAGCTCATGATAGTTCTAGTTCTAGTTCATAGCAAATGCCTGCACAGTGGGTATGAGTTCATTTTGTTGCTTCAGCCCCATATGGCACTGAGACACATTTAGGCAAACTGACCTCGTCCATGTGTGTCAATGGGAATACTTGTGTGGAGAAAGGAAACAGGAGCTGAACTCCACATCTCAGTCCCACAACTTGTCAGCATAGCAAAAACAGCCAAAGGCGCTAATGTTACTGGAAATTATGAGTGATTTTATTATTATAATGCAGATGTTCTTCTGGGAGGGAATGTATTTGCTTGTCGTTTTTAGGCTTACGTATTTTCTTGTGGATGGCTCAGAGTTGTATTGCTCTGTACAGAGTAAACAGGTCTATTGAACAGCTGAAGAAGAAAAGCCTACAAAGAGGAAAACACAGCTTATCCACTTTCAGTGATATTTCTCAATCTGAACAATAGAGCACTATGCACAGCACAATGGTACTCCCCCTTTGAAATGGATTGTATGCTGATAATATTCATCATTTGCATGCTGCTTTCATTTTGAAAGCACATTACAAATGTATAGGAATCCTTACCAATACACTTTACAATTTATAATCCTTACTATCCTTGCTGTCATGAGTGGTATAAATTACTTGACAAAACTACACAGAAAGAGCGTGCCACGCTCTCATTTTGTTGACCAATACAGCAAAATCATAAAATCATGCTCATGGCATAGCTCCAACAGCTGAATTGAAACTCCAGATTCTAGGGGAAGCTACTTAGAAGATAAAACCTATTATGGCATCCATAGCTTACATTCTTGAAAAGGATTACAAAATAAGGGCCTTGTTTGTTGGCACAAACAGAATTTTCCCAAATTAATGAATATTTCACTTGTACTTTCTGAACATTAAATTTTGTTAAGGCAAAAGTCATTTTCATTGAACAAAAAGAAATCTTAAATCTAGGTTATTCACGGTGTTGTCGCTCTTTATTTTCATCCAAAAAAACCACGAGAATTAAAAGCAAAGCTTTTTTTTCTAGATATTTGGACCCAATTTCCTGATCACATCTGTAAAACCACTGATTTACTGAACTGATCGTAGAAGTAAAGATCTTCCTAAGTATAAAACAGTGCAATGACATGGCGATATTTAAGAAGGAAACTATATGAACCCCAATTATTTCAAAGTGTTAACCCCATCCAAAGAAATCACTCCTTGTATGACATTAGCACTCTTGTTGCCAACCAACTTCATCAAACTGCAGGCACAACTCAACAGGAGCTTCAAGTCTGGTCCTGAAGAACGCCTGCTGATGTAACTTCCATTAAAGCAAACAGAGAGGGAACATTGAAAACCTTGCATTTCATTTCTACCACACAAAAGGCAGAAGGACATTGAGGATGAATCTTTGCAACTGAATTGCGCCCTGAGCTGCACATATAAAGTCCCTTGGCACCCCAGGGGCATATCCTAACCCAAGAATGGAAGTTGAAAAGTTGCATGCTAAAAATATAAACCAAACTGCTTTCTTCCTCTCAGTAAAATACGTTCATAGTACAGATATTAACCAACAATGTGACCATTCTTTAAAATATCTGTATTTTTCTTTTTCAGTCTGGAAAAATTCTAATTCAGCCCATTTCGCTTTTCAGAAAAAAGAACCAAGAAGAATAAAAAGGGAAGTTATTTTCCTACCCTTCTTCAGGAAACTGTTTCTGGGTATAAGCAAACAGACTGCTCATACACGAGACTGGTGACCTGGAGCCTTATTTGCGGTGTATAGACAAGAAGAATACCCTGCTGAGAAGGACACACAGGGTCTATGAAATCCTGCCAGGGAGCAGGAAAATCTGCTGTATGGTACATCCTTTCCTGCAGTTTCTTGCAGTGAAGAGCTCAAAATCTGTCAAAACATGCTGCCCTTTGTGACTCTGCTCATTGAGATGTGCTTTCTGTACAGTGTCTCATATTCAGATGTGAGCACCAAGGTAGCACATGAAGAGAGCCTCTACCAAAGGCACTGCTCAGCAAACACTGGGTACAGACTGACCCCCACACCCAAACAGTCCCCAGGGTGCACAGGAGTGTATCCACATCCCAGCTAAAAGCCTCTCAGAGAAATCTGTATCACATCTGCTTTAACCCGAGTAGTTTGTACAAGGCTTTTCAGTGAACAGTGACACCAAAGCCTAGCTCGGGGAAGTGGGTGCAGATGTCTGCAGGATTTAGCCACAGTTCATCAGGATTCAATTGACCGAATCACATTTACTTTACACTGCACAACTTAACACTCGTGGAAAGCCACGATTGTCCAGCTTCAAAAGCCCAGCACGAAACTTCCCAACAGAAGCTTAAACCATTTCCTACATTTCTCTGTTTTGGATTGTACACCATCTGATGTGACAGAAACCATCCAGGACAGGCTCCTAGTTTGCCTTTTTTAGCTGGTTTTTAGGAACTGACAAATCCCACTCTTCTGCCTCTTCGAAAACTGCCATCAATCCAAGACTAGAAACACCTTCAGCTGTAAAGGACTGGCTCACTGAAGGTGAAGTGAGAGCATGGAGTGGGAGGATGCTCTGGAAGGTCATATTGCACACATTTCCAGGAAATTACATTAAATCAAACCAAGAAATGAAATCCTCGTGGATGAGGGAAACTAAGGAATATTCTTTGTTGCTCCACCTTTACGAAATGACGACTAACCCATTTAGAGATCACGTTCTGTTTTCTGGTTGAAATAAGACCAAAGAGAAATCAGGTACCACTTGTTATCCATCAAAGTTGTACTACACTGTATTAAGCCTTCACATACATACATAGAAAAAAAATCAGATTTAGTAACAATAGGACTTCTTTTCTTATCTGATCTTTATTTGTGCTTTTGAGGAATTATTTATGGAATTATTATTTAGGGAATGGAAATTCAATATAACTCAGTATCTGTCTGTTACCAGTGACTGGTATGTTAAAAATAACAGACTGTTGAACTCTACTGCTTTCAGACAATAAATGAATTATCTCAAGTATTGCTAGTGAATACAAATAAAATTAGCAGTAAAACAAAGACATTTGCAATAAACTCCCTACTTAATGAAAGACAAGAGCAGCAAAACTCTGCTCCATTATAGTAAGAAAATAAATTGTATTGTTAAGAAAGCATTTGTATTTTATGTGAGATCTATCCCAAGTCTCAGTATAAACCAGCAAATTTATATAGTTTTGTACCCATAGTACAGCTCTGGGATGCCCACAGCTCTTGAATCATGGTAGAGTTCCACTGACACCAAACAGACACAGGACTGCACTTAGCCTGTGCCCTCCCTACAGTCATCTGAAAATACAACAGCTTTACCACACAAATCAACAGAGTATAAAGCAAGATTATATTACACTTCAAGTCAAAAAATTCTTATTTTTATTTCAGTGATGGATAGATCTAGCATTTTCTGCTTTTTTTGTTCACTAGGGTAAGGCGGATTTGACTCCATTGAAGTCTGTTCAGTCAGTCTGGATTTACACTGTTAAATTTCTGAGAAGAGTTTGTCCCTGAGCAATAATATTCCTATTTTTGTTTTCCAACACAGCATCAATCATAATACATAAGGATGAGTGAACTGAAATTGGAAATAAAGACTAATAATTACAAAACATATTACCAGAAAACTCTCAAGTTCCTCTGCATTCAGGAAAGCAGTGCACCCTTATTATCAGAACATGAATAATTAATTCTCAGTTCTTGAGCTTTCCTTTAGAAAGAAATTATATGGAATATTATATGTAGGCCTTTCTCAACTAATGCTGTGGGTTTGTTCCTAATGTTACACTTCAACTGGAAGTGAAAAAAATCTGTATAAAGTCCCGATTTTCCACTCCATATCCCATTCTGATTCTCATTCACTGCCATTATAATGCATGTTAAACCCTGCACAACAGGGGATGTTTAATCTAAATGTAATTCTGTTCCTGCTCTTCTCCCTTCTCATGAACGTTTTTATGAGGCTTTGTAAACCATTTTAACTACAAGATATAAATTTGGAAGTCAAACTACCTAAAGATGGCTTTTTCAACTTTCAGTTATAAAACTAACCTAACCAAATGAAATGGTAGATGGATTGGTATTTTTGCTTCTGCTAAGAACAAATTGACTTTTTTTCCTTTGAAAAAATTGTTATTGAAAATGACTAATAAGAAGAGAGCAGAATCAAAGCAAATGTCCCTAACATTATATAATTTTTCCTCTAAGCACTTTTGGGTTGAAGAACTGAGAATACAGCTAAAAACTAAATTTTGCTTGTGGTAGTAATGGCAAAATATTCACTGACTTTGGAGGGATTATTTGTATAACAGGGGAAAGGAAGATTTTGTTGGACAACAGAAGATGAGAAAAACTTTCTAAAATACAACAAATTTTTGAGGTGGTTAGAAAACATTACTGCATAACTGCTTTACAGATTCTCTCTCATCGCTATACAAATAATCAGAAAGAGAATATCACAGGCACTTAAGAAAGTCTAGTTTCAGAAATACAATAGTACCAAACAATTTTATTAATATTCCATACAAATTTTGAAATCAACACTGACTAGTATTTTGATGTTGATGAAAGCAAACAAAATTAATAGACAACAGGTTTCTGTGTTTTACATTGGACTGGATGTCGTAACTACCTTAATTATAAACTTACCTAAAATAGTAATGATCAAAACAGGGTAAAGCCAATACATTTTGTTTTCTTTACTTTATTTCAAAATAGAGTGATTATAAATACATTCTTGTTATATTTCCTTCCTAACTCTTTGGATGCAACCAAAAAAAAAGTCTCACTGTGCTCATTTCATACAATATCAACATACAAATCATGCAAAAGATATTATAGATATTATACCACCATCAAGTTCTGGATGTTTTTTCTTGATTCTGAAACATTTGTTAACATTATTCACAAGGCCATGCCTTTATAATTTATATCATCATTATGGCTTTAAAAAAAATGCATTTAGAAAAGATATTTATACTAGATTGCTGCATCATTGTCAATCTTGAACACTAAATGCAAAACATAAATCACCTGTTCTTGTGTTCTTGCACCGTGGTATTTGCTTTCTGATAAAATTGCACAATTTTTTTTCTTTTTCAAGGAAATGATTACACTTTATTGATTTCATTTAAAAATAGAAACTTCTTTATAATACAATGGAGACAACAGATTATGTTAACACCTTCACTGATTTAGTTTATGTCTATGGGTCTTAACAGCCATTTTACAAGCATGGCCACTCAAACCAATATAATGAACAGACAGACCTGTTAAGCCACACCCAAGAGTCACCTTCTCAGAAAGACTGACCAGAGATTTGAATGGACATCACACTAAAACTGCTGTGCAGACACATACACTGTTCCAAAACATGGAGAAAAGAAACTGACACTAAGGTTGCCATTCAAAGGAACAATTTCACAGAAAAATAGTGTTTTGCCAGCTTCTGCATTCTTCACTCACACTATTATGCCTACATATTGCACCACACATTGTAAAACACTTAGGAACAATTTCTACAGGAAGGTCCAGATTGTGCAACCTTTACTGATGCTGGTGAACCTACACTCAACTGCATAACCCCAGCAGAGTCACTGGGCTCTATGGATTATATACAATGGTTCTGAGCTGGCTTGTTTTGAAGTCAATGACATAACTCTATCTAAGCCCCACTCGTGGGCAGGTATCTATCTAATTATTACCTCATGAATAGTACCTCTGCACATGATTTAGGTTGAGCTGAAATGCTTTACTGGGATTGGGGCCTCAGTGATCAGGAAACTCTGACCCAGTGTAATGGTACAGCATAACGGTTCAGTTCTTCTTTTGATCAGCAAATAGGACATATCACTCCAAAGACAAAAAAACCCCTTCAAACAAAGGGAAAAAAAAACCTAAAAACCAGAAAGAACATCCCCAGAAAACCTCACAACACAAAATAAAACAAAAAACCCTCATTTTTTTTAGCTGAGGAAGGTATGATCACTTAGCATTGTTCTTTTGACTCAGGGCAACACAAGGCATAAGCACATCAGTTTTACCATCAGTAAGAATTATTTCCTTATTTGCTGTTTTTAATATTTTAACACCTTGCTCTCAGGATGATCATACAGGGCATGACAGTGACATCGCACTGAGTGTGTCAGACACCTTCTGCTTTGGCAAATCCCAGTGAGCTTGGACACATCCTCGAGGCCACAGAGCTCTGTGCAGAGCAGACCCTGTCACCCTCAGCCCGAAGCAGCCAGCAGAGTCCACCTGATCAGTGCATCGTGCACACTCCTCAATCCACAGACAATAAACACACATGTTCTCATCCAAACCTTAGCCATGTATTGCATCATTGGTCAACCAGGAACTTTTTATGCCAGAACTGCATCAGTGCGCAGTATCCATGTCCTGAAAATCCCTATCACATTCTGAATTAAGTTAATTACTGCGCATGGATAGCTGCAGCTTTTTGACAGAAACTCAGCCATTAATTTATCTCTCGTCATTTTATTATCTGAAGTCATGTATATAACTTTGAAGTACGGAGAAAAATAGTAAAACCACCTTCTTTCTAAGCCACAAGAGCATAAACAAATGTCTGAAAGTAGAGGAACGTTTTGTTTGCTTTCTCTCAAAGAAAGAAGCAGTGCTTTTTTTTTGCCTTTTTTGATAAAAATATACTGCAGGCTGTTTGCCAAGTATCATTCCAGAATAAAAATTTCAACTCAGTGTCATAAAGCCCTGAAATTAGAGGTTTATATTGGAAATAGCTGACACAGCCTTCTCCACAGTATTATTATTGAGTCTTGCTCTAATTTTTGCTAGCTTCAAATTCATGAAAGACGTTCATGTTTATATCCTACTATCCTAATTGATTTATGTATTGATTATAAAAGGTAGGGAGGGGTAAAGGTTCTGAAAGCAAAGGAGATAAGAGGGTCTTATCCAAAGCTCATCAAGTCAAAGAAATTTTGTTAATCTCATAGCACAGATTTGCTGTTGGATGCTTTACCAATATATTTCCATTTCATATCAAAGTACCATCCATCAGTGAGATACAATGGGGATTTTCCATTCTCCTACCTTTTTTTCCTGGCTATTCAGATCCAGCTTTCACAAAGGGAAGCTTTTACTCTCTACTTATGAGCTACCCAGTCCTCTGAACTGAGACCACTATATCCATTTTGCACTGTGGTTTTAGACAGGATTTGCCATATTGTTCACTGTTCTGATCAGGTTTTGCTGACTAACAGCAGCCAGAGAGATAATAAGAACAGAAAACTTCTGCATATACAATAAAAATATTCCCCTTAGCGTGAATTCCTGTAAATACTTGTACTGAAAAGTATTTAGATTAAGCTGTTGAGACCTGAAAAGCAAGAAAACTCATGGCAAATAATTGCCTGAGACACAATACTAAAAAACTAATGGATCTATTTTAAAATGCACCCTTGGTAACAAATCTGAAATAAGATAATATGCTAATCTCACAAGAATAGTACAGAACAATTTTATTATTATTATTATTATATCTGATCACTTAATTCTGGATGATGCTATACATTACATCCCCGGTTGCTGTTTGGTATATTGTTCTGGTTTTATTTATACTGAATGATTAATGCATTGTGATCAGGAAAACAAGTCAGGCATATTAAATACATATTAAGGAGTACATATTTTTTTTCCTATGTAGTATACAAAGTATTTCATAAATATGAATTATATTACAAAAATAATTTCTGCTACGCTCACACAGTAAGCACTTTGACAATTTTGGACAACCTGTTGGGGTTGCAAGAGTTTCACGTAACTGAGAAGGAACTCTAGTTTTAATTTGAGATGAGTCTTAGAACAGATTCTGCATAAATATCAAATATTTTCTTCAGATGTCACGAATACTGCAGAATTCAGGTTGAACTGTTTTCTTTTTTTTTAATTTTCTGTATAGACATGTATGCTTCAGGTGGTCAGATTTATTTCATAGGTATGTAATGCATGGTATATTTTAAACAAATATTTGCACAATTTAACATTATAATTCCAGTGGTTTCAAGATGCAGCCCATAAATGTAACCAATTTACACATACTATTGAATGTTCTCTCTTTGCATGCTTGTTACTTTCCAGATAAGCTTTAAACAGTGCCATTAGAACACCACAAATCAAAGGATTACTCCAGTTCCACCAACTTAAATCCACGTGCAGGATGAAGGACCCAGCTGAAGTACAAATATCAGTACCAGGTTTCTTGTGTTTGTTCTAACAAATCACAAGGAGACGATGGTTTGCATTTAAGATACAAAACATATATGCCTCTTGAGGTTAAATTCAGTGTAACGTGTATAAAGCATCCCTTTGGCAATAGAGTTTGCAGTATCCCTACAGGATTCCACAGGGCATGAGCTTTATGGAGTAAAATCTATTAAGGAAATTCTCCTCTACTTGACAAATCATACGCAGCTACAGTTAATCAGACACCCTTGGATACACCTGCCTCTATGCCTATCAATATAATATAGTATTTGGAAGTTAAAAGTCAACAAAAGGCACTTTCATCATTAAATAAATGTCCTCTGTAGGCAATAAGATTGTATGACCTATATTTTATTCAAAGCTGTTTGTTCTTCAAGGACTTGTAGGTAGTCAGGTGAACCTTGAAGTTTAGCTTTTAGTTCAAAATATTCACTTTTTCTTTGTTCTACTACAATTTTACTATGATTACCACCTATTAGAGATTTCTTGTTTTTTTTGTCTTGCAGTTTCTCTGGGTAACGTATTTCAAAGCCACTGACCCCTATGCTGTTGTATTCTTTTTTACTTTCAAGAAAATTTTGAATAAATACATTGGAATCCCTTCCAGGGAATAACTCATCCAGTTCATCGATTGTGCTAAGTCTTTTTCTGGTATCCACATGCAATAAATCTTTCTCCTTGTCATTCATATTTCTCAGAATGACTTTTTGCCCTGGTGGGTCAGCAAACGTGAAGCCTGTTTCAGACTCCTTCAAGCCACAGGTATGACTTTTGCTCATCTGCTCAATGGTTTGAGGAATGAAGGCCTCTGCACCCAGTCCATCTTTTTTGTTTGACTTGTGATCATGCTTTCTTAGCTGCAGTTGCATAGAACTGCACTCTTGGTTTCCAATCCCTTCATGCTTTACAGTTGGTTTTTTGTTGCGCCGAAGCACAAAAACAAGAAGACAAAAAGCAACAAACACTGTTAAAATCAGCACAACCAATATGCTTAAGATTAGGATGGACAATGGAACTGGGCCACCAGGAGGACTCCGGACTGGTCCTGGTGGTGTTGTAAAAATAACAGCGGGCATGGGGCTAGTGAACAGAGCAGATGGCTTGTTTAACAGTTTAGGGCAGAGAATCTCGTTTTTCAGAGACTTAAGTTCTATGTTAGCAAACTGCACAGGTGTTTCACATCTCAATTCCTTCACCACAATACCGTCATTTAGCTTTTCAAGCCACAGTTTTAAAGCAACCAAATCACAAGTGCAGTCCCATGGATTACCTTCCAAATCTATTTGTGTAAGAGATTTTAGCTGATCAAGAACACCACTTACAGGTAAATACATGAAGTGATTGTTCCTCAGATTCAGTCTAGCAAGTGGTGCACCAGCAAAAATATACGCTGGCAAGCTTCGCAGAAGATTGTTGTTCAGGTAGAGCAACTGCAAATTTGGCATTAAGTCAAAGGTGCCTGCTAGGATTTCTTTGATAACATTGTATTCCAAATACAGATACTGCAAGTTGTGGAGGCCAGCAAACATTTCTGGGCTCAGACGCTCTATCTGATTGCCATTGAGATACAATCTCCGTAAATTTGTAAGGTTGCGGAAAACATCTCCTTTGATCACTGAAATCCGATTGCTGCCTAAATGTAGCAAATCCAGCCCCTCAAACTCAGCGAAATCCGTAGTATCCACATCCTTAATATAATTGCCATTTACATGCAGTTTCTTGGCATTTAAAGGTTTTGGTACAAGTTCAGCCATCGATTCTATATTTCTTTCTTGGCAATTTACACTTAATCCCAAGTCTGAAGGATGAGTTTTGCAAACACAAGGGACCGGACAAGGAGTTAAAGGAGGCACCCTGGTCTGGTAAGATACGATCTGACTGAGATTGCGATTAGACAGTGCTTTGCCTGCTACTATCCCCGAGATCTTCGAAGGATTTGTAGTCTTTGGCGGCTTAGTGACTAATCTGTGCACTGATGTCTGAGTGGTGTGGCCGTTGGGTGTGCTGTAACCCGGCTCCAGCTGCGAGGGAGGCAGGATGCGCACGTCAAAATCACTCCCTGTACCCATGGAGCACAGCTCCTGCTTATTGGTTTCTTTCAGCAGCCTTCCATACAAGTCACTGGGTGTTTCACAGATAGCCTCTCCAATGTAGATGTTATAGGGCATGTTCTCCAGCCACGCTTTCAAAGGCAACAAATCACAAGTACAATTCCAGGGGTTGTCCTCCAGCTGCAGTTCAACAATTCGCCCGATGTGCTCCAGAACTCCAATGTATGGAAGCTTCTGTATTCGATTCCCCCGTATATCCAGGTGGGTTAGAGAAGCAAATCGAAAAATATTATCGGGAAGGAATGAAATCAGATTGTCATTAAGTATCAGGACTTTCAGCTTGTGAAGCTTATTGAAGGCTCCCCGTTCAATAAACTTGATTAAATTGTAGTCAGCTTGGAGATACTCCAAGTTCTCTATGCCAAGGAAAGTGTCAGCCCGGAGAATCTTTAATTCGTTGTTGTTCAAGTGCAACTGTTTTAACGCACTAAGACCCATAAAGGCCCCTCCCTCAATGTTCTGTAACTTATTATTACCCAGTTGCAAGGACACTGCATATGTAAAATTAAGAAAGGAATTTGGATACAGAATAATTAGCAGGTTGTTTTGAAAGTTGAGGTGGTAAAAATTAGACCATGGTGGTTTAAGCTGATTTGGTCTGTAGACTGCAACCTTCTCACAGTTGACATAGAGTACATTCTCAACTGACACACAGGAGCAAACATTGCAAATTTCCACAGATATATCAGCATCTGCAGTTGTAGAAGAAACTGGAGATGACAGAAGCAGAAAGAGCCACAGAATCATCTTCTTATGATCAGCAAGCAACCTTAGGCTCCTGAACAAAGATAAAGAATCTGAAGAAGAAAGAAGGAAAGAAAAAAGAAAATATTTTTCAGTTGACATTTTTCCAAAACGTCATTTGGGTTAAAAGTTATATACCACTGAGCTACTGTACCTGCCAAGGATTATAGATAAACTACAAGTACTGAATTTAAAATAACATGAAAGACTTTAACAACCAAACAAATGCACAGGAGCTAGGATGATTTCAAACACGGCATGTAAATTTCTGTAGACAAACACAAATAACTCTCAGGTCTGTCAAATGCATTTCTATCTCTTGTACATGCCAAGCATGCATAACTAACAAAGTAAAACAACCAAAGGAGATTCCAATTTTATGCATATTTACTCTCCTCAATCCTGCACTGCTCATATGTTGCTATGCATTTCAGGGATATTAAACACAAATGCTGATGTTATGCATGCCCAAACATCTGGGCTGGGATAGCACAATACAGAAAGGATGGAGCTGCTGACACAAAAAGCAATGCCAATGCTCAGTATATGCATCTAAAGCATCAACACATACAGATATATCACTATGATAAAGATATTCACTCGAGGGCTACACAGGCGTGCACACACATTGTTTCTGTCACTTCTGATACCTAGTTTAAATAAGTAGGTGGTAAACTGACTGCAGAAATACAACTCTCCACAGAACAACATCAGCTCTGGGTGACCAGTAGAAGCACACAGACATGGAAGAAGCATGCACAGGCACACAGCCCCATCCCCAGGAATAACAATACACTGACTTGCAGGGCAAAACAAAGTCACAATTCACCAGCCTGACACTACTGAAGCCTGAGAATTATTTTTTTTTCCTAAAACATTATGTAATTTGCTCTTATTCCTGCATTGATAAGAACCCTTTGCATATAGTCAGACCAGCTAAGCTGCCATTTTTTACGCAGAAGAACTCGAGCCACAGCATTTCCTCTGAGTTATAAGGTACCTTTTTTCCCCTTTTTTTTTTAACAAATCAGTCAATAATCAATACACTGCACACACACACACACACACCCCATCTTCCCATTACCCCCATTTCCCAACTTGTCCCTTTCATTTCCTGCTGTGGGAAGCCACTGAGTCGGCAGGAGGGAGCCAGAACGAAAAGTAGAGAAAAGCAGGAGCCAGCTGGAGGGAGGAGAACCGGGCAGGAGGGAGACACGAGGGGACGATGTGCCGGGAGACCTGGAAGGGAGGGCAGGGCAGGGAAGACCGCAGGACAGAAGGACAAGAGGCAGAGGGAGAGCACAGAGGAGACGAGGAAGGATGAGAGGAAGGGATGACTGAAGGGGTCAAGGAGGCCGCTTATCGGGAGCACAGGGAGAAGGGGGAGCGGAGCAGCGGCTGCCGATGCCCGCAGGCTCCGGACCCCGGCGAGCGCGCCCCCAGGGGCGGATCGGTGCCCCCGCGGCCCCGCCGCTCCATCTCCCTCCCCCCGCATCCCTGCCTCGCCCACGCTCGAGCCCTCTTCTTCCTCAGCCCCGGGGCCCCGGCCGGTGCCGAGCGGGCGGGCTGCGGGCGCTGCGCGGGGCTGGCGGCGGGGCGGCGAGCCCGGCCAGCAGTGCCGGCACTACCGCAATTTTTTGCCGCATCCGACTCGGCTGGTGCCGTCTCCCCTCCGCCGTGGGCGCCCCGTCGCCCTCTGGCTCCCGGCGGGGGAGGGCGGCAGGGGCACGGCGCGCACATCCCGGCCGGGAGCGGGCACAGCGCGGCGGAGCAGCCGCACATCCCCTGCACCGTCCCCTCGCAACACGGCACGGCCGCGCTCCCCGCCGCTGAACGCACCGAGCCCCCCCGCCCCGGTACCTTCGCAAAGTCCAGCCCGCAGCACATCCACACACCCCCTTCCCCAGCCCCACTGCGCAGATCCTGCCCCCCCGTCCCTCCCACACCTCCAGCGGCTTCTCCGGGCCGCCCGGCCCCGGTCCCTCCGCTCGCCCGCTCTCCCGGGAAGGATGGCAGAGGGCAGCGCTGCGTCGGGTGCCGCTGGCCGGGAGGCGGCCGGCTGCGGGGAGAGGCGAGCGCGATGGCAGAGCGGCTCCGGCAGGAAGCCACTGTCGCCTCGTCGTGCGTCGTCCCCCCCCCCCCCACTCCCCACCCCACCCCTCGCCGTCTTTAAAACAGCACCAGTAATTATTATAGCAATGAAAACAAAACCTTCGGAATAATTAAAAGAAATTAAAACGCCAACGTACAGGCGGCCCCGCCGTGCCCCCACCCCCGCCCGCACTCACACGCCCGGCGGGCGCCCACCGCCCTCGGTGATGCTCCCGGCAGCTCCGCGGCCAGCCCGGCACCGTCCCTACCTCGGCGCCCGGGGTCGCCGCGGCTCCGCTCGGCTGCGCTCCGCCGCTCTCCCCGCGGGCTCCGGGCTCCGGCGGCTCCGGAGGCTCCGCGCACGCAGCGGGCGGCGGGGGCAGCCGGGAGCCCTCCGGGGCCAGCACCCCCGGCCGCGGGGGGCGAGGGCAAGCCCGGCGCTGCGGAACCCCGCGGGCTCCGCCGCATGCAGCAGCCGCCCGGCTGAGCCCTGCCCCGCCACCGCGGTCCCCCGCACACATGCGGGGAGAGGATCCCTCTGCACACGGGCACCCGCTCCCATCGCACTGCTCTCGCCCACCCCCTGCACGCAGGGAGCCCCCTCCCCTTCGCCGCACGCACACCGCACACACACTCACACCCTCACACACTCACACAGGCACGCACCGAGCGCTGCTCCGGCGGGCAGGGAGACGCCGCTCCGGGGGAGCAATCCCGGCGCATCGCCACGGCCGGAGCCTCTCCCGCAGCCCGGAGGCGCCGCGCCGCCGCTGCCCTTCCCGCGGAGCCCAGGCGGGGCGTGCGGGGCGGGAGGAGCCCCCGGGGCCGCGCTGGGGCTGCCATGGGCGGCAGCGCAGCCACAAGTGCAGCCCGCGGCCGGGACAGCCCGAGGAGCCGCAGGGCAGCGCGGCTGCGGGAGCCGAGCGGGGGAAGGAGGGAGAAGGCAAGAAAGGACTCCCCCCTCTCTCTTCTGGCGGTCTCCCCTCCCGGCTTGAAACAAAAGTAGAGGTGGAAACTGAGTGGGCAGGATGGTAACATTTGCTGCGTTTAATGTGAATTGCAATTATGGAGCGGAATCGCTGCGAGGAGACATACCCGACCCGTTCTTAAGACAACGCCGCTATTTGTCTATCTCATTCTTTGTGGTTAGGTGAAATTCCTTCTCTGCTTAGGTAACAGCTGCAGTCTGATGGAAAAAAATCCTCAAATGTTATGCACTGGTGCTAAACAGATTCTGCTAATTAACAACTCCTATTGACTCTACCTTTCGTAATACACTTTAAAATGGTAATGAATACCCCCAAACAAGGTGACATCTCATTTCAAAGCAGAAGAGTCAGTTAACCAAATGAAATCTTGCAAGGGGAGTTCAACTGTTTGTCCTTTACCATGAATGCTAAAGTGATCCAGTTAGAAAACTGTTTGTGTGCTGTACACATACCGGTTGTGAGTGCTAGTTCTGGGCAATAAACGCCAGGGAATGGAAAACAGCAACTGCTTTCTTCATTTACTGAAATGAAATAAATAGCTTGCTCCAAAGGCTGACTGCATCTAATTGAAATAATTGCAGAATGTTATTTTGCATTATGCGGTTAGACTGATACCTGACAACAAATGCAGCTGAGACATCAATAATTTGCACATCACAACAGAACTGAAAGTGATCTGTGATTAATATTCAGCCAATTAAAAACTGAAGTCTTTAAAATGTAAACTCTCTTAATTATTGAGCCATTAACAAAGTACTGTTCACATAAAAGGGGATGTGTGTATATAAAAGGCCTGGTTTAGAAGGATTTGCATATAGTTTAAACTGAATTTTTCAAACACTATTTAAAAAAACCTAATGAGTTAGAGAGCAAAGGTCTAGAATAAAATTCATTTAGGATGATAGCTGGTTTATAACTATTTTAGCAGCAGGCACAGAAATGCAGGTGTAAAGATCAAGATGCCCGTTTTTTTTAATCAGCAACCTTATCTGGATGTTAAACTAATTCCATGCTTATTTAGTAGGTGAAAGAGCATATTGACAATTTCAAAGAGATCACTACTCCCACCACATTCAAACAACTACTGAGAGACTGAATCAAACATACAGGTAGCATATTAAAATATCATCGTTTAACCAAGTAAACCATGAGATGAATAAGTATTTGAAAACTGAAATTACACTATAAGTAGATAATTCTTGATGTTTCTATTACAAGTGGCTATTAGCAATGGCATGTGTTTATGGTGTTGTAGAACTTATCTGAGAAGGAAACTTAGTTATGCAGCACAATTTCATTATTAGGGTTTCAGTATGTCATATATTTATATTTCTAATTTACAGTCACTAAAAATACCTTCTTCTCCAAACCTTAAGTGATTTCTAAGCTACTTGTCCTAGCCTCCATCATGCCAAACCCACTAATATTTAGGCTTACATGTCAGGACCACAATCCAAAGCAAATTGAGGGGAGTTTTACAGTATAACATAAGCACAAGCTAAGGTCAAGACTGGGATCCAAGATGATGACATGCTTCAGGAATGAAACATTTTAAAGGGTTGCATCCTAGAATCCCTTGGTTGCACCCATTTTATGAGATCCAGCTTGAGGCTCTATCACTATCAGGAGAAATTTTCTGTATAGCCTGATGGTAGACAATAATTGGAAGACATCAGAGCCAGACAGGGCAAGTTGGAGTACCTGGTCTGGTTCCCTGAAGTTTACAAGATTACTTCAGGCTACACACCATGCCCATTTAATGTCATCTCTAACCTTTTCTTAAATTTCCTGCTGTGATGGAACCTCACTCTTCTCCTTTCATTTTTTCCCCGTCTGTTGTTTGCCACAGCAGCATGTATTTTTTCCTTCTTCAGCTTAGCAAAAGGAGAGCAAAAGCTAACAGGCTGACAGATTCATAACATGATTTTCTGCAAAGGAAATTATGTGAAGAAAAGGTAGAAATGTGAGATATACTACTTCCCACCCAAGCAGACACACTCAGGGTGGCATTCAGTAATGGTGCAATTAGCTTGTTGATAATGTCATTACCATACCTAAGTCAAAGGTCTTGGGAGAGAAAGGTACTTTTTACTCCTGGCTACTGGCATTCATCCTCAAATCTGCTCAGAAATTACAGAAGCCCATTTATATTTTGTTTCCTTTCACGTCTTTTTGAGATCTTCTAAGCAATACTTTTCTTTTAAACACACAGACATGCTTGGTCACCTACCTCTCCCAATTTAATTCTGGGCTGATGCAGGAACTTGAGGCCGAAACTGAGCTTTATGTGCGTTCGAAGTCTATCAGGAGAAAAAGCTTCCTGTAACAGAGTCATCAAAATGCAGAGGCCAGTCGAGATGCTGAGTCTACTGCTCACAGCAGGAAACCTTGGAGAGCATTTTCCTCAAGCTGCTCGGCGCACATGCAAATGGGGCTGCAGCTGAAGGCGAGGGCAGTTCTGTGCAATAAATTGCTTTGTTTTTTCATCCACAGTAATTTTCTGAGTGAGAAATGAACTGACAGGCAACAGGAGCTAAACATCCTACTCGTTCCTGAGCACTTACAAGTGCAATTTAAGATACAGTACCTGAAATCAGGCTGTTTGTGTGCACATAAGTGGCAGAGAAGAGGTGTCTTCCAAACATTTGTCATCATGCTACTGTTATGTTACCTATGGATTTGTGTGTATCCTAAACTCTTTTTCCACGAGAACCCACCAATGGTACCTATGACCTACACACCCCTGGCTCTTGAAATCAGAAGATCAAGACAAGAAATTGCAGTTGCTGTGAACAGCAGAGGAGCCTTCTTTCCTTGGTCATGTGCCAACATCTCTACTGGCCTGCAGTGAGCAAGCCTTGTGTATCCAGGTGACAAAAACCCACCTGGGAGAGAAGCAGTGTTCACACGTGTATTTGGGTTCTGTTTGAAAAGGTTCATGCCAGGAGTAGAAATTCTTATAGAAGATCTCCAGAAATTAATGCTAATCTGTTTGGATCAGACTCTATAATTTTATGTAAACACTACATGTTGCACCTTCCTTTTCCCAAAGAATGGTAAAAATAGCCCAGAAGTTAATAATTTGGCCCTTCACACAGGGCCCAGGTAAAGAATAAACTGTTTTGTTTGAACATGTGGGAAACTGGTTAACAATTCTTTGAATAGGAAAGCAAAGGTTTGTATGGGCTCTGTCTGTTACTGGGGTTTCCATGCTTGACCAATTTCACTTTAACAGGTCTACAACAAGTTTCTGCTTTCATAGAGATCATTAAAAACAGCCATACTCATCAAACAACATCCAACACAGCAGAATACAGTAATGACTGTGCAGTCTTCTAATAAGGCTTCAACTAATAAGACATAGCCTTTCGAGGAGGAGAAAAACCCCAAAAATCAGCTGGTAACTCCACCCAATGTCCACATCTTGTCTATACTTTGCCAGACTGTCAGTCAAGAGGGGGAGGAAGAGCATCCTTGAAAACTCCGTATGTACTCAAGTGAGTCCCAGCATGCACATCCTTTTAAAGACACAGTGTGATAGGGAACAGAGCAAGTCTGCAATAGACCAAAGTCAGAAGCACTGTGAGAGCACTGTGCTAAATAAAGTGGAAGAAACTGTCAGATATATCTCTTTGCCTGTCTCTATATTATTTCCACCTAACTTCCTCCATTTTATCCGGGACCCCTGCTCAGTATGCAATGAGGAACCCATCACCTGAATCCAGGAAACCTGAGGAATCACTGAAATGCATGCATCCCTTCAGCAGGGGTTGCCATATTTTGCTATTCATTTGCAATGACTCATTGTCTTGAATGCCTGATCAAGTGGTCATGATGCTGGCCGTGGGTTTTCTCACCAAGTCTCTTTGTAAACTCAGCCTGTGGGGTTGTCCAGCTCCATAACACTGTGCTTGCCAGCTTTCCATAACTGTGCTGTCAGAGCACAGTAGGTAGGCTTTTAATTTCACTAAGTTGCAAGATGTCCTGTGCCTTACTTATTTTTTTTCTCTGTGCTCGTTTACCCAGGGGTTGTTCACCCTCCAGCTCACTGTCAGAGGCTAAAGCCAAGCTTGGCCTATCCCCTTGACCCCTGGAACAACCAAAAATGTGAAATCAGGAGACAAAGAAAATTTAGAAAAATAATGGGTGAAGAACTTACGTGGGATATTTTTCTATAAGGTTTTATGATATAGGGTTAAATGCAAAACCTGCAAACAACTGCTCTTGTCCTACCCATCTCATGTGGAAGCTGCTCACTAAATTATTTCTCAAGATGAGAAATATATTTAAAATAAGGATCCTGTGCTAGAAAACTCTGACATTATTGAACATACCAAATCATGAAATAACACTTCATTCTCCCTGACCAGCCAGCCCATTAACTGAATAAAAGAACTGCAGAGAAAATGTAAAGAACTTTGACTGTGGCTAGAAATGTTAGAGGATAAGAAGGAAAGAGGTACTTGAAGAAGGGGAGAAAATGTATTGTGTTACAAGACTTGTTTCTTTGTTTGCTCCTAGCTTTGTCTTCAACAGTGGAGCAAGGGAAATCTTTTATGCCATGAATACCATACCTGCTATGCTTCCAGTCAGGATTCGATGGGTTGAGGTCACTTGACATTGACAGAATATGAATTTAGAACATTCTAATTTAAATCCTCACTCCTCCATGTGTTTCTCACACATGAGACTGTTTCCTGTCACCTTCTGGAATTCTGCAGACCTAAATGGGGCTTCTCACGTGCGTAAACATTGATGGAATAACTCCTTCATAAAGCTACCTGCAAGCAGAAAGGCCTCTTACTTTATTTCATGGATAGTTCAAGAACAAAGCTTACAAGAAAGAAAATAAAACAGTTGCCATTCAATCTTTAGAATGAAAAATAAATATTCTGGTTTTGCTGAAGTTTAGGCTGGTGCTGTCTCTTGGATGAAGAGATTCGAGCTGTGACCTCGTGGAACAAGCACAGAGCAATTTGCCAGCTACTCCTGTCTCCCAGCACATTGAGAGATTCACTCCCGAGGTACTGTGCTCATCAGCTGAAGGACCACTGGGTAGAATTAATAGGCATCTGCAAAAGAAACCATGTGCTTTAGACTTGTTGCTTGATTTGGGGAAAAAGTTGCACCGAGGGGGAAACATTTGAAGCAAAATTAAGTTGTTGCATGGGTTTTCTCATTGCTCTACTTTATTCTGCTTTTGCTTCTGGGGTTTCTTTTCCAGCTGCCCTAATTTCCTCTACTTTTGCATTTTCTATTAATTTCAATTAAAGCCTCCATAGGCTCATGAGCTAACAGACTTTTTTATTATTGTTTTTAAAAAAGCAGGCCAATACTGGCTTTCCTATTGCCTCTAGTCTGCTGCAAAGGAATGTAGGAGCATGGTCTTTTGAGAAAGAAACTGCAGTTTCAGTATCTAAGTTGTGTCTTTTTTTTAACTTAATGATTAAAGACCAGTGCTGGTCTGATAGAAAGTGTCTTCAGGGAAGGGATGCTGAACCTGTAGTTGAAGATGTTTGCTTTTAACAACAGACATTTTGACACTGTATCAAAATTATCATGGAATAATAGAATATCCTGCATTGTAAAGGGACCCGCAAGGTTCATCAAAGACCAACTCAGGGTCCTTCACAGGAGAACCCCAAGAATCACACCACGTGCTTTCCAAATGCTTCCTGAGCTGTGGCAGGCTGGTGTCCACTGTGTCCACTTCCCTGGGGAGCCTGTTCCAGTGCCCAAACACCCTCTGGGTGAAAAACCCTCTCCTAACATCCAACCTATATCTTCCCAGGAAAAGTTGTATTTGAGATGGGTGTCTCACCCTCTCTACGAATTTCAGCCCCATCTGGGTGAAGGGAGGAATGTCCTCTCATTACCTGTCTGCCTCATGTAATTTTCTCTGAGGCATGAGCAGCCAGTCCAGACTGTTCCAAAGGCAGGTAAAATGAAATCTTCCTCACCTTGGCAAAGGCTTAAGCACAGCAATATGTACTGGCAGCTCTGCTGCATTCCACTGGATGGACACACCGGGGAGCAGGAGCTGGACCATCAAAAGGAAGACAGAAGAAAACCAGAAATATCTTTAAAAAATGCAAAGCAAGATTTCATGGTGTGTAAAATAATTATTCAGAGCAGTGAAGTTTTCCAAATCACAAGCCAAAGGGTCTTGTCAAACTCTCATGGCATCTCTGGCATTTATTGGACCCTCCTTGAACCAGCTCACCAGACCCAAACAACCACTTTTTTCTTCTCTAGATTAGGCGAATTTTCAACCAAATTAGTGAATTGAGCTGACTTGTAAAGTGCTCCAGCATGTGTTATAGCTGGTGTGTGATTAGTCGTGTGAGCCCCAGACACTAATGGGGTGACAGAGGGATGGGACAAGTTCTGAGATGAAGATGAGCTGGACTAAACACACAGCAACAGCATAAGTTAAATGTTTTACAATGCCTACTGCAGCTCACAGTCATGCATATTTCATTTTCATCAAAGTTTAGATGGAAAAGTAAAGAAGAAAAATAAACTCCTGTAGAGTTTCTTCACTTAGCCAGAAAAAAAGACTATATTTTCTCACACTTATGCCTTTCAACATTTAAAAAGGTAAAATTATCTTTTCTTCCCACATGTCCATGAAATCTCGTTTTCAGAAGAAACATTTACGCATATTTGCTAAATAGTGAAAGAATCAAAGGGAGATTAATGTGAAAAGTCTAAACTGGTGCTTGAATGATAGAAATCTTGTAGTCTAAAGGCAAATTCTGGCATCATTGGAATCCTCTCAAGCCAAGGGGAGGATATACTTGTAGACACATTGAGCGTAACAAAAAAGATAAAAAAACCAATGCCTTGCCTAATCTCAAGATCTCCGACCTAAATACTGTCCTGACATACAACATTTCAGCTCCTCTCCAAGGTGTGAAGTTTAACCAACCTCCCTGACAAATCTGAAGCCAGCATGCTCCAGATGTGAAGGGAAATGAATTTTATTAAAAGAGTGATTAATAAATCAGTGAAGATATTCAGATATTCACATATCAGTAAAGTAAGGCAGAAGCAGTGCAGAAGGATTAGGTGGAAAAAATTGAAATGCTGTAACAAGGGGACCCTTGCAGGTGGTAAATGGCTGAAGAACAGGTTTGAGAGACTGGAGAGAGCAGCAGAGGGATGGTTTTAGGAGGCTTGCACAGAGTTTGGGGGGCTGGCCAGGAGTGCATGAGTAATATTCAGAGACACCTTTATCCACTAATGGAACTGACAGGAGCTGACAATTATGACAACGGTAATGAACCTGTCTTATCTATTTTAAGACACCTTGTATGAAGAATTGAGAGAGAAAGAAAAAGAAGATTATTCTTTGGTTGGTTAAAATACCATGACTTCAAGGGATTCCCTTTCTGTTAGCTTTGCATGGAAAATATACAAAAGCACCATAATTGCAGAACATTTAAATAGGTCATTTAAAATAGATCCTACAAAGTGAGAAAAAAAAGTCCACCCTACTTTAAAGTAACTTTTTTTAACAAAAAAGAAAGAGGACTTCCTTTTATCTTCTTATTCTTCTATTATCTTCCATACTTTAGAAGGCCTAGAAAGCCCATAGATTTACTTTAGATAGCCTGTAGATTAATTTTATATGGCTACTTTGCCTTGAGGTTAGCCCAGGTGTGATGTCTTCTTGATGTTTACAGATGCCAAGGGATCCAAGGCATCTCATTTTTCCCCTTTTCAGTTTGTTCTGAAAACATGTTGTATTGACTTTGTGCCTTTTTCTTATGCTTTTTTTTTTTTTTTTTCTGTTTACCTCTAATATCATTGCTTGTATTGGAGGAAACTTTCATTGGGATTTCAGTGGATGTAACTTTATTTCCTTGATAGCATTCCTGCTAGTAACCCTGTGGTTTTCAATGAGGTTGTGAAATAATTTTTGGACAAAGTCAAGATGTAATGCATCTTTTAGTGAAGCCAGTCAGACTAAGCTTTGTTTAAAATAAAGGGTTTTGATGCTTTTCTCTTTTAGTGTGTAAATTATTCAGTATGTAATGTCTTTAAAAAATAACTTCCATGTGCAAATCAGCATTAGCTCATACTACAGGTTCAAAAACCAGTTATCAAAACCACAAAATGCTGTTCAAATGCTGTTTCTCTTCTCAGGTTGTAACTTGTTAGTGTTGACAAGTGCACAGTGAAAGACACTAGAAGCTGAAAAGGTCTTTACCTGTATCCCTTTGGCCCTTTAAATTTGGTTCGTGGCTGGCAGGCCCATATGGGTACCTGTGTCCAGTGGTCCAAGTTCCAGCTGAGGTCAGTGGTCAGTGGCACTGGGGCTGCCAGTCACATTCTGGCTTAGCATCTCATTTTTTGGAGCTGCTTACCAGCATTTTAGTAGCATTTCTCTACCTGTACCCATGGCTGGGCATTGAAAAGTGCGGTTTGGGAGCCAGTCTATAAAACAATGAAGTCAAACTCATGCTGCTCAGTCAGACTATTTATCATCCAGTTCTGGGAAGCAGTCACTTGCATTGTTGTTCTGCTTAGTGCACGCCTTGAGTCCATCTCACATTAACATCTATTTATGTTTGTGTTCTCACGTTTGTTTTCTAAACAATGAAAAAAAAGAATATTTCAGTTCTAGAGATTCACTGAGTAGGTGTTAGAATGGGGACATTCCTGAACCTTCAAACCCCAGTTTTATTATTGTAGTCAGAGTTGAGAATCAGTATTCCCCAAGGATATCATAGAGTCAAACAGCTGAATTTTGTGGCCTTTATTCTGTCAACTTCTGTCAGCTCTGGATTTCTTTCAAGAAGTGATATCTCTATCATATGAAAAATCCCTACCCAAAATTTAATCATTTTGTTGTATTTCCCCGAGGACTTAATTTTTAATTAAAATAAGTATATTTAAAAGAAATATTATTTTTGAAAGGCTAATTCTCAACAATACCTAGTGCTAAGCAGAGCTGATAATCCTAAAGTTGAAATGTCAGATATGAAGTACAGGAGAACAGAGTAAGGAAATCTACCCCAAAACATTTATCCTGGGTCTATTACATTGCAGTGGCATCACTAGACAGTTCTATGAAAAAGAACATTGAAGATGAAGTTTTCAGATTCTTTCTCCAAACTAAGGCATAACAAAGCCACCACATATGAATGGAAAATCTAACCTTTGGCTGGCTTTATAAATTCTAAAATCTTCCTGCCTCTAAAAGAAATTGAGGAAGCAAATGGATAAATGTAAATTGGAACAAGCTAGCAAACCAAATTCAGAAAACACTTTGACAGTTTTGCATCTGTATTTGCAAAAGTTAGCCAAAGTTCATAGCTGAAATTTAAATTTTAGAAAATATTTCCGCTTGCTCTGACAATAAATATTACACATATTATAACACTAATCTCAGCTGATAATGTTCCTTGTAACACATTTTATGAATCATCACAGTACTCTGTTTCTAACACCCCATCACTTATCAGAAGGAAGAACCAAGAAACAGAGAATGAGCCTATTTTTTTAAATCAGGAGTAAGGGCCTCCTTAATGCCATGGTCTTTGGAGCAGACTCTGATCTATGGGGGTCTCTAGCTGCTGAACTTTTATCCAAGTAATAAAATTAAGTATGTGGTGTTTTTTGCATTAGTTGCCTTATTTGTATAAATAAATGTGGGTATGGTGGTGTAATCTGATCAAGGATTTCAGCTCTCAAATTCCTATGAAGGCTTTGTTTAAGCCACAGTTCCTGCAATGTCTGCCTTTGTGCCAGTCTGTCTGACTGTGAAATATCACATCACTTTCTCTTGTGAACTACTTTGAGCGTTTCAAATGACAAATAACAGGAACTTTAATCCTCTCTTTTTCCAAATAATTTATAAATCAGAACCATCAAAACACACGTGCAGTGAGAGAGTGAGGCCTGTGGTTTTAAGGACATTTTGGTTCACTGCATCTCTGAAGTGCTTTGAGCTTACATGTGCTATGATTTCATTTCAACATCTCTCTTGTATTCTCTCCAGCCTGTTTCTCAAGAGTGAGGCAGCAAATACAGATATACAGAAGAGCACCTGATAAGGCCATTTGTTAAGTGAAATTCTCATCTCCATTACAATCTTGCAGCTTCCTATCATTATGTCTAGGTTAATCAGAGACAATTACAGAGCCCCAGTGAAGCTGCCAGAGATCTATTTGGATGCACAGCAGAAGCCCAAGTTGATAAACACCAAGACTAGTTATGCATTCTTTGACATTATTATTTTCCTTGCAATGGATGGTAGCAAAATCAGGGTCTGAGAAAGGGCAAACAGTGATTTGTTTGGTGAGTTACTGTTTGCTTAATGGCTCCTTAAAAATGCTAAGTTTCTCACTCTGCAGAAATTAGCCTGCCTTTGTACCTGGTAGTGAAATAGTACCACAGCAGTCTGGAAAATGCCCTGCAGTGTTGCACTTGTCTGCAAACCACGGTGGGTGTCTGCATGTCACCACCCAGGGGTGCCCTGAGACTCCCTGTGACCCAAATGTGGCGAGGAGCAGTGGATGTGCATTGCCAGAGTACAGAGCCAGCAGGATGAGGTACACAGTCCCTGTTCAGGGCATCCAGGTGGGTAGGAGGTGATGGGGAGAGGAAGCTCCTGGTACATTTTGCTCCTGGTACAGGCAGAGCTGTTCCAGTTTTACATCTGCTGAATCCCTTAGCCTGACACTTGAACACCACAGCAGAAGAACCCAACCTGAGCTCTTAGATCTAAGGCAATGAAAGCTCTGTCTCTGCTTGCAGAGGCTTGGGTTTGCTCCTCATTCTTGTACAGGATCAGCCAACCCAGATACATGGCCTGGGATTGTGTCCTAATGTGCCTTAAGCTCCTGGTGACAGCAGGAGGTATTTAACATTAGCAACCCAGTTCCCATCTCCCTTCCAGCTCCACTTTAAATCATTGCTAAGTCTTCTTGGCATTATGTTTTCAGTTTTGGGGTTTCTGTTTGTTTGCTTGTGGGCTTGTTGAAGAGAAGAGAGAACTGTGTGTACAAGAACCAATCTGAAAAAAACCCAAAGATCTCTTAGTTAAAATTGGAGTCTACAGTACTACTGCGGACCACAGACTCAACTAATGCAAAGCTGTGCTATTTGTAAGCACCTTCTCATTGCCTGGGAAAATGGAACAGAACATACCAGACTGCCAAGGGCCAGGGAAGAGCATTATCTGCAAGTACTTTATCCTGTCACCTCTGAGAAATGGAGGAATTGTGCTGGGAGTCAACTAAGTGAATGCAAATATCTGTCCTTCCCATCTGAAGAGCCCTCAGTGCTGTTCCAGGTTTGATTGTCATTAGCCTAATGCTATTATTCCCTGCTTTGTACCGAAACTGGAGCAGAAGGTGTGGAAAATCTTTGGAAGAGATGTTGTGAATTTGGGACACAAATTGTTTCACAATTCAAGATTCCAATCACACGTTTCAGGTTGGACTCAGAAAGTGAACGTGCTCATGTCACGATTACATGAGTAAATCTGCTTTTAGCAGCCACCTCTATTTGGGATCTTAGGACTTTTCATAGCAGTCTGTGCTCCACAGTTCCTGGAAGGCTTTGAACAGCACACCAGCACTCATGGACAGCTGGGCTCAAACACTGAGTGAGTCAGATCATCACAGGTCTATCTTAAAACCTTGTTTGGAGCTGAAGAACATAAGCTGCCTGTGTAAATAAATGAAAAGTATTTATGGGCATTAACCTCTGACCCAAATTGCTCCAGTAAGATTTTTACTCTAAAACATGCCTCTTTCAAAAATGCCCCTTCAGTGATTTCATTATTGTCTATTTAACTCATGAATTAATTCCCATGAAGGAACATGCACCAACTACTGTGGCAGTCTCCACTTTCATTTGCTCTGATGGAGTAGCAGCTGGATCAAACCCATTCATTTTTTCATCAAGGAAAGGGAATTTATTCATTGTTGAAAAGGGTCTTCTTCTGCAGTTTCGCTAAGGAAGAACATTCCTTAGCTATTTTCATTGTTTCTTCTCCTAGAGCTGGCAAACTGAGGACTGCTTAAAGCATCAGTGTTTTCTAAAGAGCTTTTTTATGCATCGTGCATTATATTTCAACAATTCTGAGTCTAGAATAAGGTGGTTGCATTTCAGCGTATTAATCACTCAGGTTATCAAAACAAATGACTGATTTGCCAAGACAGCTAGCACTGCTTCTAAGCTGCTCTAAAAAATTGAGAGCTTTTCAAATAGCACTATTATAGTTAATTAGATAGGAACTTGTAAGAAGGCATCAATGAAATTAAAATAATAGCTTGGTATCTTGGTCTAACATACTCAAAAGTCCAGATGTTAATAGCTGATTGGGAAGAGCTCTGAATTACACTGGAGCAAGTTCCAGAATTGGCTTCTTGTTATTCAGCAGGCAATCTGTATGCAATATTAAACAAATCAGGCATTTGATGAATAATTGTTGACAGATCCTGTCTGCTTCACTGCATTTCACAGAACTGCATCAGTGAGACTAAACACAGCATATGTCTAACAGGTTCCACAAACTTTTTTACCATTTTGTATATATTCGATTTCTGAAATCCACCAAGGAGCTATTAATATTGTCCCATCTACAGAATCAATAATTAACAGGTCTGGAAAACCCAGTAATCTGCTAAAGAGCTGCCTGGTACTGCTGCATGGAATGGTTAGAAGAGTTCCTCACTTGATTTAAGAGTATATGTCAAAATTTGGCTCTCAGCAAAAACAAATTAATGATCATCTGTAAGAATGCAGAACACATGATGTAAATGGGAGTAGAAACTGCCCCTATTAATAAGAAGGGAGAAAAGCTACTATTTGCAACTTACTCTAGCTGTAATTTTTCATTCATGAACGCAATGAGCAGCCTATTTTTCAAGAGTACAGCCTTTAGATATTATTCAGTGTTGGTAACTTTTTGTGGATCCATCTGATAAGAACCTCCTTATCTTCAATTTGCTCAGATCTTGCCGAGTGTCCTCAGTCAGGAATTGAGCTCTAGGACAGAAAACGACATGCTTCTGCCACAGATTGATGGCCCTGCAGCTAATGGACTTTAAATTGCAGGGACCTCTCAGCAGATAAATAACAGGCCACAGCAGGGACAGAACTGGGAGCTGTGGCTAAGGCAGCAGGGGAAGCAGGCTTTGCTCAAGTCAGTTTTTAGGCAGGAACTGTCTGGTTCTACAGCCTAAACCAAACAGTCCTTGGCCCCACAGTGCTTATTGTGATCTAGAAATTCACCCTTGAAAGAGGTCGGAGACCCGGCACAGGGATTTTAGTTTTTGCAGGTTTGCTTGAATCCAAGCACTTGTCTTTACTGTGGAATAGGAGAACACAGAAAACATTCCAGCCTCCTTTTGAATGTAAAGATAGCACTGCCCATGAGCTGACTGACAGGGCTACCTTTGCCACTGGCCAAGGGAAGAGCTGGCCTGACTCTGGGTGAGTGCCTTGTTTCTGTCCTCCGTGAATCAGGTGGATGTTTTACAGCTTAAAATCATGGAAAAGGCATACAACATAAAGCTGCACAGCACTTCTTCAGTTTTCACTCGAAATTCTTCTGAATTAGGAGCAAATCACCCAGATTGGTATAGCAAATTAGGCTACTCTGCTTTGTTTACACTGCAATTTGCTGTGTACTGAGATTAAATTGATAAGTTTCATTAGGAACATGAGAATTTCAGTGGATAAAACTGCTGTGCCCTTATTTCTCACGGGCCAATCTGTTTGCCCTTCTTTCAGCAACAGTTTAAGCCAAAGGAAGCCCAGATGCACTAGCTGGGTCTGTTTGGTATCTCAGAGTGCAGTTAGATGACATGGCTGGGCCAGTAGACGGCAAAAAGAAGCAATTTCCACCCTACTCCAGATTTTTAAGGACACTTTCCATAGAGCACAAGAGCTCTCAATCCCCAGGCACCAGAAATCAGGCAAGGAAGGCAAGAGACTGACATGGCTGAGTAGGAAACTGCTGGTCAGACTCAAGGGAAAGGAGAAATGCACAGGCAGTGGAAAGTGGGCACAGGTAGCCTCAGAAGAGTGTGGGGACACTTTCTGTCTGTGTAGGAATGAGGTGCAGAGGATGCAACCACAGATAAAATATGAGCAGAGGAGCAGATTTCAGTTTATGGTTTAGCCATTTACTGGAGCTGGGCAGCATTTAGAGGGAACAAGGAAATCCATGTGTATGTTTGTGATACTGCAGAGAGAGTGTATTGAATGCTATGGTATGGCAATTCATCTCTTTTTTTAAACCTAATTTATGGACAGATTGCACAGAAATATGCCTTATATTTGTTATTGGCTATTAATAGGCAGGCAATACTGATTTTGTCTCTATTCCAAAACTGGATTAAAACATAAGCTACGGGAATGTTCTTAATCATTCAGACTTTCTCTAAATATAAGTTGTGACTGATCTTTACTGGCATGTGAAATATTATAATTAACATACCATGATAAAAATGGTACATTTTCCACCGTGGGAAATTGTTCTCTATTAATAAGCCAACTAAGTGAATATCTACTACATATTACCACCAGCATAATTCAAAATAATACACTCCAGGGAAATATATGCTTGGATTCCACTGGTGCTGCTGTCTGGCACACTCCCAGTAGGGTTGTTGCTGTGTGTCAGGAGGGAAAAGAAGTGTCAAAAACCACCAGTGCTTGTGCATGCAGCTCGCTGTCCTGGGTCGTATTTGTACACCATAGTGGATTTTCTTCCAGCCAGTGGAGAAATGACAAGTCCATGTTTTATTCTGAGTACAGGTCTTTATCCACGAGATGGCACTCTGCTTGTCACTGCAGTGCTAGACAGGACTGAACTAGAACAGGAGAAAATGAACCCAGCTATTGAATACAGAAAAATATTTATCTTCATTCTTAATTTATTCTAATAAAATCTAATTTCATAGCTCTATATTTCAGCTGTGTAAGACTCACCTTATAAGGAACTAAAGGGGACATTTTTCTTCAGTGTCAATGCAGATACATTTACATATCCTCATTTTGCCCAAAGCTGTGCATTCACATTCATTGTTGATTGGGCACAATTTCCACATAAAACCAAAAATGTTGCAGGCTGACTCAGAAGTTGCTGAAACTTCACAAAACTTTCAGCAGAGCTGGCAACTTGCACAGTTTAATAACAATCAGAGGTAGCTGGATGTCACATTAGTCTGGCTTGGAAGAAAAATATTTTGCGATTTTTTTTTTATATATAAGATATAGGTATTACAGAAGTCTCTACGGAACCCAGCAAAGGAAATGTCATAAAATGACTCAAAGACACTAGTGACATCATGTGCCCATTGAATCAAATGCTACACAAGACAAACTTAAAATCATTGCTACAGCAGTTTTCTTTAAAACAGTAACACAGAAGGTGATGGACCATACTAATCGATAATTGTAAGCCTAATTTTTGCAACAAGGAGCAAAAGGACCCTTTAAAAATGTATCTAATCCTGACTGCTGTATAATGTAATAGGAAAATATAACATTCATGTGTGTATATGTATAAGATAAAGTATTTTCTGCTACATTTGGGACAGTCAACCCAAAAGATCAGCCACTATAGAGCAGACATCTTATAAAAAAACCTCAAAAAACAGTGATCCCTAGGCAAGGGGTGTTGTTCTTGCCAGGTTCCAGTGGCACACAGTGATTCCTGAGCAGGTCTCAGCCAGCTCAGCAGGGCAGCTGTGCAGGAACACCCCGGAGAGGTTTGGGCAGTAGGCAAGTGTTTATTCTGCCAGGAATGACAATTGTTGCCAGGGTAAAATGCCACGTCGTGATTTCCTGGAGGAAGGTGCCTCATGCAGAGTCACTCATGGCACAGCCTGTGCCTGGAGGGTGGGAAGGAAGCCCCAAGCCCCCGCAGTTTGCCCATGACTGAGCAGCTCAGCAGCACAGAGCTGGCTGGACAGGGGGAGCCAGTGATGAGGACCTGGGGGATGCTGCCACCGGGTGGTGTTGAGGGGCTGGGTGGGCTTCTGAAACGGGAGTTCCAGGGCAGGGGCTTGGAAAAGGGCAGGGAGGGATGGGGATGAGGACTAGGATGGAGGGAGACACCAAAACCAGCCAACCCCCTGCACACTGTGACATTGCCACTGCTGACAGAGCAGCTGCCAGGGCATCTCCAGGCTTTGGCACAGACAAGATGTCAAAGCAAAGGCCCAGCTCATTGCCTCCCGTGTGGCTGCCCAAGCCCTGGTGCCTCTGTACCACAGCTCACCATTTAGAGATCAGCACCGTAGTGGTGGGCACATCTCCACCTGGACCTGGGCTCAAAGCAGACAGCAGCTTTCTCAAGGGGAAGAAAACTGTCAGGACCTGTGAGTTGTTTTTGTTATTCAGGCAGCAGATAGGAACCCTCTAAGGTGCTGCTGCTGCTGAGCATGAGCTGGGAGCAGGTACAGGCTGTGCAAAACGTGGATGAACCCTAAATATCACAGTTCAAAAAGGGGCTTCTTTCTCTGAGCAGAGCCATGGTAGAGCTTTATGAATATCTGCAGTGTGATATAGAGGAGACAACCACTCATTGCAGTACTAAATATCCATGGGTTACCCACACTTCTTGAACTTAATTAAGCCTTTGATGTGGGTGTTTTGTTTTTTTGTTGGGGTATTTTTGTGTCTGTGTGTATGGAGGTCACACACACAATGCTTAAAAGTAAAGAGGAAGCAGGGACACTTTAGGAGAAGGTGTAAAGAAAATAAAGGCAGAAATATTTTTGGTTTCCAGGAACCAAGTTATATTTCTCTTGTCAATTGCTTCTATATCTATTTAACTGACAACTGATACATATGAACCTCTTCTGGAGATGGAAAAAAGAAGCTGAGGAAGGGGATATGAGGGTAAGCAGAGCAGTAATGTGGGTGGGATGTTTCAGGTGCGGGACACTGAAACAGGGGCTGTCATCAAAGCATTGCAGAGAGACATGAGACACGAACATAAGTGTGAGGATCTTGGGGCTAGGGGTTGTCCTTTCTTGTTTTTTTCTCGGTCAGCTATTGGCAGGTGATGGAATTTGGGTAAACTCCTGTCAAACAGCAGCCAAATTGGTTCAATAGATGTGAAGAAGGAGGGTTCCTCACACCAAGATCAAACAGTGGGAGCTGGGGAGAACATCCCCACCATGTCATCTGAGTTACAGTTCACCTAAAGCCAAGAGACACTCTGAGAAAAAAGAGCCAGTGTTTTTTCTCCCCACAGTGGCAGGGAGGTCCCAGCAGTTCTCTCAGGTCCCTCTGTGGCAGGAGCAGCTGTAGCCACCTGAGGCTGATCCAGTCAGTGAGAACAGCAGCATAAATATAAACTAGGTTATGCAGCTCATGTGTATTTAGTATAAAATGGCTTTCAGAATTATGCTGATGTAAATAATTTTTTCACGATTTCTGTATAAGCAGGTAACACACATTTAACACCTTCAGCTGTACCCTAAACTTGCTCTGCGCTGCTCACAAATATTCTGAGGAAAAGCCCTGACTTGTCTAAGTCCATTAAGTTACAGCTATTCTCAGCCACAGACTGAGGTTTTCAGCTTTTCAGCATCCATTTCCAGTTCAATGGTTTTTTGAGTCAAAAGTGAAATTTTCTTTCAAAGAACTGTTCTGATGTATGGTTTAAACAAATCCTACTAACCAAGCTTTGCTCCCTAATGGCTGAGATTAGGCACAAAGAGCAGGTTTTTTCTGTGGAGATTCCAATTCCTCAAGACTTTGTAGTTTGCTTCCTCCCACTCTGCTCCAGCTTTGACTTCTGGAGTCCAATGTCACATGGAGCTCTGTTTTAGCTTGTGGAAAAGGACTTTTTTGTTGTTTTTTTTTTTTTTAAATTTAGCCTGCTACATTTGTGTCTTCTAAAAGAAAGGAAATACAAAAATGTTTGGAAGGAAAAGTATGAGAACCTGACTTCAGCTGGGGGCTGGGAATCACTCATATTCTTGTTAGATTATTTTCCAACTTTTTTCTTCCATTCTAGTCTGCATAGGAACCAATAAAGTGTCCTGTGAGAGCCCCTGTAATCCCAAACCTACCTTCTCTTCCACAATAATAATAAAAAAGAAAAACTATTGATTTTTATATCTAGTAGCTTACATTCTGTTCCTTCCCTGGAGGTACCATGGAAGTTTGCACTGGAGTACAATATTTTGCATCTTTGCTTTTCTCAACATTTTTCTTTTCTGCTTACAGACAATTAGTAAGAAAAAAATCCCTCAAACATGTTGAACTCAAATGTTCTGTGCCTTGAACTCTGACTTTACTCTGTGCTGAAAATGTTGTATATTCCAGACTTGTGGCTTCAGAACATTCCTTGTTTTCTTCTTGCTTTACAGAATTCCTGCTGCAATTCTGGTGGACTAGCTGTCAGAGGCATATACTTTGTTTGATATTTTAAGTCTAATGAGGGTCTCAAAATTAGAACAAGCCCTTTATAGTGACAGTGAATGATGACTCACCATATAAAAGAGTCTCCTAGACAGATAATTATTTAGGCATGTATTTCAGATCATCCGTTAGGTGTCTCAGAGGAAGAGATTATTTTTTTATCAACAGGGAAGACAAGACAGTAAGTTAAATTACCTTGTAGGCAATACTGACTCAGGAGGGTAATGGGAAGTTATTTGAGAGCTACACACATGTCCTGGCTAAATCTGGCTCTTATTTAGTACTGGCATTTGAAGCTTGCTAATTGCTGAGATTTCCTTTAGCATTTATCTGTCTGACACTATCCACAAAGCCTGATTTAAGAGTTTGTTTCTTAAGGGAATGGTCTCACCAGTGACTGTGATCTGATACTGTCACCCCAGATCCCACCTTGGGAAGAATTATGGCTGCAAGTTCAAAGCTACAGAGGATGACCTGGCCTAGGCTGCCATCAGTCCTGGCTACAACCTCTGTTAACAAAGCAGCCAAAGTAGCTCTCAGTTGTCTTCTTATTTATTTTTATTCATCCCGAAAGGATGAATATTCATTGCAGGCTGAAGGAAACTCATGATGCTTTTGAGGTCCTTGAAGAGACAGACTTCGAATTGTTGGGTTAAATTTGTAGCCTGAGTGATTTGACCATCACAGTGACCTCATTTCATTTAGATGAGCTCTTTGTAACACTACCCAGGGGGTTGGATTTTCACAGGGAGTCAAACTTTATCTGCTGTGGTAGCTCTGGGCCCCACCCTCTGCAGCAGCACTCAGGGGTGTTTATCTGGGGGAGCTCTGGAGGCTGCCAAGGAGAATTTATGATACCTTGAGCTGCGAAGGTAAACTGCAAAATGTGAGGAGGTCTACATGCATACAGCACAAGGATTCCTCTTCCAAGGCAAGCATTATGCATTTTTCAAATCCCTGATGAAAATTTCCTCTTTCCCCAGGATGCTTAGGAAGTATTTTTCCCTTAAATCTTGTATCCATAGTATCTTACCTTTGTGTCTTTTTGCAGTACTAACCTTGTTACAGAAGTCTTGTAGGTCAGGTATCATATCTCAACCTCAGTTATAATTAAAATATTTATAATTGCTGCTGCATCAAGTTGCTTGCATCAATTATTTCCCCTTGCCCCTGAACTTGTGCTCTGTCAGGTCCTCCTCAGAGCATTTCCCTGGTGACCAGTGTCATAAAATGAACCATTGAGAACAACCATAGGTTGCAACAGGAGAAAAGGAAAAAAGGTAGTTTAATGTGAAAAGCACAAACAACTTTGTTCCTCTTCAGCTGTCCTGAGCAAATGCTGTTCTGACACAAAGTTAGTGGGCGGGTTTCAGGTGATGTTTGTAGCACCCAGGGTAAATTATGGCTTTAGAGCTGAAACATCACATATTCCCTAATCACCTCACCCGTGGAGCTTCTTAGATTTACTACCCTGTTATAATTTTCACATTAACAAAAGCATAAACACTCTTCACAGGGAACTGAACCCATTAGATAGGGCTCTTCATGTTTGGAAAAATGACTGTACTGTTTTTAAAATAGGAAAATAATGGAGTACTTCATACAAATGTGACAATTAATGACATTCCCTTATGCAGTCTTTGATACAGACCTGCTCTGTCTGGGTTAATTCGACTTAATTTTGAATGCTTTCTTGATCCCATATTTTCAATATCTTTATCTAGTATTCACATATTTTCCCAAATAGTTTTTCTTTTTTTTTTTTTTTCTAAGCAAGAAATCTTGCTAAGGCTAAAAGAGCTCCATAAAATAGCTCATATTTGAAAATAAAACCACATTTCTTTTCAAAGACAATGCCAATAATTGGAGCAATTATGTAACAGGCAACGCTGGTATGTGCAGACAGCTATCACAGATAAAACCCAGGAGCTTCACTGCAGAAAATTCACTTTGCACTGTGAGATAGCAGACAACAACACTGATGTATTAGGAATGGAGGAGGAAAAGAGGAAGGAGGGAAAACGTGTGTAGCAGGGCAGTCCCTCTGTGCAACGGTTAGATTGGTACAAATGCCATCTGTGATATTGATTGGTGCACACACAAGTGTATGGTGGATCAAACTTACAATTAAACAGATAAAACCTTGTTTTAGTTCTGTTAGAGAGCTGATATACCTCTCTAAGACAGACTGAACAGGTCTTACTCATTATCTTGACATGTTTACATGATGGCCACTGTTGGATTTCTGGCATGCTGCTGAAAGCACTGTGAATATCCAACACAGCAATTGCCAGCCACTGAGCAAATAAAGGTTTTCCTGCCTGCCAACCCTTTCCGAGCCATAATGTCCTATTTCTCCATTTCTCTTACAAGAATTGAGTTACCTAGCTATGCATATTCTTGATTTAAAAAAAAAAACAAGCTAAACGAAAACAAAACAAAACAAAACAAAGTTCTCATGGAAACCATGTACTTTAAAAGTTACTTTATGCTACTGCTTTTCTGTTGTTATTTGTATTGTAAAACATCAATGCATATTTCTATTTCCCCCTTGGCCGTGGATATATCTGGGTTTGGATTTAATTTCTGTGGAAAGTAATTTCCATTTTCTTTTATTTATGTATTTTTAGTGTAGTACTGATATTCTATGTATACAGACGTGAATCTTCAGTTGCTATGGCTAAAACCAGCAAAGCAGATTATCATTTGTCCATCTTCATGTTGGAGAAAGAAATGTAAACAGACTTTTCCTCTAGGATTTAAACAATGAAAAAAGTTGCACAGAATTGCTATATTAAAGCATGAATCCAGAGTGAGAGTAGCAGCAATAACTACCACTTTCCTAATGTGATAATTTTAATATCCTCTTCAAAAGTGCTGGAAAACCCACAGGATTTGTCTGAATATAGATGGGTTGACTATTATATGAGTTTAGTGCTTGATCCAGGCTGACTCTCTGTCAGTCATGATTCAAAAGAAATGGGATAATGGTCTGCTTGCCTAAAATCACATGCATCATTTGGATGCTTGATTCTCCTTAAGAAGAACTCTTGAAAGGAGTCTTCAGTGTTAATAGCAAAATGAGATTATAAAGAGTAAAAATACCACATCACACAAAACCAAACTATTTTTAGAGAGAGCAAAAACCTAAATAAAGAAAAGCTGTTCTATAATTACAGATTCAGAAATTTTTATCAACATACAGAAACTGAGAATTTTTGTGAGTGAATTAAAAACGTCTTTAGAATAGAACAGGGCAGATTATTTCAGTTGGAAGGGACTTGCAACAACCATCAAGTCCAACTGCCTGACCAGTTTGGGGATGACCAACAGCTAAAGCATGGCATTGTCCAAATGCCTCTTAAACACTGACAGCCTTGGGGCATCACCCACCTCCCTAGGAAGCTGTTCCAGTGTTCAAACACCACCCTCTCTGTACAGAAATGCTTCCCAAGGTCCAGTCTGAACCTCCCCTGGAACCCCTTTGAACCATTCCCATGCATCCCAGCACTGGGTACCAGGGAGATTTAATTCAACCAAAGAAAGATCACATTAAATAATTATAACTTGGCAATTGAATTTAGTCTAAAATATCATTCTAACTTGGCAAGAGAATTTAAGTTATCAGGTTCTTCCAATTCATTTCTGTACCTTCTATGTGTCTTGTATTTATGATATAGGTTACCATAAAAGAAATGTAGAACTGTTGCAAAATTAGAAACAGAAGATAAAAATAATTCAGTGCTGTACCTGACAAACCACAAGACTTGTTTGCATCACTTTAGTTCAACTGTTCTGTAATATTCCAAACAACATTTGTATCTTAATGCTTAACTGGATGACCATGAAGCCAAAGCTAAACAATTCATTTCTTGTGTTTCTTTTCATTTAACTTCATTGACACTTCACTTATCCTTGCAAAACATACAACTGAAACCCTGCCAGAAATGGAAGAGGAAAATGCCAATGTAATCAGCCACCAGAAAGGCATTTGGACACAGTGAAAAAATGTCCTTGAGCCTAAATAGAGGCACATCAATAAGTGTGCAGATGACAAGAGATACAGGACTTGGTGAACACTGTATTATTTCCCTGCAGTAAGCAAAAACTTTTTTTAAGATGCATAGTGAGAGGAGGAAAAAAAAAAAAGAGGATCATCAAGAAAAGAATACTACACATTTCAAGAAATGTTGACCTTTATTTGTGGTCTTTATGGTGCTACCAGGTATTGTGAAGGCATCCTTGCTGGAATACTCACAAGTGATCAAAATGTTGTGGGAAGAGCACGGTCCCTGCTAGAATTGAAAAATTTTTCATAGAAACTCAATGTAAAAATGAAGGAGGCTTAAATCTTGCTGTGATCCTCAAGCGTGTGAAGCAATGGGCTAAGAAATTCATCTCTCTGCCCTAGCACTAAGGCCCCACTCCTGCTGCCTGGGAACTCAACGGGAATTTCAGATAGGGTCCAGTGAAAGCAAGGCTGAGAATCCTCCTAAATACAAGGAATAAAATTCTAAATTCGATGAACAATTTAATTGTAAGGAAATTTCTCACATACAAGTCTCATGTCTTCACCCAAACTTTGGCCTGATGTCACAGATGAGAATTGTTTTGTAACAAACTGATGACAATTTTAATCGACTAAAATATGTAACATCTTAAATGAGGAATGAAAGTCTTCAGCAATCCCATAAAAGAAACAAAATTTTGTCTCTAATTTGTTTTGCTGAAAGCCTGGTACCTTAACACCTGTTAAAAGCAAATGTACTAACAGGAGTTCTAAAAATACAAAATAAAAAATAAAACCCACATTAAATTGCCACAACAGTTGCCTATTTTATCAATGTTCTTTGTACACATTAATGCAGTTCTGCATAATGCAAATTTTAGGAGAGACAATCTTTCCAAAAGGCTGTATCTTGTAATGCAATGTGCATTCTCCATAATTTTCCCCTATGTGCTCTTATACACACATCTGGTAAAATTTCCTTAATAAAATTTAAAATCTTTGCTATCTGGGAAGCCTGGTTTCTTAACAATTGATTTCAAAGTAGCTGGAGGATAATTAGGTGATAACAACAGCTGAGTTATATGAAGAACTAATTATGTTAAACAAATATCTTGCTTCTTGACACTGTAACGAATATGCAGTGTAGTGGATAAGAAGGAAGACGTGATAAAAACTGCCTTTTTTCATTAGTGATCTCTTAAAACAAATAGTAGGAAATGTATTTGGATGAAATTACCATTCTGTAAGTGTAAAAGGAAAAGAAAAAAAAATTGTAGTATCATAGAATTGTTTAGACTGGAAAAAGCCTTTAAGGTTATCAAATCTAACCATTAACCCAGCACTGTCCAGTCCATCACTAAAACATGTCCCTAAGCACAACCTCTACACATATTTATTTAAAAATCTACATTTAAAAACCTACTATCAATCACAACTCACTTGGTTTGCAGGCTGTCAATTTTTAAAATGGTTCTTTGTCTTAAGATTTGAGTGACATGTTATAAAAAGAACACTTTACATCAATTTTACTGTGGGTTTTTTTTTCTGTCCAGAGCTACTCTTACATAAGTGAGACTTGCTTCTTACGTCAGCTGTCTAAAGCAATGGAAATAAAACAGCTCTCATAATGATTGGCTTTCTCCTGGCCTCCTAAGGAAATCACACTTTGTGATGTGCTAATGGACCAGACAGAAGTCACTGTCATCTCAAACAGCAGACACTTGTTGTCTTCTGCTTGGAATGAACTACAAATCTGGCAGCCTTGCCCAGGTGGGGAGGTAAAGAGAGGGTAGCAGAAAAGTGATGGATTTTGGTCTGCACAGGGAAGAAATTCAACAGAAATATGCAGCTGTTTACTGCTGTGCATTTGTGAAAGATGTAAAGTTACTTGCAACCTGTGAATGGGCAAAATAAAATATAATCTGTTGTAACAAGATCTCTCACTGTGTTTGAAACAGGATCTACTATGCTCCAACAGTAATGGCACTGACAGGGCTGAAATTATAATCTCTGTTTCTGTGATTTTCAAAATTACTGACAAAACTTTAATTTCACAATAGTTTTTCAGAGTACGATGCTAATTTTTTATAAATACAGAAGCAATGAATGAAAATGACACGGCTGGGACATTCTCCAAAATTAATTTGATGCAGCTACCATTAAAATTGTCTTTTCAGCAATTGAGTGAGATTCATTTTGTAGAAAGTAATGGCATTTGCTAGATCCTGAAGAATAATATAAACAAGCATGAGCAAAAACACTGAGTAAAATCCACTGTGTGGATGATCTGAAATGAATTAATATTTCCAGTCCACTATTTAGATTTCCTTTGTATTCTGAACTTTGAGTCTCAACCTCAAAGTGAACACAGGGGATGTAAAATCTTTTCAAATGAAACTAAAAAAGATTTCAACTTCTTTCAGACAAATTGCCAAAATGTGGGCAGTTGCCTGGTTTTTTTTCTTATTCAAGCTCTCAGGGGAGCTGTGTTCTGTAGAATGACAAAGTTTAGCAACTTTTCACCTGTGTATTGTAAAACAAAATTCTTCCTTGGTATAGATTGTTTTCAGATAATAGAATATTAGTTAGTGTGAACTATTTGCATATAATTCATGCATTTATTTTTCCCAAAAATTTTATGCTGCTTTATTGAGATTTTTGGGTTTTATGTAGGTACATTTACTACTGCAGTAATATATTTTAGGTGGTAGAAAAATTAATAATTTACAGCTTAATGTAAACTGAGTAAGCTTTCATGAGGCTGAATCTTGTTTGCTCTACCTTTAGCTGTTAAACTTTCTGCTTTTTTCCATTGTGTCTTAATTAGTGGCTTACAGCCACCAAGTAACTAATCACAGGTTGATAGAATAAGGGTTGAAATGGTCAAATCAAATGAAGGATGTGTTAACATGTGAGATATAAGCTCAGCAGGGCCATTCAGAACCTGGCTGCTATGATAATAGGCCTGGCAGTCTTTCCCAGAAACTTACACCAAACATATTTGATAATATTGAGCATTCTCACAGTAATGCAGAATAGGCCACATCATATTTTTTAGTGTATGCAGAAGTTGAGGGGAAAACCTGGACTGTTGTTACCAAATCTATACAGTGTGTACTGCTCAGCCTTCCTCAGCCTAGAACTCTCATGGGAAAAACAAACTATTAACTCAAAGTTATGGAGTGTTTGCATAGACTGTTGACTGTTACCTTCATTAGTAACAGAAAATATTTCAAAGATGGGCAACATTCAAATTTGTTGGAAGCTCCAGTGTTCACCTGGGGTTCTCCAAAATACCTGGAATTCTGCAAACAAAATTTCTTGAGTTTGGAGAACAGCTTTGGAAGTTTCACAGAAGAGACACTTTCCCTGTGACTTTCCTCCTATTTCACACTCAAGACACTTTTCATGGGGAGAATTAGACTTGCTTTTAAAGATAGTAGAAACCTGAGGACATTTTAAGATATTTTTCCTCATAAAGTGAGATTTACACAGGGTGGATGTCCATCTGCAGAATAGTCTGTGCCTAGAACACCACCCTTACATCCATCATCCAACCTCATCTAGATTTGACAGGGACACAGAGGTCTCCTGGCTTAAACCCCTCCATGGGAATTGCAGCTCACAGGAGCAGTAGGACCCACAACCACCTTGCAGTCAGGATAAGTTATTTTTTTAGCTTGCTCTTCCCCTCCCCAGGCAGCCTGGAGTTAGCAGGGAGCCTCTCAGCACCAGCCTGGCCTGTGATCAGCAGGCTCCCTGCACAGGGGTGGGTGGGCAGGGAGGTTTGGGTTAGAGAATATGCTTGTCAAGGGAAAAAACTTGAAAAGAATGTGGTTACAGGGAGCCTGGAAGAGAGCTGCTTTATTATGATAAGAGAAAGTAGTAAGTGAATCAGTAAGAAATCAGATTTTATTAGATCACTAAGAAGCTTGCCTGTTTCTACAAGCTGATTTGATCCATGAGGCAAACTGAGCTGCAGCAACAGTGAGTGACACGTGTGTGCATCACAGGGACGTGCATGTACAGCACTGCTGGACATCTTCACACCACTCCCTACTCGAGTACATGTATCAGTGGAAATGCACAGATCACTCAGACCTCATCTCATGCAGATCTCAGGATTTGCTCTGTCACTGGCCTTTTTTAATCCCTTTCCTGAGTGTATGGCCAATGGCTTCACACGCTTTGCAGATCACAGTCAGGGCTTTTCTTCTTCCCCTGCAGATTGTGATGCCAAAGGCCATGGGAGATCTGCTGTCTGTCTGTCTCTCTCTGTCCAGCTTCTTGTAATGAAAATGGCAGTTCAGCAGTATTTGGGGCCTCTGTGGCCTCTGAAAACGGCAAGATTTTTCCTTAAATAAATGGATTTAGAGCATTTAGTTGCTACACCTATTAGATATCCAAATTACCTATGGGAAACTAAGGTATTTTGACAGCTGATCTGCTACACTGTGGATTCAGAGAGCGCTGAACTGCTGTTATGCCTAAGCCTTTCAGCATTGTGCTGAGGAATTTGCTTGCATTGATAATGTAATCATTAGCCTGTGGGGATTTCTGGATTTCTTGTTGTTTTTTCTTTTGAGAATCATCCACAGTGAAAAGTGCTTGATATTATTATACAAACATAAAATAAGACCTCAAATTTGCATTTCATTCCTGTGATCTCTTATCTTTAGAGAAGGATTAAAAGCTAAGCCTCTTTACCAAAATCACCGAACATATTAATTATACACCATATAAATAATTTAATTGCACACAGAGAATAGACTTTCTGAAAGTTTCATACATACTTCTCTTTATAAGATGGAAATTATTGTAAAACTAGAGAATTTTTTCTCTTAATACTTTTCATGGTTAAAACCTATCCTGCTTAACTGTAATTTATGGTTTGGTAATAGACAGCAGAAATTGCTAATGCTCACAATATATAGTAATGGGAAAGTCTATGAAAGGTCAAGAATAGCAGAGAGGTGCCTTGTTGCCTCCTTTTGTGCCTCTTGTTGTCAGATAAGGTCAGACCATCAGCTACTTAACTCTGACTCCACTAAAGGGAATGTGGCTTCATCCATCTGCCAGCACTGGGGCTTGCTCACAGCATTACCTGGGTCACCATAAAAAACTTCACAAGAAAAACTCACCCCCTTCAAGTCTTGCACCCATTAAAAATAGCACCAGCATATCCCCAATATCTGGAGAAATGTGTTAAAGGTGTCAGAGTTGGGGGAGGAGAAGAAGATGCACGTGCAAATCTCAAAATTGATAAACTCTGTCAGATTACGTGCATAAGAATCTATCTTGAGATTTGTGTGTTCCTATTTCCTGTATTTTTGTTCTTTTATTTTTGCAGACTCAAATCACTGTCATTTAAAGAAAAACTTGCTCCAAGGGGTATCTTGGCTTAAGGAGTAGAAGGAAGAACCCCTGCATTCTTATAAAACCACAACTGGAAATTCCATTATACATTAATTAACTGATACATGCTGCCTACTTAGCCTCAAAGAAGTTTCATTACTCACTAAGGGTCACCTCTCTGGTAGAACATCTTCTTATTTACCTGTGTCAGCAGAGATTTATAAGCCTGACTGTAACATTTGTCCTTGAGCCTTTCCTTTCCCCCTGTCTGTGTTAGATGACTTTTCCCTGGAGTGCAAGTCTCCCATAGTCATTGGCACTGGAAGGAGGCAGAAAAAAAGAGACAGCTGATGGTTAAAGATGCTGGGACAGATTCTTCTCAAGATTATGCCAATTTTACAGAATCACACTGCTACTGACCTCAGTGCAGTTCATTGCAGCTATTGACTTAAGTGCTATTGACTTCAGCAGGCCTAGTTTCGACTGTGGGGAGGTTAAAGTGAGGGCAGATATATTATTCTGTGAGAAAGAGCAGAACCCCTGAATCCTACTGTTGTGTTAACTCATCTACGAAGTGGGTACTATAGATATAGATATATAGATGAGCTTTGGCTGCCATATGCAAATTTCTTTCATGCTTTCAAACAGAGGATGTTAGGTTTTCACCCAACCCGAAAGTTAGAATTTCCACTCTGAAACTTTCCCACAATTACTGAACTAGGTAGGCAAGAGGCATGTAGACATGAAAATAAACAATTTTTCTGAGAACTCATTGGAAATTATAAGAACTTAGAATCCTATACCTAAGTGCTTTTATGGTCATGCTGGGTTTATGATTGGAAAAGCACAATAGACACCAAAGGCAAATTCTCCTGTGGAGTTCTCTTTGACAGTAAAGGGCAACATGCACTCAAATAAAGAAGCATATTGATGTAAATTCATATAAGTAAATTAGTACAGAGATAACTGTTTTCCTTTTCTCTTGAGAAGCTTCCTGCTCCTTGCAAATGCAGATATTAAATTTTCTTCTCTGAATGTCTCATAAGTTCATAAGAAAGGGCTATGACAGGTCAAACAGTAAGATGGGAACTGTCCATGAGCCAGTCCCACGAGCTGTGTGTCATCTCAACTGAGATACAGGGTCATAGTTCTGCCCTCTTGGAGCTGTGAAAGATAATTTTTAATTTTTAACACAAAGAGAAGTTACACTTCTGGCCATATTAAACCTGAGATATGCATATTTGGATTAACTAAAGAAATTTGTCAATTCCAATCCAAACACTTATTTCCTGGCCCTGACTAAAAGTGCAATAGCTGTATAGTACTGAACAGCTGTTGAGTTTTATAAAAAATGGATGATAGCTGTCTATGTACACATGTCCTCTCTTTCATTGGTTACTGAAAGTGGGATGTAAATATGAGATTTGTTATCAATAAACAGCAATTTCCCAATTTTTATTATCCCATTAATTCTTATGTCCTTGTCAAAAATGTGAAAATGATCTATCATTCCATCAAAGATCAAAAAAAATTATAATAAAAAAGAACTGCCACTAGGAGCAGAGCTGCTAAAAATCACCAGGAAAACGAGATCCTCAAAATATAACAATGATAATAAATTTTTCCTTTTACAAGACGTTTGTAAAGGATGTATTCTCATTGTAATTTTTACAAGTGTAACTCTCAGTCTCTTCAAGGTCCTCTAGTGATCATAAAATTATTTTCCTTCATGTCATTTTGAATGATTTCCTATCTAGTTTATTGTTAATGCCTGCACAGAAGTGTGAAGTATGGGCTTATGATTTCTCACTATAAAAATGTAATGGATCTTCTCCTAGTAACAATTCTCTCCAGTAAATGGCTTAGCGTGGCTGCTGCATTACTATAAGACCATATCCATAAAGCTTAAGCACACCTGATTTTGTATTCTGATCCTTTGCATAGTGTACAAAAGAATAAATACAAATCTGCTTATCATGTAATATACACAGGATCTAATCCAAATCAATACAGACTTCAGAAAGAAGGAGATAAAGTTTTTATCATATTCTTTCAGACCACTCAGTTTTCCTTCTAGATGCCCATGAATTAAAAAAAGCTATTTTCCTCATAGTGAGTACTGTACCTACCATGTCAAACACCACCCTGTAATTCTAAACAGCTCTATGTATAGTGATTTTTCTCCCCCAGTCTTTGCATGAATGGTATGGTTCTATTTTTTTATTGTTGTGATTTTTAAGAATGATACTGGTTTGAAAATTAGGTTGCCCATTTGCTGGTAAGCCATTTCTGTAATATTAGTGTCATTTGCATAGGAATGAAGCACTTTATGAGTCAATAAAAAGACCTCTATGGATTTTTGATCTGTTTTTTTCCAGATATTTTGTGCAACAGAGCAAAGAAAGATAAAAATGGTTACACAGGGTAAGACCTGTTATTCATCTGATATCAGTCTTCTGCCTCTGAGACAATTTTACAATGGCTTCAATGTAAACATTTTTTTGTCCATGCTTCCTGAACTGCCGTGATAGGACTGAGTACTTCTACCAGAACAAACTTCATAACTTCTGGGAGACAACTGGACCTGACCCACCAGGTATAAGACAGAGCAAGAACCAATCATTCACTCTTCTCACATATGAAAAATTATTTCCATTCATGGCCTGCATAACTTTTTTGCTCAAGTCAGCAAGAGCAGTATATGGGAAGGAAAATAATGCTGAGCATATCATAAAATATTATTTTGTAGTTATGCTTTTATAAGCACTTTAAAGGCAGTAAAATATTTGAGATCCATCTCATCTTTCCAGAAGAAAAATCAGAACATTTTTTTTTCTCAGGGTAGATAATAATATTAAAGGTTTAAAATATAATGAAGAGGGATATGACTTTACAGCACATATAAAGTCTTTATAGCAGTGTGGATGGAAGGAATGTGATGGCATCTTCCTGAAAGTTTTCCATGACCAGTTTGATCTCATGGAAGGAGTCCCTCAAGGGAAGATGAAAAGCAGACGAGTCATGAAACAATCCCTTTTCATACCACCTGTGCCTGCAATAAAGAGCCCTCTGTTTGCAGCCATGCAAGGGTTAAAAGCAGCACAGATAAGGTCAAAGGATGTCTTTTGAAATTTTGTCCAGAATTGAGTGAAATAGTTGGAGAACTTGACATATAGATTTTGGAAGTTTCAGAGTAATAAGACAAAGCCAACAGCAACATACAAAACATCACCTTCCTGGCAAAAATGTTGCTCAAATTTCTCCCTATTGCTTCTCCTAAATCAGTATCTCTTCCTCACCAAGAAGCTTCACTCTCAGTGTAATAACCATGAGCTCATCTGAGCAGAGGGTGTTGATTTCTACATTCTTGTAAAATAATGTGATGAATATAATGGGTGTTACTGAGTAATTGAAAGAAAATTCCTTTGTTAGGAAGCTCAAAGCTGGGATTTGATCAAAAATTTTACTTATTAGAATGGTACTGTTGACTTCAGTGGCCAAGTAATATTTACAGAATTGCTCCCTTGGAAAACTGATGGTCTTAACATTTTAAGCATTCATCTCACTGCACTGCACTAGCTGATTATTTATTTTTGTAAGAGTGCATTTTTTTCGTCATTGTTTATTGGAGTGTCCCTACCATAGACAAGCAAAATCAATGAGCCTTTGGATTAGAATTGAAAAAATGGAAATGGGAGGTGCGATAAAAGGCCAAATTTTAACAATATGCCTGCAGCTACAGAAGTTAGTGCTTTTAGATTAGAGGCAATCCACAGGTCACAGATCTGTATTCACTTTTAATGCCAGGATAGAACTCATTCATTTGGTCACCCACGACAAAGCATACAGTTAGTTCTATTCTTATTTCTATCTTTTTTCTCCTCTGTATAAGAGATAAGATGCCATCAAATGGACTAGGGCTGCAATTATTTTAGTAAGTGGAGTCCAGTGTTGATCCCAATGCATTTTTAAAATCCAGCAAGTTTAGAGTTTTTATTATTGCTTTTCCTTCATAAATGTCTTTCCTACTCATGCCTAGCTGTGGGCCTAGGATACTGTTAGCTGTGATTTGGTGAAATTTTCCAGAATACAATAGCACTGCACTGTCTCATTCAATAACTGCATCCAGTTTATTTTGGGATAATGAAAATGTCTTTTATGATTCATTACAACTTTCCTTTGTTCTTTATATGATATCAAACCATTAGATGGAAATTATCTGAAGCTATTGCCTGCCAGCAACTTGGCTATTGCTGAGACAAGGCAAGAAATCTAATGCACATCCTGTACGGTGAGTGTCTGAAACTATTCCTATATAACTCTGCCAGCATAAGATTATTAAAATACAAAGTAATTAATGTTTATGACTGAAATTCAGCAACATGAAATCTCACTGATGAGACTAGGCTGCATCTGAACCCTCATAGACAGAGCAGTAAAGGAGTGACTGCACAGAATTAAATAGAGGAGCTGAACTTTTCCAAGTAGGTCTATTAAGTCATGTCAGTCAATTTACAGAGTCAGATGTCACTAAGACTTAGTGGCAATTCTCCACCTAAGTATTATTTAGTGGAAAGTGTACTTCCTAAAAAGATTTTTTTCTAGGTTTTCATAAGACGATAAAATATTACAAATACCAAATTAATTAAGAACTGACTGAAAAGCAAGACTAGTGGGGTGAGATTTTGGAATAACTTGAATTAAAATATTTAAATTTCTTGAACTAAATCAAAAATTCCAGATCTGTTCAGTCTTAAAATCTGCCTCCTCACGGTACCATAATTTCTCATATATTTTGTAATCCAGGTCAATGACTCTACTTCTCTTGAGGGCCAGGCTTCTCTCTGCTCATGCACAACATGAGCTTTCCTGTTTTCTACTTCACAGGAATCACATGAGCAGAGCTGTGCTGGTGATCTCTGTTGAGACCGACATCCACTGGGATTGTGTCCATTCTTTGGGAACAGCTGTGGTAATATGTCAGTGATTTTGAGGTACAATGCAGCTTAATATGATGTGCAGCAAAGTTAAAAACATCCCTAACAATGGAGTAGCCACAAAGAATTTGCAGATAAATAGCCTTACCAAGGCTGCTTGAGTCAAATTCCCTTTAGAGTGTGTATTGAATTCCTATTTGTTACCTTGAAAAGTGCAGTATTTAAAGTATTTCAAAAGCCGTTAAACACAAATAAGATTTTTCTTCTGTACTTTGGGGCGTACTTTGCGTTGCTTTTAAAACCTGATTTTTTTTAAGGAACTGTAACATCTCATAAAAAGGACCTCAGAAGAGAATTAAGCTTTTGAATGAGTTGACTGCACATGAAGCACTTCTGATTCTAGCAAGAAATTCTAGCAAGAATCAAAGAAAAGTGTGCTGTGGAGACAAAGGCTTTGCTGAAATCAGTAGCAGAATTCTTTTCTATTTTAATGGAGTCAGGATTTCACCTTGTATTTTTATTGCCTCTTTTCTAAGCACAGTCTGGAAAACTATGGTAAATAGCTGTAAGTGCCAGGAAGAGAAACTAAAGTGGGCACTAAACATGAGAGCACATATATTCTTCAAAATGGCCCTTGCACATAAAAATGTGTAATAAAATCTCTTGGAAGTGCTCAACAGTGCAAATGAATCTGATTCATTTTTCATAAGTAGTGAGAATCAAGGAAGAGGAGAAGTCAGGCATTAGGTTGAAATGAAGACAAAATACTTTACAAAAGCAGTCTCACTGTTTCTGTTGAAACATTTCTTTGGAACTTAGTTCTGCATTCTTTATGCACAAGAAAATCTCAGTGATTTCATTGGAAGCTTGTCAGTGGAATGCAGGACTGAGCTCTGGAGTGGTGAACCCAAAATTATCAAGGCTTCATTCTTTAAGCTTAGTCAAAACTCCTCAGACGTTCAAAAGTCAAATGTCAGCAGTATGACCAATAAATCTTCATTTTGCCACTTAGGCATCCAGAAGCTTTCCTAGTATCTCACCAGGCATCCATGACTACTTCTAAAATGAAGTATAAATCTTCACACTTCAGTTTCTGTGGTAATGAAGATTCTAAACTAATTTTTTAGCCCTGGCTGTGGAACTCCATTGGAATCACACTCATCTTGTTCTTGGTACTGCTTTGATTTGGACTAATTGGGCCCATCCCTTACATCATCTGGATCCACCAGAGGGCTGAGATAATAAATGTAGACGTGCTCATGAGTTTCATCTCACATGGTAATGGTGAAGGATTTCTAGTTGTGCCAAATATTAATAGTACCCAAGGAAACATTACAGAAGGTATCTCCCTCCCATCTAAGTCTACCACACAAAATCCAAGTCTTGCAGAAAGAAGATTCTGTGCCACAGCCATCATTTTAGAGAAGATCCATATCCATTACCAGGAAAGATGTTTTAAGATGTTCTTGCGGTGGTGAGAAGATCCAAATTCTGTATTCCAGATTGTAGGACAGAATAGTATCTTTAAATAATTCACAGTTTTTACAAACATTGGTGTTTTTTCCCTTTTAGTTTTGGCATATGCATACTAATAGCAGACACTGGATACCACAGCTTCTGCTGCTGGAGATAACAACTCCTCAAGGTATTCTGAAAGCACCAGTAACTTTATTTTGTGGTTTGGGGGCTTTCGTTTGTTTGTTTGTTTTGTTGCCTTTGTTTGTTTGTTTGTTTCAAATAAATTATGGAGGCATATGCAATCTGCTAAGGACAGGATGAGAAAGTACTCAGCAGAACAACATTTCTCCCTATCCATAGGCAAAATAAAGTATAAATACAGCAACACAAATGCAGTCTTCTATGAAATGAACCATATAATGGCTGCGAATAGAATGCATGTGTGAATGAGATGTCTGGTAATTGGTTGTAGAAATGAGTAAATCTAACCTGTTTCACCCTTGCATGACTGATGTAACACAATGCTAAGCCAGGCAGGTTAACACTCAATTGCCAGGTTACAAAGCTGAGAAATTAAAATGCCAGGAAGAGTTTCATTTTGGGTGGTTTGACAGCTGTGTTCCTTTGTGACTAGAAAACAAGCCATGGAAAAATAACACAGTTTGTGATGGGTCAGATATAAGACTGTGTGCTATATCTTACATGTGACTGTAAAAGGAAACTGTTCATGTGTTGATAGGTGGCCTTAAATCCATTCTGCTGGCACATTCAACTTACATGCAGTGTTTGAAAAAATATGCTAAATTCTGATGCAATGCCTGGTTCTATATTGATCCTTTGTGACCCCAGAGAAGCAGGGTGTCATTTTTCTAGTTAATGGGGGAGGGGTGGTTTTGGAAAAAGTTCTAAACACCTCCAAGCCACCATAAGACTAATAAAATATATGTAACTGATTTTCTAGAAATAAAGCATTTCCTTTCAAGGAACATGGAAATATACATCCTCTATCCAGCTTTTGGGGAATGGATGCAACCTTATAAAACCTCACTGCTTCTCCCGAGAGTTTGATTGATCAGTGTGTTTTGTTATAGAATGATTTCTCTACTACATCTGAAAGATGTCAGTACTGCATGAAGGCAAAATGGGGTGACCTCTTTCAAAATCCTCTGCAGCTGTTCTGTAAATATCTCAGGTTCTTCTCCTGAAATCAATATGGCTTTTCTAGGGGTAAGATGCTACTCACCATAAGCAGATCTTCATGAGCATGAAGAAAGCAGAAACAAGTAGTATTTGGAATCAAATATATATTAGATTTCATTTATAAGTGTCAGAATCGAGACTTCTCTGAAATACTGTTAGAAAACCACAACCTAAAACATGCAGAGGTTCTTTCTGTGGCACTGTCCTCCATAAAAATGAATAAGTGCAGGTGGGAAAGGAGGAGGAATCATATAAGCCCTCTCCAGAACTGCACAACTTTAGATTATATTCTGTGCAGCCCTGCACTGCAAGAGGAAATATAATGAGTAGGATAAGGAGGTTTTTATCACAAGGTGACCATTTCAAATGAAGTCCAGCTTTGCAGACCACGACCCAAATGCACTTTGATCTAAAATTCTTTTACATTGGGTGTTCATTTATAAAACTGCTCACTGGCACGATATCCCTGCTATACTAATGCAGCAGCACAGATTGAAGTGTGAAAAATTGCTCCCAGTGATCCAAGTGGAAAAGTATAAGGCATTACACCCACAGCTGAAGCAGCACAGATCATCAGGCATTGTTCAAACAGAGCTCTCACAAATTTGAAAGAGGAAAAAGGCGGGGGGGGGGGGGTAGTCTTTGAGATATTTAGACATTAAAATTGAAACTTCTATGAATCTTTACAGAAAAAAACCCACTATAAGAAATTATGAACCACAGACTTTTCTGCAATGATCTTGCTTGCAGTGCCTTTTATATTTGTTGCATTCTGCTTTCACATCAATGCACAGGAACAAGCAATGTATCATGTTTTACTGTGTCTTATTGTGTCAGCAATATGAAATATAAGAAAACTGAATGAAAGGCATTATCAAACGTATTTTTGTGTTACAACTCACGAGTTTGACAAAATATTGCTGTCTGCAAGCCTTAAACAGCTGTGTGTAGCAAATGGAGTTTTAATTAAAAAAGAGGCAGGAAAATCTGTGCATAGATAATGACTGCGAGGGGGCACTTAATGTCTTAAGTCTTGTTAAGGGACAGGTTTCTTCACCTTGAGGATCCACTCTCCTACTGAGTCTGTTGTCTCTGAGGTTGCCTGCAAGGCAAAAGGTCAGCATCATTTCCTTGATGTGTTGTTCTTCCTTCCCTAAAAGAACATGCTGAAGGATTTAGCACCACAGGAATGACCAGACTTTTTACTCTGTGGGGCACTCAAGCACATCGAGCCCTTTAGGAAACCCTCTAATTGGGCTTCCTACCTGCAAGGCTCTAACTCTAGACCAAAGCTTACAGGCAAAGTCATCAAGAATGGACTTCTAGCCACAGAGAATGGTGCTTAGCAAGCTTCACGAGGCTTTAAATTATTATTTTGGAGCTAAAGAAAAAGATTAGAAATAATTTTAAAGAAAACTAACTAAAAAAAGGAGGGAAGTTTAATCAAGACCTGTGTCAGGAAATGAGAACATCCTGATTAGTCATCCAAGAGGTTCAGGGTTTTTTTCAGTCAGATGCCCAACCTATGCAATGTTCTGTGTATGACATTGCTTATAGCCCTTATAACTGTTTATTATTGTCCTCTGATTAATTCCTATCCTTCCCCAGTCAATTGGGCTTCACAGCTTTGGATGGGGTAGGTTTTCTATGAAACTATGAAGCAACATTTTTTTATTAGAGAGAAGTGTATCATTAATTGGTCCTCCGAATCTCTCTGGTGGAGAAGAGATGACGGCAATTCTAAAGCTTCTTCCAATGATGCTGCTATTTCTTTTTAACTAAAAAAAAATAAAATGTTAGAAAGCAATAAAAGAAAAATTATTTAATTAGCACTAAACCCCCACTCCCTTATTGGGAGAAACAGCCTAAGAGATAAAGGCCTTGTGAAATAAAGAAATCATCAAATAATCACAGGTGGAATTGATCACCCATTTGCACAGAGAGTTAAACAGACAGTTTTATATAAAGAAAAACCACCATGCAGAAATGGTTCTCTAGATTGAGGCACTGCATTTGGTTGGGTACTAGGGCAGTGTTTCTTGTGAGGGCAAAACCATATTTTTTTACACACTTGTTAATGTTGAACCATATTTACTGCTTTTTTTGCTGGTATTTTCCTCCTTGTTCCTATTGTTTCATACTCACTGTGTAGTCACTTTTTATTTCACCAGTTCACTGCTCCATTTTTTAACCTTTAGAACAGTCAGTGAATGGTATCTAGAAGCAAACTTTTAAACATAAAGTTTCTCATTTCCCTTTCCAAATTAAAATACTCACTGATCAAGTGGGTTGCCAAGAGGTCTGTCTATTCCATTTGTGACACTGGACATCCAAGGACATCCAAGCTCAGAGCTAGAGCAAGTCATGTGGCAGGATGGGAGGGAGATTATCAAATCCTGCAATCTATACAAGACCTGGAGTACAAGGTAAATGAAGGAGACGTTCAGCTGTGAGGGACAGGTACTCCTGAAATAGTGATCAGAAAAAATAAAAAAAGAGAATGAAAAAAAAAACCCACTCACCAAACCTCTACTTATCAGGAAGCAAATCTGGAGACACCTGATAAAATCCAGGTATTTTTAATACTGCATGCAGCTTGGATCTAAGGTGGGTAAGAGGTGTTATGGGACTTGCAAGGACAGGAAACATTTTGACTGGACTGTACAATAAGAAACTGGATTTTTCTTGGCTGACTGAAAAAAGTACACTGATTTTATATATATATTTATATCTGCAATATGGAAAACAGTGTAGTTAGAAGATACCCAAGTTAATACTATATGAGCTAGTCTGGGTAATGAGAGCTGCATAGCCATGACAAAGTGGAGATCAGGAAGATTAATTTAACCTGACCTTGGCAAGGACTCCCAGTATCCAAGACAGCTCATTTAAAACTCAGATATGGCTACAGTACACTTGAGTCTGCAGTGTAGACACTTTTTCTGATGCTACTTTAATGAAGGAAAGAAAATGGAATTGTTATTGAACTTAGTTAATTACACAGTGGAAGATTCTCCATCTTGCAGAAGTTGCAGTTCAGAATTAGACAAGTCAGTGTTAGTTCACACATGTATCAATGTTTCCAGATTTATTTATTTATTTATTTATTTATTTATTATTTTTAAATTCCATCTCTAAGCGAATCTGTTCTTTGTAGCAATTCCCTGTTACTCATCACATTTTTGCATTCCATCAGGAAGCACTGACTTATTCTCTCAGACTAGGAACATGCCATGAGAGGGAAAAAGTGAAGAAGAATCACTTTTCAGCTGATGGTACCTGTTCTGAAAATCAGAGCAATTGAAAAGATGAGAGTTGAAATACATGAAAGAAGCTGAGTGCATAACTTCAATACTGATGCCTGAAGCGGCCACCTAAAAACAGGGACTAGACAAGAATAAAGGAATAAAGGAATAAAGGTAGGTGTTTATTTGAAAGGCCTTCAAAGGTACTCCCTGGGTGCCAGAAGCTGCTGCCAAGATGGACCCCAAGATGGACTGCAGGTCACGAGTTCTTCACACTTTTATAGGTTTGGTTGATTTGCATATCAGGGCTAATTCTCCAATTAAAGCTTCAGTTAATGATGTAGCTTCCCCAAGCTTGCCCCCCTTTTAAAGGCTTTGGTTTACACTTTTTGGGCCTAGGACGGTCTGGGTGTCCTTGGAGAGCAGGCCTGCAGAGGCTTTGTTAAGTCTACCTGGCACAAGACAGCAGAAGTGAACAGGCTACAAGGAACTTCAGAGTTACACACTAGGCAGTGCAGGACTTGAAAAATATGAAAGTTAAAACCTTAGGCATCAATAGCACTTCTCGAGAGTCCTGCTGAATTTACAATGATCTGAGCACCTAAGATTGCCTATCATTTAGTTTCCCTGCAGGGTATGATCCAGGCAGACTTAAGCCCTCACCCCTGAAGAGAGTGAGGCTTCACAAGTGGCTCAGTAGCCACTCAAAGGAAACCAGGAAAAGAGAATTTACATGTACATACGTGTCCATAAGTGTGTATACATACATGCACACATACACATCACTCAAATGATTAGTTGTTTCTCTAGAAAGGGGAGAAAATCCTTCTAAGCTTCATATTGTCCTTAGATCACAAAACCACAAAGCATATGTTGGTGTAGGATGCATGCCTGGTGTAGGGGCTGGTCAGCTCTAGGATATCGTCTTCTCTTTTCACCAGTTTTAGCCAATGAGTCCTAGCTGGTTTGGCAAACAGGAGAGCTTCAAGGCTCCACAGGGCATAACCCCAGGTCCTGTCTCTTGCTGGGTGTCTCTGCTAACCACAAAGACTTTTTACAAAGGTAACCACAGCATCACGGTGCCAGCTGCGATATTAAAAAAGCTGGGAGCTTAGCTAAGTCTTTAAAAGCTCTAATGTGAGTGTTTAAGTGCAGAAAGGGATCTTAGGTGGTAAATGTATGATCAAACATTGAAAAGGATGCTGAAGTGACACACTCAGAGCTGTGGATCTTTTTCCAAGAAGCACCCACGTGCAGTGATGCCAATTCCCACCGTGGACCAAACTCTCTCTTTGAACTGAAGAAGAGAGCCATGGAAGGAGCAGGGGAGGATTATTGCTTCCATGTCTTTTTGAGCAATTACATTTCTTGGCATTAGGTATCACTAAGCAGAGAATATATAATAGAAAACCCAACAACATAATTACTAAGTCAGACTAATTAATTAGGCACCACAACTGCACAGTGTTGGTATCAAATACTTTCTATCATCAAATTTCAAAAGAACTTTTGTCTTGTTTCTGTAAAAGAATGAGGAAATTCAAATAGCATAAATATTTCAGACTGCTTATAATTAAAACTTCATGTGTTTGGCATGAAACCACTTTAGCAAAGGAGACCAACTGTGCATTGGCTCTACAGCCAATGTGTCCCCCTTTCATGCTAACAGCTGGGCAGTAAACACAGAGCAGCACAGCTTTGCCACAAAAAGTATTCCTAGCATGCTTGTGTTAGTCATGAAACCTTGTCAATGAAATCTTGCAGCATTAATATTAAAAGCACAATGTGAAATGTTCATTAAGGTCTCCCCTGATCCCTTTTATTTATTTTTTTTTTTTTTTTGGAGTAGCCAAATCTGTGAAGGAAGGAGTAAAATGCCCTACCTGACTGATGGTATCAGAGTGATACTCTGCATGAGAAAGGAAATAAAGGGTTGAAATCTCTGAGGGAATTAAACAATGTAATGAAGATGCACTGTAATATGAAAGAATCAGCCTGATGGAGCTCTCATTTAATTTAAGCAGCACAGGACAGATTCTGTTCTCAATTACATCAATCCAATACTAATTAAATTAATAGGACAAAGCAGAACTTGACTCTTTATCCCTTCTGGAAGAAAAAATATCAATTGGAGGAGGAAAAACCCCAAAAACCATGCAACATATTATTTTTGTTAAGTAAGAGGTTTAAAATCAAGCCTCAGTTGGCCTCAGGAGACTGTGCCACTTAAATGTCAGTCCCTGCAATAGGGTTTCTGGGTCCTGGAGGTGCTGGTTTAGTGGTTCTGGAACAAGAAGGACTGCACGCCCTTCCACCTAAGTGACCACAAACACACACCCACATACTGTTCCACTGTCCAGCAGCATCAACTGCAAATATGTGGGGTTTTTTTTTTTCCCAAAATGAAGATGGGAATATTTTCATTGACCTCAGGAAAGACATCTTTCCAGCTTTTAGGTTTATTTTTTAGAGTGCCTGAGGCAAATTTCCACCAAAGTCACATAAGCTGCAAGTCTCCGTAGCTCCATTTTCTTAATTGGAATAATAGTTAGGGATTCCTTAGTTACTTGTCTAATTTGGGTTACAAACACACCTCATTCTAGGTGTCTAGCCATAATTTCCATCCCCACCCTGCCATGCATTTCTTGTGTTTCAGCCTTTAAAACCATTCTCAGTAGTTATAACAACTACCTCCTAATACAATTGCATCCATCCACTTTTGCTTAAAAGCAGCTGGTGGAATACTCTTTTTTATTCCTGTCCTTGTTCTTCATTAATTAAAAAACTCTATTTCTATAGGCTAATAGCACTGAGCCAAAGTCCATTCAATCTGCAGAGCTGTGTGCAGCCATTTGATTATTTTCAGTAGTGCAATTATTTTCATTCATCTACACAGTGAGCCAAGGTTAAGGTCAATAGTATACAATTTGATTCTACTCCAGCTTAATAAGGTCAAATGCATAATGGTTCTCTGGTATATTATCATAAATTCATTTTCCACAACGAAGTTAAACTGATTAGGACAATGCAGCACACCAGTTTTGCACATTTTGCTCATATGTAAAATCAGTTTGTGGAGTCAAGTCCTAAGTTTGGGCTGTATTGTTGGTGTATTCATATCCACCACACGTTCTCAGAGAGGGAATCTAGGCTTGAGTTATATGTTACAGAGTATTTTCAGCACAATCACACCTCAATTCATAAAGAAAGGTGTTATCATTTTATGGCACCAAATCAGTAAAATTAAGTGAACCATGGTACAACCACTGCCTTAATCCAATGGAATTGCATTCCATAACATCTTTGGAATTAAAAGATTCACAATCTTTCTTGGCGGACTCTAGTTCTAAAGGATAGAGTTTTCTTTCAATATTTACTTTGGAGTAAAAGAGAAATTTTGTGACATTAGCTTTTTTGAGGAGGGGGGAAACTGAAACTTGGCTGTTTGAGCAATTAAAAACAGCACCAATATTAGAGTCTGAAAATAAATTGTTAAAATACTTTAAAAATAAGTTCTTTTACTCAGAAGACAATGGCCTGAACATGTGATTTGGCAAAAGTTCGTGGATGACTCCTCACATATTCCCAGCTGATCCATAGTGACTTGAAGTTAGTGTGGTATCAGAGAACTGGATCTCATGGAAATGTCATCGCCTCAAAATGCAAGTGTCAAATACTCCTCAAATACAAGAAAGAAGGACATAATTACACACAATACTGTGTCACACCAGTGAAAACCCCTCTTCATCTTGTCTTCTGAATGAGTCAGCTATGAGATACCACAGTGAACTGTCCAGAAATAGCTGTGGCTCTTGACAGACCATCATCAACATGGGTGCTGAATTCATATTTAACTCTAATATTTAGACTATGGTAATGCAAGAAAATATTGTCAAATTCTGTTTTTTCGTAATCAGGAAACTTCTAATAATACTGATAACTTTACCTTTGTATCTGTTTCCTATAGTCTATGGATAAAACTTTTGGATTTATAGAAGGATGTGTATCTGAGCTAGATAAATACAATTTTCAGGAAAAAAAAAGATCAGTCTAAGTATATTATTTTTAAAATATAAGAATTGCTTGGGAGACAACTATGTTCATTGGATTTTTAACATTTTAGTGTTAATACTTAAGACATTCAAATATTAAACACCACGGGCTTAATGTGAAAAGTCAAACTGCTTCATTAGGAAAATAGAAAAACCTGATCTTGCAGAACTTTGGGGAACATTAAGATTCAAAGTGCACAATCTCACAAAATAAACCAGAATTAATAAACCTTTTCTATCCTACTATAGTGAAGGGATGTTTTTCATATAAATATTCATGTAGCTTTAATGGGACATTTTTTGATTTTTGACTCTTGGGGGCCTGCAGGACAATCTATTTTCCTTTTAAGTTCTAATTACAAAAAAATCAAATCATATGAAGAAATACTCCCCACCCCAAACCAGAGGCAATTTTCAGATTTTCAGCACATGTAGTGGAGTTTCACAGGAACAAAAGGCTAGAAAATATTCTGCTTGAGTAGCCATGCAAGGAACATGGTTTCAGACTGGTTTTATGAGCTTTTTCTCAAAAGTTTATGCTCTTTCAAAGTAGACTTTCAGCCTTTTCTTTGATTAGGCTCTGCAGGATAGTCTTATATAGCTATAAAACAAAGAGCTGGAGTTGCTGACACAGCCAAAGAATATTCTATATATTTAGATTCTGCCAACTTGCTCCTCTAAGCTTCCTTATGCCACTAAGGGAGTAACTTGTTCTAAACAGTAAAGCACAGAAACTGGAAAAACTTGAAACAGCAGAGGACTCTTATGAAATTTGAAAAACAATGCACTTCAAACAGGCTAACCTTTCCCAGCCCACCCATTTGATGAGAAATACTTGGCCTTGTAAAGGCCCAAGTACCTAGAAAGGGCCTCCTCTTTCTAAATCAGGCTACAATTTTCCAAATTCCTTTCACATTGATTCCTCAGCATATGGCATCACTGCATTGCTTGTCTTTACACTCCATACTTTAGATGACAAATGTGTGTGTTTCCACAGTGAGAAAAGATGAAATTATCATCATGAGAACCTGAATCAGCAGAAAATATCTAAGATTATCCAGGCTACAGAAGCCCAGAAGGATGTCTGTGCCAACTCCAATGATATTTCCTTTGGACAGATCCTGGATTTTTTAACATGCAGCAATGACAAGCAAATTTGGGCTGCATTGCAATGTAGAAAAGTAGAGAAAGAATATACTGCAGTGATGCTTTTAAAAAACCTTATCAAATAATTACTGTCCCAATTTGCTTGCTGAAAAGAGAGAAAAACTGCACAACTTGTGTCGAGGGTTGATAATAACATACAAGTAGTTCTGACAGGACCGACTCCACCTTTATCTAGGGGTCAACTTTCTGTCCCAAATTCAGCAAATTCTGATGTTCTGTTTCTTGGCACTTAACTAGCCTCAATTTAATAGACCTCTACTTCCATGATAAATTATAACACTCTTCAAATGGAAATGCATCAGCAGACAGCACCATAATAGATAAAAATATGACAGGGACATAGTGTAATTTTCTCAAGACATGATATTGTCTTAAATCAGATCTTCTATTCTCCTTTCCCAGGAGACTCTTAAACAATTTGATGATTATTTTCTTTCCAGAAACATATGGTAATACTGGTTGCTAATATAGCTTTGGTCATATTTGTGGGAAATTAACATACTAATTACAAGGATTGTCTTAGAGAAACAATACGTGCTGTTAATTGCCATGGTTGTTTCCCCAGCTTTTATTTAAATGGTGAAAAAATGGTAAATAAATGACACTGAAAATGTGCTACTGAATAGAAAGTATTTTTAAGGTAAGCCTGGATAAATTAGAGACAATCAAGAACAGAAGTGAATAAAGACGTGTTCTCAAAACACAAACGGTTGCAAAGTTTGATGCTGATGCTCAAAGACACAAGGCTTAGAGCAGCTCCTTCTGTTGATTTTATAGCAAGGTGAAAAAAGGAAAGAGGGTCTGAAATCTGTCTGGGAAGCATTTTAAGGCAGGCAGCACTGCACGCAGGGCTGGGTGGCAAATATCCAGCTGGAAGGTGGCTGAGCCCCGTTCCGGGAGCTGCCTGCGGGAGCGACTCACACCGGGGAGCAGGAGGAGCTGCAGGGGTGTGGGGAGGCAGAGCAAACTGCAGATCACAAACTTCAGGAGCCCTCCTGAGGTGCCCATTCAAACATGTCAACAGGCAAATGCATAGGATTCTATAAGCAGGTGTTTTTCTTTTTTTCCAGGAATATAAAGCGGCCAGCAAAAAGGATCTTTCAACAGAGCTGTTCCAAAGTTATGTCAGTAAGACAGAGCAAGATCATGTAGGTTTTTTTCCTTTCGTCCCTTTCTCTGGTTATTTCCCAGCTGGGACCATGGGACAGTTTGGGTTTTTCTTGGCAGTGGCCACAATCAGAAAAGCACACTCTGGCCCCAATTAGTAGTTGTAGGATTTCAGAGAGGGACATTTTCTTGTGACAAATCACTGCACCACGATGCAGAGAGCGTTTCCCCCTGAGCTGAGGGTGCTGTGCAGAGCACTGCTCTTCACTGGGGGTGTGCCTGCCCAAGGAATGCTGATACAGGAGTGCTTTACACTGAGTGTGGAAAATGAGGACAGGAGGCTGCACTTCGGTGTATTTCAGCATACCCAAAGCATACAGGTATAAAAGGGTCTTTGAATATGATTCCTTCACAGGAAAGATAATGCCTTTCTTAAACAGGAAGTTCAGAGATTTTACTTGGATTATATTATAATTATCCTTAAAGGTAGTTTTTTTTTGTATATTCCCTCTGAGCAAACACGACTCAGGGCAAACCCTGCTGGCCTTGTACAAAAGTCACTGATGTCACCAGAACTAAAACTGTGAATAAAACATGTAGGATTGAGCCTACTGTCAGCTGGAGTTAAGTGCTATCCACTAAAGACATTTATTTTTTGTACTGATTTTTAATGCAAGATGATGAGTACTCTAATTACGAGATTTTTTTTTTTGCAGTTGGTTTTATGTATACTGTCATAAGACTTGGCAGACAAAAAGGGAAGAAGTCACTGCCAAAATATATTTATATATTTTACAAAAGATCACTCTGTTCTTTACCATTGTAATACAGGATTGACTTTTTTTTTAATGCTTCCTGCATTTAATTTTTTACCTTTTCTGGAGAAGATTTTATCAATGCCTAATTTCATATGAACTGAATGTCCTAATGTTTTTATTTCATATGTTCCCAACTTCTAATTAACTTTGCACATGTTATGGCAAAATGAATCCATTCCTATAGATTTCAACCCTGAATTTTACCCACTTACTTATCTTTAAGCTAATTACTTATTGCTGGCATACAATAAATTTACACTACAAGAAAGACAGAAACAAAAAGAAATGCAGGGACAGGCAGGCTGATTCTGAATTGATTAGTGCAATCAGCAGTGGTGCCTGGAGTTCAGCAGTTAATTCCTTTATGACTGGGCTACTCTGCACAGTTTATGACATGGTTAGGCATCTGCACTCAGCTTGCAGGCCAATTATTTTTGGCTTTCATATCTCTACAAAACCTGTGTTCTCTTCTCATACTTTCTCTCCTTCATGGTTCAATGCAATGGAGTTTGATGGTTCTTAGCTATTGCTTATAATTATACTCTGAGCTGGATGCTCTCCAGCAGGAATTAATTGCCTACATATGATTGAGGAATGGGACCTTTCCTGCATGTAGGAAGATACATGCTTAATTTCAAATAAACTATTTTAATCAAAGTGATTATGGAAATACCCTAGAATGCATTTAGGTTGCAAAGGAACTGCATTTTCTAAGAGAAAAATTTCCTATTAAAAAAAATAGAGACAAATTCCAGAAATGAAGATCATATTTAGATTCCAACAAGCACAATCACTTTAAGTAGATCCTCCATAAATGAGATTGCTTGTAGGGTCTTTTAAAAGCTAATTGGAGGCAGAAGGGAAAAAAAAAAATCTACTCCGCATATCATTCTCTAAAAGTCATCTGCAGTTTATTTTAAGGATCAGTAGTAAGAAAACTTTCCTTTCAAAACTCTTCTCTAGAAATAAAATTAAAAAACAGATACAACTTGTACAGGTCTGCTATTTACCATAGAAGTTCTGATTAAAGCTGAGTAAATCTCCACAGGGTAAAGAAGCCTCCTTTTCTAAATAGCATCAACGAAATCCTTCAGACCCACCAAGAACCTGGTCAACCTTAAGTAAAGCAACAAGCATGTGGTGCTTACAGAGAGAGCAGCAGCTGCATATGTACAGCTGTTCCTCAGTGCCAAACAGGTGTTTCCACTTCTATTGGCTGGTTGACATTTGCTTCCCCCTGTTTTTACTCTCCTCCTCTCTTACAAAACCTTTCCCTTGCAGTACATGTTGGATAGGCCACAGGGGGACTATCAGACAAAGAGCAGGTTTGTGTTTGGTGGAGAGGGGAATGCTAGCTGGGAATGTGCTCAGGTCCTTTGCACAGCCTGCACAGAGTAGGCTGAAGCAGCCCAGCTTGAGCTCATAAGCTTATGCTCAGTGTGAGACATCGGAGACCAACTCATGGAGCAGCCCCAGGGAGCTGCTGGAACAGAGCTTTTGTAGGGACCAACAGCTCTCCTCCACCTCCAACATCCTGTCTGCAGTCACATTGTTAATGCACTTGCCTGGCACTCTGGACTGTCTTAACACATTTACATTTTCTGGGGGTGCTCGAGTAAGAGTTTGCGTCCACTTGCACAAATTTTTTTAAATATCTGAAGGTACAGCTCAACACCAAGTGATGTGAAAAAATCACAGTCATTATCATCCTGAAAATCAAAATCAAGGAAATCCAACTACCTTCTCTCCTTAAATATATTGGAGTCACCCTGGGATCTTACCTAGGCCTGTCACACACTGGCCTGTAGAACAAAAAGGTTTTCATCTATTTGTAAGTGACAGACCACATTAGCAAGAAGAGATGGTCACTCCAAGTGTACTGAGTAAAACCCAGCCCAGAAACTACTAAAATGTACAACCCCACTAGTACAGAGAGCAGTGGCAAATGATGACATGAGCTATCAGCAGCATTGTGGTCTTAATGGACATAAACACTGCTAATAATACTCTAGTGTAATACCCTGGGCTGGGATGTTTGTGGGACACATGATCTGTCTCATGCTGCACTCAAACTCGGAATGCTTCTTTCTATCCATGCATGTGCTGCCATGTCAAACATCACACCATCATTTATCCTGCTCAGTATCTTTGCTTACTTTCTGCCCCAGAGCTCCAGGAAAGGTAGGCAGCCAAATGTATGTGTTTACCTCCTAATCCATTTATTTTACCCCTCATACAGTTTGAGGTTTTGGCAACACTTCATAGCACTCTCATTATCCAGGGCCTAATCCAAAGAATATGGTTGGTGTAGAGGTTTTGTGGCTTTGCTTGTTCTTAATCTAGGTACAAAAATACAGTATGAATGTTCATCTTCTCCTCAGATTGCCTCCAAAGGCTACTTAAGTGTGACTTGCCTTTCCTGAGACCTTGTGGGCTGTCTTTAATGTTTAGTCCCTACCCTTCCAAATTCCATTCTGTTATTTTCACAATATTTATACTGCCCTGAGCCACACACTGTATGAGTTTTCAGCTAGGTTTCACAATTATTGAGTAGAATTTTTTTAACCTTGGGAACGACAGTAACAATCATCGTACTTCATGTCTAAAGTCTACAGTCAAAACAGCAATCTGCTGGTAGTACATTGTCTGATTGTCTGCCTATTGTGGACTACTTTTTGTGTTTCAGGGATTCAGGAATAATAGGCATTGCTATTTGGTTCCAAACTCCATCTCCTTTCCTCTTAGTATTTCTTTGATATGAGGAAGAAACGGCTTTTTTTTTTTTTTTTTTTTTTTTAATCAAAGACATTTGTAAAAGTATGTAATTAATCTATTATCACCACATCTTGTCTGTGTAGGAAGTGATGTGCCCCAGTGTGAGTGGCCTCAGTGGGAGGAGTGCTGAAGGCAGTAAAGAAAGGGGTGCTGCACCCAGAATCCTCACCAGGGGAAAATGGGAGCTGAGAGATGGCAGCTGAGAAATATTTCCTGTTCTGAAGTGAGTTTCACAAAGGTGAGCCAGCCCACGGTGCATGCCCATATTGTCTCATTTTCATAAGGTTTTCTGTTTTAAGTGGGATAGAAATTAACTTAATAAGTTTGAACTTTCCCCTACTGCTTACATTATAAAAGGTGATTTCACTCTACAATAAGAGAAAATTTGACATTAGAGGTGTCTGTGGAAAAAAATACCCTTTGTAGACTTGGATCCATTTCCAGATAGGGAGCATGACATCCCATTGTGTTCCATAAGCCAGGCTTCTTAGTGAGACTGCATCTTTTCTGACACATTCAAAACAATCCCTCTTTTCTGTCTGAAATCCCAGTGGCATCCCAGGCTACAACCATCATGATGCATCAGCTGAGAAAATGCAGCATACGTTTATTTTCATTCACTTAGAAAGTGTCCTGTGCCATTTTGATATAATGAATCATTTCCATTTGGGTTGAATCATTGCAGAACATTTTGTTAACACTGACATTTCCCAGGAAGAAGCTTTTTTGTCTTTTAGCTAGACACAGCTAAAACAAGCTCAACCCAATAACATAATCTTGTACAGGTAAAGAACAGAGCCATCTAGAGTCACACACATAATAAAATCAATGCCACAGCTTTCAAACAGAAGTAAATTCACACTTTGACCTTTCTTTTCACAGAAAAAGAAATTTTCAGATTTTTTCTGTATTTTTCTGATTTTTTTTTTTAAATATGGAATGGAACAAAATGGAAAATGAAAAGGAGAGAAATAATAGTTTGCTGTTGAACCCACAAATGTCCTTTCAACGAAATAGCTATAAGCAAATTGATAGGCTTGATGAATTGTTCTTTGTTAACAACACAACACAAATTCAGTAGAATTCATTTATATAATAATGACACATATATTAAAGGTTTATTAAATTCTGTTCTCATCATAAAGACAAAAGTTCTTAATTGGATCACTTCTGAATGGGGAAGACTGCACAAAATGAAAATTCTTAATTTCTTATGGTCTGGTTATCAAAAATAAAGCCTTTCAGCAGAAAGTGTGCAAGTGGAATGATTTGTATTTACATTTTGATTGAAATACTCAAAGTCAAGTGATTAAAATTAGTTTTACTAATTTTACTAGCACTTCATATATAAAAGAATCTAATATAACCGTACATAAAGGGTTCTAAACAAAGGGTTTTTCTTATAACGAATTCTGGGAACCTGTAATTTTCAGTTGCTCCAAACAAATCTGAGAAACCTTAGCATTTTGGGGTTCTAAGCATCTTATTTAGGCTCCTTAAACACATAAATTGTCTCCATTGTTCAGCTAGGCACCTAACTTTGAATATCTGCCTTTCATCCTGACTTTTTTGTGGGTGGGTTCTGTCACTTTTACTAAGCCTCTTACTGAGTTCAGCAGCAAAAGATATTTTGCCTGCCAGCTTAAAGGTCATAACCCATCTAATGTGAATAATCAACAGACACAGTCACCTTCCACTGGTGTGAAATATGTCACTGCTGTAAATCTGCCATGTCAGGTTCTGCCCTGCACAATGAGTGAAGTGACTTTTGTCTTGTGTGTGTGAATGTCTATGATGTGCCACACAGCTGTGAGAAGGACTGGGTCAGGACAGGCCCTCCAGAGCCCCTGGCAAGGAGCAATCAAGTGATATCAGTTACCAGCATGAAGTTTGAATTTCTTATTCAGCAACGCCTCTCACGAGGGAATTAGCATTGTTAATATAAAGATTAATGTTTGGGGTAAGCATTGAGCAAAGGCCTATTAGTGCCCAAGAGTTTATGCCAGCAATAGAGACATCTGCATAAGTGACTCTGAAATGGGCCTTGAGATGTCCTCCAAGTCAGGCCTCTGCTGCTCCAATGGTGGAGATTCCATTTCCAGCCCTAATAGTCAGAACTCTTTTCTTACTAACACAAAATCCTTCATTGCAGCTGGAATTCAGTTCTCCTAGTGGACACGAAAAGCAGTGTTGTCCTGACAAAATTGCAGGATAATCCTCAGAACAGTCAAGAATGGATTCCAATGTATTAATATCCTGGGAACTTGAATAAACTTTCACCTTTTTCCCCGAGTATTAAAAAAGTGCTTTGCTCCAAAACTCAATAGTTTTGGTGCATTAATGTTTAATTTATGTGTCACAGAGCCTGAATCAAGGCCTTCTGTCCAGCTCTGAGGGCTTGCCTTCTGGTTTCATAGACTTTTATGAGAATTTTGAGGTTTCAATGTATAAAATTGAGGCCTTTAGTGGAGAACTAATGAAGAAAACCTTTACAGATCAGGATGCTGAGATGCTTACATGATAATAAAATTGAGAAGATACCAAACAGCCAATGTGTATTTCTCATTTCAGTCTCAGGAAACTTGAATAATCTACACTGTGACTTAGCTCAGAGGTAACGAGGCCAGGAAGAGATCCCTCTCCTGAGTATCGGCATCCTGTGGGTAAGAGCAGACAACAACTTTGTGGCATTGGGCAAACTGGGTGTCAGATAAAATAACCAAATATAGAACATCAAAATGCACACGATCCAAATAATACTGTAATGCTCTCTCAAGTGTTCTCACATCCAACAGTGCCATGTAAATCCTATTTTGTCAAATTTAAGGCGGATTTTTGACTAGAAGGATTGCAGCAAATACTTCTTTAATTTTTTTTTTTTTTTTTAAGACCAAAGATTAACAATAAACCTCAATAACTCTGGGAAAAATGTTACTGCTTTCATGCTGTTTGATTTCTGCATATCCACATTAACTGATACAGGAGGACTTAAAGTATAATTCCTGTTGCAGTTCTGGGAGTGACGTGGGACTGGCTGCTCTGTGATGGGACCATAACCAGGAGCGTTTAAGTTCTTCAAATAGGGACATTTTCATGGGAAGAAAAATACCTGAAGAGAAGACCACCTCAAAGGGAAATTGTTCAGACTAGTTCCACTTCACACTTCTAGTTTATATGAATTTCTCTTTTTTTATTAATGACCTGTTTTGTGTTGTTGTTTTCTTATATGAATCCATTCTAACACAATGCTGCAGGTCTGAATTAATGAATGAACAGAAATAAAATTAATTTTAATATCTAGATTGAAACAGTATGTTAACACTTTTTTATTACTGCTTAGTGCTGAGCTGCATATTACTCGGTAGTGGAGCCTAAAGTTTCTCCAAAAAAGCAGTGGACTGAAAAGCAGAGTGATGTGTGCACTTATTAAAAATGATCTGGAAAAATAAAGGGCCCCAAAAATCAGCAAATAGTTGGGAAGGCATTTTACATGATCAGAGAAGTAGAGACACAAGTTCTTCCTAGCATGTCTTTGTTCTTCACAGGCCTGAAGAAAATCTTTTTCCATAAAGACAGCAAGAAGGGCTCCCTAGTCATGGATGAGATCCAGAAAGAATGCAGGTACTGGAGAGGGAGCAGTTCCATGTCTGCTATTCTGCATGGCACTGAAATGCAGCAAAGGGAGTTTTAAAACTGATATTTGCTATATTAATATACTAATTTATCTTCCTACAGTGACAGAAAGTTGACCTGGATGAGAGAGCTGTAGGTACTGAGGGAATTCTCAGGTAGCGACCCTTCAATGCCCATAAGAGTTTTTTCTCATTTGCTGCTGGAACAGGCCTAGAACAACTAAGAGATGAAACAATTCCACTTTCAAAATTATCCAGAACTACTTTTGAGCCTAAGTAAGCTTTAACTATATATATTTAGCAGCTGGACTATGAATTTGCTGAACTAGGAAGAGGTAAGGTGCAACAAACAGGATGCAATAATTCACAGCAAACAACACAGCTGAAGCATTTTCCCTTCATTACAAGGGATTTGCATCATGTCTGCTGTCAGATGCTACATCTGAACTAAAGGACAGGATATTATTAAAATGTTCTAACATAAAAGAACAATCGATCACACTCCAAATTTAATCTGCATCTGTCTGTATGTCTTTTACATCTCTTTCATCCTACAGCCCTCTGTAGAGTCTCTGTATGAATGAAGGAATAATGCTACTGCTATATAAGCTCATTCAATCTCCACTGACTTAGATGGATCTTTCTTGTAAGGACAAAAGGTATTTATGTTTCCAAACTATACAGCATGGTAAAGGTTTAGTTTAGATGTTTCACATTGTGTACTATTGATCTAACAGGAGAAAGAAAAAAGCACTGTGCAACAGAGTTTTATACAGTTAGATAACTTAATTTTAACAGGTATTTTCTTGAAATAGATAATAAAAGCCTATAATAGAAAAATAAAATTCCATGGGGTGAATCAAAATCTTAAATGGAATAATTTTATTTTCCTAAGGGATGCTTAGGAGTAAATATTTTTTTATGTGGAATTTCTATGAAAATGAACATTTAATAAGGATTACAGCTTGCTGAAAAATTATAAATGGCAACCAACCCCCTTCTGTCTGGCCACATATAAGTGGTCTTATAGACCATGTATGGTCTATGGAGTAAAAAATTATGCAAAACCTAAATCACTGACACCATGTTTTTCCATAATATTGTCAAACAAATAAAGCTTCTTTTAAAACTGAGTAAAAACCTGCACAATGTCTCAACTTGGTTTAAAACTTTTTTCCCATCTTTTTTTCCTCCTTTTTGCACTGGTGAATAAGGTTTGTTCAGCTGCCTGTGTAGAAATGGTTGAGAGGAAACACAGACTGAGTGTCTCAAAGCCTGTAAAATAGTCACAGGGTAGAGAAGCATTTTCTGTCTTATCTTGAAAGATGCCAAATTTGTGCGAACATCAGACCTTGAAAATCAATCTTCCAACAGTAGAGACTTAAATTTCCTGGTTCAAACAACATCCTTTCCCACCAAGGTGAACTGCTTGCATTTTTCTCTACGGAACCTCATGCATCTTTACCCTATTTACTATCCCTCTGTACAAGAAAAATTCTTTGTTTTCCAATACCTCTGTTGCAGCCATGCTAGATGAGGAATTTATTCAGTTTTTCCTGTACATAAGTTTACATTTTCTTATTTACCCATTCTTAATTTTCTCTTGTGGGCTCTGTTCACCTGGATGTCCTGCTTTCAGCAGTTCATGCTTATAAATGAAAGGACAGTTCCTTACAAAACTTTAATAATCAGTAACATGGAGTCCATTCATATTTAAGAGGTACTGGTTCCCTTTGGCCTTCAGTTTTCTTTCCTCAGTGAAATAAGAATGATTCTTTATTTACAGCACAAATTTTTCACCTAGGTATTGGTCTCAATTATAGATTCCCCTCCTTAACTCTATACAAATTTCCCTGCTAATAAGGGATTGGAAAAGAATCTAATTTTTAATGTTTTTATTGAAGATTTTAGCTGAAAAATTCAAACGCTGAGGAGAAAGAAATAGAAGGAAACCTGAAGTACTTCTCTTCTGTGCTTTTCTTGGTGGCTCCTATGCTTGATCACTAAGAAGAGTTACCAAGCTTATCCCAAACTTGAAGTTAAATTAATGGATCACTAATTTTCTCTTATGTTTGCTGCTTCTCTCTCTTGCATATTAGAACTGCTGTGGCCTCTTTCTAATCTCTAGGGCATTTCTCTATTAACAGACGTCATAAAACTGTCCATTGCCACTTTTATTTCACCTGTTTATAGCCTTAGTTCTTTCAATGAACAATACATTTCCTTTGTTCCCAATGCTTGAATGTTTTTCCTTGCACTTTTTTTTTTTTTTTTGGAGCTTTCTATCAATTTAAGAACCATTTCAAATGTTATTTTTATGATCCTTAATTCCTGCCTCTCTGTCAGTATATATCTGACTTCTGATTTAATCCTATTAATGCCAAGAGAAAACCCATACAGTACTTCTCATTTCAGATTATTGGAATTAAATCACTTCTAAGTGCATAAGTGCAACCCAAGTACTATATTGAACCCACACACACAGCATTCCTTTTTATGTATAAAGAGAAAAACTGAAGAATAACTTTAGATCAGGCTATAAACTAGGAAGTAGAATATGCTGACAGTTCAGAGATGTACACTAGAGATGAATGAATGAACCAAGTTATTCCATAATATTTTAAAATATCAATTTTCTTTTTTATAGTGCAACATATCTATTATTTTCATTATTATTTTCCCCATCCCTCCTTTTCCAGAGAGCCTTTCAGTAAATTCTGATATTGGGGTGTGGAGAGAGGAATGAACCAATTGCTGATAAGGAATGCATTTTACCCATTAACAAACTGAGTATATTTTCAGGACTCAGAGTCATTTTCTTCCACAATGCACCATTTGGAACACACAATGCTCATTGATGCAGAATACACAATAGGAAGCAATAAATGGCCCCATAGTTGCTTGGGCACTGACATGCAGCTGAGTTATTTGATAAAATCAATAGTAATTTACTGCAAGTGTGTGTCAGTGCTGTGGACATTGTTCTTTTTGCATAAGTGAGAAAAGTGAGGACACATCCTAAGGAGAAAAAAAAAAGAAATAAAATCAGCGCTTGCTTCCCTGAAGAGATTTTACAAGAGATCCTGGGATTTTTATTGCAATGTTCATGAGTTTGTCTCTATTGATGTCGTGTCAAGAAAACCTTTCCAGCATACTTTTTGTGAGAAGAGGCTGTGCACGTGGACCCACTGATCCTCACGTGCATTCCTCCAGTGCAGTTGGAATCATTTGGCTCTGGCACTGACCAGCTCTGGCTCTAAGGCTGGGCAAGGACTCCAGCTGCATGTTTTGGTTACTGATATGTGAATGTGGTTGCCCTGTGCAGCACAGTGGGAGCATCCTGCAGCCAAACATTTGAGGCAGCTGAATTTCAGTGCCTTGTTTGGCTCACCAGGAGATTGAGGAGATTGAGTCAGTTACTGCAGGTTCAAGCTAAGCAAAAACCAGCAAGATGTCAATCAAGAAATATGAGTACCATGACTGTACAGAGGTAATGCCTGTGTCTGTTGGCTCTCCAAACCCCAACATCTGGAGTACAGCTTGAGTGATTCAGAAAAATCCCACTAGTCTGAAACTGGGTGATATTGAGACCAAAATCCCAGCAAAAACTCAGAAATAGGATAGAAGCCTGCTTCCCATCCCATAGTGTCCTTGGAGAGATGCTGATTTCTCTGCCCTAGTTGGCCCTTACAAGTTTACTGCTTAATACAATTCTTATAGGGAATGTTGCAGGAAATAGAGCCCCCTAAATAGTAGGTGTAAATCTCAGAGAGGCTTTTTGCTGTCTCTGGTGCTGCTACCTGCCTCCATTTCCAAGTGAGGCTGTCACAGGCAGTGTGACACTCCGGTGTCTTTCCAAGCTTGCTTACCATCCTGAAATCAGCTGCCTGGCAGCTAAAGAGCTACTTGTTCACCTTTGTTTGCAATTTGACAGTTGTTGGGAGACTGCCATTTTCCTACAGGGAGGTCAGAAAAAGGTGCAGCTATGCTCTTTTTTTTTCTTCTTATCTAGGATAATGAAGTGGCTAAAGAAAACAATGTAATTCTCAAATCTATGTTTAGATTACAAGTAAAAACTTCTAAATCACTTTTTTTTTTTTCCTTCTGTAGTTAGGTAGATTTGTTTCTAATTTCTCAAATCAATAAATTACATTTTTTGAATAAATAAATCACATTTTTTTTAGGTATAATAAATACCAGAAGACATATCACATAACGCAGAGTGAAAATCCTACTAGTCTTCCAGAAGAAAAAAGTTCAGAGAGGCTATTATCTGCAGGTGAGACATCTGAAAGAAGAGTGTTTGTCTTCCAGTGGCCTGTGATGGGTCAGATGATCTGAAAAGCTCCAGCCTTCTCCCCAGCACGTTGTTCCATTGAGCTGAGTCAGGGGAACGGCTCAGACTGATGCTCCTCAGCTGTTGCAGTGTACAACCAACAGGGCTATTTTAAGCAGCTTTCCTTGACAGCTGAAGCAAGGTTTGACTTACCTTACACTGCAGCAAGGAGTGCTGGTGCTGCTTTGCTGGCCAGGATGCAATGGAGGGCAGCCACAAATCACTGAGAAGACAAACTGCCACAGCCATTTCCTCAGCTTCTGACAGACAAGATCCTGCACTGAATTTCACTTGTCAGCTGAGCAGTCACCCATTTGCACTGCTTCACTTATCTCCTGGCAAAAGAGATTTTTCTTATCTCCCCAGCTGAAGGAGCAAGGCAAGGACTGAATCTCCAGTATTTTGCTCCACAGCTGATGGGTTCATCATACTTCCTTCAAAGAGTTCAAGCTATTTGTGCATCACCAAAAGAGAAAAACAATAAACAATTCAAAACCTGTGAAGATGTTTCCAAACTATTAACTGTGCAGTTATTCAAACCCACTTGAGTCACTTACAAAATAAGACTTTCTCCTCAATGTGGTACCCAAGCAGAAAAAAAGCAACTTAAACTTTCTAGAACAGACAAAGGGTTAATAAAGAAATGTAGTGTGAAAAGTACTGTAAGCCTACAAGTATATACCACCCCTGTCTGCCATGGGTAAATGATGCCTAATTATGCCTTTGCTGTTTTCCAGAGCACTTCTGTCTCATTTATCATTTTTGAGCTGCCAAAAGCAAGGAATCAAGCTGTGAATCTCTTGTCTTTCTGCTTGGGCTGCCAGAATGGGGCATTAGGTGCCTCTTGGCAGTTGCCTCTGTTCCTGTTGTTACAGGATGAGAAAAAACATCAATGCAGCTTCCCACCTACACAATAAACCTCTCCCACTGCTTACTCCCCTCCTCCTTCATTATCATTGTTAATGCCACATCCCACATCTCCATCCTCCCCCCTAGCTTTGCCTGGAATACTAAATTAAATTTGCTTGATGTTGGGTTATCCAACTACAATCTTTTATCATATTAAACACAAAGGCAAGGCACAGGTCGTGGAGAAAGCCAAGGGAGCTGGGGAATGAAGGGCACCTGCATGGGCCACACAGCCACGTCCTGAGCAGAAAGGTTGTCTCAGGGTGAAACACACCAAGGTGGCCCAAGTAATGAAATTTTTTCCAGAACATCAGGAAAATGAAAAGGGATTACTGCCTAAAGGGGTGTGAGACTTATTGTGGGATGCTGGGAGTAAGACAGTTTTCAATGAAGCAGAAAGAAATGGGTGATAATACAAAATTTCCTACAGAATATTTTGAGTAAGGGACACAGAAGAGGAAAGGAGGAAATTAAGCCAGAATGGATATAGTTATAATAAAAAGTTAAATGTCCTTAAATAAAAATTATACTCACAAGTGAGAAATGTGGCTATGTACCCCATCACTGCATTCATGTTTCATAAAAGATGAATTCCCTGGCAGTGAAGCTCTACAGCAGGGATACTGTCTAGAACTTCATGTGGCTGCAACAGCCACATCTCCATCACCTGAAATAATTATGCTCTTTAATGGCACTTTTTTTTGGGATACTTGATTCATAGTAAAGTGAGAAATTCAAGAAGTGAAGGTTAAGAAGTGCACTGTAGTGTAGAAACCAGAGGCAGAAATTCACATAGGACTGAAATGGAACGACTTCAAGATGGTTTCACATTAATCTCCAAAGATTTAAGAATGAGTGGGAGGAAGGAAATTGAATATTACCTGTTTTTCTAGAAAGGCTGAAATCTGAGAAACCCCTGCATGAAGACTGAGGAGTTTCTAAGTGGATTTTGGACATTATTAATTTTGCAGAGGTCAGGGAGTCCCTTCTTTTTTGAATTAAGATTGCATTTGAAGAGAAATCTGCAGTGGCAGCTGATCTGGCAATTACCTTCCTGATTACCTCTAAGAATATCTAAATGATGCGTCCCAATCTCCCATGATTGCTCCAAAGGGTAGAACAAGCTTGTTTCAAGGTGAGAAAATTTGATCCTCTCCTGATAAGAGATGTAAAGAGACAGAAAGATTTGAAATTGAATGAAAAACATGAAACACGAAATTGGTTAGGGAAATATGCTTGAAGACAGACCCAAGGGACTGAGAATGAGCTCCTTTGCATAAATCACCAGCACTGTAAAGGCTGCTTCCTTTAGCAAGATGACTTTTAGGATGAGTTGTAAAATGAAAAGATTGAGTGGTATTGGGGTGTAACCTACCCTAACTATCATTTAGCTAAAGTCAATATCTTGAATATCACCTTATACAAGTGTTTCTAAAAGTTTTTAATCACTTCCTTGCTTGATGTAAAAGAGCAGAATGGTGATCTCTGTACAGAGCTGCTGTCAGAAATGGTAGCTAGAAGGCTGCATTAACAGAAACCACTGTTCCTTGATGACCATCTATTCTTCCTTCCCCTCAGGATTGTCGAAAAGGTACTTTAGATTCATAGATGTGGCAGCTAAAGGAGCAATTACCATCATCTACTCCAACTTCATGCCTCCCACAGGCCAAAGAACATCACCCAGGAGTTCTTACTTTGTGCTCATAATTGTTGAGCTATAATGTCTTTTAGAACGCTATCTACTTTTGATTTAAAGACTTCAAATTATCATGAGTCATCCAAAGAAACTAAATTAAAAGTTGGACTTTATAATGTCCTTTAATATATTTTTCATTCAGTCCATTTGTGGGCAAGAGTGCTATTAGCTTGAGGTACAACTGTAGCCAGTTAGAGCAGTGACAGAAGATTTATGTTCAAAGAAGTTACTCAAAACATTTGACAATTTCATGGGCACTCAGTGTAAAGAATGCCCTCTGGTATTACATGAGCACATCTATTTAAATCAGAAAACAATTTTTTGCTGAACTATGACTGACATTTTTTGGAAAATTGGTTCTATATATCTTCCTTACATGTTTTAACTATGGATATAAACTGGGAAGATATTGTTCTATTCCTGTTAGAATATACAGAAGTATATTCTGGAAATATTTCTGGTAGCTGTTGAGAGCTCTGCCTCTGATTTTCTCTGGAAACATTACAAATACTTGCATTAATTGTCCTGTCTGTTGGAGAGGTATCATGAGATTTACCATGCAGAGATAAGAATATACTTATTTTCCAGTGACTGCTAAATAATCCCTTATTTTAATTAGAGATATTGGCAATGTAATAATACCATGTACCACTTTCAGTGTGGAAGCTTCATATTTACTTGTCTTCACTAATATATACTCTATTAAAACACTGGATTAACCAAATAAATCTAAATGTTCATTTTTAAAGTTGAACTGCCATTAAAGAACAGCCTATAACCACTCATGTTGTTTCATTATATATTCAGCATCAAAATCTGTCTAGACTTTGAAAAACTCCCTGAGTTCCTACTGAAACCTTGTAAACATTTTTCATCTGTCAGAAAGTTTTGATCATCTAGACAAACAATGACACCAATGCCATTAACATCAGTTCATTCTTGACAAGAAGCTTTTACTAAGCATGTCTTATTTAAAAAGCAGCTTCATTGATCATAGTCATCAGGGGGAAAAAAAAGCTAAATCATCAGAATGCAATTTTCTTTTCAGTTATTAAGAATAAGTTCTACTGCAAAGAATGCCCATTATAACTCTACTTCTTATTTGAAATTAAACCTGTTTTAACTTCTTTTCAATGATAAATAATACACTTCTCTATGGACATTTATATTTAAATCTCTTGAAGTGGTTTTTGAACTTTATCTCCCTTTTCTGCCAATAATCTCAAGAGTCAACACTTTCGTAATCCTGGTACCGAGAAAATTCATAAGAAGGTCAAAAAGTAGTGCTTGATCTGTAAGTCTATTAGTGTATGCACAAATGCATGCTTGTACACAGGGAGCTACTTCAAACCATCTCCTTCAAACACAGCCCCAGCAGTTCACCAAATCATGGAACAGAAATGAGTAAATGCCATACCAAGCACAAGGAGTTCAAGTTCCAAGAGTTTAAAGACTTATATATACTTAAAATTAAGCACAAGCCAAAGCATTTTGCTTGAAGAAACCCTTTAATAGAAAGAAAAAAGTAGGTAGGAATAATACTTTTAGGTCCTGATCTGAAGTCCGTTGACATTACTGGAAGGATTCATGCTGACTTTAGCAGGCCTTACAGTAGGCCTGTGTTTTTTATCTTGAAATCTGCAAGTAACATGTTTAAATAGATCTTTAAGACTGCCAATTTAGGGTGGAAATCAAAAGAATAAGCCCAGTGATGCTTCAGAAAAGACAGACAGGTAAACTGAAGTGTTCCAGATGTCCCTGGGAGAGTTTTCAGATTTCTACTTGCCACGAACCTCCTGCAGCAGAACTGGAACAGCCCTGGGATCACATGAGGCATCCAGGTTTTAGTCCTCATGATGGAAAAATGATGGTCTGAAGGCTGGGTGCGTGTAGTAGGTGGCCCTGGTGCATAATGCTCCCTCCCACACTCTCAGGAGAGCTCAGGTAATAAAAGATGCTCTGGGCTGCCAGACATTAACCATGTGCTTCACCTGCTGTGAGTCATCCACTGTAATCTCCAATGTGAAAGATGTACTTCAAATGTTAGGCTATTGATTCTCTCCCTCCCTCCCGAGGGATACTCTCAACTCACTGATATTCATGAATAATAAAGGAACTCCAGATATGCTGCAGTCAAAACTGGATACCTTTCAGATGAAAGTGAAAAGATAAAATACATGGGAAAGAAAACCCCCAAACTCTTTATTTAAATATTTGCTGTGTGCTTTATTTTGTCAGGTTCTCAGGAAAGAGGATGATTTGCATTTATAGCCGTGCTGAGGTCCTCTCTTGGGTTAGATAATTAGATGTCCATCTCAAGAATACATTGCATTAGGCACAACTATTCCTTAGATCAGAGGTTTTGAGATGAAAACCTGGCATTCAGATGTCTACGTTTCTAGACAATGACAGAGTAATACAATTGTTTTCCATCTATTAAATTAATAAATCGTTTAACCCACATCTTATGAATTTAGTCAGTTCTGCACACATCTGATTGTGCAAATCTGTGGTATCATCCTGTTTTTACTGAAGCAACCATTTGTTAGACATTCCATGTAACAGACTGAGAGGCCTGGATTTTACCATATCTTTCTTCCAGATGCAGAGAAGCAGACATAAAAAAGTTTGAGCAAGATTCTTATTACAAGAAGCTTTTGCACCAGCTCAGTTCCATTCTGTTTAACAGTGGTAATCCTCACGTGGCCCTTTGTGAATGCTAGAATCAGGCCATTTGTTTAAAAGCATTGCTTTGTAATTAGGCAGTCACACACATGTAGCTAAAAACAACACCATAATACCCTGTGCTGAAACGTATAATTGAAGCTAGGACTGGGTCATGTATTCAAAAGCTACCTTTTGTCTTTTATACAAGCATTTTTAGACTATTTTAGTATGCAAATACACAGATGTGCCTGTACTGTTGTACTTTGCTGAACGTGTTATGTCAGATTAAACATGTGCTGAATCTTTTTTAATTACAATGCTTAGAAGAAAACTGTAAAGCATGTTGCCACACAGTTAATATGTGGGTTTAAAGGTGATGTTTGCCCTGATGGGAGGAACTGACTAGGTTATCAAGATCCATATTTTATTTTGAGGCAAGAAGGCTGATGCAAGCCCTTAACTGACCTGACAGTTTGCTGGCAAGTTTGTGAGAGTGACAGAAGCACCACAGTGTTCATCACATAAATTCCTCCAGTCACCCGGGCTCCAGCCTCCCTCCTAAGGCTTCAAACCTAAAGGTACACAAAAGACAAACTTGGCAAGAGTTTGCTTTTAGCTTGGCCTTTAATCATTTGCTTAGTAATACTGGCATTGGGGTTTCTACTCGCTGTTATTTGCATATAGAAATGCTTACAAAAATCATCTGAATTGACAGATAATGGAGGCTTCAGGAATGAGCATAATTCAATGAAAGAATTACTTAAAAGAGATTGCTTTACTTTTGCCTTTTTTTTACTTATTTCTTCTAGAATATCAATAAAGTTTTTAGATGTTTTGTTTCCTTTTCCTTGAGAAGCAAGTCAACAGATAATTGCAGTCTCAGTTTTATAAATTGAAAATATTTCTAGTGGCTTCATAGAGGCTTCACATCTATTTTTTATCTTTTTTAAGCATTGAATTCCATGAGTTTAAGTGGAAATTACACATGAGAAGAAGTGAAAATTAGATCAGGATGTGGCCTTGGTCTGTTTAAAGAAAGTGCTTCTTAAGAGCAGTTCTTTTAAGAGAAAGCTTCAGAGAAGTACCAAACCCTACTCAGTTCTAACCTTTTGTTTCCAAAATTCTCTGAGGTGATTCTCTATTTCTCCCAGGGTCTGCCTCCATCTATATCCTCCATCTATATCCTCCCTTTTATTCTGTATTTTCTGTTTATCTGCTTTGCCACATAAGATCTCTTAGTGCTGTTAGTTCATTCCTTCTTGACATGTGCTAGCTGAAAGTAGCGTCCCTCTTTCTTTCAACCTCATTGACTCTAACCCATTCCTAAACATATCCTTGCTTTCTCCCCTGTTGACAGTTCTTAATTCTCTTCATCCCACTGATATTAATTTTTTTAACTCTATCAATTTGCTCTTTATAGCCACTCTGTGGAGCACTCCAGGACACAGCTATATAAAAGTAAATAATATAATAAATATAGGCATGCCTTCCACTGCTTGGATGTGAAGCACTCTGAAGCCAGCTGGAGCTGTCCCTAAATGATGATTTTGGGCCCACACACACAAACAAATCCTCCTGCTTTTACTCAGTCTCCATGGGACAGGGTTATTTTGCATTGTAGCTATGGCTCCCTTTCTGTGAGCATTTTGGTACTTGTAAAATCAACCACTGAACATGAATGCATACAGGGTCTTGGCTAATTTTAGTAAATTACTTTTCTTATTGGCTATCGTTTCATGCTGAGGTTTCTTTAACATGAATTTTTGAATCCAGCTCTTCTATTTTCAATTTAAATTGGTTATTTGGTCATAATACTGTTTCTGGGAAATGTGCTTCTGTGTTAAAGTTTAATGACTTTAGGCTGGGGAAGAGTGGGATGAGTTGACTGGAGTTCTAATGAGCATTTCCCCAGTAATGTAAGTGCCAAAAAGCAAATCCAAGGTCATAAAGCATCCTGGTTCCCCTCTGCTTGAAGTAATACAAAAATGTGTTAGTTATCAAAATGTATTTGCAGATGGAATTATTTTGGAGTAAGGAATCAGAGGGAAAATATTATGAAACCATGTGTACCCTATTCTCTTTTATAACATGATTCCTTTAAATCAAAGATGTTGGGAGTTTATGTGGGCGTATGGGTTTCAAAAGATCCCTTTATGTCACTGAAAGGTTGCCAGGTGTTCTGTTAGGCTGGGAAAGGAGGGGCACTGTGACACCTCTTCCAAATGAAACGTGTTTAATCGATCCGGGCCGCTCACTGTGTTCTGATCTTCCCGGGGTGTGAGACTTAGCTCAAAACATACACACATTAAAGAGCTGCTCGTTTGTGGTGGTTGCTATCTGCTGCCACAAAAATTAAATATCTTTGGTTCAGATCACTTGCAGTCAAATTGTGTGGCAGTCTGGCTGACTGGCAGATGTTTTTCCACACCCGTTACACACCTACAGCGAGAGGAGTGGTGAAGGTGCCAAGGCAAGTAGTGAAGATCTTTTTAAGCAGCACAGAAGTTACACATTCACAGTTATTATCAGCTCCTTATCCTCAAGGAGAAGGCCGAGTCTTTCACTTAGGGATTAAACAAGGCTTTATTTAAAACCAGTGAAAAGTAAATATCCAACCCCTGCTTTACTATTTCCAGGGGATTTGAGCAGCAGACTGTAAATGACACTAAATGACATCTTAAGGGGGCAGAACAGTTATTAAATACATGCTGTGGAAGGAAAGTTTCTTCTGTTTCAATGAAAAATTTGAAGGAGTCTATTTACTCAATCAAATGGCATTATTAGTAAAGCAGCCAAGGGAAATTAAATATGAGTTCTTTTAAAAAATTTCTTTTCATGGAAACTTACATTAGAAAGGGGCTTACTTTGTGCTCAGTGAAGGAAAATTTTCTGTCAGCTGAGAGGCACTTGTTTATGGCAGCAATAAACTGCCATCCCAGACTGCTTACCAAAAAGGGACAAGAATCAGCTCCAGGAAGGACAATAAGAGGAACTAATTTACACTCTTCCCCTAAGCTAAAAGTAGCAAGGAAGGCGCTAGGGCTGAGTCACAGCTCCTTTTCTGTGCTGTGGAGGTAGCTCAGCCCTCAGCACGTTGCAGTGCTGTGTTCTAGTGGCTGTCTCCAGCCAGCAGCATCCTGACTGCTCCCCAGGAGGTGCTGCCTCGCAGGACTCTTTAAATAAAAAGAAATATTGCCAAAACAATATAATAAGCAAGCTTGTCAGCTTAATCAGCATAATTTGAAAGCTTCCTTTAGTGTTTTTTAAGTGCTGGTCATTTAATTTAGAGCTGTAAGATAAGATTTTATAAAAAAGAGTGTGCAAACAATGATGTCTTGATTGGGTGTGCTGCAGAATCTGCATAAGGGCACACGAGGCTCTTTTTCTGCTTTTACCATACATACAAGATATGGTAATTTATAAATAAAACCTTATTGTGGTTTGAAAGCCCAGGAAAAAGATTAGCCATCAGGAAATTAAGAAATTTTACTTTCTGAAGCCTGTAATTTGGGGGTGACCAGAAGATTCTTTTCAGAAGGACTGAAAGAGTAACAAAAAAAGGTGTCTCAAAGCATCTTCTAGATATTGCTCTCTATGGTAGCTTTAGCTGTCAATGCTGGTATTTGCTTGGAAGCAAATTATAGTCATATTAATTAAGTCAAACTTCAAAGTACCACAACCATTTTAGTGCTGTGGAGCATATAAGAATTTTAATAGAGGGACTAAGCATTTCTTAAATAGAATAAAATATGAAAGGACCTGGAGGCTTCACACATAGCTGCAGTCCTTAGCTACGTTTCCTGCTATTTCCTCCTAGTCCTCATTCTCACCACTCTCCTCGTTTTAGTCACTTCACTAAAGGTCATATTAACCAAGTGCACACAGGTTTTATGAGCTATGGTGAGAAAAACAAGAAGTTTTCCAGTATAAATGCTTTTTTCAGGAAGGATGAGCATAGTTTGGCACAACACAGCTCAAGAAGGTGAGTGTCTTCATTTTCTAGTTCCTGTTTATACAAACAGTTTATACTGAACACAGTAAGGAGACAATAAAAAAGGAGCACTAAGATATGTGAAAAGAGGAGGATAACAATTAAAAACAAATTTTGGGATAAGATACAATTATCTTTTAGTTACAACTGTTCATTGAATATATTAGAAAAATCAAGGTGAAGAGCGTCTATTTTACTCAGGAAATTTTACTCAGCCTCCTTCTTAATGAATTCATGTGGGGTTTTTATTGTTATTCTGAGTCTCAGTTCAGATGGAGAGACCAGGTTCATTTTTATTTAATACCAGAACTTCCTTATCTGTTAAAGAAGAAGGCTAAAAACCAGATTTAAATGTAGCTGTTCAAATTCACTGCTGTTTTCCTGTTCTTTGGGAGGCAATTAATGCTTACACAATGTCCATAGTGCTTTCAGCAATCTAAATAATTTTCTTTTCTTCTATTTTTCATATACACAGAACTCACTAAAGTGTTTTGCTACAGCCTCCTAGGTATCACAACTAAAAGCTGAATTACCATTGCTAATTCTGTAGGATTGATGTAGTAGAGGAGGATGTGTATCTATTCTCTGATGTTGATACATCTGTCAATCTCTTTAGCTATCTTCTCCAGCCCATTAAGCTCTTAAAACAACAGGGAAAGGGGGATTTAAAATGGTTACCTCCCAAATATCCCATCTGGTGTGGTTTAGAATTTAGTTTGTACCACGTAACTCCATTTTAAAGCTCGTTTGCATATTTTTTTCTGGGTATTAACTACTTCAAATACAGGACTGTCAAAGTAATAAAGCAACTTTCTGGTTTTACTAATTCGCACTGAACAATAAATTTCTGTAGCACGTGGATAGCATATTTGTCTGGAAAAGGGCTCCCACAGACAGAATTTACAGTCCTATTGCAAGTGTATTTAATAGCTGGCACTTGAAGCAAAAAGAAATGGCAGTGAGGTTGAAGAGGTATTAAACAATTGAAGTGACAGAAATGTAATATTCCTAGTACTTTTCCTTAATGTCATAAGATGGCATTTGGCAGAAAAAAACCCAAAAAACAACAAATTAAAAGAAAAATCCCCAATCAACCTCTCACTCAATAAATAAAAATCCTATGACCTTAAATTTGAAAACTAATAACACAATTAGAAATATCAAAACAATCTGTAATTCTTTTCCTGGAAAAAAAAAAGTAAATTAATTTATTCTGCCATTAATAGCTGATTAGCTGTCATTGTGTTTTCAACACTTTGTAGAGAGACTGTGAAGGCAGAGTTGGGGTAGGAAAAAATGGAGAAAAATAACTGGGAAAAGATCCTAGACCACAGTATGAAGACTTTTTTCCTTTAATTTTGCAATAATTAAATGGCCGCAAGTTTTGGTTGGCAGACAGTGTAAATGAGAACAAAAACTTCACAGCAGTTTGGGTAGGAAGGGATCCCTGGTGGTCATCTGGTCTGAGCACTCAAAACGAAGGAACCTGGAGTTTGATTCATGTTGAAATGAAGTGAGGCTGTTCATGATGCTGAACCAGTGACGTTTGATGTCCACCTGGGATGGGATTGCACAGCCTCTCTAGGAGATGCATTTCATTCTTGCACAAGGGCTTCCCACGCTGCAGCCTGTGTGACTCATCCCGTTCAGTCACCGGTTCCTTGGGCTGGGAAGCCCCAGTGCGGGACCTGTATCAGATGCAGGCTCCCAAGTGCTGAACAGAGGAGAATAAGCCCTTGCTTCACTCGTGTGCCAGTTTGGCCAAAATCTAGCAATATATCCTCTGAGAGAACAACAGGTTACAACCACCCTTCCCCTTACCAGCTTCGGGAAAAAAGACTTTCCTCAAAGGAAAGAGATAAAAACTTTTATTTAACAAACACACAGGAGAAGAATAACAATGCTAAATAATAAAATCTCTCACTGTGGAGAGAAACCTGGGAAGATTTCAGAGTCTTTCTGTAGATGTGGTCTCTCTCTTCCTCAGAGCTGGGTTGGCGAGGCCGTAGGCCGTAGGCCACCTCCGGGCCTGGGGGAAAATTCTCTCGATGTGTTCTGATGTTGAAACAGTCCAGAAGAGAAAAATAAGAAAAAAAAACCACCAAAGTCCCATGAACCATGACCAGGAAAAAGGGAAAAAAAAAATTAAAAGCTGGCTGAAGAGACAGGCAGGGTGCTCCCTCCATGCTCCCGGAGCCAGGGGACGCAGAGGAGTCTCTATCACTGTGTCCTTGAGAACTTGCTTTTAAAAGTTCGTTTGGTTTTTTTTTTATTTTTTCCCTCCCCTCTCAAGCTCAGTTTAAAGGCAAAAAATTAATTTTTTGGCATAGAGCTGTGATAGGGGATACACATCATAAAGTCACCCCAAGACAACTCACCTCGCTGCATTCTTATAAATGGAGCCAGATTGCAGTTACCTTTCATGCCACAGAGGCATCCTGCTGATAATGTCAGGATTATATTGGAGGATAACCAGTAAAATGAAAGTTTAATTTTACCATTATCCACAGTATTGTTAGCATCTGGAATTTAGGCCAGCTCACTACCCAAGGACAAATTTTCAAGCTGGTGATCTACATACAAGGAAAATTTTAGTATTGTCTGTTCAATGTAGGAGTGGTAACAAAGAAAATTCAAATTTTGTAATTCTAGACCATCTTCCTACAATAACAGGGACTACAATTACTCTTCTAGACCCAGAGGGCTAATCCTGACCAATTTGGAACATCCTGTGGGATATTGAGCTCCCTGTACTCCCACAGACTGAAAAATCTTACAGAATAAACACATTGAAAGACCTGCCTTTGATCACCAAATTTGAGTTTTTAGTCCCAGAAGGAATAATTTTCCTTTCTCATTTTGTCTTCTTTGAGCTTCTTATGGGGGTCTTTCCTTCAAATTCCTTGTTTGGGAAGACAAGATATTTAGAAATACTTCTGATTTCTTCTAGAATTCAAGATAAAAGATCTGGTTTGGAGAGGAGTTTTATGGGGTTTTTTTGCAAGCAAGACAAGTAATTCAAACTAATTTTAATAGTGGCTTTCTTTCTATCTGCTTACAATATGTTCATCTGTTACACAGGCTTTAATCACAAATGTGCCAAGTGTACAGTGGAATAGTTAGATGAAGCACACGCTGGGGGAATGGCAGAATCAATGTGCTTAATCTGTTCTTAATCCTCCCTTGTGCGTAGGAGACCTGCATGTGCTGCTATTCCATACACAGACACAGGGGCTGATGTGATTTATGCAGGTCTGGTTATGCAGCCAAGCCTTCATTCAAAGAGACTCAGAAGCCATCAGAAGGGAAGGGGGAGAGGCAAAAGAGAAATTGTGGTAATTATTTTTACTGTCTGAAATTCAAGAGAGGCATCTATTAGCAGCATAATATATGGAGCAGTCAAGAAAGAAAAAAGATGTCAGCATTTTTATGTTTCTGCTAAAAATGTGCCTGAGACTTTCCCATCTGCAAGAGCCAAAGACTTAAATCAATGCCTGCAATGCTTAGGATCCTTTTGGAGTGGCAGCCAGAGGCAGGTGACCAAATGTACCTAATATTAAACCCTTTGTAGGTGCTGCTCCAGCTCTCCTAACCAACCACCCCTCTTTTGCCAGGCACACAGAACAGTGTCCTACTGCTCCCCTCTTTCAGTGACCTCCCTGTGAGCCTTTCCCCTGCTGTCAGAGTGCAGGTGTATGACAGGATGGACAGTGCACATCCCACACAGGACTGAGAACTCAAGGACTCCCTTTCAACAAGGCAGGTATTTTATTTTTAATTCACAGCTTCTCTGTGACTGCTTTTTCATTCCAGTGCCAACTCAAAAAAAGCATTTAAGCAGTTTTTAAGCCATTAATGCTCAAAAACCTTGTAAAAAAGCCCCACATATTCAGGAAAATGTGTGCCAAATGTTGAACACATGCATACCTGCCTCTCAAAACTGGGTGACCCAGACACATCCTCAAGTGCTCAGTTGAATTAACAGCATAAAGTTCCTTCTAAATATGACTCCTTAACTGGTGCTTCTTTGCCTGGTGTAGCTGCCCTTCTTGCCGCTCTCCGTGATATTCAGCAAAGCAGATTATGTCAGGAGCAGGCAGTGCAGTGAGGACATCCAAATGGGTATGAATTTTCTCCACTCCAATGCAGGAAGGGCTAGAGAACAGGACAGGGTCCCTTCCTCTTATTTCATCTTTTCCTCACAATTCTCCCTGTTTCCCCTCTGTTACTTTCACAGCAAATAGTTATGGCCATAGTGATCATTTGTGACCTGCTGTGGCCCAGATTTCAGGAAAACTTCCGATTTGAGGCTGAAGGATAGTAAAGCAACTGAATAGGTTTAAAAAACGTTGAACTGACCCCTTCAATCTCTCTGAAGAATAGGAATACTGTTATCTTGGATCTAACTCAATTCCCATTAGAAAAGGGATGACTTAGAGCTGTGATTTAAAATAATGGCACCATTTAGTGTTTTTGAGATATGGGAGGGTAAACACAGTAACAGAAAACCAGAAGCATTTTAAAATGTTGTGGTCTACAAAAGAATGGACATTTTATAGCTTGTCATGATCATGAGAGACAGTAGATTGTGTCCTTTGCATAATCGTTTCAGATTTCATTGTCTAAGAAAATTGTAAAAAACAGGCCTACAAGGACCAATTGCAGTTCTATCAAATCATTATAAGGCTTTCTAATACACCATTAAAAAATCAGTAGTTGTGCAAGAAACAATCATAAAATAGCCAGACTACATCTTCATAACATTTCTATCTGTGTCAGTATTCATTTAGTAAGTCTTAAATCTGCGTATCTGTACGTGCAGAAGAAATATTAAATACTAGTATTTCATATTTAAATTAACTGCTACGCCTGTGATGTATTTTCCCTCAGACATTGTGCTTGCTTTTAAATGTGAGAAGACAAGAAGCCAAAAATGGCAAATTCTTCTTGGGAAGAGGAAGGTCCTTTGTATCAGAACATTGCAGTGAGCATCTGACGCCAAATACTGAATTTCTGCTGATGCCTGAGTTTCAAAAAAAGGAAAAATCTTATTTTGTTCATTAGACAAGAGAAACAATTTGAAAATGGGTGCCCAATGAGGCTTGTTTTGCAGAAAAGACAGATTCTTTTGCTCGCCCTTGGAGATTCATAACCCTTCTACCAGTTTGAACCAGAAGGGTGCAATTGATTAATCACTTCTGAAAATCTCAGCCTTTATTTTTAGTCAGTACAAGAAGAACCCCTGATTGTGACAAAATCTCATACCACAGCCTCCCTTTCAGAGTAAATTATGGACAAGGTTATAAACCAGCAAAAATGGAGGCTCATAATGGAGATGATGACAGAATTTTAATTATACAGGGCATGAAGAACAACGCTGTAATAAAATTAGTGGGGGGAAAAAAAGTGTCATTTAGTCTATTATGTGCCTGAAGACTTCACTGTAGATGAACCAATGTGCTTGGTTATAGTTGCTCAGAAATTAGTTGTCTTAGAGCCTTTAGTGCCAAGACTGCTTTGTGCCTCAAATTCAGACATGAATTTTGATTAATCATGATTTGGGGTGCCTCTGTGAGAGAGGTAAGGGTGGTGAATGTTGCCAATTCACAGCTGTGCAGTTTGTTTTGGTAAATCTGATGTAGTCAAAGCTTAGAATGACCACTGCATTTGGACACTGCAGTTTAATTACCTGATTCTCTGTAATCCACACACTTAATTCACAAGTTAGGTTGGTTAAAGCAATATTAAGATATTCACCTGAGATGCATATTACATTAAGAAAGTTCTGAGGCAATATTAGAAGAAGAGTTCTTTCTACATGAGTGAGGTCTTAGTTTTTTCCTCTGTGAAAAGAAAGAGAAAGGCCCAACAGAAATTATTATGGTTATACATAAAACTCTTAGATCACATGAAATACCTGGGAATTTTTAGGTCTCTAATATTAGCTTTAAAGACAACAGATAAGTGCCAGCTGGTCTACACTGGCTGTTTTTGTTACTCTGCAGGCTCCAAGGTGGTCAGTTCCCTCCGTTATGAAATTGAAAAATTCTGTAAATAACCTTTACCATTAGTCAGAGGTGTGTAATTTCCATTGCCATGTGCATTTCCTCTGTATGTGCACATATGATTGCAGGGCAATGGAGAGCCATATTTTAGCACTTAGTCACAGACAACGATAAAACTTTTCTCAAGTTTAATCATTCTCTTTCCAACATAGTCTAAATGCAGAACAAAATATTGCTTGCTGTGAATATAGTGGGGTGAAAGGGGTACCAAAGCCTCAGCTGTATGGTTTCTGTCTGCTTTCTTAAAAAGTGGTTTTCCTGCCAACAGAGAATGACAGGGTGGTACCACTAATTCAGTGCTCTATTAAGCCAGAGTCTAAACCTGTATGTGAACCAGGTAGAGGCCACATGGTCAGAGCCTCAGGCTTCCAAAATGAAAATATCCACAAGTTCTTTATTAGGCACTTACAGGGAGAACAGAGAGAGGAAGTGACCCACTGCTGTGGAAGGTTCTAACCCTACCAGTAGTTTTATTGCTTGGTAAGACTGCAAGGGTCTTAGTGTGGCTGAGAGAAGGTTTTAGCAAAGTGTCTTTGCAGGCATTTGAGGGGGAATAATTTTCTGGAGATATTGTTTACCAACAGCTCCTTCTTCAGATACTTAGGAGCCTTTCTTTATTTCCTTTGAACCAAATAATTTGTTTTTGCTTGCAAGTAAAGAGCCATTCCACTAAAAGCAAACAATTTCTATGTGTCTTTTCAAATGATCTTCAAAACATCAAGCACAGTCATGGATGCCTGAAGACAGAATAGTATCTTCATAAAAATGCAAATTATTCCAATCATAATAGCAATCAGAGTCACAGAGAGCAAGGGATTTCTCAATTATAGCTTGTGTGGCACTCAGCATTCCCACTGAGACACAGCAGAGGAAAATACAACAGTTTAAATAATACTGATGTCCATTACCTTTCTAATTCCTAATGGCATGAATATTATTTAAAGACTGAAATAAACACACCTCACAGAAAAGTAGCATAAATTATAACTTTTGATTAGAGCTCATATAAATACACTTTGATATATTTTACACCAAAATTTTACAGACAAACACAGATGTTGAAAATTATCAAAATCATTGTATGACAACTAGTTTGCAACCTTGATTGCTCATGCAGTAAGGTACATAAAGACCACAATTCTTCAAGGCACACAAAATAACAGGACAAATATCACTCAGTTCTTGCTCTTTGGACAAGCAATCTAGAACTGCTATAATTAAAGACAATAAAAATTGATTAACTCACTATAAATACCTTGTATCAAGGCTGGATCTTGTTTGTGCATATCCTAGTCCCACATACTTTCTACTACTGGCAGTGTTACTCCATCTATCCCTGCATTTTCCTGGGCAAACCCAAAATATACTAGTTGAGCAAATAATATGTTGTGAGGTTCTTTGGATGTTGTTTACAAAGACTAAACTCTTCAGAATCTGTCTGTAAACGATTCTTTTGTTCACTTACAGACTTTGGGAAATTTTTAATATTGGAAAACAAATAAAGTGCTAGCACGGTCTCCTCACACTTTGAGGTGCACAAGAGCAGTTATTAAGGTCAAGAGGTTGACAGAACTGACACAGCAACTAGAAAGGTTCAGCTGTAACTACAGGGAGCAGAATTTAGTTTTCTAAAACACTGCAGGTCTAAGAGAGATTTCTCTCTGGATGTTGAAGATAGGTCCTTATATCCAGAGGACAGCCATGCTGCTTTGGCATCGTTTCAGAATCAGTAGTTGTGCATCAGGAGGAAATACTGACTACAAATTAAACAGATTATTAATATTATTATTAAAAATATTATGATACCTGCTTACATTTTGATAACCATCATGCAAAGTTCTTTCCTTCACATAACCTGGGGACTGCAGCCTCCAGTCAATATGCCTCACTCTGGTCTCCCAAGGACTGGATGTGCCACAAAATCCCGTGAGCTGCCAAGAAAGCAACAAGGAGCCTGTGTACCTGTGCTCTGGGGGCTTTGCCAGAGAAGCCCCATGGTAAACCCCAGGAGAGCAGGCATTTCCTGGAAAACCACCAGCTAGGGAGGTTATTTCAGCAATATCTTCCCTTTGCCCTTTCTCCCTACCCACATTACCCTCTCTATTTTCAGTGCTGGTAAACTGCTGTGAGGCATCGTTCTCTCACTACCAGACACATCAGCATGGATAGAGCCAGGAATTCTGTGTTCCTGCCAGGTCACTGTGAGTAGCTGAAACCTGTGATCCTCCTCATCCCATGGTGACTTCAGTGTCTGCTCTGGTGGCTCTTTGCTCTGTACAGGAATATATTAGAATACTGCCTGCACTCAGTGTCTCAAAAACACTGTGGTGATTTCCAAAGGAATCAAATCCATCTACTGGAAGGAAAACAGCATTCCTAGAAAACAGTTACAGTTCAGTCTGCCAGAAGAACAGCTAATATTCAGCATCTAAATGTTAGTATTAATTGCTGTTAAAGCTGCAGTAAGTAAATTGCAGTATTTCGATGCTCCTTTCACAAAAGCTGTGTGAATTGCTGTATGGGTTTTTTCCCTAATTTCAGAACATTTTGTTTCTCACAGCTGGGCCATACCTCCCATTTGCAGGGCAGCAGGAAAAGGGAAAGGGACAAAATATGGTCTTGTTGAAAGGGGTAGGCACTATCTTTACCTTTCAGAGAAAACAGAAAAATGTTGACTGTATTTTGGAAGACATGATGTGGAACAGGGAAAGGAAATTAATACTGTACACTGTCCCTAAACACTTATTCCACTTTTTTTTTTTTTTGTTGGCCTGTCTATTTGTTATTTATTTACTTCTGCAAACCAGAAGGTCATAAATCAGGAGATTTTATTGCTTTATCTTTCTCAGACTTACCTGTCCATTTGCTCCCCACTCTTGCACTCTGTTCTACAGATCTGTGCTACAAATATTTCCCTTGGTCCTCTTATTTGGTCTTTTCCAGTCCACTAGAACTGTCTTTTGTACTGAAAAAGAAAAATATTTAACAATGAGAGACCGAGAAAAACAATTCATACAGGTTTCTTTATAACCTCAGGAACTCCAAGGTCTCTTTACCAACTTCTATGAGATTTTTCCATTACTTTTTTCTTCTGTGGAGCATCACATATGTTGTCAATGTATATGAATTATGGAGGGCTTAGAGGTGTAAGAGCTGACATTGCTGTTATATGTCATTTTTTTTCCCCAGTGGACTAAAATTTCGGCCATGAAATGGTCTGGTGTATGGAAAATATGGAGGAGCCAAAGGGTGGAAAAAAGTGGACTGGAAATGGTAAAGTAAGGGCAGCTCCTCTTTGAAACTTAATCTTTGGGAAAATATGGTACTTTTAATCTGGCTGGTTTTAATAAATAATTTTCTTATTAATAGAATGGTATATGGTGTTTTTGGTAATCATAACTTGCCTGGTATAAAAACAAGTTTCCCTCTAAAAGGGGTATTGTAGAGTGGTGACTGAGGAGGGTCCTGAAGAGCCTGTGCATGAGACAAATAGAAAGGAATAAATTGTGCCTGTGTCTAGACATAGCATTGAAAGATCTATTGTACTTAGATGTGATTTACATGGATTACAATATTTTCATAATTTAAAGATATCTACATCAACACACATGCAGTTTTTAAAAAAAAATATTGCTAAGGAAAAATATTTTTTTTCTTTTCTTCCAGCAGAAATTTCAGCAAAGTACATCTTTTTTTAAGTGGGTGAGCTTCATGCTTCTTTTCATTTTCTATGCACAGCTTATAAAAATTAGTAAAGATTCAGAAAATTTTTGGCAGAATTTGTCATGCACAATTCCCAGACCAGTTCTACAGTTGGAAACACAAGGCAGTATCCAGAAGCCTGATGATCCTGGCCAACATGGCCCCGAGCCTAATCTCTGCTTGTCAGTCTTTCTTTACCCTGAAATCTTCATTACAAAAAAACCCCAAAACCCAAAAAGCAAAACAAAACCCCCCAAAATTTAACACAAAGGACACAGTCTCTGAACAGCTGTTCCAAAGTAAGTTCAGGAATTGTCACAAGATCCCCAATCCTGTGGCTGCAGTTTGAGTTTTATACCCATTTTCCCTTCCTAAAGGTATGAGCATCTTGTACCCTGGGGGCAGCATGAATGGAATGAAATTCACAATCTGCTCCAAGAAGAAAAGCAGTCTGTTCTTCACCACGTACAAGGCACTAAAATCCTCTCCAGAAGTCTTCCTCATATTGGTAATGCTTAAACTCCTCATTTTATGTCCAGATACCTTTTTCTTCCTGGCATCCATTTTCTTTGATTATTCATGGGATGATTTGTTTTACAAGGCCTGAACACAGCATCTGTGCAGTGCTTCACACAGGGTGTACAAGATGATACACAGACCATGAGCCTAGGTACTTCTTTTAGCAGAATTTATTTATCATTTTTAGAATTCTTGTATTATTTTATTAGTTATTTTATATTAGAACATTCTTTAGGAATATGAATATGAACTTGAATAGGAATATGAATACAAATATGAATATAATATAATTCAGTCAGTAATGAAAGAAAAATTCTTAGGGATAAGGATAAAATAAATATCAGGTGTTGAATGAATTTGGGAAAAGGAAAGAGGAAAGAATATAAGGGAGAATATATTTGCAGTGATCCTTTAGGATTTAAAAAGGTACCTAAGGTTATAAGAAAGGGTGTGTGACATGAATATTTATTACACAGTAGTTTTTAAAACCTAACTTGTCAATAATAGAAATTTGCTGCTATAATATAATTTGCTGTCAGGTGTTCTATAAAGGAATCACTGCAAACATTCTTTGAGTCTTACCTATGATCAAATCAATTTCTCAAACATGTAATCGGGAAAAATAGGGAAAGACGCTTTTGCTAAATGCATCTAATCTGTTTGAACTACTTCAAAATTATTCCTCATTATCTAAAACCATTATTTTATTGAGAGTGTGCATAATCTTTCTTCCCCCAAAATGTTAGCGATATTATTTTTAGCTGGATATTGCAAAAATTTAAGATTACATCAGTAAAGTCCCACTAAAGAACATTTCTGCTAATGATGAACATATCCACACACGAATCACAGACAAATCAGATGACGAATAAATATACCAAAGTCATGATAACATGTCCTGGTAGCTCAACACCTATTGAGCTGTTGGCAAGTGGTGACATAATACAAACCTTTCCTGCAGGAATGAGTGCTGCTGCCATGGATGCTGCAGTTCCACTGGCTCCATCAGTTCCGACCACCTGGCACCACTGAATTTATGTTTAGGAGTTTGATTCAATAGCAGTTTATGGATCCAATTGCCTAGTACAAAGCTGCTCCAAAACTGCAGAAATAATTATCAGCAAGGAGTGAATGGCCCAAACCCCCACACAGATTTCAAGATAAAACTGTAAAGAGCCCTCTTAACCTTAAGCTTTCATATGTGGGAATGTCATTATTCACTTACAAAGGCAGCAGTACCACAGGTCTAAAATCCTAAACATTCCCTCCACTCAGTATTGTGTTTTAAACCCCACTAACATTCACAGAGACTTATTTTTATTAGGAAAAATTAGCCCTGAGAAACATAGTGGCAGTCTCAAGTACCTGGTACATTTTAGAGCATTAAGGAACTTGCAGATTTTCAGACACACTGTTGTGGTTTTCTCCTCGGGGTTATTATGCTGGAATAATGGAACAGCCTCTTGCCTAAAAACCCAGAAAGTCCTACATGACAAAAGGTTTACATTTCAATTACTAGCTTCATTTACCCATAGGAGGCAAACATTTGAATATCAAATTTTGCAGTGTGCTTCCAAGCGCGGGTGGAAACTTTTTGAAAAACACTGTGTTAGAAATATTTACTGTCTAAAGTAAGTGTGTCAAGACTCAAATGCCTTTTCTTTTCTTTTTTTATTTTTTATTTTGAGAAAAAACACATGATGTCTATATGCTTTTGTGGCATTTTCCAGAGAGGTTTGATTATCAGATGTTTTCACTGCTTGATTATCGGCCTGTCAATGCAACATATCATCATGGTAGCTTGCTGCAGATTGTGGTAGTTGCTGTCAGACCAGCCCAAAGGCTGCCAAAACATTTTCTTTCACGGCAAACTGCAATAGTTTTGCTCTTTGAATGATCAGATAAGATAGAATCTTCATATTGTCCTTTTCAATTAAAAGTAAGAAAACAGACTATATGTGCAATTAAAGTATCAGCATTTACAAGCACCCAGTTATTTTCTAGAGTACATTTTAGAAGGTGGTTTGGGTCTGGGGGAGGAGATAATTAAAAGACAAACTGCCAAATGTTATTCTATACTGGAAAAGTTATACTTCCCTATATAATATTATGGTATAGTTAGAGACTACAGTGGACACAATTGCTGCATTTCTGGCTGCTAAGAATGCTGCAGGATTACCCTAGTCCTTGGAAAGATGAAAACATGGGATCTTTAAGGCTTAAGGTATTCATCCAAGTAATTTTGGAGGGCCACAGTCAAGAAGAACATTTCCAGCAATGTTTCAGGATCCTGTTGTGTTTGATAAGGCTGAGTTGCAGCATATTACATAGTATACTTTGCACAAATGGGTACACTTTACATTTTCTAGCCCTCGCTGGGTAGTCTTGCACATATTTTTTTACTGTAGTTTTGGCTACAGTATCCTGAGAGACACATGGAAAGGTCTGTTAAACCAAATGGAGATATTTCAGTCATTGTTCTGGCCTGGAAAAGCAAAGTTCTTATTGTTTCCATGATGCATAGAATTTCACAATATTCTTATGTTGTTATCCCTTCGTGGTTTCACAGGGCCTTCAAGAATCCCAAGTGGATGTTTGACTTACTCTTTCAGCAGTTCATGTCATAGAGAGGCTTTAGACAGCACAGATTATCAATATCAGTAGTCCCAAAACACAGTTTCTATGCTCTGGGGAAAAAAAAAAGTCTCCATTTCACTACTGAAATACCGTTTCCAGAGTCCATTCAAATGGAAAGAAGAGTTGAACATCATGATTTAACTAGAGCCTTCTAAAAGCAAATCCAGAGTCCAACAGCATACGAGTGTCAGGTAGGAAATTAAACTTTAGAAAAAAAAGAAATTGTGAGTCAGATTTTAGCTGAAAAAATTCAAAAGGATGAAATTTATTTTTATGATTTTTGGCTCAGAATTAATTTTAAAGGCAGCTAGGTTTGCTGGAGTGCTTGAAATGAGCTTAGAATCTGAAGGTGTTGGAATAGTGTATTTTAAGTCCCTGATCTGAAGTTAGATGCCAGGGACTCAGACACCTAATTTCCCTAAATGGATGCAAACTAATGCACTCACATTATTTCACCATGTGAGAACCTTGCCCTGTAACTTAATGGAGTGTTTAACTTCTGAGTTTTGTCGGCCCATAAACACATAAATGATCATAACCTGATCTGTAACAAACTGCTAGCTCTGATCAGCAAAATTTAATAACAATATCTTCTTCTGGGAAAAATGACCATAAAATCTAACTCCTGTGTAGTCTTTGCCAGGGCTGCAACTCCCACTAATTCTTACCTGGCTTAAAGAAAAATTTCATTTCATATGGCCAGTATCATTTACTACTCCAAAATAGCTGTTTGTATCCATATTTATATGTGTGCGTTGCAAATTCACAGAAACTTGCCAAGTGCTGTAAGCTGAATTCAAATTAAAATAAATTGCTACAGAAGTGCAGCATTCAGGTTAGATATAAATAGTCCTGTAGCATTATTAATAGATGTTGAGTTGTCTGGTTTTTAGTTTCCCAATCTGCATTTCTCTCAAATGTTGGTAAAATGCAGGTGAAGAGTGCTTTTTGAAAGAATGAGGTCTTTGTTCTGTAAAACTGGGCATTTTTAGGGATAAATGACTGGGGAATAATGCACACTAACCCATCTGCAAGAGTCTGGTTCAAAATCTATTGAAATTAAGGTTTATGCACAGGTTTGTATTTTGTTAGGAATTTGTTTACCAATTTAGTCCCTTTAGCATTCAAGACTCTGAGATGCAGAGTGGTGATATTTCTGTACCACTCTCAGGATTAAAGCAGAACTCTATGTATAAAGATTTCTAGAGATGGAGAAGACATTCCACAGGCTGAAGCAATAATGTCTGCAACGGGAGAATGACACAGGACTGGCAAATTTTCACACCCTTGATGGCTTTTCTAGGCTGCTGGCCACTCTAAGTACATAAAACCTTTTTCAAGTTGTATCGGGCATTCACAAAGACTTTTGAGGCCACTATATTTAAGAATCGTCATGGAGAGAAATCCAACTTAAAAAGCAGCTCAAATCAACTCACCACAAATCACCTGTCAAGATTAGCTTTAGTGAAAAGCCTTTGCCACACCCAAGAATGCTTTTATCAAGGCCTGATAGGAAAATGGATATTTGTTACAAGAAAAGTAGCTGTCAAAAATTACTTCTGGCCCCAGATAAGAGAGCTCTCTGGGACACATAAACATTTGTTTTGAGAGAGAAAATCACCTAAAGTTTATCTCAAGAGCTTCCTACCTTGTGATACTGTGTGATAAAACTCTTTATGACCTAATTTGCAAGTTGAAACGATCCCGTTTTATTATTAGATAATGTAAAAGTTTCTGATGACAACTGAACTGTGTCTGCAGTCTGGGAAAGGAGTAAAACAATTTATATGCAGCTTCTAACCAACACTAACACTCTGAGCATGAACGGCTAAGACAGAACTTCACAGGTTCCATTGTGCAAAAAATTAAATTGTGTCCTAGTTCAAAGCAGTGCAGCAAGCCAAGCCTCTATGATTATAAAATGTTCAGAGCACACTTTTTAGAGCGTAAGACTTTAAAAGAAAAGGTAATAAATGGAGGTGACAAACAATAAGCTTTACTTAATTTCTAACATGCCTCCAAAGCATAATTAGCTATTTCATTTCTTGATCAACTCTATTCCCTAGTGCTGTTTTTCCCAGAAAATCCTTACATATCCTCTTCAAGTTTAAATAAAACATTGGAAGGAAAGGTCTCTATTTCTAAGTGTGGAATCCTCTGTTTATAGACTGATTTCCACCAAAAAGCACTCTTGGCCAGAGGAGCTGGGGTATTCTGAGAGGGGCTTGGAGAGCTGCTCCTGTGGAGACCCCAACAACAGATAAAATAAAAAGAGATCTCGTTTTCTTTCTGAATTAAAAAATTATGCTACAGTCTGACAACATTCTGTAAGCTTATGTAGTTAATGATTGGAGGTTTCTTTTTTCAGGCTGATATTTCAATGTTCTGACATGGCTCCCAGAGTGATATTCCAGGCTTTAACATCATGGAATAGATTCTGGGTGGGCAGTGGTGTTCTGTACAGCTCAAAAATGCTTATTGCCACATAGGGACATGAGTGTAGGTGTGGTAGACTGTAAGTTTTCTCTTGGTCCTTATTTTCTGTGACCTATAAAGCTGCTGATGTGTGGGAATCCCTATTGAAGCACATTGGTGACATCTTCATACCTTAATAGGAGTATTCCGCTATGCTAAAGATAATTATTGTGTATAAATAGCAAACATCAAGTCCTCATTAGTACACAAGCATGATGCAAACAGCTCATACCTGACACAATATCAGAACTCCAGAAAACAGTAGGGAAGAAGGTGAAATAATCAGGTTTGTTGTTCATGATAGTGTGAAATTAGACCCCCAAACTGTAAGCTTGCAATAAATGGCATGAATAACTTCACTCCTAAGAACAGTCCCAAGGAAATCACTGAAATCACTGTACATATTTCTACCCATGAGGTATGCAAGCATTTCCAGGCCCAAAGCTACATGAATCACAGCGCTGAAGTGAAAAATAGGTCACAAGAAGTGGAAGCATTTCTGCCAGCATTGGCATCAGGGGGATTCCCCCACACACTGAATGATTATATTACCTGTGGGATCTGCTCGCTTCCCCAACAGCAGACCAGACCCAACCCTGCTGAAGATACAGAACCTAGAAAAACGTGATTGAATAACTAAAAGAAAACTGTTTTCCATTCTACTTCATTGATCAAGCTGGACTAGCACTAAACCCCTTCACTACCTGTCCCCATAGTGCCACGACTGCAGGAGGCCAAGGGACAGACAGGTTGTGTCCTTGTTAGTGACGCTCAATCTGCATGATCACAACCTCCTAAAGTCTATTTATTTGCCTGCAGCATTTTTTCTCTATTTCTGTTTGCTATAGACAGGGGTTTTTTTTTCTAAGAAAATGACCAAAATGCATGTGCATTTCTTCGTGGTCTATAACCCAGTAACTAAGGCTGAAGAGGCTGTAGCCTGTGAGCATCTCTCAGCAGCCTCTTCTAGCGTCTCACCACTTTCCAGGATGCTGAGTGTTATGGCATCTGTCAAAAATCTTTTATGCAAGGTGCTTGGCAACATCATGTGGGGTACTTTTGCCTTGTGGCACTTTCATTGCAGCCTTTGCTGTAAATTGGCATCATCAGGGTCACACTGGGAAAGACTTCATGATAACTGTGGAAGGATTGCAGGTTTTTTCTTTGTTTTGTTTTGTTTTGTTTTGTTTTGTTTTGTTTTCCCCCCAATAGTTTTCAGACAGTGGGCAGATGTTGCCAAAGCAACAAAACCAGGTGAGCAAAACAAATTAACACATTTAGTGAGCTTGGCAAATGGCAAATTCTTTGTTCATTTTAATATTTTGATACAGGCTGATGGTTGACGTGCTTTAATGTGAATGTTTTGTTTTCTGTACATTAATCTGCAAATTTATAAGCAAATATAAACCGAAGAATCTATTTCATTTTACTTGAGTTCAAGGTCTTATCTGAAACTCTTTAAAGACATGTACTAAAAAAATTGAGAACTGACAACATAAATGTCACCATATATAATCATAGCTGAAGGTGCTCACACACTGACCATGTCAAAGAACGTGCAGGTAAAACAATGCAAGTCAGAGAAAGCACAAAGAATGATGGATTGCCAAGTTAACAAATACTATAATGCAGTTTTGGGCCCTGAAGGTTATTTTTAGAAAAATAATGGAAGTGTTGTTCAGTTGAGAAAAGAGTAAACATTTAAGAGCTGTATTAAATATTTTGAAGAAATATTTTTTCCCTTATGTCTCGGGGAGTTTTGGAGCTATTTTGCTAAGAAGGTCCCCAAGGTCTCTATTTAGATGTTAGGAAATTATCATAGTGCTTTCTGTCAGCTCACAATAAGGCACCAAATTAAATATGAAGTTTAAATGAAAAGGTCATAACTCTCAGCTTAATTTCTTATAAGAATTAAAAGAAGCTGTCCAATGACTGAAACCTCTAAGATGACACTAGGCAAAGGGAGGCAAGTCAAATAGAGAGATATTTAATTTTAGGGTATAATAGGGACTCATAATCACTGAGAGCCTTCAAAAGATTAGAGGAACAGCTATTTGTGTATTAACATCAGCCCTAGCTGTTTTATTTTACCTGTGCTACTTTGCCACTTTGATTCTGGAGACCTTCTTATGCCCTTCTCTTTTTGTATCATCCTTTCTCATTTTGGAAGCCCTCTTTCAACAGAAAATAGGAGACGGCTTCAAGATAAGCACCATAAGTGACAAGAAATATGAGATAAACTTTCAGATATGGACACAAAATGCCCATCCAAGATAGGTTTCTCCCTCTTCCTCCCTACCCTTCTTATCTATTATCTTTTACGTCTGCAGTGCTTCTCTGTGCTGGATGTACTTCTGTACAAACACATCAGGGCTTGAAAAGAAAAATCCACTGAAGTCAAGAACTGTTCTACATACAGTTGAAAGCAAGCCAGGTTTTTCTATTTAATAAAAAAGTGAGAATAAAACCTACTTCTTTTGATCTTTGCCCATTTCACTATATGTTCTTGAAGTACCTAAAATACTGTTTATTTGCACTTGAAATTGGTGCTGCTCAACTACAACGGCAGAGCTTTACTGATGGTGTGATTAACCTCATCTCCCATTTTGCACTCCAGACAGAAAAAGATCAAATTTGGATTACTTACAAATGGATATTTGGGGGCTCTGTGTACAAAAGCTTCCTGAAGAGCTGTGAAAAGTATAATATTTATTTCAAACTATGCTGCTTCCAATAGCAAGCTCACATTTTTTCACACTTTTCCTTTGAAATTATAGACATACGCCACAGATCACTGACAAAGGAAGAAGCTGTGTGCATAGCAGCTGGATATCAAATATCATAGCTGGAGGAGGAGGAATAAAAAGAAGACAACAAACATTCAGAATATTTCTTTCCTACTCTATCTGTTCTGCTGGACAGAGCACTTCACAGTTATGACTATTTGAGACCTAAAATAATTACAAATTCATACTTTACTTTCTGCCTCAGGCATCTGTGTCGACTATTTACAGAAATTAATATAAATGGGGTATCAGTGATTTGCCTGACTGGAATAAACATGCCCAAGTACAGATATCTATGCGGAATATGCAGAGAAATTTGATAAAGAAGCAGATGGCTTGCAATTTTCTCCTTTTTATTTCTTGCTCTATCAGCACTAACAAGACTCAAGCCATTGTTCCCAAGCCCCTAGATTTGTGAGTCTGGGTGCTATCATTTGTAACTTTCTAATAGGACTGTTCAAGAGGGGAACACTAAACTGATGCCACTTCAGCACCACTACTGATCACTGAAGAGAAGGATATTTAACACAAAGAGCAGGAAATTATTTGCTAAGGTTTAATTTACAAACCTACCAACCGTGGCATTCAGTCATCAACTTGTTTTGCACAGGTGCTGCAGGTGCAGGAAGAACAGGCCCCCCTCCACCTTCCCATTAGAACAGAGGGTCCAGTGAACAGCACACCCCACCAGCCCACTGCTGCTGAGCAATTTCCTTTCTGTGTTACTAACAAACAACTTTCTCTAGCAGGAAGCTGGGGGTTTCTCTTTTTCCACCTATGTATTTAGGGGAAAAAAAAATCACTGTTCGCTGTGTCCTGGTGGAGGTGTGTAATTCAGATGATTTTGTGTAAAATGTATCTCAGCTGAAGAACTGTGTTACATGAATTAGTGTCTCCTTTTTACCCTTATATGTGATTCTGACCGCAGATTTAGTGAAGGGGCCCCCATTCAACACAACATTTTTCACAACATGTAAAAACTACCCACTCCATGTTCATCTAGGATAATTGCTCTTTACAGTGTTGTTCACAGACCTATCATCCCCTTAAATGTCTTTTTCATCCTTCCCACCCGTGTCAGTTCAAGACCTGTCACTTATGAAGCTTGTCCTGATTTTTTAGGTTTCCAGGTTTGGCCAGCGTAGGAGCCAAGCTGTCTGTTCTTACAGCCAGAGCTCAAATGTGGTGGGGTCTCACCATCAGAATTCCATATTTGCGGGAAGAAACATTCCCAGTGGAAATTCCCACAAGCAGTTTTTGGGTTTGGAAAGTTGGAAAATTCTTGGAAGCTTTAACATTGTCTATTCTTTTTTTTCATCCTTTTTTTGCATTCTCCCCCAAACACTGTATTTGTTGCTAAAGGAGTTTTTTTATTCCACGTTGTAAAAGTACTGTCAAGTGGGATCGAAGCCATTTGGCTGAAATTCCTACTCAAAATAATACAGGTCCCCAGATAGAAAAACACCCATTTAGCTACTCCTGCAATGCAATTCATAGATTGTTTGCCAATAATTTCACATGTGGGCATGAGCCATATTTAACAAAGCACACGTCGATCTCTTGTAGGAATTCAAAGCCTGGTGAATACAAGACTAAAATAAGGAGAGGAGAAAAATACACAGAAAAGGAGAAGGGATGAGATGTGCTTCAAGATAGAGCAAGTGTGCAGGTTCTTCTTGACCTTTGATTTCCAAAAAGAGGAATTCAGGAAGTGAGGTGACTTTCTGTGAATAGATCAAACACCCTGGAGATATAGAGGCCAAGAGAAAAAGGTTATAGGCTCCTTCTTATAAATAATTGATTCAGCTGATGATCAAGTAATGTTCAAGAAGTTTAGTGGAGAGAAAGAAGGAGCAGGTTTATTATGCAGTAGATAGAAAAGGCCACTATTTAATTTCCTTCCATAGTGCATAAATTGGGAGGAGCATATGAGAATACAGTGTTTAGTTTGTGAACTTTGTGAACTCTGGAAGTCCATGTACTCAGAAGTTGCTGCATCCTGTGGCAAGCAGATGAGCTTATTGCTCAGCAGAATTTGGGTTTATGGAAAGCTCCTCAATTTCTAAAATCGTTAAAAGCAAGAATAAGCTGCTGTTGGCAATATGGAGATCAAGCTGGCCATAGGCAAAACCAAATGCATGTACTGGCCAGATCATAACCCAGAAAACCTGATCCTGTTCATTCCTAACTCAAATGTGTGATGAAAAATGGAATCCCCCCCTCCCCTTCCAACAGCCATCCTGGGCCAGCAAACAGCTTACTATGCATGTAGCAGCTGTCCTTTTTTTGCTATGTCTTCCTTTTATATATATTTTTATATATATATATATAATATATGTAAAATTAGAGGAAAACTTGCCATAATGATTAATTGCAGGGGAAGTAATGTATTAAATTGGTCAATATCAAAGGTATTTGTCTCAGACAAAATACAATGGTGTATTAATCATGGAGACTGGAATAAAGTTCCTTTATGGATTCATTATGGACATGAATTAAAAACATCTTTAGTTTGTCCCCAGTAAAGCTCTGCAGAGCTTTAAGTGTTTCTAGAATTTGAATTATTGCCACAACTGGTCTCATGGAAAAGTCTGAGAATAGATTTTTTTTTAGTGCTGTAAGAGATACACCAGAACTGTTTTTCATCTTATTTGTGTATAAAATGTAAATGCCACTGCATTTAATTTAGTAAGGTTACATCAATATGGAGTAAATGAATTAAAAGGGTTTTAGAACCCAGTACTTATTTCTACACTTCACTAAATTACATTATTCCTTGAGACCAGAATTCCTATCCTGTTTTCTTATCAAATCAGCTACACATTAAATGTCACAGATTTCAAACCTGCTGGGTACTACTTTCCTTATTCACTTTCTGCTGCTGGATCAATCACCCTCACCAAAAATCCATGAAACAACTAAATAGTTCAAGTGTGAATCCCCTGAAGAGCAGGGCAGTGTTTCCTTGTAACTCATTTACTGTTTCTCAAGCCAGAGTTTGTGTGCTGCAAATCAAAGACAGCAGAGGATATGAAGGTGTCCCTTTCTTACCTAAACTGATTGTTCTAATAGGAGGGCTGATGTAAAGTAAAATTAGTCTGATCATACAGCAGATGGGAACATTTTCTTGATGTTTTTCTAAATGTTTGTGAGTTAAATGTATTGTTCCACTTATTTTAGTAACACCCATCTGTAATTACACCTCTAATATTTTAAATTAGTGTGACCTCACATAAATAGGTTTGTAGCATCTTGCATAAATCAATGTTAATTGAATGTTGTTGGTATCTTATTAAATAGCATTTGTACTAAGATTAGGAAAGAGGCCACACATTTACTTATCTAAATTCTTTTTCACAGCTGAATCTTAATTTTTCCCTCCTCCCCCATCTTTATTTCTCCTTCAAGAGGAATGCAGGATTTTGCTTCACAATGAAGATCTAAGAGGCTGCGAGCTGAAGAAGGATGCTTGAAGGATGATTTAATTGTAAAGTGTTTCATTTAGAGTCTACTCAAGTTTCCAGCTGTGAAATTGCAAGATCCTTGTATGCCAGCATTCACAGCAGTATCTTAAGTTTACATAGGATTTATGAAAAATTGCTAACTATTCCAAAATTTGTTAGGCCAAGCTCAAGAAGTCATGATATTTGCTTTAACTGGACTTTTCATCAGTCTTTAATTTTAAACCTTTTAGAGTACTCTGTGCAGTTTTACAGCTTCCTTCTGCTGTCAAAATGGCTGTAGGGTTTTGTTTTTGTTTTAATGAAAATTGAGATTGTCTCATAATGAAAAGAGCCTGAGAGAAGATATTTGAGAAAAGCCATCAAAGATCGTGAACAGACCTGAGAGATGAGGAAGTTATTTCAATATAGCAGCAACCGAGCAGACATGATTTTCCTGCAGTATGGGGCAAAGAAGGCACACAGAAGATCCTAGAGACAATTTAAAATACACAGATTACTTTATAATTTCCCCCCATGAACATAAGCAATTCCAACAGCTTTCCTCACTGACACAGCTTAACATGACTATATTTGGATAAAATACCCACATGTAGCAGAATGCTAAGAGTACCATTAAGCTGCCACATCTGTAATTTTAATGCCTATTTGAACAACTTTACGTCTAGAACTTGCATGTTTCATTCTTGAAGACAAGTAACTGTCATCCCAATGCACGTTGTCATTTTTTTGAATGAATATAATTTGATTTTATTCCATGACTGTAAAGGCACTGTGTTTATCCACCACATTCCACCACAGCCTCTGATGTTACTGCACCTACACAATGACAAGCTCCTTGGTCTGCAAAGAGATGTCTGTAGGGGATGTGACAGAAATCTCCCAAACCCACAATGGGCATGGAGAAGGGGAAGTGGGACTGATCATTCACTCCTTCCCCTAGTGCTGTAGGGTAGGAGAAAAGGCAGCAAATATTGAAGTACACAACAAATAGCAGCTGTTCCCCTGCTTTGTAGGTGGTTAACTGACAGAGAATGAATAAACAGAAACCACACCAGGCTCAGGAATGCTTTTAACACCAAATTTCTGGAAATGAGAAGTATTAGGAGATGACATATGCCAGCTCTGGTCTGACACAATTCCTGAGCCATCTCCTCAAATCTTTTGCCAGAGACAAGATGCTGAGCCACAAAGTTCTTTACTCTGATACCTTCTGGGATCAAAACAAGATCTCTGAGAAAAAAGAATTGCATGTTTTCTTATTTAGATACAAAGCTCTAAACTGCTCTGCAAAAAGAGAAGCCCTGCATAGACACAAGTCAAGGAACACCTCACTGAAAAGGGTTTGCACTTCTTGCCACTTCCTGGTGCATCTTTGGTGCAAAACTGAGGTTCAGCTTTGCCCCAAGTGTGGAGGATGGGAACATTGGTCTCCTGTAGCTGTAAGCAGTGGTGATACAGTCCCAAGCACTGCTGCCAGGCTGGGACAGAGGTGCTGCTGCTTTGGGCACAGAACCAGCTCTCCCTCAGCTCAGCTCAGCTCAGCTCAGCTCAGCTCAGCCCCGCTCAGCTCAGCTCAGCTCAGCTCAGCCCCACTCAGCTCAGCTCAGCTCAGCTCAGCTCAGCTCAGCTCAGCTCAGCCCCGCTCAGCTCAGCTCAGCTCAGCTCAGCTCAGCTCAGCTCAGCTCAGCTCAGCTCAGCTCAGCTCAGCTCAGCTCAGCCCCGCTCAGCTCAGCTCAGCTCAGCTCAGCTCAGCTCAGCTCAGCTCAGCTCAGCTCAGCTCAGCTCAGCCCCGCTCAGCTCAGCTCAGCTCAGCTCAGCTCAGCTCAGCTCAGCTCAGCTCAGCCCCACTCAGCTCAGCTCAGCTCAGCTCAGCTCAGCTCAGCTCAGCTCAGCTCAGCTCAGCTCAGCTCAGCTCAGCTCAGCTCAGCTCAGCTCAGCTCAGCTCAGCTCAGCTCAGCTCAACTCAGCTCTGCCTGGGCTGAGCTGAGCTCGGCCCTGGCTCCACAAAGCTCAAGATGCTAAAAGTCAACCAGCACTACACTTAAGTAAGCAGACTAAAGTGCTCCTGCTAGAAAAGCCAAGAAAAAAGTTGTGGCAGCCAGGGGTACAAGAGGCTCCCCTCGAATAGAATTTGCCAAAAGACAGTGCACCTGTGTGAATGAGCAGCATCAGCTGGAAGGAAACGAACTCCTGTTTTTCAGAAAAGCTTTTAACAACTGATCCTAAAATCCCCCACAGAGAAAAAGATTGAAAGTGTTTCCAGATAAAGAAAAATATTTTGAATTTTCTTTAAAATGACATGTTTAATTTGATATTTATAAATTAAAAACAATTTGGTTTTCCAATTAAAACAGAAAAATTGCTTTGTTCTGCAATGTTAAACCAGAACACTGACTGCATTTTTTGTTTTGTTGTTGTTGTCAAAGTGCGTTTCTCAAGTTTTAAGGTAGCAAAGTCTAATTTGTCTGCTTGCACAAAAGGTTTGATCAGAAAGTTTTTGACCAGTTTTATGTGTTCCATTCTTCTAGTTTTCACATTATTCCAAGTGGAATGGGGTGGCTGAAATTGTATCAAACAACAATTCATGGACCCATTAATGGAGAAAGCTGCAGAGCTCAGCTCACTGTGATTTACAGCCATCCAGCTGATGGCTAAAATGTACAATTGCCAAAAAACTTGTTTTCATTTTCTACTCTAGAAGGCAGTAATTTAAAATCTTGTCTTTAAAAAAGCCAGGTAACGAAAATGCATGTGTGTGTCAGTATACAGTAATCTATTAAAAAAAAAATCCATGCTTGCTAATAAGATTTTTTGCTATCTGGAAAAGGGAATATATTTTTGACTGGTAATCATGCCATGTGAATTTTAGTCCTCTATAGAAAGATTTATATGCAATTCTGAATATTATTAACCTGTTGCAAAGGCACGCTGTCAGACGCTAGAGAGCACCAGATTGAAGTTACCTGCACAGCAGCCTCATTACATATGCCATGTAATTCTGCTTTTCATAGAAATACACATTTTTTCCCTCTGCCTTAGTAAAGGCAATGGCTGGAACATGTTCAGAGGAAATTACGTTTGTGTAGGGGAACATAACTGGTGGTGTGTCTCTTGATGTGGACACTGAAATTTGCAAAGCAACACAATCAGAGCACCGACGTTTCTAAAACAGGCAGATATTTCTGTGTGAAACAGGAGAAATAGTGAAAAGGCCTTCTTGTACCTATGCAGTGCTTCTCTGTTCTAGCAAATACCTGCAGAGGTGGAGGTGAGCTGAGGTTTAATTATGTCAAAGAATGCAAGCAGAGTGACCTGGCAGATCTAGAAAAGCAATAAGGTTTCCTCCATCTTTTCTTATCCTTTCTTAGGTGACCCCAGGAACCCACAACAAGTGGTTCAAGCTCCTCAGGCTTCCCAGAGCTGTTTACTAGAGGAAAATGACTATTCACAAATTCAGGTGTGCCTTCATTAATTTTTTTTCCTAGAATCTTTGCCAAAAAAAATTAGGCATGGGATATATACTTCTGTGAATCTTTGCTTGCACATTTAACAACAAAAAAACCCCACAATAAACAAACCAAAACCACCCACAAAACAACAACAGAACAACACACACACACAGAGCTCCTCCAACCCCAAATTCACTGAAGCATTTGTCCAGACTTTGAAATATGAACAAGAAGATGAAGACCATGGCAAGCTACCACAAAATAAATTGAAATCTTATGCATAATCCTCAAACCCAAAGGTCTAAATATTAAAAACAAGTGAAGAAAATATTTTCCAGAACATACTTCCCACTATTTCTCAGGCCTAAATTTTATCTGGAGAAGCATCTACATAGGGCTCTGGAAGGGCCTCAGGCAAAGAGGGGATCAGGAAAACAGGATGCAGAATAAGTGGCAGAGCTTGTATTCAGAGTGAAGATAAATAAACCCTGCTAGCAGTCTGCAATTCAAAGCAATTTACCAATTTACCATTCCTAGAATCCAAATGCTACACGTGTTCTGAGTAAAGAAAAGTGATAAAAGGTGTTTCAAGGGATACTGCAGAACTGAACAGGTGCTGATGACAGACTGTAGGTTGGGGTGTTTTTTTTTGTTTTGTTTATTGTTTTTGTTGTTTTGTTTAATTTTGATTTATTATTTCTAACATTTACATAGTTTCTTTCACATGTGGGACATCTACCTAGCAGCTACAGGTTGAACCCTCACCCTTTTCTCCTTTATAGCTGTTCCAAATTCCATGCAGTGCCTGCTTATTTCTGTTCCTTTATTTCCTGCTGCCATAAACTTCAAGTCCAAACTTTTGAGTGGAAGTCTCTGGACTGTTTACACAGCACTGAGCCCAGTGACTTTCAATAGCTGAGAACAGACCTCACTGGCACTAGAGCAACACACGAAACAAAAGGACCTGTCTCCATGTCCTGCTTGTTTACTGTTCTATTTACTCTGGCTTTTCCAAATGAATGAGATTTCACAGTCCACATTATGAACTCAGAAGCCAAAGTTAAATAAGAAAGTTTGATATGTGAATGTCAAGCATATATCATATGTTTTCTAAGCTGAGTCTTTAATATTCAAAGCTGAATAGAAATCCTTTGGAAGAATGAAATAGCAGCAGGAGAAGCAGAATTATATAGAATAGCCAATATTCTTCCAAACTTGCAAAGAAAACTCTTTAAGGCAGGCTTCCAAAATGGCTCTTAAATAAAATGTTTGTAATTCAAAGAAAATAAGATGAAATGATATAGCACAGTTCTGCTTCAGCTGATTCAGAGAGAGATGTAAAGAGCAGCTAGTAGTAAGGGGAAGACATAGAGCTGCCTTAGGAATTTACAGTTAATTTGTCACCATCCAACACAGACCATCCTGGAATTAGTGTGTAAAAACATGGGCATAAGCATTTAGAAACTGAACACTGGCACGTTAAGCTACAGTGCCAACAGCTGTTCTCAAAGCACTGCAATAAAAGGTGCCTCCTGGTAAGTGTTCCATTTTCTGACCTTTAAGATGAGCTTTGCACAGACTGTTTTTATTACAAAATATTTTTTTTTTTACTTCTTGCTCTTCTAGAGGCACATATCCATGAAAGAGAAAAGCAGGAGTGCTGTCCATGCATCAGCAAGCTCAGAAAGCCCCTTGTGTGCATTCCCATATCCTTCTACTGGGATTGTGGATAACACAGGGCATGGTGTTGAGGGAACAGTTTCTCCCAGCCCTTCATTGTAAAAGCAAACCAGCACCACTCAGGGGACACGGCGGTAATGAAAATTAAAAACTCTGTCTATTAATCATAATGTTGTGTGGGTTGCTTTTATTTAGAAAGTTCAGGCCCATGAATTATTGACAATTATTCCAGTGTAAATCCTTTATTTTCTTTTTCTTGCATGAGACATTCCTCTTCTATTTCATGGCAACAACCTCATCAGCAGGAAGGCTGACATTGTCTTTAGTATCTGAAATTGCCTGAATGCTTAAATAGTTAATGACACTGAAATAAATGCATTGGGGGGCAGAAGAACAGTCACTCACTCTTATTTGCAATAAATTTTTACTCCTGGCTATGTAAAAAATACATTGTTCTGTGTGATTCTGTTTCTATAGGTATAAAAAGGAGATCATTTTCCGTATATTATGGAACTGTTGCGATAAACAGTAAATAGTATAAATGTAACAGTATATAAATTCGGTTTCATAAACAGACATAAAGGTGTCAAATGTAAGAAGAGAATAGTGCTAATTTCTGCAAGAAACAGCTCTTTGGGTAACTGAGATGAACTAAGATACTCTCTTTCTTTGTTCTCTATTCTCTCAGAGCCAAGGCTGGCATCTGTCTGGCTCTCACCGAAAGAAACACAATTTCTGAGCAGATTCAAATGGAGAAGACAACAGGAGGCCAATGAATCACTAGACCTTTTCAGCAGGTTGGAACAGTGGGCAAAGACATAAACCTGGGCTCTTTAGCTCTTTAGCTGTGTTGGAGACACAGCAAAAAAATATTTAGTATTCTTCAGAGGCTTTTTTTTTTTAAATACTAGTTTTTTTTCAAATACTAGTGTCAGAGTTAACAAATAAATATCAGCTAAATAGCAATAACTCCAATCTGCATTACAGTAGTGGAAGCAAATGGCTCAGACTGCTACTGTACAATGCAGACACTCTTCAGTTCCATTTGATAAAATTCAAACAAAATCCAGTTTTCAAATGCTAAAGCACTTACTAATTTAACATATTTGAGACTAATTGCTTTTATTTTTTAAAACTAAAAAAGTGAAAGGGGTAACATAATCCTGCAAATTCAACTTATTAAATGAAACAGTGGTACTAGTTATAAAAGCAAGAATAAATTAATTCTTCAAATTGCCTCATCACATCACTTCTCAATGGCCAGTAAGAAAGGCTTGCAACACCCTGGTGTCTGCAAACATTAATACATTCATGATGCATATTTTTGTTGTTTGCAGATTTCAGCATTCTGCTCTCAAGTATTAGTGCCTTGGAGCTGTTACTATACCCAGGGTTTTCTTTGAAATGTTACAGAACGGAGAACATACCCATTTTCTAATACTGCTATGGACATTTTCAGTTTTTTTTTTAATCTGTTGAGGAGTCTCCCTAAACATTTTTGTCTCCTGTTTCCTTTCATTAAAGAGCATATTCAGAGACACTTGCAGTGTTTTCTTCCCTAAAACTCACAGTAAGTTCTTCTGGAGAAACAAATTCTGCTTAAATTAAACAAGGGTCAGAAATCAGATTTCCCACACCTTTACATGCATGTACAAACAAATCCTTTATTCCAGAAGCTACAAACAAGGTATTTAAGAGGCAAATTGGGTGTTGTCATGGTTTAACCCCAGCCAGCAAACAAGTACCACTCAGCTGCTTGCTCATTCCCTCACCAGCAGGACTGGGGAGAAAATTGGAAGGGTAAAAGCTGGAAAACTCGTGGGTTGAGATAAAGACAGTTTAATAAGGAAAGCAAAAGCCTACGCATGCAAACAAAGCAAAACAAGGAATTAATTCCCCACGTCCCAAGGCAGGCAGGTGCTCAGGCAGCTCTGGGACAGCAGGGCCCCTCACAGGAAATTCTGATTTGGGAATACAAATGTCATCACCCCAAACATTCCCCCTTCAGCTGTCCTGGCTGGGTCTCCTCCCAGCTTCCCTGCTCCCCCAGGCCCCTCACCACTGTGGCAGTACAGAAAGCAGAAAAGGCCTTGGCTCTGCAGAAGCTCTGCTCAGCAATGACAGAAGCATCACTATATTATCATTACTGTGTCAGCACAAATCCAAAACCCAGCCCCATAAAAGCCACTGTGAAGAAAATTAGCTCTGTCCCAGCAAAACCAGCACAGGTATTAAATCAGTTCAGTTTGGATCTTCTGTTCTAAGTATGGTTTACAGTACAATGCCAAATTATTTTTCTTTTTTTTTTTCCCCCAGAACTTCAGGCATTTCCATTTCTGCCAAGGACAAAAAAAGAAATTAAAACATTCTGGCATTGTATTTTGCTAATGATCTTCAGCTTGGGTTTTTTTCCCCTACTATAACTCCAATTTTAAATAACCAGACTACCACAAGGCTAAATTCCTCTGTAAATATCATATGACTTAATCACTGGAGGATATTTTTCTGTGTCAACCAACATCCTTCTTACACAGAGGAACTCTGATTTACTTTTTTTTCTTCTCAAAATGACACAAACTGTGTGGTTTGCAGTGAGTATACTTTGTGGCTTTTCTGTTTTCCCTAGCCTCATGATAATTTTTCTTTGATTTCACAGCACTAATCTCAGTTTGACACTGTATATTACATTTGGTTTTCACCCATCTCCTTGTAAGTTCTCCAAGGACCCCATTCCCTTCTCATCTTTCTCTGTAGCAAAACTCATATTAACTTCAATGAAAGAAGTCAACACTTCAGCCTAATGTTGGTTCTTAAAACATACAAAGCCTAATCATGACTGAATTGAAGGATCTAAACATTCAATTATATCCTAAGTAATTCTCTGGGAAGTCTCTCTGGTATCCAGCAAAAGACTTGTTTATATCAGAACACTGTGAAATTTGGATGTTGGCCAGAGATTTCAGGCTAAGGACAAAACCCATTAGGATTCAACTCCTTATGCAAGAAGGAAATTTTCAGTGTGTAATCCTGATGTGCAGCCCAGAGCATGGGTTTTATCATCCAGGGGCTGTTTATCTGGGCTGGGCATTGATCAGGGCAAGGAAATATTCATTGATTCACAGTGCTTCTGGTGCTTATCAGATCCCATCACCTCTGAAGCAGGGTGTCTCCCTGGGCAAATGAAGTCAGATTAGGGATAAACAAAGCACAGGAAAAGAAAAAGCACCGAGAGCAGTCTGGATTAACTTTATAATATATCACTGACAAGTAATTGATCCTAATAAGAAAGCTCCTCTGAAGGAGCAAGGACTTTGGGTACTGTCCCTAAGTATGTACAATATCAGTAGAGAGAAAGGCAAATTCTGAGAAATTAATTAGCTGGAAACAAGCTCCTACTGAGATCAGTGGAAATTGCCTGTCCAAATGCATTTAAGAATCTTGAACTACAGTTTTAACTTCTGAATCACAAGAAATAACAAGATATTTCACGTTAACAATTAATTTCTCAGCATCTTTAATATGTAGGACACTCAAATGCTTTTTAGCATCCATAAACAAGTCACATTTTCCTAATTAACCACAGCTACTTCTCCAAATCTTGTATTTAATGAACGCTAACCTCTTTCAAACATCGATAAAAGATGAATGTTTTGACAAGCATAAGCCATAGATATGTCAAAATGAAGAATGCTCTGTATTTCTGCAGTTTTGCTTCATTTCTTTCTAAGCACTTCAGACTTTATGAATAAATAAACTGGAAAATTGAGTAACTTGCTCTAGTGCTGTTTTGAGACACACCTATGAATAATCTGTTTCTGTTAAACCCACCATTTTAAATTGAACAGTTGTCATGCTCTATTTCATAGTCATGTATAAACAGGATCTGTAACAACCCTACAGTATATCTAAGTGCAAACAAAAAATATAACCTTAATTCAAATATTAAAAACACAGGCCTCTCACAAAATCAGCTTTGTGGCTTGGAACAATGTCAATTATACCATTGTGATAAACATGGCCAGCATTTAAATGGCTTCCATTCTCACAGAAGTTCTATTTCCTACAGTCTTTAAGATATTCCCCTTCTCACCACAAGGAAGTTGATACAAGTCCTGAAGCTGAAGCACTCATAGGACATAAAGGATGATGTGCTTAAAGTCTACAGAATTAATATTCTGGAGAGTTTTTTTTTTACTCGAGGTGCTCAGATTTTATACCAGTAAAAAATCCCAACAAACCTCAAATGGGTGCACTTTTCATATTCCTCTAACAATTTTCATGGTGTTGGGTAGGGGTGAGAGGAAGCCAGTTTTAAGTAAGTCAGAATGAGAGAATATAGAATCATTAAGGTTGGAAAAGGCCTCTAAGATCATCGAGTCCAACCATCAACCCAACACTGCCAAGTCCACCACTAAACCATGTTACTAAGCACAACATTTACAGATTTTTGAACCCTTCCAGGCATGGCGAAATCACTGCTTCTCTAGGCAGCCTGTTCCAGTGCTTGCCCACGCTTTCAATGAGGAAATATTTCCTAATACCACATCTAAACTTCCCCTGAAATATAGGATTAATTAGCCCTGTATTTATGGTCTCGTCAGGAAGAAGAAGTGGGCACATGTTTTATGTGTTACCTAAAGACTCTGAATGTAAAACACATAACCTGTGACCTTATATTCTACTTAAGTAATATCTAAAATTTCTCAGAGTTGCTCTCATAACGCCGAAGCCCAAGACTGAAATGTGTCCAGTGGCTCTCAGTAACTCTCCAGCAACCAGATAATGCTTGTATCCCACTTCTGTGAGACCAAAATCCAATGCACTAACTTCCACATTTATCTACAAATATATATTTAAAGAATACAGAGCATATATAAAAGAAAAAACCCAAAAATCATTCAGCATCAGGTCTGTCATGAGAACACCAACCCCTCCCATGTGAAGCAAAGCCTTATCCAACAGCAGTTAACACATTATTGTTTGTATATTGAAAAATAAATTTTCTCCACAATCAGGTTTACTCTCTGCTAAGCCTCACTTGACAGGCTCAATAATGGAGGAGACACCTAAAGGTCATGGTGTGGTTTTCTTAGGCTTAAATTTTTCTTCCAGAATCGAAAGGACGCTCATCTTGAGATCTTTGAGCAAACACTGAATATAACTTTAATCTGTACTTCGATTTTGTAGTGAGTAAGAGAGACCAAAGACTCTCAACTGCCTTTTTTTCACATTTCCGAGATGCCAGTTAACAAATCATGGGAAACTTAAAACTATCTGGAATAACTTCTGTACCTCAAACTGCCCAGTTTCTAGAACAAACCATAGGGTCTGGTTGGGAGGGACAGGTTTTCTTGAAGTATCTCACAAATTGGCACTGACTGATCTAGAAATCCCACAATACCAGTCTCCTCTTGAGCCTCCTGGTTAGCATAATTTAAATTAGGACACCAGCCTTTAGTGCTTTTGTACCTCTTCAGGCAGATAAAAACCTCTCTGATTGAGACTCAGATATTTCAGTAGAGCCAGGACATTATCTTAGTTACTTGTGTGGGAGGGAAAAAAAAATAATCTATATATATACCTTGGAACTGAGCCATGTAAGAGAGTGAATTTTGAAAGCCTGTAACAAATATATTAATGATGTGGCATTCCTGTCAATCAGAGGTATTTTTTTTCTTTGATGTTTTCTATGAATATGAAGAGTCCTCTACACCTTATATAGCCCCAAAGGATTAACCACCTTGTAGGGTTATGATCAGAAGTAAATTTTCATATCATACAGGCACTGAAATTATGTCAAATTTCAGATATCTTTCCTTAATGCAGACTTGGTTTATATCTTTTTATATCTTGGTTTTATTTCTAAAAGCTTGTTTTCTAGTTAACTGCTTAAATTAATAGGCAAGAAAAAGGACTTTTCTTTTTTTCATGGCTGCTGAAAAGTTCTTTGTATGGGCCAGAGCCAGGCTGAGGAATCAAATCTGTTGGCAATTCCCAGCAAAAAGCAAAAGCGATATAGATATCTGTGGTCCAGTCCACTTCAAAGTGTTCTTTATAAAAAGAACTTCTTAAAATTAGACCTAAAAATGTGCAGACACCAAATTTTAGCGTGGGATTCATATCACCTAACTTTAGACTTCTGTGATGTAACCATCTATGTCTGATCTATATATAGTCTCCCTTTTTAGATAATGGAAAGAAAAAGCACTTCTAAAACATATATTTTTTTCTGAACTACTTTAGTAATCCATCTTTAGATGAGATAAAACATCCCTGGAAGTGCCCACTTCTACTCTACCCCTCTGACAGAAGCTGTGATGACTGCTTTAGATGTAGGCATATGAACATGGATATCTAAAATTCAGCACAACCTCTTTTATCCAGGAAACACCAGTACAAGTTTTGGCTGTAGCACAAGAGTAGTTATTCACTGAAATAACACCAGCAGCTAGAACAGATACTGGCAGTGTTTGCACAATTGCAGCAATGATTGCAGAGACTCTGGCCTTTTCAATTTCAAAGAATCCACAAACCTGCAAACTAGCAATAGGTCATACACACACACACACACACACACACACACACACACATATATATATATATGCCTATATCTGTGTATGCATAGGCAGAGATGGGGAGGGAGTGCACGTTTAAAACTCTGTTGGCAACATTTTATGCAAGTTACACAAGTCATAAACCCCTGTATCTGCCATTCTCACAGAAATATATTTGTCAGATGGTTCTTTCAACAGGGAAAGAAATGAGACGTTTCAGGAAAGCATATGGAACAACAATAAAGGAGCATTCTTAATTTCAGTATAATAGTAGAGTAGTATAATTACACTTAAAACAATTGTGATGTGAAGGAAGGAAGAAAACCTTGAAAAGAGAGTCACTAGAAACAGTTTGTGAGGGAAGAGTGAAATCTTTTCAGCCTAATTTGGCTGAAAGGGAACTGGGTTTAAAAATGCATTTAAATATCAGCTTAGGTGCTGAGCATTTCAGCACCCAAGTCTTTTCATAGACTGAACCTAAACAACAGATTTAGAAATTATTCAATTAATTAATTTCCAACAGTGCTTCTCAGTACACTGTGTTCTGCAATGGAAGCACAGAGTGTTTCATTTGAAAAGAACTCAAAAAAGAAGAGAAAGAGTATTTAGAGCTAAGGAAGCCTACCACACAAGAAAAGTGTCTTCTTTTCAAATTATTAGTGAACAAGAAACACAAAATTAAACCCATTTAGAGCAAACACTACTATTTCAGGGCATTTCATTCAGCTGGATTTCACAGGGAACCATCAACAATTCAGTACAATTATGTGGTAAACACAAATAAGCCAGAACTGACATTTTTCTTCCTCTGTTTTGCCATCTCTTCAAATACAAATGAAACAATGGGACAATGCTTTAGAAAGGGCTTCTTTTTAATCTTTGAATGTTACAAAGGCAAAATTCAGATCCCTTTTTCTAAAAAGACTGATTAAAATCTGAGGAATAAGCAAGTTTTTAAAGAGCATTACTAAATTTTCAAAATATGATTTGTTTAGAAGACTCAGGCTTATATCCTAGAGAAAATCTATTCTGTCCCAAGTTTGGTATAACTTAAATTCTTAGCCTGAAAAATCACTGAAATACAGCTATTTTTTACCAGAAATTTTCCCTCATCTCAGAATAGGCAATGGAACGGGATTTATAGACAGTCTAGTCCTAATCCTTGGTTTTTTGCAATACAAGGAGCCATTTGCAACTGTTAAATGACTGAAGTGTCAGAAAGGGACAGACGAATGGAAGAAACAAGTTTTTGTCAGTTTATGCTTAGCTTACTGAGAGACAAGCACATAAACCAGCACTTAAAGGATTGGAGATTGAGTCAAGAGAAAAGGCTCTGGGTACCAGGATCCCTACAGACAACGTGGGCAGATGTTGTGGGGTTCAGAGGAGTCCAAGGATTCATTGGCTCCATCACTTATTCCTGCACACTACTGACCTCTTGGAACCCGACTGCAAGCCTTAGGAATTGTGCATTTGTCCCTCAGAAATGCATTTCTTTAGGAATGTATTCTTCACTTTCATGCAGGTCAGGCACCATATCAACTACACAAACTGATTTCTAACCTATCAGGCACTTATTTAGTTTTTTGTATATCAATACATGTATTACTAACATATAATTACTGTTGGTTGAAGACTTTATTATATAAGCTTTAGAGGGTATGAGATATCTAAACTGTGTCTTTTAATTAAAAGAATCTTACATGATAATCACTTAATCTATTCTGAGCTTCCTGAGATAGCAGTCAGGTTTACCTAATCTATATAACTGTCGTGTGTTTAATTAACTAATGGTTAATAGGGATTTCTAAAACAGATTAAATCAATAGCATTAAGCAAAAAGACAGATCTCTAATGAGACCCATTGATTTGGTGGTTGATTTTTAATGATTTCAGAATGAGCAAGCAATGTCTTATAGAAGAGAATTACATCTCAACAGAGCTTTATTACCTTGTTTGAGGAGTGCTGGATGCCGCTTTCAGGAAGAAATAATTCATCTGCAGAAGTGCCTCACTGTTTTAATGTGTGACAGTTAAGAATGTCATTAACATAGAAATGGTACAAAAACTCAGGAAAATACCTATAATACTGCTCTTTTGGTTAAGGCATCAAACAGGATGTTACAGTCTCACTATCCTGAGCACATCCAAGATGAGGGGACCTGCTGAAGTGACCAGGGAACAGCAAAACTGGGTGCCTAACCCCATAAATGCCAGGGACCTTGCCAATCATATGGCAAACCTGCTCCACTGGACACAGCACAGCAGTTTCTATATTTTTGTATCAAGCTGCAAATGAATTTTAAACAAGCAGCTCCACCCCGTTGTGACTCCATTTTTCACCTAATACTCATTTTTGTAGTCAAATATCTAAGATATCTTAGGCTCAATTCCCCACTTAATACTAATTGTCAAATTTACACTCTTCTTTTCACCAAAAAAAAAATCATTCTGTGGTGTCTTCACCTTTTGCTGTACAGTTCATAAGTGAGTTGCATACAGACTTTCTCATTTCTACTGTGTTCAGCCTTCTATTTTTCAAGAAGCCAAAGACTTATAGGATTTTAAGTCAGAAGAAGTCACTGCCAATCTTGTAATTTACTGATTGCTTCTCCTAACTTTTGCCTTGATCCTCCTTACAAGATCACATTATTTAGTTTCAAAATGCTTTCTAAAATTCTTTCTCAGCATGCCATCATCAAATCCAACTTTTTTCTAGGTAAACATGTCATAATTTCTTTGCTTTGCAATTATCCAGAACTAAATATAATGTCTCCTTTATAAGGTAAATAAAAAAGCTGAAATCGCTGTAAGAATTTTTATATCCATATGCTTTTGATCTATAATCTAAAACCTCTCCAACATTTTCCAAGCAAATTCTTTAATCAAAACACAAGATAATTTTGCAAGATAAGAATTAGACAGAAAAGATTTTTTTTTTTTGAGAAGCCATATCTAAGCTTTAGAACCATTGTTACAAAGTGATGAATAACATCATTTAGTAAACTAAATACAACGTGGTTCAGTTTCTCATATGACCTTGTGAGTAGATCTGCCATTTTTCCTCTTATTGTGTAGGGAAAGGAGAGAGGAAAAATAATTTCAAAGTGCTGACATTTGAAAAGTGGTGACCAAATTCAACTTGAAAATGCTTGACCTCAGAGCTGTAACAGCATAAAAAACAGGGAAATGCTTCATTTGATAGGTTGCTGTTAGATTTGGAGTGAAGCAAAAAAGACTAGCAGCAGCTGAGGTTATCAGATGCACAGGATAAAGTCATGGTTAAACTTCCTGACAAATTCCAGCGCCAGCAGTTGCACTTAGAGTTTTTAAATGTCCCACTGCTACTTCAAGTAGCTATTGCACCTTTCAGTTGCCTTTCTGGAGTACTATTGTGCACTACTACAGAATTACCACCTCAGAAACCGTGCACAAGGCGTGGAGTGAAATGATCTCTACGCCTTGTATGAAAACCACTGCCCTGCACTTCTGTAAATGGTTTCCAAATGCCAATACAAGTTGACCTGTGGCAAGTCTAAACATTGGCTAACCTACAATATCCTTTTAGGAACATAATAAAATACTTTAAAAGCCCTTTCAGGTCACACCATGAGTTGCTACTGCAGAAACATTTTTCATCTACAAAGAACTCCTGTATCGAAAAGGAACAAAAGCACTGACAAAAATAGAAGCAGCAAAAAATTGAGAAACACAAATACATCCACTGGCAAATGGATCAGCTTTGTTTGGCCAATCAAAGCCCTGTCAGCTTCAGCATGAGTGTGGTCAATGACAAGCCTATATGGCCAGGACACTCGAAACATCACAAAAGACAGTCCTGTTCCATTCTATTTACACTCACTTGCCCTTAAACAAACCTTCCATTTCTCTGGCTTAGGGATTTTGTATAATGCAGAAGTTTTCCTGGAGTGTGTAGATGGGACATGATTAGATTTATTTTTTTAATCCCAGAGTCTAATGTTAACCAGTTGCGAGTTCAAACAGTTGTTAAGATAATATATGTTCTTTTCTGTCCTTAATTCTCTCATTTCTCTCCTATGTCTTGTTATAACAAACAACAATTACCATGTTTTACTTTTATCTGATTTTATGATAAAGGAAGATATATTGCACCATTTTTCATGATGTATATCTTCAGTAGGGAAAGATCTTACTTTGGGACATAGGGTTTTACTGAGATTTATTCCCACAATTAATCTCAATGAATTATGTTTAATTAGATGCCTATTAATATTTTATGTCTACAATGAATCATAGAGCTAACTTGAGGAAACCAGAAATGCACTGAATTAAAATAAACGGTTGTTTAATTTGATATTGCACATAAATATCAGTAATGAACCAGAAACATTTCATGCAGGCAATCATGTTCCCTGAAGAGATCCATAAGAAAATGTCCTTCTAAAGTTATTTGTCACGTCAAACCCTTGTAAAATGGGTATTTGCTGTTGTCACTGTTGGTCCTCCACACAAGTGAATGACTGAAGGAATGTGTTTAATTTTTGTGCAGCTCTGTTCCATTGTCTCAGAGACACAGAGAGTAGCAGAGACACACAAACAGTGTGGATATATTTTAAAGAGCTGCTGGATGAGGTGCCTGTAGTGGGATTTGAAGGGTAGGGGGTGAAATAGTAAACATTGAATTTGTACCAAAACTCTTTGCTCAGAAAGCTTAAAGTTGTCGAATTCTAAGGATTTTGGGGGGAGAGGGGAGAGGAAGGGAGGAGGCGTGAGGAAACACTTGGGAGGTTAAAGTGTAAACTTGCTCATTTCCGAAAAGTATTTGGGAACACTGAGCTCACAACGTGTTGAGGACATAAATTCATGTTGGTTCCCCCCAAAAATCCCTTTTCCTGCAGACATCTCCCCACTGGGGCCTGTGCCTGGCTCACAGCCCCACCTTCACTCCAAGGGCCTGTAGGCTCCAGGCCTCTCAGGAAGCAGCCAGGATATTCTTTTTCTCTAAATATTTGAAGTTTCCAGACTTTTTTATCAGTCCCAGACATCCTTTCTCAGTTCCCTTTTATTGTTTAGCCCTCCATTATGCACCTGCACTGATTACCCAGGACACTTTTGAGCAGAGGATAAAGTCCAGTTTCTAATGGTGATTATTGATATTACCTCAAGGTACAAAATTCCTGCACAAATTAATAAATAGAAAAATTCAAGAGATGAAGTTAAATTTCCTCTATCATGTAACCTAATTTTCTGCATTGATTTTCAAGAATCAGTGTATTAATTAACTGTAATATGGACACATTTAGGACATGTTGCTCTTTCCCTGACTCCCCAAGAGTCCAAAGGTAGTGAGCACCTCAGTCATAATATTCAGAAAATAGGGAATAGCATTCACATTTCAAAAAATGCCATTTTGAAGACCATAGATCAGTCAATCATAGAAAATTAATCATTACTCCTCAAGCAACACAAAAATAGTTTTTGGAATTTTTTTTTTTTTCTTTTTTGGGTTTTTTTTTTGTGGCCATGTTCTGCAGCAGTGCAGGTTTCCTTGACAGTGTAATCTGCAGTGGAAAATAGATATTGATTTGTATTAGTGTTTTATTTCCTTAAATTTCTTCCTGGTCTTTGTAATTATGCAGAAGTAAGGAAACCAAGCTTTCTGTTTAAACTAACCTTGATGCTATATTGAAATATTGCTATTGTTCCATGCAAGTTTGAAGCAGAAGCTTTGGCTATGTGATTTCAACATCCAAATTGTAAAGAATTACAGTATTTATCCTCTGCAGACTTCAAGGAACTGGTTAAAAGAAAACAGGTTCTGACATCTTCAGTTTGGACGTCTTCTGGATTCAGTTTGGTTATTTTATTTTACAAGCTTTATCTATTTATTATTAACTTTACTTAGGCAAGAATGGCAAAATCCCCAGAAAGACTTTCTTGGAAGAGTGTGCCAGTAGCTAAGTAAATGAATGCTTCAAAAAAAGCCCCATTTAAAAAGTCTGGTCACTAACAGCTTCATGTGTCATTGTGAGACAAATCAAAGAGTGCACGGTAAAAATTTTGGTAAGAAAGTTTTCATGGAAACTGACTTTAATGGAAAATATGGATTTCCAATATTTTTTTTTTTCATAACTGGTGAACACTTTTGATCAAATAAGTGTGTATTATAAAAAAGGTCATTTTTACTGCACATAAACCATTTCAAGCTCCTAACCTTTCCTTTTTGTCCCCTTTGAGTTGCCCACTTAGGCCAAACAGGCGGTTTAAGCATCTCTAGATGTGCCATACGGGAATACAGTTAAAATGCCTTTTGTCCTCTCCCCTGTCCTGTGTTCCACATCTGCTCTGCAGCTTCACTGGACATCACAGACAGGGCAAAACCACAGGACAGGTCAGCAAGAGAAACCAGAACACTTCTTGGAGACCCTGACTAACCCACCACTGGCAACACAGAGGGAACCAGACTGACAAAACCTGGAGACACCTGAATCAATACTTTGCAGTTTAGACTCATGGATTTCATGAGACAGATTTCTTTTTTTCAATATTCAAAGTTGAAATTTTCTACAGAACTATCACATTTATCAGAGTGGCTTTAATAGTAAAGCACTCATATTTCAGTCCAGGAAAGCAAAGCTCTTGATACCATACATTAAAAAATAATGCCACACGTCTGACTGCTTTGGCAATGGTCTTAGCACACCAGCTGCTTGCCTCTCCCACTGCAGATAGAGCTAAACTCATTCTCTGCTACTAGAGGGAAGAGAACTAAGTTTAGCTCTACTAATTGCATTTTAGTCACAAGAATATAGCCATACACTCCACTTGGAAGGCTTCAAAATCTTTATCATAGCATAAATTTTTCCCTTGGAGAAAGGGAAAAAAATTAAAATACTGCCTCTAGTTTCTGCTCACTCCAAGAAGAAAGACATGCAGACTTGTACTACTACTTCGAATTTATGATTTAGGTTTCATTCTTCTTATAGAAAACAGAGCCATGCACTAGGATTAAAGGAATGGAAGTCTTTCCTTTAGTTTCTCCATTATAACCTTTAGATCTTAATTAATTTCAAAAAGGTATATTTTTGCTATGTTTCCCATTACTTTTCATCAGACAGAGACCCACAACTACTTCTTTTTTTCATTTTCATGTTATTACAACTTTTTATTTGATTTTAATTCATCTTGTGTATTAGCAATATGAGCTGAAAGCATTTTTACTTAAATCCAATTAAATTAGGTTTACACTGAATATTTCTAATTTTCTGTCCTGCCAGTGTCCAGACGATGAGCTCATAATACATTTATAAATGTTCTTAATTCTTATATTGTCTATTCTCTGCTAAATTTGAAGCCAAAGAAGCCATGGTAAATAATTCAATATTAGAGCTTCAATAAAGGCAAAATTATTTCTTCTTAGCTTTTTTTAAAAGGGTACAAATCCTGCACAAATTCCACAAAAATCTACTCTGACCACTACATTACTGGAACTGGAAGAATGCTAGACCAGTTCTGATTTATAGAGGTATTTCTCAAAGGTACTGTCTAGTTCTGTCATATGGGTGATGTGTTTTAGAAACATGCACAGTAAAACTTTGGGGTGAAATTAATCCCCTTTGTCTCCTTCCTAAAACTGAAAGCAAAAAAATAGAAGAAATTCAATGAAAAAAAAAAAAAAGAAACAAAAACTCTAAGTCTGACCAGACTACAAGCTTTGCTCTAATATTATTTACAGGATCTATGAAGTGTGCTGATTAGGACAATATTTTTCCTCCTACGTGGAAGATAGAATGCCAGAAATACAACAAGCATAAGAAACAGCTTGGCAGAGGGTTGGCATTTCAAGGGCACTTGTGGGGGAGAGAAATTTGATAGCTAGATTAGGGAAAAATAAAGTGACTTTCCAACTAATTAATGTGCCATTGTCAAGGTTTAATCCCAGGTGGCAGCGAAGCCCCAGGCACTGAACTCACTCCCCCACCTCTGCTTCCCCGTGGGGAGGGAACCAGAAAGGAAAGGTAAAGATCTCATGGGCTGAGGTAAGAATAGTTTAATAATTGAAACAAAATAGAATACACCAATACTACTATTACTAATAATAATAAAAAGGAGGGAGAGGAATAAAGCCCAAGACATAAGTGATGCAATACACAACTGCTCAGCACCCACTGAATGAAGCCCAGCCTGTACCCAACCAGCAGTCACTGCCCCCCAGCCAACTCCTCCAGTTTATGTACTGGGCATCACGTTCCATGGTGTGCAATATCCCTCTGGCCAGTCTGGGTCAGCTGTCCTGGCCATGCTCTCCCCTGGTTTCCTTGCCAGAGCATGGGAACTGAGAAGTCCTTGACTGAGAGCAAGCCCTGCTCAGCAACAACCAAACATCAGTGTTATCCTCATGCTCAACCCAAATCACAGCACTGTACAGGACATGAAGAAAATGAACTCTATCCCAGCTAAAACCAGGCCAACTGTCAATTGGTAATAAATTCCAGCCATTCTATGTATGTTATATTAGAATTATATAGTAGGTTCATACCATTGAAATCAATGAAAGTTCTTCTAATAAGACCTTATCATTTGGAAATCAAATTTATTTTTAAAATCAACAGGAGTGTTTATTTTGGAAATCCATGAGGACAGGAAATAAGTCAAAACTCAGTCTTAACATCTAGCCAATTAAAATAGATCAATTTTTCAAACCTTCCTCTACTGAATATACACAAACAACATAAATTTCAGAATTTTCTCAAAGTGTTCATATTAAGAGCTTCCTCTTGTCCTCCTGCTCTGGGACACTCTATTCATTATGAGAAGCAAAGTTCTTATTCTTCAAAAAGTAAGTAACATGTTTTTTTCTTCTATTAGATAATTCCCTCACTCACACTCAGTGCCAAGTTCTTCCTTTTCATCTCAGTCATCAAACCAAAGTTTAGAGCCCATCAAAAGTAGCTTTGCTGTTGAATTCATCGTAGCCAACTTTGTGGTCTCAAGGAATATTAAGAATCTAAATGCTAAGTGCTGTCATTTATGTATTTTCCCAGTCCTGTAATAGACTGACTTTGCTTCTATGCAGAAAAATGCAAAAATCTCACCACTATAGTGACTAGCCCACATAGAGATGCTGCATTTATAGCTTTTTTCATATGAAGAGGATTGCAAAAGAAAGAAAATTGTCTACAAACTTATTACCATTATGTGAATGTGTTGAATTATATTTTCATAAGACTAGTCCATTAGCTCTTAGGTCTGGTATATTGTATAGCAAAGCAGCAGGACTCTGCAATAAAGACACATCACAATAGTAAAGGTTGAGCTAAAGAACAGAAACTTTAACCCAAGCAGGACCAAAAAGACATGTTAAATTTAAATTAAGAATGAGTGGAGGACTGGGATCAGCCAGTATTTGATTTAGCTGGAAGGAAGCAAGGTTATTTTAAGAGTATTTAATAAAATCCAAGAAAAATCAGACTTCTGAGATGTTGAGAGAAAAATGGATTATAGTGACATGGATACAGAGGGCTGGTTTACTACCAAAGTGCATAAGCAATAAGCTTATTCATTTAAAAGTAACAAAATTTTACTTTTGATGCCCTTAAGGACATTCTTCAGTTCTTCCTTTAGGTATGCTTCAAGGGAAGAACGAAACTTTCTAATCATTCATTTAAATGATGTCGTTTAAACTGTATCACAAAGTGAGCTACAAATGACAACACTCCAGAACTGGATCACTGACTGCCTGCTTTGGGACACATAAAGCAACTTGCAGAGCACAGCTGCTAATTATGTTTTTAATTTATTCCTTCTTGCTTATTAGAGGATTGTTTTTCAAACACAAGTGAAAATAAGGGAAAGAGGACTTATTACAGAGTGCTAGAGACAACCAACACTGTATTGGAGACAGTAGCCTGCCTACAGATTTTTATATCCTGTTTGCTCCAACTTTAGAGGAATCATAATTTCTTTGTACTCTAGACACTAACCTTAACTGTAAGATAAGTAAAATTCAAAGTAATTGTAACAGAGTTATGGTGTCTGATTAAAGCATTTGGTATCTAGAATAAAACAGCGTTGCTTATCTTGTTTTAAGCTGAGTACACTGCATAATCAATACTCAAGGCTCTTTGTTGGGCTTGTATTTGGTATAATGAAGGTACTACTTGACTATAACCTGTTGACAGTTTTGTTAGTGGATTTTTTTTTTCTCCAGAATCACGTAAATTTCACTCTGAAATGCAAAAATCTGTTTGGTAAACATCCCAAATTCTTTGTCATATCCACGTTTCTCTTTAGGGGTGTGTATGTCTGGCATCTGATTTAATTAACATAGCTTATATCTGATTATATTAAATCATGAATGATTAAAATCCAAACATCAGACATAAATTTCTGTTAACTTTATGTGTTTACATTACATCAGAAGCACTGCTCTGCTGTGGTCTCAGTGGACTCTCAGAGGCAGGAGCTGGCTGGCTGCCCATCTCCCCACACAGATCCAGGACATTCTGGGCCCTGTAGCTAAAGAGAGCTTCATCAAAGGGAAGGGAAGGGCTTGGTTCTGTACAAGGAATAAGAGAATGAGTTCAGCTGGAACAAAGTTTCATTGCAAAGCCCCTACCCTGCATAGATTAAATTTGATACTTACGCATACATAAGTACTTGCTCATATACATTTCCCCCAGAAGTCAATTTGCTTAAAATACTGAAGATTGGATTAAGGTTTAATATCAATCCTGGCTGAAAGTCCACGTTTATAATCAACAAAAGAAGAAATCAGCCCATCCCAATATCCAACAGGCAATTTACACTACAGCCAGACCAACCCATGCCACGCAGGTGTGGTGCCACTCATATTCTGCAGTATTTTGCCTCCACTCACTGCTTGCTCTCGATATAGCTTAGCACAGATGCCTTAAACCATAAATAATTTCAGCCTTCCTGAATGCAGATAAGACACAGCACAGAAATATGGTGACATTTCATTTTAGGATATATTTAAGTAACTCAGAAACCTACAACATAAAACAGGAAACATGAAAACAATTTTCTTTCTGTAAATGGATGTATCCTGGTATGTGGAAAAGGAAAGCAAACATTTGGCTGGACTGGACAATATTATAAGATCTTCATACTAATATTAAAAGACCAAATCGATTGAGACTAGTAAAAAGGAAATTTTGTGAGAAGCCACTAATTATAATTAAAAAAAACCATGTATGCTAGCTAACCATCTGCCACCAAGGGAACAAATTTACCTGCTATTAATTTTGGAGATAAACACAGAGCTGAAATACCAGATTGCACAACTTTGGGAACAAAATCACTGTCATGCAAAAGGGGGGTGTACGGCTATAGCATTTAACAACTTTCACATAGCTCCAGTGTCTGGACATGAAAAATGTTCCAGACTTTGCTAGGAATGGGTGTGTCATACACGCATGTACTGCTACCTAATATTTTGACTATCAGCTTCTTGTGATGTAACATTTTGGCCTGATGTTGACCAGCACCTCTGACCACATCTGTTGGGTGCTGGTTACAAGACATCAAATGGAGCAGCAGAAATATAGGATGATCAACAGATAAAGATCTTTATTTAAACTGATCTCAGTTTCAAGTCCATAAGGAAATTAACTCAAATCATTCCAGACTAACTGGAAGTCATGATCCACCATATGTAGCAAGTAAGATTTTCTGATGTATTTTCAATTAAATTCAAAAATCAGGCTGACAGTATATCAACAATCTCTTAAAATCATAATATCAAGGGTACTGAGACAGGCACATTGCCATTTTATAGCTTTGAAAAATGCCAGCTTACACTCTTCTCTTGATGCATCTTACCATGTATATGCCCCTTATAACAGAGTTATCTACTTCTCCATCTGCATGTAGGATAATATTTAAAGCAAAGATTTGGTGGGAGGAGAAAATAAAAAAGCATCAGGAGATGAGCTGAGAAGAGAGCAGGTAAAGCTGTTTCTGCCAAGAGCTGGCACATAATTTACTACCCATGAACATGCAGAGAAGCTGCATAGAAAAATGTACATGAATAACTGTAATTCTGACTGCATTTTTGTACTATAAATCTTAAGATCCCCTGTCCACTTATTTAAAGTAAGAATGTTGCCTAATTATCAGTGACATTTAAATCCAAAGGAATACTCAGTAAAGGTAAATGTCTTAGATGGGACTAGTGAGTTTACCCCATGAATTCACAGTCAGCTGCCTCATTTATGTTGGTTCAAGTTCTGGGTTTTTCTTTTCATAATTCCTTGGATTAGATTATCCAAAGCAACATTTTAATACTCACCTCACCCCACAAAGTGAACTATGAATAATATCAGAGGCCATTTTATACTCTCTAGATATTTATATATACTAGTTTATATTCCTGAAGACTGTCAAATCTATTTTTCGTTAGTCATAAAAATTCAGCTGTTGTATAACTGCTTGGTTCTAGATGGATAGGAAGTAAGTGAATCACTGGATTTTGATTTCTAAGAATCTGGAGTATTACAATGAATAAAACTCTTTTTCTTTACAGAAATCAGTGTTACACAATGATAAGCAGAATTATCTTTTCTCAGTCTGCAAAATGTTCTGTTAAATACAGTGATTTTTTTCAGATGCAATAAAAACATTAGAAGGCTTATTTTTAGTTCAAATTTAGTATATTTTGTTTAACATGTTACAACCCCACCACTCCCGTCCCCACTACGTTTATTTTTTGTTCACCCTTGCTGTAGGAAAATACCTGAAACTTTCACAATGAGATGACAGACTGGATGTTATGCTATGAAAGAGGAAACATCACTTTCAGCTCTATCCAGCACTGCCACAAGACCTGTATCCTTAGTTCTCCAACAGTTATCTAAGTAGCTTACAGCTCTGTTGGTCCAGAAATAGAAATCAGGAGGATACCCAGTAAAATCACTGGCACAGCTAAGATAAAAATTCAGCTTAGTCCCATGAAAATTCCACTGAGGGTAGGAAATGCTACAGTAGCAATCTATGCAAGGAGAAAAATGAGAACATAGGAAAAAGATAATTTCTGTAAAAGAGGTGTAGATTGTAATGCTGTGCTGCTTCTGATTGCTGGAGTGAGCCAGCTGAAAGTGGTGGTTGTGATCCTGTGCATCACTGAAGAGTGGGATAACACACACATACACAAAAGAACTGTATCCTTTGGGAGATCTGGGTATTATATCCACACACAGGAAAGTCAAGAAACTTTAGAGAGGTTTCTTCAGTTTAAAAGATAGTTTAGAAATCCTTAAAACTTTGAGGTCTAATATTTTATGCTTAATGTTTTGCATAGGAACAGCAAACCATTTTACAAGGGGCCTGAATCAGCAAAAATATTCTGACAATTTCTCAGCACTTCAATGACACAGATTCCCTGTGTCAAAGTCTGTTCTCATTTATGAGGATATAAATATAGAGCAACTCTTCTTTGGAGGAGGTGGTGACAGTTTATAAATTCATTTCAAAAGATTTCTTGCAAATTAGTCTAAAACCATTGTATAAATAATGAGTTTCTCATTTCTCTGTTTAGTGTATTAATAGAAGAGGATTTCCTGAATGGTAAAAAAAAATCACTGTCTGTAGGACTCATACAACTACACCAAGCAACAGCAGAACTGTTACAGTGTGACATTTTCATACGTTACAAATGTGGTTTATTTCTGACTAAAAGATAACACTGTGTTGGCCCTGGACATAATTGGAAAAAAAAGGGTTTTTAATTCCTACTCGCTGACCCGTGTTTCAGTCACACAATCACTGGACTTACAGCTCATCAATGAGCTCGGGCAGCCAGCAGTTAGCAGGCTGTAATTACTATGAGAATGGCCTTCAGATGTCCTATGGTCCAGCAGTGGCCACGGGCCGTGGGCTGAGTAACATTTGTGTGGAGATTGTATGAACTTTAGAGCATCTGAATGATCAGTCTCTCACACATGCACACACCCACACACTGTCTGTCTCTATTTTTCATCTTGAAAATGAGATGTCAATAAGACATTACTTTTAGCTATGGTTTTTTTGTTACATTAATGGCAGAATGGTACTAACAGATGATCTCAACATTTCCTAGGAGACACTCATGGCTTCAGTAAACATGCACCACTGGGTACCAGCCAGAGTCTGACAACCTTTGTCATTCCCTGAACACCATTTCACTGCACAACTACTCCAATGGAGAAATTCAGGTATTTTTTAACTTGGAATACTGGAATCTAGCCCTTTTGAGACAGGAAAGACTTGTGTCTATATTGGAAAGTTTTTACATTCCAACCTTACTTTTGAGAAACTGCTGTTGGTTTCAGTGAATTAGAGACTGCAGAACCAGGCCACATTTGTTTTGGTGACTTGTGAGAATCTACCAATATTTATCCAAACTTTTTATTGCATATGTAAGGGTCATCCATTCATAAACATTGGCTCCTTACTATCCACAACTCATTAGTATAACCTCACCTGAAAACACCAAGAGGAAGTTTTCTTTGAAAAGCTCTTTTGCAGGTAGCTCATATTTTAGCAAAAATGTTGCTGCCATTAGATGTTTGTTTGGCCTTTTTTTTTATTTAAAATACTCTAGGTTTTGAAATACAGAGTTCTTTTAAAATGCCATCAGCTTACCTGCCCAACTGAATCCAGAGGCTTTTCTCCTCTGTAAGAACTCAAAAAAGGTTGACTTCTTTGAAGATGCGGGAGGAGAGATCAAACGCATCTAGAATTAAGTCAGTTCTCAGGTGCAGCACTACTTAGCAAAATCAAGGGTATTGCTTATTCTCAATGCTTGCCTCTCCACAACTGCAGGACTCTGAGCATTGCTTTGGAACCCTCCAGAACTTGACAATTATTCCTAACCCTGGGGAAACCCAAACATCCTCACTTCATCCCAGCTCCCAGTGTTGCAAAACTGTAACTCCATCTTGCAAGAATCAGGACTTCAGTGCCCAATTATCCCATAAAGAGGTCATTTATATTTTATTTCTGATTTTTAAGACAGAGAACAGTCCTCAGCTTGATTCCCTGGGAGGATTCCAGCCCTCCAAAGCTCCTCCATGCTCCTCATGTTTACCTTTATATCTTTAAATCTTTTTCATTCAAATCAAGGAGCATGTATTTGCTCCAGAGGAAGCACCAAGAAAGTCTGCTTTCTGTATGTAATAGGGCTGCCTGTTGCTAATGAAACTCAGGCTGTGCCCATATCCCTGTGTCAGCCATGTGAAGGGCTGGGCACTGCATTCTGCTGTAGTACAGGAGGTACTGCACTGGATTACCCTCTTAGGGCAGTACAGCCACAGAGTGAATATCCCTGTGTTTCTGATCCCTGTCTGGAGTCCAACCCTGATGGCTAAGGTGGGATCCATTACATCAGCCACGCACAGGCTGTGTGAAGCAAGGACAGCTCCCAAAAGGGTTTTAATCAGTGTATACCTCCTGTCTAATCCACACTGGCACAGACAGCTCTCGAAAACTTCTCTCCACCCAGGAGAATTATTTTCTCACTCAAAATAATAGACTTCAAAGCACATATTGGACAAAAAGAAGTAATTCTGTAATAATTCCATTTGAAAATATGACAGATGAGCAAAGTATCCATGGCTGCCTAATTACATTTTCCTCCTTCTTTCATGATATTTTCCGTATTACATCTAATTGCAAATAAGTGGCCTGATCATTTCTGAGCCATGCTGCTCAAAGTTGTATTGATTATCAATAATATTAAGGTTCATTTATTACATTATTTCTAGCCCAGGTGCCCGGATTGGAAAGCATGGTTACTCTTCCTTAAGCACCTCAGCTGTTTAAAATTAGATGAGTTTGTTACTTTCATGAATGAAAAAAAAGCTTTCCAATTTTACTTTTTCAGCATTTCTCTTTCTACCTTACCTACTTAAATATTTGTTTCTATTTCACAATGATCATCTCTCAGCCCAAGAGGCATTAATTTCACAAAACCATGCAATAAAACAATTCAATGTTATGCTAAGCCACCCAAGGTAGCTTAATAGAACTAATGTGACTATTTTAGAATGCAAGATGGGTTGTTTCAAGCATAAAGGGTAAATATCCATGGTGGTGTGCTCTGCACACTGGGCTGTAAAGAAGTTTGATGATAGAAATGGATAATCTTAGATTGTAAGGCCTTACAAGTAACTCACACATTTCAGGAGATGTTATTTGATTTTTTTTCTTGTCAGTTTTTCTTACAGTAAATGTTTTTTTTTTTTTTCCTTGTAATAATAGATATCTTTCATTGGATGCAGCCTATAAGAAATCCCCAGAACTATTTTTCATTCATTTTTTGTTTGTTTCCTAAGCAAAAGTGCAGTAAGGAATAAGAAAGGTTCATTTAATGCTACGTATTGTCTATTAACTTTACAAGAGAACAAGCTGTGAACATGCATCAGTGTGGTCATGTGCAGTATTAGGAAAATGCACAGCCATTAATAAAGAACATACATACCTCTGGGGGTAAGATAAACCTGTTATTTCCCAAAAATCATGGCTTTCCTTCTTTAAGTGACTCCCCACAAGATAATTATGCCCTTATCACTGACATAGTTAATTTTCTTTGCACCTCTAGTGTGTTCAAACTGCAGAGCTACCACTGACTCTTGTTTTCAAGGCCATGGGTGCAGGTCAAGGACTGACTCTTACCAACTTTGCCTTCACTGAACAGGCAAGGCAAGGCAGCAGAGCAGAGCCTTCATCCCAGATACCATCACCAGTCACCTTGTGAGCTTTAGAAAAGGCTACAAACTCAAAGTTTCTTTATTCTAGGCAGTCTGTGGTATCCACTATAAAATTATACAAGAAATCATATCTACAGATGAGCTGAAATACAGAGTCTCACAGTTTGATATTTCTCAAGTGTTGATTTTTTAGGAACAGCAATTTTAGAAAGAGATTTTTAATAACTTTGATATTTATTTAACATTTGGCTAATAAATAACAATCTTTTTTCACGGAGATTAAAAATATTAAAAAATACTTCATTGTATTTTTCATACAAAATTTAGCTCAGAGTGCCAGACTCCATCATTTCTAATCTTTCCAAAGTGTGTAGTAAGGTTGTTCATTTAATTCTAGTGCACACGGTTAGCTTTAAGAGAAAAGTCTCAATGACTTTCAACAATTTATATCAGATTAGCCAAAACACACATTCTAAGTTTATGTACATCTTTGCCTCAAGCAACAAAGAGAGAAGATCATTCAAGAAATTACTTGATTTTAAGATTTCATATTGAATTGAAACTTTTAGCACAGTAGCTGATGTAAGATTGGATAGGCACATATTCTGAATAAGATCTCAGGTAGAAAATAGGTATTTATGGGAGTTACAGCAATTGTCAAGTCTCTCAAGGAGTAGCTCAGCAGTGACATTTCCTTTCTCCTTCACACGTGCATCTCATTCACCTTGCTTATTCCTTAATTGAGTTCAGCTCTGACACATCAGAGTAGTTTGTGACAGTAACATAATTTAATTTTTCACGTATAAATGGTTCATCTGAAATCACTGGAGGACAACTGCATGCTCACATGGCTTTAAAACTAGAACTGGTCACTCATTCTGGCACTCAGGACATCCCAAGAAACTGTCATTGAGTTAGGGAGATTTTCTTTAGTGATTTTGCTATCCCTTTGACATTCCTTTGACTGACAATCATGGTAAAAAATGGGACACCAACATATATCAGTATATGTCAAAAATGTATTGTAAATGTATTGTACTGGCTAAGGGAAGGGAGCCAGTGATAAAATGAGCTGTTTATACGAATCCCAGGGAGACAGAAAAGAGAACATGGGGACAGCAGATGAAATTAGGAATGGTCATGAAAAGAAGAATTATGCAGGAAGAGAAGGGAAATTTCAGAACTAACAACTGATATTTTTTTCCCACCTGATTTCTTACTATTTTTTCCTCAAGAACATAAAGAATGAAGTATTAGTATGATTAAAAGGAGATCTTTGCTATAAATGTTTGATCAACGTGCTATAAAAATACATAGTTTTGTGGAAGAAGAATAACGTGTCAGAACAAAAATTATATGGGTTAACTACGAGGATGAAACGGAAGACAAGGAAAGTGGGAAGTCTGACATTCATGAGAACAGTGAACTGCTCCTGAGTTCCCAGTCTTTGGTGGCAGCCAGGGTCAGAGCCATGGTTTACTTCACCTGCATTTCAGATTCATGTGGCTGGTGAAGTTTCCCAGGTCTAGGGATTAAGAGTATTTCAGCATGTCTTTTCTGGGATTTCCCTAATTTCTGCCACATCAACACATCTTCTACTTATCTCTCAGTCAGCACCAATTTCCACAGGATAAAAGTCTACTGATTGGAGTAAATTTTACATTTTTCCTTGTCTCAGATAAAGGTAATTCACTTTCTTCAGTGCCAAAATGATAATCCAAAATATTTATCTCCGAATGATTTACATTCCATTGTTATGGATGCTATTGATGACAATGGTTTGTAGTACAGTACTGCTGATGTGGTGCCCAAAAATTAGGGCTCAGTTATGCTGTAACATGCACAAACACAGCAAGAGGGGCCCCGTACTGAAAGAGAAAACATCAATTTTAAGGCAGTCTTGAGACTTCATTAATGCAGGCAAGTGCCCTGAGATTCAGTGACAGGATGTATCTTACGAATGAAAAGCATAATTTAAATAATAATATAACTAAAGGGCTAAAGTAAATATAACTAATTTAGGCTAAAGGAAGAGCCACACAAGACTTTTCTCTTTTGCAGCAAGAAAAGTTTCTCCCTGTGTCATTTCCATAAGTCTTACTGCAGCATTTTGAAGACTATTTTTCATCTTAGGCTTAATTCAAGGTGTTTTCTGAAAATATATACCACTAGAAAGACTATTTTGCATTTTATACCTTTTATTCTTCCAGAAGAGCTAATCAATGTTTATTATGAACCTTCTGAGTACACAAATAAACACAGAATTAGACTCCCATTTCATTGCCTCTCCTCTGGAGCACACATTTCTAAACTACCTAAAGACAGACTTGCAAGGATTTTTCTTTTTTCCATACCCAATGAGGCTTGTCAGGGTCTCCCTTTGATCATTTAGCTCTGCAATGGTGGCAAGTCACGCTCCCAGGAGCTGAGCTATGAGGACAGTGCCTTCACTCCCCCAGTCGTGACATTCTGCAGGGTCTTCTTGAAACACAACATGTGCACCCAGGAGGGGAACATGGAATTTCAGAGCCCAGCAAACTTCCAGATGAGCACAGCCACAGAGGGTCTATCAATGTACAGGGAGGAGCAATGCAGCACTGACTGCAAAGAGCAGGGTGTCCCTCCCTGGAGGCAGAAAGGTGAGAGCAGTGCTCGTGTGCCACGTTCCCTGGGTGAGCTGAGGAGGCAGCTGCTGACCTGCACTGATGCAATCTCACCCCTGAATCCCAGGTTAGTTTTATTTACACAGCTGCACTGCCTGTTTCCTTCTTCCCTCCTCCCCGCCTTGCTCTTTTTTCTTCTTTTAATAGAGAAGAAATCTCGTTACTGAATTGTCAGGAGCATATCTGCTTGGGAGAATGTCTGCCTCCAAGTTCTTCATCTTTTCTCCTCTAATAGAATCAGTCTTACTGGGAAGGAATTAAATTTCTCCAGCAACTAGTGGTGTTTGAAACATCATCCAATTTTAATTAATAATATACTACTGCTTTGTAGACAGACATAGTTTTGAGATGAAGATGCAGAGGGCTGCTAGTTTCCAAATAGTTGATTGGTTTCTTAGAACCCTGCTTGTCTCCAGAGTACCACAAACTGTAACAGATCTCCACTGAAATCTTTTACCAGAAATATAAATAACAACAATAATAAAAACCCTCCAAAACCCTAATAAAAAAAAAAAAAAAATTTAAAACAGCAAATCTAAGTGTATGCCAGTGATTTCTAACCTTGCTACAGGGAAAAATTAAAATATATTATGGTTATGATATGCGAGTCTTTGGTTCATTCATATTTGAATTCACAAAAATTGAGATTTAATTGATTATTTTTTTACCAGAGTATCCTGCTCACGGATAAAATACAAAAATTCATTTTAAAAATATTTGCAGGAAGGGAACTATAACTGTTCATCACCATGCAATAAGTTTCCAGTCATATTAATTACGTACCCAAGATAATCATATACTTCATGCAACTTTTTGTTCAGTCAACAGTGTCTTGTAAGTAGCATATGTACTATAAAAACAGGCCCCAAGAGGACTTCTGTCAACTCAGATCCCTGTTTTTATGGAGATTTATCAATATGAGCCCACTTCAGCTCTAGGCACAGAACATGGAAAATCCCTCTATATTGCAAGGGCTTTGGGGTTATAAAGTCAAGCACACATGGGTTAGGAAATGCTGTCCCCAAAGTGGCCAGCATAACCTCATTTTGACCTTCTTTTGCTTGGTTATTCAGAAACAACAGTGCTGAGGGCCAAAGAAAAGCCCATGAGGACGTGAAGGCTCCTGGATTCGCTCTAAGGTTTGAGCAAGGCACAGTAAATAAAGTCTACAGAGATCTAGCTCAGGGTGGCCTGGGACATGGCATCCAGCCTGCTGGAGGCTCCTGCCAAGCCTTTTCCCCAGAGCAGAGGAGGCTGCTGAGGAGTGAGCATTGCTCAATTAAGCACAAAGGCTTCTCCTTGCCCCTGCCCTGGCTCAGGCCGCGCTGGAGCCTCTGGAGGCCGGGCAGCGCAGATGGGGACATCAGCAGATGACCTCCCCTCTGCCCAAAGGCACAGCGAGGGACACGGGCAGCCTCCAGCATGGCAGGGACTCAGCTGCCACAGCTCAGCTCCCTGCCAGAGCACGGATGCCACAAGAGACTGCATTTGGCAGACGCTGCTCACAGGGAAAGGTGGCCAAGGAGTAACCAAGCATGGAAGTTGCTACACCGGGGATGTGAAGTGTGACACAAGACAGAGCTGAGTGCCAGGATCTTGATCCAGCATCAAAACAACTCATTGTGAATTATCCTGAAGTTTGTGATCAGATTCCTCATAATTCATGCTTAAACTCTGGGTTTTCTACTCCCTATTCTCCATTCTCAGCTTCCTGCCTTATTCTGTTCTAGTTTCTCTATCCAGCCTGCCTGATTCTCTGATCTGTGGTTTTTAGGTACAGCTATTCTCTCTCACCAGCTTTCAGCTTTACTATCTGCCACATAACCAAGTCTCTTTCCATTATTTTCTCCCACTGACACCTCATTTCACATTACATAAAGCAGGGGAACCATGTCCCCTGCTCCTGGTTCGTTGGGCTGGAACAAGGTCTGTGTAGTCTGCTTGAACACTAGTATGTACCAATTTTATTTTCCCCACTAGAGTCATAATTCAACAAAATTAAACATTTTTTTTCTCTAATGAAGACAGGAAAAGGTACTTCTCAACCATCAGAGGAACACTTTAGCTAAGTTTCTAGTGCCTTCTTAAATATATAGTCCTAGCCTTTCTCAATCTATATGTTCAAGGAGGAGAAAACATATTTTCTACTAAATTCATTCCCTGAAATAGCTGAATCATTCTGGTTGACACAGATAAAATACAGCCTTGGGCAGATACCTGACAATGCAACTTTCATACTGAGTGACAAGTTTAAAAAAGGTAAGAAATGCTGATAGCAAGCTCTTGTGATGGGATGCATTGGACAGAGACACATATGAGCTTTACTAACAATATTAACAGACTACCCCAACAGAATTATTTATTGCAGAGCAGAACCTTTTTCAGATATCAGCAACTTATCAAGACTGGCCTCTACCTAAGTATCCATCAGCCCTAAGACTACAGAGCCAACATAACCTCAGCCCTAGGTCTGTACGGGCAGTTCTCTCCATAAAGGCAGTGATAAAACCACAAAGTACTTCTATTTCCCAAGTACCTTACCTTATGATATTTTCCTTATAACATCTCTTATAATTATCAACTACTCATTTCAAAACTACCTAAGGGCAAGTACAAATGGAAAAACAAAGAAGAAATATATGCTGACTTTGATGTTGTTGTCCCTCTGGTTCCCACTATTTTGGAGGAAAACATCTTTGAAAACTAAGCAGAGAGAAAGAATGAGAGAGGCACACATAGAGGAAAGCTCATATTCTAAAGAAGCCAGAAGGCACCAGATAAAAGCTGATAAAAAGTAGGTCAGCTAATGATTCACAGAATCCAGTACTCACAGAACCCTGCTAACAACAGCAGGGAAGATGCAAATGCAGAAGATAATGTCAAGTTCTTCAATATAGAGGAAATGGATATAATGGAGACAATTGGCTCTGCCCACATCTGGATATGGAAACTGCAGATGTTGAGAACAGAGCTCCACTGATGATAATCTTTATTTAGCATCCATTGGAAACTCAAAAGTCTACACCTGAACACTCACCTTTTCTTGGTGCTGAGACTGGTGATGTGAGGTTCATGAATACTCATATTTTCTACTGAAGGGTTTTTTATTTTATTCACTCTACCCCTTTTTCTTTCCCTGGCATCAGTCAGGGCAGTAAAAGTGGGGCAAACCTCTCAAAAGTAAAAACTGGCTACATCAGCTTTAGCAATAACGAATCTCAGATATCTGTTGGATGGCTTATCAATCTGATATGACAAACATTCACCCAGTGGTGGAAACAACTTCTTTAAAAGTTAGTCAATGCAGAAAACAAAGGACAGGGAGGAAGGTAACTCATTAGGCAAAGATCCATTTTGTGTTTGTAGGCACCCTCAAAACTGCTGACAAAGTCTTCCACAGGGGAAAAGCATGCTCATTTATAAATGAAGCCTCTCACAGTCTGATTCTGCAATGAGCTTATTAAGAAGCTTGAGTTACCTAAGAGCAATACAGAAATTTCAGTGTAGGATTCCAGTTTTAGGAAGTGAAATCTCGTCAGCATAAACAAAGGTGGCCTGAAAGTACAGAATTCCTCACATTTTCCAGGCAGCACCGCTGACACACAAGCTCCTGGATATTTTCCTCCTTTACCCTTTGAGACTGCATAATAAGCCTGTGACAACTGCAGCAGCTGCTTAGAAGCAGAAGTGGAGTAATTTATTTTAGTTATGTTTTAATGTCTTTTGTCAGCCTGGAAGCAGGGCAGCCAGCTCCCTGTGCCCTGCTGGCCCTGCCCAGCCCTCAGGCAGGGGCTCCCTGGACCATGGGCTGGGATCTTCTGCAGCAGCATCGATTGCACCTCTCCTTTGGCACAGAAAATGGAGCCCGTGACATTTATTGCTGTAACAGCCCTTCTGTGCCAGATCAGTCACTCCATTTTTTTGACAGAGTGTATATTTATGTGAATTACAACCAGCTCTCAAGGAATAAAGAGGTTTCATCCGAAAACCCGCTAACATTTATTTGAAATTCCAGGATACCAAGCCCTAATCAACTCTGGGTCAGAGGCTTTGTCTTTTGTGAAGTGACATGAGTTGACATCAGCTGAAAAGTTGGCCCATTATCTCAGAGGTCAACGTTCCTAAAATAATTGTCATGTTTCAAAAAAAAGTGAATTTATGGTCAATTTTTTTGACAGATTCTATAAACAAAAATAAAAGCCCTAAAATAGAGCTAAGACCTGGTTGGTTTATATAATAAAATCCAGGATCTGAATCTCTAACAGCTTTAAAAAAATCTTCTCAAAAAGGTTGTTAACAAAATATATATTAAAATTTTAATGTTAATCCTGCTGAAATTGTATTCAGAAGATAAAAGGAGTACTTTAAAACCTACATTTTCATTTTTCCTTTTGAATTATTTACACACAAACAACCAACTTACTTTTTTAAAGGAACAAAAGTCCTGAAAAGAAAAAAAAATAATTAAATATTTTGTTCTTATCATGCAAGAATATTTTAATTGATTCCCCTCAATTGTTTAAATTTATTTAGTAAAAAATATATATTTTTTTAATTGTTCATTCCAATTCAGGATAAAGAATATTACAAAATTTATTGGGAAATGAAAAATTAATTTTGTGCCAAGATCTATTTAACTTAAGGTTACTGAGATATTCTTTTTGAATACTTATTCCTTGAGAATTCACTGGGCCAGATTAATTCTTATTTATTAATCGACACTGATTTCACTGTGCAATTTTCAAAGGATGATTTGATTTTAATTTCCTTAAAATGTCTGCGTATTCCATTAATATTTCTCAGCACTTAGATTAAGTCTATTTGCTTAAAAATGGCTACCCAAAAAGAGGAGGCCAAAACCTCAAACATCTGGCAAAACCTACTTTTTTTTCCTACATAGAGAAAAGATACTTCCGTTCAGATTTCTGTATTCAAAGCAAATCACAATCTAACCTTTGCTTAGTATGTTATTAAAATAAAGACTAAAATGGAATATATTGATGCATTTTTTTAATCAGTACAACTTTTTTATTTTGATTAGGAGACATTTTAGCTGAAAGAATGTGTTATATTTTCTTCTCTCAACCAGGGATACTCTTTTCTCAAAACCCTTTTCGAACAGCTGAGAGTGAGATCCCTGTGCCATGAGCAGTAAGGCTTTCCTACACATCAGCACAACCTTCGGGCATCTCATTCTGCTCAGAAATCTGTAAGACACATCCACGGGCCCCTCAGTCTCAGCAAGTGAGGCTGCACATCCTTCCTAGGAGCCCTTCCTGACCCGGATTTGCTGGGCCACTGTCACATCTGGGTTTGCTGGCAGCTGGAGGGCAGAGGCACACCCTGCTCCCCTCTGCCACTGGTGCCAAAGCCAGCAGGGAGCTGCCAGCCCCCGCAGCACTCCGAGGATGCTGTGATGGTTGACCTCTAACCTGGCCCTGCCAGGAGGGTGTTGCTGTCTCCAGGGTACCAGTGCTGACTGACACACAGGACAGGCATCAGTGTCTGGCCAGGAGATCTCATTGCCATGGCCAAGCAATGTACCAAAGGCCAGGATATTTTAGAAATTAACCTGCTGGAAAAGCCTCAGAAATTGCTGTGGCCATTACATATCGAGTTTGTCATCCTGTGACAGTTCATTAGCTGGGCTAATTGCGCTGTGTCAGCTAAGGCAGGTGGCCAGGTCCCCTTTCCTCCCTCACCTGAAAGAGAGCAGCCTCTGCTCCGAGGGATGGATGCTGCAGATGGGGAGAAAGCAAATGCTCAGCAAAGCTCCATGGCTCCCTCCCTCCCTCCCTGACAGTTCACAGGGCTACATCATTGCTTCGTGCACACTTCAAGGGCTTATTCCCTTACAGTGAACAGGGCTCTACCTTTTAAAGTTGCAAAGGTGATAGTGCTGTTTTCTGCATGCCCAAGAAACATTAAGGGTTTTGTAATGATCCTTCTTAACATAAAAACAAAGAAATAAAAACCACACCCTTTCTAGTCCAAGTACACCAATAAGAAATCTGAATTTAGATTTGTTAACAAGTGAACAGTCAAGGTAGAGTCTGCATAAGCATGCACAGCTCCCCACTACTGTTCAGATGTTTCATCTAGGTTATAGTGAGTTACTTTGATCTGGATATTTCTGTTGCACTAAATCCCTGATCTGAACTGTTAATTGTGTTAATTTAAGAGTTGTTGATAGATACACAGAAATCTCACAGAAAATTTCTCTTTGTTTGATGGTTTAATTTCTCAGGATTACAGCCTCAGAAAATCAGACTGATAGTTATATCCATCTGCTGGTTTTACTATGCTGCTGTAGCACTATCACAGAAATATAATGCTATGAAGTCCCTTTGATTCACACCTACTTTGCAGTTCCTTTACAAATATATGCATTCTTTCATGCCTTCGTATGGCAGATGATACTTCAATTTAAATCCAGTGTAAGCATTTGACAAAAGTGTTGATTGCCCAAACTAAAATTCAGATAATGATGTGACATCAGCTTCATTCGTACTTCATCCTTGAGAGGAAAAACAACAAAAATATGTATTTTTACATGTGTGTTTTTTACTGATACTGTGTATTTGTCACAAACTTTTACTTTATAGAAGAGGACAGAAGCAGAACTGAAAAGAACGACAGATGCTCTAAGTCATATGTTCATCTTTCCTTGCCTCTGCTTCTACAACTTGAAAATCCATTCAGTACAAGAAACAACAGAGTAAAAAGGAAGAGACTCCTGAGCAGTACTGAGTCTCAGGATCAAAGTAAAAACAGAGGCTGAATGCACAAAATGTGCCAGTCTCCATCTATTTGGTAAGCAAACAAAAATTAACACCCAATAGCCCTGCTTCAGAAAAATACTAATACTTATGATCCTGCTAGTTCCATCTTTAAAATGAAACAGCAGTTATTGAATTAGACAGCAAAAAGATAAAAAAGCCCTGCAGAAGCAGATATAGGAATAGGAAGTAATAAAACAGCATTAAAATACTTGAAAATGTATTCTTTGGCAGTTTAAAACATGGCTCATCCACAAGAAGGCAACAGCTAAATACTGTTTGTGCTTTCAAAAAATCAAATTTGCACAGTTTTCACTAAACTGTTGCAGCATGTACCGGGAAAAAAGCTCTGGTCTTCTCTGGATGTACCTTGGAGCTACTGCAGAATGATTAATAGATAATATTAGCACAGTTATTGGCCTAGATCTACAAAACACTATGCAATTCCTAATATGTGATAAGCGTAACCAATTTGTGTTACATTCAAATACACTCAGAGAACCAGGGAGTTCTCAGCATCTTATTGGAAAAATCATGCAAGTGTTACAGAAACAAGTCCAGAAAATTGGACAGTAAAACAGATGCTTTTGGTTGAACTATATCAAAAATTGTCTGCAAAATAAGACCCAGAACCCACCTGTGTAGGTGACCTGTAACTATAGAAGACTTAAAAAAATATCTATTATCCATTTAATTCAGCATGTTAATAAGGGAACTTAGAGACTTTAGGTATCAAGTATAAATACTAGGAATTATGCACTCTGTACGTTTGGGGAAGAGAGGGTTTATTGGCTTTTTTTTAACAGTGCCAACAGAAAGCATGGCACTATTACATTAACAATCAGTAAGGATGCAGGTTTCCTTTCTCTTTATTCAAGGTCAGTGCTCTAACCTTCATTTTTCCATACACTTTTAACCTTTGAACTTTTCAACAAAACTGCAAGCAAGCTGAAAATACAATGTCCTTATTAGAAGAAGTAGGTCAACATCAAGTGCGTACAAATACGTACAATCTGTGATCCTCCTGATTCACACCCCTACTTGAGAGTTTAGATCATGGAATAATCACTAATCCAATGTCAAGAGATTAAACAAATGGGATTTGCAGAGCCATTCCCTCATGCATCAAACATTCCCCCATGCATCAAACCATTAAACCATTGTCACATATGTTGCTTTCTCAGGTATAAATGGAAATAATATATCGCAACAAATGCAAATGTGAATTGTCTTATGGAACTTGATTAGTCTTCATCACAAGTAAAAGAAAAATTCCACTGTCCTCCACTGGAGCAAGATCAAGCTGCTGATGGGACAGTACAACTGCAGAACAAAAGGGATCAAATAAGCCCTGGAGCTTCTCCTGTAATCATTCCAGAGGGGAAAAGAATAAATTCCCCAGTTCTTTTCTCTTGCCACATGGAACTTGGAATATTGCATATTCTGGGGCAGCTGTAAGGTAGCATGAGCAGGAGTAACTCATACCCCAGACTTTCTGGGATTCAGCAGTGGGCAACAGACAAATTATACCATTGTGTGTTCATGGCAGAGGAGCTGATCTAGATGACTTTTAAGGTCCCTTCCAACCAAAAGTAGTCTTTAATTCTATGATTCATGTTATTATCAAAGCTTTTCCAGCCAGCATTACGGACTAAAGTGCTCTGTGCAGTCCTTGGAGAAAGCAGAAGGTTCCTCATTTTGCCCAGGTCCAGTATTTGCATCTCAATAGTGTTGTACTTGGCATTTAGATATAATTTTGTACATTGAAGTCTGAAGCATTAAGCCATTTTTATTCTGGTTCTTTCCATTTTTTATTTTTTTAATTGTCAGACCAGGCAGCATTCACAAACTGTATTTAGAGGAACAGCTAGAGCCAGCTTTCCACAGTGGCACTGGTTTTGACCTGCTCTGTTGGTGCTGCTACATCAAAGAACCACACACTTCCATTGAGTTCTGGACTCCTGAGTGCTGGGGGAAAGCACAGTGCTTGAAATCAGGCAGGTATTGCTTCCAGCTGAACACTTTGGTGTGAGGCTAGCCCTGAAAGCAGCACAGTGCTGACCTAAAATTGCCTGGCTTCAGCTTCCTGGTCCCTCATGCAGTCCATCCTTTTCATTCTTTACAGTGTGAATTCCTTAAATTATTTGGAGACACATGGCTTCAGCTCCTATTCATATTTTCACAGTCAGCCACTTTTCATTCTGGTAACCTTGCCAAAAGCAGATTTTGTCAGGTGAAGTAATTTCCATCACATTAGAGAGATTATCTTAGCTGATGTGAGCTGTACACAAGAGGCTCAAACAGGCACTAGTAGGCTTGTCTGACAAATGTAGGCTTAAATTCTTTCCTTCAGCTGGGTACAGGAGCAAGAGACTTCCAGCTACTCACAGAACAGGCAATGAGGCAATCAATTAAATCAAACACAGGTTGGGGCAAAATAAAGACACTGAAAGGTTAATTTTTTAATTTTTTTTTTTTTTTTTTTTTGCTATCTGATGTATAAATCAAGCTCTCAGAGAGGGAATTTTTATTGTTTAAGGGCTTATAAAAAGGTGTTGTATAATTGACTGGCTTTCAGTGGCAACAATGTCAGCAGACACAGCCTCTCTCATTTGAAAATGCAAACATTCTCTTGAACAACACCTCTAAAGGCAACGTCACCAAACACCAAACAGCAATAAAATAAGGATAAAAACCTCACCACTGCCTCTACTTATTCTCTTCCAGCCTCTTCCCAGGTTTCAAAATATCAAAGAATAGAAATATACAATATCTGACTTTAGTGTTGCTCTGTCTTTCAGCCTAAACAATATGAATCAGGACATTTATTTTGAAAGCACTATTCCTAGACTGTGCCAGTATGTTCTGTCTATTGATCTCATTTGAAAACATGAAGTGTCCTAAAGTATTCTGACATCAGTAATAAAAATGCACCATGTGGGCAATAATATATGAAACCACATAAAAACACCTCGCTTTCAGTCTTGATTTTACAGGAATTTCAACCTAATATCCAGTTACAATTAAACCTTGCTCATTTTACAACCCTGGCTGTCAAAACATGCTAAATTTGCCATTTCATAAGGTTCTGAAATTAATCCAGGTGAGACTCAGTAGTCAAATTGGTTTTGCATTGTGATTTTATGCTCATGCAATCTCCAAACTCATCAGAATTCAGTGTCCTTGAAATTCATTGTGCTGAAATCAAAGTTGGGGGAATGCAGAATCACCTTAGAGTTTTGCACAGCTCTCTGCTTTGCATATATTTTTTTATAGACCCAAGTAAGCTACAAGTTTTGATGTTGTACACAAAATTACTTTAGCCAATATTACAAAAAGAAAATAAAAGAAAGAGTGGATAGTTTTTTTCCTTCTGTTTGCTTATGTTCATCTGTGATCATTTCAGCTTGGACAAGTGATCTACAAGGAAGCAAATCCAGTTCCTAGATAGTGCTACAGGAGGCTTATGGGTTTAACAACTCACATGTGACAATCTTCTGTGGGTAGCTGACTCCTGTCAGCTTCTTCTGTCAGTTCCAAAGCTACCATGTGGTGACCTGGTGGAGAAATTGGCTGACCCCATGTGGAGACAGCCCAAGGCTGAATCTTGGCGTGTGTCTGTACTGCCTTCTGGGAAATGGCCATTACTGGCATTGTCCAGCTGGCATGGGAGATTCCATGGGCTGGATGCTCACCTGAGGTCGGTATTTTGCCCTGGACAGGAGTCTGATGTTTCTTCCAGTCCCATCATTACAATCAGACCTCTCTGCTCAAGCACTGTGTGCAGCTGATGCCTGGAAATTAAGCTGCTCGTTCTAAATATTTCAATGTCTAAGGCATCCTTTTGCCCTATTCTAGAGAGTCTGCTTGCCATCAGCCACAAGGAAAAAGCTGTCTGATCAGGTACACAGAGTGATAAAGGGAAAAGGACACCTCTACTTTCTTAACTTTCATACCTGAGGCAGGAGTTGATGAGTAGGACATTTTGCTTTGGGGTCTTTGGTAAGTAACTGTCTCCGTAAACAAAAAAATTGAAACCCATATATGCAACTCCTGGTGTAGCCCACTGAAAAACTATCCATAAAAGTCCTTTGGCACAAAAATAAAAAAGTTACTTTATTTCTTTAAATTTAATATTTTTTAAAAAAATCACTTTCATATCCTAACATAGCTACTACGTAGTTTCAACTTTGCTTTGCTAAATCCACCTAAGGGGGCAGTTGTGTCACAATCAAAACAATACACTGTGGACACATATTTTTGTGGTTTCATGGCACTTCAGTTTTTATCTTCTATCCCATTTTAAGTTTTCCTTTTCATTTTCTGAATTCAGAGCAGCTGATGCAGCTACTTAATTCTTTCCTATGCATCTATTCCATAGGGATTGGTAGGGCATATAAGCAATCAGCTATGCTACTTATGAGTGGTTATTTCTTATTTGGAAGAGGTTTCTACCCAGAATTTATTCCAAGCCATTTGTCATGCACTTGCACTCATGATTATGTAATTGCAGTATGATAATGCATTATTTTTCTATAGACTAACAATATTTCCTAGCATTTGCTCCTAAATCATGCTTATGGCCATCACTAAAAGGAAATGGTATTTTAAATGAGAAAACCTCCTATTCTTTAGTAGCTACAACTATGATAATTACACTAAATATGCCTAAATGAAGAAAAAAAAAATGTTTGGGAGGTAAATACACTGTCATATTTATAGCAGTTTTACTCCAGGAATGGGTTAAAGCTCTGATTCATATCTTGTACAAATTGGAATCCAGATCTCTGGCCAGATTTGCATTTTTGTAAAATACATCCAAGCACAAACAGGATGAACATGCTTCAAATGGAAGGAGAAGCCATTTTAAGTGTCTCTGAATGCCTTTATTTTTCTTCCCTCACTGGCATGCCACCGTCTGAATCTTAATCCCTGACTACTGCACTGTTTCCCCTGGCAGTGGTTGTAGGTGTTGGGAATTAAGGCTCTGATCCTTCAAAGAATTACACGTATTTAAATGTCCAGTCTGTGCAACTGCAGGATAAGGTGGGTTGGCATGGATTTTCAGGCTTGGGGTGTGAACCCTGATAATAAATACTCAACATGTCCAGCAATGTTAGCTTTAGCGATTTATTCTCCTAATCTCTTGGCACAGAGAATCCTGCCAGGTTCCACCAATCCTTCACCTTCTGCCTTCCACTCCCCTGCCACAACCACCACTGCTGCTCCAAGGGCAGGGGGCTGCTTTTGCATCAGAGTACTGTCAGCACTGATATAGAAAGGAGGAGGCTGACTGTGGAAATCAGCCCTCACTTTCCAAAAGTCAAGGAAGAGGGCTCAAGAACAGCCAGATTTCTATTCATCACAGAAACTCACATTACACATCTGCTGCACTGCAGAGAACCAGAGGACAACTGGTTTGTATAGTGCCCACATGTAGGGAAGAGGTTTTCATTTCCCAATATCCTACTTTGATTTCCATAATACACTACACAGCTGTAGATGTGTATGATACACCTCATAGAGTCACCCCAAGACAACAGCTGAGATGGAACAACTGATCATATTAGGGAAAATTGAACTTTTTTTCTACTAAAAGATGGTAAGCAAGCACCCACAACTGAGTCGTTATCCCTGCTCATGTACTGGTAACTCAGGAACCCCTTTCACTCCTATGAGCAGGGCCTGACTCAGGTCAGAGACTTCTGATGCTTGGAAAATCTAGGGATTGCCACCAAAGTTGGAACACAGTCAGGGACCCATATTGCTCATGCATCTCTCATGGGGGTTGCTCAGAACACCCTTTGCACAAGGCTGACCCAACTATGGGCCCTATACATTAATGTTTTTATATGTTCAATTTTGCTTTTTAATAGTGGAACACAGAGGAGTGTCTTCATACACAATCAGAGGACTTGTGCTGTACAGGACGAATAATCCCATATGCTGGGCATTAATTACTGCATCAAAACAGCACAGAAGAACATGACCTCATGAGAACAGCAGTCAGTTCTGAAAGGAAGGCTCCTGAAGATATTTTTTTTACTAAAAATTTACTGTAATTTTGTTCTTTCTCTCCCCCACCAATGCACCCAACCAGGTCTTAGTGATTACAATATATTCTTCCATTTTACTCTAAAGAATCTTTTCTAGCTTAACCTTAGCTGGAACTACTCCTCCTTTCCCCAGATTTTTTTCCTAATTTAATTTTCACACTTGGATGATCTCCCTGTGCATTTGTATATTGCGGGTAAATAATGGACAACACACACGATCAATGTGATCCAAGTGAAGCCGTTTATTCCGAAAACCCCAGGTATTCTTATACCCTAAGTGACAATACTAAAAATAAGTCATAAGATAAGTTTTCTCACAGTGCTTTTCCCACACAAAGTTTCACACAGTTTTCTCTATACTAATTAGTGCTCTGACTCCCGTATCAGAAGGCTACAATAATAATTTCTTCTGCCAAACTCCTTTCCAGACACCTGGGAGTTAAGCTCCCTTTCTCACAGATGTTGTACGAACGGCCTTGGGAAAGGAATGCAGAGGCCTATTGCTTTCTAAATGCAGAGGCTTATTTCTCATCTAACAAGTTTGGATTGCTCACTGTCTACTTACGTACTATATGTATATATATATATGTCTACATATAGGACATAGTATTTCTCCACAAATCCCCCCTCTTTCCTGTGAGCAATCCAAACCTGGTTTACTGTTTTTTCTACTGATTTTATCAAACACTTAACAATACATGGTAATAACACACTTACGAATATAATAACTGCTAAAGCTATCAGTCTCATCTTAACAAACTATTAACCATCCCTTAGTATCCCAGCTTGCTTTACAATGCTACTACCATTAACTACGTTTTTACGTGCTAAATTTCTTGCTAACTTATATACTAAATAACCTAAAATACGTTGATCAAAAGTTTCTATAAGCTGCAAATCCTGAAAAAGGTTAAACTGTCTACGTAAAGCTGGTGGCAAAGGTTGGACTGGGTCAGGGTGCCTATGGTTTGGTCCCAAAAAGGCACAAAGAAAATCAGCCAAGCTATATCGCGCTAATTGTCCTGCACAGCGATCGCAAGAAAATACTGCGGGGTCGATTGTTGTTGATGTTTGCCGACGGACCACTCTCCACGTTTCTCTGTTACATCCTGGACAACGCACACACACCCACGGTCTGCAAGCCGTGCCGTGTGTAGCACACGCGTCAAACGCCTGGTTCTGTAATGCCCTGTTGTTTAAGAAGCGGGGTCCATGCTCTTCTACTATTATCTGCAAGTCTGCTAACAAACCAGATGCGTCTGTTGGAAACGTGTAATGCAAATCAAGTTGTCTCAGCAGTGGTGTCAGTGTCTGCTGGTATCTGGCTAACTGGCGTTGTAGGTGAGCTGGATCCGTCTCCTGTAAGCAAACACATATATCCTCTTCCTGTTAATTTGACTGTGGCAGGCCCTTTCCATTCCCCTGTTTTCGGGTCTCTGTATCTCACTAGGATCCCATTATCCCTCTGGCTTACTGAACTAGAACCTGGCCGAAGTGCCAAGCTGTGTACCAATATCGGCGGTTCCTGACTGTCCTTTGCCAATCTCAGATAATTAAGCACATACAAGGCTTTATGCAACTTCTCATGTGGAGACATACCTGCAGTTCCCCCCTTTTGTTTTAACAGCAAACTTTTTAACGTTTGATGTGCACGCTCTATGATGGCTTGACCAGTAGGAACATGTGGAATGTCAGTGTCATGGGTAATACCCCAAAGATTACAAAATCGAGCAAAGCGCAAGGATCTATATCCTGGCCCATTATCTGTTTTGAGCTTTGCCGGGACACCAAGAACTGCAAAGCAGCTGTATAGGTGTCTTTCCACATGTCGGGTGGTTTCACCTGCCTGAGCTGTAGCCCAGATTGCCTGAGAGAAGGTATCAATGCACACGTGAACGTATTTAAGGCGACCGAATTCACTGATGTGAGTGACATCCATTTGCCACAATTGCAAAGGTTTTAGACCCCTAGGATTAACTCCAACACCTAGGCCAAACCCATGCTCCTGACATGATGGACAAGACTTGACAATTCCCTGAGCATCTATCAATGGGATTCTAAACTGTTTTGCCAGCATCTTTGCGGACTGATGGAAAAAATCATGGGAATTGCGTGCTTGAGCAAAGGTGTCAATTGATGGACCTGTCCACGCAGGAGCCACTAACTTATCGGCTACTTCGTTGCCAATAGCTAGGCCTCCGTGCATGGAATGACTGCGAATGTGAGTGATAAAGTAAGGGGCATTGCGTTGGTTAACCAGATTCAGTAGGTGAATGATGAGGATGTTAAGAGCTTGATTTTTCACTTCCCTTATCATAGCACGTTCTATGCGCTTCACCATACCTACTACATACAAAGAATCTGACACGATATTAAGAGCAACTGAATGCCAATTACTGAAAGCCCACACAACGGCTTTAAGCTCAAGTGTTTGCAATGAGTCATCTGTATCTCCCATGAGAATGTTTCGTTCCCATGTCCCATGTCGTGATAGCCAGGTGCACACTGCTTTTCGAGAACGCTTTCCAGCATCAGTGAAAACAGTGATGCCATTCACAGGAGTCTCCGATAACCACGGACGCTGTTCCATTACTTGTCCTTTCAGCAGAGCTAGAAGCTTGGAACGAGGGTACTGGTTAGAAATGGTTCCTGTAAATCCAAGCAATGCAGTATGGAGATCATCAGAATGTCGAAGGCCCCATTCCAGATAAGACTGAACCATTGGAAGAAATATAGTGACTGGATCTCGACCCAGAAGGTCAACGACACGCATTCGGCCTTTCATGATGAGTTGAGCAAAACACTCCATTCTGGTCGAAACAGTTTTCGGCGGGTTGATGGATAAAAAGACCCACTCGAGAATGCGCAGTGGTCGCGGATGCCTTTCATCCCACTGCATGATGAGAGCACAGGGATGCTCACGAGGGTTCCGCATATGAGGTGCATCTGAATTGACAAGCATGAGGTTTACAGGCAACTCAGGTTTAATCCGATCAGCGTGGCTGGTAACAATCTTATAGCTGATGCGTTCAAGGGCCCTTCGGTGTTCGGGTCCCAGCGTTCGCTTATCATTAGCCTGAGTAGTAGTCCCCAAAAGCTGGACGAGTGGTTTCAGATCGTCATTTGTAATTCTACATTTTGTACGGACCCACTGAACATCTCCGACTAATTTCTGTACGTCGTGCAGCGTTCGGATCTCTGTGACAATTTCAACCTTCTGCGGGCGTACTCGACTTCCAGTGATAATCCAGCCAAGGTATTTCCACGGTGATTGTTTCTGCACCTTCTCCGGAGCGATTTTCAGCCCTCTTGACTCAGGTGTCGCTGTAACTTCAGACAGGATCGGGAGATCGGTTAAGCTTTTCCCAGCTATTAAGATATCATCCATATAGTGGTAAATGATCAGATGAGGAAACCGTTTTCTCACTGGTTCTAGGGCCCACGCTACATAAATCTGGCACATTGTGGGTGAATTTTTCATGCCCTGGGGCAAAACAATCCAGTGGTATCGCTTAGCAGGTTCTGCCTTGTTGATGGATGGTACTGAAAAAGCGAATCTCTCCGCATCGTCTTTGTGCAGAGGAATAGTGAAAAAACAGTCCTTTAAATCAATAACCAAAATTTCCCAATCCTCTGGAATCATAGTGGGAGAAGGAAGACCTGGTTGCAGGGCTCCCATGTTCATCATGACGGCATTAACCGCTCTCAGATCATGCAATAATCTCCATTTTCCGCTCTTTTTTGGTATTGTAAATATTGGAGTATTCCACTCGCTCGTGGAAGGAACAATATGACCTGCACTGAGTTGTTCTTCTACCAGTTCATTAACTTTGAGCAGCTTTTCACCGGTGAGCGGCCACTGTTCAATCCAGACAGGTGTGTCTGTTTTCCATCTAATCTTGAGGATCGGCCGCTCCTCAGTGGCCGCTACGGAAAAGGCTGAGTAACAAGTGTAGCTTTCATTTGGCTCATGATGTCTCGGCCGATGAGACCTACCAGACCTGGAGGGGTAGTGATCACAAAGGGGCGAGTTGACACAGTCACTCCATCAGGAAATGTAAAAGCAATCGGATCTTTGCTGACTCTTGTAGTCTGAGTTCCTCCAATTCCTGCGACACCAAACTGTGGAGATACCGTAGGCCAAATTCCTGGCCAGCAGGAAAAAGAGATGATCGTAACATCAGCCCCGGTATCCAAAAGCATTTTCAAAGTTATTTGGTGGCCATCACGGGAACTCAGCGTGACTGTTTCTTCTGGTTTACCTCTAGTGATGTCTACTGCAAAGAACACTTCAGGTAGTCCTGTGGATCCAAATCCCTTGTCTCCTCTGATAGCATTCCCGGGATGAGGTACACAAGAGAAAAACGGGACTAACTGAGCAATACAGTACCCCTTGGGATGGAGACTGGTGGAGAGAGTGTATAAATCATGGCCTTGATGACTCCGGTATAGTCTGAATCAATTACTCCAGGTAGTACAAAAATACCCTGTCGACTAGTAGAAGAACGTCCCAGTAGCAGCGCACACAAATTTCTCCCTAGCGGTCCCTTTACGTTGGTATCGACCACTTGCACTGCTGTGGTGGTTAGGGTAATTTCTACTGCTGTTGAGACATCCACTCCGGCACTTCCAGCAGTGGCGGAGCGGAGGGTGTCGAGACTTCCTGTCTGTTGTCTGTGGTCACGGCCCAAGCCCCCTGCATTTGTGTCTGCACGCGCGGGGTCTTCGCGCTCAGATGCCGGTTTCCCTGTCTTCCACACTCAGCTGTAGCATGAGTATTGCTCCGGCAATTTATACACCACTTTGATCTGGAACCAGGAAGGTGGCAGTGTTTTTTGAGATGTCCTGGTTTGCCACATTTAAAGCATCGGGCATTAGAGCTTGTGCTCGTCTTGTTTAGGAAAGGTTTAATAGCTCCAGTTACAGCGGCTGCAACATATGCGGCCTTAGCTTGTTGATCAGTTCTATCTGCCAGTTCGATCATATCGACTACTGACGCGGTCTTTGGCAGTGTCCCAAGGATCTGTTGGGTCCTTGCATTCGCGTTGTCGAAGGCGAGGATTCGGAACATCCGATCTTTCATTGCATCATCGAAGTCAGGGTGAGTTCTGATGGTCTGATGCAGTCGGTCGATGAATGAGGAGTACTTTTCGTGAGGGCCTTGTTGAACGTGTAAAAAGGCTTGCGATTTGCCAGGCTCCGGCACGGTGGTGATAGCAGCAAGGGCTAATTCTTGAGATTTTTGTAATACTGACACATTACTCTGCATTTGAAGATTCACATCTAACCAAGGTCCTTCACCTATTAGCTGCTGCGATGTAACTCCATACAAAGGATCACCTTGCTGACGAGGTTTAGCTGCCTCCTGCACACATAGCTGTCTCCATTGCTTTTCAAAGAGCAGCAGTGCAGATGGAGGTAGTATAACTGAGGCAAGCTGAGTAGAATCACATGGCAATAATAGATCACAAGTGTACAAATATTGTAGCAGCTGGGTGGTGAATGGTGATCGAAGACCGTACTTAGCTACTGCATCCCTTGCCTTTTCAAGCAGTTTCCAGTCAAAGGCTTCCCAGCTCCTCTGCCCTCCAGGTTGCAGAGTAACAGGAAAAGCCTGGGGAAGAAACTGTCCTTCAATTAGGGCATCACGAATTACCCCTTTCCATCGCTGTGTATGCTGACTGCTTGCATCTGGGTTTTGGGATACTGGAAGAGGGACCTGTTGTTGCTTAATCCCTATTTTGTTTATTGGAGGAAGTATAGGATCACGGAAGGAATACTGATTATACAAGCCTGCTTCAGTCTGTGACTGCTCCAAAGGTGCATTTACATTAATCTGTTCAGCTGGATTTTGTATTTTTAAGTCCTCTAACCTTCCAAGTACATCTCGCAACATATCTTCGACTGCAGCACCTTTTGGTTCTTCTTCTTTAACAGGTTGCAAAGGTGTCTCGGGTGGCTGGCACTGAGCTGCTGCTTGCTCTTGAGCAGCGGCTGGATCTTGGGCGGCTGCCAGCCCTCGGACGGCAGCTGGATCTTGGGCGGCTGCCGGCTCTCCTTTGAAATCTCCAGCACTCTGGGTAGCATTTGCTGGGGCGGTCGGCTCGGGTAACGGAGGGGCAGAAGGTAGGGCTGTTGCAGAAGTGGGAAGTGGAAACGCAACTCGGGTTGAAAAGGTGGAGGTGGTTGCTGTTTCGGTGTTATTTGACTCTGAGCCTGCAGGGGTTAATGCTGCGAAAGCAGAAGCAGCTGCCTGCCTCTCTGCTTTCATCGTCTGCAGGGTCTCTAGTATGAGCTTCCAGTGAGCGGAATATTTGTATGCTTCTTTGGCGGCTGCTCCACCGCTGCTGATAGCGTCCCACAAAGCTTTCCCAATTGCTTCCCATACAGATATTTGAAAGGCTACCTCCGCATTTGGGATAAATTCCCGGTCCCAAGCCCACTTTAAGAGATTCTGAAGAATGGAATCATCGTATTTCAATTTTCTCATAGAGATAATATGTTGGAGGAGGTTTAGGACAGCTTTCTGCTCCTTGTCCTTCCCCATCTCCTCCCTGACCGTACAGTTCAGTTCACAATCCTCCCGCAATCCTCTGTGGCGCCCAGGCGGGACTTCTCCCTTAGGGGAGGCTTCTCGCAGACCCTGTCTCTGTAAAACCTTTCTTCCCACACACCCCGTGTGTGTGAGGCTTCCCGCACCACGGTGCCGGTGCGAGGAACTTCTGCGAGGAATCCCTTCCCACACTTCTATGTGTGAGGCATCCCACACCCCCTGTGTGAGGCTTCACGCACGATCAGCGTGTGTGGCATCCCACCCTGTCAGTGAGGCATCCCACATCATTTCTGTGTGAGGCTTCTCGCCTTGCGACGAGGAATCCTTTCTTCCTGCACTTCCCAGTCAGTGCAAGGCTTCCTGCCGGGGCAGCAGGGATTAGGTCAGTTTACCCGCTACCGCCGTACTCGATCCACTGAATATCAGTATCCGATGCACTCGAGAGTCTCCCCTCACGCCGGGTGGTATCACGTAGCGAGGCTCGGCATCGTTCGATCACGTCGGGTGCACCATTTGCGGGTAAATAATGGACAACACACACGATCAATGTGATCCAAGTGAAGCCGTTTATTCCGAAAACCCCAGGTATTCTTATACCCTAAGTGACAATACTAAAAATAAGTCATAAGATAAGTTTTCTCACAGTGCTTTTCCCACACAAAGTTTCACACAGTTTTCTCTATACTAATTAGTGCTCTGACTCCCGTATCAGAAGGCTACAATAATAATTTCTTCTGCCAAACTCCTTTCCAGACACCTGGGAGTTAAGCTCCCTTTCTCACAGATGTTGTACGAACGGCCTTGGGAAAGGAATGCAGAGGCCTATTGCTTTCTAAATGCAGAGGCTTATTTCTCATCTAACAAGTTTGGATTGCTCACTGTCTACTTACGTACTATATGTATATATATATATGTCTACATATAGGACATAGTATTTCTCCACAGTATATTACCAAGAATTTCTCAACTATTCTCATATGAACTGGTTTTATTACATTTCTGCATCTTTTAATATTTTTTTAAAGCAGATACCTCTGCAGCATAGGAAAGTGACTATAAAGCCTGTAAACTGCAATTTAAATTTAGAATGAAAGGTTTTCCGTTCTTTTCAGATATATGCTCTGGGGTTCTGCCATATACTATGTCCATCAATTAACTTTTTTATTTAGATGCTGCTCCCTGCTCTGGGCAATTCCCACACGAGCAGCTCAGAGATGATAACCCCTAGCAATGCCCACCAGGCTGTCTAACAAATCTTGACTCATGACTGGGGTTCACCAGCTGCACTTTTCTTCCCACACTTGTTTCTTCCTGTACTTTTATTGAGAAATTATTTTTTAGTTATTCCTCCTAAACTCAAACAGGCATGTAGGACATGCTTGGAATGACTATGTGGCATGGTAGGAAAAGATGCAGAAGTTCAATCTGTGCATCTGAGACTCCCCTTGGACCCCGAGCCCTCTCCTGCCCTCCACCCATTCCTTGAGATAACAAGTGCTGCTGACACGTTCCCCTGTTCCATTTAAAAAGGGCATATATTGCATTTCTAAAGATCCATCTCTTTCTTGCTCTTTTCCTCAAAAAAGCTACAAAGAGTCAGGCTGGATCTTATTTAAATATTATCTTTCACAACAGCCTGAGTGATTACTTAATTGTTTGCACCTGTTATTTAAGAGTTCCTGTCTCATTCTGTTAATTAGATGTATTTAAAGCTTCATGAAGTTAGTGGATTTTTTTCCAAGGGGTGTAAAGCAGTTGTCCAATAAACAGTTCACATAATTTTTGTCCCTGTTTCCAAATGTGTTGAAAAATGTTTGATTTTACATTCTCCTTGGACTTCAGTGTTCTCAACATTTTGTGGCGGGTGTGAAAACCCCTAATTTTACTCAGGGGTTGTTGGTGATGCCTTAAGTTTTAACTTTTATATTTTTCAAATCCTGCACTGCCTATTGTGTAACTCTGAAGCTTCTTGTGGCCTGTTAGCTGCTGTTCTCTCATGATGGTTAGACAACAAACCTCTCTAGGTTTCCACATCAAGGACACCAGGCCCCAAAATGTGTAAACTAAAAGCCTCTGAAGGGGGGCAAATTGGGATAATTACATCATGAACTGAGGTTATAACTGGACAATTAACCCTGATATGTAAACAGACCAAACTTAAAAAAGTGTGAAGAACTCGTGACCCGGGGTCCATCTTGGGTGTAGCCTTTTGACTGCCTGGGGTGCACCTCTGAAGGCCTTTCAAATTAACACCTACCTTTATTCCCTTATTCTTGTGTAGTCTCCGTTTTTAGGTGTCTGTCTCAGGCATCATTGGAATCATTATTTTTCTCTGTTTACACAATTTTTTTAAAGGTTAATAATTATATATATTGTGTTGCCCTTCAGATTTATATCAGACCCTGACTTCCTAACAGATTAAATAGCAGTTGTTGACCTTTAGTTTGATGCACTAATTTGAAGAGTTGAGAAATCCTGGTACGACTTGTTTCTCTTTGAGTTGAGAGACCCTCTGCTTCAGTATGCAAACTCCGTTTTGAGCTTACAACTTCACTTGGTACCTCATGCTAAACAATAGAATATCTCCCCATTTTTATTACAATTTATTTCAGGGTTAAGACTCTCAAGAAAGAGCCAAGGATAAGGCATATTTAAATTCTGATCTTTTAGAAGAGGGAGTTAAACACAACTAGCTTGAGGGGAAATGTAACTACAGTGAGGCTGGTCTCTGAATCTCTCCATAAAATGAGCTTTACAAGAGGCAGGTTTCTCAGCCTTTTCATGGCAGAAGACCAGAACAGAGGAGAGCAGAAATTTGACTGTAAAAGAAACCATGCAAGAAAGAAGGGGAGGAAAAACCTCAGTTCTTATTAGAAAATGCTACAGGCAAAAAAAAAAAAAAAAAAAAAGGAAAGAGAAAAGAGAAAAGTACTTTGTTTTGTCTGACTTTTTCTAACTAAAGCAAAACCTAAATCAGCTTTTGAAACCTTTACAAAGCCAATATACCTATGATTTCCCATGTTGCATCCTTAATGAAAAGCAGTACATAGAACAGATTGATCAAACAATTGGAGCTTTAGCAAAAGCTTTATGATTCTTGATTTCATCACTGCTGAGGAAAATATTTAAGCACACACATAAGCCCCATAGCACCTTTTAATTGGGATCTAATCCAACTCCTTGATTAAGTGCTCTTCTGAAAGAAGGATTCTATGGCAAGAACTAGGGTTCTGGGAACAACAATGGTTTAAAAATTAGTATTCTGCCCACTAAGCACATTGAGCAAACCTTTGTTCTAGCAGTGAGCAGCATTTTTTACATTTTTTAGGAAATACATCAAATCTTAAATCCTTTTAATAATAAATCTGAATAGAGATACTGTCATGACAGATTACCTCTGCCCTCCTAATCCTCATAGAATCTTCTCTGAAGCCTGCATATATGCAAATAATTCACAGATGTGTCAACAGACAGTAGAAGACACATGACATTTTTATGGCATACTACAAATAGCATCTTATGGCAACATGTAAGTGCAGAAGTACTCAACACCTTTGCTCTCTTCATGAGTGAAAGACATCTTTGAAATTTGTATGTTTTTCTCTGCTCTTTAGTTCCAAGCCTGCAGCTATGTGAGAGGAATTTAGGATGGGATTCTTAAGTAATGCATTGGTTTGTGCAATGGTTGAGGATACCTCAGCTACTGTGGCATTTAATATCTCTCTGGAAAAAAATTAACAAATGCAGCAGAGAGGTTTGCTGTGAATGGAAAACAAAGATTTATTTCTTCCATGGAATTGGTAGGTAACACCTTTCAAAGCTGAATAGCTTTGAAAACCTTTTTGTGCAATGGGCCTGCAAGCTCTGTAAGCTCTGTACATGCATAGACACAGCTGAGACTTTGAGATGCCATCACAGCAATTCCTTTCATATTTAATAAACCTATCTAATCATGGATGGCAAAAGCATTTTTAATGGTTTCCAAAATCCACTTTAAAGAATGTAAAACTACACATTTTTGAAGTTGTTGCTCTTCTACCTTCTATTAATGCATGCAATTTTATTACATCTTTTAAGAGGCAGCAAGGAAGAAACCGTAAACCCTTTAAGGGTTGTTCTTCACAACATAAAATGCAGAAATTGAGATACAAGACTGGTGTCCAAAACTCATGACTTTCCTCTTGTTCAGGACAAGTGGCAACACTAACCAGTAATAAAAAAGAAAGAAATTATAAAGACCGAAGAAAATGGAAACATGACCCATTCTAGATAGCAAATGACACGCCTCTCAAATTTTAAAGCACTCTTAAAACAGTTTCCATGGGAACGGAAATTTGGCATAGTTATGAAAACTGTTGGGAGGCAGCTTCTACCAAGCCAGATGGATAATGTGTAACAAGGGACTCTAGGAAGGGAAGCCGGCTGTACAATCCCTTAAACCTTGCTAATGCATCCAAATGGGCCTAATGGCAGGGCACCCCTCCAAAAAATGTCATCACTACTGCTGATGGTGACAATATTGTCAAAAGAAGGTGGAATCACTCCTGAGTAGGTGGGATATGAAAGGCTGCATACACCTTTTAGCAGTGCTGTTTTGGGTACAGGGAGAAAAAAGGGAGAGAGTGGCTGTGGCCAGCAAGTGTGCCAATTAATGCTAGGTTGTTTAAGAGGGAAAAAATATTTGAAATGTAAGGCTCCAAAACACATGCAGCTAGTAATTCTAAAGAAGCTCCTGGGTGGCTCCAGCCTGCAAAACTGAATTTTCCATTAAGATTTTTTAGGGTAGAACACAGGTAGGGAAAAGTTTCTGAGAGAGCACAAGCTCTGTCAATTACTACTGTGATGCCACAGTACAAACCAAAAACCTATTCCCTAAAACCTATTGCACTGGATAGCTGAAACCAAAACATCTTTTGTCATTAATCAGTTTATTAATTCTATTTCTCCACCCTGAATACCTCTCAACTTCCACAGTCTTTGAGCACCTTATGATGGCTAACATTCACATCAAGACCTTGTCTGGAATTGTTTCCAGCCCACACTAGAGTTCACCTGTTAGTGCCTCAACCTATGCGTGTTAAAGCTGGAATCCTTTTTCTAGCAGCAATGGAAATATAATTTAAATTCTAGCAACAACAGAAAATGCTATGACTATAATGCTAGAGGAAGATTTCTTCCTGATTACAATGGTAATCAGCTCTGGAAGTTATATGAAGATTTATTACATGCCTAGCTTGTAGATAATAATTTTAAGACCCAGAGACACACGTGGCCACCATGGGGTTCCCAAGCCTGCTGGGAAAATCATCAGTCCTGATTGCCTGTTGCTCAGTCACACTCGTTTCTATGGATGGGAAGTAAGACACAACAACTCTCAATGTTTGTTTCAGGTCTGTTCCACATTTACATAACAGATGTAAAGTGACCCAATGATGTTCCATCAGAAAATAATAAAAAGTTACTGAAAACATTTGAAAAAAATCTGTAGATGCATGAGGCTATATTTAACACTAAGAGGTTGCTGTGATAATGGCAGTAGCAAAAATCTCGCAAGTTCTAGCAGTGTAAAAATAAATTGCACTAAGTCAAGTATGTCTTTTGGAAGAACCAACACAAGAATCCTGCACGACATTAAACATTTAAACAAGGTTCTAACACAGCCCATACCTATATAACATTATGTGGCTGCTGAACAAGCATTATATCACATCCAGAAGAATAAGAATGACAAGAATAAGGATTGCACCACAGCAAATATTATCTTTGATTTAAACAGAAACTGAAAATTTCATTAAGCCCTTGAGCTTACTTCGTCCTGGTAGCATCTGAGGGATCACCCTCACTACCTGCAAGAGGATTTTGCCCACCTGAGTAACAGGATTGTAAAGGTTCCCTTTTGAGTCCTGAAAGTCTTGTATCTATCATCAACATTTCATAACGAAAATTCAGTTCAAACCTTAGTCGTAATGAGGGTACTATCTCTTCATAACACTGTCATTTATTTTGACTGACATTTCATTTAGGATTCAAACTAGCTGCTGCTTGTCATGTCAGATAATTGTATTTTTATTCAGCCACCTGAGCACAATTATCTCAGGGAAAAAAAATCCAAAACAATATAAAAGTCCAAAAGCCATCAACATTCCATGTGTCCCAGAAAAATAGCACAGGGCATGGAAACATAGGTTGTGTTATGTGACAAATGGCTTATTTATTATGTATAAAGCAGTCTGGACTCTTGTCAGATTAGACAGAATGAGACCTTGGTGAATCAAATCTACTTGGGCCATGTCAGAAATCACACAGGCAATTTTATATGCAGCTTTTCGTTTATGATCCAGTATGAAAAAATTAAGAAAAAGAAAAAAGAGGTGTGGATCATTGATGGCCCTTCATAATCTCTCTGATAGTCTAGTCCAAATTACTCCCAGATGAGGAATAATTTAACTTTTGAGGACTGGGCTCTTGGCTAATGACATTTCTGGCACTCTTGGAAAAAGGGCAGGTATCCTTAGCCCTAAATCAAAAGGTCATTTCAGCCAACTGGAAAAACTTTCCTTTTCTTTATGTTTAACGGCAGTTTAGGCTGGCTGCTTTGCTTTATTAACTTGATAAATAACTACTGAAAATTCTGGGTTTTTTTTCAGTGCAAGGAAATAATACAGGCCAGACAGATGAGGAATGACCATTGTCTGTAATCAGGTGGTAAAACACATTTTAGGACTTTTTCTGAAAGAATAAAATCCAAATCTATAGTCTGGACCTGGGAGCTGTGAATTTTTCAACCAAACTTCAACTAAAGATATATAGACAAATCCTCTCTCCAAAACATAACAGCTTACCTTGGGCCACATGTGGGCATTGTTCAGGATCTTGACTCCAAAATTCTCTCTTCAGAACAATCATCTTCCTAAAACTGCTCTTTGTTTGCTTGTTTTGTTTAACAAGCAGAAGGATCAGTCCTTTTATTTGCAAGCAGAGATAGATTCAGTAGCAATGCCTGTGATTATCTTCCACAAAGCATTTCTGGATGGAACACCGAGTCAGGAGGTGGGAATTGAGGCCTCTTTTCCTCCTCAGCTTGATGGAATCTATATCCTCCTCTCCTCAGTGCCCGAAGAATGCCCTAATCATCCCATTTGGACACGGATGCAGCAAGACAGCTCTGTCTGTTTGAGCAGTGCATGGCAACCATCTGCAGAAAAGAAACACAGTCCCATGTTTGCTCCTCCAGCCATGACCTCTTCTTGTCTGAGTTCACTTCCAGAGCACCCATGGCACCATGAAACTGTAAAAAGCAGGAGAGGAGGAGAAATTAACTACAAGATTCTCCACTCTTTCTTTAGGAAAAAAAAAAATAGTGAGAGAACCAAAGTACATGGACAAAGTATGTGTCAGGTATAAACCAGAGGTTTGTTCCAAATTTGGATTTCACCAAGGATATGTGGTCCTTTGGCTGTTTCACAAAACTCCTGCTGAAATCTTAAATGAGAGTTGGAATGTAAGTGCAGAGCAAATTTTCAAAATTACATTGTACTGCTGTTATGTCAGGTGAAATTAAATGTCTGGCATCAATTTGAAATGGAAATCAGATTCCTGACTCTCACAGGTAGTTTTAAAATCTTTTCCCAGTATGATCCATAGCACCAGCTCAAAAACCCAAACTAGAGATATAATTAGTTTTAGGTGACACAAGCTCCATTACAATCACTTTCAGAAAAATAAAATACGGTACAACCTTTCAAGGTAACACAAAGGAAATGTTTCACTATCACTTTTTAAAGAATGCTGTAAAAAACATTATCTCAGCTGGCTTAAATTGGCAGAAGCAAAGGCAAGGCAGTTGTTCTGATTGACAGCACCTGAGCACCATGTTTTGGATATTAAAATTTAGTAGTAGTGGTTAGACAGAAAAAAAAGAAAGAAAATAACCAATAAAAAATGCATTTTCAAAACATAACAAATTGATATTAGAATATAATTTATTTTGTGCACAGTGTGGTTATAAACCAGGTCAGGTGCATGCATTATACAGAGCTAGATGTGTGGAACAACCTAAAGGCATGCTTAGGAAGGAGGTTTTTTTAAGCTATCATTAGGTTTTGAAGAATCCACACTTTATTTTCTTGCATCCTTTTTCAGCAGAATCATTTATAAATGTCATCAAGTTACCAGACCATATTACTTTGTCTTTTTGATAATGAAACCACAGCATGCTGGGAAATACCCAATAGCAGATCAGCTCTTAGGGTTGGTGATTATACCACTAACAAATAACCGCCTACTTATTAATTAAAGATATTGAAAGAGTCTCTACATAATGTGTTACTGAATGCAATATCCTGTGCTGTTTACAGCCTTCAACATGACCACCCAGGCAGGAATCATGTTTTCAGATAATCACTGCAGAAAATTCCAAAGAGCCCGTGATGCTTTTTAGGGTACACTGGCAGCTACAGACCTGTGAAAAAATCCTGACAACACTCCTGAGTTCGATTCTCAGTTCTTATATTAACCTCCCTACCTCCCTGTTTCACAAAATTCAGCCCCTTGGGTCAAATCCCAGCACAGATGCCTGGGACTGCAGGAAGCTTCTTGCTTGTGCATTGCTGAGAGCTCCTCAGATGCTGTGTAACATGGAGGAGACACAGATGGAGGCAGAAAGAAAATGAATGAAGAGAGGAGAAAAGTAAGGAATAAAGGAAAGCAAGCACAGACCAGGTAAAAACTTTGTGTTTTCTAAGGTTGAAGCAATTCAAATTGATTACACATCATGTAGAGATGTCTGTAAAATTCACAGTTCCTAACAAACATGGATAAAGTAGTTTGTATTAAAGCCATCTGGGAAATTAGCAATCAACCACTTGCCAGTCTATAATGTCAGCTTAATATGGACTACAATAAGCAAATACTCTGGAAAACTAAATCTAGATAGTAAAGGGCTCATCTTCAGGCCTATGTATTTATATTTGATAATGACTTTCAGTAATACTCTTTCTTTCTTTAATTGAAACCTCCAGTGGCCTGCAAGCTTTCTGTAATATATCTTTGCCCTAACAACAGTACTCGGGATTTAATTTGCATTTATTAATAATTTATTTTCTGTACCTGTAAAATTTTAAGCTGGAGAAAGGAACAAAGGCACAGAATGGTTGATTAATGAAAGAAAAACCCTGCTCTCTTCTATGAGCACAAAAAGGCTGCCCTGCTCCTGCTGCCCACCCTGGCAAGGCTGCCAGCACAGCCCAGTGTGACAGCCATGCTGTGAGCTGTACCCAGCTGAGAGGGTGAGGCAGCAGCCTGCCATCCCCTGGAGAATAATGAACACTGTCCTGATAAATATATCCAGGCATATGCTGCTTTCTAAAAAACAGAGAAGAGGAATGCTGTAAGAAAGGCTTTGTTATTGTTGGTTCTAATATTTTTAATACCACAGTCTTCCAAGCAGGCTGCATTATCTCAGCAGGATCACTAAGAGACCTGATATCACTCGTCACTCTCATATTCTAGCTAAAAAGGATCAGATTCAGCTGCACTTGCAGAAAAAGAAACCCAGAAAGCCAGTCAAAAAAAAAACTCCAGCATGTGATGCTACAGTTCCTGTGAGACCACCCTGCAAAGGAAAATGGAGAGCAAGGAATTCCCCACTTCATCAAATACTCATTGCATATTCACATAAGGGAAAGTGTCTCTAAAACAGACAGATCTTCAACAATACCAAACTATGTGGTATCTGTCAGACATACTACAGTGCTGGAAAGTGTTTGCTTTATCCCTATTCACGATGGTTCCTATTTGTTGTAAGGCTGTATTGCTATTAGGTTTAAACCTTGTAATACTGCTAAAGATAAACCTAAAAAATGCTAAAGTGAGAATTTAGTGTCAGAGCTTTGAAGGATCTTGACCACATCTTCACACACATGGGGCTTGACTGGTCTGCAACCTTCTTTTCTAGAGAACCTTGTCCAAAGTGGAGAACCCAGGGCCACACAAATCCAGCCTCTCATTGTTTCTCCAATAGAAGTGATGATAATAGACCTAATGTTAGTAATACTGGTAGATAATGGTATGATTCAGCCTGTTATGTAGGCTTCTTTCAAATCTTAACCCTGCTGGTCTGCTGCAATATTTTCCTGACTTTACAGATATAGAAATATCTGATACAGAGGTCCAAAGATATGACAAGCCAAAAGTCAATTCAGAGAAAAGGAAAAACAACTAAAACAACCAATCCCCTCCCCACTCCTCCCCCCCCCAAAAAAAAACAAACAGCAACCAAAAAACCTAAAAACAAATCAAACCCAAACCAAACCCAAACAACAACAACAACAAAAAAAAAGCCCCACCAATCACACCATCACCTTTGGAACAAGCTGATTTCTCAAATATGTGCTCACAAGAAAGCCAGTTTCTAAATCAAGTCTAAATTCACCACACCAAATGTCGCACTGTCAGACACAAAAAAAGCACGCAGACTCAAGCAGCAGGTTAGGACCACCAAGCAGGGCCAAGTGAGAGCAAGAGCCCTGCCCTTCTCTATTCTCTCATTTTTATATCTTTCTTAAGACAATCGTGGATTGGTCAATGAGGTTACCACCTGTGCAATTCCACAGGATAGTGACATAGTCTGTCATCTTTCTCCGCCTTAGGAGAAAGGAATGAAAAACAATCCAGAAGTTCAAAACAATGTATGCCTGTTAGGAAAACAAGGACTATGTTTATAGAAAACGCATGAGAAATTCTACTACAGAAGTAAAAACATAGAACACTGCAAAAACCAGGGCAACAACCAAAGCCATGGATGGCTTAGAGTCTGTAGAGTAATTCCAGCTTCCCTGACCTCAGCACTCTGAACAATTATCCCCAAGAGTGAATCTGCTCTATACTGGGCAGGGGTCACTGGGCAAGCAGCTCTGCACTAACAGCAGGTACAGGATTCATGGAGCTGCAGCAGAGCAGTTCTCACTGTAGGGGTGGCTGGGGTCAGGCTGGTGAGGGGTCAGGCACCCTGGGGTGCAGAGTGCAGGATCCTCACAGAGTTTCCTTTATGGGGAATCCAGAGTGCAGCACCCCAATGGTGTTTCCTTTATGGGGAATCCAGAGTGCAGCACCCCAATGGTGTTTCCTTTATGGGGAATCCAGAGTGCAGCACCCCAATGGTGTTTCCTTTATGGGGAATCCAGAGTGCAGCACCCCAATGGTGTTTCCTTTATGGGGAATCCAGAGTGCAGCACCCCAATGGTGTTTCCTTTATGGGGAATCCAGAGTGCAGCACCCCAATGGTGTTTCCTTTATGGGGAATCCAGAGTGCAGCATCCCAATGGTGTTTCCTTTATGGGGAATCCACAGTGCAGCATCCCAATGGTGTTTCCTTTATGGGGAATCCAGAGTGCAGCATCCTCACAGAGTTTCCTTTATGGGGAATCCACACAACCCCTACCTTCCATTCTGCAGACTTGGGTTTTGTCACCTGGGCTGAGGTGGGAATCCATTTCAGACACTGGTTCTCAACACAAAGTCTACAAACTGTCTTCCCACTCTGCACTATAAAAGTTTAACGTTGTAACAAATTTGATGCAAAATCTCCTAGAATAAAACTTTTGAAACCCTTAAAATTTGAAGGACTTTCTTAGGTACTGAAGTAAAATTGAATCCTTTCAGAAATAAAGCAAAATTAGTCTTCTCTACTCTTTGTAGCTTGGCTTTAGGCCCTTTTACCAGTCTAATCTGTCTGCTCTCACTAGGAAGGATTGATTTGCATAACTCTAGTTTGATATATCAATACATGCTTTACTTTCTAACAATTAATAGTACTTTTCTTTGTAGCTTTGTACATTAGCATACATTTCTTCTGTAACTATAACAGTTGTAGTTCTTTTGAGTGAGAAGTGTAGCGGGTTGAGTTCGTTAACCCACGACAAGAGGCACTGATACGCACTGAGCTCTGGAAGAATCTGAGCTCAGTGTCCAAACGCTTAAAATATGACATTTCTGCAGAGTGGAAAGGGAAGCTGTTTTTTTTCACTTCGGTAAAAATTTCAGGTTCCTATTATAAGATATCTACAGCTGTACATTTGACTTAGGAGCAGCTTGTTAAAACCAGAGAATGAAATTCTTCAACTGTTTTTCAGTTTGGAGGCAGTTCAGTGGAAGAGAAAGATCCATCAGCTCAGCTGCTGCCTGCTGCCTTCAGAAGCAATTCTGAAGTGATTCTTCTGAACAAACAAACCCCCAACTTTCCCGAGAGATCTGCTGCTTCAGCTGAAGGAGTTGAGAATTCCTCTCCTGAACACAAAACCCAGAATCAAACAGGGAAGAGCTTCCAACTTCATCCTTTTCTTAACCAGAAAAGTCAGAGCAGAAAAATCCCAATCTGATGTTCTTTCCTGGCTTTCCCTGGACATTTTTCTGCTGCATATTCTGCTGCGTATTCTGCTGCACTGATATTAAGCCAAACTATTTATATTACAGTCAACTAAAATATGACAAAAATCTAGATATCCTTCAGCAGATTGTTCTGATAGTAATAAAATCCCTTTGATGAAGCTTTTGTTGGAGAAAAATCATTAAAAAGGACTTCCTGCCAGTTTCATATCCAGTCAAAGATAGCCATTGGAGGACAAGAATTGAATGACATGGGAGTAACAATTTCATAATATTTTCTAGTTTATTACTGTGTATTTGTAACACAAACATATGTATCTTCAACAGGGCTAACACTCTATTATTTTAAGAACATTATTAATATTAATAATTTCATAATAACAAAAGTTATCACTGTCCTTATCAGACTGCCCCTACCTACCTTTATATGCAGCAGCTTGGATAGAATATGCTGGTCCCATCACAATAGAACATTTTGACATGAGACTTCTGCTTTAGGAAACTACTTTGTTGAATGAAGTGGGATTGAAGTTACAGAAAGTCAAATTCATCAAGAAATTCCTGCAGTTTTGCAGACTCTTATTTCTTTTACAGAATATGGCATCTAGAGTAAGTGTAGGACTTTGTGTAGGAAGCCACGACAGACTTGGATGTCAGCAGTGCCATCCTCACAGCACCACAGCTGCATTGCCACATTTTCCTGTCGAACAAAGCCATTGGAGATTAAATTAATAATTCCATACCTGCTTACTAAAAGCTGTGGGATAGACATACCTATCTGCATACTCTTCTCATAATATTGTAAACATATTCTTTTGTCCTTGGAAACATTCCTGAAACAGCACTCAATAGGACCAAGGAATCCTATTAACTACTGAAGTGATAGTATAGAACCAGCAGTAGATAAATTATTTCTTCCAATTAATTAGCGTATAGTGCTACATTGAAATGCAGATACGAGATTGGAATCAGAGTCAAGAAACAACTGTGGATTAAAGGTCTGTTAAGATTACCCTGTATTGGGCCCATCCACTCTGCAACTTCTGCACCTCCACAGCCACAATCTGCAGAGATGATTAATATGCACAGAAACAAATGTGTTTTCAGTCTCCTTGTGTAGTTTTCATGCAGGTTTTTGGGAAGAAGGTGGGATAAGTGAAGAACTCATTTCTTCATACACATCACAGCCGATGTGTGTCCATAGGAAGCCCTGATTACAATGGACAGATGGGACAGAACCCAAAGCAAGCACCTGGAGAATTCTGCACATAAACCATTTCCTCTAATGGACACAGCTTTGGTATCTGGCAAAAGCCCTTCTTACAGGATGCCTTTCACATACTTTTGTCCTATACCCACTGCTAGAACCTTCTACATCAATATCAACCAATTATTTCCAAATTATGTTGCCAATTAAAAAAATCTTAAAAACTGTGTTTTGTTTTGGTTTAATTTTTTAAGAATTGGATAGACATAGAAGAACGATGTGACAAGCCAATGTCCCATGTCCCTCATTCCCTTCTGCTTCCCTTTCCTTGGAAACAAAAGTGTTATAAGCACTTTACAATAGAACATATTTTTTTTCCCATCACATGAGACCCCCAAAAAGGAAGGGAAGAAATAGATATAATTTTCTTCCTTCATTTTCCACACAATGCAGATTTGGGTTTAAATGCTGTATCTACACTAAGGAGGTATTTTATATCAAGGGAGCAAGGGAGAAAAAAAGACCTTGCCTTTTCAAAGACTAAATCAGTTATATTAATGTAAATATTTCTGCCATATATTATAATGGGGCATAAACAAAATAAAGAGGACAGGCACAAAAGCCAGTAAAGCAGAACATATATCTACCCAGAGATATCTCTGATAAAATATCTGATATTGGAAGAATACAGCTCCAGACCAGCAGTGAAATTGATTGAGTGATGTTATCTGAAACCAGGATTAGCAAAAGGGGAAAGAAAATGAGGAAATATGGGGGAATGACCCATAATATCTATCTTGTGTGTTGCCAATCCCATCAATCATCCCTGATATGATTACACATTGCTGGAGAGAAATTGGGCTGAAATGTTAATGATCTCATGATTTACATTCTGCCAGAATCCTTTCACTTTCCTGTGCAGCCTCAGAAATAGCACAAAAGCTCCAGAGTTCAGAAAAAGCAGGATGAGGGGAAATCACAATCATATTTCATAACTCAGGTCGTTACTGTTTGTTCCTGTGGCAGTAGCAAAAGGCTTCCTCTGCTGAGTACACCATAATAAGTGGTAAATTGTTTCAAGGACTTCAGATGTCTTGGGGTCATCATTCCACTTCCTTCCAGGATATAAAAACTATCACAGCAGTAGTCAACTTTTGGGGGTGTTGTTTATTTGTTTTTGTTTGGTTTTATTTTTAAGAAAAAAAACAAACCAAACAAACAACCCATCAAAAAAACCCCAAACAAGAATAAAAGTTGTCCTACAAGGAAAATTTTTAGTTTAGCCAAAAAAATAATTTTAGGCTGCAAAACAGAACTATGTTATTTTTCATTCTCTTTAAACAAGGTATTCAGTTATTTCTAATTACCAGGTAACTGTGACTCAAAGAACTGTTGAACTACCACAAGAATGGTTCAAATCTACCAAAAAACCCTCAACTAGGACAGCTTCTCTCTTGGAACACACACTCCTTCACACTTAAATTTTTTGCAATCTGTGTTAACTGCCAAAATTTAATTTCGAAAAAAATAACCCACAAAAAACCCACCAACCCAAAACATTTAAAAATGCCAGAATGTTTCTTTTTCCCTTGCTGAAGGGAGTAAACTATTTATTATCATAACAATATCTTGTGATATGTTCCATGTCCCAAAACCCCCATCTACGAGACAATAGTTTTGCAGTTGAACAACAAGGGAAGCTTATTCAGAGTGCTAATTGGAGTTGTTTTGTGTAGTTTATTTTATACCTGGAATAAATTTTTCTGAATATTTGAAAAAGGAACCTCCAGTAGATTTTTTCTTCCGAAAGTGTCATCTTGGGATACAGAGAAGCACCTTAGGAAGGTGAGCACAGTAATGATGAAGTGAGAAAGATGGATTGGAGAAAGGCATTGGAGAGACAGAACAAAGAAAAAGAGGGATGAGGAGCAGCACAGGGAATAGCTCAAGAGGAAAAGCAACTTGGGGGAAAACTACAGCATAATGTATATGAAGAAGAACAAACAACAAAACAAACTGAGGAACTTAAGACTGAATTAAAATACAGAATAATGAGGAAAGAAGAGAACATCCACATCCAGAGAATGGAAGAGGGACAAAAAATAAGCTAGGGTTTAAAACTAGGAAGGAATAATGTACTAAATAAGGAATAATAAACTAAAGTAGGAAGGAATAATGTAAGACATTTTGTAAGTTCCCTCTTCTACATTTCCTCATTTGGGATAGGAACATAATTGTCTTAGAACTCCTGAAAGCCCAACAAAATCTGTACCCCTCACCATCACTGAAGAATCCTTATTAAATGTGTATTCTAATAAATTTTAAAACATAGCCAATTGCTTCTCATATCTCATAACTGTCTCAGGCCTGCAGCTGGTCAAGACTAATTTCCAACAGATGCTGAACATATTTCCCCACTTAACTTCATTCTCCTACCCCTTTTCTTCTTCACTGCAACAAATGAAGCCACTGAACCCAAAAGTAACGTTCCACATTTGGAGAGCAGTCCCTCAGAGGCTCTGTACCATGAGGGAATATATAATGAACCAAGTTTCCATGTGCAGCACGGAGGAAGTCAAATAGAAATCATGTGTCTTTGCCACTTCTTGAAAGAAAGGCAGAAAATATACTTGATATAATATACATGTATATATAATATACATGTAAAAAATTTAAATAAAAACCTAATTGTGAATTTTGATCAGACACAGATTCTCAGCCCAGTCTTTGTTAATGAAGAAAGTCTACAAAACGCTGGGACACATTTGATATATTTTAATAAATATCAAAACAAAGAAATTGGCAAAAATTATTTTGAAAGTCAGGTTTCTGTTGAAGCAAGGAAGAATTTAAAAAAAAAAAGCCAATCTAAAGGCATGTACAAGAATTAATCTCCTGCTTTTGTTAGAATGAAACAAAATTTACCCCACTAAAAATAGAGTCTCTTTCACATTGATTAATCAACATTTTCCAACAGAACTACATGCTAGAAAATAAATAGAAAAGATAGCAAGGCATTTATACATTCCCATGTGTCTGTAATTACCTGAGTGTTCATAATTTTCCTTCTTATAATTTTACACACACTATTCTGAATCTCTCTGTGAAGTCTTAATTTAACTTCCACTTCTTGTTCAGTGGATTGGTAAATGCATACAACTGTATATAAAAAGCAGACACCACTTTCCATGCACATACAAAATGCTTGTGTATACAAGAAATGGCAAAAATCATGGTTACGGTTTATTTGCCTTTACTTAAAACCAGTTTTATTAATTAAAAATTAAATATTTTCAAATAACTAGTGCTGCTCAGCATAGCTAGCAGTAGCATTTGGAGCATGGAAGAAGTGGGTGTAAATTGCTATTAGATCACTTCACAGTTGTTTACGTACAGAAAATGACAGCATGGGACAAGACTGAATTAATCACTGCCTTATAAATTAGGATTTATTATCCTTTAAACTTACCTGAGGAAGAGCATTTTAAGAGCAACTGATTTGATATTAGACAAATCAACAGTCTTTTTTTTCCCCCTCATTTTCCTTTTAACTTGAATATACAAGCACCTGTCAAATACTGAAATACTGTAGTGGAGACAAGCAAAAATGTTTCAGAAGGTCTTAGAAAACTGGCCAGTAAATATATCTGTACTGAGGAAATGCATTTGGCCAGGCTTTTAGGCAGCTAATTATTTGTACTATAATTGCATTAGGTGGATTGCTCTGGTTCACAGTGTGAGAACAGGAGTGTTGATTCTGCAGGACTGAGCTGCTTCATGGAGCAGTTTCAGGAATAACCTGCTTTTTATGTCCTTTACTTAACTTACATCCACCTACTGCAAACCACACAGATCTTGCTAATTAATAAGCTGATCAATGACCACTGAGTGGAAAAAATTCTCTCTCATATTCCCTCAAAACTGAGCTGTAAGCAAAATTATAATTCTTGGAATAAAGTGAAGGTGTCAATCATATCAGCACACAACTTCTGAAGGGAAATGAGTCACCGAGCAGGAAAATCCACCAAAATGGGTAATTAATGGAAAACTCTTGGAGGGTTTGATCACTGCTGGTTGCAGCCTGTGTCTTACTGTGCTGGCAGTTTCTCCCCAGGAATGTGGAGCAGAAAGAGAAGAAAGGGAGCAAAAGGAAGCATGAGGTCAGGAGACTGGATTTAAACTTCATCTTCAGAAAAGACATAAGAGATAACTCATTTCTGGGTGTCAACACAACATAATGTCACTGATCTGTTTTCTCAGCAGAAAACAGCCCTGATGGCTGTGTGGGGAGCAGAAACCTTTGCAGCAAGGACCTGTGAGCAGGCATGGTGAGCCAGGTGCTGGAGAGATTTCCATAATCTGCACATCAGTGTTTCATGCTCCCACAACTCTCTGAACAAAATATTGTTTTAAGAGTAATTTATCATAAAAGAAATAGATGTAACGCTTATGGTGTTAACTATGGTTGCTAAATAACCCAAGCTGAAGGAAAAAGAAAAAATAGCTGATTTCTGTACACCTAGTGCAGACTTCTAGGATTTTATGCAATGGTGCTTATTCTGCCCAAGGTCATGTTTCAACTAAAATTTAGTAACACATCATTTGCTAAAATGCATAATAAGAAGCAAATGCTCACTGGACTGGAATACATTAGACTTCACAAAGTATCTGTTTCAGTTTACCCATAACAAAGATTAAACACTGATTTAGTGTTACATTATTTAAAGTTATTCCAGTGTCCTACTCTCATCAGATTCAGTTGTTAACTTACTACAAACTTGTCTCAACATCAATCCAAGTAGAACTTTGCAGCAAAAGGTAGCCTTTTATGTAAGTATTTACAATGCATACAAACACAAAAATTTGCATTTATGTCAGCACAACCCATGAATTAACAACTTGCAAGTCACCAGAAAGGCGAGGCAAAGACTGTCAGAGCAAAGACAAGAAGTCATTGAGCTAAAATATTTTTTTTTTTTACTAAATGTTTGTTTTCTTAGTGATGAGGCAAGTTCATGAAGGTGGTGGTAGGGATCTCTTTCCCTGCCTGCCTGTGGCAGAAGTCAGCAGGGAGGAGTGACTAAGCTGATCTCCCAACAGGCAGCATAGCAGGTATTATGAAAAAAGGTCCTGTAAGCAATGAGAAACTGCTGAGCACTTGACTCTTTTGTACTTTGATTTGAATTATGCAACCTGGGCTGAATTCTGTAAACCCTGTATTCACTCCTTGCAATAAATGCATTTTTAGAAATGGTTTCAGACCTCACAGAAATGAGTTCAGTGTCTCTCAGTATCTGTTTTACCTGTGCCGCAGTCAGGAATATAAAGATGTAGTATCATCTTCCTGTAAGGAATAAGAACTCCTCCATCTGAAAAACTTACACTGCTAAAAAGCAGTTTTTGATGTAATCCTTCTATAATTGTTGTCACAACTCTCCAAGGGTTGCTAAATGGCTTCATAAAATTAACCAGTACAAAAGTTTTCAGAAAAATTTTTAGAACTGCTAAAACATTTTCTGCAAAGTTTTGAATGGACAAACTATCAGGCATTGAAGAAATTCATAGAAAACATTCACAGATGAGCATAAACTGGACTGGCTCAGATTTTCTGTGGAATTAGGTGACTGCTAACCATGATTCTTTTTCATGACACCATATTCACTGAAATTACATGTAAAATAATTAATATTACCTTTATCTTTCTTGAAGTGCTTGTGTGACAATTTCCTAACTATGGTTCCAGCTATTACCCTTCAAAGAGCTGTTATTTGATTATGCTGACATAAAGGTAAGCTGTTAGCGATTTCCCCTCTGCCAGGAATTTAATCAGGAGAAGCAGCAAGTGGAGCAAATCTGTGTGAGCTCATTCCATCCACCCCTTAAACTCCAGGGGTTGTCTCTCCACAGAGACAATGGCAGTACTGGGAGTGTTGGGATTTGCTCCTTCCCACTGTGGTCAGGGAGGTCACCAGTGCCTGGAAGTGCTTGGTGCAAAAATGAGGCTCAGGAAAATCTTTTCTCCCACTCAGTGGTTTAAACAAACACATTGGCCCTCCTTAGGTCTTTTTATACAATAACACCAAATGATAAAATCCTTGGTTTAGGCTCATGGCTGAGTAAAAGTGGTTCTGGGCTAATGGAGTGTCTGAAACCAACACCCAGTGGTGATACTGGGCTGTCCCTGGGAAACAGTTTATTGTTTTATCTGCCAAATGCTGACTCTCTGCTGTTCAGTCCATCCAGTTCAAGACTGGTAAGCTACAAACGTGACAACTTAGGAAATTCTGCATAGGCACAGATGTTAATTTGAGACAAATTTCATTAATGCCGTTGAGGTAAAGGAGCACACAGAACTACTTAAAAAACCCAAAAAAACCCATGAAAGTTCTTGATCCTACAGAACACAAATGGAAGGCTCTTCTGTTGCTCAACAAAATTCTGAGTAAGCAGCCTGCCCACGTGTTTGGAGGACACAGCAGATAGAGTTTTCCCATGTGTCAGCCTCCCGGATACATCTCCTGAGTTAGATTATTCAATTAAATGAGAATAGCAGTGATCTTTAAGTATTTATATATATATAAAAATATAGTATAAGGTTTCTACTGAAGTAAGACTTAACCATGCCAGCCACCTACTCATTCTATCAGTAGCTTTTGCATCTAATAAAACTGATAACAGTCTTGTTAGATTTATTGTAGATAAACTGTAATTGATGGACTGAAACGGAAGTTTTGTCCCTGAACTCACTTCATGGCACAAAGTCATAAAGAAAAATTTATAACAAAAGGAATAAAAAACCAAACCAAGATCAATTATTGTAATTTTATACTGCAAATACTTGGTTAAGCCTTCTTGTTGTCTTTTATATCTCCCTCCTCCTGCAACTTTTTCCTAATGTTATCATAGTGTGTATCTTCTATGGCTAAAAGGAAATTTTGTTACCAACAATAAGAAATTGAAAAGTAATTAATACTTTATATTTTGAAACCTACCTTATTCCCTTCACAGTTCAACCCACAGTTCCTGAGGTGCAGCTGTAATGCTGCCAAACTTTGTGATAGAAGTAACTATTATTAAAAAATAAATAAATATAAAAGAAGGGAGGATGTTTACGGGATGCATGGCCCAGAAATCATTTGACAAGAACCTAATAAATCCTTTAATTTTATGCCTTGCTGTAAAACAACAGTGCTAGTAATATTTCTTGAATCATTTAGCTTCTATTATAACATAACCAGCAGACTAAAATAATGATCCTGAAACTATTATATGGTTTTTCTTTCTTCTCTGTTGTATTCAATGGTACTGTGTCATGCTACAGAATAATTTTAATAGTCTTATGTTTTTCAAGTTAATTGCTAAAATACTTATTTCTACTTCTAAATAAGGAACCTGGTGAGGCAGGCTATAAAGAGCAGTAAAGATAGCCCTAGGTGAAGCCCACGTAGTACAGGGGTGATATGCAATAATAGATATTTCAGGGCACAGCAGGATTAGAGTGACAGAAATCCAGAATCAACAGGAAAGATCCTAACTGACACAGGATTACTACCCCAATCAGGAAAGGCTTGTTTACTGGTTTAACTGCTGGATGTATAATTTCTATAATTAGAGTCTGATCGGCTAAGCAACATTGCAATGCAGCTTCAACACCCTAAAGAAATTTTAGACAGGCTATTAAAGAATGATTTATGAAGCAGGCTTTTGTTCAACCAAGTGATTAGAATTTAATAGTGTTGCCTACTAAGTGTTGAACTGGACATAACCAAGCTAAGAAACAACAAAAAAAAAAGCAAAAAAAAAAAAACAAAATAGAGAAAGAAAAGCATTTCAATATTTTCTGTGCCACAGCAGTAAAGAACAGCATCATGTTAAAGTAACCGAAATTTTTCAGCCTTCCATTTTAGGCAATATCTCACCTAAAATGTTGTGCTGAACTGATGATAGATTATTCTTTCATTCAAAAAAAATTAAGAGCTGCAGAATGATGCCTGGCAAAAGCTCATCTTGGTTTCTGTGGGTTGAGAAAAGGCAGAAGGAATACCTAAAAAATCAAAAAGTGGGAAAAGTAAACACTTCAAATATTGTAATTTAGGAGAACTTTTTAAAATGATTTTTGGAGAAACAAAGATAAGGCAAATAGAGAAGAAATATTTGAGGCATCTTAGAACTGGTGGTAATTTTTTCCTCCCTAAACAAACTTTCTTACTAAGTGGCATCCTGTCAATTGTCAGACAAGTCTGAGACCTGATTCCCATTAACTTTAATGAGAGTCAGATTGTGTTTGCAGGTCATTTGACCATTAGTACACATTTCTGTTGGGAGGAAAACTGTCTTATTCGTCCAGCCCCTCATAACAATGAATGACAGCAAGCCCATTTAGTGCATTTCTGAAGGTGTTGTTTCAAAACAACTTTGCACTTAACAAAAGGGAAATGATGGGTGTGGAAGGAATATAAACTCAACAGGAAGAGGCCCTGCTGTCTAGCAGGTGGACTTCAAGTACAGATCTTAGTTGAAAAACAATGTGCACAACTGCAAATTAACACCTACTACACCCACTTACAGAATTATGGGATGTTTTCAGAGAGCTGTGTGTGCAGGCAAGTAACCAGCAATATGCCAAGAAACAAAGCAACCATTGAGGTTTGTGCAGAAGCTTTGGGAACAGTCCCACTGAATTCCACCAAGCAGCTCTTCACAATTATGGGCAGGTACCTGGATCACTCCAACACTCACAATACAATAAAGTTCCTGGAGTGCCAGCAAAACAAAACAACCCAAAAAAAAAAAAAAAAAACCCAAAAAAAACCAAACCAAAAACAAACCAAAAGATACACACATTAAGTAGGAAATGTTGGGAAATTCAGGAGATAATTTGGGAAAAGCTGTCTCTACAATTTTCTGAGACTACTACAGCATGTGGTTCATTCTAGCAATCGTCTTCTTGATTTCCTGTTCTCATAATTCTCTCATTTCTTGTGCAAGACAAAGGGTTTTAGGAAGGATTGAACATGATTAGCCAAGCTGGGCTAAGAAAATTATTCTGCATATCATAAAATTGCTTGAAAATGGGTGTGAGGGGAAGAAAGAGAAGCTGGTAATATTTGTGCTGGCAGAGATCAATGAAATATGATGTTTGTGATGTGATGATGCATGAACAGTGCACAGGAAAATAGAAGCTTGATAAGATGACCTTGATGGATGTGTTGGAAAGAATTTGATTTGGAAAGGGCAATTTGAGAGAAACAGAGAGGGATGATGTTTTTAAGAAAAGAAGTTGTAAAAAAGGGATCAGTATCCAAACTGAAGATGAAAGAGCATCTGAATAAAAAAGTTACAGAATAAAGAGTTGTGATGGTTGGACACACTGGGGACTTAAAGATAAAGAAGGAGGGATGCTGGTTTGAAACTTTTACAGCAGTTAAGGTAATTTGATTGATAAAAGGAAAATAATAGTCTACTGTGGCCCAGTTTCAAGAATGCCTGTGGAAAATACAGCTGACTTGTGAGGAGAGGAAACTGGAGAAGTGAAGGGAATTGAACAGAAACTGGGAAGGAGAGAAACACAAGCCAGATAAAACATTACTTGTAAAATCTGTAATACACCAATAAGCAAATACCAGATCCGTGTTTCTCCATGCCTAAGGCAGGTTTCTGTCCCAGAGGGCTGAGCCCAGGCTGTCAGCTCCTGTAGGAATCACAGTGGGACGTAACTGAAGGCTAATCCTCAGTCTATTGTTTGATGCTCAGACAATCTTGTACTTTATATCCAGAACATTTCTAGGAAGAAATGTACAACACAGTGCTCAAAGTATGGCAGGTCCTCTGTAGGGAAGAAGGGATTCTATATTCAGGTAACTAAACTTGACAATAACACGGAAGGAAATTAATAAAGTCTTTTTAAGTGTGGCAATGACATAAGTTGCTATTGTGATTCCAAGTGTGCAGATGAAAAATGTTGGTAACAACCTTCAGGGATCTTAAAGTGTGGATGAACTGATCATAGAACCCTTCCATGAACTGCCTTTTGGAAGCTGGAATTCATTGGTGTCTTTATAGATAGCAATGTAATTTTTAACCCAGCACTACTGCATACTGCATGTTAAATATAACCTTGTAACTTATTATTTCCTGTCTTTTTTATTTCATCAGCATCAAATGAAATACAATTACTCCTCTTCTGGGAGTCTTTGAATATCTCTTAACATGAATTAAAACCTTCCTTTACATAAAACTTCAACAATATTAACAAAAACAGGACACTGTGCTTATGCACGCTAATTTCTAATCTAGGTACATGAACTAGGGGCATATTTCCTGGCACAATCATTTGACACAAATCTTTGCTGTAGTCACAGGAATCAGGAGATGATAGATACCTCAGATCTGCTGGTGTGACTACCCATTCTACCATAACAATTTCCTCTATCAGGTAGGGATGCTGAGGGAAGCAAGATGACAATGAGCACTTCCTCTGTAAAGCTCCTTGGAAAACATTAACCTGAGTTTTCATGATCTCTGTTTTTTCACAGGTCTAAGTGGAAAACAGAAATTCAATTGCAAAGTGGCTTTCATCTATATTTTTCTTAGTAACCACTTCTAGTGCAAGGAAAGAATCCATACAGTGCCCCAAATCTGTGAGCAAACAACAAAAGGAAATAAAGGACTCGTTTTTGTTCAAAATAGCAAGTAAAACCACTTGGAGTTGTATTTATATAGATAAGGATTGCAGGCTTCTCTATAAATCATGTGAAATATACAGGTGCCAGACTGCATTAAAACCATTTGGTCTGCATTATGTTTTGAAACAATGGGCCATAAAGACACAGTTTTCATTTTGAAATGTCTTAATTTTCTGAAACAAAAAGATGGAATAGAATAAAATTCAAACAATGAAAGATATTATGTGCAATAATAAACAGAGTAGATTGAACACTTATCTTCATTATAAGGAGGAGAAAATTTGGAAAGACTGGTACTACCTTGCAGCCCTTTAAGAGCGGCTAAAATGGGCAGCATTAGGTTTGTTTTCTGGTGTTGCTGCAGCAGTCCTTGAACATTCCCAGCAGTGCCATGACAGGGCCAGAGAGAGAATTTTTAATGACTGTACAACCAGAAATGTTTTGCATGATCTACATCCTAATTGCTGCTGTTCCCAAAGAACAGAACATCAAGTTTTACAATACACAGCAGGGGACTAAAGACTCTCTTTAGAAAACTTATGATGTAAATATAGGACAACAAGGACTTTGAAACTCATTCATACAAGTGCCTTTCACAGTAACACTTCTGCTTCAGTTGCAAGAATACTCATTTACAGAACTAAATTGGCATGTTTCCCTTTACACCATCGTTCCCTTAGTTAAAGATTTTGTCTCAAAAATCTCGGAGTTTTATGCAGCTTCCTGTTGCATGTGATAATCCTGACATAACAAAATCTCTCTTGTGGATTTCATTGAGTTTCAATAAAGCCTGTTAACATTAATCCAGTTTCTCCTGTTCCGGGTTGGAATGTTATTATTTTTAGACTAGTTTGTCAAATCTTTTTAGATATATAATATAAATTTATTTCTTCATTGTATCTACAGCCAGCCTTATTTGGGCCGCATTAACTCCCTCAAAGTCAAATCTTGCTTTGTTTATGAGATTACTGGCATTGATTTCAGAGGTTTAAGACAGAAAAATATCTGCACTTAATGGAACAATTGTACCAGTCCCACTCTGTCCACAGAGGATATATCAATTGTAAAGACATCTTCCCTCACCCCCACACCCTGCCTTTCCCTTCCTCCTTGCTTTGGTAACTGAATTAGCTGTGCTGTTCTTCAGACAAGTGCTTGTTTTCAAGTAACTGCTTAGTCTCTGACCCTTCCTCAAGGCTGATTTTATCTTTCTTTTTTTCTTAATTTGTCGCAAGATGAACTTTACCTGACCTCACATCTAGAGTGATTGAAGTCTTTATAAACTGAGTATGATGTCTAATTTTGTCTCATTTTATAGGGTTTATTCCTGCAAAAGATACTTAAGTGAAAGTTACAAGCCTGACATTATCTTCCAGGCCAGTAGCTTGTTGGATGTGATTCTGAATGCTTGCTGGGACGCAAGAGCAAGCAGCAGCTGAGATGCAATATCCTCAGATACAAATAAATCTCTGTATTTCATCCATAATCCCGATGGACTGGGAGTGAGCATGATGTAGCCCTCTACAACTTTATGCACATACAACTGCCCAGAAGGTTTGAAAAACCTTTGTCTTCCCACCAAATTCTAAAAACGTCTCTATTACGCATTCAAAGCTTCAGATGCAGCGGAGCAACAGGAGCCAGGATGTGACACAGAAAGGAAACAGGAGGGATTGAGAATATTGATATCCCCAGTTATGCCAAGAATCTAGAAATAGCCAGGAAATATTTCTAGCTGGTCATCCAAAGTGACTCACCAAAACATCATCTGCAATTTTTTTTTTCACTTTAAAGCACCACTTTGAACTAAAAAACATCTATCATTGATTAAAAAATAATTTGAGTTCTACATAGTCCATTTTCCGTTCATTAGCAAGAGGAAAAAACTCTAAAAAATATGGAAAAAAAAAATTTATTAGCTATTTTATGTTAGGTGTCTTTGAAGATATCTCAAATCATTAATTGAAAAGAAAAATGTGTTCATGATGCCAAAGGAAAAACAGAAGACTACATCATTTATCACACTTTCATTAACAGGAGCATGTAATCATCTAGAAGTTTATTTCTCTGGTAGGAACACTGAGAGGTCCATTAAAGGTATCACAGCAAAAGTGACATCTCTGGAGTGTAAAAAATTTGATCCAAACTAAAGAGCACACAGCATCTGCCACTCTAAAAGGTAATGGCAGTCATTCAATTCATAGTGCCAAATTCCACTGGCTTTGCTGAAGAAAACAGTAAAGGAAAGGCAGGGCGAAGACTTCCTCAGAATGAGCTGAAGAACAGAGTATTAAAAAAAATAATAGGAGAATGAGGTCCCTGAGAAGCACTGGCCAACATTTCAAAATGCACAAAGCTGGGTAAAACCACTTGCACATAGGAGCGTGTACACACAGAGACACTCTCACAAAAGTACCTGCCCTTGCATTCTATGTGGAACTTAATATTCCAGAGATGCTGATCTCAATTCTACATCATTCCATAGAGCAAACCTCTGTGTACAAACGGCAGAAAAACACACTTTTTTTTGTAATGATAAAGCCTACGTTTCCTGAAAGAGGAATCCAGTTAAGGATGTAAATTTTAATTTGTTTTAAATGGTCCTTGATGGGAAAAAATACAATTCCCGATTCTACTTCTTACTGGAGACTCTTGCAACAGATGAAAAGGAGAACTGCGCATGTTCCTTGGGCAGGTTCTAATTCAGTTACATAATCTAATTATGTTTCCCAGCAATGTACTCTCTGAAATACTGAAACAAGTTTTTAACAGTATTTCACATGGATCTAGATTTAATATGCATTAGCTGAACCAAATTAATTTACTGTTAAGTGTAAAATAACAAACTCCAGTGTAAAATAATTAATCCTGTACTTATCTTAAAATATGGACACTATTTATTCTGGATTTAACAGTGCAGTAATTCCATGCTAATAAAATACACAGTAACTCCCTAGTTTTAACTATAATTTTAAATACCAATTAAAGACAGTATTTAACAAAATCAGAACATCCATCAAAAATAATATGTATTTATGATTAAATGAATCAAGAAAAAAATAGGGGAAAATAGAAAAAACTACCATATTGAAAACTCCAACTACATACTCCTTAAAGTCTTGCTTTTCTGTTTTGTTTAGGAATATTTTTAGCTAAAGATTCCACTTTTCAGATAAGATTACACCGGCAACACTTAGTTTGAGACTTACCTTAGTTCATAAGCCTTTTGCTGAATCAAAATTTTTGTTTCCATAGCATAGTCCTACTTATCAATTCCCATTTCTGAGTCTGCTATCTTGAAGGTTCTAAGAAGGTTAATTTTGAAGGTTCTAAGAAGGTTCTAAGAAGGTTAATTTTGAAGGTTCTAAGAAGGTTAATTTTGAAGGTTCACATTTAACTCAAAGAGTTAAATTTAAAAAATAATTTTCCCTTTCATTTCAGAGGGTTTCACTCGTCTTCACTAGATATAAATCATCTCGTACAAACCTGTTTCTTCTTTAAGCCCATAAAAACTGATGTTTTAGTCTTCAAGGTAGTTTGGCACAGAGAATACATGAATGTTAAATAAGATATTTTTGTAGGAACATTTTTCGCTGTATGAGGTCTAAACATACAGTGCAAAACTGGCAAGTGCTATTTCTTTTTTAACTGAAAGAAAGAAATATCCAAATCCAATTCCTTCAATTCCTGGCTCAGCATTCCCAAATCAGAGGATGGCCATGTTTTTCAAGGCTGTGGCATCTTTTTTTACAACAAAACAAAGGTGCCACTAAACTTGCCAGTTTGGCTTGGCTTCGTGAATCAGAAGCACTTCAAACTGCAACTCACAATATGCTGATGGGAAAGATAACTATATGTAAAGCCAAAGATAAAAGTTTTCTACCCATACCCAGGAGAACTACAGTCTATCTGGATCTTCAAGAGACAAGAAAGGAACCATCTTTTGTCTTGACCCAGCTCTAGAATTTGTTTAACTTGACACAAGCTCCAACTCGTGTCAAAGGATTGGCATGGTCCAGGCTCGTCAGCAGCACGGCACCTCTTTGATTCAGGCCAGCCTTACTTAAATAAAATAATAGTTTAGATTAAAACAACTTTGTGATCTAGGCTTTTGCAATTAGGAAAGGGAAAAAGCGGAAAAAGCTCAAGAGCGAACAAAGGATGGGGGCTGAAACAGGGAAGGGAGCAAGAAAGAGGACTGAGAGCTCAATTCTGATATAGAAAAGTAGGAAAAACTGGACCGAGACAAACCAAAAAATGATAAGCTGCAGCTTCCAGGCAATGGGCCAAACCTAGCTTAGTACTCCACAACTGTAGGAAAAAGAAGACTACTGCAAATCCTCTGGGAGACTGGGAAGGAGAAAAATGTGGTGAAGCTGGCCAAGATCTGATTGTAATGTTAAAAGTAAAAAAAAAAAGGCAAAGTGTCTGTTTAAGGCACAGAGATTTAAGTCCTCAGGTAGCAACCCTTATTCATACCTGCAAAAACTGAATTTAGTCCAGAGACTGGGATGCCAGTCACTGCAAAGAGCTAAGCCACAACCTCCCTCAGCAACAGCTTCTATATTCCCTTTATAAAAGTAGTTTTATTTGGTCTCTAAGAAAGATCACTGACAATAACAGCAGTAGGAAAACAAACAAACAAAAAAACATTGACTTGTACTTCTTGTCCACTTACACTGGTGGTATAAACTCACAGGCTCTCACTAGAGATGAACAAGGTCTGTATTGAACTGCAGTATAGAAAACATGCTCTTTCCTCATGTCTGTGAGGAAAAGGGCTTGGATTCAATTATACTTACACGGATAACCAGTGTAACAACTGTTTGGGCTCCGGGAATACTTTGTTTAGGATGAGCCAATGTTATGTACACTGAAGCCAGACATGCAACATGATTCCTTTCTTTCATTGCTTGTTGCATTTAAAGCCTGTTTGGAGTTATCAGGTCTTTTCCAGAGTTGTACATAACTGTTACCAAAGAACATATCAGTAACTGCTCATCCACAACTCCTGTTCCTGTTGAAGGATTTCTGTACTTAGCAGAGAATCAGTGTGTTTCTCAACCAGTCAGCAGGGATGCTGCAATGCTGACTCTCCAGCAGGAACCAAAGGTAGTTTCATGGCTATCATCAGCGAGCTGTGAGTAAAATCCTGGCTCCAACCACACTGATCAGTGATTAGTTACACTGATCTTGAGTGGATTCTTTCTGCCCTGCTGATGGATCAGCATCATGAGAACTCTCCTTACTTATTTCAGTGTGACAAAGCAGACTATTGACTTTCACTTCCGCTATAAAAACTGAGCTTAGCATCTCTCCAGAGCCAACTCAAAGTCTGTTTCATATCTTAGCAGGCACGAAATATTTGCTAAGAACGTGTATAACTGTTGAAAGGGTGACACACTGGTATCAAATCATTAATGCCTCTAAAGCACTTAATGCCATCACAATGAAAAAGTACAAGTGTTATACAAAGCCCACTATGCACATTCTATTTTGATGCAGTTTCAGTACACTGGGACAATCTTGCAGACCTCAGCACGATCTCCACATTTTGTGTTTGGTAATATTGGATAGGAGTGCCAGAATTTTCAGAGTTATGTTTTAGGTCCTCAATATTTTGTTTCTGTACTCTTTGGAACCTTTGTTTTCTCCTTCAGTCTAAATATTGTTTTTGAATGTTAGAGACTGCAATGTGGAAAACTAATCTAACTATTATTATATCTCAGTACACAAGGTCTTTAACACAAATAACATAACCAGACCAAGAAAATAATTTAGCAGTTTTGTTTATATATGGAACATTTGGAGGCACCTACAATAAGATGCTTGTTTTCATTATTTTACCTATTATTTGCATTTATAGGTAGTCAATTACCATCAGAAGGAATGAATTTTTGCTTTCCATTTGCTTTCGCCAGGGCGAGCTAAACCATTAACACACCCTGATTCTCACATTGTTGACAGCATTTTAAATAAAGATTTTCTATTTACGTTCACATTGGCCTTGTACATTCCCACATACTATCAGAGTCCACTTCATTGTTCTGCAGTGATTTTCTTAAACAGAATAGGAAAACTCAAAAAGAAGCCATCAAAATTAGCCTGTTGCTAATTGCAGCTGTTGAGAATTCAGTCATTTTATTCCTTTCAAAGCCAGGTAATCATATTGTCCATACATGCTCTGCATTTCATCTTGCCCTGCAATCTACCCTCTTCATACATCTGCATGTAAATGTTTTAAACCAAGAGCAGATGTAGGTTTGCTCTTGGTCATTAAGCAAATTTTTCCATCACTGATTAGGATGCACATAAATAATTTTATTATTATTATTATTTGTAAGAAAGAGGATTAATAATGGACTTTTAAAACACATCAGATTTGTATATCATCATCATGGCCAAGCAATTTTCTGTGAAAGATGCACTGTACATTTATTCATACAAAGACCTCATTGAAGTGCTATAAATAATCAAAAATATAAAGCTATCAAAATCGTGATGTGTCTCAACATAAAAGGCTTAAATCTGGCCAATGAGTTATGCACAATGAATAATGCAAACAGCTCTATTCATATGTACTGTATAAAATTTAATTTAGGAATTTAAGTATTTGCCTCTTGTGTGACTTTTCTGCCTCTAATTTAATACAATTTACTTTCTCCGAGAAATTATCACAGTACATTTTGACATCTGTTCTTCAAAGAATTATAGGGATGGTTCTTAAAAAATATACTTCAGAGTATTTTATACAAACCTGCCCATTTCTATCAGATTCTACAATAATAATTTTAAGTTATGAGGTATTGCTTTTCATTTCATTCATATTCATTAGCAGTGAGCAGATATCAGAAATACGTGGGTGACTGAAGGGAGCTCCAAAATTGAGAATTAATATCTACTATAAATTGCTACAGGGAACCAAAATGGAAAAAGTAGAACCACTCTTTAAACCAAATAACTTTTAGGAGAGGAAACTGCTTCTAGACATCTTTGAGCTGACTGTCCATTTTAGAAAATTTCCTAATTCAGCCTTCAGTTCTAAGCATGGAAAGAAATGCTAAAAGAAGTAAAGCATGTTGAAAACAGTTTTAGCAATTGTTAATTCTAATCATTAATAGTGGTCATCAGTGTTTCATAGAGCATTTTATAACCAAAATATTTATTTTGCTTCCATTTGGTCAAAATATAACCTGAGATACAGAAATTAAGACAGGCAAACAGAAAATAAAGCCTATTTTCTTTGTGAGCTACCCCTAAGATGTGCATCTATGTCTCACTAATGCTAGCACTTCAAAAGGTGAAAATCAAAACTCAAGAGCAAGTAGGAAATATTATCCAAAGGAAGAGCAACACATTCATAAACCGTTGCTGAAAAAGAGAGGGGAAGCGTCTGACAAATCAAACAGAAACCATAAAAAGAATTTATTGCATTGTTCACTACCTCTGTTATGAGGTAGCAGATGTGAAAGGTGGCAATTTAAAACATCAATCTATTACAAAGCTAGTTTAGGAGCTGCAATGTAATATCTCATATCAATACATCTGAGAGAAATGTCTTCTGCAAGACAATTGTGCAGTCAAAGCATATTCGCTGGCATTGCTTATTACATTTGTGTTTTATTTATTAAATGAGTAATCACTATTTGTGTTTACACAATTACAAACACTGCCAACTCTTTTGAAGGTAAACTCCAAAAAGAGCATCGCCTGCAGTGGAAGCCTCTTCAGTTCACTATCCACCCTTCTCAGTAAGCTTGTTTCATTTGACAGTAGCTGTACTGAGGGCTACATGTCCACGAGGGCAAACATTTTCTAAATGAAATACTGAAACATGTTTGTGAAATTACCTGAGCTCTTCAGGGGAGGAAACAGGCTATTTTGCCCAAAAGAACAGCTATATTTTTAAGCACATCATTGTACTTCACTTGCAAAGGGACCATCTTGCAATAATTAAGGGAAAAACTCTCAGCACTGTGAGAAAATTTTGCTGTATCACTAAACTTTTCTGTCAAGTCTAAAACCATCATGATCTCAGAGAACACTTTTATTCTACATGAAGTCTCATATCATCACTGTTTTCTGAATATCCTGTCAAAGGCTATACAACAGAGATTCAGTGACCTCTTCAGTAAAACCCTGATAAAGACTCATTAATATATTTACCAGAAACCAAAGCTGCTCTTATTCTAAAGAGCAAGTCAATCCTATTCACTCAGAAATAGGAATATCATCTGTAGACAATAAAAAACTCATGACATAATAACAAAAATTAATGATACAGTAACAGATACTTCAAATGTCATTAAAGCATTACAAATTTAGAGTAACCAGATTATACACTAAGCAACCTCTGAGCAAGGATATTTCTGCTTAAGGATAAATGGGTAATGATCCAAAAATTACAGAGATAGTTTGCAATAATTGACTTTTTAACATACAAGAAACTGGAGAGGCACAAAGATCTTCTACAAAACCAAATGCCTGCAATATGTTAAAGCAGTTCTATTTATACATGACATTTTAGGGAGGAGTATTCAAAATATGCCTCAGTAGGTACACAGTCCAGTTCAGCATATTTATCAAACTCCCACCCTACATTATTTCAGTGAGACACCACAGTGCCACATGCTGCATTCAAGGCCAAATCCAAAATGCTGAGAACCACAAAAGATTTTCTTCCAGACTCAGAAGGAATCAAGGGAAAGTAAGTAGTGTTTTATTTTTCGTGGGTTTTTTTCTGTTTAAGGAGATGCTCAGTCCTGCAAGACTCAAGTGGAAGCTGCCAGGTGGAGAATAACAAATGCAAAGTTTTACCATTTTATGTGTACCTGTGCCCAAGGATCCCTCTCTCTGCTGGCCAACATTCCTGCTCCAGAGCTGTTTGCCTCAGCAAGGGACTATCTCTGTATGGCAAACCAAATGATCTTACACATGATATTTTGTTGAAACCAAAGGAAAATATTTGCATGTTTTGCAATAGAATAAGAAAAGATACCATTTCCTGAACAAGCACTACACTTGAATGAAAGAAATTCCACCTGATCCGCATCTAGCTGAGGGATACTTTCATAAACATATGCTGCCATAGCAGACTGCCCTTGGGGACCAGGCAAAGTGGTCCAAGTTTTACTTCTGTTTTGTTAATCAAAATCACCACAAAGCGTTTAGTCAAATGGAAGCAGAGCCGTGCAATAGAATTCCTGGGTGAGAGATGTAGACATATTTTCCAATGGTAGTTTGTGAAGCAGAAAAAAAAATTTAAAAAAAAAACAAAATAAAAAAATCTATATTAAACAGGACACTTCATGTGCCTATGTATGTCCTTCTGTGAAATTAAATATTGATCTCATATTTTTTTTAATCTTCTTTCAAGCTCTGCAGCATGAGTTAGCAAATAATAATTGAAAATATATTTGAAAATCGGTCTAAAATGGGTATGATTTTCCCTTTCATTAATTACAGCTTTATATACTTTAATCACACGAGTATTTTGGGAATTTTTTTTTTCAAGGCTTCCCCTCCCTCTGATCTGTTCTTCTTCGTGTTGCAGTTTTCCTTCCAAGTATATATCTTCATGCTGCAGAGAATTTCTCTGGAGATGCAGTATCAGGAAACTACCTGACACAGAAGATTAATGTAGAAGTCTGTTTGAATCGTTATTGCATACCAAACAGAGTTCCCTGCCCTCCTTTCACCACTAATTCCAAGGCAGAAAACTCTTTTACTCATGGGCAATTTTAATCTTCATATAAATGTCTCCTTTTGCTTTCCTTCAAGAGAACTGCCTCAGTAGGTTTTGGTTGGATTCTTATGGTAGCTGTCCTTCCACTGTTCGTTCATTTTCATATATTTTCCTCCAGCCACCTATTTTAATTTCACTTGATATTTCATTTTTTCTGACCTAATTTTCATGGAACAAAGGGCTCCCAGATAGACAAGAGAGAAATAACGATTACAAAATCCTATAATGGAAGGCACTCAGACTCATATCCCATTTACCATGGTACTGTATTTATCAACAGAAAGAAGCAAAGTCCTGATGATGCTGGAATAGGAAACAGTTTATGCAAATTCTGTAATAAAATCATGCCAATATTAGAGCACCAGCCTTGTGATGAGAACACCTACATTGCCTCACTTCTATGTGTTGGGTCAGAAAATTTCCCTTTTAATCAATTATTTTTACTCTTAGCCTGTTTTGCATGTCTCCAAAATCTATGCTTTCAATACATATTAAATTTCTTCCCATTCAGATGTATTTATTGTTCTCATTATTAAATTTGTTTTGGGTAGTACTTGACATCAGAGAGCTCCAGACAAAATTAAAATAATTTTGGCGAATGAAGACCTACAACAGGCATTTCATAGTTATTTTATTCTGATCTAGATACATGTATGCCTAAACAGAAAATTTAATCCCCCTTAGTTTGCTCATATCTTGTAGTTTCTCAATGTCATAATAAAATAAGTAATATCCATTCCAAAAAAATAGCAAACATATTTGAATTAATTACATAAAAGATGTTGCCTTCAACCAAAGATTCCTCAAATTAAATTTTGGGGAGTATTATGCTTGATACACTGCAAAGTTACTGTTGGTATGGTTAATACTGACATTCTCTATCCACATCGAATGGAGATCTGCAATGCTTTATGTGTCCCAAGACAATCTCCTACAATTTTTATTATTTTTTAACCAAATAACCTTGGAATCAGAGCTGTCTCACGTGAGGGATTAGCCCCTACACTATTAGAGTACCTATGCCTCACTCATGGCAACTGAGCTGCAAAACTTGTCCATAGCCAAGAGTCCCAAAGTGATTACCTGGCCTAGTTACAAACTCTACTCCTCATTAGTCACCTTGTATGATCACCCTTTAATCTCTAATCTAATTAATTTATTCTATAGCCCTGGTTTGTCAGTCTCAGGTCTTCTCAAATCTCATTTCAGATGGTGTAAAATGTAAATTTCCTGGCTTCCCTAAGCAGACCACTTATCTATCAGGAACATAGGGGTTTTATTCCCTATTTTTCTACTCTAAATTATATTCCCCAGTATTTTGAGTGATTTTCTTTCATTATTGTGTTCTCACGTGTATTCATTTAAATTAGACACAGCATCAATAATCTGCTATTGTACTTAGATAACGAGTCCACACCTTTGGCCCTCTAATATTTCAATCAAAAACAACATCTTAAATTTTAGCTATAGAAATCCACATTAATTTTAAGTTACTAATAGAAGTAGTGACTGAGATGGACTGGTTTTTTTTGTTAGAGAAGAGCAAGTTCTTACACTCCTAGGAACACAATGCAGCTGACAATTATAAGTATTTTTGCTGAGTCAGTCTGGATTCTCTAAAAATAGCCATTGCATGAGTTTACCAAGGTCTATGACTCAAAATCTGAAACTTACCAAGAAATAATTTGAACATTGGTAACATTCAATTAATGTTAGAAAAAGAGGTACTGCAAAGCAGCAAAATCCTTCCAACAAAGAATCACAAGTATCAGAACAAATGCATTCAACAAAAGACTCACAAGTGCTGAAATGATAGCAACAATACCACATCATGAGAAAGAAAAAAGCTAAAGAAAGAATCAGGATCCAGCTAGATCTTTGTAACATATCAGGCTTATAGATATATTTCTCTTAAAAAGCCTGAATACTGGTTAGCATTAAGGAATCTGTTCTAAAGAAAGAACAGTTATTTTGTCAGATCAGTGGCTGAAAGTCTCAGTAGCTGGTATTAATGCAGTGGGGCATTTTAACTGGTTTTTGAAATGAATCATAGATATATTTTTCCCAATGTTTTCTCTCTCCTAGCGAGTATAGTCTGAACAGCAGAAAAGTAACAGCACAGAATCCTTCTAAAACTGGTTTTCACTGCTTGATTCTTGGGAAAGAGTGAAGGAGGGAAAAAAGAAGAGAAACCTGGTGAGTGAAGAATTAAACTCTGTAAAAATGCATTTTGACACAACTATGAAAACAATTCCAGCAAAAGATGATATTTGAGCATGTTAAAAACAATTTACACAGAAAGTCTGGAAAAGTTGATAGTCTCACAAAGCACATTTGAAAGAACAAGTTTTTTCCTTCATTTTTATTTTCTCTTCCCACCAGCAGCAACCTCCAGATTGGTGGTGAAGTTAAGATATCCTGCTATAGATTTGGACAAATGACTTTGAGTCAGTCTTTACTCATGCAGAAGCGTACTCAGAATGTCCAGTTGAAAGTGTTCTTTTGCATTAGGGGACCAACTTTGACCCGATTGCAGCTGAAGCACAATTTTGATTAGTAATACTAAGAAATATGTTTTACTTAAGCTAACCAAACGAAGCAACTGTAATCTCTGTGACCCACTGATGTTCTCTCACAGGAAAATTTGATGGGACATTTTTGTGCTAAGCTTCATTGCATTCCTGTCCAACACCTGCAGGCTTCTGTTTGGAGGCTGGGGATGTGCCCTGAAGGACTCTAGCAGCAGCACTGCTCGGTACCTTCATCAGTGACAAACACTGGGATCAAGCACACCCTCAAGCGATTTGCAGGTGACACTGAGCTGAGTGGCTTGGGTGACACTCCTGAGGGATGGATGACATCCAGAGGGACCTGGACAAGCCTGAGCAGTGGCCCATGGGAATCCCACGAGGCTCAGCAAGGCCAAGTACAAGGTGCTGCACCTGGGGCAGGGCAAGCCCAGTATCAATCCAGGATGGGGGATGAACAGATGGAGAGCAGCCCTGCAGAGAAGGACTTGGGGGTGCTGCTGGAGGAGAGGCTGGACACGACCCAGCCATGTGCACCCACAGCCCAGAAAGCCAAGTGTGTCCTGGGCTGCAGCAAAAGCCCTGTGGGCAGCAGGGGAGGGAGGGGATTCTGCCCCTCTGCTCTGCGCTGGTGAGACCCCACATTGAGTCTCCAATAGGAGATGGGGGCCTGCTGGAGCAAGTCTAGATGAGGCCACAAAAACAAGGGGTAATGGTTTTTAGCTAAAAAATGAGGGTAGATTCAGATTACCTATAACAAAAATTATTTTATGCTCAGGGTGGTGTAACACTGGAACACGTTGCCCAGAGAAGTTTTAGATGCCCCATCAATTTTTAAACAAGACTTCATGTTTAGCATGATTTTTAGATATTACTTCATTTCCATCATGGATTGATTCAAATTTGTCTCAATGTTTTCAGTCTTTAAGTTGAGACAAAAATAGCACTCTCACTTTGCTTTGCAGATCAATCACATCCTCCTGATTATAATGAACTTAATTGGTACACATGACTTAACAATAATCTTCATTTTTTTTCCTCTGGTTTTAAAATCTTGGGTGAATTTCAATTGTGCTCCATTGGACCTAAGACTCAAGAATATTGGATTCTCCAGAAATTTATCCATGTTAAAAAATTCCACATATTCAGATTCCATCCTTTGAGTTTGGTTTTTTTTTTTTTTTGAGTGTCACCTAGAGATTTCAAACCACTGAAAAGTTTTGTGCATTGTATTTTGAGTACAATTCAGTTACACCTAGTTCCAAAATAAACAGTGTTCACTGCTTGAATACATGAAGGTACTACATACTATTGCATTTCTATGCCAAACTCTGACACTTTTCAGGGAGCCTTGTAATTCACCTCTGAGAATGTAATTTCTACTTGATCTTTAAAACTGTCCTTCCATGGTAATTCACCAAACTGGAAACTGCTCTAATTAAACACAGAGCTGCAACAGCTTCGTATCCGCTCTTGCACTTAGTCATAATATTCACACAGATGTTTTCCAGATTCAGAAACCTGGGTTTAAGGTCTGAAGGAGGCAGTTTAGAATCCAGCTTGAAGAGTGGAGCTGCTGGCTTTCAACACGTGCTGGTCAGCAGTTACAGCAGAGATGTCCTTTCCTTTGGGATCTGCTCTCTCTGAGATCTCCTGCTGCTCTTAGCCAGAGGAGAAACTGCAATATGCTTAAGAAATGTAGGCCAGACAGGAAACACATGGGAAAGGAGGGCATGACACACCTACACAATTCCCATGGGGCACTTTGGTTCCTCCTCATTAGGCAGGCACTAATCAGGTTCAGACAGATCCATAATGAAATGCTTCTTGATTTGCTTCAATGAATTCTTTTGTTTTATATGATTTGACCCAAGATGCAATATATTGTTTACATCTCATCAAAAGGAAAACCAAGGAATTTTAGTTTTACCTTTACATGGCCATGCTTTCCACTGGCAGAAGAGGGAGTTAAAAAAATTCTGGTAATAATTCTTTCAATATTATGGTATAATGCATAACAATTTAAGGTTAAAAGCACATTCAAGATACCAGGTGCTTAAAGATCAGTGATGAAGATAAAGCTTAATGTGTAAGACTACCCCATCATTCACCCAAACTTGTTGACATTTTTCACACTATTCAATTTAGACACACAAATCCCAATTTTGTTAGAGAAGAGAGTAAGGATACAACCCAGCTTTCAACTCAGCTTTTTATTTGAGTTTTATAGTTGATATTATTTTAAATCCCAGATCTTAAAATCATATAACTACAACAGAATTCCATACCTTGTTTCTAATTTTAAAAAAAGTTCATGAGGAAAAATCTTGAGAATGTGAACCATTATGTTTAAAATAAAATAATTTTTACATGTCGATCTTGATTTTTAGATCAGCTATCACATTTATATGAAGCAGTCATCATTGATAATATTACTGCACAATGAAGAAAAACTTTAAAAAAGAAGATATTTTATTAGGCATAGCATCTTTTAACTTACTCTGATGAAGAGACTAAAAAGAACTCCAGTCAAAAAGAAGCCTTGTGAAGGACAGACAATAGAGAAAAATCCTCTTTTTTTTTATATATATATACATGTATGATATCTATATTTAAGTATTCTCCTCCCTCCCTTATGCTATGACAATTATTGATTTGTTTTCTTCCTTTCTTTATGTCTGAATTAAGCAGGTATTTCCTGGCTTCACTTCCCATTACTTCTAATACTAAAAAACCCTGTTAATCTCTTGAGCTATTTCATGAGCCATCTTCATTGAAATAAATAATTTTTATTGCCACCTTAGAAGAGGTTCTTAAGGAAAAGTGCTTTTTTTCTTAACCGAATTAGAATATACCTTCCATTTACCTGTCTTAATATAGTAAAAAGAAGTGACATTCTGTTCTATGGAAAACACATCTGTGCAGAAATGAAAAGATTATTCCATTAGACACCTGAACACACCTGAGAGCTCCACTCTCTTGACCTCTGGGCCAGTAAATCTATTCAGTGTGCCTACATGTCTTATACTATTAGTATAAGCCACTATAACTGTATATTTTCCTGTTGGAATAAACAATCTGAGCTGTACTTAAAAGTTGGAGCTATATTCTGTGCTTATCAGATTAAAATTCAAAGTGCTTGCAAAGAACTTGGCAGGTTGAGAACTTGTTAGATCTGCAGAATTTGAAAATGCAATGCTATGACAGACAGAATTAATCTTAATACTCTTTGCAGATACTTTTTCTTATCAGAAAAATAGACATAAAAAACCTCTCAAACAAGAATTTTTCGAATATGTGACCCCCAGCACACACACTGACAAAATAAACAATGTGAGAGACATAACAGTCCAACATCCATAAGCCAAGTGATCATTTACTTATCACAGAAAGTATTTTGCATATTTACTAGGCAAACCACCCCTTGCCAAATTCACACAGGTAGCATTTCTGCAGTAGTAAGGCTTTTTCAGTGCTAAGGTATTAAAAAATGTTTCATCCAAACAGAGCTCCCCTTCCTCTGGACATGGTAATAAATAGATCTCGGCAGGAAACCACCAACAATAACTTATACAAAATCTCTGCCCTGAGACAGGAGATGAGAAACTCATCTGAGATTCAAAAGGATCAACAAGGGGAACTTGTCCCACACAAGGAAAAAGATTAATGAGTGGAGATTGCACACCTTCAAAAGCATCTACCCCTGCAAGTTATGGCTCCTTTGAAGGTTGTACTGACTCTTTGTGTGCTATCCATGCAAAAATCAGAAGCCAAAGTTTCTGGTATTGAAATGGCCTTACAAGTGCTGTAGAAATCATGCACTAATCTTAATGTTGCTGATATTTAGGGAGAAGCAACTGGCCCTTTTAAAGGATGATTGTCTTGTAAATTAAGATCAGCGGAGCCAGGAATTTATTCTGAGAAGATTAGATCCAAATAGCTGACTGTTTAATGAGGCTTAGGCAAGCAATAAAGAAAGCATTAAAAGGAGCTGTAGCTGTCCTTTTTGACAAAGCACAAAATTATGACACCAGAAGTAAACATACTGCATTTGAAAGTCAAAATATCCTAGATCTTAAAGGTATGAGATTCCCTAATTTTATGCTTTCCAAAGAAAGCTGCCCAAAGGGAATAGGTGTTTTTAGTTCTGTTCCCTTTCAGCAGAAGTCTGACACATGTACCGTGTGGTGATGTTAATGAATCTGCCTTTTTTTTCCAGAGCTCTTCTTCTCTTTAATCAACTAATGTTATTAAGACCAACAAAAAATTGCTCCTTTTATACACTTGGCTATAGCTTAGTTCTCAGAAATTAATTTTTTACAGAGTGCATTGTATTAAACTGCCATACTTGATGAGACAAAATTTCCACAAGCTTCAAAGGAGAAAAAATTAAGTAATGACAATACTTTGGGGTCCAGTAAAGCAACGGGCTAACATTATATCTCATATTAGCACTGAGCAGAAGAACTGCTGGCAGTATGGTTACTCATCTTCATATTTTCCCATTAACATCTACCATATGCCTAGAGTATCTATTTAACACAAAACTGTAATTATTTTACCTAATTAGCTGATACAGTAAATGAAAGGCCGACTTGGCAAAGTAAGTTAAACCATACCAATTATGTCTCGTGATGCGTATTTTCAGTCTTACAATTGTCAGTGGAGTTTCTCTGACTATGATTAATGCAAACTGATTAACTTCCTTTTTATAGCTTTAATCTTCCTAAAATGTGTAAATATATTCTAGTATTAGCAGAAGGTCTTGAAATTACAGTTGAGGGAATTCATTGTTTGTTTATTTACTGAATGCAGTCGCCACCAGCTCAACCCCACCAATGCTTTATAACCCCCCCAAACTGTCTATGTGATGACCAAAAAAAAAAAAGCAGAAACAAAACCCAAAAAATTCAGTCTCTATTGGTCTTCTATTTTTCAAACTTACCTTACAGAACAATACTTAACCACAGTGTCTTTTCGTGGCCTACAGTTTTAATGTTTGTCCGGCAGTATAAATAAAATGGTTATAATTCCAAAGAACCCCTTCTGGATTTACAGTCTCATTGCAAATGGTTAACGTCCCTTTGACCTCTCTAAGTGCACATTGCATCAACTGGCTACTCCTTAATGAGCTATTTTGATGCAAAATGCACACATATATGCAGTGACTAATGACAAGTTGTACGGAGAAAACATTTTATCAGTTACTTCCTTGCTCAGTTGCGTATCACACTGAGTCAGTGGTTTTATTCCCCCGACACTATTCCTTCTTTGCTCTCCAAGTCTTAAACAAAGTGACTGCTTTAAAAGAGCACATTCCCAGTTCTATTAGAGTTTCATTAATTTTCAGCATTATCATCAGTGTAGTTGGTTTCCTTTTGCTTGCCTATCGTCTTTGGCACTCATTTTCTCTGTCATCCTATCAGCATGTCTGTTAGAGGGTAGAGGGAAGTTTAAGAAGTCATACAGAAGAAATTATCATACAAGAGATAAAAGCTTATTTCAGCCTCCCACAAACTCAGTGCCAGGTTCCAGCTTTCCTTCCATTGATGAGTTAGCAAAGTCTTGGCCATTACTAACTCAAGAAAATAGTGGTGCTCTTCCATGTATTCAACTTTCCCTATCTGTACCCATTGCTTTGGTAAAACACAGGTGAGGACTTCCTTTTGCTACTATGCCTCCATGTATGCTCTGTAAAAGTACAGTGAGTAAATGGCAAGAACTCTCCCTGGATCTCTTCTAAAGTAGAGCTAATCCACAAATCAAAAGCTGCTCTGTCCTAAGCTGCATCAATGCTGTAATTACTGTATCACTTTTATAGCCAGTCCAAGATGAAACTGAAATGAGAGATGACTAGGAAAAAAAAAAAATATTAGTCTATTCCATTTGCTGGCTTATTTAAATTGAAATGTCACATGAAATAATTTAATTTTGACAGTGTTTAGCAGATTCAAAGCAACATTTCCAGATTCACATGCCAAACCATGTTTCTGTGGGAAAGCTTTTTTCTTTTCCTCTTGCTATCTTCCTTTAGCTCCTGGCAGCTCACCTGGTGGGCTGAAAGCCTGTGGATGACCTGGAAGACTAAACAGGAGCTCCTGACATCGACAGCTCCTAGGCAGGCTGCCAGGTGAGCAGCTTCAAACCAAAACATCATTTTCTTTCCCAGAGAGTTTCAAAACACTTGGAGATCTCAAAGAAAATACATTTGGAAACGCAGTCTTCCACAAAACAGAATTACTTTTCTCCAGGCACCTCTTCCTAATATATATATATATATATATATATATATAAAAAATATTTATTTATTTTAATAAGGATTCATTAAATATTTCAAAACTACTGAGTTTGCTCTTTCCCATTCAATGCACTTCAAGTTCAAACAGGTACCACAACAAATTCACATTTGAAGTGTTGTCCTTGTAAAGGAGAGCATATTTGTCTGAGATTACAGACCAGCAGTTATTTTACTTTGTTATGGCATGTGCTTAATAAATATGAATAACATATTAACTAAATTGCAGGTTTCTCCAGAGGCATTGTGAGGCATACTAAATATATGCCAATTCAGAAGGTAGTCACTGTTTTTGCAGGTGTAGAAGAGACTACTACAGCAGCTCCTAGGCTATATTTGCCTCTCAGAACATTGCAAATTAGAAGTAAATATGCTGAAATGAGCAGAGTTAACCAACAGAAACATGTATTAAAAAAAGAAAAAGAAGCAGCTGTTTGAAAGATTCAAGATTAAATATTTTAAAGAAAACAGTCTAGGTCTAAATATTTGACAGCTAAAGGCTTTGGATCAACTTCTCACTTAAAATATGTTTCACTAATAAATTTTTGTATAATTCCTTTTCAATTTCTGCCAGGTTAAATTAAAGCATAATTACCCTAAGAGATAGGCAGGTGTGATCAATAAGGCAATCACTGCTCAGCAGCACTGAACAACCTGCACAATTGTGTCAAGCCCAACAGGCAAATAACTCATCTCCCAGTGCTAAGTGTTCTGCAAAGCACCAAGATCAAGTCCATTGCTCCTGTAGCACAGAAATTATTCCAAAAGGAGGAAATTTCCAACCATTCCCCTGAAGAGAAGCCCAGGAAGAAACTCTACATTGCACAGATACCGTACAAGCCCTGGGATGCCAAACCCATTTTCCTCCTTTAAAACTAAGCTAAGCACATCACTCAACAAGGCAAATATCATGGGTTCCACGACTTTCCTTCAAAAGAATCTGCAACTCTCTATTCTTAGAATTTTAAGCCTTTTTAAATACATAAGCAGCTCTCACAGTGCTGGTATTAGGGCCAGAATTTCAAAGTAGTTTAGCTCTTATTTTAGCCCCTAAATAAATTGGCAGATTATCAAGTAGGCTCAGGTTGTTGTCATTAAGCATTTTCAGAGTAGGAAGGAGACACAGCACAGATGTTTTGAACACAGTTTGACCCTTTAATTTTTCTCTCTAAAGAATGTCTGAATTCTGATTGCAATTCTAGGTGCCATTTAATTAAATCATCAAGCATTAGGGTCCTAAAAAATCTCACCCTCAAGAAAAAGAATGTCAACAACTCCACACTTATAGTTAATGGGACAGAGACCACACTAGGCTGACTTTATCTGGTTACATTACAGTAGTTACCCTAGGCCTGTGCATTAAGATCTTGCCTACAATGCTCTTTTCTCACTTCAAGACTTGGGCTTTGGCAGGAATCCTTCTATTTGGGCCATCCAGTACAGCCATCTGCTACACTACCTGCATCAGGCCAAGTTCTCCTGCCTCAGAAAGAGGTTTTAATGCTTTCCCAGGTTTTTCACACAGTGCAAGAGCTCTGGTTTGAGGGGATCCCTCCAGCCATAGGCATAGAACAACCAGCAGAAAATGTTTAAAATGCTAATAGAAATTCTGACCAACAGCAACTGCAAACAATTTATAGTATGGCACGTGATTCAACATTAAAGTTATTCTTAATAAAAAAAATATATAGAAGTGTGACAAGAAAACATTGAACAATGCAAACCTTTGACTTTGCACAATAAGTTGTTAAAACAGGAGAGGGGCCAAGATGACGGGAATAGGGAATTATGTGATGCAGGTTGCTGAAGAATGGGACATTAGAATAAGAAATTAAAATTCCATAATCTCCTTATGTTGTACACTCCTGTGCTTTAAAATTATAGTCTAACCACGTGGCCTTTTACTGCCAAATTCAATTTTTTGAGTTTGGGATTTCTCCCAAGCTTGGCGTTTTTCCAGCTGCTGACATGCGCTGAGGTGAGAGGTGGCACAGAGAAGGCATTTCTTTGTCCCCAGTTCAATTCACAGGGTATGTGCTGGAGGACTTTTTTTCAGGTCATGATATATCTCCCTGATTCAATGGCAACTGACAGCTTCCACAAGGAGGATTGTAGGAATGGTTTTCTGGCTTTCTAGAGTAAACCATTCCTGAGCTGTGCTTTTCATCAGCTATTTTATTAACAGATGGCTACCATTTATATAATGGGACTCAGGGCCACAGAGGGGAGGAGTAATTGACAAGCATTACTGATGACAAACCAAACTTGTTTCCCTTTCAACAATTTTATTCAAATTGTTGTAGATCTTTTCTCTCTAGAAATGGCTATAACTGATAATGAAATACACTTTGATCATACTTAAGTTAAAATATGCATTGTCAAGTAGCCTGGAGATTGCACTTGCTCATATTCAAAAATTATATTAAACTAATGATTGCTCATTACAGAAATAATCACATAAAGGTATAAACAAACAGAACTATGCAGGCATAACAACACAGTAGTATTTTAATATTTTATTAAATGCAAATTGCATAGATACAAACATAGCAACCCTTATTTCATTACCATTGTTCTGTAATTTTGGAACTAAATATATCCTAAGTAGTGTTGTTCCAATGAAGCTCATTTACAAAATGTTGGCTATTTTACCAGCTTGCTGCTGCTTTTAGTTTCTCAACTACTGCTTATTGGAACAATCAAAAATGGGCCTAAATTAAAACTTTCAAATTTGATATGAGTTTGCTTAGTTCTAACTGACTTTAATTTTAAAAAGTCTAATTTGATACTTAAATTTTTTATCAGATAACTATATCAATGTACAAGATACATCTGAAGGATATCTTGGGTTCTCAGATTTTGGTTGGATTAGACAGAAAAATATTGCAAGAGCCCTATTCTAGAAAGCCTAGAAATCAATTGTACAGTTTTAGAGACCTAAAGCACCAGGGAATCCTCCAAACCCAAGCAGAGAGACGTTGGGAAATGTGCAGAATATCAAGAGAAAACTCATTTGCCCAAATCCTCAATTTCTTCTTGCAGTGTTAACCATAAGGTCCTCTGCCCTGAAAAATCTTCAAGATTTTCTGAAATGGTTAGTGACAAATACTTTGTGGGAAGCCAAATTGCTCCAGCTTACTCATCCAGTTATAATTAGAAATTGTCAAGAGTAGCCTCTGGACAGTTCACTTGTGCCTCAGCTAAAGGTTTTGTAAGAAGCTGCAGAGTGTCTTCCCCAAGCCATGATGGTGATGTCACCACATACTGACTCCATTAGGATTTAATTAACAATTGACATCCCTTAATACATCAGCCTGTGAAAATGGAACTCCAAAACATCCCCTTTAAGATTATAACCTCACAGCTTGATTTTCAAAGGTCACAGATTTTTTAAAAATCAATATACCTTTCAAAGCAGCATAAGTTTAGTATCTTGAGAGAAGAACCCAGAATAGTAACCTTTAGAAATCAGATATGAGTCAGCAAATCAGATACTGAAAGTGATGCATTTTCTAAAGCAGAGCTCTGGAGAAGGTGGTGTGTGATCCTGCACAGGCTTTGAACACACACAGCTTTCACTACCTTAAAGAAGATCCTTTGCTAAAGAAGATTTGAAGTAAAATACTCTAATAAACACAGTGCTAAAGAACCGAGTCCCTCAGCAGTCCAGAAAGGAAAATTGTAACCCCTGAAGATTTTAAATCTCATTTAAATGGTCAAAGTGAGGTGGGAGGCTCTGAAGCCCTAATCAGATGTATTAAAACTGAAAGAAAATATCAGACATGGGAAATTATTGTAATTAAAATTTTAACACACACAAACACAACAACTCCAACATTACTAAATGGAAATCAAACAACAGTATTTGGTGTTAAGGGACTGAATAATAAGCCACCCTTTAATCACCCCCATCTGGTTTTGTAGGAGCATACTTTGCAAAGTGTTATATTAATTCCAGGCATTAGGGAGTTAAGTACCCACAAAGGATGCAAGACTTGCTGGCCTTACACCAGAAGTAAAAGACTCAATGTTAATAAACAAATAAATTTATTAAAACAATCTTTTTTTTTTTTTAATTGCTTTCATTATTCTTTGGGAGGAACAGACTGGGGGAGAATGCATGAAAAAATTTCTTTCCTTAAAAATGAGGTTTTAGGTTTTTTCTTTGAAAAGCTTTTCTAAAATCTATGTTTTTTACAAGTTTGACTTAATTTCATCAGCTCTCAGAAATAAAAATCTTTACTATTAACAAAATAAGGAAGTCAAAGTAGCACTTGAAACAGCTTATCTTCTACATTAACTTCTAAGTGCACAACAGCTGCTACGTATGACTTACTTCCTAGACAAAAATGTTTCCCAGTTACTCTGTAATAGGCTGCCAACTTTAGGGTCAAGTTGTTTCTCATTTTCTCTTCTTACTATCATATTTCTGGCACAATCTTTAAAGCTCTCCCACATAACAGCTTAAAGTGTCTTTTCTTGGCATCCCTTTGGAAGTACAGCTATAGGAGCAGCAGGTATCAGGCAATGGAGCTGTATTTTGCAGTTGGATTTTAGAAAGCTCAAGGTACAACAGGGTGCACCTTTCTCCATTTATTTATTTATCCCCTCCCATTGCCACGATACTGCTCCCACTTGGCTCATGATGACAGAATATTCCATTTTCTCAGTCCTAATGCTCCATTTTCCCACAGAGACACAAGATGCTCTTGAGTTCACATGAGCAAGTATTTTTCCTTAATTCAGTTGTAAAATTTATGTGTGATATAAGAGCTGAGAAAAAGAGAAGTTAAAATGTAGAGAATTTGCTACACAAACATATTTGTCATAGAAATTTCTTTGGTCCTTTCCAAGTTCCAGCATTGAATTCTCCTGATAGAGCCATCTCTTTGCCATATCAACACATCCATCAGCTTTCCACAGATCTGATGGATCGTCCTCCTATTCTGTGCTGCTTTAGGAAACCTTGCTGGGAAGAAAATGTTTGCTTTGGAGTCAGGTTTAGTCTTGCAACCTCCTAGTGCTTTCCTCTTTACATTTGATTCAAAGAGCAGTCAACAAAAACCACCAGCATTGCTCGACTTTAATGACTATTTACTACTGAACAGTGGAATAAAAAACTCTCTTGCTGTTATAACAGCCTCAGATCCCACACAGGCTGCTTTACATGATCTGCCAACACCAATAGGGTTATGTGATAATTCTTCAATCTTACAACTTTCTGCATTTCTTTTACTAAGCAACGAGTTTTCTGATAATATCTGTCAGCCAAACTCCTTGATTTCCACAGGACTGCACTTGACAGATTGCCACATATCTACTACTTTAGACCAAGTAAGAAAAATGGCTTTTCAGTGCTGGCATCCAGTCTCCTTTTCTGACTGAGAACAGAATGAGCACTTTTAGCTCTAGTTGATATCCCCAGCCAAGTGTCATCAATCCACTGAAACAGAAGTTCCTTTCAAGTCTTCTGGATGTTTAAGGAACAGAAAGAAACTTTCCTATTATCTTCCTCTTTCTCCTCAACAACAATCTCAACTTCGAGGCAGTAAAGAGCACTGAAAAATATCTTTGCACCAAGGTGGGAGTGGTTTATTTGCCTTTTTTGTTTTAAATCACAACAGCCGTTGTTAGAAACTCCATGATTAATTAGCAGAAAGTTTTTCAAGTTACAAGAAAGCATCTGAATACTGATAAAACTTTATACATGCTATTTTCCTTTTTTGACAAAACCCACAGTGGGCGGAAAAAGCCCCGCTATTTAAACTTAGTTTGCAGTCTATCTAGATTCAAAATCCACTTTTTCCCCCTAACAAATTACAACATTGTTTCTGGAACATCTGTATATTTTTCCAGTAGCACTGCTTGCAGAGATAGCTAGGATCCTGACACTTTGATTTGAATGTGGTAGATCTCAACAGTTTGGGTACAAAGTATGACTCATTTATATTTCCACTATGCTTTACATAAACTCTGTATAATCTTCAAAATGAGCCACAGATGATGATCTGTACTGCAACAATACAGCCCAGGGGTTCCAACAGAAAAAGTACCAGCTCTCATGAAGTTTGCAAGTTTTGCCAAACATCCATGAGTCTTCTGTGGACCCAAAGAAAATACTGTGAGTGAATATCCACCCATAATTCAGATGCATATTATTCCCCTCAGATGCAGAATTCTAAAAATTGAATTGTGATCAAAAGACTCAGAAATAGGTACTGGGATAGAACAGGAAATTCAAATTCAAATACAGGCTGGGTGGAGAATGGATTTAGAACAGCCCTGAGATGAAACACTTGGGGATTCTAGCAGCTGAGAGGCTGGACATGAGTCAATAATGAGTTCTCAGCCCAGAAAGTCCAGCTGTGTCCTGGACTGCATAAAAAGCAGCAGGTCCAGGGAGGGCATTCTGCCCCTCTTCTCTGTTCTCATAAGACACCACCTGCAGTCCTGCATCCAGATCTGGGGTCCTCAGCTCAGGAAGGACATGGATCTGCTGGAATAACTCCAGAGGAGGCCACCAAGATGCTCAAAGGGCTGGAGCACCTCTGCTCTGGAGACAGGCTGGGAGATGTGGCTGCTCAGCCTGGAGTGGAAAATACTCTGGGGAAATCTCAGAGCACCTTCCTGTACCTAAAGGGGCTCCAAGAGAGCTGGTGAGGGACATTTTACAAGGGCATGGAGCAACAGCCAAAGAGGAATGATTTTAAATTGAAACAAGGTAGATTTAGGTCAGATATGCAGAAGAAATTCTTTACTATTAGGGTGATGAGGCCCTGGCACAGGTTGCCCAGAGAAGCTGTGGCTGCCCCATCCTTGGCAGTGTCCAAGACCAGTTTGGATGGGGCTCTGAGCACCCTGGGACAGTGGAAGGTGACCCTGTCCAGGGCATGGGGGTGGGCACTAGGTGATCTTTGGGCTCCCTTCCAACCCAAACTATTCTATGATTCTATTCCAGCAGCAGTTTAAGGACATATTTACTTAATGAGACACACAACACTGCTGCCATCCACTGGGATCAACACCTCTCCCAGTCCCCAGCAGGGCTCCCCCATGTTATCCTGCAGTGCATATCCCTGTCCTTGTGACTCACCTGTTTCCTCCAGCCTATTTTCCTTTTCACATAAACCTCGTGCTCTGAAATGCAATCTTTATGCAAATTTCAAGCACACATTTCACGTTTGTTTTGCTTCTTTAAGAAAGCTGTAGTAGAGAGTCAAATAACTTTGGACACCTGAAGATAATCAGACTCTCTGGAAAAGGCTATGGATACTTGGAAAAAGTAAATTAAGAAACCAAAGATGACACCATGTAGATAGAAATGAAGGCCTCTTGTATTATGAGACACACATTGATAATAAAAGTTCTGAATTCAGTACTGATGTTAATTCTAGCTTCTAATAGAAACCTATAACCGTGAAGTAACAGGGAGCACTTTGCAGAGTCATGACACACTCCAAATGAAATTGCCTTGGACTCTCTGAAGTCCCATACATGAACTCCAAAGCCAAATCTCTGAAATTCTGAGAAAGCCAAGAGTTAAACAGTAAAATTATTGAAAATATTCTTGAATAATAGTACATTTTCTCCACTAATATATGTATTACTCAACCATTTCACTGTGATCCCCATGTCATGGTCCTCCTTTCAAGAACACTTGATCATTAAAAACTTGTTTGTCTGGCCACCACTATTAACTCCCTACCTGTGTCCAAGAAACCCAGCAAAGCATGTGTTAATTTTGTATTTGGAAGGAGGAAATAGAAAACTTATCATTTTTATACAAGGCAAGCATGCCAGTATAGAAGAAATATTTTATCTAGTACTAGTCTGTTGTCAAGCTACAGAAATCTTGAACTAATGGCAAATTTCAACCTCATTAAGACACTACTTGCACTCTTTGAAGCTGCAGACAATTGTTTCAAATGAAATGGGAATGAGCTATATAACAGTCACCATTTCTACACCCAACATCTGCTTCAAAGCCTTAATTTCTTCTTATTTATACAAGAAGAAAATAAAATACTGTCTCGACAAATAACATCTGCTGCAAGTTTCTTAGTACACAAAGCAATTGTGGAAACTTTCAGCAATTCATTCAGATGGGATAGTTGGGCGGGCAGTAACAATGGGCTGTTCTACTCCAAAATAAACACTTCAGTAGTACAATATTCTGTAAATCAGAGATTACAGACTTCTTATGCTACTTGTGGGAACTAAGGCTGTCATACTGATTCTAATCAATATTTCCTTTATTTTCTTAACATATGATATAGAAAGTCCATTATGAAGCTAGAGTGCAAATATCATGTTTTAGGCTGTCATAGGCCATCATCTTTTGGTGTCTTATTCACTATTCAATACCATGATGTAACTCTGTATTTCAGACAATAATCCCAAACAATCTCCACTAGAGAGAGGTGGAGGAGGTTCATAACAACAATACATGAAAAAAAATTTTAGTTGGAGATTTGCTAAATATGACAAGGTGAGTTGATTCATGGCAGCTTGGACACTAAAATCCTATACACAGCTTAATATGACTCTTGTCTTTCTAATTATCAAGGTGAAGAACATTCTTCCTTTCTGTGAAATGCTCTGGACATGAAGCATGAACATTTGAGATAACTCAAAACACATTAGTTTTATGGCTTATACATCCCCTTTTCCAAGAATCCTGATTTGTATCCCACATATATCACTGATATTATTTCTCCCCTCTTGATTTTTATCCGGCTGAATTGATGTAACTAGAAGAGATTGCATTAGCTGTGCTGGCATCTCTGAGCAGGAACCAAACATTTCCATAGCAACTTAATACTGCTACACTGCCTTGGTAACCAATTTAAGATAATTATTTATGATGTTTACCTGCACTAATGTTCCAGGGCTGAATATTTTAGGAGACTATAATTCTTAAATATATTTGCTAGTTTCACGAATAAATCACTTTATGAATAGGCACATTTCTATAGTTTTGTGTAATATCTAATAAAACCCTTTCCCAGATATGTGTTTCAGTGTCTTCAGTCTGTAAATGTCCTCAAACTGACTAAAACTGTCAATAAACCAAAACCAAGCTGTCAAGCAGGACAGGTTTGTAAGGAGAAGAGGAAAAAAAGATAAACCATGTTTGTTAATAACCAAGATTTAAAGGAATTTAAAAATAATTTTATTTTCACGCAATGCTTCAGTATGACATTATTTTCCTTGCTCAAAAACCTGATTTAAAAGTCTTGAGACTCTGATTTGATTCATCTTAACTGCATATAAGCCATATCTAACTTTTAATCAGAGGTAATAAATTAATAACACAGTAGATTCAATTGTTTTGGACATCAAACCTGTTTTTCTAGTGGCTGCATTCAAGACAACTTGTGTGCTACCACTCAAAGATTAAATTTTAAATAGAAATTACAGGGTCTTCCTCTTCATATTCCATGATAACTGTTGTTATGATTTTTTATTTTAAAAATACTTTCCTCTTAATATATTACAATAAGCAAAAAATTATTAGACCTTATTTAACTTCAAATATTCTGCTTCTTCAGGTTTGAATTGTAAGAGCACTAAGAAAAAACCACAATAACAAAAAGAAAACAATGCACAAACCAAATGAGTGACATGCATAAAGCAATTTAATACAATATGTGACTGCAAGAGCAGGAACTGTGCAAATAAACATTTCCAAGGCTATGAAAAATAGTTTTAAAAAAACCCTTTTTATCATAGAAATGTAAAATGGTTAGGGTTGGAAGGGAACTTAATTATCTAGGTCCAATCACCCTGCTATGGCCAGGGATGCCACTCACTAACTCAAGTTGCTCAGGGCCCATCCAAGCTGGTCTTGAACATGTCCAGAAATGAGGCATCTACCTTTTTGATAAGGCAGAAAACGTCCTATTGAGTTAGTTTTAAGGTTACAAAAAATTAGTATGAAATTGAACTGCTGTAAACCAGTAGTTGGACAGGTCTCATTTTCCTTATAGCTCAGTGTTATCTGTCTGCTTTAAAGCACTTGAGAGACAGTGAGCACATATGTTCATAACTGCAGACATTCAGTGTCTTGAAAAGTGCCAGAAAAGCGCCACTGTGCCAAGATAGCAATCACTTAATGACATCGATTTCTTGTAAAACATTCCACACTAGGGAAACAGCAGTTATTTTTTTCACTGTCTGTTGAAAGCAGGGAACAGAGGTCTCAGAAAGAGTAGTGAAAGCAAAAGAATGATACCTAAAGTTCTCGTCTAAAGATACATTGTAGATGTTGTAATTGTGTGGTCCTTTTTGTGTGATCAAAGGCTGAGCCACCAGCTCAATACAAGGATACCCAGCTATACAACATGGCAGCTTTTCAACTTCTGAAAGAGCAGATTCAAAGTTTGATGGCAAGCTCTCTGAAAGTTAGCTGCCTGGCAGAAATAAGAGAGAGGAATGTTGGAAAGAGGAGTCTTCTTTAAGCTGGTCCCTGGAAGTGCCTGCAGTGGCAGAAGGATAGACAGAAACACGTGAGGAACAGACAGACATGGAGTGAAAGATAAAGAAGCAGGAACATAACAGTGCAAAGTCTCAAAGGCAGGAATCAAGAATACGATTTAAGGATGAATGAAGAATTTCTGATAAATTGTTTAATCCAAAACTCATTGAGGACAATGCAAAGACTTTGAAAATGGTTTGATATGAAGCTTGTAATCTTAAATGACTGCATTTAGAATCACTGCTTGACCAGCATATCAAAACCCAGCGAGCACTCCTCAAAAAGTGACTTCATAAGACCTCTTCTAAGACGAAGATGCCACTGCTGCTTTGAAGATACAGTCATTAAAGGATGAAGCATGTGAACAGTCAGTATGACTTCTCTGAAGTTTAACTATAATCTCCTTATTATTTCTTACTGAGTTTTTGAAATCTTCTCTGTTGAAAACAGAAAGCAAAACTGAGGCAAACAGCTTAATCTAGAAATTATCTGTAGGCTAACTTTAGTCTCAGCTCTTTTTCGTGTGTGTGTACAGGCATGATCATGCCCAATTCTAACAGCATCTAAGCTTTTTGCTGCTGTGTTTACCTGAACAAACACTGAAATGCAGTGTAATTTTTCTACCTTACATTAGCTATTTGTTACCGCTGCTTGTCACGCAGTGAAAAAGGCACATTTACTTTTGAAATTTCATTGTTCGGTTAAGAACAGTTAGGAGATGTTCCTGTAAGGGAAAAAATTCTCTATCACAGGCTAAATTTTATTTAAACAAATATATTTTTGAAGCAAAGTGATGTTTTTGTGATTAAGAAAAACGTCAATAACACTAACATAAAAAAAATTCAGTATGAGTAAATTGTGAAGCAACCTCAAATATGTACATAAGTCCATTCAAATACACTCACGCACAATGACTTGACATAGATACTAGACACTGAATGAGGCATTCTTATCAGTGCAGAAAATTCATCCTTGTTTCTATGGAAGGGTTCTGAACAGAAGCAAGGATGAAAAGTGATGTGTTTGTATTAACAACTGACATTCAATTTTAGCAATCTCTGTTCTCCCTGTAAGAGCCTAAAAAGACACAGGCTATGTGCTCTAAAGTACAGCCAACGTCCTGCAGTGTTTTTTGGGGTTTTTTACTTTGATTTTGAATAATTGTGCAAAACAAGACTGCAATGTTTGAGGAATGACAAGTAAAAAAATACAGTTTAAGAGTATGAGGCACCAGTAGAGAAAGGATATTTGTAGGAATGTTATCCACCTTGAATACATGGCAGACAAAAAAACACAGCACAGCTCTCAGAGATGTTTTGCCTGGCTATAGACTGGGCAGTCCAGACCAAGATCATTTCCAAGGTACACGTATTTTATACTGTCTCATTGTGCTTTACTCTGCAAATGAATGCAATCCAATCACTGAGCAGTTCCAGGAATGATGCCAACCTTTCATGAAGAAGTGTATCAGTCAATCATTCAGTCCCACAGAATGGGCACTCATTTTATATATTTAATGACCTAATAGGAGCCAGATTGTTCATGTATTTACCAGTGCAAATAGAAGTCAATGCCTGGGAGTAAAAGAAATAAAAGGCCCCAAACAGATTTCAGTGAAAAAATTATTGAGCAGGGCAGGAAATTCAAGGCATGACCCATATAAAACTAAGTTATAACATTTCACATATTTCTTTATACAATTAACTGCGGTGGGGTTTGGGGTCTTTTGGGTATTTTTATTAGTTTGCTTTATGGTTTTCTTTGGTTTTGTCTTCTCTGCAAGCTTCTTGTTGTTTGGGTTTTTTTCTTTCTAAACACAGGAATTATGGAATAGTGTTTGTTCTTTCTTTATATAGAACAGGCTACAAACATCTACATTCTTTCTCCTGGTGCTTCAAAGATTTCTCTTCTTTGATATCACTTCCAAAATTATGTTTTGCTAATCAAAGAAGAATTGCCTGTGAAAGTACTAAACATTCCTGAAATATTTTAAATGCTTTGGTAAATGGCTTGAGGGAATCCCGGCCCTGATCATGTGGATCAAAGCTTGTGAGCCCTAAAGGCAGCAAAGCTTCACCTGCATTTGTGATACATCAACACAAACAGAATTATCAGCACGGAATCTAATAGGAAGAAACAGAATTGAAACTACTCCAAGTTTTGGAAGAGATGTAGGAAAATACCTACAAGACTTGCTCAGAGCCTCACATGGGAAAATGTTTAGCACAACAACATAACAAGTCCAAAACAAGTCACACACATCAGTATGGATTCAGCTGGAACCATCAGGTGTCAAATCAGTACTTCATTCCTCTTAATTTAAAACACTTGAGATTCTTCCCTGGCAGCCAAAACTACAATGGTCACCTATAGCAAAGGCTGTCTTTCAACTTTCTGCCAGAAATCATTACTGAAATGAAGAAAGGGGGACACCTAGGGTCGTGTTTAATGAAGGACAGCAACCAGAAGAGGTTGCTCTGTTGAATACTGAAAATTCTCCATAAAACCATAAAACTCATGAAAGGATTGCCAATAGCCAATTCATGTGTACTGCCTGGATATTAATTACTACTTCTTTCATCTAATCATGTAAGTAAAATGACTAATTCTTATGGTGATAGGTGGACAAGAGCAGCCAAAGTGAACAGAGAACACAAAAGGTTTCTATGCAAAAATGACAGTCATCCTCCTACAAATGAAACAAAAATATTCAAACTCAGAACAAGCTTTAAAACCTTGTACTCTTATATGTCAAATTGCTGCATCTCTTGGTTCAGTAAAACAATTGTGCAAAGGACCAAAGCATTACCAAGGTAGCAAAATCGAAGAGTAAAGATTCCACAAGGGGAAGCTATATATTCATACCATCACCCCATTCCAAGATAAACATTACAATCTACACTGATGTGCAACAATGATGTACTCTGACTGCAGTGTCACACTACATAAACAGATGCAGTGGCAGATTCAATGGTTTTGACTGAGCAACTGATTTCCGGCATATACAAGCAGAAAACAGAATAATGAAGTTTGTCCAATTCTTTATGGCAGGGGTGAAAAATACATTGATGCTTTTTGCACTCACATTTGACTAGTCAAAACTATGCATTACTCCATGGACCAAAGAAACCCTGAAACAAACAAGCAAAACAAACCTCTAAAACAAAAACCCTGCATACACAAATAGCCTAAAATTCTGTCTGCTGTGGCATTTATTCTGTACGAGCTACAACATCAAACTTAAAGTGTAAGTCTGTAGGCAGAAACTGAAAAAAATAATAACCAGCTTTTGAATCTGATCTCATATTTCTTAGCTTTACAAGGGAAAAAAATACTCAATATTTATCATCTCCCAAACCATTAACAAGAATGTGAGAATTACCACATTTCCATTCCTTAAATTATCATCTTATTAGCCAGGAAGTGTCATTATTTACACTACAGAAGCAGCAGTTTCCCAAAATCCTTATTTGGGTCTGTGCTAAAATGCTCCATCATCGCAGAATTCACATCCTGAAAAAAACAACAGGAAAATAGATTCACATTGCTGAAGCTGCAAATCTCCTAAAATACCCATCTATGTTAAACTTCACTTGTTGCAACAGTCCCGTTGAAAAAGAATAGGTCTACATTTGTGCATAAAATTAACCACTTCCCTAAATATTTTCAGGGCTGAGAAAGTCACATTCTTCTGTGTTCATAGTTTCATTGTTTGCATTAAGACCCAAGGAAAAGGGTCTTTGGACCTTTGGACTTCTGAGTTGGAACACAACTTAAAAGTGGAATGACAGACCCAAATTTAGAGCAAACATAAACAAAAGTTCTGATTCCATGATTTAAATATTTGATCATTTTATTAGGACAAGGTAATATTGGCACTATTCACTGTAAGCCATCCAAGGAGACAAAGATTCCCTTGAGTCTCCATCAAGGCAATGTCTAATGCAGTTAATTATATTATTTGTTATACTGCAGAAGTGCTACATTTTCCTTTACCATCTTTATTTATAATTAGCAAGAAAATAAACTTTTGCAAGTTCTGATTCCTACCTTAACAAGTACGTTCTGTTTCTGTAACCCCTCAAATAAAGGCCATATTATTTTCAAGGTTATGGCTGCTAAAACCAGAAGGGTCTGAAATTCTCCTTCTTTCAGCTGAAATCTAATTGAAAAATAAGTTATTATCTGGAAAAGAAAATTTGAGATTTTTTAGTGGATTAATTTCTCATAGTCCTGCAAGAATCTCTAAACTATTGATCAAAGGGTTCACCTGTGTGGAGGAAGTTTCCCTGTCTGGCCATCCAGGTGCTTCTCCTGGGGTCACATTCACACCACCCCGACCGAAGTCCCTTCGCAGCGGGGGCTCAAGTGACCCAACAGGTCCCCATGGGTCCCCTGCACACCCCACACTCACAGCCAGACCAGGTTTCCTTACCAGATCCACCCCAGATTTCCTACAGCACAGTCTCAGATCTTTGGATCCTTTTTAATTTTACTTAGGAGAGCCACGTTTAGATCCCAGCCTGGGTTAACCTTGCATTGGCCAGGCAGGTTTCACCTCATGAGCCATTGGCTGCTTTGGGAGCAGCTCCTCTCCAACTCTTCTACTGGGCGACTTGGCTTCATATGAATAAATATTAATTGCAGCAGAGACAAACAGAGTTTTTCCATAGCCTGCATGAACACTACAACCACTGAACTGTAAAATCGGCGCTTCTCTGCTGCTCTCTAGCACAATAGATATTTAACCATTCAAAAAGTGAATGAAAGAAATCAAGACACAAAAGAGGAACCATCTCAGTATCCCAGTAATTAGGTCTTTGACTGAGAACAATCAGCACCTGACAATGATGGAGATCTACAGTCTTCTCTCTTAGAGCAGCAGACAAATCATTCAAAGCAACACCCCAGCTCTGGTCACCCACCAACCACCACTGAGTACTCCCTACTAAAGAAGGAGCCATTCCTCAGCTCCCTTCCTGCTGATACGGACCTTTAGCTCTTGCAGCAAATGAACTACAAAGGAGCCAGGACAATAATCTCCTCTAAAAACTGGCTCCTAGATAGTCTAGTTTAATTTCCCTGCACTGAATTTTCATAAAAGAAAATGGAAAACAGCTTTCAAAAACAACTCTTGCCTTTCGCATCCTTGCAATGATGCGGAACATATTTATATTTGTGGAACTTCTTTTTCCTTCAATCTGATAAATATTTCATAATAGAACTTAAAAAGGACCAAGCTTTAAGCGCAGAATGGCATGGTATTTAGAAGCAAAAAAATGCATCTAAAGAATCAAAGAATGTATGGAATGACACACTCATTTATCCTTGTTTTCTTATATGAGAGGATTCTTCATTTAGATATGCTGCATGAAAAATAGATCTTCTGCTCCTAGTAAAATTAAATGTTACTGATGCATGCATTTTTCCTGAAGTCTATTTTTGACAGACGTCTATTACATTGAATCATTCTGGTTTTTATCAAGCTTTGCACAACTAAATGTTGACAATAGAAAGAACATTTTTGATAAATATTTTTAGCCAAGACTAGACTGTGGGGGCAGAAATCACTCAGTCATTAAATGAATCCAGTTAACCTTGTACAGTTGCTCTAGTTCTCTGAGAATTATTAATATAAGACATCAGGAAGGCTGTGTAAGTGAATAAGTCTATGTAGCAAACATGGTTTATTATTTCATGGTAGCTACCATATTACAATATGTACTGGCTGCACAGAATTAATGAAATATGAAAATAAAATCCCCATTTAACCTTGGAAAAAACCATGAAGTTCACTGACCTGTCCCTGCAGGCAACCACCAAGTTGGGGTAGGCTGCTTTTCCTGCTTTCAACAGCTGGTCAAGCCTGATCTAAATTAAAGAGAAATTTGAAACACAGAGGAATTATTTATTTACAGAAAGGAATGTGAATGCTGTACCAATGTTTTCACCTAAATAGCAACATCAACCCAGAAGTGCCAGCTACAGATTTAAATAAGTGCATTTAATGGAAAAAATGCTACTTCTCTGAACCACACATGTTGAGTTAACTAGCACCTGTCTCCACATATACATTACCACTAACTGTCCACACAGGAACCAAAAACTGGAACTATATTTACAGTTACACACATTAATGCAGTAAAAGAAGGTATGAGCCAAATAAAAATGAAATAACTTCACTGCAGCTGCCAGAAGTCCAGGTAACTCTGGTTGCTTGTACAAAAAAAACTGAACAAGAAAGCAAGGGGTCTTGTATTTTTCCCCTATTTTCCAGCCTGAATTTACCAAGCTTTCAAATAACATGGAGGTCTAAATTTCAGCAGAAATCTCGAATGGTGCAAAGTGCAAAATTCTGAAGTCACTAAAATGCTTTGAAAAATTTCTTCCCAATTCTGACATTAAAATATGTATTCACTATATAAATACCACATATGCAAAGATGGCAGAGTGCTTAATGAAAAGGGCAACAGCCCATGGAGAAGGGGAAATTGATGTCTTCACAGAAAGGTTACAAAGCAAGCCATTTCCAGAGAACCCATTTATTAGTTGGAACAAACAGAATTCTTATGACTGCCAGGTATGGTATTTTCAGACATGTGCCAAAATCAGACTCCACCTCACTGGTACATTTTACACAGCCTTCTGAAATAAGATCTTCAGAACTGCAACCAAAACCCATAAGATTACCAAGCGTACTCATTGCTTGTTCTGCCCCCTGAGCCATAAAATTCCTCACTCTTTTTGTGCTATCACAGAACTTGTGCATCGTTCCACTCCAGTGAGACACTAACTGGAATCCAGCCCATCGCTACCAGCAGAAGCGATGGGCCACAAAAGCACTCCAATATTTAGGAATTCATTTGTCTCATTACTGTTCACGAATGCGACAAAGCAGTTAAAAAATGAAATTAAAACGTAAAGTGCCAGAGAACAGTAGCCCAAACAACTTTAGCTGTCTGTGACTGGCAATTATAATGCGGACAATCCATGCAAGCACTGCCTTTGGCAGCGTTACAGAGGAACTCTTTAAAAGCATTAAATGGCTTAAGAGACAAGAGACGGCAAAGAGGCAGGAGGCACTGGAAAGCAAGAGCATGTTCCTCATAAAACAGTGTCAGTTCCATCTGAAAAACAACTCTGCATGAGCTCACCCACACAACAATTTGCACCTCAGCAAACGGCAGCTTACATAAATAGGAATGACTACAGCTTATTTGGGCAGAGGTAATGTATATTTAGCTATGAGAGTCTAAAAGTAACTCAGATTTGATTTTGGTCAGATCAACACTTAGGCATGTGAAGAACCTTGTTCAAAGCAGTATTTGCAGGAAGAAAAAAACAGTCTCTCTATGCTGCCTTCCACCTGCAAGGAGCTGTACCCCATTCATGGCTCTCCCATTCACTGGGTGTAGAGACCGTGGCCACAGTATCTGCCAGAAGATAAATCCAGAGTAAGTGCTCATATAAAAATAACAGTGTAGAAAAACTTCTTGAAACTGGTGTCTCTCTTCCTACACAAGATTGCTTTGGGTGTTGGGGTAGTGGGGTTTAATAGGTGTAACATTCCTTCCACCCCAGAGATTTGTTTGGGGTTTTTTCCTCTTTCACAGTTGTACAAATATACTATATTCTTTTTATTTACTACTTTAATTTTGAGTGTCAATATGATATTTCTTCGTAAAGGACATTTATTGTCAAAGAAAAGTAGAAAAACTTACAAGTTCTCTAAATTTTTAGTTGACAGGTGGTGAGAGATCAAAACCCAGTTCACACTGGCTTGCCAGAGATGGATATATGACTATTCTTGCCCAAAGACAGCAACACGTTAAGTAACAAGAAATACAAGAAAAACAGGCATCTTGATTCCTCTACATCCTCAGTATTTCAAGTCAGAATAAGAATGGACCCCTTGGATCATTCCAAGTGGTGAGAGAAAGCATTAAAATGGAATTAAACCCCTGGTAAATAGCATATCTCCGTTGGTTGTTTCATGCATGCTTAGGCACCAGACCACTTCCTCACCCCCCCAACTACTTAAACCTATTACTTGGAGAGAAGCCACAAAATTAAATGATCCAAAAGGCCCCCAAAGAGATTTTACTAAAGAAGAATAGAAACACAAGTCTAACACCAACATACTTTTTGTAGAAAAGTACAGAGGTGCTGAGGTCAACCCTGTTGTCTAAATTCTATTATTATTATTGATCCTTAATCACTCCTTTCCTTGCACCAGCTCAAGAATACTATTTAAGAAGTATCCCTACACCAGGAAATTTTAAGAGATACCTTGCTGTTAATTATTCTGATATCTTTCTTTTCTTTTGGTTCAAAAATATGAAGAATCAACATGTTTGAATATGCATCTCAAAAGACAAATTCAACTGGCTTTACTTGAAAGCATGAGGAAGACTAATAGTTGAAAAATTACATGTAATGGCTATCACCTTCTCAGAAGACATGCTTATTTTTCAGCCTCAGAGCTACTTCTTTTATAAAAGGAAATTGGGTCTTGAAGCCAAATTTTGCTGCATGATTTTATAAATGTGGCAGATCTTAGGCAGAATTAATGTCTTGCATTTCACCAAGATGACGTTTGCAATAATCTTCCTCTGAGATGTCAGGAATCAGGCACATAATTTACCGCCTCCATATGGAAACTTAATTGATTTCTATTAGCTTGATATCATTATTCATGAACCTTTATCAGTGCCATCCCAGTCTATACCAAAGTCAGGATTAAGAAACCTCTCAAACTTTCTTGAAGGCAGTTAAAAACAACCAAAACCTTAATTTTAAATGTGAACTTAACATCTGAAGCAGCTACTAGTCTTTCACTAGATAATTGTTTAATCACATGGCTATAAATAGACACAAATAAACAATCTCCAGAATTTAATAAAGACAGGAGATTTTACTTATCTCAGATTCTTCCAACCCCCCAAAGAACTCATTTGTTTAATCATATTTCTGTTGCACTCAATGCAACCATTAGGGAGGCAGTAGAATGGGAGGGGGGCCATGATAGAACAGCCTTGGATCTTTTGCTTTTCTTGTCCCAAACTGGTTTTATCTAATGTGAGCTTGATTAATGTGCACTCCCAAAAAAGCTGTCCCATGTCTATTATATTTCTTTCAGATCCTTGACCTAATCATCATCAGGGACGCAAGTTTCTTGTTGTTGTAAGATATGAACACAATTCTGCATCCACAAGAAGTTAGGAAGGTGATAATACTCGGAAGGAACTGAATCCTAAATATCTTTGATCAGCTATGCCTGTTCCAGTAAATATTTGCAGATGGGGAAACAGGAAAATTGCTAGACCAAAAGAACAAAAGGAATAATGTATGAGTCTCACCTGGGATATACATTAGAAAAAAAATTCGATAAGGTTGCCACCTTTTCTGAAATATTTCAGAAGGGCAGTGGATCAGCAGAGGTATTTTTAAAATATTCACCTTGGCTGCTCACTCCGCACTGCTGAGACAAAATCCTGCCTTGCAAATATTATGCAAACTATTCAGGAAGTGGATAAGAAAAGCCCTAAAATAAGGAATTATTCCTCTTTAAAATGGATTACTACCCAGTCACTGCTGTGGTTTGTATTTCAGACACACCTATTCCATTCAGCTCCGTAACATGAGGAAGGACAGGAAGAGGTCAGTAGATGTGGGCAGGGGTCTCTCCAGTGACAGCAGCACCCCAAACCTCCAGACACCCACAGCACTGATCACACACCCACACAAACCTGCACCCTCTTCTAGCACAAAAGGAGAAATACTGTCACAGCCAGGTTTTATTTTAGACCTGCAGAGATCCTATGAGTCAACATCCAGCTTAAATATGGTCCCTGGCTTAAAATAATACATACATAAATATTAATCTTCTATTGTAGAATAAAATTTCTAAACCATAAACTACATGGGGACTACATGTTCAGTCTACCAGGAAAAAAACTTATTAAATTGTCATTTTAAACTAAATTATATACTGCATTATATTCAGTATACTTCAGAAAAATATATTCATAACTTTACCTACAGTTAAACTAAGTTCTCTTTAGGAATAAATTTACATTTACAGTAGCACATTAAGATCAAAGCTAAGTTACAGTAGTCAGACTTTACATGAAAGATCATCTCTAGGTATTCCATTTGTAAAACAATGCTTTTGTTTCTCTCATAAGGTCTTCTCAAAGGGTAAGTTACTAACAGAGGAATTGGTGTTGGAACAAGAAAAAATACTGTAAAATATATTTATTTACATGCACAAAAGAATTGAATATGTTTAGAAATATAGATATTTCCGCAAAAACTGAAAAGGGTGCAAGAAAACTCTTATTTTTTGAAAGAAAAAAGGTGGTTTTGGATATGGTTTAGAAAACAGAATTATTTCTCAGTTGAAATATAATTAATCTCCTTCAGCACAGTCTTATGGAAGATAACTCTTGCTGAATATGCCCATTTTCTTTCCTGCATGTGTTTACAGATATAATCAATATTATATCACATTTAGATTAAACCAGTTGCATCAAGTGGAGTAAATACCAGTAAATACCTGACTGAGCAGCACACATCAGTTTTGTTAGTGAAGAGATATGAATGAGAAGGTTTATTTCTATTTGAAGATATTGCTCTGAATAATTTAACAATATCTAACTGCAAAAAACCCAAATCTAAATTCTATCTACAATAATGAAAACAGTATTTACTAACAAGAGTTTTCTACAAGCATATTAAACAGTAATTTCCAGAGAAAAGTATCTTCCAAATCAGAATGAAAGTCTTGCAGTCCCAAAAAGGAAACCAGAATTAAGTTTAAATCCTATAAGTCCTAAGTGTATAATTTAAGGTCAGGTCACCTTTCTCAGGCAAATGATGGTTTTTAAGATTGATATTTGCCAGACTTGGCAGCCTGCCATAGGACATCACCCAAGAGGAAGCAGATTAAGCCAAACCCACAATTTTGAAGAATTGGAATGTTTTGATGCCATGGAAAGTTTTTTCCTAACCTGTACATTTATAGTCTGTAAGTCACAACTATGCCTAAGACATTTTCTATGCACTAAAAATTTTATTATACAATGTTTTTCTTCAGAAATACCTAATGTAGAATGATTAAACTGTAATACACCCCAGGTGTGAGTAAACTCTAACGAGAGACAGCAGAACTTTTAGCAACACCCAATTAAGCTACTGATGTTTCTAACACTGCTGTCTATCCCCTCTCTACTCCTTCCTCTGTGGCCATAAGCAGATAAGAGTGATAAAAAGGGAGAAGTCTCCAGCACATAAAATCCTACAGGCCTGATTACACAGAACTAAAACATGAGAGCTTTAATTTAAATGGGAATAATGAAGAACCCATAGTCTATAGATGGACAATAAGCCAGTTTTTCCAAACGAGCCTAAAGTCAGGGTTTTTTTCACTTTTAGTCCAGGATTCCTTTAGGAATCTGGCACTTTGCATTCCTTTGCTTCTGTACTGATGCATCATACACCACACAATGAGTATCACAGATGACTTCTAATAGAAAATCAGTAAGATGGGCATGAGAAAGGCCAAACGATTCTCTTGAAAAGAGATGAAAAATTAGCAATTTCACTCTACAATGTTAAATTTATATTGCATAAATGTTACGCTAGAAAGAAGTGGTGAAAATCTTCATAATAAACCAGCACACAAATTCACATGAGTAAAGTGCCAGTTCTATACTGAATATTTGAAATGAGAAGTTACTTATAAATAATGCACTAACAGTTCTGGATATTATAGTAACAAAAGCCAAAAGCCAAACTTGAGGGAGATTTAATGTTGTAACATTTGGCCCACTCAATTTCATTTTAGAGAGAGCTGGAAAAGACAGCTCAGAGCTCCCCATCACCCTGACTCATCTTGGCACACAACAGCAGATACAAGTCAGATTTCACAGGGTTAAAGAGACAAATTTTACTTCTACATTAGTGAAATGCGATTGGCTTCCCTCACTTTCTTTCACCCTTATAAATAGGATCACACCTAGAGAATAAATAGTGTTATAATAACAACTCAAACACTGAAATACCACAGAGGCTCATGGTTTCAGATGGAAGTTGTGGAGAGTTGTTTTGTTCAAGGGCATTTCACTAGAAATAATAACAGACCAAATTCTGCCAGCCACCATATCTTTCAATAATATTGACAACTGAAGGCACAATTTAGCAGAAAGTTAGAGGCAAGCAAAGTCTATCATCTGAAGCTTCCTTTTTAAAATTAAATTTGAAGTGAAAAATATACTTCATGTTTTGATTTGCATTTAATAATTACAGTCAGCCTCATTATTAATTATAACGTTTTATGGTCAAAATACTCATTCACGGTTGCATCCATTTTCACTGCTTTGGAATCATATTGCAGAGTTGTTAATGTTTGCTCTTCTGAAACATGGCAAATGCAGTAGAAGTCAATAAATTATTTACATTTTTAAAGACCAGAACCTTATTAACATTTGCTTGGAATAGTACAGCTCTGAAGCTGAAAATGTAAATTAGCATCTTCTGGCCTGATTCTTTTCTCACTCTGTCAGTGTTGTTCTCAGTTAGAATGGTCCAAGTGAGATAAATCAAGCCCAGGGCATATAAATACCTCCAAGAATAATTCCCTAACACCTTCAGAGCTCTACCCTGAACTTGGATTTTCCAGTTGCTGCAAAGGCAGAACACAGCAGACACTCACAATATCAATATTGAGAAAAAAGTCTCAATTCCTATTTCAGAATTTAAAGTGTAGAGGTAGAATATATCCAGTGAACCTCTTTGGCTTTATTGGCAACACACGGGGGGCACATGAGGCAGAAAGAGCATAAAGATGGACCTCTTGATCCTGCTTCTCCTCCTGCTCTGAAGAAAGCAACAAACACGCTGCTGAAATTTCTGAGGATTTATCAGTAGTAAATGGATGCAACTGATCTAATGTCCAAAATACAAGCAGAGAGACCCAGCAGAAAAATAAAAATATCTACACTTATCGTAAGAAGTGAGTCATGCCATATTCTGCCAATTTTCTCATAAAATACAAGCAAGAATCTGTGTGGAGGGTATGGATAAGGCAGTGACTCTGTGTAGGTGAAGACTCTTGACTAAAGCAAATAAGGAGGAAAGTAAGTTGATAATGAGGAGTAGGGTGGAGAAGAGCAAAAAAGTGAGAAATTACAAATAAGTGTAGCAAAAAGGAAGAGTTTGTTGTTTTCAACCCAGTTCCTGCTCAGCATGTGCATTCCATCACCCCGTAGCTGAAGAGCTCTTCCTGGATGGGATGCAATAGGAGAAGCCAGGATACCTGCTGCTGAACCCCATATAGTGTTCTGTTTCAAATCCTCATTACAGCCACAAAACACTCAACAATACCTTATATGATGCAGGAAATTCCCCTCTCCCTTCTTATCTCTATCATAGACTAATAGCTTGAAGCTGATTTATTTTCTTTGGATCAAATATTATTGTGCTGCACAAAGTTCAATGAGCTATAGGATGCCCCAGAAGAATACAGTATTACATGAATATGACAAAGTAATCTCATCTTCTCTCTATACAAAAGGGGGAATAATTTCCTGTTGACATGAAAATATTTTACTAAACCAGAGGCATCAGACAGCAGCCTTTCATGGAAAATGGGACTGGGGGAAACAGTTTAATAATCAGCAGTTTATATGTCCTGACATGTGCTGTGTACAGCAAGCATTGAAGATGATTTATAGTCAGGAGTTACAAAGAGAATAAAGGCTTGAAATGACAGTGAAAACCAGCAGAGCTGCTGGTCATTGTCATCATGACAAAGTGGGCATTTTTTTTGTTTGGCTTTTCTTTTCCTAGAAGCACTTGCTACCCTGTCATGCTGTTCAGCCTGACCAAGCTTCTTCAAAAGAGTGCACACAATGCAGATCAGATCATCTCAATAAAGAAAAACTATTGCATGACCTTTCTGGAAAGAGGAGACAAGCAATTCATTTTACTGCAGCAGAGTTAGCAAAAGGCTGACAGAGAAGCACACGGCTTTCTCTTCCCAAGTGCCACTACCTGGGGCGTGCATGAACAGCAGGGAGCCAGCCCAGGATAAGCTTGTCTGTTAACATTTTACACGGGCAAAAAGAAGCAATTCAGCACTGGTAGACAGAAAAAAGCTGTGTTTCCTGGGAAGGGGAATCTTTGGGACGATAGTCTTTGCAACACCAAAATACATGATGAGCTCTGTTTGCTCTGTTCGAGGGAGTGACTCACTCCTTCAGCAGCCTTCAAAGGCTCAAAGTCCTTAATTTCCAAAGATGGATATGAGCACAAAGTGGCAAAGTGACTTTATTATCAATATCTCAAGAAAACAGTTGGTCTGGCAAAGGAGCCTGAGCCTTTCCTATTGGAGCTTCACTAGTAGCAGGTTTCCTCTGCTCTCCAGAGATTAGGGCAACGTAACTTGGATTGCCTAAACTTCCCACCTTCCTCTCCTCAAATCTTTCATCAGGGAAATACAAAAAGCCTTTAAAACTCTCATCACTCACTGGCTAAATGTCTGAACACGGGCACACTGATATTATATCACAGCACTTTGCCCTGGGGCCACTCTTCAGCTCACTGTTTATGCAGGGTCTGCTGGGAACATCATTCAAAAAAGGCTGTTCAGAAATGAGTATATCATTGTAGAGTGTGCACAAATCCAGTGATGTGTATACATTATACTCTAAAAAAGACAGGATATTGAAATATCATTCATTCACATGGTACTTTATATACTAATGAGATTATTTTGGGATGCAGATGATAGCAATATGCCAGCAGAGGAATTTCACAAATGCTCAGAACAGAACTCTTAGACTTAATACTTTGCACTTAAGGTAGTCTATAAGCAGTACATTCAAAAACAGAGTAGGACCTCAGCTCAGAGTCCTTAGGCAGAAAGCTGCTTTCCTCAGTTAGGTCTTGAAATAACTGAGCACTGAAACAAATGCTTTAATCTCGAGTGCTAAAAGTAATTGGGACTTCCCCTTGCTGACTCGGAATCAGCCCTATAACCTGCCACTTCACGACCTCTGAACTCAGGCTAGAGAACCACTCCAGGGCAGAAACAGAATTTGCTTCATTATCTCTGTTCTGCACTGGGGGTGGTATAATTTGCATCATCTTGAACATGGCTAACATTGTTGTACAGTCTCTCAAATCAGTGCTCTAGTTCACATGAATTTATGAATATTGGCGGATTTCAGTGTTAGGATCTAAATGTACAACAGTACTCAGCAATGAGAAAGGGATAGAATTTTTTGACCATTTGAGTGAAAACCAGGCCCAGAATGGCGTAAGGCAGTTTTACAATTTACAGCAAAATGCTTTCCTTTTATTTTTTTGTGCACATTCTGTTTTATGATTATTAAGATTTAATATATCACATCACCTAAGGTATTAGTAACAACAACTTAGAGACTCCTTTTCTCCAGGCTGAGCTCCATCAACTGCTCCTCAGCCTTGTGCTCCAGAGCCTTCCCCAGCTCCACTGCCTTCTCTGGACACACTCCAGCCCCTCAATGTCTTTCTTGTCCTGAGGGGCCCACAGCTGGACACAGGATGTGAGGAGTGGTCTCACCAGTGCCCAGTCACTGTCCTGGTCCTGCTGCCCACACCCTGGCTGGGGCAGGCCAGGTGCCAGTGGCCTCTTGCCCACCTGGGCACATCTGGCTCATGTTCAGCTGCTGTTGACCAGCACCCCCAGGGCCTTTCCCACTGGACACTTTGCAGCCCCTCTGCCCCAGCCTGGAGCTGCAGGGGTTGTTGTGACCCAAGGGCAGGACTCAGCATTTGGCCTGGTTGACAAAAACATTCATGCAGCTCATTTTGAGTATTAACAATAAAAGTTAATATTCCATCTATTTTCTGTCAAAATATTTTCTTTAAGTAAAATAACCCAAATAACCTCCTTAAAAGCAGTTCAATTCTAGAAATACATTCCATAGCCAGTAAGAATGAGCTCCCAAAAAAAGAATAAAAGTCACAGCAAATCACTCTCCAAGGAGTGAGATCAGTCATTATATTCCCAGGTCTGCAAGAGGCTGAGTCAAATCATGCAACACTTCTCTACAACATTCAGCAAGAGGTGTTACAGAAAACAAGAAATCATAATGGTGTAATGAACAAAACACTGAAGGAAGATTTATCAGGCTTCTTTTGGATTAAATGTTCATTTATAAGTGGTTAGATGATTAACAGATGTTTTAAGTACTCTTGTTTCTTTTATAAAGAGCACAATGCATATACATTAAAAAGAAAAGCTTAGGACTTAGTGATTTATGAGAATAAGCTACAGCCACAGCTTATGTAATTAATGACCTGTGTACCCTATTGGGAGATACTATTTATTATTAATATCTCCTAATCACAGATTAAACTCTTCAAATAGCACCTTATTATAAGGTATGGCAGATATATATGCCTGTTTAAGATTCTAATGGTGGAACTGCAATATCACTGAGCACTCACAATTATTTATTGAGATTTGTCAACCCACAGTTTAGCAACACAGCAGCTACAAATAACACACTGAAATATCCCTAGTGCCTTGCACAGTAACTGGACAAATCCAGACCTACAAACAGACTTTTACTTCATGGAAATATGTGCTGGACATACTTTTTGACAAGAGACATCAGTACGGCAGAAAGTTTTGCAGGAGGGCCTAAGTGTCAAAAACAAACAAGTGAGCTGAGTTATTGGGTGACATTGTCTAGGATTATGTACTAGCAATAAAACTCACTAGATAAGTGCTTACTTTCTTCAAAACAAATGCTAGCTCCACAAGCAAATCAAATACATCTTCAAATAGACAAAAGTCTGAATACTTTCAAGGGCAATGCTGCTATAGCTGTGATAATCTAATAAAATATGAGTTCTAGTTTCTAATCTTGTCTGTCTTATCTGCTTAGACTAACTGTTTATTTTGAAAAATATCACTGAATCTCACTTGGCTCCTCCTTCAGATATAATATGAAAAAATAAACTTGGTAGCTAAAGCTCAAAATATGTATGCTGAGTTTAATCAAAATTTAATCCATTAGACCATCTCTTTTTCACAGAAAGTTTTTCCATGTTCCACAAGCAGTAAATTACTTTTCTTTCTATTTCCCATTAGAGAAGGAGAGCACCTTGAAATACCTTCCCACACCAAAGTGGCCCTTCTGCTCCATAGCTTGTACATTCATTTAGTTTAACTAGATACCTTAACCAGTCAAACCAAAACCAGGTCTCATTTTTCATTTAGCTTGGAAGTTTTGCTCCCATTCTCTCCCTTCTGGCATATTTAATTTGGTGCAGAAGTTAGATATAGCCCAAGAAATTATTTAGACTGTCCACAAGCAAAATAAAAGAAAAAAAATCCAATCAGAACTACCCTCAGCAATAGGGGAGAAAAACCAGTAAATGGCAAAGATTAATATTTTCAGACAAGAGGGAAAAGAAACAGAGAGAACTACATTAAAACGTTAAAAATTCTGAAGGACAAAAAAAGCAGGCAAAAAAAATCTGCCAATCACTTAAAAGATAAAAAGATGGGTTTTTTTTTAAAATAAATTAGTTAATTCTGCCCCAAACTGCTTTTACAAATTGCTGAATATACCATCTGTCACACCCAAGCAATCCTTCACACGGGTGCATTTTATACTAAGTAAACATTTGGAATGTAGTAACTCCAACTGAAAGTTGGCTCTTCCATATGAGGAGGAGGCCTGGAAACATTAATATGTGGCAGTAATAACAAGCTTCACCACAGCTGTTTAACTGCATTTTATATGAGCATAATTAAACTGATCTCCAAGAGATATTTTACACTATACAGTGGATCCAAGGACTTATTTTTATTAAGGAAAAACCACTATGACAATATAGAATTTAAATTATGGCCAGATTGTCTTAATATTAAGGGGACTTCCATTTCCGAGCACCCAGGAGCCACTGGCAATCATACTTGCACTCACCTTTTTTTTTGGCTTTGAGGTCATGACACTGTCAGAACTTCCCAAGTTAACAGATGAGACCTGAAAACCAAATTCCATAGTATAGAGTCATCCCCCAAAAGAAACATGTCAGCTAGCAGGCAAGCATCCTAGTGTTTTAAACCATATTTGCTACATGGTTCATAATGGGCCAGATTTACCACAGCTTCCAAATGTTCAGTGGGATATCTGGCACACAAATAACCAATTTCCATTAATTCAATTTAATCACAATTTGAATTTGGGTTCTTCTTGGATCATTTAATATTACCTTGGACAACAAACACCTTTCTGTCTATCCTACACTACTCTTTACATGTCCTCCAAATTGTTAATCCCAAAAGTGTTATTCCTTCAAATTGATCATTAAAAAAAATGAAATGGTTGTCCTGTCACAGGAAGGATGGAAGGTCAGGCAGAACATCAAAATTATAGCATTATCTAATATTTTCAACTATGATTAGCTTAAATATGAATAATCGGAAGAAAAAATTACATTATTATCTGGTGACTTTCTTGCCACAGGTAGATTGATTTGTTTCTGTTCAAGAGTATCATGTTACTCATGCAAATTTAATTTCTGAATCCATTCTTCTCCAGTCAAAACTGCAAATGTCCTACTACAATTAGTTTGCAGAGATATGCACTAAAACTCCTTGTTCTTCATGCAACATGAACAGAAAAAAATATTTGCTAGCTGCCTAAAAGGAATATTTTAGTGAAGAGGAGTATGATATGCTATTTAATACTTCAAATGAAGGTTTCAGAAATTAAACAATTTCTGTTAGCAAGACCAGGATTCATGTCTCATGCAGATACCAGTGTTATGCCATTAGCCAACCTAATAATAGCTTTAAGTTGATATCCTGAAAAATGGAACCATAGTCCAAAGCAAACCTTTCCACATAATACTTTAATCTGAAGAATGATTTAAAGTTACTCACTTGAACAAATTCTGCTTTAAAATACATGTCTTCTCAGGAGAAAATTGCTTATTAACAAGCCCCAGTTTTCCTCTGTTGTTACAGAGTTAGTTTATAAACCCAGTAAAGCAATAGCATGGCACTAACAATTAGCAAGTCAGAATAGAAAAGTTTGTTTGGCAAATTACTGTTTTGATGGACCTGTAGGTATAACTAAATAAATTAAGGCTGTCATAACTATTAAATCTATCAGAGATTGCATAATGATGAATAAGAGTCCGCCGCATGAAAAAATAGAGACACAACAGTATTTCAGTTTCTAAATTTGTAGCAGGTCTTGTTTCCTTCCAAATACAATAGTATTAAGCAGATGAGAACTGCAGGGCAAAAAGGTCATTGTAAGTGATTTCTCTAATATTCCAGAACATTTGTAAGAGAACAAAGTAGTGGAGACATAGGTTATATAAAATGACATTTTTGAAGTCAAAATGGCCTAAAAATCTTTGATGAGGTCATCTAGTCATTAATAAAGAGAGTATGCTACAATCAAATGTCTGGATCAATGTAATTGCACTGAGATGAAAGGAAATTTTCCCATTAAAAATCTCACTATAAATTACACAGGCCCCCTTCTCTTACTCCCAGTGGAGTCAACAGCAAATATTCATCAGCTTCAGTGGGAGTGCTGATGGCCCTAGATGATCCTTGAATGTACATTGCAGGGCACCTAATTTGTCTTTTATTCTGATGAGGGCTCACAGACACGTAATTGAAGCTAGCATACCCTTCTTTAAACAAGGAATCTGGAATGAAGACATTTCCCTTTATTGCCAACCCTTTCTAAAGAAAATTACCACCACCTCAGCTCACATTATCGGTGAGTTACTCAGCTTTGCTGGAGCTTGACATAGATCAAATATCTCTACCATATCTCCACAGCTTCTCAAGGCAACCTGTTCCAGTACCTCCCTACCCTTACAATAAAGAATTTCTTCCCAATATCCAATCTAAACCTACCTTTGTTCAGTTTGAAGCCATTCCCTCTAGTCTATCACTCCATGCCCTTGAAAAATTTCCTTCTCAAGCTCTCTTGGCGCCCCCTTTAGGTACTGGAAGATGTATAAAGTCTCCCTGGAGCCTTCTCCAGGCTGAACAACCCCAACTCCCCCAGTCTGTCTTCGTACAAGTGGCTCTCCAGCCTCATTGATCATCTTCTGGCTTCCTCTAGAATTGCTCCAACAAGTCCATACCCTTGTGTTGGGGACCCCAGGTGGGGTCTCAAGAGCAGAGTAAAGGGGGAGGACCTTCTCCCTCTACCTTCTGCTCACTCTTTTTGAGGCAGCCTGGGATGGATTTGTCTTTCTGGGCTGCCAGGACACGTGGCTGGGCTATGTCCGGCCTCTCATCCAGCAACACCCCAAATTCCTGCTCCTTAGAGCTCTCTCCATACATTCTCTGCCTGTGACTGTGAAGGTCAGCTCCCTTGAGTTTCATTTCTTGATTTTTGGGTTTAAGGCAAATCCTTTCTGATAAGACATGTAGGAAACATCAGAGCATATTTCTAATAAAGATCAATTCTGCTTGTGAAACCTTAATCTGTGCACAGCTTAGCACTCCATCAAATCGCTCATCAGCATAAAAGGAGAAAAAAGCCCCTCAAAACAGTCAGAAGCAACACATTCCCTTATCTCATTTCCACTCTTTTTTGTATACACACACTGAATAATCCATTATACCCATTATCAAATCATCAACAGTAAGATAGTACAACAGCAACTCAGATTTACAGTGCAGTTTAAATCCAAACTGCTTGGAGCAGAATCTAACAGGATGATGTGGCAAGAGCTAGCAGAAATTTAACAGTAAAAAAATAATGGAAAAAATTGCTTTAAAAACAAACCCCCAGCATGTTCCTGTCCAAAGTTTTCCGCCCAAGTCCAACTACTCTGAAGGTGAGACTGAGAATAAATAAGAGGTAAAAAAGCCCCAAAAACCATTTGAATGGCTTCAGTCTTCTGCACTTGAGGGTGGGTGGGTGACAATATTATGAATATTGAAAAAGTATTTTTTGAAGATTTTTAGCAGCAATCATTTAAGCTGCTATGGAAAGGGATAACAAACAGGCAATGTATATATTCTTTAATTTTTCATTTCACTTTCAAAGAAGCATTTAGTGGAGACATGAATATGGATCCAACCTGTAATGCTGAATATCTGTTTATGCTTAACCTTTTGAATACTCAGCCTTTACATAATCTTTATCACACTTTGCCAGTATCCTTGCATTTATGTCCTTGGAATATAAAAGTTCAGAGTGAAGTTTACTCAAAACCTGTAACTACCTGAGTAAGGACTTGGGAAGGGAAGGTTGGGAGGAAGAAATTAATTTACATTTGGTTTTTACACAAATAGAGCCAAAACCAAACCAACCAAACAAAAAACCCCACCCAATATTCTTTCACTTCTAAGATAAAGTAGACAAAATTAGGGTTGAGTTTTGGTCTGATTTTTTTTTCCTGCCAATTCATTTGTCCACAGTTTGGGGAGGGGGGAGTCATCCTAAAATACTGTATATACCAAATACCTCTGAGATTATGCTCCAAATAGATTTTTTTTTTTTTTTTGCAATGTTAACACTCCTAATACATAAGTACAGAAAACGTGCTCAAAATGATTTTCCCCCTTCACCCATTTGCATGTTTAGATAGATGTTTGATAGAGTACAAAGGAGAAATGTCATTTCATTGGCTGTTTTTTTTTTTTTTTGTGAGCAGATGGTTCTTCAGATTTACCTTTAAAATGAATACAAATTCAACCTGCAAACAGCATCATTTAAAAGTATAACTACAATGCAAAACCCCATTTTCAAAATATTACATGCACGGAACAATAGTTCTTATCCACGGAAGTGTTGAGCCTGGCAGTCTGAATAACTAACACAAAGCAGAAGGAAAACACAGGGGAACATTGGATTCATGGCACAGTCATCAACAAAGCCTTGTTACAGTATTTCCCTTTGAATCAAGCTGGCAGCTGTGCGGGATAAGCTGCCTTTCCTCTTTCCTTCAGCTCTGCCTTGGAAAGGCTGGGAAGTCTGATGAGCCGTGGTTTGCAGCTCATCCACAGTCAGCTAGAGATAGAGGATGGGTCCAGCACAGCCTGGGAAGGAGATGGGCTCACTCTGTGGAGAACAGAGCTTGTCACAGAGCTCTGTAGCACCTCCAGCACCATCATACACGAGCAGGTGCACAGCCCACGGAAGCCATCTTTTGCAAGGGGAGTATTTTTAGAAAACACTGCACTAAAGTTTGTAAAGGACTCTAATTTACTGTACCAGGTGCAAATGGGGTAGAGAATTGACTGGGACACAAAGTCCGGTTTGGTAAGTGTAGCGGGTTGAGTTCCTCAACTGGGCAGAAACACCAATTTTGTGTAGTGGTTTAAGGGTTAACTCGGGCAGTAGCTCCCTGATGTCCCTTCTGTGAGATAAGCATTAGGAGAAAAAAACAAAGCAGGCACAAAAACTTAAAAAATATAAACAAGTTTACTAACAGAGTTAAAAGAGGGAAAAGAAAGTCAGACTAAACCTTCAGAACTCCTCTCTCCCCCCCACCTCTACTCCCTTCTACCACCAACGTACAAGAAAAACACAACCCTTGAGGATTCTAGTCAGTTCACCACCTATATAATAATTTCTGGTTTTCAGTTCACTTAGGGAGAGGAGTCTCTCTTGGTCAAAACCACAGAAACATCTCCGCACCACACAATCTCGTGCAGCTTCAGTGTCACAGCAAAAGCAGCCGCCCGGAATGGTTTTCTGCTTGCATGTGAAAGTCTCTTCCCCCGACTACAGCTTTCCCCACAGCTGCTTTGAGGCTTTCTTTAGCTAAGGGGGTACATTTTTTAAGGATGAGCTGTTCAGAAACAAAAGTTTTCTTCACTTATCAAAGTGCCTGAGAGGCGTAAGGACACTATCTCTGGAAGTATCCCCATGTCTAGGAGCAGAGGTCCCTTTTCTCTCGTGGGATCTCTGATCAAGTTTCTCATCAAATCACAGCTACTTCAGCAGGTACTTACTGTAGCACAGGTACTGTTGCTCACAGCAAGTCACAGCTACTTCAGCGTTTGCTTGTTCTAGTACAAGCGCTTTTGTTCACAGTTGCAGTTTGAACGCTCCACCCCCCCCAATGCTTTCAAGAAATTACAATGGGTAGTCTAATATATCATAGTCCATCACTATGGTTTTTTTCCAACAGAATTTCAGCTTCTAGGATTGAAGCATCTCCTCTTTCTCCTTCCTCGAGGTCTCAAGTTTTTCTTCCTCACTGACTAGGGCATCTTTATAGTGTTTTCTTCACGCACCTTCACCTTCCTCCATTCATTTGACCAGGGAAAGGACTGATGTCCGCAGGCTTCATCTGGTCTGGAAGAATCTTACAGCACTAAAAGAGTTAACACCCGGGCCTTGCAGCTGGAGTTTGGAATTCGCTTATCTCTTGGCCACATGATCCTGCCGGGCAGCAGCCTCAGGGGAATTTCGGCCGCTCTAGGGGTGAGGGCTGGCCTGGCCTCTGGGGGGGTGTCCAGTGAGCAGGAGCGGCTGCGATCTCAGCCAGGCCACCCCCCGGCTGACCCGGGCCAGGCCCAGCCGGCAGAGCCCGGCCTGGCCCGGCCCCCCTCAGTTACCTGTTTGGCCACCAAAAGCAAGAGAGGGCTTCCCGGGCTCTGCTCCTTCTTAAAATGTGGCTCACAGTGGCGTGTCAAGCTCTCTAAGTGGTTTTAAAAAGTTGCCAATCTTCAACCTAGCCAGTTGATTGGTTCTGTTGGGTCTAGAGGAAGCTGTAAGCACCTCTTTGCAAAGAATCACTTCCTGGCAGATACAGCCTTTTTCAACTACAATTCCCAGACACTCCAAACCATGACAGTAAGTCAGACCAGGGAAAAGTTATTTTTACATTTTTGTTAAACACCACCATAATTTGGAAAGCCTGATGGTCCACAGGCCATGAAATTTAAACAAATTTACACCATATGGAAGTAGGCCTACCCTTCACACAAGTCCAGCATCATGGTCAGCACATCCACAAAAATCCTGCTGAAGTTCACTGAGCAGCTTCTGAATCAGCCCTGGGGTATTGTGCTCAGTTTATTCCCTACTTCTACTCTAAAACTGCTCCTTCCTCCCTCTCTCCAGTTTATGCTTTTAACTGTGTATGCCAGGGATGTATGCAACTGGCACTGATTCCTGACTTCTGTCCAGTATGTTCAAAAAATTCCAAGACTAATTATCCTTAATCTCTTCAAAACCTAATACAGGAACTACAAACTAAAGTAACTTGTGGGAGGTAAACTGAGGCAACATTTCTCCATTTTTGAAGGTTTTCAAAATGTCTTTTTAAATAAATCAGAAGCAATTCAAAATGTAGATGATTATTGGTGTAAGGACTACTTACAGAAAAACAAAATAATGAAGCTGTAAACACATCTGGTTTCTCATCCGTCCAATTCTGTTGGAAATTTACCACATATCTGAAATACTGGTGGAGAATAGGGTCCTTGTTCAAAAACACACCTTGCAGAAATTTACCAGTTCTGGTAGAAATTTACCAGTTCCATTCACACTAATCTCTCTACAGCAGAAAGAATACAAACAAATTTAATTTAATAAATACTCTCTACAGAACTATCCATTAATCCCCACAGTCACCATTTATATGAGCTCAATACAGTTATTTACTCATATAAAACTCCAATTAAACAAGTAAGATAATGAAATTATTTGGCCTAAGTTACATCTTTTAACACTTCAGTCTATAAACCATCTATTTAACTATTTTTATTCACAATTTTTCCAACCTCTGCTTCCCACCTCGTTATTTTAACAAAAGGATCTTAATGATGTAAATTTTTATGTGTTCCTGAGAATCTCAATGCATTATCTTACAAATAAAATAGCATCCAATTTAAATAGCCCAAGCACATGTTCTACAGAAATTAATTCCTGGAGTAATGTACAATAAATATGTCAAGAAGGAAAAACATAATACTCTGCCACTATATATTAGATTAGAGGAAGCTACTTGATTAAAAATGTTAAGATTCCATGGCTACAAAACAGGAGCAATGCCTCTTTTGCTAAGGTCTTTCAGTTACAATACATATAGTAGTACAAGAAAAAAAAAAAAAAAAAGAAAAACTAAATTATAATGAATTAAATTTATTTCTTTCAAATTACTACTTACTTATTGCAAATCAAAATTCTATGGAAAACCATTAAAAGCAAGATTAAAGATCAGACCATATTGAATCCATTTATTAGAAATGGTAGTCAGGCATAAGAGTAGTTATAGCTTCAAAGGTAGAGGGAGCATGATTCAAGCACTGAAGTTTAAAAAAACCCTGACACATTAATTTGCAGCAGCATTGGCCTTGGAAAGTGCTGTGAAGTCATCAACAAGTGCTTTGCTAACACACACAGTAACTGCATATTACAAAAATGAACATTCATTACAGAGCTCTTTTCTGTTTTCACAGCTACATAATAAGTGTGTTTAAAATATCCAAGTTTGTCTTTGAAGTACTGAGGCTCAGTGTTGGGGAAAATTATACAGATAAACCATGTGTACCAGTCAGCAACAATTGCACACTCATCTGGGTGCAGGCAGCACCATCTCTACTTCTTCTGGACATTCCATTACTGCTTAAAACATCATCCCAGCACATTTAGGAATAAAGAATTCCTCCATGCAGTTCTCACTCATAGAGCTCAAATCCCAAAGCATTTCAATAAATACTTTTACTTTATAAAATTATCGGGGTCCTTGCCCTGCAAAACAGATATACTTTAATAGCAATGAACTGTAATGTTTAATCTGGTATATGTTATCCTAAAAGTTTTTTTCAGGATTTTTGTTGATGTTGTCAACTTTTAAGTCATTCAAAGGCAGGCCCCAGCAGTTAAGCACATAGACTCAGGCCCCTTCTCTTTGTGGTGTAATATCAGGGAACTACGATATAAATAAGCCTTAGAGATCAGGTACTAACTTTAACTACTCAGGGAAGCCTCTGGAAGGATGAAAAGAAAATGTCAGTGCACTTAACTCTGAAACCAGTAAAACTACCTTATATACCCTGGGAAAAGACATCAGCTGGGCCAGGCTGGAGCCCAGCAGGGAATGAAGTGTTATCAGGTAAAGCAAATGATGCAATCAAGGATGTCCCGGGGTTCCAATTGTTCAGCCCTGTGCTTGCCTGACACAGTCTGTGACAGAACAAACTCCACTCTTGCTGTTGTACTGTGTCTGTCTTGGTCATTCACAACACACCAGCAGAAGGAATTTGGTGTGTTGTCCCTGGGTTTGGTGGAGGACTGTGGGAATGTTCTTCCTTGTGCTGGGGAGTGCTGTCTAACACTTGCATCCCTGCCTAACTTCCTTCAACAAAGGAGCACAATAAAACCCATGAAAGGATATAAGTTTAATTGATAGAATCTGGTAACCTTTCCCAGGAGAAGAGTCCACAGTAAACCTTCTAACTTTCATCTAGAGGAACTAGTCCTCACTTATTCCTAAATAAATCCTTTATTCCTAAATGTGCTGGGATGATGTTTTAAGCAGTAATGGAATGTCCAGAAGAAGTAGAGAGAAATGGTGTTGCCTGCACCCAGATGAGTGTGCAATTGTTGCTGACTGGTACACATGGTTTATCTGTATAAAATTAAAGAAGTGCAAACCTTTAGCATAGAACCTTGCTTTGTAGGAGGCAATAGGTCTACTTTTTAAAATGTACATAGTCATGCCAAGCATCTGAAAAGCAAGCTCCATTTAGCGTTTCAAATTACATATTTTAAATAGAATGAGGCGTTCATAAAACACCCCCACAGTTTTACATTTGTACTACTGAGAAACAAAATAATTTTTCCTCACAGGACATAATGCATTTAATATTTTATTACACAACTGTATTAATAGTGATTTTGTAATTAAGAAAATTAAAATTCAAGCTGTGATAAACTGGGTTTTCCACACATTTTGCAGTGTAATATAAACAATGAGGAAAAAGAAAAGCAAGGAAGACTTTATTTTAACTGAACATTTCACAAAGATGACAAGGAGCAATTCTTCACCTCCTGTATGTGTTTCTCCAGGTTGTCATAGTCCAAACACAGAAATCTTTTATGCTCCAAAGTCTTGAACCTGTCCACTAGTTTTCATCTTCTTACAAAGTTTATCATGTCAAAGATTAAGTTACCGTCATGCTTCTATTTTCTTTTAAGGAAAAATATATCATGCACATCTCAGTGACTACCATGAGATCTGTATTCAAAATGTGCATTGAAAAGGACAAAGACCAGGTATGTAAAATGTCAGCTCAAAATGGAATTTATGAGTATGGGGATGAGAGGAGATATAGCAGGAAGTTTTACAACCCCAGCTGTAATGGTTATTGCCATGGAGAGCTATAACAAACCCAAGGCTAACAGGTGACATCCCAGCTCTGTTTGACAGGGCTGCTCACTTCTAGGGAGATGAACTGACCCGGGAGAAAAAGCTGGAAGATCTGTTAAAAAAAAGATAACAGAACAAACACACTTTAAAAGGGATCTTCACTCTGTCATTTTCATTTACCTTGCCTGCAGCTGCTAATTCTGAAACCTGCTTATTTCATGAAAAACTATCCATGAGTGACAGCTTCCAGAACAGCTGAGACTCACAGATGTAAAGACCTGTGACGTAAAATGAGCCTTACAGAACTTTAGATTGTTTGGTGAAAAATTTGCCAGGAAAAGTTCTGTCTCCTTGTGCTAGGAATCAAGTTGCTGATCATGCTAAACTGATTAGATTAGTGGTCAGATTGCACACTCTAATTAAGCACAAGTAAGAAAGTTAGTAAGAAAAAGCCAAGTCTATTTAGATATCAGAGAGAAGTTCCTGACTAGTAAAACTTAGTCTGGGAACTGTTTTCACAGACATAATTATTGACTATTCCAGTCAATACTACAAAATTCTCCTTACCAGTTGCTTTAGCAACTCCTCACAGAATCACAGACTACATCACTGTAATTTTCCACTAAGCTGCATGCTTTAAGCATACCAACTAAAACCTGCAAATGTACAGGTGCACAGATTTAATTTGTTCTGATTACTGCCTACATTTTTTCCTGACAAACTAATCCTACGCCATTAAGCCTTAACCCATATTTCTGAAAAGTTTTATTTCCTATATGCCTGCCCTTCCCAAGCCTTAGATGCCAGGTTTGATGTAGCTCCTTCTGTCACGCATCACCTTTGCAAAATTACTAATCAAGGTTTTGCTCTCATTACTCCCCCTGATGACTCATACATTCCACAAAACCACAGGGGGAACATAAAGAGGAAAATGATAGCCATCTTAAAAAGGAAGAACACTCTTAAAAAATGCTTATTTATTTCTATACTTTTTTTAAGAAATGTCTGCCTTAGATATTTGGTTGTAGTATCAGTCAGAAGTTAAATGTTCCATGGGATAAAGACCATGCCTTCATTCATTAAAGAAGTGCAGACCTTTAGTTCATTCAACCATTAAGAGAGTCAATGAAGTAATTTACTAATCAATTAGACATCAGTGAGCTCTAATACTGGTCTGTACTAAACTACAGTACAGATGTACCTCAGACTTAGTTGTTAAACAATTACCTGAAAATTCCTCCTTCTCTGAGTGGGCATTAGGGCAAACGACTGACAAAGTATTAATTACGACTTCTAAGCCATTATTTTATCCTTCACAAAAAAAAAAAAAAAAAGAAAAATCACAGTAAACCTAACATATCAGGAGAGCAGAAGGAGGGAAGTGTAGAAAGAATAGACAGAACACAAAGAGAATAACATAGCTAAGGAAATGCACAATAAAAAGCACTGTTATTCCACATATTTTTTTCAATTTATTGTTATACAGATTCACTGTCATCTGGTATAAAATCACACACTATCTGGGATATGTTATTAACTACTTTCTAAGAGCTTTTTTTGCTCCCTCTAGTTTGAAGGGGGTTTTTATTTTCACACAAACCCTTCAAAGTAGTCAAGAGTAAAACCCTTTGCGAGAAATGATTGGCATGTACAACTAGTTTAAAATGATGTAAATAAGACACAATTATTAACAAAAGAACAATTGTACATTGCCATTGAACACTGTGCCTTTAGCCTTATAACCACTCAGATTTAGTATTAAAATCACATATCTGAAATCCCAGACCAATGTGATCTATGTCCTGTAAGCAGGAAGTGAAATATCGTCACTGTTTACTAAGAAATTACCCCATCTTCCCTCATTTTAACACCTACAGCCAAACCTGAAGAGTCCCTTCTACCACTGTTGAAGTCAACAGCACATGCACAGAGCTTATGTCTGACTCCAAAATAGGGAGTGTGCAGCACAGACCATCTTCTTGACATGCTTTTATGATTTCACTTTCTCTAGATTACATAATTCATTTATCCTTTCTGCTGCATTTCTCCTCTCTATGTTTAAGGATTATTAGTTTTCCTGTGGAGAGAGGGAAATTGATAAGAGAAAAAAAAACCAAAACCCAAAACGCAAAAAAACAACTAAACAAACCAAGACAGAAAAACATAATTCTGAGAAATTTTATCTGCATTTCTTAGAAAAGAGTGGTATACCTGTATGGATGTTCCCCTTTACCTATCACCCAGAGGCCAAGAATCCAAAGCACCTCTGCAAGCACAGGTAATAAATGTGTTGTCTGGAAGAGCACTGCTGGGACTGGGGCCCTGGATCCTCTCCAAGATGCAGTAGAGGACCTCCAGACTGACACATTTACATCCCAATGCTGCTATTGCTCCAAGTTTTACTTGCAGGTTCAGAGGTCAGGGAGGCAGCAGTGGCTGGTAACAGCAGAATACTTTTGTATGTGACTGAAGTAGAAGATGAAAACTGGCAAGACCTCTTACATTGCATTTTGGGTCCTGCACAGTTCTGACAATTACAAGAAAATTTAATTTAGAATCCCCAATATCCTCAAGAAAGACATAAAAAAGCTTCTACAGTTTCCATCAGGAAATAATTGTGTTAAAGCCAAGAAACAAAACAAATTTTTACATCATGCAAGAAAATGCCACATGTGAAGGAAGAATATTATATTCTAAATCAGTTTATATCTTTATAGAAGGGAATTTATAAAGAAAAACAGACTATGCTGCTACTAGTGACTAAATCTTACCTCTCCTGGCTAAGTGATACATTTTACTTTGGACAGATTCTAGTTACAGCCAAGCTTGATAGAGAGGTCTCACATATATTATATCAGTGGTGTCTTTATTTCACATTATCAGCCTTGAATGAAAGGAATTTTAGACATAAAGTAGAAGCTGGGACATGGTGAAGATGGCATGTTTTCCTGCACTCCTCTCAGAAACCTGTTGGGCAAGTCACATATTTTTAAGCATAGATTTGAAAAGAGTTTATGTGTATTTAATTTTTCAGGTATTTCTCTCCCCAATATATGACCATCAGTGGCAGGGCCCGAATAGGGAAGGCAGCCAAAATCATTGCAAACTGTGTATGTCACACCTCTGAGGGACTGACAGGACCCTTTCTGGAATGAATGGAACATATGGCAAAGTCCTAAAAACTTGTCAATTTGTTTAAATGTTATGAATTACACCTTGACAAAAGTGGTTCCTAATTCCTCCACAGCATCTGTCAACAGACCACACACATTTCAGCAGTTTCTTGACATTAAAATTAAATATTTCAAAACAGAACTGAATTCAAAATGGAACTGAATTGTTCAGTGGCCTATCTAACCCATTGAGCAACTCTAATCAGCTGCAAAAAAGCACCCTGAAACTTTCTGCAGTGAGGAAAGGAGCAGCTTTCCACTCTGTATGAGGTAAGGATTTGGAAGATTTTACACTTACTGGGGACTCTGTGGCTCCAGCAAGAGAAATTATACATGAACAGAGTTATTTTGCATAAGTACAGCTTTTTGTGCATGATGTCTGATGCATCCTGACACTGAGTATGATTTGCTGCCTGTGACTGCTGGGCATTCCACAGACACCTGACAGTCTAGACTTCCAAGCACCAGGAAAAGCCACCAAAAGCTATAAAAATGCAGCACAAATGACATCTTGCATGCGTTTTCTGTGGGACACAGTATTTAGTAGTAAAATATGTGAAATCTCATTATACAGCAGACTGTCTGGATATATTAACCATCACTGCTGGATGCAGCCAAGCTTGGAGGACCCTCTCCCCTCATGGCTGGGGACAGCAGTGTTTCCACCCGCTGGCCAGGATGCTTCCATCCCTTCCAGTAGCTCACAATAAAGGCACGTTGTTGGAGCAGTTTAAAAATGCTTTTATTGCTGTGTGACTTGTTCCTCAGAGACAGAGAGGATTTTAGCCAATGTGGCATCTTTTACAAAATGTACTGCACTGATTCCCTCTACAACCTGCCCTTGACCAGTAGCTGCAGTTTGCTGGAAACTCTTCCTAGAATCCCTTAAAGGGGTAGCATTTGTCTTTGTTAAATTACCGTGAAATCAAATCAAGCCAAATTCCAACCAGCTCTGTCTGCCAAGGAATTTCAGAGGACTGGCATCTCCAGAAGAATCCAAATGGGCTGCAATGAAGGCACAGCTCTGACTGGAACCCAAGTAAATCCCAAGTAAATTTTATAGCAATGAGGTTGTGTGGATGAGAAAGTCAGAACTGAAGAATAAGTGCAGAATGTCACTCTTTAGGTCACAGGCAGCAGTCCTGTAGAATGACACAAACTCAAATTGTGTATTTTCCATAGAGAATCCCCACAGATGTCAGGAAATGGACTGCACAAAGATCAATGGAGAAATGCAGCTCTTTTAATTGCCAGCCTTAAGATAAAAAATTTCTTATCTGAAGCCTCACTTATCCTTCCTTTGATGCATCTCTTCCTTTTGCTACATTATTTTTTCTTTATAATTCCATTTTTTTATTTTGCTTTTGCATTGACTCCCTGAATTCTCAGCCCAGCTGATTCACCTCATTAAAAATATCAACATGTAAACATCTAACATGGAGCCAGGTACACCATTACTGTAATTTCACTATTCTCTCATTGTCAGTGTGGGACATGATCATTGCTGGGAGGTTATTCTTGATGTGATTGCATATGAAATAAAGGTGTAATGGCTTGTTTTCATAGGATTTTCTGTCCAGGTCTTTCCTATGTTTTTTTAATGTTAAAGGAAAGTTTAAGTTATTCCTGATTAACTAAATATGCAAAACACATGTACTTTGAAATGGTTCTGCATTTGACATTCCAAAAATATTACAAGTATTAAAATACAAATTTAGATTATTATGGCTATGGATTTCAGAACTGGCTACTGCAATTATTTCTTTAATATCACCCCGTGGTACCATACCAAAAGTAGTTTATAGCATTTAATTTCTCCAGTAAGTATCACATCAGCCATATAACTTATGAAAACAGTACTCATAGAAACATGATGAAGCAGAGATTCTTCCAACTCCAGGAGCTTCCTGTGTCCCTGCAGGATGATAGATAGTGATTGTGTGCAACAAGCAGAAAGCAGGATTAACTTTTCAGCTTGCCTAACATAAGCCACAACAAACAGCAGAAAACCACGCTGGCTACTGAGCACGTCCATTACATTTTACAGTTGGAACTGGTGATGGATGTTGGTGTCTTGTAAAATAACAGGGCCAGAAAACTGAATTCCCAGAGCTCCAACAGAGGTAGTTTATTACCTGACTCTGACATAAAGAAAAGGAATTACAGACTAAACAAAACATATTTTAAAACCTGCTGTAGAATATATGCATTTAATCCAGCCCCACATTAGTCTGGAATAGGGTCAGGATATTCATTAGATTTCTTCCAGCTTCCCAGTGGCCAATAAAGGATACATTAACTGGGTTCCATCAAAGATACTTCTTATGGATTCAATCATATTCTCACTGTTTTCTCATTCTGCTCACAATCTCACTCTGATTTTGTCATGGGCAGCTCAAAGGTAAAATAAAACAAAACTCCACGAAATGTATGGGTCTCTGACTGCTGCAAATACTCTGCTCTGCTTATTCTTCAGAATTCATTGTCACAATTTATCATAATATTTAATCTGATCCACAGTTTGTTGTTTTTTTTTTTTTTCTATTTAACTGCTGAGTTACTGGAAATTTGGTAAAAATGATATTTTGTATGAATCTTACTTTACAAGTATCAGATTTGCATAGTAACACATGCATTGAAAATACCTCAGAACATCACACACTACGCTGATGGCAAACAAAAAATCTGTTGCTTCCATATGTAGTGCTCTTATGCAGCTGTATCATTTTGCATTCTGGCAGGGACAAGAAAATTCTCATGGATCATCTTGATTTTGACAGTGGGCAGCTTAAACTTTGAAATACAAGTCTGAAATTCTGCATTTTAGAATGCCAGCATCACGAATTTACCCTTTCAACTTCTCCAAACCCAAAGTCCATTTGAAGGTGGGCAACTGAGTATGTGGATTTTTTCTTCCTTTCTTCCTTATGAGTAAAACATTCCTTGCAAAATTACTTGTGGCTGAATACTTTTATTTAAACATAAAACACTTATGGCAAATTATTAATTTTATTTCACAGGAAAGTGGCTGTTCTGTTGAGAGGTTTTGAGTCATCATGTAAAGTTGTGCTCTTTTGTTAGTTTTCTTTCTTAATGCAACAGTCCATGTCCGTGTCCAACTAATTAGACCTTATTAGATAACATTCCTTTAGCTGAGGTGTTTAAAATGACTCCTTCAAGTTTTTTATTCTGTGTTAATATGGTCCCACATTCTATTTTTATTTACTTTAAATTGCAAGTTTCCTTATTTGTTCTCTCAATCCCTGATGCTTCAGCTAAAAACAGAATAATTTTTTAGTATCTAAAAATCCTAACAGTAATTAAAGATTCTTCATCCTCCTAAATTACTCTGCCTGTGTATAGCTATGCAGCCTTACATTTTTAGGAACAGCTCCAGTTTATGTTCTGTGTCTGTATGCACCTATGCAGTGTGGGCTACAGAGCAGGAAGATGTTTCTATACTTCTCTGAAATGAACTATATCTCATAATAAACACAAAGGCCTTGAATGGACCCCATGTCCTGATGATCAGAGGATTCAGAGGTAAATCTTGCTGATTCACACAAACACTGCAGTGCCTTATTTATGCCATTTTATGATTAAGGCCTTGAACTAGCAAAGTTCTTAAGGACATGCCTAATTTTTAATTCAATGGAAGCATTCATCTGTTTGAAATGCTTAAACACTTTGTTGAATTATGACCCAAACAAAGTGGAAAAGCAATTTAAAAAAAAAAAGCAGCAGTAAAATTTCCTCATGCAGTAAATATTCGGAAGCCCGTTTCAAGAAGCTGCAAGCACCACCGGCTGCAGGAGCACACGGATTTGTGCATGCAGACAGCAAAGCTGGGGCACACAAATCAGATTCCTCTTCCCCAAGGACACCCATCTCTGTCTCTCAAAGTGCACACCTGCCCATTGTGAGGCACCTGTGCTTCCTTCACCTGCTCCCCTCTGAAACTCCTGAGAAAACAGCGCCGAAGGATCCAAGGTGACATCCTGGCCCCCTTACCACACTTCAGAGAAGAGAATCATAATACAGGAAAATGTTGCTGTAATGCTCTAATTAGGACATCTGGCCAGGTAAAGAAAAGATCCCAGGTGGCTTTCCTAAACAAATAGCCACATACAAAACTATTGTCTAGACTCCCTGGATATTGTACCCTTCTCCCACAAAAAATCTCAGTGAGCTCCACTTTTATCTGTGATCCTCATTCTTTGCTTTTCTACAGCCATTTGAAGCTCTTCCATTTATCAAAATATTTTACTAGTGTTTAATATAAATACACGTGATCTTACCTCTTTAATCTTGATTTTGGCTTTCATTTTGAGTTACCTACTTTATTCTGATGTGTCACTTTAGATTAATTTGTTATGCTAAGTACTTGCCAAATAAATAATGAGCTTTCAAATGAGTCCATATGTAATAAGGTAAGGATTTAATTATTCCTAACACTATTAACATTTTACTACTGTATCAGGGTCATGGCTGAAAATATGATAGACACTTTTAGGATTGCCAAGAGCTCAGTGTCTCACTTGTGAACCATTATTACTGCTGAGGCATTGGCATCTAATGGTTTGTAATAATGACAAAGAAGGGGCAATTCTTTGCTGCAGTCCCTGGAACCAGACATTCTTTATTTCGTTACCAAGTTTAAATCATTATGAAGTTTCTTCCTACTACTCAAAACTACTACTTTGGAAAAGAGAAAGAGAATCAAGAGTGTAAGATTACATAAAGAGATGTTTTTTTGCTTTTTTTTATCAATAAATATCTTTGAGTTAATTTTGTTTCCTACCTGATTGTCCTTGAAACCAATAATTGCATGACAGCCACAGAGGCTGCATTTGGGGCTGCACTGAGCTGAAGATTCCATGTGAATTAAAGGTGGTCTCCTGTGCAAACTGCAGATTGACAGACCGTGAGGGAAAGAGGAGCAGATGTACAAGAGGATGAGGTGACACCATGCCACCTGCCAGAGGTGTGTAGGAAAGGGACCCATGCATCCTGTTCTCCAGCCCCTAAAGCTGCCTTTGCCACACTGTGAATACCAACATCTGGGCCAAGGCAGTTTGATGTATGTCCTTATTCACTTTTCAAAATGTAGCCTGTCTCCCGTGATTGTGTCAGATCCTAGAATAGACAATTGCTCACAAATTCCTTTGAGAATTCTTTCAACTGCACAGTTAAAAGGTGGAATATCATTTTCTTGAGCAAAAAATGTGCAGTTCCAAGGATTTGATTTTTTTTTCTTCAGTTTTTCTATAGCCATTTTGCTGACAAAAATGAACTGGAGGTTTTTAGAGTACAAGACTGATGAAAAATCTGTCACTTGCAGATATTTCAGAATTTACATCCATAATTATACAGTCAGCTCTCCTCCTTATTCTATCTACACCATTAGGAGTGGACAGTTGGAAGCAGCCGCATGGAGACCAGTCCTTTTTCGATCCCTGAAAGTAAACAACAATCTATCAGGATCAATATCTACATGTCCTTGCATAATGCCAGGCAAAAAGTATTTTCAACACCTTGGAAGAAACTGAAAAATGTATGTCCAAAAGACACAGGTGCCACGAAAGAGCAGGAAGCTTGAGGGAATCACCAGCATTCCAGGTCCTACCAGCAGGAAGGAATTTACTAATGATTTTGAGACCACACTGCCAAGATTACCCACTGTCAAGTGCCCATCTGCTTCCAGATATTTGGAATCTGGAAACTCAAAACACATGTCCTGCAGAGTGGCACAGCTCCAGTCCTAATCTGTGAGTGAATTCCTGCACCTGCAGACACCCTGGGCCTAAAGGAGGTGACAAATCTCTCACAGAAGCCTGTGCAGAAATGCTGGAGCTGAACACCAACATGTGGCCAAGGCAGCAGTGAGGCACAGCCCTGCTCCAGGGCATGTGCTCTATTCCCAGCTGGAATGGAGGCATAAAGAGTATTTCCCACTGATCCAGCATCAGTGCTTACTCATGAAACATGGCGATAATATTTCTAGTATGTAAAAGAATTCTCCTCAAATATTTCTGAGGGGCTGTGCGTGTCGGGTCTTTTATAAACCATTACTAACCGTGCCAAATAAACCAATGAAAAGCCATATCAAAGTACAGGATTTTAACTATTTATCTGGGTTCTGTGGAATTGTGTTGTAAAGCACACTGTTGACAAAACCGAGAGAGGAGGGTTGACCCTGGCTGGATGCCAGGTGCCCAGGAAACCCTCTCTATCACTCCCTTCCTCAGCTGGACAGGGGAGAGGAAATATAATGAAAGGAACATTGAGATAAGGGCAGGGAGAGATCACTTATCAATTACTGCCACAGGCAAAAGAGATTCGGTTTGGGGAAATTAGTATAATTTATTAGCAGCCAAATGAGGGTAGGGAAATAAAACCAAACCCTAAAAGACCGTACAGCCACCCCTCCCTTCTCCAGGGGCTTAAATTAATTCCCATTTTCTCCACCTGCCTTCCCCTGTGAGGTGCAGGGGAACAGGAAATGGGGGTTGCAATCTGTTCATTACAAGTTGTCTGTGCTGCTGCTTCCTCCTCGGGGGGAGGGCTCCTCACACTATTCCCTAAATGTTTTTCACTTCTTCTCGCTTTTCCAAGAGTTCTGTTTGCTTAGATGGATTGTGTTCAGTGGTTTGAGTGGTGACAAAACAGAATTATACTTGCAAATTTCCCCTCACCGGTAGCTGCCTACATGCAGCCCCAGCCAGGATACAGCCCTTGGCAATAACAGCCTGACAGCAAGGGAATGGTATTTCCATTTGCAATAAAAGAGTTAATGGGAAAAATCCATGTTCAGGGCAGTCATTTGAGGTCAAAGACCATGAAATGATTTGGGGGCCAAAATCGATTTCTATGTAGGAAAAAAAAATGCCATTTCCCACATGATTTCAGAAGATCGTACTTGATATTTTCCTGAAAACCCTAAGAAGGTGGAGTATAAGTGAATTTCAATGCATTCATTAATGAGAAAACAACATCTTCAAGTTAGTTTGTTAAGCATAATTATGCTTCATTCAGTCATTTCTTTCTATTTGCCATTTTACTCTGCTCTAGTAATTATAGCCAAGTGCATTTCCATGTGAGTTGCAATGGAAGTTGCTCTTTGCAGAAGGTTTGTCACATTGTAAGTGGACTTTAGAGAAACGGGCATGATGTGATTGTTACTGACTGCACTTAACCTGGAAAAGTTGCAAGGAATAAACTAATTACTTCAATATTCAAAGATGTGTCCAAGCAAGAAATAATTACACTGTGACATGGGTGAGCAAATAAAATATAAAATGTAGGAGAAGCCTTGGTAAATACAAAAGGGAGATTTTGATTACTCAGAACTAGACTGGAATACGTTAAAGAAGATATAATGTGGGTTTGGTTTGAGATTGCTTTGGAGCTCCATAGGTTATGTGTGAGTGCCTAGCATTAAGACCAGAGTATTATTGTCGTGTCTGGGAAGCAGTGCAGCAAAAAGCAGGAACTACATAAAGGCAGTGAAAAAGCTAAAGAACAGTTATTTCAATCTCAGTACGGGTCAATCTCTCAGGCTCTTGCCTAATTTTAGTCAGTCCTTACTCATGCAAATCTCCCACTTACTTCAAGAAATTTCACCTGAACTGGAGCAAAACCAGTAACAAGTTCTGGTCAAAGATTTTTTTATCCTATCTGGCAAAACGTGTGATACATTGCTGTGTGGGAAGAAGCCATAGAAGTGAAGGATTTAAAAATCCACAGTGCACAAAACACCTTTCAATCAAATCAGCTGTTCTTTCACAGATAGTGTCTAAAATGGTGGGGAGACAGAATAAAAAGAGGCAGGAACTTCCTTTCCACACTAAACTCTCAAGCAGATATTACCAGTTGAAACATAAAAGGTCTAGAAGGCTCACACTCTATTTATTACCATTAGCAACTCATCTATAATGCAAAAATAATCATTCTATATGGAATTCTCAGAAAAAAACCATGAATGTCGTGTCATCAGAGACACAGCATGAGATGGAAGAGTTACATTAAGGAACACAACAGAATGAACTAAAATGAACAAAAAAAAGCAAAAAACAAAACCCAAAACCAAACAAACAAACAAGCAAACAAACAAAAGGAAAAAAAAAGAAAAAAAAAAAAAGAAGAAATCACACTTCATAGTCTTATTTTCACGTGATAAAATTAGCCCATAAGCCACTGGGGTGAAAATGTCAGTGACAGCCCCCCTGGCTGTGGGGCAGCAGATTCACTCAGACTCAGCACCTAAAAAACCAACAGCTCAACAGCACTGGAGAGGAGGGTGAGAAATTGGGAATCAAGCCCAGGAAGAAGAGAGGGGTGGGAGTGAGGCGTTCTAAGATTTTTTATTATTATTTCTTATTATCATATGCTGATTTTGCTGGTAGTAAATTAAATTAATAGCCCTCAGTCAACTCCATGGTTTTTCTGTGACGATAATTGAGGAGTGTTCTCCCTGTCCTTGGCTCAACCCATGAGCCTCTCATGGCATTTTTCTCCTCCTGTCCAGTTGAGGAAGGGGAGTGATAGAGTGGCTTTGGTGGGCACCTGACATCCTGCCAAAGTCAGCCCATCACACTGATTCAGGGACCCATGGCAGCACAAATCTAACCATCAACAGATAGGAAAAATAATTTTCTCCCTGTTTCAAGATTAAATTACTTTTGTTGTGGTTGCTCTCTATTTTGATTTAAGGAGGAATTTACAATGGTATTTCTGCTGTTTTCATTGCTAGAAGGCAAAAGTTTGAATAAGATAATCCGTAGTCCTAAGATAATCTATTTCTTTTTCATATTAGAAAAATTAAATCACATGAGGTGTATGTCAAAGTTAGAAGGTATTAGTCCAAGAGATATATTCTGACTTTGGGAAGCCAGAATGTTTTTCATCAGTTTGATGGCAAACAAACTGGTTAATAGTTGAGGCCAAATTTTATAGAAGTTGGGATGTTACTTTTAATTAACATACCTGATTTATTTGCCCAAATAAATATCCTGCACGATGTAATGCACTAGTTATTTATTTCTCATTGTCTGGAAATCAAAACAAGTCTTGGAGGTCACTTACACTTGGAGGTTTTGTTCTGTCATTATACACTCATAAAAGTTAATAGTCCTTGCTGCTTGCCTGAGTTCAACATTAAATTCTAGGATGAGTTAAGAGAATGTGTTAATTACTGTTCATTACTGTAGGAGTTCATGTGAAGCTACTTGGAAATTACAGTCAACAGAGATGATGGAGAATATGCTGTGTTGGGTTTTTTTTTGTGAGGGGTGCCATTAAGAGAGAAGATCAGAGGGACAATAAAAGCTGAACTGTCAGAAGTGAAACTTTTTGGCAGTATCTGTCGTGTTTGATGAAAATTTAATGGGAAAAGATTTCTTAGTCTCAAATGGGGACTGATTTCTCTTATTTTGCCAGGACGATAAAGTCACTTCTTGAGGTAAAGTGACTCACTGCAGTATGAGAGTTTTTTGGTTGAATATCTCTGTTTGATTTGTGCTAGGTGTGGAATCTCTGCCAATTTTCCTCTGTGCTGAAAGCACATGCAATCAGCAGCAGGTTGGGGACCATTTTGTCAAGTATTACTTTCTCTCTGAAGTTTTCATTAAAATAGTTCAGGAGGATCTGTGTTCCTACAAACAAAGATAGATCTTTTAAGAGATTGCAAAGATTTAAAGTCTTTTTAAGGGATGGTTTTAAGCCTGAGCAGGAGATGGATTTCCTACATCCATTATTTTTAATAAAAAACCCCAATATTAATATTCCATTTTAGCACTATTCTAGTCACCATCTCTCCATCTTTTTCTCTATATATGAAAAAGATCTGACTTGGAGGTCTGGAAGTTTTTGTGTCTAGATCTTTAGAAATATCTCTGTGTGGTGAGAGAAAATATGGAACTGGAGCCTGAATGCTTTAAACAAAACATATTCCTGCAGATTATTTCCTCATTTTACATCAAATAGTTGCTGGCTGCCTTATGGAGTAATTTTTTGTACACGAAGAATTCTGTTGGTTTTCAGCTTCACAGGTCAACTGAAAATGATCTCTCAAAATGGGGATCAAATCTGATGGAGGTACCTAGGCTCCTTATTCAGGTTTTTTTAGGATATGGTTTTAAATTATTTCTGCATAGTTTGTGCCACAGAAAGAGAGGCAGGATGGCAGGATGTGTATGTCAACTCCATCTAACAGACTGTGGACAAAAATTGCCTGTTCTGCCCTCACCCCAAGCAGCATCCCTGAAACTATCCCTGTGCTCCTCAGCACTGAACTGCTAAACAACCTTGAACAACCTCAACTACTGAACCAATGTTGTATTTATTCTCTTTAATCCAGATTTTCTCTTTAATAGAGATCTTTCCACTAGCCCAGTTCAAAGTGTAAAAATAGGTCTGAATAAGCAGTGGTTCTGGTTTAGTTTTCAAAGTAATTTACCAGCAGGTTCATCGGTTAAAGGGGGCAGATTTTTTGGGCTGATTTGAGTTCTGGTAAAGAAAATTTAATTATCCCATCCGAAGGACATCAAGTTCTCTACATTCAATACTTTTTCAGTTTTGATAATGTCTGTACCCAAGGTAACCAGGGATGTTTTATTTGTATATAATATTGCTCTTCCTGAGGATAGGAACAGTGGTGAATACTCCAGAGAAAGATATAATAGTTGAAGAAAGCAAAATTAAAATATAAGCCAGCTTGAATAGATGATCATTGGGAGTGGCTATGGGAACATCCCAAACTCTTGAAATCTACAGCCTGTTGAGATCCTGGTATCAACAGAGCTGGGGGTGAAACTTTCATTGGCTTTATGGCCTTTGAGACAGACCTGTCAATACAGGAACCTGATCTCAGCTGCACCTACTGGCTTCTAGAAATCAGACAGAGTAAATCAGACTATATCAAGTTATTGTAACATCTGTTATTGTCACTTTTCTTAAATCATTTCAAATTAAATGAGATTGTATAAAACCAGTTAGATAATATACACTGAAAGATACTTTAGTGGAGATGACAGTGTTTAGAAGGAGAAAGACTCTCCAGAAATATGTAATTTCCTTTTTTCTTTCTCCCTAAATTAATTTTCCCACATGAAAGTCCTCATAGACCACCTGGGGAATTAAAAGATCTGAAATAATGTTATCTTTTAACTAAGAATAAAAAGAAAACAAAGAAGAAGCATAATTATGAGCTAACTATTAGAAAGTTCTTAGTGCTAATATGCAGCAGAGGTCAGAATACTCATGATTTATAATCGACATCAAGAGAATAGAAGGTTGCTAAGAAGGGCTCCTCTTCAGAGAAGTGAGAGAATGCTGCACAGATAATAGCATTTCCTTCATGCTGATGACTTTGTCAGTGAATACAATAAGCTGATTCATTAGACAGACCTATTCAATATAAATCCACTTAATATTAATACCTAAAAGGTTTAAAACATTTTAGTGATCATGTCACACAGAGCTATTGTTAAAAGAGAGAACTGTTTGCTCTGCCTCACATTCAGACAGAGCTCAGGAACATGAAAACGATGGACACACGGCCTTTAACTCTTATAAAAGAGCACAATGGGACAATAGAGGTGTCTGAGTATTCCTCAGTGTCAAAAACCCTTCTGTACCACTCCAAATGATCAGAGAGGCTGCAAAAGGCACAGCCAACCCTGCTCTGAAGGTTTGATGGCAGGGTAGAGTCACCTGCCTCAATGCTGGCTTGTAATAGACTTCTGGGACAGCAAATCATCAGAGAGCCCTCACTCTCTGCTTCTTGCATGTGATGTCAGGGGTTTGATGACAAAATTGGAGGGGAAATTCACAAGGCTGCTCAGCCATTATATAACATCCTTTAGAGATTCCCCAGTCATGGCCTGTTCAGCTTGTGCATTGATGGGGAGCAGGGAGACAGAACCCTGTACAGACAGAGTAACCTCCCCACGTTCAGTCGGTACAAGCCCTCACAACTGTAGGAGTAAACAGTGTTAAACTTCTTACCAAACAGGGGACAAAGAGATAGCACTTGCTAGAGTATATAGAGGTGATAAAGATGTAAAAATATATAAATATTTCAATACAATGTGTAGCAGTGTAATGGAGCAATTACAGTAGATAACCTTGCTGAATTAAGTTCTCTGTTAATGCTAAAAGGCAATATCTGTTAGATCTTTAACAGAAAATAGGATCATTTTGAATTTGTGGTGGGTTGACCTTGGCTGGACAGCAGGTACCCACCAAAGCTGTTCTTTTCCTCGCCTCTTCAACTGGACAAGGGAAGAAAATACAATGAAAAGCTCATGGGTTGAGGTAAAGAGAGGGGGAGATCACTCAATGGTTACTGTCATGGGAAGAATAGACTTGAGGAAATCAATTGAATTTTTTACCAATCAAATCAGAGGACAGTAATGAGAAATAAATTCAAATATTAAAAGCACCTTCCTCACACCCCTCCCTTCTTCCCAGCCTTGAGTTTACTTCTGATTTCTCTACCTGTTCCCCCCAGGGTGTGCAGAGGAAGAGGAAAAGGGTCCTATAGTCAGTTCACCACACATTTTTACATTCTCTGTTTCTTTTCTTTGCTAATGGTCAGGTTTCTGATTATCTACACACAAGATCTTCAGTGGTGAAAGCTGCAAGAGACTGTACAGTAATTATCTGTGAAATTGCTGGCTGTGAAATTTTTGTCTCTGAAATGCTGAAATTTTGTAGGCAACAGCAGGACACTTTCAATGAAATAATACTAGGACAGGTAAAAATTGTATGCAAAGACTCCATTTGTATAATTACTTGATTGCTACCAAAATCCCTAATGAATGAGTAAATGGAGTCAAATGCCCAGGGTTTTATTGTTGAAGAATTACATGCACACAAAAAATTATGGATGATGGATTGTTTGTTAAAAAAATAAAGTGGGTTTGGGAAATGGAGAAGAAATATAAATATTCTGAGCAAAAGCCAGCCATGGCTGCAGTATAAGAACATTTTTGTATTCAGCAGGTTTCATTCCTTGAAGTCTGGGTACTTTAGGGTTAAAAAGCCTGATTCAAAGATGAACAGAATATTTATTAAATGCTTTTGTGACAGTGAAAAAGACAGCAATATTCTCCAAGTAGCAATGGATGGAAGTGAGAAAATATCTGAAAGTGAGAAAATATCTGAAAGTAAGAAAACTTAGTGTGTCTCAACTTAGGTGTCACAGAGAGGGTTCCTCAGTGGTACCCAGTGACAGGACAAGCCACAGAAATCCACTTAAACATAAGAGAAAAACTGTCTACCAGTAGTTGTGCCAAAGATAAGAGAACAAGTTTTGGCATGGCAAAACAGAAGTATGACCTTTGAACCTGGAACAGTACCTTGCCCTTTTCCACAGAATCGCAGAATTAATGAGGCTTTTAGAAATCTTAAGAATGACCTTTCGTCACATTAAAGTGTTCGAGCAAGAAATATTTGCAAGTTATAAAAGTCAAATAGTGCCATTGGGAAGAGGAAGGAGAAAGGACAGGATGTGGCTCTGGCAAGGGAAAAAAAAGGGTTTTCTCTAGCCTGGCAAGATGACACACTTGTTTGATGAATGTCAAATTAATATTATAAATATGTGACATAAAAGCAACTAATATGCAATTTAAACTACTCCTGGTTCAGTAAGTGATGTTTTTAAAGTATTTATGTTTTGGGGAGTTTGGACCCTGGTGGTTGCAGGGTCCAAACATTCTGAAATCAATATTTTCCTCTGTTTTACATATTTTTGTTTAATTGATTTGCAATGATTCACTCTACAGAACTATCATTCTTTCTTTTTGCATTGTAATTAACATTCTTGAAAGGCTAATTCCTTTTTTTAATTATATCATGACATGTTGAATCAATGCAAAATTTCATAGAAATGGAGTGCATTTAGCAAAATATGGAGAAAAGAACACACAAAGTCACAGTCACTCTTACTGTACTTGTGCTGATTGAAGGAGGCTGCTAGACTTGATAGCCTGGCAAAGTCCCTTTAGGAGCAGACTTGTTGATCTTGTTAATCCTGTTAACATTAAAAAAAAAATATGTATATTCTTGTGAATAATATTTTAAAATATTTCTATGGGGAAACACCTACATTTTACAAAATGCCTACAAAATGGCAAACTTTTTTTTTTTTTAATTTGCATGGATATTTTTAACTTAAATTTATAGCTTTTCTTTGGGAATACTTTTGAAGAAATATCAATAGTATTCTCTGTGTTAAAATTAGAGAGTTTTTAAGAATCATACATTGATTCCTCAACAATACATTAGCAGTACTTTGCTGGTATAGGACACTATTAACGTCTTCAGGCTCACTGACATAAAGTTCAAGCTGTAAGGAATAAAATCTCATTTTTTCCCCAAAGACTTCAGGATAAGTGCTGCAATGCAGTGGTCTCCTTGACTTTGTGGTATAAATTATGCTTAAGTACTGTAATTTTTCCCTCAGTTTGAAACTAAGCAACTCTCAAATCCACTTAAGGATGTATTATATGGGGAAAAGAAAAGACATGTAAAGCTGTGGCACTGAGATTCATACACTGCTTATCACCTTCTGTTTTCTTCTCTTTCATGTATAAATATATTAAGGTCATTAGTTAATTGGAGGACACAGAATTATTAAGTCATTAACAGAAACATCAAACACTCATGAATGTTGAAACCCTTTTGTGTCTTCTAACAGCATCTTTTTTTTTTTCCCCCTCTAAATTGAAAAAGAGGTGTCAGACTGTTAGTAGAAATAAATAAGTAAACAGGTAATAAGATGATTAGGATGCATAGAGATCCTCTGCCAGAAGAAAAGTTGTGCACACTTGCAAAATTGCTCTAAATCCTTGTGCAATAGTGAAGTGCCAAACAGGGGTACAAGGCAGGAAATCATAGATTGTTCCATTAAAAAAATTATAACACAGGGCAAGAACACTCAAATCAAATCCTTTACTGCCAGCACCAGGTACTTCACAATTTCTCTAGGCTATATGGGAGACATGAATGATGGGTTTGGGATAGAGTGTGATAGCTGATTATTCTGAAGACTTCTCTGTTTTCTTCCCAGAGGAGATTTTACATCTCTCAAATCACAATTGCAAGGAACCCTCCAGAACTAGGAATTCACCCCTACCTCTTTGATCCTTCTTATAAAATGTTTTTTTATTATCCTCAGAAAGGTTTCTACTGCTCACCCTCATGAGAAAGAAATGTAATTAGACCTGGCTCAAGGCTTGGCACTGTCTAGAAAGTAGCACAGGTCAGATGCTGACTCCCAGTTTTGCAGTGCACCAGAAGTAGATTGCATACTTCATTTTTAAGGCTTTTCAAAAACCTGCTCTATTCTACCTCTCGAAGCTTCCAGCTGAAACATTGTTCTGGCAGTGGAACCAACTGTCATTCCCTGCTATTTTACTTTTCTTTAGAGTACTTAATTTTGTCTCCCATGCTTAGGGGCTCTCCATTGGACTCCAGAGTTCACCTGAAGCAGGTTGTGCATAATCAAGTACACACACTGTGCTGGACAGGACCTTTGTTCAGTCAGTCATGCACTACCTTTGCTGCAATGTAGTTAAATGTAAGGGACCAGATGACAAAAGGTGTTCCCCTGACACTGAGCTCAGTTCACACTGATGTTCCTTCCTGCTGTGATACCCTTCTCCATTTAAGCATCTGAGCTTTAGGATTTCCTTTGATAAATTGATCATCTCCAAGTGGGTTTTAATCCCTTCAACAGACAGATTTCATGAAGATTCTTTTCAGTCTAACTGAAAATATTTCAGATTTTATAAAGATATAATTGCACAGCATTTTTTTTTTTTTTTTTTTTTTTTTTTTGGTCTTATGGCTACTATTTTTCTGTAGAAATTTTAAAAACCAGTTACTTCAGGGCAGAATTCTTTAACTTCTCTTGTCTTACAACTTGTGTTTGGGTCAGCAAATGCCAAGTATATTCTTGGCTAAATCCAAAACAACTTGAGGCATGAAAAAGTTTAGCTAAATATATTCAGACAGTCTTTAGAAATGCTGTTTCAAACCAAGTTGCTTGTTATCTGTGCAATATTGCAGAAATACCCTGTTATTAGTGCTACCAAATTGGTTTTAACATCTTTCAGTTGACTCAATGCATACGCTCTAGCAGAAGGCCTGCCTTTTTTTCACCAAATGAAGTGCTAACTATTTTAATACAATTTTTGAATCCACATTAAAAAGCAGAAACTGGATGCAATTGCAGCATTAAAATGTAGATCCTGGTCAGGTTTTCCAAGAAAGACTATAATAGTCTTTAGGGCAGGGAGGGACAAGTGAGAAAGATACTTTGATCCAAATGTGATAGATTAAGGGCAAAGTAATTTTAAAAGTTCATCCCAAAGACACTTTTACTGGAGTATTCAAATGCTTAAGAGGCTTTTTAAAATTATTTTATAATAAAAAGTGTTTGGATACTTTTTCTGCAGCTGCATTACCATGGCTCTTCATGGCTAGGAAAAATTATGAAGTTGCCCTTAGAACCTCATTTACTATCAGTATGTGTAGGTGTATAAAAAAGGTATTTGTTTATGCATCGAAAACTGGATTTCTTTGTAATATTTCTGTGCTGCTCTGTTTTATGTTTTTTATTAAATATAGTTAGTAGCACAGTAATAAGAATCACTATAAAATTGTAGAATTGATTCTGAAATCTGGCAGTATATAATGAAGTTTTCAGCTTCGGCTTTGAGACTGTATATATTACTTATTACTAATAAAGAATACGAAAATCTCTCAGTAAGGAGAGAGAAGATATGATTAGGGAAATGGCACTGGATATTGATTATCTTTCTAGTGCCTGTTATTGATGTATTTAGATGCCTTAACTTTTAGAAAGATATCTCTTGCAATTTCCCTGTGGATAAGTTTCTACTGCAAAGAATCTTTGCCCTCAAAAGGTTGCTCCACAAAAGTGCTCCATAAATAACTGGATTTGTAAATTCTCTGAACTACCAGCTGAACATAATATGCATGAACCTGCTGGTTTCCTTCTGACCACTTAAAACGCTGTCGGAGAACATAAATTTCCCAGTGAGTCTCAGAGTTCCCTGTGTGGAGCCAAAAGAATGATAAGAAATCCCATCATCTCAAAAATGGATTGGCTTCTTCTAACTGCGGGTGAAGAGGTCACTCTTACAGGAAACGTTTTCAGACACCAATTTGTTCAATGAAAGTCACCTTCTGAGTTCTAGCTTAGCTGAACATAAAGCTGATCTGACTGCAAACTTAGCCCTGCTCTGGGCACCTCCAGGAGCAAGTGTTTTTCTGGGATTTTATATGTGTGTGATATACTCAACTTCTCTTTTTCTTATTTTTTTTTAATTTTGTTTGATTATATTGGTTCCTGTGCAGTTTGGTAATTGTACATCTGTTTCCTGGTCAGATTTTCTAACAAATGGCACATCTTTTTTCTGAAGACCCTTTTTTGCAGCACCAATTCAACAATTAGTCTAATCAAGATTGCAGCTATCCAGGCTCTTTTGTATCTGCCCAGGTGTGGAAACAAGGATTAGCCAACTAGTGAAGGATGAAGTTGAATAACCTCTTTCTGCCTTCATTTTTGTTTCTCAAAATTAATTTCTGGCAATGGCTAAAGCATGAAGGAGTCAGTCTGTCCATCCTGGGTGCTCAAAAGACATTTGCTGCCACATTGGCTGGCAGGATTTTTTATTAAATTGGAGGTATGACGAGTCTAAATCCTTATGGCTTGAGTTAGGGAACCAGATTCTTTGACTCAGCTTTGTGACAGACTTGTATATGTTACTATCAGATTTAAAAACCCAAACATACCAATAGCTCAAACATAGTAATTGCATTCAATGCATGAGTGATACCATTAATTCACATTAAATTTGTTTGTCCTTAGGGGTTTGTGAGCTTGAATGCCTTGTTTTAAATGCAATGGCTAATAGAGTTTATTTATTTTTGTTAAAGCATGAAAGAAATTTATTTTTTCCCATACTACCACATTTTAAATGGTCAAAAGAAATGCTTGTGTAGAAGTGTAACTAGCTCAGAGGATTTACAGACCTGGAGCCAATAACTGCTTTTAATGCATATTAACCAGAAATCTTCTTATACTCTCTGCACATCCTAGTAAAAGCTGACTATTTTTTCTTACCCCTCAGCAAAAATTTAAACAATAGCACAGATTTCCGCAAAATTCAGCACCTTTGCAAGGATTATTTGCTATTTAAAATTTAAAGTAAATAGTTTAAAGACTCTGATATATTGAAACATTTAAAAATAAATAATTCCATTTTTGTAAAGTTTCAGTAGAAAGCAGCTCAGAGTAAAAATATATTTTTAATAGATTTGTCAGAAGACAGGAATCTAAACCAAGTTCCTGTCCAAGAAATAGAAAGAGCAAGTTAATAATAAATCTGATTATTTAAACTCTAAGTGATCAGGTGAAGGGGGAGACATTTAAGGTTACCTGTGTCAAAATAGAGAAGGCAGTTGTATAAATTCAGGGCATTTAATAAATATATTTTATTTTATATAACAATATTTTTTTTTCCCAAAATAGAAAAAGTAGTCAGAAATTGGTTGATCTAAGTATTCTTAGAGTCATTGGGGATTCATTGTTAAAACCAATTGTCTCTGCTACTCTGCCTGGGGTGTAGTAAAATATATTTATCAAAACAAGCCTTAGTGGGACAACTAAATCTCTTTCCTTTTATTTGTGCAGGCAGTACTAGGAATATTAGTATTTTTTATTTTTCTCCTCATCAGTAAAACTGTACTCAAACAACTTTTAGCAGGACACTTTTTGAAAACAATCTTTTAGTCTGTATCATCAGTCACAATCATCATTAGTAATCCTGTAATGTTCCAGCCCACTGAAATACCAAAAGTCTTTTTTTTTTCCATGCTGCTGCTAATTTACACTGCTTTGACAGATGGCATGATTTGGGCTGAGAAATACATGGAAGAAAAGAAAATAGTTGCTTTTCTGTGTTGGTAGTTACAAAACCCAAAGGGTAAAATGTAGGTAAATTCAGGGAAAGTTAAGCAGCAGATAAGAAGGGAAAAATGTCAAAAAGAAAGAGAAGGAGTGTGCTTGGATAAAATATTCTCTGTAGAGACCAAAAGAAACATAAAAGCAAATCAGATAAATCTCTCCCTTATTTGGAATACCTGTCTTGGATGGGTGTAAATAAAGGTAAAAAGCCCAGTTCATGGCTCCCCACTGTGATGTATTCTCATGGCAGGAAATACTTGAAGGTAAAATAACAGATGAAGATTTTTTTTCTTTGTTTTGAGTTTTGAGGTTTAAGTTGCTGCTTGTTAGTGGTTTTTTTTCAGTGTTTGCTTGATTTAGTTTGTTGGTTTTATTTTTTTTTTTAATTATTAACATATGAATTACTGTCAGAACTGACTTTTGAAGGTTGTTTTTATATATAATTTTATTCATCATTCAAGTAATTTTTATATTTAACTAGTATTTAACTGAAATATAAATTTGTTATATGCTTTCTCACAGGCTACTCAGAGCTTCAAATGTGTTTTTGCAAAAAATTATTGTACCATATACACTGAGTTAATGCTGAATGAACTATTCCCTAAATATTAAAATTTATGAAATTGAGAGTTTATTCCTTCTTTACTAGATTTCTTTTCCCAATTCCTTCTTATTTGACTTCTCATTCATATCTTCCATTCTTGGAAGCCTAATCCAAACCCCATGAAATCTATTGGAGTATTAGTTGTGAGAAATATATGCAAGAAACTGTTTTTCTACTCTGTTCCAGCTGCGTATTTCTCATGCTTATTTCCTCTTCTGGTCTGAGTATTTAATAGGATTTCTGTCTATTTGCTATGCTGCTTTTCCTGGCATTTCTTATTTTCTTTCCTGGCTTCTGTTCAGTCTCTAAACCCCCAGCCATTCAACACCTTCTCCCCAAATAATTACAAGGGTCCAGAACTCCTGCATGCTAAATTACATTTCACTCAGGCTGTCTTTCTGGAAGCAGGAGAGGAGGAAGAAAAAAAGCTTTAGTGTGTCTCCTGAAATTCAATCTGAAAAATAAAACATGTGCTGCCAATAGCTGTTCTGCACCCTCAGAACTGTGTGCAGTCGGGCAGCTATTTGATATGAACATCAGAGTCATTCCCCCTGCATATATTATCATTCCACTGTTCCTAAAAATATGCTGACATTTTTCATTAGTTCTTCTGGTGCTGTGAAAGGGGCTGGTTCAGGAGCATTAATCAACTTCCCAGATACATGAAGTCATTATTTTTAGTCCTATGATGCTTTTCTCATTCCTCTTCCCCAATAATAATCTTACTCTAGCTACCCCTGATAAGTGAGTGAAACCAAAATCTGCTACTGTTTGTTCTGGCTCCATTCCCTGTTACCCAAGGTAGCTCATGTCAGCATGTGCTTTGGGCAGTGCTGGTGTTTATATTGTTCTGGGGGATTTCTTGGCTTCCAAAAAAATAAAACCTGCTCTTCTTAAACTTTGGGGTCAATTCACTTTCATGGTTAAACATCACCTATTGGCCATAAGCGACTGTTCTCTTTTTCTTGATCTTAGACACATAGGGAGGAATGGAGGTAAGATGTGTAAAGAAATAAATAGTAGCACAGAGAAATCAAATAAAATTTTCATATTTTTAGGTTTATTCATATTTCTGACAGACTAGAGTGAAAAACGGCATCAATGCTTCTTCAAAGGTTCTCTTGCATGAAATCCTTTGTGTCTTGATGCCAGAATATAAGACTGGCATCCTTTTTACTGTAAACACCTGGTGCTTCCAGCCTAGGTTTGGGCAGTGGTAAAGAGGAATGTGTACTTGTATGCCTTCTCTTCATCTTCTCCACTTTGATTTTCAGGTTGAAAAGTGCAAAACTGGGCAGTTTGCTTTCAGTAGGATGGCTTCAAGTGATGAACTCTGTCTGCAGGCAAACATCTCCTGGATGCTGCACAAAATGCTGCTGCAGCTCTTCTGTTCAATGTTCATGGTTCCTGGTCTCCAAGGACTGGATAAATTAAGGACAGTCTTACTGGGAATGTCCATCCAGTCACAGAATTTATTTGTTCCCACACTATAAAAAAATTTCTTCTGCTGAGGGTTGCATTCTGTGCAGGTGGCCTGGGGTGCAGATGCAGGTGAGCTCTGGGTGGGGGAACTGCCGACCCTTTGGACAACAAAGGGTACCTGTGGCTCAGCCAGGTGAGAGACATGGCATGAGCTGAGAACCTCAGATTTTCTCCTGCTTGGACAGTGAGGGGATAAAAGCCCAGGGTTTGTGCTCTTTGGTGTCCTCAGAGGCACCAGCTTGGGCTGTTTCTGTGTTACTGCACCAGGAATAAGTTGCTTCATGGAGCAAGACATCTGAGACTCAGCTATGGGAAACATGATGTCAAACCAGTGAGGAAACCTGGGTTGAGTGTGGGGGAGTCCAGTGGGGACCTGTTGGGTCACTGGGGCTGCCTCTGTGAAGGGACTTTGGTGCCAGCAGTGACAGTCTGGGGTGGTGCAAGGGTGGCTGCCGAAGTGGCTCCAGCATGTTCAGGCTGGGGAGTTTCCTTAACCCTTCCCTAGCAATAGTTGTCAAACTGTGTGAGCCCATTTAACTGCTCTGCCTTTTCCATCAAAAGAAAAGTCCTTATTAGTTGCCTGTTTTTGTGTCATACATGTATTACAAATGCAGCTGTTAGAATTCAGTGCTCAATAGGGCTTTTTTGTTAATCTGTATTTGTTATGGTTTGCTCTTTTTTTGTGTGAGTTCACACCTCGCATTTCATTCTCTTTTGCAAATTGGTAGAACATGATGGCTTTAAAGGAGCAGAAGGTGAAAACTCTTTGCAAAACACTGAGCTCAAAATAACACCAATTAAACCAAAGTAATTGCTGGTTGCTCTTAATTAAAAAAAATTACATTTTTATTAGAACGACTTACTTTTAATTAATAGAACAACCAATTTTCATTAAATATCCTTTAATGGGGAACACTCTTAGTGCCATCAGTAGCATGCAATTGTTGAACAAGATTTCTGTAATGGATTGTTATCTCTTAAAGTTGGTTGGTTGTTTTTTTTCTGATACACTTTCAAGTCTGTAAAATGACACTTGGCTACATCAGCCTGAAAGGGAAAACAAAATGTGATACAATTTAATGGAAGCACATATCTTCCAAGAAAGATGAAGGCCTTTAGCCCCTACATTAATGTGGTTATACCAAAATCCTTGAATTAAAGGCTCAGAAGATTTTTGTCCAAAGGTGCCCCAGAGGCCAATAGCAGCCTGAGGAATGAAGCCTGAAGGCAAAGCCTTAACTTCTAATCCACCTTTTCATTTGAGTTCTGTTGAGGTATCAACAGCTGAATTCATATCCACTAATTATAACTGGGAACATCATCAGCTTATTCTGCAGAATGTTTTCTTATAAATGTCTGTGATGTGATGCTTACAAGGTGCTAGGCTGTATTTTTGACATATTCTTTGTAAAAAGTAAACAAACACTTGCATCCTCAGTAAGATCATTCCACCAGGGGAAGAATGATGTGTCATTTTGCTGTGCTTTATTGAGCATCCAAGAAATGACTGTGATTTTGTCCTTTGCATAGGTTCACAGGAGAGGAAAGGCATTGCTCTGAGCCTCTTAAGTCTCTCAGTAACACAGTGCTGTTAGATCAAAGGTTAATTCTTAGCCCTGCAACCTTTTTGCCAACATTTCACAATGAAAGTATCTGAAGAGACCCGGCTGAAATGCCTAGATGGGTTTTCCCCTCTTATCATACATCTCCTTATACATTTAATTAAAATACTCTATCACTGTTCTGACATAAATGCTAGCTTGTGATATAGCCATTGCTTTGCAATGCACAACATTTCATTTGTCAGTTGGTAATAACTAAAGGTATTCTCTACAAATTTCATAGTAAAAAATACAAAGAACTGCATAATACCTCTATCTTCAGATCACCCTTTCAATCAACTACTTTTGAGAACCAAAGTCATAAGGACAGGTTTTCTGTTTCAAATCCCTAATTCTGTTTCTTTTTTCTATAAAAAGATAGGTTTTATATCTGTGACTTAAGTTCAGGGGAAGAGGGGCAGAGGGAAACACAAAATGGGCAAAAATTATATAGCAGCCCTCCAACAGATAAACAGGGAACAAAGTCTTGGATAGCAGTGGTTAAGATCAGGTGATCTAGCTTATGATGGTTAATAACAATGAGAAGGAAAGGTGCCTTCTTGCTGACATGACTTAGTGTTTGTTTCTGACCCTGATTCTTTCCTTTGGCATGAGTAAAATCCCAGGATATCACAGGCTGAGCACAAGCATTTTATGTAATATGGAATCTGTTTACCAGGGGAATTGTTGGTAGACTTTTGAGACCTGCAGACTTTTAATGTTTACAGAAGGGGCTTTTGGATTTGAAACTAAAGACTGGATTGCTTAGATTTCGTTATACCTGCCTAAATATTCTGGGATCAATAAAAAATATGGCATCTCAAGTTACTCTAAACTCTGTCAATATTTGATACAAATAAATATATGAAACAACCCCCAAAAACAAACACCAGAAACAAACAAAAGAAATCTAAACATATCTAGATGAGAGTGTTTATTCAGCAGTATCTCGTGTGTTACTTTTAAATGATGAACCAGGACCCAGAAATATAAAACTGTTTTTACTTTGTGTAGTACTGGTAAGTAATGGACAGTGTGATGCACCTGTTACTAACCTGCCCTAGAAAGATAGTGCAGTTGTTCCTCCTAAAATGAACCTTTTGGGAAAGTTCATGGTAGAAATGATTGGCAAGACTTAAGATTATCCACTCATAAAGTTATATGACTGAAGATACAATATCATGGAATAAACTTTCAGGGGAAAAAACAGATGCTGAAAATATATTGCATTTTATGCTGTGGCCAAGAAGATTTTTTAGAAAATTCAGGTTCCTTTTTAAATTCTAGACCTTCAGTGAATTTTTTTATTTGCACAGATGAAGTTCTTCAGGTTAGCTGATGTCAGGTTGCTTCTACCAAATGCCAAAGCTGAAACTCTTAAATAGATTTTATAGATTTTTAACAAGCCCCGGAGGCCTCCCATCTCAGTCAATAAGGATGGGATCTATGGTGATATATAGTGAGTTACAGAGCCCAGGCTAGGAGAATTACATTTTAAAATCAGATCTTCCCAGAAGATTTCTACAATTGATTATTTAAAACTTTGTTATCTTCCTATATAAAAAAGCTATCCTACTGGCTGCACTTAGGAGTTATTACCTTCAAAAGTACTCTTTTAAAGGCAGAATTTTTTTTTTAATTTTTTGAAAGATCAACTATTTTTCTCTTTTCAAAACCTGTCTGAAACATTCTGCATTAAAGACATTGGAAAATTTCTTCCAGTAGAATTCAGAGCGCTGTTTAATGATTTTTTGTTTTTCTGTAATCTGCATGGTGTTGGTAAAAGTGACAGAGTGAGAAAATGAGAGCCCTCAGGTGTGCAGTGACCAATCTGTAAATGGAAACAGAGCCAAGAGTGGGATGAGCACCAGTGCTCATCTCCTTGCAACAGCTGCAGAGGGCCCAAGCTGGTGTTGCTCCTCTCTGTATGGCAAGCTCAGGTCTGGTAAGAAAATTTCAATTTCTTAGTGGTTTTGTGCTTCACTTATAGAGCCCAGAGCAACCCCTCTGTACTCAGCTGTTGTAGTTTTTGTACTGTGTGTATCTATGGAATTTATCTCCCTTTTGACTGGAAAAACCTCCCTTGTTTTGTTTATAGATCACAGAATACCCTGAGCTGGAAGGGACCCAAAAGGACCATCAAAGTCCAGCTCCTGGTCCTGTCCTGTGCCTGAGAGCTTTGTCCAAAGGCTTTTGAACTCTTGTCCTGTTCCAGTTCCCAACCACCCTCTGGGTGAAAAACCTCTTCCCAATACTGAAGCTACACCTCCCTCAATACAGCTTTGTGCTGTTGGAGTTCATACGGACTTCTTATGAGAAGAACAAACATTCTGAAGCCCGTTCCTAAAAATCAGATTTTTAAACTATTCTTTTAAGAATATTAATTCTTACCAACATTGTTCTTCATGCAGAAGGGATTTTCTTCTCTGGTCTCTTTCCTTACCTGATATTGGGAAGACCTGAAGATTCAAATCTCTTTTCCAAGTAATATTGCAGCTCCAAATGTGTTCCTAGCCTGAAGTGCTGAGAGAAAATGGATAATTTTGGCCATGCCAAAGTGCTCACTGAAGTCAGCAGAAATTTTTCCACATTTTCAAAGTTTTTTGTGTCAAACTGAATTCAAGAATAAATGCCATACTAGTATTTTCAGTAAATTTGAGTGACAGAGGTTGACCATGTACCTGTATTAAACGTGTTGTACGCTGGGCCTGGGTGAAAATAGTGCAAATGTAATATAATCTATAGTGAAGTATGAAGACAAAGTAAAAGCTTGACTTAGGCAATGCTCAAAACCAGTCTTTTCCTCTAAATAATTGTTTCCTTGTTGTAATACTGGGCTCCCTCATTTTGCAGTTTAGCTATAGGACATCTGGCAGTGACCTGCACAATGAGGTTTTACTGTGAACCCAACACACCTTTCTGGGACATATTGTCTTTGATGTGGTGACTCTAATTCCACAGATGATGTAAAATGTGGAATAATTAATATTTGATCTTTTCTGGTAATGATAAAACATTTACTGCTACAAATGATAGAAATACAAGGATGGGAATAGATGATTTCTCACTATTCTTGCCAAACCCTTTATTGGGAGTCTGCGGTTGAGGATATCTATAACTCAGCCAAAAAAGATGACTGCAGTCTAGTTTTTGAGGATCTGGTCATCCCTGCAATAGCATACAAGGCAATCATAATTTTATATGAAGGTGTTTTCAAGGGCAGTGAAATACTGAAAAAGAATCTTCAGGAGTCTGCTGTGCTTGGACTGTTGTTTACTTTGTCCGCCCTCCTGAGAGGGCTGGTAAAATAAATATGTGGGTTTGTTAATCCATTGCAGTAGTTCTTGTGCAGAGAGTACATCTCTCATCAGTGCTACTAAACTCATTTTCAAACCTCTGCACTATTGCTAAGCACATAATAGGTATTGCTCTTGCCCACAGCTTTCTACTGCCACTTTGGGATACTTGGAATATAAATGCACTGAATGAAAACTGATACTTAATATTTAAGATCCTTTAAAGAAACGAACTACATGAATGTTAAGCATCATTATTGAGCAATAACAACTGAGTTGCAGGCCATTAACCCAGTCAGTCATTAATCCCAGAGAAGTCTTCTAAGCTGAACTTCTACTGTTAATGTTTTAAGCCCAGTACAAGGCACAGAATCAATCTCACAGGTATATTGACTCCTTAGTGGGTGCTGGTGCTGCTGTTGTAGTGCTTGCTATAATTAAGGTGAATATTATCTGGTCTGTTCTCACTGCAGCACTAGTGATAGCCAGTAAGGGAGGGAAAGAAATGCTTCCTAAGTGTTAAATCATAATGTGAGAAATATCTGCAGTCCCCATGCTCTAAGGAAAGCTACATGAAATGAGTTTCTCTCCCCAAAGATGGGGACCTGGGCAAAGCACCAAAGAGGTTTTTTATCTGCATAGCAGTTCCCTGTTAGGAATGCTCTCCTGCCTCGCAATCCTCTCTCCCTGCAAGCACAAGGAATATACATCTCCCTACCCTGATCTGAAGACACACGAGGAAAGTGTCCTTAGTAAGATGCTCTGGGCCACAACCTTTCCAGCAGCAGGAATTCCCAGCTTGAGGAAAAGGGGGCCAAAGTGTCACATGTCCAGACATCTGGACAGACACCTCTGTCCCAGTCAGGACTAGAAAGTGACAGATGATGAGTTACAGCAGGCAAGATCTCATTTTGAATGAGATTGCAGGCAGAGTTTTAATTGTTAAGGAGAAGGCTTATGTAGCAGAAAGAGAGGAAAGAGGAGGCAGCAGCACAGTTACCTGCCAAGGATCTTCCTTGAACATCTTGAGCTCAGAGCACTGTGTCTCCCCTGCTATTGTTTTCAGTGCTAGCTGCAGTTGAACTTGTGCGTGCTGAAGTCTCACTGTGTACGCACTTTCCTGACTGTACATTTCTTTAAACTATTCCTCCTTTTTTTGGGGTATTCTTTCATTTCTCTCTCCCCACTACACTCTCAATTTCAGTTGCAATACGTTTATATCATCTCCGGTCCTTTGGGAAGAAATGCTCTCAAAGAGAATCTCAAAACAAGTTAGTACAATCTTTAAAATTTTTTTGTGTGTCAGTATTTAAAAATGAGTCAGGTAAAACTCTTTACTTGCCATTTCTCATTTCCATGAAAAGAAGATCAGTTTGTGTCATTCTTTGTGCTATAGAGAAAGGAAGATTCTTTGTATTTCCTCAACCTTTCATTACAGGGTCTGACAGGACCCACTTTGGAGTCTCACACTGACAGCAGGGTGGGCCTTTTCCCTGACAATGTGCTTGACCCAAGCATAGTTCAACTGAGAAAGGAGTGGTTTATTCAATGGCAGTCCTCTTATTTACACATTTTTAAACTTCAGTGCTGACAGAGGGCCAGGGAGGTTTGGTGAGAAGCTGACATGGCAGGGCAGTCACTGCCAGGGGTCACTGATGCTCTCACAAGTCACTGGATGTGCTGCACACATGTCTGGGGTCGCTCCCCATAAAGGACAGAAACTGGGAGCTATCCAAAAGGCACAACCATCCACAAGCAACTCATCTGCACCTATTTGCCTATCTAATTCCTATGATAAAATGCTAGTCTTTCATCAAAGAAGCCAAGGCTCATGTAGCAATTGGTTCCATAATTACAAAGTTTTCAGTAGAAGCAGTTTTAAATCAATTAAAAAAAAAAGGTGAAATGCTTTGAAAAATTTCAATTATTATCATTAGCACAATTTTAATGTAGTTGTATAATGTTATTTTTCCTTTAAACCAACTTGTAACTAGCAATTTGGTTATGAAATGCTCTATTCTGTGAAAACTGAAGGAATAAGAGTATCAGCTGTCATGTATTTTTATTTCCTTGATCACCAAAGTATCTTTATAGATTTTAAGTGTATAACTTGTGTTAGAAATCAAAGAATAGCCTCATTAATCCCAGTAAATGTTACTACTTTTTAATTTTGACTGACAAGTGAAGCATTAATTGTTTAAAGTCTATCCAGACTTCAATGGCATGATTATAGAATATGATGATTTATTATGAGCTTGTTGACTATAATAATTGGTGCATTTTCTGATGAGATTATTGATTTTTCAAGATTGTTCTCAGAAGCCTCATTGAAAATCTTTCAAAGCCAGTGGTGTCAACAGTGATGGGCTACAATGAGTTTCAATTTAATATATTCCTTTACTTAACTCTCTTGGTACTTTACACTGGAACAGATATGACAGATCTTCTGGCAACATTTATGTGACTATAAGATATATTAAATAATATGTAACATTTCAAACCTCCTTGGATCAGTTTCCATGGAGACCAAGGGCCTCCACTGGAAATTAAAATATGGAGAATCTCAACTTATGGGATGGTAATATTTGATATAGAGTTTTGAAATCTTGTTTCAAGAAGCAGGAGTTCATATGCTTGGTTAATTAGAGCAATATTAATATTAATATTAATTTTATATGCATAATCTTCTGAAAAAATTAGGAAGCAAATTATGCACTTTTTAAAAATAATACAATATTTTTTGAGATTTGTGTTAAAAAGATTAAATTCATCCTGTTGCTGAACAATGAGCAAATAATCAGGCTTAATGCAGAGACTTCTGTACAAAAATGGAGGGAATGAGATCCATATTTCACTGGTAGCTTGGACAATATGGAAGAGAGGCACCATCCTGCACAAACTCCAGCTGAGATGTTCCTTGGGCAGCTCCCTGTGAGTGAGCACAGGCTGCCCAAGGGGTGCTGTTGTATAAACTCCCTCCTTTGGTCCTTCCTCCACTCTTTTCACTTTATTCTTATTACAGAGGAATGATTTCTATTATGGCAGACAATTCTGCTCCAGTTATGCACTGTTATGTAGTCAAATACTGCCCCAAATTATCTCATGCTGAAGTGATGCCCCGGAAATCCAGGCATGGACAAATTTGTCCTGAAATGAAGATATCTTAAGGGGAAAAAAAAAAAAACACCAAAAAACCACATTGCCTGAAATACATGAAATAATATTATTAACTAGTGAGAGGAATTCACTTTAGGCCTTGGTTTTTTTGTTTAGAATTAATATATTATGTTTTGACTGCTGTGCAGAGAATTGCCTTAAAGTGGGACATACCTTCCAGGAGCAGATTTCCATTTTGTTAGTCAGCTGCTGAAGATTGAAATGCCCAATCTAATCTCTGATATTAAGTCTGTGTTTGTGTTACTTTAAATCACATTTAGCTATTAGAAATGATGTGTCACCAGTGGTGGACATGATTAGAACAATATCTAAACACTTCCACATTGTTTGGATTAACAAAAAGATGAGAGGAAAGTACCACAAGAACAAGAAAAGAAATTACCATAAAATGTTTTTTTCTGCTATGGATGAAGAGTTTACTTGGGGAGAGGGGGAAAATATGTCTTCTATTTTTTATCAAGATTAATTGACATAACAACTGTGATGTCTAATATCTGGTCCACAGTGGAAATACTGTGTAATCACCAGAATATGATTCTGTGGTCAGGAGGTCAAATAAGGGCAAACTGATAGTGGTAATTATAGTCATTTATTTCATTCTTCGAGAGATGGCTGCAAGAAGGAAAAAAACCTTAATTAAATATAAAAACAGATGGCAAAGAGACCTTTGCAAAGGTCAACACTGGAAAAATCTTAGCTCTGAATTATCTAAGTGGATTAGACACATGTAATTTATCTGAGAGAATTAAAAAAGAAAAATAAAACCCACTTGATATTCAGAAGAAGATAATGAACAACATTGCTAAAAGGAAGCAAACAGTACTAATAGCAGGAGATGAAAGATCACTCAGTTTGGCTTCTGATTGCTGGCTCATTAAATTCTAGGCTGATTCAGAAAGTACATGTGTGTGTAGAACCTGCTTTTTGGCTATATAATTTTGATAGAATCGATATTTGATTAACTAAGAGAGAAAAGACACTTGGCCCTTTCACCTGGAAGTTGCCTTTTAGATTCCAAAAGTCTGAACTTAGTTATAGAGGTCTGGGTCAAAGCATCTCACCTCCTTTCAGTCTCCTTCAGCAACATTACAGTTTTTTTGTCTTCTCTTGTCTACACAGATCATCATTGTTCTCAGGATATCTTTTTGAAAGATATGTGCTTCCTTCTGAATGAAATTATAAAAAAAACCCCAACAAAACAAATAAGGAATCTAAGTGGGTTATTTCAATGTCTTCCATCCCTAATTTTTTTAAATTATTGTAGTTCACTGCTACAAAAATACTTTCAGTTTAATGGCATTAATATTGCTAACACCATTTTATTTAGCTGCACAGCAGTAAATAGAAATGTTTTAAGAGTGAAGAAAAAAATCTTCTGAGTGATAAACAGAAGGAAAAGAAATCTTGATTTATCAGTGCATGCTGAGATCTTAGAAAATTCACTGAGCCTTCATGTTACGTTTGTACAGTATTTTCAAGTTTTTTTTCCAGTGCTATGAAGTCTGGAAATTTGTGCCTCTTCGATTTGATTTTATTTTTATCTCATAATTTTTCTACAAATGCCACTAAAGGCCATGAGGAAAATGAAGGTAAATATTGCAAAAGTTCCTATAAGGATATTGGTATTTGCCACTCTAGCTTTGTATTTTTTTTGGACCCAAAATGCATTAGCAGGAGCTTCAGGAGGCTGCTGCAAGTGCAGCTGGCTGCTGTTTTGCACTCTTAAGGCTTTCTTTTTCCTTTTGGATGGACTATTAAAACAGTTACATAACAATTATATGCAGGTATGTTTCATTGCAATTAGAAGAACAAGCAGAATCCTCTTGCCTCCTAATCATGAGGGGCTCCTTTGAGTTGTTTTATGTCTTCATGAAGAAAGGGGCTTTTTCCTCCCCAAAGCCTCTTTTGCCTGTGAAGTGATCCCTGAATTTTGAAGAAATGGCAGTCTGTGAAAGCATTGGCCAGATATTGAAAAGAAACAAATATTCCAGATATTCTGATGTTAGAAATGTCTCATCAATTATAGGGGAGGGCAGCACCAGGAGAATCTCTTATGCTTTTTATGGATTGCATAGACTTTCTGTTCAAAATATAATTCCAATTAGCAATTAATACTGGAAAAGGACTTCTCATTTATCTTATTCAAAAGTACTCCAGAAAGAATTGATTTTGTATTTTTCACATGTTGCTAGTAGTCTGGCAGCACCATCTGACCTTAATTATGCTGCTAAGAGTGTGGTTTTGAAAGTCAGGTAATATCAAACATCAACATCTTTTATCTCAGCAGTGACACTGGAAAAACAACTGTCTTAGTGTCTAACTTCTGTGACTGAACTTGGTCAACCCTTATCAGAAGTTGATGTAACTTGGTTTGTTATAAATGTAAAGGGTTTTTTGTATGTATGAAAAAATTAAATTATGATATGTGGAAATAAGAGGAAAGAAAAATATATTTTTGCTGATGTATATTTGTAAGTAACATGTATTTGAGATGAAGGATTTATTGGTTTCTTTGTCTCATCTAAATTATTAGAGGAAAAGGCAGTGGAAGAAATCTGGGGAAGATTGGTTTGGTTTTGCTTTAAGACAAGCAATTACAGAGCATGGATTTTTCTTTTTTCAGAAAAATAAGAAAAGAGAAAGAGAGTAATAAAAGGAAATCTGCATCTAATTTCATTTATTTGGTAAAAATAAGTTAACTCCTGCTGTAACCTCATGTATACGGGCAGTCCCACAGAACTTTACTGAGACCTTTGGGCTCTTCTCTATGGAACAACTTGTAAAATCAGTGTCTTAGATTTCTGCTTTTCTCTTGATGTTGAACACAAGGGGTTCAAGATGAACTTGATGATTTACATGACAAAATACTATTTTTTGCATTCCTTCATTGCAATATATAATATAACTTCCTAGTCTCCACCTAGTATGTTGGCTGGTTTTCAACATAGATCGGTGTTTCTAAAATATGCCTGAAAAGGATTATGGCTTGCCTCTATTTAGCAAATGTGTGGGCAGCAAAGCAAGGATTATGCAAATATCAAAAAGAGAACTTGTTGTAGTCTAGGAAAACATTTATTAAATTCAACAGGAGCCTTGTCAGCCTTATTCAGAACAACTGTTCTTACACTGAAAGAGGAATGGTTGCACAGGAAAATATTTAAGAAGGTTTACATTTATGATGGAATAGTTTTCTGTCAAGAAATGTTGCTCTGTTGAAGGATGCTGTAGGAACGTTTGTTTCAGCATGATGCAGAGATAAAGTGTATTATCTGTGTTTCAAGTGTATTGAGCCTGAAATACCCAACAGTATTCAAGGCACAAAGTTGGGAAATTGCTGTAGCATGGTAAAAAAATAATATTCAAAGGGCCTCATTCATTCCAATTTGATTAAAAAAGCTACACTTCTCTCCTGCTGCATAAAGTAATTGCTCCCTTTCTCTTATTCTGCTTATTTAGGAAGAGCAGCAACTTTCTTTGGCCTCACCAAAGTGACTTAAAGTGCAGCCCCCAGCCTTAGGCTCCTGAGAGTCCCTGCTGATGGTCCCTAGCACTGATCCCTCCTCCACTGCCACATGAGATGATCAGAGTCTTGTGCCTTTCTGATTTTGCTCTCATGTCCCAAGAGCAGGTAATTTCTTGGTTATTGCTCTAAAGCTGCCTTTTCCTCTTCTCCTTGCAAACACTCTGGCAGTAACTTCCAAAGGACTTTGCTGTATTCTGATTTCAGGCTGTGCTTTGAGGTCCTGCAGACCAACATCCCTTCTCTGGTTATGGACTCTTAGGTCTAAATTACAGACTTTGAGCCACTTTCTGCTTTCTTACTTTCACCTATGGAACAACTTCTTTTCCTTTCTTCCTGCCTTTCTATTCCTGCCTCTCTCTTTCTCCTTCCCTTCTTCCCTCCTTTCCTTTCCCTTTCTCTACATATTCTGTGACTTGATTTTGAGTTAGGTTTGGGATATCTTAAAAGCCTCTGAGTTTAGGAGCCCTATGTTCAGTGGGGCCAGGAGTTTACCTCCAGGATGCAGAACTAACCCAAAGTCTTTCTTTTCCATTTTGTTTTTCTTTCATTGTCCCTAGAGGTCACTTTCTGACAGTCAAATCTCAGACCATGGACTGATGCATTAAGATTTTAAGGCACAAGTAATTTTTGCCTGAAAAGGGAGCAATGGATATGAGATTATTTTGAAAGATGACTTAAAGTTAAATAAACTCCAACCCAATAGTTTCTGGCAAAAAACGACTCAGGGGTGAGAGGGAAGGACCATGTTATTACGTGGCTTCAAAAGTTCTTGCGTGTTAACATTCATAGTTGCAGCAGGTAAACAGTTCCCCACTGAAAATATATTTTCTTATAAGAATTTGGGTAGTGAACATGAAAGATTGGTTTCAGTAAATAAAATTCTGCACTGGATGAGTGCCATTCCTCAAGGACACAACTCAGATGGGTGTTTGCAAATTGATTTGATTTACATGGAAATCAGTACGTGGTTGTTAGAGCTGGTGGTCTTTGGCTTTTTATAAACAGTACCAGGAATCAAATGCCTGCACTGTACCTATTCCTATTCCTAAATAGTTTTTAGAAATATTACTAAAACAGCAGAAAACATAGAAAAAACCCAATATTGTACAGACATGAGAGTAAATGTGTTCAAATGTGATTTTATTCTGAAGAATTAAAAATTAAAACAGTGGAAATGAGAAGCAAAAAATATTTTTTTATATTCTTGGTCTTTGGTTATTTCACATCTCATTTTCTTTGTGAATTCTATGCTCCCTTTAATTTTAGTTTGTTTGGTTTTGTTTGGTAGGGGGTTTTTTGTTTGGTTTTTTTGTTGTTTTGTTTTGTTTGGGTTTTTTGGGTTTTTCTGGGTTTTGTTTTTGGGTTTTTTTTCTGGTTTTGGGGTTTTTTTTGGTAGTGTGACAACAACAGGTATTCTCTTTGGTGATAACTTTAAAATTGCAGCCATTTGAAAAAGTGAATGTTGGTAATAGACACCTAAAAGAAACTTAAAGTAATATAGATAACAAATGTATGAGCAATAGTTTTGGGAAACCCCAGGTAACACATTGTCATATTGCAAACAGCATGGGAATTTAGGTTCTCAGTAGATTTTAAAAAACCCCTTGATTTGAATCCTGATGAAAATAAATATTAGAATGTTTATTGTCCAATCTAAAATTACCTTCAACAATCAAATCTCAGGCAGGACATTACACACAGTGTTTCAAATAGATTAGACAGAGAGATCTATATAATATAAAACTATAGAAAAGGTATGAATGAAAAAAATGTTTCAACACAAAAAATGAGTGATGGAGGGAGAGGTTTGCAATGCTGAGCCAACATCTGTGGGGCTGCTTGGACAAAAATCTGTCATACTTAGATCCATTTATGGACAACTCTTGGTCCCCTCCCTGATGTAATACTGCATCTCTCTTGAAATGAGTACTTGTCCTTTAAAGTGACCACGGTGCTTGGGTGCCTGGGCTCAAGGGGTGTGAGATTTTCCCTTTACAGTCCTCTCTAAACTGCAGTTCTTGGGACGAGCTTTGGGCTGTACAGAGGAACAGAGCCTCTGTGCATTTTTTTAAAGCTCTTCTTTAGCAAGTGAATTTACAGTAATGTCAAATAATGTCTGCTCAATGGGGACATTAGTTAATGCTCCATTTATCTCTTTGTGAGGTCTCAGATGTCTCCACTGAGGTGTTGAAATGAGACAGGAAAGTGGTAGTTACTACCAGTCCTTTTCTGAAGGACATGCAATAGCTGTCAGAATACATTCTCACTGAGCAGCTGGAATTTTTATTTTTCCTTGTCTGTCCATGTACTTTCCAAAGGGTTTTGGATTTATGTATCTTGGCACGCTTCCTTGGACGCAGCCAGTTATGTTGAATCATAATGTTAATGTGGAAATGAAACTTGCACTTATGAAAGATCCTGGATAAATACCAGCATAAGGAATAAGTGTCACAAAGGTGCATGAGGTAAAACGTCCCTAAAATGGGCTGCTCGTGTAGTCAAAAGGGAAAGGCTGACAAATATCACACATCTCAAAGTGAAGGACACAGGCACAATTTAGCCAGCTGTCATAAGTACTTCTAAAATTTAATGGGGAAAACTGCAATTACCTGAGAGACTATCTTTACCTCTGTTTTCCTGGGGCACCCATAGTGTCATCAATTAGAATTGAACTCATATGCCAAAATATTGCTAGCATGAGCTGTAGAAAAATGATGACAGTGGCAGATTTTCTGTTGCAATTTTGGAAGATTTCCCATTTTCTAATCAAAGAAGCTTCCTGACCCAAAACTATGTTAAAAACAACAAGTTTCCTATACAGGCTTTCCCAGAGTGTGCCAGCTAAGTTAGTGTTTGAACAAAATCATCCCTTGTGTAAAAGCTTGTTTTATGTTTTCCTCACTAGACAAAGGAAAGAAATAGAGCCCAAACCTGCAGGGGGAGACTGTAACTTCTCTTGGAATGAATGCAGAACTCTTGGTGCATGCACTGATGCTATCACATTGTCATGTTGACACTATTCCTTTCATCTCATTTATATGGGATATTATGCGTAGGCTTCGTTTTATTGCTTTCGATTGCAATCCCTTTATGGCAGGGACTCTCTTACTCAGTAGCGTGTCTAAATAAAATAGAATAAACCATATATAGCTTTGGGGTATTATCACCATTAGCATGGATTAGTGGCACAGTTAGGTTGTGTGGTGAGTGGATTGGTTCCTAAGCCTTATCATATGCAAGATTAATCATTAACAATCATTTTTTAATCTGCTTTACCAACTCTAAATACCTCTCTTTCTCCTTGTACTGCTTTTTCTCACTGCTGTCTTAATTATCTTGATTTTAGTACTCTATAAACCCCCAGATCTCATTTTGAGTGGATGTTACTCCATTCTGCTACTTGGTTTTATCTTTGAAGCCTTGCTGGGGGCTTGGGTGACAAAGGACCCAACTGGGCTCAAAGAGCTTGTTTGCAGCTCAGTGAATGTCACTGCTTAATGCCTCAGTCTGCTGAAGTGAGAGCAAGAATTTTGCCATTTGTTGTGATGTTTATATACTTCCTAATGAAATGTGCTAAATTAGAGTTAAATATTATAAATTTATTACCAGGAACTGCAATTTCTAGGAATGTTTGGTTGGATGTTCTAATATATTTAGTATTTATTACTGAATATTGCTCTGCATCTATTCAAAGACTCTCTAAAGGAACAGGGAGCTCTTTCCATAGAAATGCATATCGGGATCCTGAAATAACAAATGATAACAAATGTTGAATTATGGTGTAGTTGCAGTGTACATAACTCATCTTTGCTGATCAATTTTCATTCCCTCCATGAAATTAGAAACATGAATTCATCTGAAGGACTGAAGGAGCTTCAATATCTAACATCACATTGATATACTCTGCACCACATGGTGAGAGATTTCAACACTGTTTCTCTAGTGAACACCCAGTAAAATATTCCTTTAATATACATGATTTTATAATGGTTCCATCCCAACTGTACCCTCCTTCCCACCGGCTTCCATCGGCACCTGGATTAAAAATATTTCATTTGTGTCATTTTCAGTGGTTTGTATTTGTAGATCATCAGCTAAATCTGAAGATGAAAGCACCCTCCTGTAATCTGTCACAACTACTACTGGTACTAGTGTGAGAATAATTTCTGTAGTGACCAAGCACTAAAAGGGACATTCAAGAAACTGCCAGTACCTATTTTTGTACACATGCATTTGTATACACTTCAAAGTTTTCATAGGTCTTAGAATACTTCTGGGGCATAAGAAATAATATTCCAGTCCAGTTTTATGGCTAAAAATCCAAAGCACAATCATGCTCCAGATCATTCTGCAGCTAAGCGACAGAAATGGGAATAGTTACCATGAAAGCAGATTGTTTGCTATAAATGTGCTACCAGAGACTTGGATGTTGCAATAAGAAACTTCTTAAAACAAATCATGGGGTAAGATCTTTGCAGGTTGAAGCCCTGTTATTCAAAAATGACTCATAAGCCTGTGCTACAAATCATGATACGAGTGTTTAAAATCACTGATTCATGTACTGATAGTAATGTAGTGACAAAAAGAGCAGAGTGGGATTTCACAACAGCTCTTGGTACAGTGCTGTAAGCTGTCCTTGGTGATTGTAACTACATGGGAATATGCATCTGAGTCATACAGGCTTAAACCTGCATTTTTGTCTGTCTCAAAATTGAAATGCCCTTTTAGGTGTACAGACTTCCCTTTAGGAACTCTGGACATGAAAGGTTATTAACTCTCTCAATGGAATTAGATTCTTAAATCCCATCATATCTGCCTTTTGGCTCTTCATCTAATGGGCTTTCCAAATATCAAAATAGGTGCCCATGTATCTTGCACCACCTAAACTGAAAACATCAGCCTACCAACATATAGTCAGCTCCCACCTACAGTACCCAGAGTTCATGACATGTAAATTTGTTTTTCAGCCTTCTGAAATTCTGACCTGGATATCTCATCATGTTAAATACCAACTTGGATTCTCTTGCTAGTCTTGTCAGAATCAATAACCTAGATCTTTCATACTTATGCTGTGCAAGGATTTGAAATGAGGATCTATGCCCTTAGCGAGAGTTTTGGACAAGCTGGTGCAAAATGCAGGGGAAGAGAAACTATTATATTGCTTAAAACTTTGGGTATTTACAAGCTTATTGGAAGTTGTGTACTGAAGTTCCTCCTCAAATGACTGTTTTGGTAAAACTTGTATAAAGGTCAAAATTCAAGAAATCAAACTGTACCATAAATCTAAAATTTTGTAGTCAATAAAATAGAAACAATTGTGTGGCACTTACAAAGTTTAAATAAATGTATTTACCAGAACTGATCGATCTAATCTTCTCAGAGACAGTCCAGGATAAGTCTGATTTGTTCCCTTGGAAGGATGACATTTCTCTCTTTATAGCAAAGTCTTGATCCTACAAAGTCAATAGGACTTTGGCTCCTTTCTGTTTCTGCACTTAGTGCAGCCTAGCAGATCCTATTCAAATAGGGTATTAAAAATATTTGGAAAGAGGACATCCAAATCCAATTATCTTGTGGAATGATTACATTTCCCACAAACTTGCTGTGTCTTCTCTTTTGTATCTTTGTCTATTTTATATTGGGCCACAAATAAACCAAGATAATTATGGCATCATATTTGAATTAAATAGAAAAACTATATGTTTGGGCATTATTAACACATTTAGTTGAATAAATCAAAACTGCGCTTGCCAAACCGATGATAGCTTTTGTTTTAGGGAGGATTTCTGGTCTAATTCTATCAGGACCTTGTATTCACCAATAAAATATAACACAACAAACTGAAATTATCTGGCAAGCAGTGGACTACTCGTGCAACTTTGTTATCTGCATGTAATACTGAAGAAATTGGTTCACTATACAGTTCTTTATAGTGCTTCAAAAAATCAAACCTATAGATGAACACACCTTCTACCCTTCTGCAGAAGTTTCACATAAATTCAAGTGTTCTAATTTTGAATTACATTTTTGGGGACAAGTGCAGCAATGGGAAAATTTCTTGTTTGGGTCCACAGTTACTTTCTGGATTTCAAATGTAATTCACATCACACATTAAAGGATATTAATGACGTGTTGCTCTGATTTTAATGGTTTCTTTTTGGTGGATGTTAATTATATTATTTAATACACAACTGAGAAGGGCTTAGATGACCTGGCAATAAGGACTTGATTCAAAACTACTCAGTACAGTATGGTATTTGTAATTCAGCATGATGTCTTCATTATTAGCATTGATACCTGGATTTGATTCATGATCATTCTTGCTTTCCATTTTTTTGATGATCAGTACTGGAAAGTGCTCCCTGGAACCCGTGTCATTTTGGAAGACATATGGTATTTCTGCATCACCTCTTTGATTAGGGCTCTGACCTATCAGTTGTTCTCCAAGGCAGTTTAAACAATCAACATTTTTTTCAGTTTGTAAAAAGACCTCTCCATATGCTCCTCTGTAGCTGTCTGTTGAATTTCAGCAGCACTGCAGTGCTTTGAGCTGGCAATCCAAACATCTTCATTTAGAAACAAAACACCATACGGTATAATCAACTCCCCATAGTAATTTTCTCCACTGCAGTATCATTAAAGAAGTATTGTAGCATAAAGAGTAAACTGAAATATTCTTGGCCAATGAGAAGGCCAACAGCCTTCTGCAGTTGAAGATATTTTTACTTATTTTGCTACTGTAATGTCTGAATTCTTCACAGTCTTAATATATTCTCCTAACACATTCCTGTCTCCCTTTGAGCAGAATCTGATTTACAGAAATTCATGTCTGAGGAATCAAGCACTGCAGACTCTCAGCACTGCCCCAAAGGACTCTCTAACTCTCTAGAGGGGCTAGAAACTGAACATGAAAACTGGAACTTCCAGCCAAGTGCAGATAGCCAGAGGATTGCAATCCCTGCTATGGAGTGAATTGTTACAACCTGGCACCACTTTTCTCCTACAAAACTTCTGTTGTGCTAAGGTTTACACAGGAGCCAATGATTTGGATGATGCACAAGTAGGTAGAAGACATGGCAGATATTTTTTATTTGGGCTTAGAGCTTGAATAAATATAATTTGGAAATTAATGTCATTTTAATGCTTTAAATACCTCCTCTGTGCTTGGGACTTCTTCCCTGTCAAGAATAATTTGAAGGGCGGAAGCGGCTGAAACTTTTGGCGTTTTTTGAGACTTGTTGCTATTTAATATGTTCAGTAGTTTGATGGTTAGGGAGTCCTTAAAGCTTATGCTCAGAATACGCATCTTTTCTCATTTTGTCTTTTATTAAATGTTACTGAATCCCCCCAAAAGAGGGTGAGGAGGGGCCCTCTTTAAAAATTGGTTGATGGGGACCAGCACAACCAATACTGAAAGTGTTTGTCACAAGAGTCTTGTATAAATAGCTGAGTCAGAAGGTGTTGAGTTCTTTGCTTTTTGAACACTACAGTAAACCTCAGTAGTCGTGAGGGGGTCTCCCTTCATAACACTGCAAGCCAACGTAGGAAAAATGCACCAAACTCATGTAGAGTATTAACATGCCTTTTTAATGAGTGTCCCACTGCTGTGAAACACCACCAGCATTAGAAGCAAAGAAAACAGGATGGTGTTTCTATTTTGGGAAGCTCAGCTGAGATTTTGCTGAACAGAGGTCACAGAAAATAGTTTTTGAGAGAAAGGAATGCTTTAAAATAGTCTAAAAGCTAAATTAATAGGTCAGTTCTAACAGCCTTCCTAATGTAATTGCCATTTATATTTCCTGCCAGAAACTATATAGACAAAGAGAAAATGATCAAAGTCATTCTTGCTGGTGCCAGACTGCTGTTACTGTACTGTCATTAATTGTTTCTCAACATTACACACGTCTCTGCTGCAGCTAGGGTCAAATTAATAGAAAGGAGCACAATATCAGGATGGAAACCCCTTTTTATTTATTGATCATTTAATTTTGACATCTGTAGAAGGATGAAAACTGTTTAAATTTAAAAAAAATCACTGCTTAAATGATAGCCTCTGAATGACTGCTGCAAGACAAACTGAAAATAGCTTTGATGCAATAATTTGCTTATTACTCAAGCACTGCAGCACTTGATAATTTAAACACACTTGCATATACAGCCCTCAGCTCTACAGGATAGAAGGAAACACCTCATGCTCTTTATAAATGAACCAGGAAAACAAAGAGATGTAATCCTCAAAATGCTGAAGCTCCAGACATCTGAAAGTCAAACTCAACACCACTGAAGTCTGCATGCAACCAAAAATTCAAGCCTATTATAAAAACAGGCACTGGAAATATATAAAAAATAAGTGGGGTAGAGGTTGATTTTGGGCTTGTTTGCTCTTGGTTTTGCGTGACAGGTTGTCAGAGATTGTTCTGAATAGTTCAGTCAGTGAATTTGTTTGAAGTTTGAATGTCTGTAAATGTTGGGAATCAGTGGTTCCCAGTTCACTATTTAGCCCCAGAGTATGAACATGTATTACAGCACTCTGAAAGCATTGACTGGTCAGGAAAATGTAAATCTAATAGATCCTCTGTGTGATATGCACAATCCATTGCATCTTTTGAAATGACAAAACAATGGGCTTTCAGTAAAAAAAAAAAAGAAAAAAAAAAAGGAAGTTTCTTTTGCAGCCCAGAAACTGATGGAAAAAAAGATACAGTGATATAGTAGGGAAAATGTATTTTGTATCATGTATTTTCAAGCCTACAATGAGATTGTAGTTGTGAGATTTCACAGGCTTCTCATAGTTAATTTTCATGGGGAAAAGAGATGGATGATGTTGAACCCCCGTTACTTTTGTGTTTATACAGACAGAATATTTTTTGTTTCTTGGCCTAGTCTCTGAGAACACACTGGCACCAGGGAAGAGCCTAAGACCAAAAACTTCAAGTTACTCTTTGGAATTTCAGCTACACCAAAAAGCTGGAGGTGTGTTATGTTTATTTTTATTCAGATCTCACCCAAATATTACCTGGATTTTGTAGTAATGGCTACCCATTCTAAAACCAGCGTAAGGGCTTTGAAGCTCATTCATTCAGAAGAATTCTTGTAGCACACCATGGGACAAGGAAAGATAGGAAAACAAGTGGGCATAATTTTTCTGCTCTTCCTGTCAGTTTGGTGAATATATTCCACTTTTCTAACTTGCAAAACATGTTGTTGCCCCTAAATGGTAATGTTTTTTTCATAACACGAGCATAAAGCCTATGTTCGCTTTATTGATCTGTCTGAGGTTTCAGATATGGACATATAATGAGTTCATTAAATCAAACTGATTCCAAGTAAGTATCACTAATGTGCTTCTGAGAGTATTTTCCACGTCGTATTTTCTTATGACAAGATTCATTCCTTTTCATTTCATAGCAGGAGCTGAACAATAGATCCGTAGTGGCATTTGTATTTGTGAAAACTTAATTTCTAAATTACAAGCTTCAAATATGGCAAAGTGCATCTGTGTAATTTGCCAGCAAGGAAGCTGATACAACCATGTTGCTTGCCTGGAAAATCAGAGAAAAGAGAAATATGTATGTTGTAAATATCAACTGGTATCCACTTAGGAATAACTCCTTATTTCATTCATCTAAAAAATTTTAGCACAAATTGAAGTAATCATGACTACATTTCAGAAAAGATGCCTGCTTACAGGAAAAGCTTTTTAATTATGTAAATGTTTATTTGCAGTTATTCATAAAGATGTGCTCAGGATGTAAGCACTGGAACTGGATTCACAAAGCTACACTTCCATTCCAGTCTTCACTGAAATGAGAAACAGATCGAAGATACCACATTTTTATAATGAATTGTACCTTTTTATATAATTATTCTTCTGCCTTTAATAAAGATGTGAAAAGTCCAGGAGTCTGTTCTTAATAAGAGAAAAATCTCCCAGTAGATGGAGGGAGGCTTGAAATTAGATCTAAAATTTATTTACGAAGAAACACTGTGCAAGTTACTAACCACAGGTCTCATTTATGGAAATCTGGAAAACTGAACTCAGTGCAAATATCTGGGCAAATATTTAAAACTACAGAAAATCTATCCAATTAAAGATGCATGTCCTAATCCCACAAGCCTTCAGGCAGGTATATTTGCTTATTCAAATAGGCTCTATTAAATTCCAGTAAATTAAAATACCTGTTAACCTATTTGCTCATTTGCCTCATTGTTTTCTGGTGTTCCAGCTGTAGATTATACATAATTGGCTATATTTGCAAAGGTTTATTGTCTTCCCAGAACTGGAAAGTAGTGAAATTAAGTCATAAGGTGTTTTGCTTTGGTTTTGTTTGATTCTTTTGTTTACAGTGAGAAAAATAAGAAAGGCAGGTTATAATGAAGAGTCAATCCATGCACTGCAGGAGCAGGGTACTTGCCAACCCAATACTGTTTAAAAGAAATGAAATGATATTTTTCTTCAGGCTAAGGAGAGGGGGTTTTTTACATAACACTTAGAAGCAAATTGTCCTTTCAAAATAAGGAGGAAACATTTCCTGTGGTACCATTGATGACAAAACACCTATTGCAAACTCTAAAACACTGGATGATGAAAGACTTGCAGAATCAGGATGCAGCATTTCTGAGGAGTCAAAAAATCCATATTGTCTTGAATACCTGTTCCCAGAAAACGTTTCATTTATTTACCTTCAAAAATCTCCCTTCCATGAAAGTTCCTAAATCACTGGTGTGGCAGAGAAAAGAAAAAAAAAAAGAAACAAAACTGAATTTAATGAACAACCATTGCCAAGGAAGGACTTCAGATACCTTCTGATTTCATTCAGTGCTTGGAGAAACGGAAACATATTTCCCATTTATCCAGACTCAGGCAATGATACTGGAACATGCTGTGTTTTGAAAGATAGTGTGATTAAGTGTTAGTTGGAAAAGTTTCCTTATTTATTGTTTAATCAGTACCTGAGTAGTTAAGCAATAGATGATTAAGAGTTATGTATGAAAGTGTAATGGGTATTCACAGAGTTATAATTATAAAATAAAAAGTTCAGGATAACTAGAAGTAGGTGGGATGGCCAATAATGGCTGATATGGTCTCTGTTTTTCCTTAACTCCATCCCCAAACTCTTTCTGGATATAGCCTTCCAAATGGTGTAAATAACAGAATGTAAATAATTCCTCTACCATACAATGGATAAATGTTCTTTCTCATTTGTATTTTTAACATGAATGAATGATAATTCATCCATGTATGGTAGTTTCAAATGAAAATATTTCCTGGCCCATTTTGTGCTTGCTAGGCATTTTCTACAAATGGATTTTATATAAAATGATTACATTTCAACCAGATTAAACACTGATATTCTCTTATGCAGATCAATTCATGTAGCTGTTAGAATAATTTAACTTTCTGGCAAAAATTCTGCCCGTTACTCATTTTATTACCATCTTTCTGTGAATATATTCTAAGACCTGCTTAAAATAAATTTGGTGACCATGGCTGTGCACTTCAACAGTGTTGCAGGGTTTTGACAATAGGTGTAGTATGGTGGTATAAAAAAAGAATTGGCTGAGGGTGGGGAAACTAAATGGGTCACTTCTCTAACTGATGCTCTGACATTGCAGTTGTGCTTGGCAGTGCACTTATTTCCCAGATGATCCCATTCTTTCTATCCCTCATGAGCTAAATCTGCATCCCAGAATTGTGAAACCTCTCAAAATTTTGGGCTCCCACTGGTGGGAGTTTAAGTGAGGAGGAGTTCGTGGAAGAATTTAGGCTTTCCTCACCTCTCAAAAAAGTAAAGGCAAAATTGGCCTCTTGTTCACCTCTAGTTTTCTACCTGTAATTCAGCTGAAGTTGGAATAGTTCCCTGACTGCCTCTGTCTTTACCAGTACAATTGTGCATGTGTGTTTATTTATTATTTTGCCATTTCCCATCTTCTTGTAGCATTTTTTTTTCTTCCTCTCCTTCTGCTTTAAATTTATATTTATCTCATTTTAAAAGTACATACAGGGCTGCCCACAACTATCTGCTGTCCTCCTTTGCTGATGAAATTAGGCATTTTCAGACCTGGAAATAGAAACATAAAACTGAATCTGAAAAACAGTTCAGGTACATGGCTGTGCAGTATTTCTGATAGAAACTTTGCACGAGATAATGCTGTTGTACTGAAAGGGGTTAGAGCTGTGATTCTTGAATATCAAAAGTTCTCTGAAATACCTTTTAAAAATTAAATTTTCCCACTGACTGAAAAATGCAACCTATATTTGAGAGAGTGAGTGTGTTCTGTGGAGAACAATGCACACAACAACAAACAAATTTCAGGCAACTTCGTGCAATTGATTAGAATTTTTCGTTTGTTTGATAACAACTGAGATACACACGACTGGATAAAAAATGTACAGAATTCAACAATGCCTTTGTAGTGGAGAGTTTTTCTGTCCATCTGATACAGTAGTTTGCCATTGAAAGTGAAATTACAAGCATTGCCTTAAATGCAGAAACTTAGGGATTGACTGACGGTTCTATTTCTTTCTGATTAAACAGAAACTTGATGTGTCTGTCATTTTACGAGCACATCCCTACGGGGACGTGTAGCTGCCATACAGCACAAAATGCACTCGAGTCCTTACCTGGAAACTGGCAAACTCTCAGCAGTGTACATCCCAGTGAAGCTGAAGTTGCATTAAAAGTCAGTAAACCTCAGGAGGCAAAGCTTCTACCTTTGAGCAAGTTTGAGTCCATCACTGTGTGTTTGGGTCCCTAAACCACTGACACCTTCCTCTGGCATTTTTGATGATTTTAATTTTTTGTGTGCCACAAAAGGTTTGGAAAATTCCCACTAATCAGCTGATGTTGTTGTGGGCCAGCTCCCAGATTACATTTAAAAACAAGGGGTGTCTGCCAAAATTTTATAGTATGATCTTCATAGATAAGACTGACTTTTTGTGATTAATAAGTGCACACTCCAAAAGGTGTGTTGGACACACAGGCACAAAGGTAGTATCTGTATTGAAACAGACAAAAGAAGTCCATGGATGCACATTTACTTAAAGAACATTTCCTAAATTCCTATGTGTCAAAAATATTTCAGATTTGAATTTTCAATATAAATGTGATTTGAGAGAAACCATTTGCCTCATTAAGGCCTACTTCATCAAGGAATGCAAATCAACGTGTCTTTACATGCAGCAGTGTAAGAATGACACCAATGAGCTGCTCCAAATCAAAATCAACCGCTTGCATTTCATGTCCTTTTGGAGAAAGGCGTGACTTAAACAGAATTTAATCTCCTGCATTGTAATTATGACCAAGTGGGAGAAAAGTTCCCATTCTCAAACTTTGGAAACAAATCCTGGTCTCAAATTCCCCTGTGCATGTTGCTAAGGACAAAGTCCAACTCCTACTGAAATCAGCAGGAATCAGCTCAGACAGCCAGTGCAGTTGAGGGGGTTGTCTTTCCATATAATTCAGGGGGAGTTAAATTAATGACAACAGATGTAGCTGAACAGCATTACATTATTGTGTTACAGCTATATGATTCTAGAAGTTCACTGAATCGCTCTATTAAATTACATACATGTTATGATTATGTCTTTATTATTTCTATAAAGGAACCAATCCAGGCTGCAATTAGGGTGTTTAAAAGGCTGTTATTTTTTGGCCTCTTTAATAAGCAATTTTTGTCTTTTAGGAATAATGACCATATATTTTATACGAAGAAAACATGAAATACTCTTTATATAAGGAACTGATCTTCCTCTGGCACATAGGCACAACTTCCAGTTATGCAAATGAATGAGCAACTTCAAAACAAAAATGAGTCACATTAGTCTAAAAAGGGATGTTGTGTATGTATAATGCACAGAGACACAAAGTATGTTGGAAATGTGACTTTGATCTTTAAATGATGTAAGTAACTGATGTACTTTGTTTTGTACAGAGGAAACACGAGTGCTTAGCCATGTACTAATATGAAAATTACAGTTTATTTTCAAATATACGTACATTTTGTATGTGTGTGCATTTGTACACACACATTTTGTGCATGTGTGAATCTGTATTTGTCATGTCTGTATAACTTTTTTCTAACTGAAGCAAGTACACTATGAAGAAAACTTGTTGTGAGTTGAAAGGAACTACCAAGTGATATCCTAGCAAAATTCAACAGAGTGATCAGCCTAGCAGCTAGGCAAAAATTATTACAGTGGAACAGTTTAGAGAATATCATTTGTTCAGCTCTGTATCTCATGATACAGAGTGCAGGGAAGGGCTGTCCTTGTGTTGGACATCTGTATGATGCCTAGCCAAAATAAAAATAAAAGATATCTAAAGTGCAAGAACTGCACAGAAGGGAAAATACTTGAAGAAACTGCTCTTCCTTTAGCCTTCTAACAGGCTTGTTATCTTGGATTAACCAGTCCCTGAAGTCTCCAGAGATTGTCTTAAATAAATAGATGCAATTTCTAGGCATTAATTACCTGCCTATTTTCGAACCAAGCTGAGCAGTGTTCTAATGCACATTATAGGTTTCTGACTTTAATTGAAAACAAACGTGGGTAAACAATGAAGCCACATGTTTATCAAGTGCCTATTTCCTGACAATCAAGAGATATGGTAATTGCAGCACTACAAGGGCTGTTTATCAAGATGCTTCATTGTTGAGTGTTTATGTACATCTCCTCCCAGTCCTTGTTCCCATAAAACACGAGCAGTGCTGGCAACAGGGGAAAAAATGTCCCTCCTGAGGCCAACAAGGTAGGGCAGCAGTGGTAAAAATGTTCCTCTAGAGGCCAGCAAGACAGTCTGTTCCACAAGGCCTTATTGAAAAGATGTGATTGGAAAAATGCTCCAGACTGGTCTCAGGGAAGTGGTTTCAGAGGCTGGAAAAGGAAAACAAGTAGTGGGAGTAAATTAGCTTTGTTTATATGTTAAGAAATGCAAATAAAATACCTTCTAATAAGCAAAAATCTATGTAAAGCTCCCCAAAGGCCTTATGGCCGTATTTTGAGACACAAACTCAGGTGCAAACCAGAGAACTCAGAAGGCCCCTACAGCAGATGTTTCAGGAGAATATTTCATGTCAAAAGAAATCTGGCCAAGATGCACTGGGTAGGGCTTTTACTGCTAGACAGCTATAGTTTAGGGGTAAATGCTTTATTTTAAAGCTTGGATATAGTTTAGGGGTAAATGCTTTATTTTAAAGCTTGGATATTTTAATACAGTTGGAACTTTTTCCAAAATCTGCATCACTGCAGAGACATTTGCTGAAAGCAGGCAAATACATGATTAAGTAACAGGAAAACAAGCTGGATGACAAGCAATGCACTTTGATGAGTGAGGGTGTCAGAAGAAATCACTGTGCATAAAGCTACGGCAGAACTGTGTTAGGTCTTCACTAAGACCCTGTTTCTTTAAGAATTAGACTCTAGTAATCAGAAGGTTGAAGCATTTTGATGTCTCTTACATAGAAGCTATGCTAGGATAAATGTACCTGATGTTGGTGTGCTTTTCTGTGTGCATGAAGCCCGAAATAATTATGTTGGTTTGATATGTCCTTTCAGGGGCTTAATGACATTCAGAAATGATTGTTGATCTGACATTGCTTTAAAAAGTAAAATAAAAATAAATAGTTGGCCCAGCAAATATAATTATTTCAAGAAACATTCCCATTCTAGACTAGACATCACTTCATCACACTTTTGTCCCCTTCCACCCACCTCCCCCGCACCCCATGCACTTTAAAATGTCACAATTCTGTTTCCTGACGTTTTCCAATTAATTTCCTTACATTCTGGTTGTGGAATAACATCTGTTCCTTTTATTTCTTCTCCCATCTCAAGAAATACATTTGGTTTACAACCAGAGAATTAATTCTGCTCTTACCTCCACAAGCATCACTCACAATCCTTTGATGTCAAAGCAGTGGCTCACATATTTGATGGCAAACCTAGAAGATGGATTGACTTCTTAAAATTTCTTAGCCAGTCCTATCTTTTTTCTTTTTATTTATTTATTTTTCATGTAATTATAGAGACCGGGTGTTCAACTGAAATAAAACTATTGCATTCCATTCTTCTTCCATGTTTCCTCATTGTTTTATACCTAATGAAGATTTAGCCCTGCTGTTGTGGAAGAACAAAAGATAATGTGATTCTGTTTGTTAACTTGCTTGAGCATGCAGCAGCAGTACTGATGATATTAGCAGAAATGAGCACACCTTGGGAATAGCACTTTTTACTTAATTACTGCTATACAACCAGCTGGGAAAACTCAGTTTGTTTTTATTAAACATCTAAAAGTTCTGTGCTTGTAACGAATGCTTAGGGGTCTGATAACACACACAGTGCAAACAGTAGGTCATAGAGTGCAGGGGAGTAAATACACAAACACCAAAACACACGAAAAGGGTGAAAAGCAATCTGCCAGAACAAGTGTTATGACACCAAAGCTATGGGGAGCCCCATACTTTGTACCCGGCTAAGAAGAGTTACATGAATGAGGAACTCACAAAATATAGTGAGATAATCCTCTAGAATAAGTAACAGCCAGGTACCAACTGGCCATTTTCTCCAGCTAAGAGATGTTTTCATTAGGATTTCTACAATTTCTGTAAATTGTCTTAGAAAATATTCTTCCTTCCCAAATATTTTTTGCAAATTCTTGTGGGCTGGGCAGATCAACTCCACATGGTGCTTGTTGAGTTCTTCCAGACATCTCTGGAATACCGTGGGCAGTGTCAATTTTTCAAGACATCTAAACACCCAGAAGCTTGCCAAAAGTAGTCTCCTCATCTAGCAGTAGGTCTTGCAAAGCAAGAGATGCACACCTGGGTGCCTGTGTGATCTACAAGTCCCACAGAAATAAAAGTCACTTGTAAAGAGAAGAAATCCTTTTCTTGCTGCTGTGGCCAACTCATGTGATCTTTAATGTGCTCTTTAGACAAGGGAGCGATATGAAGTAATCCCACAAGGGCATGGACTCTGCACACCAGGTGGGGAAGTGCAAAGCCGTTTATTGCACAGTCAGAATTCCCTAAATACTGCACACACAGGATATAACACCAGCACACAGGATATATAACATCATATATAAACAGGAAAGATGTTCCCTCAGTGTCCCCCAATCACCCGGGGTATTACACAGATATTCCCTGATATGGTAATAGATGAACAATACCCTATAAGGCCACAAAGTACAATTATCACTTCCCATAGGTCCAACACTGTCCACAAACTCATAACCCTCTCTCAGCCCATCCTGGTGACCTGGATGCACTCCCAGGGTCACCTCTGGGCCCAGGAAAGAGGCTCTCTCTCTGGTCCTCAGGGCCTATTTCTTTACCACCACATAGTGTACTACGACAGCAATACTTTTCCATGGACAAATGGATGAATAGATTCTCTTTTAGGATACCATGAGCTGACTTGCAGTGGCTGAAACGTGCATTATTTACTATTTAATGCCTCCCAAATCCAACATGGCAGAGATAACAGAGAAAAAAATCTGCATTTCCAAATATCTACATTAATTTCTAAAGCTTCACACAACATGCATTTTCTATACATATCTATTACTATTGCTACCATCATTATTATCTTTATACATTTTAACTTGGGGGAAAATAAATTTCTCAGATTGAAGCAAAGTCAGTAGAAGTGCATTTTGGTGACAGACCTATTTTTCTTTTTTTAAAAACTCCATTGTTTTTCTTCTACCATCTTTGTTAAAGCATTTATTTGTATTTTATTTTCATTTAAGTCCTTGTCTTAAAAAAGCGGAATTAGTAACTTGTTACAGCTATAAAAAAAAAAAAAGGCTACTATTCCCCCACTTAACATTCTCCACAAAAATTTTTGAAATATTTTCATGGCCAGGATTGATGAAATTCAAACACCATCTTTCTTGTGGTCTTTCATGTGGAGAACCGTGGTCTCTCTTTGATGATAAACAAGTTAAACCAGCTGAATTTAAAGCAGTGTCAGCTCTGGCCATGATGTACTGTAATTGTTTTCAAACACCTTCATGTAAGATAATTTGCATGAGAGCAATGCAATGTAAATGTCATTACTTTACTTCTTAATAGTAAATTCACTTTATCTTATGACTATCTGAAAAAGCTAGATATGGTTTTATAGGATCACTGAAATATAAGTGCTCAGGTGAAAGACCATAAACATGAGCAAACGTCTGGTGTCAGGAGCAGAGCTGTACTGAGACTGGGCAGTTCCCATTGTTCTGCCAGAGCTCTCATACTCTGTGCCTTTTACTCTGTAATGTTGTTTATTTCTTAATTTTGCAGAATGTAGCCAGGATTTTTAAAAGATTTCAAGAAACAAGAAATAAATTGATCATAATTTCTGGGGCAGAAGGTAAATACTAATTAACAGAACTTATGGATTAGTGCAAAACCCAGGAAAAGCACATTCTGATGAAGTTAGTTACCCAGTTCTGCTATAGCCTGGTAATAGTTGCTTGATAATACATGAATTTCTTTCATGATATTGGGAAGCTAAGAAATTCTTGGGCACTGGTTCTTCATTTTTCTTGATGTAGGTGAGTTTAAGTGCAGAATCTCTTTTATTTGAAGCCTTATGAAAGAAGAAATTGCAGGATTGGCACTAAAGTTTGCCGACTTCGTGCTCTTATGGCACGAGCTCTGTGGTACTTTAAGGGATGAGAGTGCAGAGGTATTCAGAAGTCTCTTTCTCTTGTTAACTGTTTCACTGTTGGCATTTTTAAAATCGTTTTAGAGAATGCCCCCACTTTGGCAAATCAGACATTTCAAGTGATGTTTTAGAGCGCCATTAGAAAGAAATTTCATTAAACAAAAACCTAAGCAATCAGCCACAGAGTTTCTGGCTTACTTTTAGATTCTGAAGTTTGTGAACAATTATGGTATCTGAAAAAGTTAAGTCTGTCTTCAATCCAAGACTGGTTTTGGGGTTCACCAATCTGAACAGTGAGTAACACATCCCACATTAATTATTGCCGTCAGAAAAATGTTGTCTTGCAGTATTTTACAACAGAAAATAAAGCCAGGGACAGTTTACAGTGCCAAGTTTATTAGTTGACTGTATGGAAAAAACAAAGTTACAGCTATGTCAAAATTATTAATAGAGTTACACACACCTCCATGTATCTGGTTCAGGTGAAACAGTGGCAAGATGAATAATTGAGGTTTTGTCTACCATAAAAGTTCAATATGCTTAAAGTGCTGACTCTTCATTCTCCTGCAAACATCACATTTCCTCTTAGGTGATGTAATTTGTCATTAAATAAAAAAAGAAACACAAAAATCTTACAAGGATGCCTTTTTTTTTTTTTTTATTCTAGGTCTGGTGCATGCACAGAACTGAAAAAATTAGCATTTTTGTTTTGAGTAGAATGCCAAGATTTTTAAACAAATAAAGACTAACAAAAAAAATGTAATATCTTGAACCACTCTTTGGATCTTTTTTTTTTTGCTTAGTGACAGTATGAAACAGTAGCAATCTTGGCTGTTTTTATTGACTGAGGTTTATTTGTGACATATTTGGGTGCTCTTTATTTCCATCTGTATGCACTTTGTCCTTCAGCACTGTATACATCTTCAAATTTGCAACCATGTTTCCTCAAGGTGTAAATGAGAATAGGAGACTGTTTTTTGTGACTTTAACTAACCTGAAAATTCACACACTGAATTACTTCTTCCTGAGCTGGTATTCATGGGGTTTTTAAAAATATATTCAAAAGGGAATATCCTTTAGTTTGTTGTGGAGTAACAAATGTGTTTATTTATTTATGATAATACAACCTACTGACTCTGAAAGTCTTCTAAAGCTGTACAAAACTTTATTTTTGTTGTTGCTGCTGAAATATGAATAATTATTTTCATAGATTCTTGAGAATTTAAAAGACAGTATCTATTTAAGAGTCTCAGTCGCTGTGCACTTTTAAACTCTGTTTGCTGTGTTAAGCTTGGGGTTGGTTTTTTTTTCATTTTATTTCCTTTACTCCTTTTTATTTTTAATTTTTTTTAAACAACCGTTTCTACTACATGCTAGCATTGCTGTCATAGATGGTTAAGCCTTCAAAGTGTGATTTTGCTCCTGGAAGAGCTTTCTGACACTTGCAGGCTGGAATGCTGAGCTGTTTTCGATCCTGAGAATGTTATGAAAAGCAATCACAAGAACAGTATTTGCCAAATGGTGTGCTGGAACTACAAATCTTAAAGCACCTTGTGCCTGTGAGAACTTGCCAAAACCTTTCTGATTAATTTGCTGAAGCGTTTTGCTCCTGCTATCTCAGCAAATATTTACCTTGCAGAAGTCCCTGGTGTTCTGGCGCAGCTGTTGGGGATCTCTGTGAAGTTTGAACGTGTTTCCCCTTTTGCTTCTGCAAATCCTGCCAAGTAAGCAGGCACTTAGATACTGTAAGACCAGGTATTTTTGAAAGATTTTCTTTGTTTCTCCAAGTTTTGTAAGGCTTGTTGTTTAGGTCTTGTATAAACCAGTTTCAGGCTCAGTTTTGCAATAGCAGAGGAGCTGAATTCCTGATTCAGCATGGCTCCATACCTGCTGAGTGGTGGTATCCTGGAAATTGCTGATAAAGGTTAGCCATTTTCAATAGTGGTACCTAGTAACATGTTATTAATTACTGGCTTGCCTTTTCTTCTGAGAAAGCTTGCTTATCTCTTGTTCTCACCTTCCAAAACAATAGCCTGTGTGGGGAAATCAAGTTTCCTAACAGCTAGCTCTTCCATGGAATAAACTAATTACCATTGTAATTGATTTCTTGAATTGTCTGTAACAATTTGGTGTACTCAGGTCCACATTGTGTGCAGGGCTTGGCACAGCTGTGTGATCAGCATTCTCACCATGGTGAGCTGGATTAAATTCCCTGGCATCATATTTCCATTGGATTCTGTGCCCTCACTGCCCTGAGGGCTCAATTTCATAGTGATGCTCTTTTGGAACACTTGTCATGATGCAAAAACCACTGGTTATTAATATCATTGTGCCATGGGAATCACTGAGTGAGTAGCATGACAGTATCTTTCTTCCCAAGGAACATTGGGAACTTGATTGTTATGAACCAGGAATGACATAACAGCCAGGAAAGTTCCTTCTAGGATTTCACTTTAGATTTTGGAAAACAAATTAAAAATCCGTATTGTGATATAAAGGAAGTATCACAAATGGTCCTTAAAAACACCTGAGCAAAAAATAAAAAACAACAACTTTTTTTTCTTACACACCTTCAAAAATATTTTTAAAAAGTGGGGAATAATTTTTAAAATCAACATTTCTGACATTGGCCAGGCAATCTCAGAAGACCTTAGCAATGCAGTGCATTTCTTTTATTATCAAAATCTGGACTCTTATTAAAGTTGTAGTTTGAAAGGGAAAAAGAACTTCAGAATGCAATTCCACATGTGCCTCTTACATGAATATCTGCCTTTGGTTCCTCAAAGCCACATTATATTTGAGGGTATTTTACTAAAGTGGAGGAGTAATAATTATTATATGTACAACTGAAAAAAAATTAGTTTTCATTGATATTAATGCCTACTTTTGTGTTCCTTTCCTTGATAGTGAGAGGGTTTCTTTTACATTGTTTTATCATCTTTATGTTGAGTAGCTTTTCTGCTGAGTTTAAGGGCAGCTGTGTGTTTGGTCCCTGTGGCACAGTTTCAGGATGTATAAAGTAATAGGTGTGAGCATTGCCAGAACGTAACTAAAACTGAACTGTGTGGATGTTATTTTCTCACTCATTGCAAACAAATTTTTTAGAACTGTATTTGTGTCTGTGTTTGTGCGAGCATAGATTCAAATTCACATGGCCTAATTACAATCCAGTTACAAGAGTGGAATTCTGAGGGATTGAGCTCCTTGGGACAGTAGCTTACATGTGAGATGTGGAGAACTCTAACCACATTAGGATAAAACCAAACTCTGAAATGAGACCACAGACAAAAACATCTCAGTCCTCTGATATTTTTACTAGGTTGTTCAGTAGTATGCATCCCTAAAGTAATACAATTATCTTCTGAGTTTCTTCTTGCTAAGACATAGTTTTGTCCTTATTACAGGCTGGGATCCAGACCCTCAGCTGTGATTGAGGCACAACTGTGAGATTAATTTTATATCATGACTTTTAATCTTTTTTCAATGCGATCAACACGCAAAAAAAAAAAAAAAAAAGAAAAAAAGGAAAGAAAGAAAAAACCATTCTTGTTGCTGCCAACCAGCAGAATATCACAATGTGAGTACAGTTTCAATACTCAGGGCTCTTTCAAATTATGGTTAATAGGTATTGTGGAAAGACCCTTAGCAACACTTTTTCTGAGTTTAGTTACTGTTCCATTTTCCAACAGACTGGAAAGAGCTGTGGTGCTGTTGATTTTTTATGAGTTCTCAAACTCACACAAAATGGAAGAATTCAGTTTTAATATCCCTACACTTTTGCAGAGATAAGACTTTTCTTGCCTGTGTGCTGGATGCACAAGTGATCCATGATGTAAATTCATGCTTTTTCTTCATCCACACAGAAATGAAACACCAAGCACTAGAGTGTGTTAAGCACTAGAGAGAAAAGACTGCTTGGACACTTCCCCAAGAAAATGATAATTACTTTCAAACTGTAACAGCTCAGACAGGGTGTCCTTTAGGCTTAAAATGGCTCATTTGGTAAGATTTTTTAAATTTTATGTCCTAAGGAATTTGAAGGGTTGACTGCTTTATAAAGTGCCGGGATGCAACTAATTCCACAATTTGTTCAACTCATAGCAAGCCCATGCTTGAATATGGCAGCAAGTCAAAGGGATAGAAAATTCTGGTAATGTTTATTATTTGTATTACAGGAGTGTCTAGAGGCTCTGATTTGGAATGGCATCCTTTATGCTGGCGGCTGTGCATATCTGCATGAAGTTAATCTTTGCTTGAAAGAGCATACAGTATGAGGCAACAAATAAAATAAATAGAAACAAGGGTAAATTGAGATTTAAAGGATTAGGAACTAGGAAACAATAAGTACACGTGTCTGTACAGGATCTCTATACAGTTACTCTTATTTTTTTAAATCATAATTGTACCAAAATAACGTGGGAAAAAAAATTGTTTCTGAACCAATATGCATGTAAGAAATAATTTAACTCTTCATTCTGCTACAGTCGTGTTGTTATACTTTGGAAGACAGAGAATTTGAATTGTAATGGGAAGAAAATATAGATAAATATCCCACAAGAAGTAAAAATTACTTTCAGAATATCACATTCTTCAGAGTTGGATTGTAAAGAATTATAGAAACTTTGATAAAGTTGCTATGAGTAATAAGTTTATTTAACTTTAAATCAGTCTTCAGTGGATGAATTGAAAAGTGTGGTGTCTTGTCATGCACTGCAACATCAGTGCATGGTGGGATTAGCAAAACTGGATTTGAAAATGAAATTCCATTCACTGTGAGAGAGAAGTTATAGGCAAAGAAAGAAATGAAAAATAGCAATGATTGGAAGACCCATAATATAACATTAATTTAAAGTGTGGTGAGTGGAAATGAGATGCACTCAATATGAATTTTCTGAGTTTATGCAGTTCCCATTTTACAAAAGGAGAGTTCTGTACCTCCAGTAATAATGATTTCTACAGATTGAGAGATACTAGAGCTCTTCTCAAAATAAAATATATATTGAGATCAGACATGATGGAAGGGAGACAGCAATTGACTCATAAGACTAAAGGAAAAAGTAATTAGTCATTTACAGAGAAGGGATAATATATTATATGATGAAATAGGCTAAAATCAATGGGAATTTTTAATTCAAAAGAATGTGTATTTATAAATGCTTTCAATGGGGAAGTGAGTTTATTCATAGGTATGAATCTACCTATCTGTCTGTCTGTTTGTCTATCCATCCATCTATCCATACAGGAAAGTTAAATTCGAGAATATCACCCCAGCTGATAAAAATAACCATTGGGAATACCTGTGAGGCAGACAAATGTTTCTGCTGAAGAGGCCAAAAACATTTCCCCACAACACTCTCTACTGGTTGTAACTCTCTGCTGGGAGGAGTAACGAGGTAGCAAAATGTGGTATAAACCAGAAAATCACAACACTCTCTTAATAGAAATTTTACTCTCATTTCAGGGTTCAAGGAGTTCTAAAGAGAAATATAGCTTTGGAAACCCATGAAGAATGTTAGAAAAGAATTAAATAACTTGACTTTCTGTAGCTTAGGATTTAACACCAGATTCCTGACATAGTTATGTTGTGATAGATGTGGAAAACTGTAATTTCTGCCACTGAGTTTATAATGTCGACCTTTGTGGAATAATCTAAGTAGTTTGTCCTGTATCTGAGGGGGAGACAGAGGCTCTACATGACTAAAGTTTACCCTTACTTAATAGCCAGAATAGATGTCTGGTTGCATTTATGGGCAACTGCCTGAGTTTGAAAAATCAGATCTCTTCACAAGGCAATTCCATTCCTAAATCAACTAGTTGATATTACTGGAATGAAGGGCTGAATCAAAGTGTAAGTGTGTGTTTGGTTTTTTTTTAAATCTAGTGTGGTGATTTGCAGTTCACAATTTAAAACAGACCAGCACTGGGATTTTCTTTGCCTGCTACCCAAAGTCAGAATTAAGGTTATCTTTTATCTACTACTTTATTTAGGTAATGTGGGGTAAGAGTCATTGTGAAATGATAGTCAGGCCTTGAAGGTGGTTGGGATTTTCCCCCATTTAATAGTGAGGCAATACTCATGTGTATTTATATGTATTTGTATATATTTTCCCAACAGTTTTAATCAAGGGCTGCTACAGATATTTCACAAAGCAAATAGCAGTACTGAAGAGGGTATTTCACAGAGACTCCCTTCCTTCCCTCTTCTCTCCCTGAGTAGATAAACAGCCATGTGTTGCACTGAATGTCAGTGGGAGTTGTGTAATGTATTCTCTCTCAGTGTCCTTCAAAGAATATTACCAGTTCCCAAGCTACTCCAAAACCACTACAATTTATAAACTCATTGCTGCAACTTTGGAAGTTCAGTGTAGTTTTGAGCAGTAAAAATCCAACGACTTCACCTAAAATCCTCTGTTGTCATCACAATGCAATGGGAAATGTGACCTGCTGGGAAGGATTCCTCACCTGCACTCCTACTACACTGTAGAAATGGATAGTTGCTGAAGCACTTGGACATGAAAAGAAGCATGCAGACTCAGCTCAGTTCAGGACAGGAAAGGGACCGGGAAAAGCCCCTTCCTTCTTTATTCAGCCATTTATATATCTTTCTAGGAATGACCATGGATTGGAGGATGAGGTTACCACCTCTCTGGCCACACTGGACAAACGAATTTCTCCACCTTAGGAGAAAGAATGAAAAACAATAAGGACGGTTAGCAAAATATAACTATGTTTACAAAAGAGTGCATGAGAATTCTATTACAGGAATGAAAACTTTGAAAGACTGCAAAACTCAGGGCAACAGTTGCTGGAGCACTTTCTTTCTTGAGGGATCAGGAAACACCTGTTAAACTCTGCTGGCTGGGGTTTGAGGCTTTGTGTATTGATGGAAATTAACACACAGTAAGGTCATACAAATTTACACAAAGCTTTACTGCGTACTATCTTCCTAAACTCCTGAATCTTGGGATGCTAACTTGGTCCTAACTCATGAAGTTCAGAGATTCATTTCTGCCACCAATGCCCCATGTGACTAACTGGATCTCTCTTTGCTGAAGACAGCTGTTACACTCCTTTGTAATTTTGGCAAGCAGATGTCCCAGATGATGGTATAGATGAGTTAACTTTGGCAAGGTTGCTGCCCTTCAGACCAGCCTAGTGCTTACTCTGATCCAAGTATGAGTTTCTATTTGTGAGGGCCCTCTCTGAGCTGAAATACCCTCTGGTCACTTCCCAAAACTTTTCTGTTACTGTGACAGAGAGTGACATTCACATCTTCCCATGACTTGGCTCTTTAGTGTGGAGATGGGTCATTTTTCTTCCTCTGGCTAGATTATGTTAATGAATTTTCTAAACATGGCCCTCTCTGTGACCATCTGCACCCTGGAGGCACTTGGAGTGGCTGCAGTGGCCTGTTACCGAGAGGATGCAGAAAATCACATTGGAGTGCTTTGGCTGAAGCTGAAAACTCATGCCACTTTCCTGTTTTATTTATGCTCCTTCATTGCAGGGTGAGGATTAGTTTGCATTTGCCACTTCCCTCAGCTGCACATGAAAATAGCAAACAGTTTTTATCGCATGCACAAGGCAACAACTTGATGTGTGACTGATCCACAGCTTCAGAGCAGTAGCAGCTCTTTTTATGGAATGTCATCATTATCCTTCTTCCATAAATATATGCCAGCCAGGACCATCGTGTTCTGATCTGTGCTTCTTAAATTTCAAAACAGAAAACTGTAGGTTTGTTGGGGTATTGTTTTGGTAGTGATTCGTTCCTTATGGGAATATAGCACATGGAAGAGAGGAGATTTCTGTCATTGTCTCTTGTATTACCACGCTGTAATACGCAGAAGAACAGAGTGCAAACAGGTTTTTGAACTTCCTTTGCCCCTGGCAATTGGGCAACAAGTGCCTGGTCCTCTCACTTTATAAAAGGGCAAGGCATCATATTCTGTGATGGTCCTCTGGGTAACAAGAATGGAAATGACTCATCAGAAGTGGACACAGAAATGTGCTATGCCAGAGCCCAGGGAAATAAAAACACAATGATATACTTTAGATACACATGCAGTGCATAACAGACTATTATCTAAACCACATAATAAAAGGTGATGAAATTATGACCTTCAGCTCCTACCATAGTCTTCTACATCTCCAGCAAAATGAATAACAACTTCATTTGAAAACCATTGGATTAGCAATTCAGATTATATTTTGCACCAAATGAAAATACTGGCATTTAGACACATCTAGTGATAGGCAGTAGAACTACCTTAAGTTCTACAAATAAATTGCAGACATATATAATTAATATCATTTATATCTATAGCATTTCCCTTTTAGAAGGATATTGCTTCGATTTACTGACTCTGTAACACTGTTCTGGACATCAGAAATAGGAATGACCCCTCAGGTCACCTAAGTCCTCCATTGTGCTGGAGCAGGTTTTATAGCAGGATCTGTTCACACATCACTGATCTGCAGCCCCTTCCGCTGTCACTGGGCAATTAATCTGCCATACACCCACCCATCATATCACTCTCCTAAGGAAGGACAAATTAAAGTATGGGAAAATTGGTATGTCCTTGGAAATTACCTCTAACTTTAGCAGTTTGATAGGTAGATAACCTGCTGAGAGAAGCCGCTTTATAATTGCTTTCAAACACTCCACATGAGCTGAGAATCCACGTAAGAGAATTTAGGGGGTTATAGGAAAACCAGAGGTCATTTTTACTAGAACAAAACAAAAGGAAAGGGCTATTTACAACATGAGTGTGTTTTGGCTTGTTCCTTTTTAGACTAATACATTCACTTTTTAGTCCAAAAAGGAATTGCCAAGCCTGATACAAGCTGTTTAATAACAAGTTATTTATTTCTGAATTATCTTTGTGCATTCATACCAGACAACAGCAAAATTAAGTTGATCATAATTATTTCAAAATACTATAGGAAATTATGAGATATTCTATAAATATTCATTACCATCAGTACCTCATAGCTAGTAGGAGGATTTTTCATTGAGACGGAATAAAAACTGACTGAACAGTCAAGCTCAGAGCATGGAGATCAGTGGTGCAAAGTCTTTGCTACTGCCAGGTTCTGGTAATTTTTTTTCTTATTTCACAGGTTGTATGTTTGATTATTATTTTTTTAATTATAAAATCACAACAATAAAAGACTGTGTATGGTGTAGCATAGTACAGAGCTGTCATGGGAATGTTTTTAATTTGTGCAACATGTTTTTGATCTTCCCGTGATCATTGGCCATTTTTCTGGGTTTTTAGACATCTGCAGTTCCATCAGAACTAGCTACTGCTTTCAGTACACCCTGGATAATTCAGGAATCCTGGGCAAATGACCAAAGTCTTCCAATTCCATCTGGCACCATTTCTGGTGAGAAAAGTGGAGCATGTTAGAAGCCCACATATATTGGAACCCTAATATTCCTAAATTAAGTGGAGCAGAAGTCAAAGCAAGAATGATTTTTAGGATTATTTGTCACTGTTCCTTAAAAATCTAGGCTTCCACATTTTTTAAAACTTGCCTAGTGGAGATAACAGATGAAAACAGAACACAGATTATTGTCTATCTCATTTTCACTTTCACTTTATTAATACAATGGGAATCCCAATGGGAAATTAAGAGTGCATTTCATTAAAACATTATCACTTCAGAATTCTGAGATAAAGTATTCTCTAATATTCAGTGATATAAAATATAATTTACTGATATATTTTCTTTGTTTTAGAGCCAAGAACACATCTTTTCCAATTTTGATGTTTACTGATAAACGCCAAGGACTAAAAATTATTCATGATGAAAGAAGTCTGTCTTGGGGAAATTGTGTAGAAGACATGGAAGAAATATGAAGGATATTACTGAACACAGGAGGCTTTTTAAATCCTGTTCAAGCAGTGGGTAGTGCCATCTCAGCATTCCCCAGTATGGATCCAAGTCACAGCAGTGCTGCTCTTGCTGTGCTGCTGGGAATGGCAGTGAAGGTGCATCATTGGAGTTGCAATTAACCTTCATCCTCAATCAAAACAGAAAGAATGTTTCATGTCTGCTGCATATGTAAAAAACAAAACAACAAAAATGAGAGGAAGACATTCTCATTTAATGCAATAAAAGGCAGCTGAATAGGCAGATTTGGGCAGGCTCTAGGCTACTTGGCTGTTAATGCTTTATAAATTAGGAATGAAAACAAGTGGTTAAACCAGGCAACTACTGTTCTGACAGGAAAAATGAGCAACAGGAAATCAGGGTCTGGAGTCTCCTGAGCAATCTTCTGGATAACATTTCAGTGCATGCTTCTGAAGCAGGAGCTTAAAATCAGTTCTTGAAGTCAGAGGAGTGGAAGAGAGGATGTGAGTTTTCCTCTGTTAGAGGTAGCTGTACAAAAGAGAGGGAAGCCAGTAGTAACATTTCATTTCTATGGGTGATAAGGTCTCTATTCCCTCCTTTTCACCAAGTTTGCTGCTTAGCAGGACCTGAGAGCCAGAAGGTGTAATCTGTCCTTAAGGCATGGTAACCATGATGTGCCTGGTCTGTGGTACTTTGGAGAGGAAAGTCACAATCATGGCTTTTACAGGCCTCCCTCTCACAGCACTTGCAGCGAGCAGTTCTTTGCCTGCTGCAGCTCTCTGGTGTGTCAGTGCTTTGAGCCTCTTCATATTCTATTGCAATCACATTTCAAGATCTTATGTTGGTTCTTTGAAAAAAATTGTTTTTAAAGATCTCATCCCCTCTAGGATAAACCTCTAAGATTGTACTTCTCTCTGGTTCTGACAGCACATTCTTTTTGCTCTGAGAAGTGCAAGCTGACACAGTTGATCTAAACGCAATGTAATCCTTTGATTTCGTTAAACTTGAGTGATATTAGAGGAAAGTGCCCACACGATTCCTCATGGGATTGCAGTCAAGAGGGGAAATTGCAAGGAACAATTGTGTGCGGCTCAGGCCTTTGACTGATCATGGCAGGCCACAGTAGAGTGTGCTGTTTGCCTTGACCTCACAGCACTCCTGCTCTTCCATCAGGGCTGAAAACTTGCCCGTTCCCAGGTACACCATAATTCTAAATTTAGCAAGTTGGCTCTGAACCTAAATGGGAGGTAGGAGCAGTTGTGCATGAAGTGGGAGGCTTCGTGATGGGGGAGCTTGTGGCAGGCTAATAGAGTCATGATGGAACAACTGCACTAAAACTCACACAGGCTATACAGCAACAAAAAGGCATTATTTCAATTCTAAGAAATGTCATCTGCCCAAAATAGCACCAAAAGTGTGCTTTGATCTCTTCCCTGGGAAGCAGCTTTGGTGATTCCTCTATCCCTCTTTATCTGTAATGAATCAATAATGCAGCAGGATTCCATTGGCCATTCTGCTGCTCTGAAAGCCATCTCTCAGGTGAGAGACTTAAAGAATTTATGTCCCTTTTGTAAAAGAGGGAGAGCTAAATGTGTATTTCTAGGCCATCACAGCCTGTCTTCCAAATTTTCATGCTCTTCTCTTGTTTAAACTTCACAGGGTATTAGTTGAGATTTTATGCTAAACTCTTCTGATTTTGTTACAGATATGGCAAAAAAGCTGCAGCGCTGCTTTCTGGAGGCAAGTGCATTTCATTAGTGATAGAGTGACCCAAATAGATCCACTGGCTGTCAGACAGGAGATTAACAAGTTTCTTGTGTAGTTCTTAAGAAACTGCCTGCCCCTTAATCTAAGGTTTACAATATTTTTTCTAAAGAGTTTAAAAATAATATATTCCTCAAAAACATGTGTTCATCAGTAACAGGTTTAAATCAACTTGAAGAAAATGTGAGATCTTTGAGAAATCACCAAAACATTTTATAAATTACATGAATTATTTTACAAATCAAGTATATAGGAAAATCGCCTTCCATTTTTGCTGTTTTGACAGCGCTGAAAATCAATTGCTCTTAATTTCTAATTTGCACTTAAAAGCACTCACACTTGAAAGCAATTTTAAGTGTGATCCAATCCTGGTGGGATGTTATAAATATGTTGTCTCTGCATACAGCCAGCCTGTTAAAGTATACATCTGTTACATGCTTGTGTGGGCCTTAATGCTGAAGAATCCAAGTACGGCTGTCCATGAATTATCTGCTCCAGACACCTGCACAGGTCACAGATTTATCACACGCTGGAAAGCCAAGGTGAACAAAGCTAAAAAAGGCATCTGCAACACATCAAGAAATGTCCCAGTGCCCAGTGTCAGCCTTTAAATAAGTGTGCTTTATTTGTTGCAAGGTGCAATTAAATTGTTTAAAGACTTCCAGGATTCTTCAAAGAGCCCCCACTCATTTGTAATTCAAAATATTTGAGTAGTAGCTCAAAAAGTATCATAGCTGTTTCTTATAGAAGAAAAGCATTTATGGAACATCTTTCTTTTACTTCAAGAAATTAATAGTACAGAGCACTGAATATATTTGCCTTCTGGTGGCTTAAAGTGATGTTGTTTGTTTACGCAGAATTTGATGATCTCAACACATCCCATTCTAACAGGAATACGATTTAAAAAGCAAGTGGGAAGCAACAGAGACATGGATGGTGACAAAGAATCCCTGATAGAACAACTACTAAATACTGAATTTAAGGAAGACCAAGAAATTATGTTAATAAACCGCTGAGGAGCATTCCAGAATCAGAAACTCTACAGAGAAATATTGCTTCTCCTCTAACACACTGGAATCTGATACTGTATGACACAAAAAGTAGCCTCTAAGGAATACTGCATTCTAAATATATTCTTGACACCAATGCACAACTACTTCAATCTGTAAATTTAGTTACTTTATTTTTCTGTGCTAGAGGACATGATTGTGCTTGAATGGGAATTGAAGTCATTTATGATGCTTCAATTCATGTATGCAGTTGATATCTTTTTTGCTACCATGATCTAGTAATAGACCTTTATCTTTTATTGGTTATTGTTTGTAGTAGTTTCATATTTGCATTTTGTATTTTCACTTGAAAAAATCAAAAGCAATAAGAGAAATCTTGCATCTGAATTTAATTTCCTTTTCTCGCCTATTAATATTCATGTTTCATGCCATGCACGAGCATTAAAGAGAAAATCCTCTTGGCTATGTGCAGTGAGACTTAAAGGAAGATCAAGGGAGATTCACTTCATGGGATTCTGCTTGGGTCATACAGAAGGGCAAAGTTAAGAATGCAGTAGCATGACTTTTTGGCAGGAAGTCTGTTCTAAATTGTGTCAAATGCTATTCCAATACAAAAATGCTTCCATACTGCTGTTGCTAATTAAAAAAAAAAAAAAAAAAAAAAAGGTTGGTTACTGGCAATCTTGCTGATCGAGGGGAAAACCAGACAGAACTGCAAGGAGCAAAAGAGCTATTTAGTGAGTTCCGTGCTTAGGAAAATAATGTTGGCATGTAGGTAATGCAGGAGGCAGTGCCTCAGCAGAGGCAGGAGGAAGGAGGAGAGAGCAGGCCAGGAGAGGGTGGCAGGAATGGCCACAGGAACAAGCCAGTGTGCTGCAGCTCAGAGCTGCAGTCACTGAGCTGGCTGAAGCATCTGTATTGCACAGATGTGTAGGCAGAAAAACAGTTTTATATAACCATTTTTTAATTTATGTTCTGCTTTCCCCAGTAATCATCTGTTGTCTGATTAAAAAGTTAATTATTCGGTTTTATATTTGAATAAAAACTGTTGGTGTTTTCTTTTTAATGCAAAAGCCTCCTGGCCTCTGGGGAGTTCCTCTGCCTAGACTTAGAGGAGAAGGTCTGGGCAGATCCACTGCAAAGCTCTGTCTGCTTCAAAGCCTTATCAAAGAGATTTTACAGCTCTTTTACTGAGCAAGGCAGCAGCAGTGAACTCTCTCGGGTATATTATCATGGAGGCTTCTTTATTTCTGGTCTAAATATGTTAATGATTCAGATGACAGTTATCTGTCAGAATACCTGTATTAGGAACACAGGTATTAAGTTTCTTAAGGTCTCTGATATTATATTTGAATAGCAGAATACTCAACAAAATCTTTATGGGGAAAGTGAGTATTTCCCTGCTCTACCCTTCCTGAATATGTTTCCATGCTGCTCTTATTCAACATGATGCCTGCTACTATTACTTCATTTAAACTCTCTCCAGCAAATTCCATTAGTTTCACCAGCTCTGACAAAGCCAAGGTGAGGTGCAAGCATTTTTCTGACATCCTATTTCAAGCAATTTCCTCTTCATCATCTTTTTCTTCTCATTCACAAGGTTTCCTTTTCTGAGATGCACACACTGGTGAGGCAGTCCTTGCATAATACTTAGAACAGCCAACAATTACACATGAGCTGCCTAATCTTAGGGCCTGTTTCTTTTGAAAGAAGTGTGCTGGTTTTATATGGAGTTTTCTGGCTGGGAAATGAAGTGACAAGTCATTTTTACCCCTTATTACCTGCTCCCTCCAGTGTGCCCTTAGCCTTCCTGCTTTTGGAGCTCTGTGAGTTTGTGTGTGCCTGCCCTGCATCACCGAGTTAAACAAGGCAGAAATTAGTGCAGTCCCCAAAAGTCCAAAAGGAGGATGTTCACATAGGGAGATCTGAATATCTTGAGAAATCAGGACAATCAGATTTTTAGAGTAATAGCAGATAATTCTCAGCTGGCACACATAAAAATACACAACAAAGCGCTATAAGTCACATACTGGACTTCTAGTTGATTTAGTTAAATCAGTCTTTTCCTTGCAGCTTTTCTAAAAGTACTTGTAAAAAATGAGAGATCGGGGATTTCTTGTTACGTATTGCCCCCTACAGATAAACTGGATGATGACAATAGCCCAAGTGTAGAAGGGGAGAACATGTGACTGTACTGCGGACCAACACACGTTCAGTTTTTACAGATTTAAAATTAACTTCCGAAAAATCATGTTATCTATATTAACGGGGTTTTAGCTTAATTTTTTATTTTTAAATTGAGCCCTGGTCACGCAAAAAAGCAAAACTTGAAAACAAAGAAAAGCAAGCAAACTAGCACATCAGACTGTACTGATTTTCAGTCTAGCAATGACATCTTGAATGCTGATGGGTTTCTTAGAGCCTTTTCCTCCATTGCAAATAGAAAATATTAATCATCTCTTCAACTTCTCATGAAATCTATGCAAGCCAATATCCATCAACATTTTATTCTAACATAAAGGAGAGTTAAATAAATAAAACTTGTTTGACAGGGAAAATTATCATGCATGAAAATTTATTATTGAAACAACTTTTAAACCTGATGTTCTACACTCCTATTGTATGACTAGAAAAGAGTAAAATAAGCACAAGAATGTGGGCACTCACAGATACTCACATATGGAGAAACCCACTTTTTATAAACCTGGATAAGCCTAATGAAGACCCAAAGAAACTATTTTGTTTTCTATGTGCTAAAAGTTTGATGAAATAACATCAAAGAGCTGCTTGCTTCTTTCTCTCTCTCTCTCTTTTTTTTTTTTTTTTTTTTTTTTAAGAATAGATTATGCCATCCATTTCTGGGACTTTCAGTGGGTGGGCTGTGAGTGCTTACACCAGCATCACTTTCAAACAGGTGACACTGAATCACAGAAACTGTCCTGTAAGTGACAGTAGTTGAGTGGGATAATCAACCTCCCTTAAGACCCCTTGGCAGTTTGGAGTGTAAGGATCCAGAAATCCTTGTGAAATGCCTACAGATATTGTCTCTGCTGTAGTGTAAGAGCTATTCAGATAGGAAAAAATGCAGTGTCAAGCCCCAGATGAGGCTGGGAGGAGGAGGAGAGTTAATAACTGGTTTTGAAAATCCCAGCCTTGAAGCAATCTGCAATCATAAGAACTCTATTTGTCTAAATTAAAGACCTACTTATGCAGTCTCCTGTTCATGGAAATTGCTATATGCACATGATTTTCTCTCTGGAAAGTGTTGAAAAGAGCCTGACATACAGACTGCTGGAATGAAATAAGGAATTTTAGTGTTAATGACAAAAAATTGGGAAAATATAACAAGTAATTATTCTATGTTCGTGACAACCTGTTAACTAATTACCAATTACCAATAAATACAAATCTGTTTCCTAGTTATTACAAGACAATTTGAAAGACACATACCTCCTCATTTGAAATTCATGGGAGGGATTTCATATGACATTAGAAATTATCTTTAATGTATTCATCATACACCATCATAAAATACATAATCACGGGAAAGATTACTGAGTGCTTTACTTGGTCTGTACTCTTTTAAAGAGGTAAAAGGATTATGCTTAATTCCATTGAGATCTTTTTCTTTCTGAAAGGATGCATTCAAAACTTCTATTAACTTGAATAACATTCTTTCTCATTACAGGAAGAAGATAAAGGGCATGGGTGGATATCTTGCAAGTGAGGAGGCAAGAAACACTGGTCCTTCTTCCCTTTCATGGAGGCATCAGTGCTCTGAGGCCCTTCCTCCTGGATTATCTGCAGTGACTGCTAAACAGCATCACTCTGGGCCTATTTACCTTTTTCTGTAATTTCCAGGAGATTCCAAAGGCTGCAGATATCCTAAACGATCAGGTAGCATTCTGTATGCTACGCAGGAAACACAGAATATTATGCTGCAAAAGATCATTTTTTTAGTCTGCTGATTTTTGGTGCCTGTGAAAAGAATTGGGCTCTCAGTGAATAAGACAGCTCGATTTTCTTTAGATGTCAATAGTTCCACTAAGTGATTCAGAAAGGAAAATTCTATCTGCTATAATTAAAGTAAAATTTTGTTATAGAAGTGATCACACTTTTTATTTCTGGGCTGAAAATGCTTGTGAGGATGAGTGAGGGAGGATATAACTCTGCTAGAGGGACAAATCTGCACCTACTCCATGATGGGGTTGGGGTAGGAAATAGTTGCACAAAGTGTGAGACATTTTAAAAATCTGCAAATCAAATCTGGTTTAGATCTTCTTTGCATCAATTTGTGTAGCTATTTATTTTGTACTGGAGAAATGTAGAGACACAGGAAATTTGGCTTCTATTCCTTTTATTTCTTCTGCAGGAACTCCATCCTTCCCACCCTTTTTTCTCATGCTATGTCTGTCTTATCCATGTAAGTGGTAAAAAGGTCCAAAAGTTTCGCTTCCAACTTCTCACAGAAACAAACACAGAGGGCAAGAGAGCCTCTAGGTGGTACTGTGCTATAAAAAATAATTAGGGACAGCATGAAAAAGCATGCTCACTTCTTATTCACAGTTCAAGATTTCACTTAGATTGTAAAGATAATATTTACAGAAGAGAGCCCTTTTCCTGTTAGGTGAAATTCACTCCAGCAAGCTGACATTCAAAAAAAATTCTGTGTTTTAGCTGTGTCAAACTTCATTGCTTTGCTATTCCCACATTTCTAACTGAGCTCTGCAGGATCCTATTTTATAGCCATTTTCACAGTTTAACGTTTAACCCTACTAGATCATAATTTCATTGAAGATTGATTCTTTTCTAGGTATAGCAAAAACCCCTCTGCCAAATTTGATAAATGGCTTTCACATCAGCTAGGATATAGCCAAACATCTTGCAGGAGAAGCAGAACACTAGATTTCTTGTAGGGGTCTTTCCAGAACGTATATGTCAGAGCCAAAATGTGGTGCAAACCTTGGTATAGAACCAGATAAATGTTTGAGGTGACATGCAATTTGCAGTCAACACCAAAGGAAAGAACAAGTCATTCTATAAGAACTGAGCTCTCTTTCAGGAAATAATTAGAAACTAAAATAAATTAAAATAAACTAGATAAAACTGAAATTGCTTTTATTTTTTTTTCAAGAGGAAAAGAGACCAAGGTTTTGATACAAGAAACAGCATTCCTTATCTGCCTGATGGGTGTACACAGCTCAAATTTCACTCTAGGATAAGAATATTGTTGCTTCTCCCCTACAAGTGAGGAGAGTCACCCCATTCATGACATATGGCAAGAACCTGATGCTCCTGACACATCTTGGTCTTTTGTTCAGCTCCTTCCTTTTGTTTTATTCCTTTCTCTTCCTCTGCACTGTGAGATCTCTTCTCCTCCCCTCCTTTGCACCCCTTCAGCACGTTCTGCCTCTCTTCACCCTGATGCCACTCTGTCTTTTGTGCCAGAGGCTGCAGTGATAGAGCTGGAGACTGATTATGGATCGTATCTTCCTTATTCTTGTCAGAATTCCTGTCAGAAGCAGTGGATTAAGATAATGTCAGGGTGGATTAAGGTAATGGGAGATACAATACAGGTAGAGAGGTACCACAGAAATGTTTTCTCGTTTGGTTGTGTCTACTGTGGGATTAAATTTGAAACACCTACCAGCCTCATATTCTTCTACCCAGAAAGCCATTAACTGTTCTCCTCATGCAAAGAAAGTAAAAAGAGGAGACAAGGAGCAGGATTAGTGGGAATTCCAGCCTGTTCACAAAGAGTCCCCAGCAGAGGGATTGTAGTAAAGCCTTCTTTTGCTTTCTGAACTCTGGTTTTACCAGTAAAATCAAACAGAAATAAAAAACACTCTTTCATACTGCATTCTTTTTGGCAGTATGATTATTTCTTATATAAAACTTTGCAGTCCTGTGCTCTGTATCCCTCTGCACAGAGCATTAGTTCTGTTAAATCATCTGATAAGACCTATTATTATAATTATAGTTATTAATATAGGCACCTTAGACTAGATTGATTAGCATGTGATTCCAGATACAGTCTGTTTCACAGCAGTAATGTATTATGTGACCTATTTTTTTAATCACAGTTTTAGTGATCCCATCTATCAGGTAAAATGTGGCTTTGAAAGTTGTGAAATGGAATGCAAAAAAACCCCACCATTTAGGTTATATAATTCATTCTGGCAAGGCCAAAGAATCTGTGTACAAATGTCATTTCAAAGCAAGTAATTAGCTTAATCCAATCATCCTATTTCATTACTTAATAACTTATCCTCAGAACAACAGGTCACTGCATTAACTAAATGGCAGAGGAACAATTCATGAAGAGCACTTTTACTGTGCCTTGGTGAATTGCTGATGAGTTTTCATCTAAGTTTTTGGCCTCTACTTTATAAACAGTGAAGATCAAAATTCACAAAGACAAGAGATCCTCCTCACCTGGGGAGTGCATGGTCTATAATAGAGATGGTGCAAATGAAAATGGCATGTTTTCTCCTAAACGCTTTATTTTTGCAACTTTTATTCCTGTATGCCTGTAATTGAAGTAGATGTACACGTTTTGTCTGATGGATATTGGTTGCTGTAAAGCGACAGTTACTCAGTCAAGCATTATTAAGAGAATGCTTTTTAACTTGTACAAAGAACAGATCGAAAGACTGGCTGCCCCATCAGAAAGCAGTTATCAGAAAAAAAGTTATCAAAATTTAAAAAATAAATTGTACTTATGTGACCTTCCGACCTTATTTCTCAATTGGTTAAAAGTTTTCAGGAGTGCTGGTAAACTGACAATGTCCAATTAGGGCACCCTCAGGCCACGAAGATGATTAAAGGGTTGGAGCACCTCTGCTACAAGGAAAGACTGAGTGAATTGGAATTGGTCAGCCTGGAGAAGAGAGGGCCTTGCAGTACCTAAAGGGAGCCTAAAAGAAAGATGGAGAGAGACTTGTTACAGGAGTAGGGACAGGACTTGTTACAGGAGTAGGGACAGGACAAGGGGGAATGGCTTCAAACTGACAGCCAGGAGTTTCAGACCAGATATTAGGAAGAAATTCTTCCCTGGGAGGGTAGTGAGGCCCTGGCACAGGTTGCCCAGAGCAGCTGTGGCTTCCCCATTCTGGAAATGTTCCAGTTCTGGTTGGATGGGGATTTGAAGTGGTTTAGGATTATTTTGCCCCAAAACAGCATGGAAAGATCTAGCAGCTTTCGAAACACAAGACTGTTTTAGGTTCCTCAAATTAATTTCAGGTTTTATTTCTAAATGCTCTCATTTTACAAAGCTAATCTCTAGTTTTCTTGAATTATTATTTTTAATGAGGGCCAGCAACCAGTGATTAATCCAAAATTACCCAGAAATTACTCTTTCCATCAAAAAATAAATCAAAAGAAAGATGTAAGCCATTTAAAACAAACCCATATAATCAACACAGTTTTGGATTAAAAAAAAATTTGTTTGCAAATCCACATAAATCCATATCAACCAGTTTCCATTTATTTAATTAAGTCCAAATTTGAAAGAAAATACTCAGGTAATGTAACAGAAAAAGGAAAGGAAAGGAAAGGAAAGGAAAGGAAAGGAAAGGAAAGGAAAGGAAAGGAAAGGAAAGGAAAGGAAAGGAAAGGAAAGGAAAGGAAAGGAAAGGAAAGGAAAGGAAAGGAAAGGAAAGGAAAGGAAAGGAAAGGAAAGGAAAGGAAAGGAAAAGGAAAGGAAAGGGAAAAGGAAGGAAGGGAAGGGAAGGGAAGGGAAGGGAAAGGGAAGGGGAGGGAAGGGAAGGAAGGGAAGGGAAGGGAAGGAAGAAAGGGAGGAAGAAGGGAAGGAAGGGAAGGGAAGGGAAGGAAGGGAAGAGGGAAGGGAAGGGTAAGGGAAAGGGAAGGGAAGGGAAGGGAAGGGAAGGGAAGGGAAGGGAAGGGAAGGGAAGGGAAGGGGGAAGGAAGGGAAGGGAAGAGGAAGGGAAGGGAAGGGAAGGGAAGGGAAGGGAAGGGAAGGGAAGGGAAGGGAAGGAGGAAAGGAAAGAAGGGAAGGAAAGGGAAGGAAAGGAAAGGAAGGGAAGGGAAGGGAAGGGAAGGGAAGGGAAGGGAAGGGAAAGGAAGGGAAGGAAAGGAAAGGAAAGGAAAGGAAAGGAAAGGAAAGGAAAGGAAAGGAAAGGAAAGGAAAGGAAAGGAAAAAGAAAAGGAAAAGGAGAAAAGAGAAAAGAGAAAAAGAACTGTTACCACAAATTTTTTATTTTCATTTTTGAAAAGCGTTGCACTTTTCTTCTAAAAATTTTAATTATGATAGGACAGTAAGCAACAAATCTGTCCCAAAATTGTCATGCTTTTTAGCTTGCTGGTTCTTCAGTTTGATACTCAGGAAACGCAGCGACTGACAGTGGGTTCGCAGCCCAGCAATCCGTTTTTCCTGCACTGTTTTTCCCCCCCAGGACCTGCTGTGGGCTGGCTCAGCAGTGAGCTGGGTGTCCCAGGAGAGGGCAGGGCAGGAACACGGAAAACACACAAAAACACAGCGTGAGCCCATCACAGCCTTTCCTGCACAGCGCTGCCGCCTTTGGTGAGACTGTTTTGTAAAGAACAGAAACGTCCAGTTACTTTAGAGTTTTTGAGTCGATTCTGAGTGACTGGTGCGCAGACACCCTCCCTGTCTAGCACTGAACTCCTGGAAAGTTTGAGTTCCTAGTGATCTTCTGTGTAGGGTTGTTCATAGTAAAACTCTGGTTTGCTGTAGATCACAAATAACTTTAATTTCATGTTTTGGGGGCTCTTGCTAGGTTTCAGTATTTTTGTGAAATAGTGAATTCAATGAGCAAAAAAGTAAAGAAAAAAATTACTGAAACTGAAAGCCTGTGGTTGAAAGGTTTGCTCTTCCTCTTATGTCTAAAACTGTATCACATCAGTGTTTCATATGCTCTTCCACATACATATATATGTATATGTATATGTGTATAATCTGGACAGCTCTATAGGCTTCTCTGGGAATAATGAAGCGTCTCAGTTGCAAGATTTTCTGTTTTCCAGGTAAAACACTGCGTCTTCCCCACACAGCAGTGGTGGTTAAGTTGGTCAGTATGGGCACAGATATAATGAAGGAAATTGGGACCCTGTATCCATGCCAATGCTCATTGTGCTTCGTGGGTGGCAGAAAATGATAAAAAGAAGATAAATCAGCAGACTGCAGAGCAAAAAGAGAGTGTACAGAATTTTTTGTATATCTCAGACCCCCTTACCTGTATATAGCCCTTGATGAAAACACACACAGACCTAGAAAGGCATTTTGGCGCTCATTCAGTCAAGATACTTTAGGTTAAATCTCTCTTTCTCTTAATTTTTTTACAAGGAATAAAACCCTATGGCCCCAATGTATTTGTTCTATATTTACACCTGGTAGCAAAACTAATTGCCTGTAGCCTTTGAATTGATGCTTTATAAAGCAGCCAAGAGTCAGAGATGAACAACTGAGGAGGTGGATGGGGTTAGTGCTACAATCTACCCCAAGCCATGAACTTTGTTCATGTTCATTTGTCGAGGTCAATGTGCTGAGCTGGGAAAAGGTCCTTTAAAAGGTGCCTTTACTGTGAAACCCACATAATCAATAATGCTTCTTGGCTTATTTGTTTTGACTACTCTCTCCCTTGACGATTATCTAGTTTAAGCTTCACCGAGTCTGTGTTTAAATCTCAGACATATGTGCCCTACCCAGTGAAACACACCCCAGGATGTCCTGAGAGAGCACTGGAGGAGGAGTTCAAATGAGACAGTGCATGTGCTTGTGGTAGAATTTGAGTGTTTCTGTGCTACTTCATTGAACCATTCTGATATTTTGTCTTATTTCCTGTATGAATTAATGCATTAATGTAAGGATTTTGTCTCATTCCTGTATTTATTCATGCTTCAGCACAAATTCTTAAGTGCATTGTGCTTTTCCTGACATGCTTCTTATAAAATCTACCTGCTAGAACTGCTCTCTAATAAACTAAAGAATTTATGCATGAATTAATCAGTGTACAGTGAATAGCCCATTACTTGTTTGGCTGGTCTGAGGCCAGAGTGCTCAGTCACTTGCAGGATAAAACATTACTGATAAATGTCACCTTGTTGTATATCTTGGTCTAATTTAAAGGTTTTTTCAGGCCATTTATCTTACCAAGAGAGGTATTTTTCTTCTGGATACCAAACAAATAGGTTTTAAAAGCAACACTACCACACTAAACTCTTGGGATGTCTTTTAATGAAACCTGCAAGTGATAAATAACATTAAAATATGATCTCAGAAATTAAACAACCAGAAATAATAGTTGAGAATTTTTGTCTTCAGGGAAAAAAAGTTAACTCCTAAAAAGCTTTAAAATGTATTATTTTAAATACAAATTATTTAAAGATATAAAAATATTTTGTTTTTAGATGTGTGAAAAGGCAAGGCCCATTTTTTTTTATTTGAAATTATCTTTTATGTTGAACTGAGAAACATGTATAGATAAGAGAAAATTGTTCATATTGTGATGAAACATTTCAGCACTACAATATATGGCTCTTTCTAGAGTAACCTCTAGACTAGGTTTCAGGGGTAGTTGTTTTTTACATCTTTGAAAGTTTTGAAGTTTAAAATTCCATTATAATTCTACATGAAGTTTCACTGAAGAATAATCTCAAAAAGTTTGATCTCATAGGAACACTGTTTTCTGTTAACATACATTTTCGTTCTTTTTTCCAAGAAAAGCACTGTAGAATATATAATATAACATTATAGATAATGATAATGATGATTAAAAGAATCTTTAACATTATAAAAGTGGGAGTAATTACAGGATAACTTAAAAATAAATAGAAATATTTTGTAAATTGAAGTTCAAGGCTTTTTAAAAAAACTATTCCATCCATTTCAGTACAATTTGCACTTTTTTCCACTAGATTCTTCTTCAAGAGTTACAAAAATGAAAATAATTTCAAACATATATCAATTCATCCCACAGAAGTATCAAAGTAACCCTTAGTATTGCTTCATAGCCAAAAAAAATGCCAGAGCTAAGGTTAACCCTTAAAATTGATCTTCTATAGCACAGCCCCACCATAAAGGCATCCATTAGGTAGTAAAAAGCACAATCAATAAACACATAACTAGAAAGGTCCTTCTTACTTGTCAGTGTTTCTAAGTTTTATGTGCCATTTAATGAAGAAAATCAATTTGGGATGTGCCTGTGCCTATATCACATTTATTGCACAGATTTCACAGCATGAGGTTGGATCCTCACCTGCATAAGGTAGGATTGCAGAGGGCCTCCCCACAAGGGCCTGAAAGATGTGGTAACCTTTCAATATACACACAGGCACCTTGTGTACTGTGTCTTGCTCAGCTGATGCAGCTGGGCAGCGTCTTCTTCACAGGATTGTACTTCATATTACCAATTCATTCTAGATTTGTATAGCCTTAGGCAGAAGTTTTCAGTTCTTGTTAACATTCATGGGAAAGAGTTTGGGTATATCTATGAAATATGTAAATATTTCTTTTAAAATGCACAAGAATAGTGGAAGATGGAAGGGCAGTTTCCAGTCAAAATTTAAAAATTACCTAATAATCTCTATACAGCAATAGGTTAGTCAGATTACACCCACCAAAAAAAAAAAAAATTATACTCGCCCTATTTCAGGTTGAAATTTTACCTGTTTCCCAGGAGGACTAACCAATTTCTGACTTGCCATCAATTTTTAAGAGTTCACTAGGAAGAAATAGAGTTTATAATGAGATTATGAAGTCACTTAAACATAGATTCCATAACAAATGGGGATGGGAAGTTAGATGACAAGCTGTTGAGGCCGAGCTCTGATCAATATGCACACAGTGAGCTTGAGGACGTGACTTGCGTGGCTGAGTGCCTGGAGATTGCAGTCCCATGGACGGTGATGTGCTGATCTCTGATCACTGTCTTCAGTAAACTTGGAACAAAGTCATGGCAAATCCTCAGGGCTGATGCTCCCAAGGAGCCCATGCAAGAATCAATGCAGCTTCATGGGCAGAGTTCCATTTGCTGTGGCTGTGCTGCTGCTGCTCTATTAAAGCATCCACTGCATGGCCTTCAGCAGCTGCAAACATCACCTTCACTCTTCAGATTCCTCTTGACCCATAGATACAAGGTTATGAGGCAAAAATAATTATGGTCAGACTCTTCCCTTTCATTTGTGCATCTGATTGCTTCTCAGGATGCATGGCTTCTCTGAAACTGCAGCCCTGGCTGCAAAACTCTGAATGAGTGACTGGTGACAGTAATGAAACAGTAATTCTTATACAAGCAGTATTCTGGACAAAAAGTGAATATTTGTATAGGCTGGTTTCAAGAAAGTCTGTCAGCACTCTGGTTTTTGTGCTTCTGCCAAAATGTCGTTTCATGAAGTGAAACATTACTGATCTGGCATATCAACAACAAAATGTTTTTCTGGAATTGCAAGCAAAAGGGGTCAACATTTCCTAAGAACACAAGCAAAATTCTATCTACCTGCCTTGGACAAGCCAGAAGAGCTGCCCGGTTTAAGGGTTCTGACTTCCAGTTACGTGAGACTGAATTGTAGAGGTTGCACTGCCACGGGACAAACAAACAGCCCAAACTCTGAATACTTTGCACACCTCAGAGCCCTGGACAGTGAGTTGGCTGTGGCCATATCATCTCTGATGGACAGATGAGTGTGTGTGGAGCTGCAGCAGCTGCAATTAGTAGGACTATCTGTAATTACTAGGACCATCTGGTGTCAGCAGCAATTACCAGTCACATCTTCAAGGATCTCCCCCTGGCTCCATTACTGTTCCCCTGGCTTCCTTTCAGAGCTACTAGATTAATTTCTTAGTGTGTCTCCTTTTATCTTTGGAGAAGTAAAACTTTGTCTTGCCCAGAGATCTGAGTTTCCTTGAGATGAATATGACCTGACAACTATTACTTGAATGTTGTAAAACCTAAATGAACAATGCCCAAGATGAGTGAGTATTATTAGCTGATAAGTAGTGTGTGTTGAAATGCTAATAATTGGGGTTGGTATTTTAAAATAATAACTAGGGACGAAATACTGGATTCAGGAGCATAATTTACTGCTGAGTGAAACACCTTCTGGATTTCATTCTAATTAGCTGGATTAGACAACTGCAGTTTACATGGCAAGCATGAAATACTGTTAATGACTCCTATGAAAACCTTCAGCACAATCAGCACCCATGAAAGTCAAACAAGTGGTCAATAAGTTGTTGAATTTATTTTCATGGGGTTTTTTTGTGAGGTTTTTTTAGTTTGTTTGGTTTTGGTTTTTTCAGTTTGTTTGGTTTTGGTTTTTTCTCTGTGAGAAGAGGTGTGGGAAGGACTACAGGTTGTAACTGTATTTTTAGAATTTTTTACACCTCTTCAGTCTCAACTATTGACCCCTGCCTGGATATTTACCCCTCATTCTTGTGTGCCCTGCAGACTGAACCACAGAGGCATACAAATGCACAGATATTTAAGAGGCCATTGCTCAAAATAAGTATAAATGGGTGATATAGTCCCTGCAATAGATGAACAAGTCCCAGGAGCATTATTGCTAAGATTGTACAATGAAAATAAAATCAGAATGTCTGCTTAACTTCCCTGTTTATTCATGCTGGACACTTATGCAGTAAAATGCAGGTACATTTCCACAGGTATAAGTAGCAGAAATAAGAAAGCACTCTTGTAGTCACTCGATCAACTAATGCAACTACCTAAAAATAAGGCAAAAGTCATAAAAGTCTAAAATTGTGTAAGGGTGGTGAATTGTGAACTGAGCAGAGCCACTGGTACTGTCTGTATGGTAGGAAAACTACCACAACTATTAGCCTAAAATAAATTTGTATAAGACAAGGAAAGTTTCTCTGATTTCCTGCTTCTTATCTGCACACTTTCTCTGGCTCTGTCAAACATACCTTTAGGTCTGTGCATGTTTGGATGTTTCTGTGTTTTCTTTTCCAGAATCTTCACTCCCAATTTATGTTTCTTGTTCAGTTTTTCTTCTTCCTAAAACCCTCATCTAGCTTTATTTATTTTTTTACTCTAAAGGTGTAAGTTTGATCTTTATCCCTTAAAGACTTGGATATCAAAGGAACTTCTATTCAGTTTGATATATATGAAAAAGACCGAGATGCCTTCCAGGCACAAGTGGTCTTATCAGAAAGCTATCAGAGCCCAGCTCTCAGTGGTGGGCAGGATATCTGAAAGAAAATCTTCCCCCATGGAGTTCACTCAGCTTCTGCAAACCAAACCAGTGCAAGTACAAAAAGGGAACAAGCTATGGGCTCAAATATGTCATTTCTGCAAGTTTCAATTGCAGAATGCAAATAACTGCATCCTTTAACATGCTGGTCAATAAACTTGTGATTTATTGAATAATCATAACTTCTTTACTAGATTTCCTAGATGTCTCGTCTTAGGTTTTATTGCAATTTATTTTAGACACTGAACTTTGCATAAGATTGCTGGAAAATTCAGAAACTTATTAGGTCCCTAACATCAAGCTAAAGACACTTTTTCTTACCATATATCTCATGTTGGGATCCACAAAAAAAGGGAAAAAATCCAAATATGTTTAAACTTTTTTAGCATGGTAAAAGATTGTCATTTTCTTATGTATAATTTTATTACTAAATGCCTAGTAGAGGTTTTTAGTGACCATTCTAAGATAAAGGATTGACAAATCTGCAGTTTGTGTGATGAACTTGCTTTGGATGGGGAGCATTCTGCTTATCTCACAGTCATTGAATTTCTACTGGAGTCAGTGTGGCCAGAACTGGATCCCAATTAATATTGCCATTTTATCAGAGGGATGGCCTAGGAAGGGCCAGCTGAGTCCTGTTGACTGTGCTTTGTTAGAATGGACAGAGATTTTTGCTGAATGAATGTTTCACGCTCTATACTGCACATCATTAATTAATGGCTCAGCATGTGCTAAGACTGAGAATAACCTCTCCACACTGGGTGCTCAGGAGACAAGATTTATTTTCAAGTACCTGAGGAAGGATTCAAACCCCAGGCCAAGTGAACAACAATTTCAGCACTACTCCTCAAGTAGGGATTTTCCTGACAGCAGATTTAAATAACTATGAGGCATGTTCCATGTGCCCCTTTCCTGACCTATGGCCTCGTATTCCAGTACAGAACCCATGCACACTCTCAAGGGATGACTGCCTTCCCTGTAAAAGCCTGAACTCATATTCTTCAAAGATTCCTGTTTTTCCAGCCATTCCTTGTGCTACAGGAAACATGTTCCAATTGTTTTTATTGTAGTAAATTCAGCTGTAGCTGCAGCCTATTTAAAATCATTTTAACTAAACATATATTACTGCTTCTACAAGCAGAGCCTGAAATTTTCAGAAGTGCTCTCCTCTCTTTTTAGTGCCAGGGGGAACGGAAGGTAAAATATACTGTTTTAAAAGTAAGCCTCTTCCATCTGGTTAGCTACCCTTAGACCTACTTCAGTCTGCCAGGAATATCCTAAAATTGTTTCTATTTTTCATCTGTAGTTAAAACACTAACAGGCATAATGAGAACAGGAGCTTTTATAAAATTACTGACTGCCAGGATGATGAATTTATTCTCTTCTGTTAAAATGAGGCTGTGTTTTAGGTTTGATGTCATCCTACTCTGTTTGGCTATTACTCTGATTTTAAAGTAGCTATATGAACTTTTTATTAATACTCAAGAGCACTATTCCTGCTGCTATATTTCAGGTTCTCACAGAATTTTCATTATAATACTTTATTTTCAAGAGTCTGTGACTTCACTGCAAAAAAATCCTCCAGGCAAAAAAAATAGATCACAGAGTCTCAGCTTGGGAGTAAGTCAAGAATGGCTTATTTAAGTTGATTAAAAAACCGTAGTACGAATTTTCATTATTTTTTTCATGATATATACACATTAAAAAATATGTCTTCAAGAATTATTCTTTGTGACTAGATCAGCTCTCAGTCTTTAAGCAAGCATGAAAGATTTGATTTGTGTTTAAAAGTACATTTCAGAGCTATTAAATCCATTTATGTTAAACCTGGAATTTTCTGAACGCACGATCTTTTAATGATGAGGGGTTTGGGGATTTGGGATTCTTAGAGGCTGTTTTGGTTTGGTTTTTGTTTGTTTGTTTATTTATTTATTTAAGGTCTATTTAAATGTGTCTGTGTGATTATATACTTCACCATCTTGTTTCATATGCTGTAAGTCTATTTACATTGTACCAAAGCACAGCACATCAAGTCCATGATCTCACAGCTAAAATCCCCATTAAACCAGGATACCTAAGCAGGTTGCTAAACATCACTCCAGAATCCCACTCAAATGCTGGGATTCTCCATCCTCCATCCCATTAGCAGTAGTTCCAGGAAGAGGCCCTACATCTCCTGTCCCTCCTCCTCTTTCCAGGCATGGTGATGACAGGACGTGTTATGGACTCTGGTACTCGTGGGGGAGGGATGGTATTTTGCTTTAGAAAAAAAGCAGATCTCAGTGCTTACAGGGTACCCCAGTGACAGCCAGACAGGAACAGCTTTGATGCCTTTTCCTGCACGGGTTTGGTTCATGATCTCTCCTTGACAACATAAATTTTTCCATGGTTTTCTTCCCATCTCTGTATTAGTATGTGCTATGGGGAGGTCTCTGGCTAAATATTTAATAAGGGCTGGTTTTGACTGGAGCTCTGAGGATGCAGTGGTCTGTGGCCATGCCAGCACTGCAAAGATGCTGTGTGATCTTGTTGATCTGCAGCAGTTCACTGTCAGAGGACAGGATATAATTTGCTTCAGTTTCCCAGCCCTAAGGCCTTAAAGGGTCAGTGAAGATGAATGGAGTTGTCTTGCTAAACTGTTTGTTCCTTTTTCTTTCACTTAAGGGGTGAAACTACGTTTTCTAACAGAATACAATTGTTCTTTCCCTGAACTGTGAATATTCTTTATGCCTAATTTTGTGTAGGACGTTTGGTTTTATTGAGGTCCATGTGGGCAGTGTGGAATTTTGCTGGGTTAAATGCATTAACACTCATATCATTCTTAGGTTAATTTGTTGGGCTTTTTCAAGGGTTGTGTCTGTTTACATGTGTGCCCTCATCTTGAAACCACACAGACAATTGGAGACTGTGCAGGCTTCTATCAATGACTCTGTGAAAGTCAGTGATGCATAACCTAAGGAATAATCGTTCAGTGTAATGCCTTTACAATGAAGCTTCACCACTGTTTATCATCCTTACAGCCAGTCTGTTTATAGGTATTGAAGCCTGAAGTGGAGATTTTCAGGATTAATTTAGGCAATGAAAATAAGTGCATGCATTTACATTGCTGAACAATATTCCAGTTCTGAAAACTGACAATAGATTAAATTAAGAATATCCTTGTTATGGATCAAATTCTAGTTTTCTGTGCAGATCTGCATTTAACAATCAGGTGATGAGTCAGCTAAAAACGATTTTATTTAATATGCTTTTTGGAGTTACAGAGTAGATGGAAATATCCATGTAAACATGCAGTTAGATCCTCCAAAAAATTGTTCTGCTGATACACATCAAAGGACACGAGGCTGTCCACTCTCTCTTTAGCACCAGGCATTCTGGAGGTGTTTAATTCTGTCACTGTCCATCTTCACACTTTGGGAAAATCAGTTACTAAGCAGAATATGTTCAAATATAATTCTTTCTTCCAGTCCACAGAGTGATATTTTGTTTTAAAGTTGTATCTGTGAGAATCAAACATTCAATGGCTGCAATTCATGTAATAATTTAATTCCACTAATATGAAAAGAAACTCACCTTATTTGGAGTCTTAAATTATTGCATAGGAAAAAATGTGTCAAAAGCAGAGCTCCTTACCTCCTCCTTACTACAAATTTCAAAGTACGGAAGCCTCAAGAGTATTAGATGAAAATCTGGCTCTTGAATATCCTCAGCATTTAGTAAGACTGAGTACTTTTTGCTAGGGGCACATCAACCTTATAATAACAATTTGTACTGTGAATAATATTGGGCGAGTGAGAGGGACAAATGAAAGGGGAACTCCAGGATCACCAGTAGTGCCACATCTACAAAATCACAGGGATGCAGCCCCGCAGTACCTCAGCATCTTTCTGTTGAACTGTGCATCATGATTAATATTCCACAACTGTTTCACCTAAACAGACAGAGAAAGAGCTTGATCAACTCTGCCCCATTTATCCATTGTGTTCTCTGAAGTTCTGGGTTTTTCTAGCTTAGTACAGGCAGCATGGCCAACATATAAAAATTTGGATATAATTTTATGTCTTCACTTAAAATTTTAGGAATGTCCTTTTACTTCATACTGAATATATAATAATTTTAGCAAGGAGATTTTTACATTATAAAATATCATATGCAGACTTTGTAATCCCTGTTTTGCATATTTCAGTGTTAAGAAAAGTTTAGATTGAAAATATGTAAAAGCCTGGTTGAAGCTGAATAATACAGTCAAAGAGAATGGAAATGGCCCAAGATTCAATTAAATTCAGGTAGTTTTCACTGGAAACATTTTCTTCCTATTGGCAAGGGATAGTCAGAGAGTTAACTGGGAGCATTTTCAAATCAGTAACATTGCACAATTCATGTTAGGAGAAAGTGATAAGCAAAGTGATATAATAAATAAGGATATCTTTTGTTGGCCAAGACAAGATTTGCAGGGACTGGTGTAGGACTCAAGGACTCAAATCATTATCAGAGTAAATTAAATAAAGAAAAATGGGGATATGCTTCATGCAGTTGCAGCAGCAAATTCAATTAAATTTAAAGTTTAAAATCAAAGTTTCAGTTTTCGGTGGCTAGATCTAATGGAAATGTAGGCTTCCTGAGTGATAGTCTTCCTTTGCTGGTGAAGGGCATTGTGATATAAGAATATTAGCCTTTAATATTTTTACTCATTATTGTTATTTTAAAACTTACAAGATAACTAATTGGTACAGTGCTTGGGGTTATTTTCCCTATGTTGATAAAAATTAGAGATACATAATTTTTATCCAGATTGACAATATCTGAAGGAAATGAATTTCCGATGTTGTTGACATTGCTACAGACTAGAAGGCAGATGGGAGGAAGAGGAAGGAGGGCATTTGAAATGTAACTGAAAACATAATTGTAGAGAACAGACCTAGAAGGTGCTAATCTAGAGGGATCATTATCCCTATTGTTTTCCTTCTGTGCTTTATTTTTTATGCTTTGCTGTCTAAAGGATTTAAGATTCCTCAGTTTCAAAGTACTTATATTTGCCTCAGTTTTTAAAATTTTGACCTTTACCCATGGAAATTTTTGACATGATTTGTTTAAGCATAATATTAGATTTTGAATTTTCCATGAAATTGGACAAATCAGTCTGAAAGAACTGAATCATTAAATATTATTTCCAATTTACTGGTTTTAAATATTTGTATTTGAACATTATATTCAAGCATTCTGTTTTTAATATTGTATCCAAACATTGCACGATGAAAGGCTTTGTCCTGGAATATCACTTTACACAATTAATATAAAACAATACAGTTTTATATTTGACAGTAATCTTAACTGAATTAAAACTTGTGAACACTTAGATTTAATTTCTGCATGTCTGCTAAAAGGAATATCTGACAGACGACTGTGCAAGATCAAGTGCTAGCCATTATTGGCTGGGTTTTGTGAGCAAAGTAATTCACCTAAGTTTGTGTGGGAGAGGCCTCCAATTAAGTTCCTCAAAAGAGATCATTCCTTGCTGAATTTCAAAGGGTCATGTAGGTGCAGCAGTTTGTCTACCTTGTCTTTTTTATTTTTTTTCCCCCCCATACGTGTGTAGAGTGCTTTTTGTCTCTGTGGGATATAGTTCCCTTGGAATGAGTCAATATTTCAAACGTTAAACCTGTCTCCTGGAAAGAGGATATGCAGAAGAGATAAACTGTCTCAGGCCTATTTTATTGCAGGTTAAAGATAGTAATGTGTGTGTATCCTCACGGTCTTCAGTCTTCAAAGTACTCCCTCCTGGTGAGTAAAATATAAATGACTTGGAAGATATTATTTGATGTGTTTTGACACTGCCTGTTTAAGGCATCCTATGATGACTGATAAGTTAGGTAACACAAGACAACACTTTTAAAGTAAATTTCTAGCCTTAATATTTCAAAGCTGTATTACACTGCTGATATTTTCTAGGCTCTTTTTAGTACTCTTTAATACAGTGCACAGGAGCTGTTTTTTCACTTAGATTTAATGTGTGTTTGAGAGGAAATATGCTAAAAAGATAAAATGTAACCTCTCATGGATACCTGCCTTACAGGGTTTTAAATGCATGACACAAAAAATTCCAAAGAGGCGATTTTATTAGAGTTTAAGGCTTTTTTTCCCCCTCACTTTAAAGTATCTGCTCTGAGATGAGTTAGCTGTGAAAAAGGCTGAGATATAATCAGCCCTGTGCATGGCTTATCTGCATTAAAAAGTGTCCTTAATGTTGCAATTTAGCATTATTTAAACTTCTCCTTATTGTCCT